>OY856415.1:469078275-470540775 GCA_963693085.1 Alisma plantago-aquatica
TTTTTATTATTTATCTCTTTCACACAAAAGTTCATGTATTAGACTACAAATTAGAAATTATTGGTAAGGTATATTACACTTCCCACTAATTCAGAATCCACCCTCCCCAAAATGATATTTCACTACATAAATCAAATTTGTATTGTTCAAAATAGATGAGGAAGTTTCAAGAGAGAAAAAACACTTACATGAAAAAATATCAGAGAAATGTTTATTTAATATGGTACGATCTGAAGTCTGGACACTTTGTCATTACATTAGGAATCATAATCAAGGAAATCATACTCATTTTTTCATAGGAGCTGTCATGAAATTCTTACTAGAAGGATCAGTCTGCTTCAAACGCCACATATCACATGGAATGTAGCCTTGGTGCACATCTGCCCCGTCGTACATCTCTAGTGTTAGTGTCCTCATCTCTATTACCGACATGAATGGATGTTGCTTAGGATTTGTCGTAGTCATGCATATGACTTCATGAGTCACCACATTGTCCACGGTTGTCAAAATCGTGCGCCTTGAGTTGTCGTGGAACTAGATGAGGAACCAAAGAGGCTTTACACGACCACCCTAGTTACCCTAGTAGAAGTAAGCTCTAACCCTGATATGTGGTCTATCATCATAAAGCCGAAAGGAAGGCGTTTGTCCTCACAATAATGGGGGGAAATCCCATAGTGTTGTGAGCTCATGGATCAGGGTGCAGTCACAACGACTTTGTTGTTGTCACCAGTGTACATCAATTCATCATCGCCAACTGAACAAGTGAAGTTAGTGGTTAGTGTAAGAGGGAGAAATCCACAATGAAGAAGTTTATGTACTAATTAATGTTTTGAATTGTTCCTAGCCTCCTTAAATTACTTATACGGCTTGATTTTACACTTTAGTAAAATGAAAACGAGCCTTAGGAGGGCTTGATGAGTACTTTGGTATAACTTTCGGATGGGAGGACAACTTACACCGACAAAAAGATTATAGTGACGATGTTAATGTTAAAGAGAGAAATTTTTGTAACTTATTGTATGCTTCTCACAATGTGGGACTTTCATGGCCATTATTGGCTTCATAACAATAATGTGCTTTGCAAACATGATGTGTCGCACGTAGGTAGTTATATAGGGAAACCATTTAATAATACTTCTAATTAGCTCATTGATTTTATGTAGGCCAAAATGTTATGAGAAATCTTTATGTTAAGATATGCCAGGTCTTCTTTAGATTAAATAATATATGCATACTTTTCTCCTTATTTGCCGTATAGGTGTTGCCTACTAATATATGTCTCTATTTTAGTATGGTTGTGGGACAAGATACCCCTAGATAAAGGAGGTTCCAAGATTTCTATGTTGGGTTGCCATCTACAACTTTGAAGATCAGTTTTCTGGTTTTTATAGATCGGTCAATGGTCTGCAACGATATAACTTTTTTGTTGCTTTATACCATATCATTTCATTTGGATGCACAGATACAATAGGTGATGCGCATTATAATTTGCCGTAAATTTCAATTTTACTTTACCACGAATCGCATGGGATATATGGCGTGGTACATGTCTATATCACCGTACATGTCCAAAGTCAGCGTCCTGATCACCTCAATGGCCGACATAAACGGATGCTGCTGGGGATCGGTCCTGGCGACGCAGATGCTGGCACGCTTACCAGTAGTCACGTATATGATCTCATGAGTCACCACACTGTCCATGGTCGTAACAACCGTGCGCCATGGGTTGCCGTCGAACTGGATGAGGAACCTGGGAGGATCTGTGGCCCGTCGTCACTAAAATCAAAAGGGTAGCAGTTCTTCCTCGGCCATGGTAGCGGGAAAGCCCTCAGCGTTGTGAGCTCACGGCTCAGAGATGCAGTCACGGCGACTTTGTGGCTTTCACCGGTGTACACCAACTCATCACCGCCGACCCAAGTGAAATTGGTGGTTGGGTCGTCGAAGCTCTGCGCGCTGCCGCAATCAATGTTCCAGAATCCTTCCACATCTGGTCACGCATACCAATAATAGCAACTCAGTTGTTAAGTAGCTCCTCACGCCAGGAAATGGCGTACCACGTGATATGGGTAAACATGTCATATATATATTGGACGCAAGATTACACGTACCAGCAGCTCTTGCGTTGTTACTGAGAAGGAAGACCACCAGCATTAGCAGTCGCAGAAAAATGTAGAAGGAACAACCCATGGCGATCTTGTGTACCGCGTTTCTGACCGTATCTTTAATGGGCTAAAAATTTCTAGGTAGACGAAGATTGTAGTATTTGCTTCGCTTGCTTTGAAGGAAAATACGAGGTTCAGTTCTCAAAACTAGTTGTACGTAAGGCCATTTTATAGAAGTCTACGAGACAATAAGAAAATGTAGGCCTTGTTGACCATTTCTGAAGTATAAGAATGTCAACGGAATTGGAGTTTTGACAACGAAAATGAAAAATAGAGGTTGCGTGTTTTCAGCTAAGGTCAAGAATAGGACCTTACCCAATCGAACAAATCTGTTTGCCCAAATTGCTTGTTATTAAGTATAATTTGAGCTTGTCAATAAAGGGCATAATGAAACCGAAATATTTGTTTTGTTTCTGCATCACATGGATCAAACACCCCGCAAGAAATTGATGCAGGTAAGCTCTGAGGTCATAGGACCGACAAAGCGATCCATGTGCATTACTTGATTGTATATATAAAACCTTTAAGTCACTTTCTGGAAATGCTTTTGCTAGGGAACTGACATATGAGATCCTAAAATTATGATTAGAGTCCTTGTGTTATTTCAAATGAAGCTAGCTTGTTCATCATCAAGAATAATGTAGTTGATCGCTCTCCATGTTACTTTGGAGCAGAGATTGAGAGATATGGAAGATGACAACACCCGAATGAGATGGGAATGAAGAACTTAATGTATCATTCAGAGTAGTATATTCATCTCTACGAAATAAGAGATAGACGGGAGAGAACAAAGACAAAATATGTAACATCCCAATTTTGTGACACTTGAACGGAAGCACTAACAACCATGGTATTTTAAGTGTCTCGCAAAAATTATATTTATCGCATTCATAATAGAAATAAAACCATCTCAGAAGTGTCCATCTGGCAGTGGTAAAAAGTAATCCGGAGTCCAAGTCAGACTGACCAAATTGTCCTACATTCATATTAGTTCATAAAAATTAACTTTTACGTCGAGTCCTTATATGTAGATGCATAATATAAAATCCTTGACTTTTGAATAAGTTTCTGGTTGGTATGGAGCCCCATCAAGTAAACCACTAAAAATTTCAATTGGTATCGTCCTTTGTTATTACTAAACCGTCTGAACCTCATTGCATGTTGACTTCTCGTCATCAGCCATGCAGCAATTCAAAATTTATCAAAATCGCGTTGGATTTTTACTAAGAAAATTTGACTAGAATCATAATTTCAAATTTAAAACTAACGTGCTAAAACTTAAACTAATTTTTATTATATTTTATTAATGACTTCTAAATTATATCCACATCATTATACAATAAGCCCCCCTCTAAATTGGCATTGAAGTAGTGTGACTACACCTCTTAGTTGGCACATGGTGCCTCCGAATTTGTATTGTAATACTAGTCAATTCATAATCAATCGGTACCAAGTACCTTTAAATTGATATCGACGTTTTTTTTATCGAGAGAACCGTCCCCGTGGAAGCACTACTTTTGTGACCCCCCACACAGCGTAAAACTCTCGGGCCCCGAACGCCCCACACACCTGGGAACCGGTTAAAGCGCACAGTTGGATGGCCTGCACGACGAGTACCGTTTCGGAGGCGGCTGCTGGGTTTCGAACTCAGGTCCCTTCATGAGGGGACACCGTGTCGAACCCCCTGAACAACATGAAGAGCCTCGAAATCATTATGGTGTGCATCTGATTGATCGTGAGACTACTTGTGAGGACTTGTCATGTATTGTTATTAAAGTTCTAATTTAAAGTAATATCTAAAATGAATTAATTATTTGTCTATCTGAAATATTGATAATTAAATCTGAATTTTTAATATCGAAAAGAGAATATAAAACTCGTAGTAAGTATAAAGAAGTCAGATACTCATAGCGTGAATAAATCTGAAATGAAATATGGTATCCTTATTATCTAATAAATATATTTATAAAATATCTTAATTTACATCGATGACATAATCTGATTCTACTACAAAATATATGACATCTGAGTTTAAATGCTTAACATGTAGAATAGCCTAGTTTCTAGTCTACAAGACGAGTTCTATTCACAAAAATCCAACAAATTGACTTAAAAACTAGACCAAAGGAAGAGAAAATAGGGATTAGAAGCGTGAAATATGGTGTTATAACCTAGAATTTGGATAATAATAGACGTAATAGAGATATTTTAAACTTTTATGAAGTTTTTATGCATGGGAAGTCAAGTGTATCGATTCAATTTAACTAAGTGACTTTAAACTTGAAATTGATCAAGGAAGATATGTGAAATTTATTTAAGTGACCATTCACTATATGTGGCTCCAACTTGACAGAGAGAAAGAGATAGTGATTATAAAGGTATGGATAAAGTTTCATAAAAGTTGAATGATCGAAGTGAGTGATATTGCAGTTTGAATTCTTGATATAATCAATAAGGGTTGAAATAAGTAGAACAAAGTTTGACACAACCCAATGTCACCACAACTATGCTCATGGTTGCAATATACACGCAAGTTGTAGCCACATATCCACTTGAGGGAAAACTAATTTTGGCCCTAGAATCTGATCCAATAGTTGACACCTTATCTTCAACCTACGAACTATGGGAGAGAGAAGCAAATTCATTCAATATAGATAGAGATCCACTACTTAAGGAGGAGTCCTCACTTGGCAAGATGCATAGCAAGTTCCGTCAGATTAGGAGGATAGGCAACGACTCCATTGTGATTCCATAGAACCTGAGAGAGTTTTTGGAGGTACTAATTTCTTGTGTAATACATCACGGGGTCTTTAGGTGGTCTGGAATCTTTCCCCCTCTCACTACTTCATCACGGTGGTGCCTCTTCTGCGGACCAAAGAAACTTCGATCTCGAGGGGACCTCACGAGTCATAGAGGTCACAAAGCCTCTGAGAGTCACAATTTGTGCTAGAAAGCATCAACGGGATCAATGTTGACCAAAGGCGTTGTGTGGAGAAAAAATCCCCTATTACTCGCCACCTAGATCCACAACCATGGCCCGCTTCACATCGAGGATACAAATCCATAATTACCATCACTACAATGGCAAGGCATCGATACCTCTACCTCCCTCAAGAAAGTGGTGATCTACGACTAAATGGGCAAGGTGGGAACTTGATACTAGTGTGGTTCCTCATCACAGGACTCGCTTGCAGAGGTGCTTTGATACAAAAGACCCAAGGTTGGCATAAGGCCGGGAGAGTGATCATAGGCTCTCGAGGAAGAGATGACAGTGCCGGTTCAAAATTGCCAACGAAGCGGTCTGACCCAACCATCAACAAGTCGTGAGCAACACACCCTCTATAGGGCTACATGGCCCAGATCTAGAACACAAAAGGGAGATCTGACGACTACCTTTAGACAACAACATGCAAATTAATATTAGATCCTAGAAATACCAGTATTTTTAGAAAATGACTTAAAATAGATTCCTTGGCCTATAAATTCTGCAAAAATATCCTTGATTAAAAAAATGCTTACTTTGTAGTGAGCCCCTATATAAGACTTTGATCCTACCTTGCTTATGGTTTATAATATGGAAGTAAATGTATCATTTTATTGTATATTATATTGAATAAATAATATTCGAATGGGTTAAATTCTCAGAAAATTTCTATAGAACCCTAACAATGTCTAGATTCCTATACAAAATCTAATCTTGATGAAATTGTCCAATTTTAGGTCTTCTTGCTTTAAAAATTAGTGAAGTACTTTTAACCTCATTTTAATCCAAAAAATTAGTAAAAGCATCTTAAAATATGAAAATTGATACAGACCTTGTATTTTAACATATACATCAGTATAAAAATACCATAGTCATGTTTTAGATTAGTTGAATCTGAATTTGGCTAAATCCTAATTCTAGACCTATATAACCAAGAATAATGGTGTACAATTATTAATGATGGTGAATTGCTATTAATCAGGTGATGACCAGAGTAGTAGATGATCATGGATAAATAGAAATCTCTTAACTCAGGTACATGGGAATATCTTCCTTATTGATTTTCTAGTCTATTTAATCTAGAAGCATACATTAGGTTTAATGTACTCTATTTCACCTCTTAAACAACTTGATATGTTTTATAAATTTCTTAGCTTATGTACTTGTTTGTGTTACTTCGTTTCTTCTATTGAATGATATTTTTAAACTATATATATATATATATATATATATATATATATATATATATATATATATATATATGTGTGTGTGTGTGTGTGTGTCTTGGAACATAAATCATATGTCCATTATGACTGTTTGAATAATGATGATGATAACAATGTTGATATTGGGTACAAGTGACCTCCTCATGTTGGAGGCTGAAACTTGTACAAAATGGTGACATCCTCCTTTGAATGGAGAGATGGAGCTAGGTGACCTCTCCCATCTTGTTGGTGTGATGGAGCTGTATGTATAATTGTCAATATCAACATAACGGGAAAACTCACAATAAAATATTGTCAATTAAACTAATCTATTGATAAAACATTTATATTGTTTCTTTTGAAATCTTGTCAAGCAATATTTTTGTCATACTATACAATTATGGTTCCTTTTCTATTACTTATGTTCTTTATGAGAACCACGTACTAAGCACATTTGTACTGCCTTTTTTCACTATTTTAATGATTATAGGTTCAAAGCTAGCATGAGAGAAAAGACGCCTTGTAAGTAAGTGTTCAAGTCATATTTATTGTAGAAAGATCCTAGTTAGCATACATGGTCATAGACTTGTAAAAATATGCTTTCAATATGTAAATGTAAGTTGTAATAATTAATATTGTAATAAAATCACATGTTGAATGTTGAGATTGTTCATGGTGTATGCATCTAGTTCATTATTTATTTATGCTTGTGCTTCCACTTCCCCACTCTAATATATTCTATAATTCATACATAAAAGAGGAGAATAGAAGAAGATGTAGATGAGATATTTAGAATTTAACCAAGTAATATCCCAAATCCTAAGAAATTGACTTTCTTACTTAATTCAATCGTGAACCGTCATAGTTTTTGTTCAAAACACTTCTTATTTATTGATTCCAACCCTAGAAAAATAGATCAATAAATAATCGAGTCTAGGTATGTGATAAGGTATGTGGTTCTAATTTATATATTGATTAGGTGCTTGGGAATATTAAAATTTGTCAAATTTTTTATATTTCAATATTTAGAAATAGTCAAGATACTCATTTGTTTATTAGTTTGACTAACAACGAAGTTGAAGAAAATTCTAGAATGTGAGTATTCTAGTCTTTGAACTAGCAACCATGCTAGTGGGCCTTTGTTGTGAGTATAATTAATTACTAAGGTATCATAGAAATAAGTTAGTTGTAATATTTAAACCAATATTAATACTAGAAGGGGTAAACCCAATAGTCAAACCGACAATAGGAAAAATATTTTGAAAAAAGGCAGGTTCTTAGTTAAAATGAACTTTATTCTCTATAGTGCCTACCCGTGGTTCATCTAGTGACCTTATTGGATTTTTAACCCTATTTATGGTGAATCTAGTAAAGGATTGTTTATAAACACAAAAAAATATGCATGGTGATTATATTACTCCTTATCATATCGCAATATGAAAAATCATAGTGCACATAAAACTATAGTTTAACCCAAATTAGTGTTTCACTTTTTCAAATCTTAATTCATCAAATCTAAACAAATATAAGGAAGTACTTGTAATTGTTAACATGTTAAAAAATCTAATTGATTGTTATTATGGGAAATATCATGTTTAATTTTTAAATCAAAATCAAGTTTGTTTCAGAAATTGGGGTCTCACATATTCATCTAGATTATAGTGAATAAAGTACCATTCTTTCTCAAAATTATCTCTTCAATAAATGTTGTATTCTCGATACTTACATCAATATATCATCAAAGTGTTCCTTTTAATAAGTCATAAAGTTGGATTTTCCCTCTTTTGTTTTCTATTTTAGAATATAAAGTTCATCAAGTTTCTTATAATTAGAAAATCTATTATTCCAATCTTTATCTTTTATATGATTGTCAGATTCTCAATAATTTTTGTTGTTTTAACCATTTGGAATATTCTTCAATGAGCTAATCTCGGTGGTCATTGTAAAACTTTTAATATATGAAATATATAGAAACTTAGAGTTTCCAACCAATTTTATGAGAAAACAAGAAAAACAATAGATGGTGTTTAAATCAATAAGGGATGTGAAAATACAAAAAATGCTCTAAGTAAATGAAGACAAATGTGGGAAATATGGCCAAGAGATCGGTATAGGTATAACTACTACAATAAAAAAAGGTGTTAGGCATCCCCATGTCACTTGAGAAATTAGAATTGCGATTGTAATCTCAAGTTCATGAAAAGCAAGTGGTTTAGTTAGTTAAGAAAATAAAAGAAGGAAAAACATGTTTAAGGTGCTTAAGTCTTTAGGGAGTTAAAATGACTATGAAATTCCCATCATCATTCCCAAATACTCTAATTTTTATGATGGGATCCCAATCATCTAAGCATCCTAAAGATAGAGAACCATCTTAAATGATTGGTATGAGATATGGATAATAGACATAGGGATTTTTAGAGAATAAATAAATTAGAAGAAAAATGCCATATTTTTATGAGAATCAAGTGACAAATAGATTTATAAGAATTTATCAATTGTATGATATGATCCAAGATCAATATAATTTAACATGACCAATTTTATCAAGTTGAAAAGGTAGATAGATAGGAGTTTGTTATGCAAGAATAAGGAGATAAGTAGATCGAGTAGTTTATATGAACAACTAAAACTAGAGGCCATGGTTCCTAGTAACCACTTCTACATCATTGTGGTGCATCTACATTGTTGTTCTAAAAATATCTTTTAGACATCCATTGGAGGAGTCTAAACAAGTTGAGGTACTTCATAAACTGTAGGAGAGTTGGAAGGGGAATCAGTTAATGGAAATCAAGATTTTTTTGTAATTGCACCGCCTTTGGATTCAAATAGGAAATAAAATTTAGGAGTCATGCCATGAAGGGACATTGTCGTATGATGTTTTGTACAGGGTGCACCAATGTGGGACACCATGTTCTGCTTTGTGGAACCCTAATGAAATCTAGCATTCTATAGGGGTGTCCCCAAATAGGAAACATAAGTGTTCCTTTTTGGATTATCTAATTTTCTGTATACTTTTGAGCGCACCTCTAATATAAATTTGATATTTTATTAGGAGATCGTGCCTATGTACAAAAAAAAAATAACTAAAATAGGAGAGAAGAGGAGAGATGAAAACTTGATGGACTGTGTGATAATGTGAGTTTTTATAATATTTTCTCTCTCTTAAAAGCATTCTTATCAAATTTTTTGACCAAAATACACTCATAAACTTTCCTCACTCATTGAACAAAGATGTGTCACAAATTGCAAAGAAAATGCAAACCCTAGTATGCTATGATGATAAAATACATGTGTTAGTGTATTTAGTAAATGAACATATTAAATATTCAAGATTGGATCTCAAATTTATATTATAGTTTCGTAGCAACCTTATAAAACCACCCCTTAAATTTCATTGCTTTTGGACCACCCAATTAAGAGATATAGGCTTTGAAATTGTGTGTATATTTCCTTTTTTTCTCAAACTGTAGGACCTAAGCTTCGATTTATTAGGCTGATTTTTTTGTCACACAGCCCATTAAGCTGTTGGGCACAGACCACTTAGTTGGTTTTCAAACCCAGCCCTTCGATTTTTTGGCCACGGATCCGCGTAGGGATCCAAGGGTCCAGGACCCGTCTTCTACCTCCCGCAAAGGGTGGGGAGGAGAGATCGAGCCTGAGCTCCAACGAGTTGCCACCTCACCCTTTTTCTCAAACTTTCATCCAAATGGATACCTTCGACTCACCAAGACGAGGTCAACTACCCTTATCTTGACCCCCCTTACTCTCAGATCAGGGAGAACGACCTCCCTATTCCTTGCGTCTCTCACTCTGGCGGCGGCCGCGAAGCTCAAGACCCCCCAAGCAACCCTAAACCTACCTGAGAGCCTATAAAAGGCCCCTTGACATCACCACCACCTTCCTTTACCTCGATCCACTTCCTCCCGAGCTCTAACATTTCCCAAGATCTCCAGTCAACCCTAGAGCTACCCTGTAGTGCCGCCGTACTACCCCCCTATGGGTTTTACACTTCCGCACCTCCTCCTTCTGAACCACCTGCTCCCCTCAACTCGCCAACATCGGACGAAGATGGGTGGTTGGTTCAAACCAAAGACGAGGGCCTATTGTCCCTTTCTTCTAGTCGTGTCGATGACCCTCCGCTGCAAGCTTAAGCATGTGCGTGTAAGGAGACGCTAACCAGGATGGGACCCAGGGTGCCTAGGCGGACCAACCCTCGATCGCCAAATCAGCCACCGATCCTCTCCCTTGCAAGTCCTGGGATCAACGGGAGCCATCGATCCAGTAAGGATCCGGCCGTTGATCAAGGTGAGAATTCTCATTTTTTTTTCTTTTACCCAAAAAATGGATCATCTTAGGAAAATCATAGTAAATGCTAGGATTATCGGAAAATATCAAACCTATATACCATTTTGATCAGAAAAACATCCTCTATCCAAATAAATTGTTATTAGGACCTAGATCCGTTTACTTTTTCAAAATTAGTTGCCTAAATCCTAAATGACCTCTTTAGTTATAATTAATTATTGATAATGACTTTTCTTGATGATGTATGACTGTCTAAAATGTATTTAACCATAGATGAAACCCTGATTTCTAAATAAATCGAAATACTATTCTAAGTTGATAAATGATCAAAGGATTAGAAGAAAGCGTATATCTAGTTTTCTCTTTCTACATGAAATGAAAGGTATATCTTTATAACAAAATATGATATCCCGAGATGATGATTAGTGATCATGATTGGTCCTGAACCCTTAAACGAACCCTGATGTTCTGAAATTATTAATATGTTTAGGGTTGCTTTCCCTTTTATCCAACCATCTTAGAAACCCTAGTTTATGGAAATCTTCTAGTGATTAAATTAAATACTATCTTTTAATCAAACTAATTTATGATTGATCAGATCTGATAATATCTCAAAACCCAATTAAAATATGGAAAATCCCTGATCTGAATAAGAAAACATGAAAGGAATAATAACTAAGAACATATCTTAATATTGGTCTCATGGACCAATAGTAATGGTGTACCGTTTCTTTCCTTGCAGGGTGACTTAATCCTTGTTGATTTTAAATTCTCAGATATCTGATCTAAACAAGCAGGTACGTGGTCTTATAAGTATAAGACTAGTTTTCTGGTTGCTTATGATATGTAATATCTTGAATGCACATACTTGGATATGATTGCTTGGTTGAACTAGTATGAGTTATACTTCGCCAAATCTAATAGAACATAAATGAGTATGATGGGTTATAGCTACTAGAGCACATAGCCTGGTGTGGATGTATGTTGCCTAACATGGATGTATGATTCCTTGGCCCATGATAGATGTATTATGATACTATATTGCCCACACTATATGTAAGTCAAGTGCAAGTATGTGTAGTACAACCGCATCAAAGTGAATGCAATAAAAGGAATGTTTACCTGATTTTCAATTTAAGAAATGGTTTTATCTCTCTTTCTTCTCTTTCAAATATTTTCCTTTATGCAACCTTATTAGTGTAACTTTTTACCACGTACCAACTTTGTTGATGTTTTTGTTTCTCGTATTTTCTAGGTGCAAGGAACAATTGACAACAAAGTGAAATGCATGCTCAAAGTACCTGAAGGCATAAATTAATAAGCATGGAGAATTTATTAGATAGATCTATTCCTCTTATCTTATTCTTTCTAGATGTTCGTTTATTTTCCTAGTTGATGTTAAGGATGACTGAGATCCTATGTAATAAAGTTATCTTTCTTTAGAACAATATTTTCTCTCTCTATGTAATGACTTTATTTTTATCCTTATGAATGAATGTTTGGGTGGCTTTATGAGATGATGTGAACTTTGATCTTGGCTCAATCTCTGATTTTAGTTGATTACCTTAATCTCTTATATTTTCCCTTTTGACATCTATAGATATGAGTGCACGCATATCTGTGAATGTCACTATGGAAAGTATATATAAATTGGGGTCGTCACAGTTGGTATCAGATCCAGGTTCACACATCAAGTCACATGAACTTCATTCACCCTATTTGAGTCTAGGGTAGTCCTTGAGTTAGGGATGTGAAGGGTGGAGGTCCCTAGGATAGCATCTGCCATGAGTCTGACTAAAGTCTCCGAGCCACTTAGCTTGGCAATCACGAGGCTACCTTTATGGTAGTATAAGTCTACCTAGCCAATACCCTAAGTGTTCCCTATTCTTGGGCTTACCTTAATTTAGGAACCTTCTCATCTATAGATTTTCCCTCTCATCCCTTCTATAGGAAAAATTCCCCTCTCATCTAAGTTTTAAAATATTTTTTCCCTCTTACCTCTGTTATAAGGTGAGGAAGGAGTCTCTCTATTTAGAAATTCCTAAGGATCGACTGATAAGGATTTTAGGATATCCTACATAAATCATAACATTAAGAACATTAATAATTGATAAAGGAGAATAATGAAATATCATGTGATAATAATAATGATAATGATGAGAATAATTGTTGAAATAATAAATCTAATATGTTGAAATTAATTTTAGGATGCCTCCTAAAAATCGCAACTCAAAGGCCTCGCAGGAATCGTCCTCTTAAAAGAGAAAAGAACCTAAAACCTCTAAGGTACCTGATCCTGATGCCGCGGCCAAGGAAAGATGGGAGGAACAGAAGAAAATCCTTCTAGATTTTATGGAAACCCTCACCACAAAAGGAACCCCTGAACTAGCTCCTCTAGGAAGAGAGAAGTGACAGTGATAGACTTTATTAAACTCAACCATGATTCCTTTTGGGGGGAAGATCAGCCTGAAGTCATGGACAAGGCAGAGGCTTGGGTCCTTTCCATAGAAAATGTTTTTCGTACCCTAGAAGTACCTAAGGAAAAGAAGGTCAAATTTGCCACCCATCTACTTAAGGGAGGGGAGAAGATCTGGTGGGAGAACTATGGTGGGAACCGAGGAGAGGAAGTAGACAACTTGGGGTGGGAAGCCTTCAAGACCCTCTTCACCAACCATTTCATGCCCATAACTGAGAGGAAGAGGAACGAGAAAATGTACATAGAGCTTAGGTAGGGCAGTCTCTTAGTGGCCGATTATACCCGAAAGTTTAGGCTTCTGGAACTCTATTCCCCTATCTGGACTGAGGAGCGCCTCACTGAGCATTATGTAGACTGCCGCTCCGCACACCTGAAAACCCTAGTTATAGCCTCTCATCCTCGAAACATTGATGAAGCCCTAGACATGGCCCTTAAGCAGGAAAGGGAGTAGGGATTGTAGAAGCCTTCTAGTATGGGATATTTATGGTTGACCACCACTGAGGAAGAGAAGTTCAAGAAGTTCCACCCCGACCATAATAAAGGATCAGGAAAAGGAGGAGGTTCAGGGAAGAAAGGACAGAAGAACAACAAGATGATGGATTACCGCAACAAATGCAAGACTTGTGAACGAGGACATGATGGACCTTGTCGCTACACTAAGCCGGTCTGCTACAACTACAAGAAGGAGGGACATTTCCTTGCCAAGTGTCCCAATGCGTCTATCCTCGGCAAACCTCCAGTAGGTGTTCCACCCCCTCAGGGACACCGCAATGCTAGGGTGTTCGCAGTAACAACAGAAGAGGCTAGGGCAAATCCGAACCAGCTTGTCGAAGGTAACCTTAAATCTTTTTCATATATCTAATATCTTGTTCAATGCCTTCAATTATTTAAAATGTAATTATCTTGTTTAGGCATTGTTTTCTTGAATGGACATCATGTTAAAGCATTGTTTGACTCGGGATCCACAAATACATTCATTTCTCGAAATATGGCCTCAATGTTGCACTTACATATAAGGGACTTGGGTTATATTTTGGATGTGTCAACTCCTAGTGGCAAAATATTCACTACATTATAGAAAACTGATGTTCTCCCTCTAAAATTTGAAAATCATGATATGCCCTTTGAATTCATTCTCTTAACCATGGAAGACTTTGATATTATTCTTGGTATGGATTGGCTATACACAGTGTATTGACTATCGCATGTTGAACCAAGGTACCATTAAAAACAAGTATCCTCTCCCTCGTATTGATGACCTCTTTGAACAACGTCGTACTGCTAAAGTCTTCTCCAAAATTGGTCTTTGTTCTGGCTATCATCAACTTAAGGTCAAGGATTAAGATATATCTAAGACTGGTTTTCGAACTCGTTACGGGCACTATGAATTTCTGGTGATGTCGTTCGGGTTGACCAACGCACCTGGCATATTCATGAACTTGATGAATAAAGTCTTCCAACCTTATCTTGATGAGTTTGTGGTCATCTTCATTGATGATATTCTGATCTATTCTGATTCTATGGAGAAACATCGAGAGAATTTGAAGTCTGTCCTTGAGATTCTTCGAGCTGAGAAATTCTATGGAAAGCTTTCTAAATGTAAGTTATGGATTGATAAAGTCATGTTTCTTGGTCATGTTATCTCTGGGGGAAATATATCTGTCGATCCTTCCAAAGCCTCAGCTGTACTTGATTGGCAACCTCCCCGGAATCCTTCTAAAATCTGGAGTTTCTTGGGTCTGGCTGGATATTATCGCTGTTTCATCCAAAACTTTTCCAAAGTCGCACTTCCTCTGACCAAGCTGACTCGAAAGGACAACCATTTCATCTGGTCATCTGCTTGTGAGTCTAGCTTCCAAGAGCTCAAGAAGAAGTTGACACCAACACCTATCCTTATACTACCATCTGGCAATGAAGGATTTGTTATATTCACTGATGCTTCCTGAAATGGACTAGGGTGTATCCTACAGCAGAATAGGAAAGTATGGGCCTTTGCTTCTAGATAGCTGAAACCCAATAAGTTGAATTATCCTACACATGATTTGGAGTTGGCAGCTATCATCCATGCTCTCAAAATCTGGAGGCACTACTTATACGGGGCAACATTTGATATCTTCACAGACCACAAAAGCCTCAAGTACATTCTGACGCAAAAGGATCTGAATCTGCGACAATGACAGTGGATCAAGTACCTTAAGGACTATGACTTCACCATTGGCTACCATCCAGGTAAGGCCAATGTGGTTGTAGATGCTCTTAGCAGGAAAAGAGCTATTTGTGCATCCCTGTCTTTACCCGAATCGAGGAATATGGAGGACCTAGCAAGCTGGAGACCACAATGCCTAGCTGATCGTATGCATGTCAATAACATCTCTATCACATCCAACCTACATTCTGAACTTCTGGAGGCACAGAAAGCTAGTCCGAGCTTGCATAACTCTCCTCTCTCCTAGCTAAGCCTCAATCACATCTGTCAGTGGGTTTTGATGGTGGTCTTCGATACAAGAACCATATGTGGGTTCCAGAGCAGTCAACTGAAAAGACAAAGATTCTTAGTGAGACACATGGGTCAAAGTACATAGTCCAACCTGGCACGAAGAAGATGTACAAAGACCTACAACGTCAGTTCTGGTGGAGATGCATGAAGTGTGATATCGCTGATTTCATGTCCAGATGTCTGACATGCTAGATGATCAAGGCCGAGCACCAGAGACCAGGTGGTCTACTACAACCCCTTGAAATTCCGGAATGGAAATGGGAACACATCACCATGGATTTTGTGGTAGGGATACCCAGAACCAGGAAGGGATACGACGCTGCATGGGTCATTGTGGATCATCTCACCAAGTCATCTCATTTCCTCCCTGTGAAGACTACTGCGAAAGTCTCTGAGTTGGCTGACCTTTATATACGGGAGATTTTATGTCTGCATGGAGTTCCGGCGTCCATTGTCTCGAATAGGGACCCGAAGTTCACCTCAAAGTTGTGGAAGCAGTTTCAAGAGGAGTTGGGCACCAAACTAAATTTCAATACAGCCTACCATCTGTAGACAAATGGACAGTCAGAATGAACAGTGCAAATTCTGGAGGATCTTCTATGAGCTTGTGTGCTTGACTGGGAAGGCTCGTGGGACCATTTCGTACCTCTAGCTAAGTTCGCCTATAATAATAACTATCATGCGAGTATTGGGATGCCACCATATGAAGCTCTTTATGGTCGACCGTGTAGATCTCCATTACAATGGGATGACGTCGGAGAACACACCTTGATGAAATCTGAGGAGATGCAGTTGTATGCAGATAAAGTTGCACTGATTAGGCAAAGGATGAAGCGAGCACATGATAGGCATAAATCATATGCAGATGCTCACAGACAGGAACATCAGTTCAAGGAAGGTGATCATGTCTTTCTGAAAATCTGACCTATTCGAGCTTTGGCCAAGAATAAGGGAAAGCTCAATACTCATTATGTGGGACCCTTTGAGATCCTTGAAAGGGTGGGAGAATGTGCCTATCATCTTTCTTTTCCACCTCAATATAGTTACATGCATAATGTCTTTCATATATCTAATCTAAATCCTTATGTCAAAGACCCCAGTCACATTATGAATCATGAGCCTCATGAGATGAAAGATGATATGTCTTATGCTGAGACACCAGTCAAAATCCCTGATTTCAAGACAAAGGAGCTTCGCAGTAATCAGCATATAGATATGGTGAAAGTTCTCTGGAGCCACCATGAACAAACTGATGCCACATGGGAGCTCAAGTCCAAAGTCGAACAGAAATATCCACATCTCTTTCAGGCTACTTGAATTTTGAGGGAAAAATTCTTAAAAGGAGGGGAGAATGTGACAAAGTGAGTTTTTATAATATTTTCTCTCTCTTAAAAGTTTTCTTATCAAATTTTTTGACCAAAATAGTCTCATATACTTTCCTCACTCATTGAACAATGATGTGTCACAAATTACAAAGAAAATGCAAACCCTAGTATGCTATGATGATAAAATACATGTGTTAGTGTATTTAGTAAAAGAACGTATCAAATATTTGAGATTGGATCTCAAATTTATATTATAGTTTGATAGAGACCTTATAAAAGCACCCCTAAAATTTCATTGCTTTTGGACCACCTAATTAAGATATATAGGCTTTGAAATTGTGTGTATATTTCCTTTTTTCTCAAACTTTAGGACCTAAGTTTTGATTTATTAGGCTGATTTTTTGGTCACGCGGCCCATTAAGCTGTTGGGTGTGAACCACTTAGTTATTTTTCAAACCCAGCCGTTCGATTTGTTGGCCACGGATCCACGCAGGGATCTAAGGGTCCAGGACCCGTCTTCTACCTCCCGTAAAGGGCGGGGAGGAGAGATCGAGCCTAAGCTCCAACCAGATGCCACCTCACCCCTTTTCTCAAACTTTCATCCGAATGGATACCTTTGACTCGCCAAGACGAGGTCAACTACCCTTATCTTGACCCCCCTCGCCCTCAGATCAGGGAGAATGACCTCCCTATTCCTCGCGTCTCTCACTCTGGTGGCGACCGTGAAGCTCAGGACCCCCCAAGCAACCCTAAACCTACCTGAGAGCCTATAAAAGGCCCCTTGACATCACCGCCACCTTCCTTTACCTCGATCCACTTCCTCCCGAACTCTAACATTCCCCAGGATCTCCAGTCAACCCTAGAGCTACCCTGCAGCATCGCCACACTACCCCCCTTTGGGTTTCACACTTCCACACCACCTCCTTCTGAACCACCTGCTCCCCTCAACTCGCCAACACCAGATGAAGCCGGGCGGCTGGTTCAAACCAAAGATGAGGGCCTATTGCCCCTTTCTTCTAGTCACGCCGGCGACCCTCCACGGAAAGATAAAGCATGTGCACGTAAGGAGACGCTGACCAGGATGGGAACTAGGGTGCCTAGGCGGACCAACCCTCGATCGCCAAATTAGCTACCGATCCTCTCCCTTGCAAGTCCTGGGATCAATGGGAGTCGTCGATCCAGTAAGGATCCAACCATTGATCAAGTTAAGAATTCTCATTTTTTTTCTTTAACCCAAAAAATGGATCATCTTAGGAAAATCATAGTAAATGCTAGGATTGTCGGAAAATATCAAACCTATATACCATTTTGATCCGAAAAACATCCTCTATCCAAATAAATTGTTATCAGGACCTAGATCCGTTGCCTTTTTCAAAAATAGTTGCCTAAAACCTAAATGACCTATTTAGTTATAATTAATTATTGATAATGACTTTTCTTGATGATGTACGACTATCTAAAATGTATTTAACCATAGATGAAACCCTGATTTCTAAATAAATCGAAATACTATTCTATGTTGATAAATGATCAAAGGATTAGAAGAAACCCTAAATCTAGTTTTCTCTTTCTACATGAAATTAAAGGTATATCTTTATAACAAAATATGATATCCCGAGATGATGATTAGTGATCATGATTGGTCTTGAACCCTTGAACGAACCCTGATGTTATGAAATTATTAATATGTTTAGGGTTTCTTTCCCTTTTATCCAACCATCTTAGAAACCCTAGTTTATGGAAATCTTCTAGTGATTAAATTAAATACTATCTTTTAATCAAACAAATTTATGATGGATCAGATCTGATAATATCTCAAAACCCAATTAAAATATGGAAAACACCTGATCTGAATCAGATAACATGAAAGGAATAATAACTAGGAACATATCTTAATATTGGTCACATGGACTAATAGTAATGTTGTACCCTTGCTTTCCTTGAGATGAGTGGGTGGAGATCTGAGGAGATGCAGGACGACCGGTGAACCGATCGGCTGGAGGCGCCAGTCGATCGGCTGGTGGCACCCAAACAACCAACTTGATGGTGAGCCGATTAGTCATGGAGATGAACTGATCAAACCCAGAAAGGCAAGGCACATATTTCATCTTGTACAGGTTGCATGTGATGTAGACCTAGATGACCGTGATTCCTCTTGGCTTGAGGAATCACAATAGGATGGCCATAATCATTGCTTTTATCGTTTCACATGTTTTCTGTGGGATATAACATGTATATGATACGTACTATATATTGTGGTGATTGGATATATATATGTATATAAAAACCAAATCCCTCATTAAATATTAAAGTTTTAGATGCCTTCCAAATATCACACATGTGAAAAGCTTGATCGACCAAGTGTGGGCACACCCTAGCATGGTGCACCGTCTATCTCATGGAAGCGTGAAGGATGAATATGTGGGTCTGCCCTAGTAGGGTGCATATTCATCGTGTTGGCTTTGGGTCGGACTTAACAAGGTGACCTAGATAGGATCTAGCACCTTGAGGCATGGAGATGATCATGTCAAGGAGTTGCATGTGACATCTTTCGGGAGTTGTTTATGATGCAATTGGCAAGAGTTGCCTACCTGGGAGATCGGAGTTGTGGGTGACAGCCCTAGCTGGTCCATGGCTCAGAGGATTTCAGGATCTTGACCCACTAGAAGATTGTACGCTACAATCTTCTGAATTGATGGTGAGGGCTGTCAATTTGAGCCTAATTAACGACGTCAAATTTTATTCAAATCAAATCAAAAGGAGTTTTGACAAATGCAATTTTCTCTTGTAGAATGGCAAAAGAATCATCTTTTAAAATGGGCCAATTAATTGAGAACAAATTCTATAACTGGTTCAGGACTGTGAGAAGTGTTCTGCACAATCCATATATACCAGGAGCCTTTGAATCCACTCTATGTATGCTTAATGCATTAGTGAATAAGAAAGAAAGTTCATTGATAGAGATCAATGGAACGAAAGGTAAGGGAGAGAAGGGTTCTCTCACCAAACCAATTTCTTCTACATGGAAAGGATGGAAGGAACGATGGAAGAAGAAGTCAGAGATAGAAATATCTACTTCTGGTGTATACATGATAAAGATTAACTTTACTACTTCTTCGTCATGGGTACTTGATACCGGATGCGGATCTCACATTTGTTCAAATGTGAAGGATCTTAAGAGAAGTAGGACTTTAGGGAACGACGAGGTTGAACTACGTGTTGCTAATGGGGCAAGGGTTGCCGCCAGTGCCGTAGGAACCTATGAGTTAACTCTACCTAGTGGGATAATAATAGAGTTAAAGAACTGCTATTATGTACCTGCCATAAATAGGAATATCATTTCCGTCTCTTGTTTGGAGAAGGATGGATTTGAATTTCTTATTAAGAATGGAAACTATTCCATTTCTAAAGATGGGATCTTTTACGGCAGTGCCTCAATGTCTTATGGTCTATACTTGATAGATTTGGAGACAAGTGTATACAGTAAACACCAAAAAGCAAAAATGCAATGACTCAAACAAAACATATCTTTGGCATTGTCGTCTAGGGCACATAAATGAGAAGCGCATTTCTAGACTCCATAAAGATGGTTATCTAGACTCTTTTGATTATGAATCAATAGAGACATGTGAATCTTGTTAGTTGGGCAAGATGACCAAGACTCCCTTTTCAGGTAAAGGTGAGAGAGCTAGTGATCTATTAGGACTCATACATACTGATGTATGTGGGCCTTTTACAACTAATTCCATAGGTGGGTATCAGTACTTCATTACCTTTATTGATGACTTCATCAGGTATGGCTATGTGTACCTGATGAAACATAAGTCAGAAACCCTTGAAAGGTTCAAGGATTTCATGAATGAAGTACAAAACCAACTTGGTAAAAGTATTAAGGCACTTCGATCCGATCGAGGTGGAGAATACTTAAGCCAGGAGTTTGAGAACCTTCTGCGAGCCCGTGGTATTGTATCACAATGGACTCCGTCGGGAACACCACAGCATAACGGTGTATTTGAAAGAAGGAATCACACATTGTTGGATATGGTGCGATCAATGATGAGTTTTGCTAATCTTCCAAGTTCTTTTTGGGGTTATGCTCTTGAAACCGCTGCGTTTACACTTAACCATGTACCATCTAAATCGGTTCAAAAGACACCATATGAGATATGGTATGGGAAGCGTCCCAATTTGTCTTTTCTGTAGATTTGGGGGTGTGAGGCTTACGTTAGGAAAATGTTTCCTGATAAGCTTGGACCCAAATCTGATAGGTGTTATTTTGTTGGATACCCCAAGGAAATGAGGGGATATTATCTACACCACCCTACTGACAACAAAGTGTTTGTTGCCAGGATAGCTGTGTTCCTTGAGAAGGAATTTATTTCCAAAGGAAGCAGTGGGGGGAAAATAGAGCTTGAAGAGGTTCAAGCCCAACAAGAAAACATGAACCGGTAGATGTACGAGAGGAAAATGGAGTTTCACAAGGTGTTGTGGAATCTCAGTCTCCTCAGGTAACACAAGGACCTCGTAGATCTAGTAGGAACCGCCTTGAACCTGAGAGGTTTGGATACCTTGTGACTCAGGATGGTGGCGAGCTGATCATAGATGATGATCCAACTACCTACGTAGAGGCTATGGAGGGACCAGATTCTGAGAAATGGCTTGAAGCCATGAGATCCGAGATGGAATCCATGTACTCCAACAAAGTATGGACTTTGGTGGAACCACCCGAAGGGGTAAAACCCATAGGGTGCAAGTGGGTCTTCAAGAAAAAGACCGACATGGATGGCAATGTGCAAACTTATAAAGGTAGATTGGTTGCAAAGGGATTTCAACAAGTTCAAGGTGTTGACTATGACGAAACCTTTTCTCCAGTTGCCATGATTAAGTTCATCAAGATCATGCTTGCTATTGCAGCTTATTATGACTATGAGATTTGGCAGATGGATGTTAAAACCACATTCCTTAATGGGAATATAAATGAGGATGTCTACATGACACAGCCTGAAGGTTTTGTAGATCCAAAGAATGCCAATAAAGTTTGTAAGTTGCAAAGGTCAATCTATGGATTGAAGCAAGCATCTCGGAGTTGGAATCTTCGATTTGATGAGTAAGTCAAAGTGTTTGGCTTTATTCAAAATGAAGATGAACCTTGTGTGTACAAGAAGGTTAGTGGGAGCTCGACCACATTCCTCATATTGTATGTGGATGACATACTTTTGATGGGGAATGATGTCTTAGCCTTAGAGAAGGTAAATACTTGGCTTGGGAATACTTTCTCAATGAAGGACTTAGGAGAAACATCCTACATTCTAGGAATTAAGATCTATAGAGATAGATCTAGAAGGCTTCTCGGACTAAGTCAGAGCACGTACATTGACAAAGTGCTGAAGGGGTTCAATATGGAGAACTCAAAGAGAGGCAACATCCCCATGCTACATGGAGTCACCGTCTCTAGAGCTCAATGTCCCCAATCCTGTGAAGAGAGGGAGCGTATGACTGGGATCCCATATGCATCATCCATCAGATCAATCATGTACGCTATGTTGTGCACACGCCCAGATGTCTCGTATGCTCTCAGCATGACGAGCAGGTACCAGTCAGATCCCGGGGATGCTCACTAGACAGCCGTAAAGAACATCCTCAAGTACTTGCAAAGGACTAAGGATCAGTTTCTTGTTTACGGTGGAGAGGAAGAGATGGTTGTAAAGGGTTACACCGATGCAAGCTTCCAAACTGATAAAGATGATTACAGATCACAGTCAGGATTTGTATTTTGCCTTAATAATGGAGTTGTGAGCTGGAGCTACAACAGAGGTCGAGTATATTGCTGCTTCCAAGCAACAGAGGCCGAGTATTTTGCCTTAATAATGGAGTTGTAAAGGGTTACACTGATGCAAGATTCCAAGAAAGAAACAGTTGTCGATTCTACAACAGAGGCCGAGTATATTGCTGTTTCACATGCAGCAGAGGAGCCTATATGGATCAGGAAGTTCATTTCTGAACTTGGTGTAATTCCAAGTAGATGTGATGCAATTGAGCTTTATTGTGACAATAATGGAGCTATTGCACAAGCTAAGGAACCTAGATCACATCAGCGATCCAAGCACATACTGCGGCACTTCCATCTCGTACGAGAGATCATAAAGCGAGGAGATGTGAAGATTTGCAAAGTACCAACTGAAGACAACATAGCTGATCCACTGACTAAGGCCCTTTCTCAGTAGAAGCATGATGGTCATGCTAGGTCACAAGGACTAAGGTTCCTTGGTGACAGGCTCTAAGTGCAAGTGGGAGTCTTTTGGTATGTATGCCCATAGAGCAAGTCATATGATGATTGTAATGGGATACTTTGTAAATGATTTGAATAATAATAAAGGCAATTTCCGATCAATATGTTTAAACTGTTTCTGAGATGATGGTGTAACGTGATAGATGTCTAAAGAATTGTTTTAGTCAATGACGTATGCTTTTGGGTTGAGGACCTATATGATGAGATCATACAGATATTAAGAGTATACATTCTTGTTTAGTCCCTAGTCAGTTGTTATTATGGAAATAACCATAGACATCAATAACACTGAAGACTAGATTGTGTGTTGGTTGATGACAGAATCTCATTAGTCATGATATAGTGATATCAAACCAAGCACATAGGTACTTGTTAGAGAACAAGGTACCAGACAGACCCACTGTGAGAGTGACACATGGAACCATGACTTGGTAATCACAGTCGGCTCTCACAGTGATGGTGGTGAGTGTAATTCTTAGACCTGAAATCACAACACTCAACACATGTCATTGGGTACACTTTGACATCATCAAACACAATCATGAAACATGGGTTGTTATAAAGGTGATGATTGGGTGTCTTTGACACATGGGGCTTTGGAGGGGTGAGTTCTAGATATGGGATTTGTCCCTCCTAAGGGAGTTTGATGTCCATGGCCACTTGATGAGTAGGATTGAGAAAGGCATGCAGATGCACATGTGAATCAATATGTGATATTGATGCCACACACATCTCACCCAGTCTGCTCTGAGATCAAGGAAATGAATGAACATTGACAGGATGATTGTTCCATGCCTCGAGTTCATTCTGGATACCAGTGACCAAGGAATTATACATTCACTGTAACACCATTCATGAATTGTAGGATTGAAAGTTGTTCTCCAACTTTCTATTTCACTTGGGTAGCAATGATGTGTGACTAGGCACCGCTCTTTGCTTGTGAAGTCATAAGTGTTATGGACTTTCACTGCCAACGTGAAATGGACCTACAGGGTCACACACATAGGATTTTACCTGGGAAAGGAGTTTTTTCCACAAACAATGTTTAGATTGATTACTAAAGGAGTTTAGTAGTTCAATTAAACACTCAATTAATTGATAGCTCAGTATCATAGTGTTCAAGGTGTTGGACTGATTGATTGGAGTATCAGATTGATTGAAACTGCAATTGAATGATTCTGCACAATCTGGACTCCCAATGGATCGGCTCATGTGATGAACCGATCGACTCAGCTTGGTGAACCGATCACTTAGGTGGTTAGTCATTCGGCTCAAGGTCAGGGTGAAATGATTGCTTCAAGTGTTGAAACGATCGGTTCAACTGATGCAACCGAGCAAGTTGGGAAAGTAGGATTGGTGAGAATTTTCCTTTCGTTTCAGTTGCCCAATTTGATAGGAACAAGGATTGGTATTTGGTACCAATTAGAAATAAAAGAAGAAAAGTCAATCAGGAACTGATCAGGACCACGAACTGACCCGTTCAGAAGTGAACCGACTGGTTCATGGGCCCCAACCAATCGATTGAGGTGTCAACCGACTAGCTCAGGTCCCCAACCGACCGTTTCAGTTGTGAAAGGATCGGTTCAAGTTGCGTAGTTGGTTGTTTTTGTGGAAAAATCTCGAACCCTTCTACTCCTACTTTAGTCCCATATTGCCCGGGATAGAGAACCATATCCCATGACTCTCCTATATATATAGGGGTATTGGGGGCTTCGCAAAGTACAACTCAGTGCAAACCAGTTGCTCTGCAAAGTTGTCGTTCTCTCTGGTTTTGGTAACCGAGAGATCCCGAGCAAGTGCTACCCGATAAGGGAGGCACAGTAAGGGAAAGACAACTGTAGAAAGTGACTGGTGGCAGGAGAGTGTGTTGGTGACTAGTACGCCGATAGGAGGGTGCGACTCCTTCCAATTCCTTGTGGGACAAGGAGATCAGAGTTCCAGGAAGTCTGTGTGGACGACTGTAGAGGCGGGGGACCTGTTTCGCTCGGAGGACAACTGTCAATCCCGACAGTCCCGGTGAGACCAGGAGTCTTCAGCCCCGGTGCGACCAGGAGCTGCACAGACACCATCCAAGACCGGAGGTGAAGACCGCGCAAGGCGTGAGGTGCTATCACCGAGAAAGCCTCGGGACAAGGTATGCATCCACAACCCATCTTTCCTATTGAATAGACGTTGACGCGATTCCTTTTGTTATGGGTTTTGGGGAGAAAATTTTTGTTTCTGTTGCTTCTCTGCCTCCTCTAAACCCCAACAGATATGTGTGTCTAGCATAGCAGGGTGCATATTCTATTGTGTTGGCTTCTGGGTTTGGCTTAACTAGGCAAACTTAATAATATTAAGTTCCAGATGGATAATGATAAGGAGTTTTGGATACCATATATAAGGGAATTATAGGAGATTCAATTTGCAAATGTTTCCTACCGTATAATTGGTTGTGAGCGCCATCATTGTCTGGGTTATAACTTGAGTGTTTTGGATCTTGGCTCGCTAGAAGATTGTTCATTGCAACCTCACAAATTGCAAGTGAGGATTATCAATTTGAAAAAAAATAATGGAATCAACTATTAGTTAAAATTTCTAGCTAATATCTTCAATGCTATCAAATCAAATCAAAAGTGTTTTCACAAAAATTACAAATTTTTCTTTTGTAGAAACTAATGGCAAACACAAACATGGTTTCATTGTGGCGGGTCCTTGCTAAGGACAAGATGAATGATAATAAATTCCATGATTGGTTCCATACATTGAGAATCATTCTCACTAAAGAGTGCAAGCTCTATGTCCTAAAGATATTAGAGCCAGATGAACCCTCTCCCATTGCACCGAAGGTTGACAAGGATGTTTAAAAGAAGCTACGAAGATGAGGTGGATGTCAAGTGTTTGATTTTGTGCTCAATGAACTATGAGTTGCAGAGATAGCATGACAACAATTATATTATTGTTATGGCAACATATCTTAAGAACATGTAACAATATTAGGCAAGACAAGAGAGAAATGATGTCTTAAAGGTGTTGTTCAAGTGCAATATGGCTGAAGGAGATCCAATAGTCCTTGTACACTCATTTTATTGGGTGTGTTGAGAACCTTGCTAGACTGGGATTTCCCTTAGGCCAAGATTTGGCCATAGTTGTGATTCAACAATGACTACATGAATCATACAGCCAGTATGTCATGAACTACAACATGAACAACTTTGACAAGCCATCTTCAGATTTACTAGGCATGTTGATGATAGTTAATGCACAAATGAAGAAGGAAAAACCCAAATTTTTATGATTGTTAGTAGATGAAAAGGGAAGTTTAAGGGAAAATCCAAAGCTAAGAAGAGTTCAAAAGCTTCCCAAAAACCAAAGTCCTATATATTGAAAGCTAAGGTAGTAGTGAATAAGGAAGGGAAGAACCACCACTATCACCCGCATGGACACTAGAAAGGGGACCTTCTTCTTTATATAGAGGAACTTAAGAAGAAGGAGATAGAGATATCCTCTACAGGACCCTAGGATAAGTAAGTTATAACTGTGTAAAGAAAGGGTTCCTTCCACTACAGTTGGAATCTGTCACTCAAC
This sequence comes from Alisma plantago-aquatica, assembly GCA_963693085.1. Taxonomy (NCBI): domain Eukaryota; kingdom Viridiplantae; phylum Streptophyta; class Magnoliopsida; order Alismatales; family Alismataceae; genus Alisma; species Alisma plantago-aquatica. The sequence goes on from OY856415.1 coordinate 469,105,085, forward strand.
TAATGCGAAAGTAATAAAATTAGTGAATTTTTTTTATGTGTTTTCCATTAATGAAAAGATATCATGTATCTTGTATGGACAAGAGTATTATGAATAATTGATGTTTTTTTTAAAATGTAAGATCTTATATGGTAGTGCCTTACATCTCATAGTCTATACTTGGTAGTTCTAAGGAAAAATATGTATAACACATGTATTGAATAACTCGATCACTAAAACAATTAAATACGTATAACATTGTCATCTAGAGCACATAAATGAGAAATGCATTTCTAGAATACATAAAAATGGTCATCTAGACTCTTTTTTTTTTAACGAGTAAAAAATGTGATGTTTGTTTGTTGGTAAATATGATAAAATCTCCTTACACTAGAAATAGTGGGAGAGGGAGCATTCGATTAGGGCTCATACATACTTATGTACATAGACCTTTTAGAAGAAATGCTACAGGTGGTTACTAATACCTCATTATATTTACTAATGACCTCAGTAGATATGGTAGTTTTCATTTAGTGAAATACATTTCTAAATCTCTTGAAGTGTTAAAGGAGATCAATATGTAACCAACTTGGTAAAAGTATTAAAACACTTCGATGTCATCAATGTGGAAAATATTTTGAACCAAGATTTTGAGAACCTTCTGGGAGATTGTGATAATGTATCACAAAGAACTCCACCTGAAACATAGTGATGTATCAAAAATAAGGAACCACACCTTATTAGTCATGGTGCGATCATTTATAAATCTAGTTGATCTTCCAATTTCCTTTCTAGCACATTTTTACACTAAACAATGTACCGTCTAAAATGGTTCAAAAGACACCAAATGAGATATGGCATGGGAAGTGTCCTGATATTTCTTTTATGATGATTAGGAATGAAAGATTATGTAAGAAAATAGCTTCTTGAAAATCTTTCTCCATAAATCACATAAATGTTAATTTGTTGAATATTCCAAAGGATACTACTTTTATATTCCAACACAAAAACAAAAGTGTTTGTTTCCAGGATAGATGCATTCCTAAAGGGGAACTTAATTCCAAAGGAATCAGTGGGAGATTAGTAGAACTTGAAATTTTGAGGCTAATAAGAAAACATTAAACCTAAAGAGGTATAGTAGGAACAAGGAGAATCACAAATTGTTATGGAATCTCAAGTTCCTTATGTAACACAAAACCTCATAAATCTAGTAGGAAACACCTTGATCTTGAAAGATTAGGATATCTTATGGATAATAAGGTCGATAAGTTGGTAATAGATGAAGAGCCAATAATCTACCTAAAAGTTGTTGAGGGACCAGAGTGTGAGAAATGGCTTGAAGCCATTGTATCCAAGATGGACTCCATGCACACCAACAAGGTATGATCTAGGTGGATCCACCTGAAGGAGTAAACCACATAGGGTGAAATTGGGCCTTCAAGAAGAAGACTGATGTAGATGGTGATATAAAAACCTATAAGGGTAGATTAGTTGCAAAGGGTTTCAAACACATTCAAAGTGTTAAACATTATGATTTTTTTTCACCAGTTGCCATGGTTAAATCCATCGGGATCATGCTTGACATTACATTTTAAAATGACTATGAGATTTGGCAAATGGATGTTCAAACCAAATTCTTAACATGAATATTATTGAGAATGTGTATGTGACCCAACATAAAGGTTTTGTACATCCAACTATTGTAAATAAAGTCTATAAGCTACAAAGGTCAAATTGTGGATTGGGGCAAGCATCCCAGAGATGGAATCGTCATTTCACAAGATAGTCAAAGAGTTTGACTTTATTCGATATGAAGATGAAATCTGTGATTACAAATGGTTAGTGGGAGAAAATTTATATTCCAAATAATTATGAAGAACGGTATTCCTATCCTACAAATGTTAAAGCCTAGTTGGGAAGTGCCTTCTCTATGAAACTTTTAGGCGAAGCATCCTAAATCTTAGGAATTAAGATCTATAGAGATATATCTATACAACATCTTGACCTAAGTAAGAGCACATACATTGATAAGATGTTGAAGGAGTTCAACATATAGGATTGAACGATAAAACATTTGTCCATGTTTCATGAAATTAGTCTCTCAAGAGCCTAGTGCTTTTAAAGAATGGTAAATCATGAGTGAAATGTCATATGCATTCACAATTGGACCTATCATGTATGAAATGTTATACAATTATATCATAGTTTTGTATGTACTGGATATGACAAATACATATCAGTCAGTTCATAGTGAAAGTCGTTGGACTACCATAAAGTACATCATAATGCACTAGAGAAGCACTAAAAGGACTAGTTCCTTGAATATGGTTATAAGGAAGAGTTGAGTGTAAAGAGTAACACTAATACAAGCTTCCAAAATAACAAAAAAGATTAATGATCAATCAAAATTTGTATTTGACCTTAAAATAAGAACAGTAAGTTGGATAATTTCAAGCAAAAGATGTTATTGATTCTACATTAGAAGTCAAGTACCTTGTAGTTTTGAACACAATAGAGGATATTGTATGGATCAAGAAGTTCATTTGGATTAACTTATGGGAGGTTCCAACCATTAATGACACAATAGAAATACTATTACAACCATGGAGCTATTGGATAAGCTAGGAATCCCAGATAGCATACTACAACTTTTCATCTCATATGAGAGATTGTATAGTGAAAATATGTAAAGACTTGTAGAGTACGGACTAAAAGAAAATGAATCTAACCCGCAACAAAAGTACTTATGCAACCAAAACATGATGGACGTGCTTAGAGAACTTGGAATCAAATTTGTATGTGATTAGCTCTAAGTGAAAGTGGGAGTCTGTTGGTATTTATGCCCATAGATCCAATCATATGATGATTGTAGTGGGCATCATATACTTGATTTTATAATTATAAAGGTAATTCCAACTATTATGTTTGTCTCAATCATGGGATGTCGACACAAACATAGTAGATGTATAAAGAAATACTTGATGACATATGTCTTTAGGTTTAGGACCTTAACAATGATATCATATGTATGATAAGAGTACATGCATGCTTGTTATGACCCTAGTAAGGTATTATTGTGGAAGAAAAATAGACAATAGGTGATGCATAAGTCTAGAGTGTGTTTTAACTGATGATAGAGCCTCATTAGTTATGAAATGGAATATCAAGTCAAACACTTAGGTACATGTTAGATAACAATGTATTAGACAAACCCACCTTGAGAGTGATACTGGAGACCATGGAATGGTAGTCAAAATGAGCTCTCACAGTGATAGTGGTCATTGTAGTTAATATAACTAAATTCACTATACTCGTCACATGTCATTTCATTTATTTGGACATCATCCAATGTGAACTTGAATAAGGGTTGCCATAATGGTGATGCTCGAGTATGTTCTGAGACATGAGGATTGACTATGAGTGGTGTAGATGGGATTTGTCCCTCCTACATGACTTTGATATTATGTCCACTGGTTAAGCGAGACTGAGAAGCATGTGGCCATACTCTTCTAACCCAATTTAAGATATATGAACTCACATGAATCTCCTACAATATTCTCTATTTAAAAGAACATGGCTTGAATTTTGGGAGGATGGTGATTCCATGCCTCGAGTTCAATCTGGATATTAGAGACAAAGGAACTATATGATCACAATAGCACTAATCACGAATTATAAGTTTAAGTTGTTCGCCAACTTTCCAATTACTTGGGAAACAATGATGTGTTCCTAGATATTGATCATTGCTTGTGATGTCATAAATTGGTTATGGACATTCACTGGCAACATAACTTGGGGCCTATAAGGTCACATACATATGATTCACCTACAATAGGAGTGTACTCATGAATGATGTTTAACTTGATTACTTAAGTGTTTAGGCATTCCATTTAAACAAAATTGGCTAAAAATTGGCTGACTTGGAATGTGTGTTGACCGAATCAAGTGTTGAGTCAATTTAAACAACATTGGTTATACATTGGCTGAAATGGAATGTGAATCGACATGTTCAGAATGTGAATCAACCGGTTGAGTTATCAGTAAGACTTCATATGGGATTCATGTTGACATCATGTTGAATTAATCATCACAGTAAAATTCAATATGTTTGTGAATAGGAAATATAATGAAATGACCAATTCAAGTGTTGAGTCGACTCATTCATATACAAAACAATCAATTCAAATGTAAAATGACCCATTCGTGCTTTGCAGTAGCTAAAAAATTTGTGAAAATTTGTCTCTTCGACTCCCACTTGATCTTGAAACCCTGACCCTGACCCTTCTATAAATACATGGGAAGTTAAGGGTTTCAGAAGACACAAATAATACTCACAAAAGTTGTCCTCTCATAGTTGTGGTAACGTGAGATCCCAAGCAAGTCTAACCTGTAAAAGGGAGAGATAGCAAGGGACAACAAGTGAGCGCTAGCACATTGACATCAAACTGACAACTCCTTCTTGTTAGCTCTAGGAAGCATGATGATGAGGTATAGGTGTCCTCGTGGACTATGTAAATGTTCAGAAGTTGTCACTATCTCACTAGGAGAACGTCATCAAGTTTTGTCTGTGGTGTTATACTGGGAGGTTGTTGTTGATAACTGTTAATGTTCTACTTAATAAAGAAGCATGAGAAGTTGCAAGGATTGTTATCTGGACATACTCCAAGACTAGGTATATACCTTACAAAACCCTTTTCCTAGATACATTATTTGACACAATCTTCTCGTTTAGTATTCAAGCATTTTTTTTTTTTGTTTCAGTTGCATTATATGTTACCCCAATTTCCCACCACTTGCAACACTTTCCACCAATGGAGAGTAGATAAATCACATACGTAGGTGTCAAACCTACCCTTCTAGTACTCATGTCGTGCCATACCCTAAAATGTAAGCTCCATGTCAAGAACCTACTTGCTAGCCTTCTCCACCATATTGAGCTCGCTCTAGTCTTTAAACTACATGCGGTGCATCTTCATGAACCTTGTAAGGGAATAATCCCTAGTTTCTCTATGGAAGAGGCCATGTCAGCCTTTCATTCTAGGGTTGTATAAAGAAACTATCTTAGAATAAAATGTCTTCTTCAGAGAGATGCCCAAACTCAAGCTGGTCATAGCCGATGGTCGGGTAGGTTGGTTTACTAAATGTTGACCACTAGTTGTCGCATTAGTTTGAGATACTTGAGGAATGAAAGGATTATCCATCCTCGACATTCTTTATTTTTGGTTCTAGGGTGTATGAAAACCAACTAGGTCATCGAAATATTACTTATCTCTATCCATGATGTGTGTCTGCACAAGGAAATGGGATAATGTGTGAGCAACCTTTAAGAAAGGTAAATAACCTAAGGAAGATAATATTGTAACACTTAGATTAACTTACTTCATTGGGCATGATATAATACTTGTAAGGAGTGGGACCCTATCGTGGAGCCACTCACTTACATGAGTGAATATTAAAAAAACCAACCAATGCCAAATGTCATAAAAAAATTCACAAAGAATGATAAACTAAAATTCAACCATGTATTGTATCATTCAGGAAAAGTATACAAAAGAATTATGAAAATATATAACTATTAAAATATCTATATTAAATCATAGTTCTTCACCAATCAAGGTGTACATAAAAGAAAACTATAGGAAACAAGGCACAGAGGGTAAAACAAATACTTCTATCTACCTCCCAAGAAAGATCAGCTGCACTTGGGTGTGTCATTGTCAAGAATGGTTTGCACCATCTTGATCAGTAACTGATGGGTTGGAAGCATACCCTACAAATGAAGTCAAAGTGGATGTTGTCATCATCAAATTTTGATATGTGCATATTAATAGAATTGAGAATTTATATGGGAAAAAGGACAACAAATATAACAAAGCTTCCTAAACAATAGAAAAGTAACAACCAAGTGGATATTAAAAGAAAGCATTTAAGATAAAATTAAATAGATTTATTTGCCATGAATTTTAATAAAGTATGCTTAAAAAACATACATAGGGAAATTAGGGAACATGGTCTATCAACATTGATGAATAATCGACATGTAGCTGAGGTAAGCACAATAGTAGTGAAATATAACACAACAATGATGATTAGAGCACATAACCCTAAAAATAATAGAGAATGGGACATAACCGAAGTCCCAACAATGTGAAGTGGGCATAAAGACCATGTAAGGGGCACTTGACCTTAATCCCAAATAGTAAATGACACATAACCAAAAAATTGAATCATATTATACAACCTTATTACTATTGAATCAACAAGCATGCAATGTAGTGGAAAATAGAGTTTTGTCATGGTATTTTTTAAATAAGATTGTACTACCACAAGTTATACATCAGACCATAAGATTCTTTCATGAGAAAATTAGGGTTTCAATATACAAATAGTACAATAAAGTTCAATTTCACCAATTAGGATTCAACTAAAAATAGAATGAATAAGGTTAAAAATCTTAGATGCCAAAGTGAAATATCAACTAAGAAATATCAATATATAACCATTTTAAATATTTGGAACTCTGAAGAGTTCAAATAGACCCATACCACTCACTGCTCATGTCCCTTGGGTTTACATTGTTGGGGTGGGGTCACCGAAGTTCCTCCTCCTCAGGGGTGGTTCCCAAGTAAATAAAAAAATAGTTCAAATAGACATCAGAGGATAAATTTCACATATATATTTTAGTTAGGTCAAAAGAGAGAGAAAATAGAATTATTTCCCCACATAGATTCAAAAGGGCTGCAGCATACCTCGAACTTGAGTATAAGCACTCACAGAATAAATCCTACTTCCAGTCAGGGTATTTCTTCACTAGAATTATCTTACATGTAAATCATTAATTGAGATTTGCATAATAAATCCTAAAATTTCAACTTCTTAATACATTGCAATAGGTGATCAAACCCATACAACTAGATAGGGTTTATTTTTCTTATTTCAGAACACATTTTTATGTATTTTTTTGACAACTAGATAATTACTTATGAATTTTCAAAGCTAAACTAATTTACTTATTTATTAGACAAATTACTTTTTCATTTACTAGGATTCCCTTGCATCACGTTATCAAAATCTTGATGTGTGGAAAGGTAAACTAATACATAGTAAATGATTAAATATCATCTGTGTTGTGATCTACCATTTGATTAGGCATAACTGTAAACCATTTGAGAGAAACTCATCCTGATTTCAGAATATGATACAACAAAACAAATTCTCAACAAAGGAAATTAAGACAGTAATAGAAAATCAAATATAATGTTTTCCTTTCTTTATCTTCATAATTTTCATAAATTGATATCACATCAAGGACATCACACTAAGATATCACAATTCATATTCAACTCCATTAAAACCAGAAGTGAAACTTACTACTTAGATGTAGTTCAGTTTACATCATATACATATACATGAAAGAACAAACTCAATATACTACCCATCCTAGGAAAGAGAGTGTATAAGGACATTCTAATCTATCTAGATTATTGTATTTATATCTTCTTTATCATGACATCTCTGTTGGATAGAATTATACCTAAAAACAATTGAAACAATCTCATGAGACTCCTATAGAACCATAGTGAGTGGATACCACCTACTCAAGCGGAGTACGAACATCACCATTAGATTAGGTACAACGAACTTAAAACAAACTTGTAGATAATGAAAAGTCTAGCAGATAGTTCTAGCATCAAATCAAATTCAGTTTACAATAGCAATCGAATCAATCAAAGAAGGTAAACACTTAGATCAAATCTAAATTTAAAATATATTTTATACCATGTCTATGAACAAATTAGTAGATGCTTATTAGTTTATATTAACAATCCTTTAGTATGAATAACAAGTCATGATTTAAACATTTTGTATCAACACATATCAATAAGATCATCTTTGTGACACCCACCAGCTAGACCAGGAACACATCCTATAGTCCTGAAGTTGATGTGCACATAAAACATATCCACCAAACAAATAGTATAACATGACAAACAATCTAAATCATATTTCATGTCAATATAAATCCCAACATTTACTAGTTATCAACAAGACAAATTAGAATATGAAACAAATAATCTCTATAACTGAATGATTATTTTCAACAAAAAGAAACATAATCAACAATGGAAAATTATCAACTAGTAGAACAAAGAATATAAAAATCATTCAAATCATATTCTACATAGATTGTTATCTTTCATTCATTTTACCTTAAACTACTTGGCTTGTACCTCACCATGTAAAAGTCACCACACCTGATTCTTGTGTCAGTGACTCTCCATCACTATCTTAGGGTTTATCCGACCACCATACAATATCAACAATAGACCCTGGCCACCTCAAGGTTTCCTAAAGAGGCTCACATCCTCATCTCAGGTACATGAGATAGGAACCAACAAAACAATATATCACATATCACAACATTTCTCATATTTTCATATTTCACATATTTCATCAGAGTCTATTCCTCATGGACATAGACTTTCACAACAAGGATTTAGGGCCAAAGCCAATTCAGATGACTCACTCCTAAATCCTACTGGTCTAACCTTTAAGGTCTCGATCCACACTCTAAAAATTCCTTTTCATAATTCATAAATTACTACAATGAGATCCATTTTGTTTCCCCAGTGTGGACCTTGGGAAGAACTCACAATGTTCTGGGCACCTAACTAAATGTTTCATTATTTCACTTCTTACTAATCTCTTTTACTCCTATTAAAAGTATTCAAAATACCATGTATCATATGTGTGTATTCTTGTGTAGCTAGAATAACAAGAAACAAATTAGCTTACCAAGAAAGACAATTACCAAATAAATAAGCACAACAATTTCTAATTTAAAACACATATAATTCTTTACATTTCCACCTATTTTTGTAGCAGTCATCATCAATAGGCTTTCAGCCCAAGACATGATCTCATTGTCCAAAATTACACCATTAGGGTTTTATCAATAGACTTTCATCCCGAGACATAAGCTCGTTGTGCAACATTTACCCTCATCAGGGTTTCTTAAATGTAATTAGTGCATGTAAAATTAAATCACAACATATTTCCTATCAGTTCATTCTATATCACAGTTCTCAACAAATATGCACAGATCGTAAGAATATCAATGATAAAAGCATGTAGATATCTTGTATCATTCATCTTACTGAGAACAGATTTATCATACAACATATACTTATTCCATCCAATTTCAATAGATGCAAAAAACTTTAATGCGTAAACATGCAAAACAAACTTAGTTCCCTTCTTCTTTTATTTCACATTATGATTAGGGTTACTAATCAACACATGTTGAATATCATTTGACATCTATCAAAATTTTCAATTATGAAGTACAAGTATTCCATCAAACAATCACAATCCAATAACACATTCTTATAAATCAATTCAAATATTTGAACCTCATCTTTTAATTGAATTCAACTACATTTGTGTGCATTCCTTAATCCCTCATTTGAAATCATTATTCGTACATCATCTAGATCATCATTTCAAGGTTAGAGTTAGGTTCTTAGATTCATCTACTAATTCTCATATTTTTCCTTCATTTTGTATTCATTAGTCTCAACTTCTTTCATTTCATGCTCATTACATTATTGGAACCAATCATTCTCAATTCACTTGATAGACAATGCTTTTCTTCTGATTAAAATCCATCAAAGTCCAATTTTAATATATTTTATTCAAATTTGGGTTGAGCCACATGTAATTAAAATAAAAGATTAAAGACTTCATCATAATAACTTCATTAGTTTCATCTTTAACTTGCCATCACCATTGAGTACATTTTGTTCATATCGTTTCTTATATTTACATAATTGTACCATGTCAATGACTTCTAATGGCAATCCCATAATCAACAATGATAATTCCTTATTATACTACCCACATTCGGTAAAAAGAATGAATTAGGGTCACATCTTCGTACACCATAATCTGTAATCATCCTTCACAATTCATTATTGTAGCTTTGTCTATCACTTATTGAAACCTTATGGTTTGAGGCACTAGGGCATGGCTCATATTCTAGTTGAGTCCTTAAAGGAACATGTTAGCATGCCTGCCCTCAACCAAACCCTTGGCATCACTTTCCAATAGGGTAAAATTCTACACATACTATAAAGACATGATTCTTACAATCAAATATATACCAAATTGCATCAAAAAATATAAACAAATCTTTTTACAATCATTCTTTACATAAGATTACAAAATTAGGCATTGATTCCTATATACTCTTTAACAGAGGAAAAATCTTACACATCTCTTCTAGGTCTGCTCTGATCACCTATCCATGAATTCTCAGAGGAACAAAACCACACATGCACCTCAAGAAAGGAAACATAGGTCTATCAAATGATCAGTACAAATTGATAATTAGACTGTAAAAATATGAACCTATCTAAAAACAATGAAAAAATGCAAAGGAATAAACCATATAAGAAAGTATTAAAATGTAGCGATGGGTTTTCAAGCTCAATAAGATCCAATATCTAGTATTTTAAACTAGGAGTTCAAATTTTCAAATAGATAGCACATGTCAATGTCTAGTTGCTTGGAAGCTATGTGTAATTCCACTAAACTAGGGTCAGTAGCCTACCCTTTTTTGACATGCAGACATTGTGCTACTATTTCCAGGAATTTGTTGGTGGACTTTCAAAGTGGAAGGATAAAGTTTTTACAACAATTTTAGGCCAACCAACCTATATGCTATGCATTATTTCCATTGGAATAAGCTTTCTAAATATAAAATAGAAATTTTGTATCTTTGTAATAAATTATGCAAAATTGTGAGTTCCAAGTATTCAAGTCCAATAATTAAATCAAAATAGGGATATCTATAATTGTAGAGGAATATTTCTCACTATATGGTCTGAAATCAAATTTTGTTTAATTTTCATAGGATTTAGGTTTTCTATCTTCCATTTGTATTCCATATTTTCCCATCAATATTAGTTTAAGATTTCAAACTAGATTGTATATATAGTCAATGTTACATACTCAATTTTCTTATCCCATTTTCTCAATATTAAATCCTAAAATATATTTCTCTCTCTTTTATATAATACAATTCTATTTAGTCATTGGTATGAATATGTATATTTATTTAATATATCCCTACTAGATATATTTAGGGTCTTAATTACATACCATCGTATGTGAATACATAAATACTTTTCATTGTACTAATGTAAAATTGATATGGATATGTCATATCAATTTAAGGTACTAGAACAAGTCATAGTATAATTATATGAGATTTTATTCCAATTAGGTCATTCTACATAAAATATTTCCAAAATTGATGTTTCATTCACACCCATATATATACATATCTAGGGTTAGGTTCACTTAAATTATATAGACTAATACTATAATTAATGTCCACAATATCCTTATTAGTGTGAATCCTTGCTTACATATATCAGTGGCATTCTACAAAATTCATATTTACTGACAATACTTTATATATTGATATACTAATTTATAATTGCCCTTATTATCATGACAAGGTTAATTATAGGCATCAAGATATCTAACGTACATCTATCGACTATTCAAGCCATCTTCTAGTATCGTTACAACATAGTTTTCAATGTAGAGGAATAGGATGACAGACCTTCAAATCATGGCCCAGTGGCCAACTTTATAGTTACCTAGTGACCAAATATCTTTCCATAAACATGATTGAATGGAGCAGGTTATACGCTCATCAACCTTCCCTTAGGTTGGACATGACCCACTAGTTGTCTGGTTGACTACATTGGCTGAGCAAGGTGGTGATTAGGTCATGGTGGTTGGGAGAATGACTAATGCTACTGACATTCAAGGAGGAGACCACCATCAAATGGTGATCCAGATAAGGTGATCCTGGATAGAAAGGCTTCATCCTCAGCTCGTGCATGAGTTCAAAACAGGTTGAGTTAGGTGGTGTCATAGCATGATGTGGTTGTAATATTGGCACCAATTGTCATTGATGTAGCATGTCTAATTAGGTGAGCAACTATGGTGGTGCTTGGTTGTGTATGCCCTAGGTGACGGAAGGGCTAGAAGAAATGCAATAGTAGTTGGTGATTCTACCTTAGAACAGACACCACTAGTACAACAATGAACTAAGAAAGAAGACAACTTTTTGGGGCCTTGCAAAGTGGTCCAGTGATGATTGCTATTTGGTGTGGTTGTCGTGTGCCATGTTTTCTAGGTGGAGTTGTGAGTGGGTGACACTGAGGTAGTGGTTTTGCAGTTTCATCAACGTGTGTTTAACATGTTGAATGATGGTGATGGAAGTGATTGTGTGGTCCATCATTGGATGAAGTTGAAGGTAGGTGCAAGCTTCATATCTCATCGATCTTGTCTAGTTTATACGTCAAGTTGATGTTAGGGGTCCTAGTGTAGCTACACATAAGAGAGGCATCAAGAGAGAGGGACCTGGTGTAACAAAATCCTTACTTAGAGGAGACATAGTCTCACTTTCTAAACATAGGAATTTGATGTTATTAATGTAGAAATTACTCACTTTTTTTTGATTCCTTCCTTATTGTATAACTTCTAAGGTGGACCCAATTGCTTTGAGATTTTGACCATAACTTTAATCACTACTAAATCATATATTAAAAATACCAATTTCTATATTCATGATCATGAGATGGCTAATTTCTAGTTATCCACACCATCAATACCAAATCAATATATTTTGTCCCAACTAATATTTCATATTTATTCCAAAGACATTTTTTGACAAAGTAGGTGTATTACTGAAATACAAGGTGATATCAAAGTCTTCGAGTATCTAAATTTCATAGTAGCCCCAAATACTGTCAAAGTGGTGCATGAAGATAAATTGAGGGGCTGGTTTGTAAATGTGAACTTATTTAGTACCAAGAATTCAAAAGGAGACATATTAATATCCAAGAACATGAAAACTTATCAAGCTAATCAAATCAGATTTAGAATGAGGGGCCAATTTGAAAGTGACTCATATTTGGATGTAATCCTAGATTATAAATTAAGATACCTAAAATTGGATAGGTACAACTCTCAACCCCTAAAGTGGATTTTATCCTCAAAATTGGTATATCCATGGTATAGTCAGGTACTTTTTTCCACCCCTTAAAAGGACACAACTATAGGCACGTCAAATACAATGTAGTATACTTCACTTTCTTTTATTTATCACACGATACCAAGCTATAGGTTCCTATTTACCTTTACGCTACACCAAACTCTATGTTTTAGGGTTTCATGTGACTCCCCTCAAGGTTTTTTCCTCATATCTCCTTGATTGTGACTTAGCCCAAGAAATCATAGACAAAATTCCATGAAATAATTTTTATTTTTACACATAGTATAATAAAGAAATTAAATTCTCAATGGAAAAACATTTCAATGTAAAACTAAAAATGACAAAAATTCAATGTGAGAACCAAGTCATAGTTACCTCATGTCTACATTCTAGTTACTACTACTCCATCATCCTAACTACTTGACACATTTTGGGATTTTAAAATTTCTATGAAAATACGGAGTCACCTGAGCACTTAGTAATTCATAGTCCATATAATTCCTATAGAGTCATGTACACATTTCTAGGTTGTGAATGAATATAAAAATTTTGTGCTACACCACAAAATTATTAGATGAATTATATTATCATAATCAAGATTAAAATGTTGTTTTTTTCTCAATATTGTTATCACTAATATTAATGTGATACTTTATTGGGTCAAAAAATAGATACACCTCACTTTTTCTCCATTTTTAGTGGCTAGGGTGAGATTAATACAATTCCTAGTTCAACATGATTTCTCTAAATTTTTATGCATTTCCTAAAATTGGGAGTTTTAAAAATCTTGAGGTACTAATATTTAATTATCTTATTATGGATCCTGATGAAAATTTTAAATCAATTTAAAATTTACATCTATATGATATAATGTTGGATTCATAACCTTTTTTTGAAAATACCATAATCCATATATGAAAGGAGAACCTGGTAATTAACTCTCAATTCATCATACTCTGTAGGGGTTTTATTTTAAAGTTATTATGAGGCCATTTTTTATTTTTTTATTAGTTGAATATTCTTTTCAAATAAAGTTTTCCCCAAGTAGTTGACATTTCCTTAGCTAGGTCAGTTTTAAAGTGAGGAAACCCAATCACCACCAAAGTGGATTAGGAGTAATTATTCCAAAACCTTCACTAAGCATCCTTCCTTAGACACCTCAGCTCATCCCACTTACACAGTGATGGATTATTCTAATTAATTAACAAAGTTTGGGGTAAATTATATATATTATATCACTCTTACATATATTTTAAGGTACCAAAAGGAAATTATCAATTATATGAAACTTACCCCTCTAGGTTTTACAAAATTTATTTATTCTTTTTTTGCAATTACTTGTGGTTGTACCGAGCTAAAGAGATATTGTATGGCACTCTTCCCATTTGTATACCTATAGTGGTGATTTAGTGATCCAAGGCCCTCATTGTGAATCTACATACATGTATCGTAAATACTCCTTCCGCCATAGTATCTCCATATAAACTTGTTCCTAGGGGAGTCCAAAATCTAGTATATGAGCTAAGTATGTATCATAAATTTCTAAACTATGATAGATACCTCACATCCTAGTCTCTTAGTGCATACTACTTGTAGTCTAGGTATATCTCATTAATTGAGCCAATGATACTAGCATTATTATAACTATTTGCTTATGTTCTAGTTGTACTACTATTTAACCCTAATTTCTATAAGATATGCATCAGTGTTGACTCTTTATAGGTCTGATACCAAGTTGTAAAGGACTGATCCTTGTGATCAAATATTTAACAAATTGCGTTAGGAAATATAAACAAATCTTTTTACAATCATGCTTTACATTAGAATCACGAAAGATTTACATAAGATTAAAAAAATAGCCATTGATTCCTATCTACTCTTCAATAAGGGAGAACTCTTGCACATGTTGTCTAGATCTTCTTTGGTTACATGTCCATGGAAGAAAACTACACATGGACCCCATGAAGGAAAACATAGGTTAGTTGAATGAGCAGTACAAAATTGATAATTGGAAAGTAAAAATATGAATTTATCTACAAAACTACACATGGACCCCAAGAAGGGAAACATAGGTAGTCTAATGACCACTACAAATTGATAATTGGAAAGTAAAAATATGAACTTATCTACAAAGGGTGAAAAAATGAAAATGAATAAACAATATATGCAAGTATCAAAAGGTAACAATGGGTTTTCAAATTCAATAAGATCCAATATCCAATTTATTAACTAGTAATTCAAAATTTCAAATAGATAGAACGTGTCAATGTCTAATTTTGGGGGAATCGATGTGTTCTCTCATATGGAGAATAATAAAACTCCAACTGAGTTTCCCAGTATATTGAGGGACCCTATATCCTTTAACTCCACGTAGAGGCGTGTAAGTGTAATTCTACCAAACTAGAGGCACTAGCCTACCCTTTTTAATTTAAAATTTGTGCTACTATTTCCAAGAATATGTTGGTGGAATTTTAAAGGAGAAGGCTCAAGATTCTAAAATCACTTTAGGCCACGAACCTATTTACTATGTATCATTTCATGAGTAATAAGATTTCAAAATATAAAATAGATGTTTCTTACCTTGGTATCAAGGTCTGCAAAATTGTGAGTTCCAACTATTTAGCTCCAAGGACTAAATCAAAATAGGGAGATCTACAACTTACAGGAATATTCTTCAATTATGGCTTTAAATAAAGTTTTATTTATTTTACTTAGGATTTAGTTTTTCTATATTCATTTGTATTCCATATTTTTCCATCAATATTGGTTTTAGATTTTCAACTTGGTTGCATATATAGTCAATGTTACATACTTCATACTTTTATCACACTTTCTCTAGATTAAAATCCTAAAATATTTTTCTCTTACTTTTATTAAATATAATTCAATTTAATTAGTGCGATCAATATGTCTACTTAGGAATATATCCCCACTAGAGATATCTAGCATTTAAATTATACATACAATAACATGTGAATAATTAAATACTTTTCATTATACTTATGGATAAATCCAAATGGATATTCCATATCACTTTATGGTACTAGAATAACTCATATTATAATACTTTAACATTTTATTCCAATCAGGTTAGACGATATAATTTTTTTCCAAAATTGATAGTGCAGTCACACACATACATATATACATATCTAGGGTTTAAGATCAATTAATTTGCATAGACCAATACTATAATTAATGTCCTTAATATCCTTATTAGTGTCAATCCATGATTATATACATAAGTGGCATTCTACAAAATTCATATATTTATTGACCATACTATATATATTGATATACTAATGTAAATATGGTCTCTATTATCATGATGAGGTTAGTTAGAAAGATTTATATATCTAATGTACATATCATATTGACCGTTTAGGTTATCTTCCAATATGATTACAAAATAGATTTCAAAGTAGTGGAATAGGATGATTGATCTTCAGATTGTGTCCTAGTCATCAACTTTACAATGACCTGATAATCAAAGATACTTCTGGAAACACAATTGAATGGAGGGGGTTATATGATCATCAAGCTTCCCCTGGGTTGGACACGAAAACATGGTTGTCTAGTTGATTATAGTGACTGAGCAGGGCGGGTGATCTGGTCATGGTGGCTGGGATAAGAACTAATGCCACTGGCCTTCGTTTACACATCAAGATGTAAGAAAGAAAAACATAATCATCCAATTAGTTAAGGATCATCATGATCCTATGTTTCAAAACCTATACTTGACCATCAAGATCTCAAGAAAAAAGTGATCAGGAAAAACATTACATGTGTAAATTAGATTATCATCATTATCTCTAACTAGTTGCATTTTTATAGTTTTGGCCACGTTTGTTCAACATTGCTTATTAGTGCATTTGATTATTTCTTACACTTCAGGATGCATCATGTAGGTGTGGTTCAAGTTTCATATCATTTTGAGGTTCCATGCACCTTATATGATTGTTTCAAGGTTTATGTCACTTACTTGCATCTTGGGGTCTAAAGACTCATGATAGGGAAAATGATGTCATGATTCATCAAGTCAAGAGGTTTAATATTAAGGAATGATTTACCTTATCCAGGTTTAGACATAAGAAGTGCATTCAAAATTAGGTGGATGTCCCCTAGGGTCTAGGAAGCAAATTCCAACTTGATATCTGTGACGACCATCACCACAATAAATGAGATTATTGAAAACAAATCATTGAATTATCACTAACCATTTTGTAAAAAAATGTTCAACATAGGCCATCTATATTCATTATATGCCAAAACATTATACATGTTAAGCTCAAGTCTATAAAACTATCATGGTTATACATATTATAACCTATTCATATGTACCTGCCATTTCTAAACAAAGATGGCATAATACCAAAATCTATGTGTCAGTATACAAAACACAAAATCTTATGTAATACCTGAGAGTGCAGGGGCGATAGATAGGACTTCTACTACAAAACTCTAACTAGTAGCATGTCCAACCTTCAATAGCTATTGTTCACACTGCTGGTCTTCACCTGCACCACGACGTCGACCTCCTCGTCTATGACCACCTAAAAAGTTGTGAAACCCACAAAGTGATACCAAACATCCTAGCAAGAGTTATAACTCTTCGCCAACGTCTATTATAAGCATTGTAATATAAAGGAACAGTAAATAGAGTGGGTATACTATTTGAGCAACTTAAGAAAATACAAATGAATAGTAGAATATTTTATACTTTTAAAAGGAATACGAATAACATGTACTACAGTTGATTTCTCTTATCACATTATAATTTAAGAGATCAATATAAAGACAAGGCATGGGGTCATACAATGTGGTTAGTAATTGATCCTAAGTAAAATATACTACACAGTTGTTAACCAAGAAAAATATACTACCCAGTTGTTTAACCAATTTTATTCCTGGAGCATTTGAGGCGTACCACTCAAATCCAACCGATCAGTGATAAGTCAAAATCAGTACCATACACGATCAATGGAAGATCCATACTCCATGATTATCTCCAACACTACTTGTTCAGTTCAAGTCTAAAATGCAATGAATTATAGCCATAATGCTAAAAGCCAGCAACTTGCAATCATAGTTATAGTCATGTAGAGACAACAACTCATAGTCAAGCTATGGTCATGTAAACAACTAGTTTGTCTTGGTACATGGTACAACACTAGAGATATATTGTCCTCGGATTAGGCCATCTCGAGACTTAGATGGCTCGAGAGGACAAATTCAAAAATGTTAGCTAATTGTACAAAAGTAAGTTCAGAAGTAATTTGCGCATACATGAACATATAAATCACATCATACACCATAACATTTCTCAACATTCAACATGTAAATTATTACAAAATGAGTTATTACAACATGAATTAATTGCATATTGAAAGAATATTTACAAGTCTTTTAACATGTATTCTAATGAGGACCTACACAATAGGTACATCATGTACAACTTGCTCAATTCCTGTCTTTTGTCACATGCTAGCGCCAAACCTAGAAAATATGTGAAACATCGAATCAACATAAAGTTGGTCTGTGGTTGAAGAGATATAGATACTATGTTGGGATACTCAAAATAATTGAAGAAATGAGAAAAGAAAAAGGAAAAAATTATTGAAGGTAGAGAATCAGGTAAACCCAAGTTATTAGCCATATTTCAATTAATATTTATCACTATGGTGGGCTTAACACAATCATCACATATATAATTGGGCCCATTCCCTACATACCTTGAACCATTAGGGATCTCCCCGTGTACCATGTACTATTAGGGAGGTTCTAGTCAACTTTAATACTTTCCTTCTCTAATAGGGAGATTAATGAATGCCATCAGTAACTACATTTCATTTTCTTTCTTTAATGTTCTAATGTTTAAGGCAGAGGAGTACCATAATGTATATACATCCAAGCAATGTTTATGCAAATAAATGCAAGAAAGTACACATACTTATATCATCTAGCAAAACTAGTCATATAATCCATGTACCTATGTTTATAGATTCTTAACTTATCCATGATCACATAGTAGTATGGTCATCACCTGATTAATAACAATTAATCATCATCAATACAAGATTCACCACTATTGATGGTCATTTAGGTCCAATTTAGGGTTTAGGTCAAATCTAGATTCCATGCTTCCAAACATGTGTTTAGTACTTTTATATATATCTAGATATAATAATTAAGGTCTCGGTCATGTTTCATAATTTTCTGATGATTGGTCTATTTTCTAGAATTAAAATAAGGTTAAAAAGCATTTAGTTAGTCATTAATAGAAAATGACCTAGTATTTTGTGATAATAATCAATCAGAGTCCATAAATCAGTTTCAATCATCATTAGGCTTCTAGAAGAATTTTCTAAGAATTTATTTTGATTGTATACCATTTATTATATTTAATGTACCCTAGAAGAAGCATCATCTAGTAATTTAAAAACCATGAATATTGTTACTTTAAAGGTCTGATCTAGGTGTTTTATAAGATAGTTGACATTTCTCTGGGTCTATTCATATTTTGTGGGAATTATTTGGCCAAGGGGGCTATGTATTCGGAAAATATGGTATATTTTTCAAAATTTAGAAAGGAATTACCTTGCAAGAGGGGTCCCACTACCTAAGGTAGCAACCATTGATTCACCCAAGCTGCTAGGCCTGCCTCCATTGGTGGCACCCTAGGTTGGTCTAGTCATTGTTAGATCAATTGCAATTATCTGATGGTCGACCGGATCATCTACTGGTCTACCTAAACCGAACTCAGGCTCTTTGTCTTGTCACGATCAAACTCACCCAGTAATGTGTGCACCTCCATGGAAAGGTCTACCAGCAAGAAATCTTTGCCTTCTATGGCTATCACTATCCTCAATTTTTAGTGTGGAAGAATCTCCTAGAATTTGTCGTGCCATGAAGGCTGGTCTGGACACCTGGTGAGCGTTCCAATGTCAGACGACCAATTTTTTCTAGAGCCACGACGGCGGAGGGCGGCACAAATTGGGGGTTTACATCTCCTGGCCTCTTTGCCTTTTCTAACTTGTCTATAAGATTGTTTGCAAGTTTCAGAACTCGATGGTAGTCTCCAAGGGAAGCAGAAACTCGAGGTGGTCGGGTCTTGAGGCCACCCACTGTGGCCGGAGATGGTGAGCTTGGGATCTCATGGGAGAGCTTTGTGGTTAAAGATACCCACCCAGATGACACCACAAAGACACAATGATCATTTTTCTAAGGATTTATCCCTCCAGACCCTCAAACCCATTTGTCATATTAGTCCCCACCTTCTGCGATCATGAGTGGAGGAGCAAGGTATGGAGGGTGGTTCTTCTCCTTTGGGCCACCTCACCCCTATATCTTGAGCTTGTAGAGTAGATCTCAATGAGCTGTAGCTAAGCCTATGAACATAATGGCCTAACAACCATCATTGAGTGGAGAAGAGGGGGTGTGATTTGGGGCTGCTACTCTGAGGAACTCGGAGGTAGGAGATGAAGTCTCCACTATCAGATCGCTAAAGAACGGCTCACATGGAGCGACGCCTCTCATCCCTTGACCTGGCCAACAAAAATTGCACTCCTTAGCTGAGTGGGTCAACAGTGTGGCATTATTTATCACACATCAAAGTCTAATATTGCTAACATCAACATTTGGTAGACTTACAAAAATGAAACAATCTTCTAAAGATGACATCTTTCAATTGGAACCTTGATATATTATGAAATATTTGGCATAGATTCATAACATCTTAAAGTGTCTTCTACCAAAATTTGACAAACAAATTCTATGATATGATCATGTAAACAAATTCCTCAAATAACCTTAAAAATAGGTGTATAAATTCAAATAATCACCAAATATTGATCTAACAAATCCAAAAACACTTGTTAAGATAGTAAAATACCAAAAGGCTCATCAAATGTCCACTTGGCATCATGGTGACTACCAAATAGGACTCTTGCCTCATAAGTACCTAATTCGATATCTCAAAGCTATTCATCACAGTTGAACTCATCTGGATGTCACTACCATCAATAGTACCTCAAATCATACATTTTAGGTGAACAAATAATTTTTAATTGAAATCATCAAATCGTTATCTTAGGATTGAATCTAAAGGATGTACTTGATCTACTTTATTATATTGGGTGTCAAAACCCTAAAATCAGGGTCATCACAAGAGAATTGGCTCATACATGGGCATTCAATAATAAATAATATATAACTATTCCACAATTTAAGGATACAAGGAAATATATCACTTGCACCCTGCATATTCAATAATATGTGCTCTGAGTTTTCCCATAGGAGTTACTCATATTTACGATCCAGCTAGATATTGACAATGTAGATGGATCTATGGTACAGGGAAACTACATCATTAGGTTTTTACTTTATTAGACATAAGTTGAGTATCTTTTAATGCATCATCAAGTTACAATGTATTAACCCTAAATAAAATCTACAAAAAAATAGAGAGAGAATGCAACTTCAGAAGATATCAAATGTATTAAGTGAAAACTTGTCTCATCCTCACATGGAACTCGTAATACTACCATTTTCAATATTATTATTAACAACACAACACTATGGGATATCAATCTCTCATTTTGACACAAAGCACTTGTTGGATCATTAGACCAAATCATATGATCCTGCATATTCAATATCACAAAAGAGCCTCAATATTACTCATAATTATTGCTTTGTATTGTATAGGGCTCTCTATAGCATCCACTTAGTTATGCCATTCATTTCACCTACAAGTTTATGATACACAAATAGGAGAGACAAAATGCTATCCATGAATAACAATTCTTAAAATATAGTGAACACACTTACCTTAATATCATCATATTAGGGTTAGGGTTTATATGTACTTGATTAGAGTTTAGTAGCATCATACCACCTCTCAACCCTAATTCCATTACTTCCCTTTTTTTTGGAGAATCAAGTATCATTGTTGATGGTTAGCCATTTATATTCTCATCCCTTATTAAATAAACCTTTAATCTAAGTATTGACCATGTTCATACTTCCTTGTGTGTACCTTAACTACCTTTAACACATTAGTGCTGATAATCTTTGGCACATGAGTGTTGATCTGTTCAGCAATGGAGTGTTGCAATCTGACCAGGTATGGGGTGTGTTGTGACCAAAACACAACCCATGTGTCACAACTGTAACACAACCCTAGGTATGGTCTTATCATTACACCTAGTTATAAATGGAACACCATCAAAACACAACGTCGTGATTGCGAAATAAGATATCAACATGGCATTGCGACTGCGAGACCATGGCTATGCAATGCTACGTCGCGGCCACAAAAAAGTGTGTCACGACTATTGCTTTCTAGGTACGTCGTGACCATGAATTGTGGCATCAAGACCAAGCCATACAACATGTCATTTTCTTCTTTACAATCTATGTTTCATGACCCAACCTAAACATGTATCAACTACAACTAATCTAACTTCAACTTGATACAACCTGCACAGCAACTGACAAGTGTGGCCACTATCAAACTTAGTCATCTTGTCCACAACGCCAAGCAACAACCAAATCTGACGCTGCCGTAGTGACCCATCGAGTAGGTAACGACTAGTCTAAGAGTAAGGGGTGTGTTGCGACTAAAACAACCCTATCAAGGGGTTTCAACCACAGTACAAGTCTAAGGGTTGGTCTCGACCACATGCAACACCCATAAAAAATCTCAACTAGGATCAAAACAGGTGATAAACCCAAAACATCAAGCGTCACTGGGTGAGCATCACCATATACTTCAGTGTTCAAGGAACACTAACCATGAAGATGAAGTTCATCAAAGGAAGATGTTTTAAGGGTGAAAAACTGAGATCCTTATACACATATAATTAGATCAAAACTTTTTGTTTATTCAACATGACCAATTCATAAAACAAGTAGTAAGATCAAATTTAAAGATGCATTTGATAGAGATAGGAGAAGTTATAAAACTTGCCTGATTTTGGGTGAGGAACAACCTCCTAAGACTCAAGCTTTCAAGACCTTCAACTAAACTCCAAAACTTCCTCCAATGGAAACACCTCCAAGAAGAAGAAAAATCCATGATCAAAAGGAGGTTTATAGAAAGGAAAATAGATCATGGACAAACCAAAAAGAAAGGATTATCTTCCACTCGAGTTCATCATGATAACCCTAGCTTATGATCTTTATAAGAAAGAGATCTTCAAGAAGAATTACCATAGATGATCCACTCCCAAACAGTAAGAAGAAGACGAAGAGTCTCAGAAGAAAAGATAACTTACCAACAGGAGATTCACCAAGATTCACCACCAAAATCTAACCCTAGCACAAGATCTTCAATCATGCACCAAAGATCGGCCACCCAAAGATCAAGTTTTGCTTCTTCTTTCTCTAGAAGCTCCAAAGGTAGTCTCAAGGAAGAAGATGAAGTTGCAAGCTGAAAAAGATTTCTTGGTTGTGAAGAGGATGGTTTATATACCTAAAAGGAGGAGAAAAGTGAAGATCTTTGAGGTGTCAACACCATAGCTCACCAAAGGATGCATGCCCTCCAAGGAGATAACTTTTCCTCAACTCACATGCAAATATCCACGGTTATGTTTATCCAACAACTATGTCATGACCTACTAGGTCGTTTGCCCTCTTGTTGTGGTGCAACACCACCTTCATCAACTTGTCTTGGGTCGAGACACTTTAAGCTGAAAACCCTAGGTCACATGTGTATGGCTAGGTTACTAGAAAAAAAGGTGTTTCAACCTACGTCTCACAAGGTTGTTATGGTCACAAACATACATTCAAGCATTTGTCTTGGTCACGACCCTCACCACAGGTGATGTAGAGCTCATAACATCAAACCCTAATTCAAACACCAAGTCAACCATGCAAACCCTAGAAGCCCTAGGAACCCTAATATCACATGATGATGTGACACCATCATCCAAGATTCAAACAAAACGTCCCACATCATATTCTTCTCTCTCATGATATGAAAATACAACATTCCCTCTCTCTATGTAAAATTTTGCAAATTAACACTCACTTATGGGAAATTGCAAACTAGTCCAAAACATGCACATATTGCAAAATAGCTCAAACATTAATCTAATTGGACCCATAATGAAATACAAGTATGTCACATGATATTAAAACATGTCAAGAGCTTAGATTATAGTTTAGGTATCTCATTATACAAGGTAAACACAATTAAGCATTAAGCTAGTTCAGGAGTCTTACAATGTCAACATATCAACATATATACAAAAGTCAACATAGTGAATTACATCATCGACATATAAACTATGTGGGAAATCCCAATCCAAGGTGATCATATCGAATGATATTTTGTTATTTTGAAGGGAAGAGGAAAAGATATTAAGGCCTACATCAAGAGGCACAAGGTAGAAAGCATTCCATTAGTGTCACACTAGTTTATCATTAGTAGACTTAGGGCCACAACTTGTCACAGAACTATTTGTTACCCCAAGTCCACACTCCTAATGGCTACATAGACAAAGGCGAGTGGATTGGGGTGTCCGTCCATAGAATGGCACAATATTTCACACATGCAGTATATGTGCAACATCAATAACAACAAGACTAAAGATATAACAAGATACTAAACAAGGATATGAGAGATATGTACCCATTTCAATATGAAGAGTACCCATTGGTGTTTCATTTCAAATCTTAAGAGTATGGAGTGTAGAGGATCGTCATTTGGAAACTACAATTTCGATAAACAAAATATATTAATGTGAAAGCATTAAGTACGCTATGAAAATGCATGTAAGTAGTTAAAGAGTTGTATAAAATTTGCTTGGCTAGATACATTATATTAAACAAGAAGTAGAAACAAGGAGAGAACACTTAACAACATTCTTCTATATAAAACATATTTTAAGTGTGTTTCCATTATACATCAACAACATATTATGGCCATTGACCAACTTCCCATTGGAAGGGTCCATAATGGTGCTCAAGATTAGCCAACCATTTTATCGACATGGTCTGCCTTATCTAGAAATCTCCACTAAGGAACCCAACCTTGTTCTATTACCCTAAGAATACAAGCGGGTACTCTAGGTTTGTATAATGGATAAGTTCAATTATGTTCAAGGTTTGTTCAACATATTTCAAGAAAAATGAATGCACTAATCATAGGGAAAAAGTAGCTCAAACAAGTAATTATATAGCCAAGCATTCATATGAGCATACAAACATATAAGCCAATAGCATAGTAGGGTTAAGGGGTAAACTTACCTTCCGAGTAGAGTACAAGATTAACCATTAGATTAAGAACCCATATATAGCAACTTGACTACATCTTGGAAATTGCGTCATCATAGATATCCTGACATTACAAGTGAATTCCACTGGATTAACATCATCAAAAGTATGTCTCATTAATCATTATCATAGAGGTTGGATGTGTCACCTAGATCTAGGTATCATATCCTTCATTATTGGTTCCAACATCTCGACTAGTCATGCACATTTATTGTCAAGCAACACAGTACATCATGGTTCATTAGCAATTAGAGTGACACAACACAACTAGATTAGGGATGTATTATTAGAGTTCCAAGATCATAAAATAGGGCAGTCATATGATTTGAGCCAGCTTAGTCAACATAAGAATAAACATTGGCATAACTAGTCATGTTGAGTTATAATCATTGAAGATTGTCATCATTAGAGTATAGATGGGGTCTACTTGATTTATGTTTCATAAACATCATCAAGATACTGATTTGAAGTTGTAATATAGAATCGATCACCATAAATCAGGGTTTAGGTAGGATTAGGGATTTAGTTATAAACATGTGCATTAGACAACAATTCAAGTCGTGGTTATAACATTTAGTCACATTAGGGCACAAGATTGACATACAAGGTATATAAGTGCATAAATCATAAAGAGTTACTAATTTAGATATCCATATGGTCCATTTGTACACAAAAGACCCATATGAGAGCAAAGATGGAGATTCAACATCAATTATCCACATTAAGTTCATTTCAAGTTTCAAGGTATATCATTAAGTCAAATTAGGACAATTAGCATGGACAAGTTCGAATCTTTAGTTAAACATGCATCAAAATTTACTGATGTAGGTCAAGCATGAGAACTCGAAGCACATTCAAATAGGTTTAAGCATTAAAGAAGTGATCTTAATCATAAGAGTTCATCTTATGACACATATGCAACATAAGCATGCAAGTATGGATGAACTTCGAATATTGATGCTTAAGGATAATTAAATCATTGATCTAAAGCTAACATCAAAGTTTGGGGCATAAAAGATCAAAATCTTACATTTAAAAGGGATAAACATCACAAAATAACATTAAAAGCATGCCTTAGGGGATATTAGTAGAGGAGAAAGCAAAATTAGGTGATGGAATTATTTTTGTTGGATAGAGAATGTTTTTATAATAAAAAATCATATATCATAAGCCATTTTTGGTAAAAAGATGCATTTTTGGTGATATTTCGAAGTATACCTTGATTTTAGATGTTCTCAACCCTAGGATCTAGATCCAAGGATCAGGGGTTACTGGTGGGGCTCCATCTACCTTTCGTGGATCTTGGTCGGACCTAACCATTATGCATCACATGTGTGGCCGCTAGAGGTCGGCTACCCCAGACTATCACTCCCTGAAGCTCACTGTCACCCTGGGTCTTGGATGTGGAAAGGTAGGCCCAACACGGGAAGTGGGGCCATGTGGTCCTCACCCATTATGCAGTCCATGTGGTCCTCACCCGCATCACTGCCAATTCATCCATTGACACATTCCCCCCCCCCTTCAAGCTTGTGAGAGCATCGATATTGTACTCGTGTGGTCCATCAGAGATGCCCAGGAGGGAGATGTGGGGGTACAAGAAGCTCAAGAGTAGGTTGTCGAGGTGTGGAACTTTCGTCCGAACCTAATGGTAGCTTTAGATGTTGTTGTTGAGGTCTAGATTAAGAAGCCCCAAAGAAGGTAATGCGACAGTGCCTCCATGAGATCAGGTGCAAGAAGAAGGGGGAAAAACAATAAATAGAGGGGAAACAAAGGGGGTAGGGAAAGGATGTGGATGGAGGCTCTAAGCTCATAGAAAAGGGTGGGAAAGAAGAGGATAGGGTGGAGCAAAGTGGGTTAGATGAGCTTCAGCACCATAGGCATCGACAAGGGTGTATGGAGGCGGGGGATGATGTTTTGATCGTTCGATTGGGGATAGGATTTGAGGTGAAAGCATCTAAGGGCTGAGATCTCTTGTTCAAGGATATGGGCCTCATGATTGGTCCAAAGCCATCAACTTGGAATGTTGGGTTTATGTGGATCAACAAAAGGGGCACATCCCCTACATGGGCAGTGCGCCTACTCAGGCCCATCTAGGGTCAAAAATAAGCTAAAATCAAGGTTAAAACTAATATTAAATTGAGGAAATTCAAATGTTCATAACTCTAGCTATGATGGATTGATTGAGGTGATTTTTGGACTGTTGGGCTCACAATTGAATTCTCTACATCATAAAAGACATTTTATAGCACAAAAAGTTTATTCAAGTGGTTTAATTTTGGTTTCAAGTTGATGATTCATGATATGCATGACACTTAGTTCAAAATCCAAACTAAATTCATATATAAGTAAAAAGTGAAACTTAATCAAATCCAACTCATCAATTGAGCAAAAAGTGACTCAATGTCATCAAATTGAGGGTGAGGGAGGTTATTGAGTTCAATAGAGCATCTAATGAGTCAAGAGGTACACTTTTTGAATGAGAGAAAATCTAGGTTATCACATCCTCCCCACCTTGAAAGAAATTTTGTCTGCAAAATTAAATTGAGTCATCACCGAGGTTGAGTTTTCCCATTCAACATCCAGATAGTCCTAGTATTCACTAGTACAGAAACAGCATTCAATGACACTTTTCTGGGCGTCGATTATTTAGGAAATCTGACGCCTATAACATTCAACGTCGGTGATGTAGGTAAACCGACGTTTATAGTCAAGACACGGGTACCGCTTTGTATTCAATGTCGGCTTGGTAACAGAAAATCGAAGCCTAATATCGCCCGCGAAATCCAATTTTTGAGTGAAAAAAATTTGTCCCCAAAGTGTCACATACAGCGTCGGTTTTTTAATATCTAACCGACGCCTATATAAGATAAAAATTTGTGCAAAAAATTCCAACTTAGGTGTTGGTTATCCTTTGATAACCGACGCCGATAATGGTTCCCGCCAATTTTTTAGGGCAAAATGTGTTAATTGGACATCGATTTTTAAAGAACAATCGACGCCAAAGCGTTTAGGTGTCGTTTGTTTTAGATAACCGACGTCGTTTACCAACGTAATATACCCACGAACAACAATTGTTCCCCTTTCTTCTATTTCATCGCGAAGCAACTGTTCTCCTTTCTCTGCTCTTGCTGCGTCTCCACCCGCCCGCCCGCTACTGCTCGCCACCTGCTGCTTCTCACTCACCGCCGACGCTGCCTGCTGCTTGCTCGTCGTCGACGCCGGACGCCGCTGTCCTCTTTGCTGCCGCCCACCCTCCTCCTTGCCGTCGCCACTTCCTGCTCCGTGCTCGCCGCCGTCCTCCCTGCCGTGCCGCCTGCCTGCCTACTGCCCGTCGTAGCCTCCAGGTAGCCATAGCCTCTGTTCTTCCTTTTCCCTAGCTCCTTACCTATAGCAAACACGACCGTCGCTGTGTTGGCCTACCACGGCCGTGCTGTCCAGAACGGCTGTGTTGTCCAGCACGACCATGGTAGGCCAACACAACCACAACCGTGTTTGCTGTTGGTAAGGATATGAACAAATCTTTATGTAATGCTTTATGTAAATTCTAGGATACGAACAAATCTTTTGGTTGCATATATTTGTGCTTCTAATCCTAATGCTTGACCTAATTCAGTAAATTTTGATGCATGTTGAAATAAGATTTAAACTTGTCAATTCTAGCATCCTAATTTGATTTGATTAAACCCTAACATTGATGAAACTCTAACATCAATTGTGATGAAACCCTAACATGTACATATCTATTATTGTGTTTGTTGGCCTAGAAACCCGTCCAAGATTTACTCATTAGGATTAAATATTGGATATTCCCCAGTTTGGGACTGTTCTTAAACACCTAATCTCACTTAGGATGTAAGTGTATAATGTGTATTGAGTTTTCAATAAAATTTCAGTAGCATTTCCCCGTTTGTTCTCTAAGCACATATGTACTTAGAGAACAACGGGGAAATGCTGCCGAAATTTTTTTGAAAACCCAATACACATTATACACTTACTAGTGAGATTAGGTGTTCAAGGATGGGATAAGTGGTACACATTTATTATATATAAGAATGACATCACATGTGTTTGTTGGCCTAGAAAGTGAACAATCATTGTTCTTTATATTACTTGTACATTGGTATAAATTAGAATGAACAATCACTAAATTATATATTGTTTGTATGGAGTCCGACTTCATTGTACCTCCTAATCTGACAATATTTTCCATGTAGCGCATCACATTCTAGCCGCAGGCCCAATCGTTATTTTGTATTTGACACCATCAGAATCCTATGTCTACCCCTAATTGCAAATAAGCCAAACAAATAGAAAACCGGATGGGTCTAGATAATAGGAGTAAATCTTGGATAGTCCCCAGTTTGGGACTGTTCTTGAACACCTAATCTCACTTAGGATGTAAGTGTATACCCTAATCTTGTCCTAATATATACTTGTTTTCTCTTTGATCATAGAATGGATAGATCATGGATGTCCATTTGCAATCGCTGCACCCCATAGTTTATATCTGGTCTTGACCAGTTTATTAGATTTGCCGAGGAACATAGGAAACAACCTGGAGATAGGTTCTATTGTCCATGTAGGCATTGAGGTAACAACTTGAAAGTCAGCACTGGTGACGAAATCAAAAGTCATGTCATGTGCAACGGGATTGTACAAGGCTATACAGAATGGCACTGGCATGGAGAGATTTCAAACCTGAAACCAGTGGATGTCGATAGTAGTGTTTGTGTGGAAGAAGAAATTCCCTACGATGATGTAGATGTGAATGAACCAGTTCCAGTAGACATCATTGATGCGATGATGGATAGTTGTGGGGTAGAGCACACCGATCCACCTCCCATTTTTAGAAACATTGTGCATGATGTTGAGATATCGTTATACACGGGTTGTACTAAGTTTACGAAGCTTAGCACTGTGTTGAGATTGTATAAGATAAAAGCTAACAATAGATGGAGCGACAAAAGCTTCACGTCATTGTTTTCTTTGTTGAAAGAAATGCTTCCTGAAGGAAACGAGCTGCGAATCTCAACATACCAGGTAAAGAAATTGTTGTGCCCAATGGGAATGGATGCCAAGAAGATACACGTATGCCCGAATGATTGTGTATTATTTCAAAAGGACTATGTGGATTTGAAAGATTGTCCAAAATGTGGTGCGTCACGGTATAAATTGACGACTTCGGGGGAGTCCAAAACTGGTTCTCCTTCCAAGGTGATGTGGTATCTACCTATAATATCACGGTTTCAACGCTTGTTTGCCAATCCGATAGATGCGAAGAATTTGAGGTGACATGCAGATGTTAAGAAAAATAATGATGGGATCCTACGACATACGTCTGATTCCCCACAGTGGAAGAAGATTGATCTATTGTACCCTGAATTTGGTGAAGAAGTCAGGAATCTAAGACTTGGGCTTTGTACAGATGGAATGAATCTGTACGGGACATTGTGCAACCAACATAGCACTTGGCCAGTCATGCTTGTTATATACACTCTTCCTCCCTGGCTGTGTATGAAAAATAAGTATGTAATGATGTCGTTGTTGATATCGGGCCCTAAACAACTTGGAAATGACATCAATGTTTATCTTGAACCTCTGATTGATGACTTAAAGAAACTCTGGGGTGCAGGTGTGATGACCTATGATGCTTCAGGAAGAGAGACATTTCGTTTGCATGCTATGTTGTTTTGCACTATTAATGACTTTCCAGCATATGGGAATTTGTCTGGATATATGTGACGAACGTCTCGCGAAAACAGGATTAACTAATGCGGAAGCGAATTATTTGCAGCGGATTACTGAAAATCACTAAAAATTAAAACTTTTTGCAAGAAGATCCACAAACTGTGAAACTTTGACATAAAGAACCAAAGTAAGTTATTTACAAACTGATTCATCATTACATCTCTGTATCATTTCATCTCGAGAGTCATAACATTGTCAGCCCTGTTAAACTATGCATGAGCAGGATACAAAAATCTCGAGGCTTCAAGCCAAAATCTCAGATCAACATCAAACTCTCTACTGACTCCTAGGACCTGAGAGTACAGAGACGACTCATAGGACTTTCTATATACAACTTGACAGCTCATATCCCCACCTGGGATTTACTGTTATCCCTGCTACTGCTGCTGCTGCTCTTCCTCTGTAATAGGTTCCTTGCCTTTTCGTCGGCAGTTACCTAAATATTTAATCCCACGGGGGTGAGACAATTATAAAAATTGTCCCAGCGAGAGATATAACTCTCCGCCAGTAACATTGTTATTGCAAATGATAGAATAACACTGAGCAGTAGAAATATAAACATTTATCAGCAGGTAATGCATTAGATAAACTAAATAGAGCAGCATTCTCTATGTAATCATTTCAGTTGTAACTTGAATAAGTAGCAAGTTATCCATTTAGGAAGAAATATAAAGATAATGTAAATCATTTATCCAACTAGAACATGTTAATCAATGTATTCTCAACCATTGATTCTCGTAGTTCAACCTTAAGCAAATATGCTACACGGCTGATTACATATTACAAACATACTTATGCCCTGAGGAGATCAGATATACCGCTCATACTCCAACCGGCCACTGCGAAGTCGAAATCGGTACCATACATAGGTCATCAGAAGAGCCGGATTTCTATGACCTCATCCTCCTCAGTCAGTGTGAGGAACAACGTACAGGACATCTCGTGTCTCTTCTATAATAGCTTTCCAGGGTATTCTTGCAACTTCTCTATTAGAGTTACAGTGGCATTCTGTACTCTCTTCGCCATCGAGGGATTTCTTGTTTATCTCTCATCGATGCGGCATTAACAACATTATCGGGAGATTAGTGATACATCATCCCGACATATACATATAATGAAGAATTGAGAGATTTAGTGTTTATCTCACATCAATTCCTTCATTAGGGCGTAAGGATATTCGCGCCCATAACCCCCACATACTCAAAAGTATGCTCTCCAGGAGTTCCCTTAGGAAAACCTGTTTCACCATCACCTGACTACTGACGATGATGGATCTATGGTCAGGGCTCTACATGATATCATTTCACTTGATTATTTAAGTACATTACAGCATTCTTTTAGCATCAGGCATGTTGTCAATCATATAACATTATAACATTTTCTACAAAGAATGAGTACTATTTCTATCAAGTTCATTTCACAGCTTTGCTAACATTGGGATCTCAATCCCTTATCATCTCATCATCATGATTCAAGAATATGGGTTTTGAAACCCTTAAATCATCAAGACACATGTTACCACTTTAACAGGTAACTTAATGCCATCAAGTCATCTAACAGTGTAAACATGATAAATGTAATGCAGGTAATTCACATGGCTCTTAAAGCCTATCAAACTCTTTTGTTACCTTTCACTAGGCAACATGGCATATCATTGCTTATAGAACTTATAAAGTGTTTTCAATACACAAGGCATCATAGCTCATACCTGACTATGTTCAATACCTCATGAAACCTGCATGATTAGTACAGATGATAACAACACATCAATTTTATATCAGTACAATGCAAAATAATGATAACATCACTATTCAAGGATTACCCCACTATGCCCTTACTAGGGTTAGGGTTTCCTTTTTAATTCAATTAGGGTAACCATTCCCTTAGCTCAATTAGGGTTAATAACTTATCCCTCATCTTCTATAAGATGAAGTTACTTCAACCTTGATTAATCTAAGTCAACTCAATCTTGAAAGAAGAATTGACATCATAGGATATGTCATTATATCAAGATCATTAAGAACTCAATCTCCCTTGGATTACATCATGTGATTGATTACATAAACCACTGACCTTCATCCAATTTGAGAGTTCATACTTTTTGGTTGATTACCTTCCAAGTGATCTTGGAATAGGTGAAACCATTTAGTAGGATAGTAATTGAAACCACTTAACAAAATTGAACTTCTGAAACTGTTTAAGCCTCAACTGATTTGGGATCGTTTGGTCCCAAACGGTCTTGAGACCGTTTGGACTCAAACGGTCCTGAGACCGTTTGGTCCAAACCACCTCAAAACCAAAAGGACCAAATATGGTTTCCATCAATCACATTGAATTAGGGTTTTCAATGTTGAACCCTTCAATCGATCTTGCACATGTTAGACACTAATCAATTGAGTTAATTAGATCAAACCTCAACTGATTTTGATACTCAATTGACCCTCAATTGATCCTCAATTAGGGTTGGAATCAATTGAATTAGGGTTTAGAATCAATGAACCTTCAATATTCATCAATGTGTGACTAGTTACTTCATAACTATTGAACCACCATTCAAATGGGGTATGACCTGACCCCAAACGGTCTTGAGGTCGTTTGGATGACCTCCAAACGGTCTTGAGACCGTTTGCCCATCATATCACTCAAAACCAAGCAATCCAATTAGGGTTTGGTTCATTGAAGTGCTCACCAAATCAGCAATTTATTGCAGATCAACTTGATATCTTTAGACCTTCAACCACTAAACTATACCCAACCCTAGACCTCCAAACGGTCTTGGGTGACCACCAAACGGTCTTGAGGTCGTTTGGATGACCTCCAAACGGTCTTGAGACCGTTTTCCCATCATATCACTCAAAACCAAGCAATCCAATTAGGGTTTGGTTCATTGAAGTGCTCACCAAATCAGCAATTTATTGCAGATCAACTTGATATGTTTAGACCTTCAACCACTGAACTATACCCAACCCTAGACCTCCAAACGGTCTTGGGTGACCACCAAACGGTCTTGAGACCATTTGGATGAGCTCCAAACGGTCTTGAGACCGTTTGCCCATCCAACCTTTGGACTTTAGTGAAAACTCATCATGGATTAGTCTATCAAGTTGATCAACAAATCAGCACTACCTTGCAATATGATTAGTACCTTTGGACCTTCCATTGGTCAACTATACTTGAACCCAGACCTCCAAACGGTCTTGGGGTGATCCCCAAACGGTCTTGAGACCGTTTGGGCTAATCAACCCAAAATTTCAACTTAACTCATTGGAATTTCAGCACTGTTTTCAATTAGGGTTTGCCTAATTGATTGGCCTTCAACTCATGACTCGTTTGAAATTAATCCATAAAATTTGGTTAGTCATTAGATCACATCATAAGGAACAGTAATCCTAAACGGTCAACGATTGGTCAACGCACTCAAATGGTCTTGAGACCGTTGCCCAAAAAGTTCAATTAAATCAGATTGAAAATCAGCACTTAATCGAATTAGGTTTCCCTAATTGATTAGGCTTCAACTCATGATTCCTTTGGAGTTAATACCTCAAATTTGGAGGGTTATTAAAAAACATAATTGTGAACAGTAATACCAAACGGTCAACGCTTGGTCAACCATCTCAAATGGTCTTGAGACCGTTTTCTCAACCAGGTCAAGTTAATCAGGTTGAAAATCAGCACTTAATTCAGTTCGATTTGTCTAATTGATTGGCCTTCAACCTATGATTCCTTTGGAGTTAACCCCTCAAATTGGAGGGTCATTAGCCTACATAATTAGGAACGAGATTCCCAAATGGTCAACGCTTGGTCAACCATCTCAAACGGTCTTGAGACTGTTTTCCACCAAACGGTCTGCAAACCGTTTGGTCACCAAACGGTTTTGGTGAAACCGTTTGGTCCCCACCAATGAGATCATTTGCTCCCAAGATATTTGGTGAGGTGCTTGCTTATGACGATGTCATCATCATCTTCCTTCGTGTACCCAAGAACAGCAACCGTTCTTGATGGAATTTGCAGAAAAGAAGCAAAAGTTTATCAAATTGAAGAAATCAATCAACAAAGCATAGAAGATTGATGCAATAGCAATGTTTGAGGGTTTAAGTTTTAAAACCCGCCTCAAATTTGATCTCCAAGCTCCAAGCTCCGTGTCTTTAGTGGTGGATGGAGCTCCAGAAACTATCCAAGGTTCTTTCTTGAGCTTTTGGATGAAATGGATGGCTAGAAATGGAAATCGAGTGAAGAAAACCTAGAATCAATCATTGATTTAGGGTTTTCACCATGAATCCAAGGTAGAAGATGATCAAACCTTACCTACAGGTGGTGTTCGTCCTTCTCCTGCTCCTGAGCTCTCCTTAGGTTGGCCAAAGCAAAAGGAATAAGGAAAAGGCTAAGGGAAACGTTCCTTATGTGTTATTGAAATAAGGTATATATAAAGAATATGTATATGGGTCTTTGATGAAAGAGAAAATGAATCATTTTCCTTAAATAAATTCCATACTAATTTCCCCCTAATCCTCCTCCATTACTTGATCACGAAACCACCTTCAAACTTTCGTAAAAGCTCTTCATTATCCAAGAATTAATGGAAAAGAAATTAAGCACCTTAATCCTTATTAAATTAATATCCATATGTGAGTGGGTTTTCTTTACCTTATAATAATGGTGAGTGGAATTTCACCTACTTAGGATATTTTCGTTCCTTATCTTGGCAAAGGAACGTCCATCCTTATTCAAAATCAACCCTAAACATTTTGGTTGAAAGCCCTTCAATTATTTTTATTCATTTTTGCCCTAAATTGAATTAGGGTTTCAATTAGGATTAAATCTTGATTATTTTAATGTCAAGATTCTCTCTCCTCCAAGATAATTCAAATGAGGTGCCCATCTCATTTTCTTTGCTCTACTTGTTGCCAAAGATTATTAGGGACCTTATTGAAGTGGTAATTTGCATATTGAACCCTAGGTTTTGGGTAAATTGCACTTTACACCAAAACTAGGTTTTAATGTACAAACTTTGCTTTATCAGCACTTTCTTGGTATTCAGGCTATCACAAGCCATACCTCTGCATCATATTCATTCTTATGATGCATCAACACATGAGGAACTTATTATCATACACAATTTGCAATCTAACCCCTCAACTTGGGTAATTTGCACTTTAGTCCAAAATTAACAAAACAATGTTTCAACATAATTCAAAAAGGACTGAAATTGAAATATGAGTTCCTCAAGAGCCTTAATTACATTTAAAAATTTAACCACAAGCCTCAAATCACATATTTAAGCAAAACACCTAGGGTTAGTTCATAACCCAGGTCAGGGATGTTACAAATTATCCACCCCTTACAAGGATTTCGTCCCTGAAATCATTACAAAACATATTAAGAGAAAAGAGCAGGGTATTTCCTTCTCATCTCTTCCTCTAGTTCCCATGTGGCTTCTTCAGTACCACGATGATTCCAGAGGACTTTCACAAGACTTATGTCTTTCTTTTTCAGCTTCTTGATTCTTCTATCAAGAATCAACACAGGTCCTTCAACATATGATATATCATCATTAAGCTCAACCTCCATAGGCTGTAGAACCGTTTCTGTGTCAGGGTGACATTTCCTTAGCATGGAAATGTGGAACACTGGGTGTAACTTTTGCAATTCAGGTGGTAACTCCAGCTTATAAGCTACCTTTCCAACCCGTTCTATAATTGGATAAGGCCCCATAAATCTAGGAGCTAACTTTCCTTTCCTTCCAAATCTAAGGACTCCTTTCCAAGGTGAGACCTTGAGGTATACTCTATCTCCAACCTGGAATTCTAAAGGTCTACGATGCTTGTCAGCATAGGATTTCTGCCTATCCTGTGCAGTCTTCAACTGTTGTTGTATTATTTTAATCTTCTCGGTGGTTTGCTGCACAAGATCAGGGCCCAAAAGTTGATATTCACCAGTTTCATACCAACATAGGGGAGATCTACAACGTCTACCATACAAAGCTTCATAAGGTGCCATGTCAATGCTGTGCTGATAGCTATTGTTGTAGGCAAACTCTATCAAGCTTAGATGTAGATCCCAACATCCCGTAAACTGAAGGACACATGCCCTAAGCAAATCCTCCAAGGTTTGTATTGTCCTCTCAGATTGTCCATTTGTTTGAGGATGGAAGGTTGTACTAAACCTTAATTGTGTTCCTAAGGCTTTATGAAGTCGCTCCCAAAAATGACTTTTAAACTGGGGACCTCTGTCAGAAACAATGGTAACTGGGACCCCATGCAGCCGCACTATGTCATCTACATATAGCTGTGCCAGCTTCTTAGCAGAATAGGTTGTTTTGACAGGTAAGAAGTGTGCTGTCTTTGTCAACCTATCAACTATTACCCAAAAGGAATCATGACCTTTGGTTGTTCTGGGTAAACCAACCACAAAATCCATGGTCACATGATCCCATTTCCACTGTGGTATAGGCAGAGGCTGCAGTGTTCCTGCAGGCTTTTGGTGTTCAGTTTTAACCTGTTGACACACTGGACACCGCATCACGAACTCAGCAACATCCTTCTTCAAACCAGGCCACCAATACATACCTTTCAAGTTATGATACATCTTGGTGCTTTCTGGATGCATAGCATACATAGAAGAATGAGCTTCTTCCAGGACTAACTTCCTTAAGTTATCAACATCAGGTATTATCATTCTACCATGATAACAGGCTACCTGATCATCTGAATCATAGAAACCTTCTCATTTCTCACTACCATACTCTGATCTAATCTGCTGAACTACATCATCAGATTGTTGTGCCTCCTTAATCTGTTGTCTCAGAGTAGGTTTTATGTGCATCTCAGCTAACAACCCGGCTAACAACGATACATTAAGCTGTATGTTGTTTTGCCTCAAGGAGATAAGAATATCTCTCTTAGAGCACACTAAGGAGTTCAACTGTGTTTTATCTAGAGCTGGTGTTGCTGATTTTCTACTTAATGCATCAGCAACCACATTGGATTTCCCTGGATGATAATCAATCGTACAATCATAGTCCTTGATTAATTCCATCCAGCGGTGTTGCCTCATGTTAAGCTCATGCTGAGAAAAGATATACTTTAGGTTCTTGTGGTCTGTGAAAATCTGAAATGTTTCTCCATAGAGGTAATGTCTCCAGATCTTCAAGGCATGAACTACAGCAGCTAGTTCTAGATCGTGTGTTGGATAATTCTCCTCGTGTTTCTTAAGCTGTCAGGAAGCAAAAGAAATCACTTGCTTATCCTGCATTAACACACATCCTAGTCCATTCTTAGAGGCATCATAGAAAACTATATACCCTTTCCCTTGCTCAGGTAACACCAATATAGGTGCACTAGTCAACCTTTCCTTCAACAACTGGAACGATTGTTGGCACTTGTCATTCCACACAAAAGGAACATCCTTTCTGGTTAACTTGGTTAAGGGTAAGGCTATGGAACTGAAGTTCTTAATGAACCTTCGATAATAGCCTGCCAACCCTAAGAAACTACGAATCTCCGTTGGTGTCTTCGGTTGCTCCCACTGTAGAATAGATTCTACCTTTTTAGGGTCAACACGAATACCTGAAGTAGATATTACATGTCCAAGGAAAGAAACTTCTAGTAGCCAGAACTCACATTTGCTAAACTTAGCATATAACTTATGCTTTCTTAGCAAAGTCAGAGCCTAACAAAGATGGTGCTCATGCTGCTGAGCATCTCTACTGTAGATCAGGATGTCATCTATAAAGACGACTACACATTGATCAATAAAAGGTTGGAAGATTCTATTCATGAGTTCCATAAATGCAGCTGGTGCATTAGTTAGTCCAAATGACATAACTGTGAACTCATAGTGACCATACCTTGTCCTGAAGGCAGACTTAGGTATGTCACCCTCCTTAATACGTAATTGATGGTATCCCGACCTCAAATCTATCTTTGAGAAGATGGTTGCACCACGCAACTGGTCAAACAAATCATCAATCCTTGGCAGAGGATACTTATTCTTTATAGTCAGTTTATTAAGTTGTCTGTAATCAATGCATAACCACATTGACCCATCCTTCTTCTTAACAAAGAGGACTGGAGCACCCCAGGGTGAAGTACTTGGTCGGATAAAACCCTTCTCAAGCAACTCTTGTAGTTGTTTCTTGAGTTCTGCCATCTCAGCAGGCGCCATTCTATATGGTGTTTGTGCTATTGGCTGTGTGCTCGGGATTAGATTAATCTCAAAATCAATCTCTCGGGGTGGAGGTACACTAGGAAGTTCTTCAGGAAATACATCTTGAAATTCCCTGACTACAGGAACTTCAGCTGGATTAGGACTCTCCATGGTGGTATCTACCACATGGGCCAAGAATGCATAACATCCTTGCCTCATCATCTTCTCAGCTACCATGGCTGACACAAGACAGGTTGGAAGGATCTTTCTGTCTCCTTGAAAGATCCATGTGTCACTGTTATCTGTAAACACAGCTTGCTTGGACTCAAAATCCAAGACAACCTTGTACCTTTCTAAGGTGTCCATCCCAAGAATTATATCGAACCCATGCATCTCAAGTGGTATAAGATCCACTTGGATGTAATGTTCAGAAAAGGAAAGAATACAGGGAGAACATACTTCCCACAACATAGCAGATCCCATTAAAGGAGTTTCTAACAACAGACTATCTGCTCTATGACTTGTAGTCATGTTGCAGTCAAGAATCACTCTCCGAGTGATAAAGGAATGAGTAGCTCCTGGATCAATTAAAACAGATACGATGCAGGATGTAGACATATCAGAATAAAATAGTTTAATCTGACCTGTCACAACCCGAGGGTTGATCACTGCATCAGGTGGATTCATCGCATAAAATCTCGCCGTTGCCTGTGGTTGATTTGGTGCTCGATGACTAGGTGATGATGATCTAGCTTGGGACGCTTGTCCACGTCCTCTAGCTCCACTTGGAAACTGCCTCCTTTGAGAACCTTGTTGACTCTACCTTTGAGGTTGAGTCACACTCACCTCTCGGGCTCTACAATCCTTCATGAGATGTCCCACCTTTCCACATATAAAACAACTTCTGATCCCCTGCTGTGGTCTGGATGGTCCTGTAACCGATACAGATGCTGAGCTGTGAGCTCTTTCTGGTGGTAAACTTCATCCTCTACCCCTATTTGACGTCCACTACGTCTGGGTATTGAATCTAGGTGGTGCCATTGGTGTAGAAAACCTCGGTTTCTTGAAACCTTTGGATGAAGATCCTCAGAACTGGGGGTACACCTTCTTGTTCTGGGTCTGTCTCTTCTCAGTCACAAACCTCTCTATCCTTCTAATAGACTCTACAAAAGTAGCAAATCTTTCCCTGTTCTCCAGAGCAAACACAGGGTTGGTCAACTCAGCATTTAATCCTTTCTCAAAACGTCTGATCCTTTCTTCATCAGTGGTTGCCATATGCGGACAGAACTGCAAAAGCTCCATGAACTTAGCCTCATACTCGCTAATGTTCATTGGTCCTTGTCTTAATCTCTCAAACTGAGAGATTTTCTCATCCAGAAAGGTCTTAGGAAAGTATCTATTCACAAATTCTCGTCGAAATACTTCCCATGCAATCTCCACACCTGGCCTTTTTCCCTCCTCTATGGTCCACCAGTGACCAGCACTCCCCTTAAGAAGGTACACAGCATGCCTGACCTTCTCAGCTTCTGGGATGTTAAGGATTCTAAAGGCCTTCTCTAGCTCAGTTAACCACATGTCAGCATCTGATGGGTCAGCTGTCCCAGCATATTCTATGGCTCCAACTCGGCGAAGTCGTTCAAACGTCTTGTCGACTCCTTGTCCATCTTGATGAGTAGGTGCCCTGGGTGCAGGCATGGGCATCCTATCAGTCATATGTGTCATGGCAGTCATGAACTGCCCAAACATAGCTTGGAAGGCTGGATTGCCCATGTCAGTTGGGTTGAACTGGGGTGGTTCAGGCACATGCTCCTCCCTATGATGGTCACTTGCACCTCCTCCATGTGCAGCGACACTACTTTCAGCAACATGTTCCTCGTGTGATCCAGACATCTTTAGTTTTCTCTTCTCCTCCTATATGAGAAGAAGACACTATTCAGATATACTGGAAGACACTAGAACAGACTCAACAACCCTAGTCCTATGTCTCTGTAGACTCAGCGAACCTAGAGCTCTGATACCACTAAATTGTGACGACCATCTCGCGAAAACAGGATTAACTAATGCGGAAGCGAATTATTTGCAGCGGATTACTGAAAATCACTAAAAATTAAAACTTTTTGCAAGAAGATCCACAAACTGTGAAACTTTGACATAAAGAACCAAAGTAAGTTATTTACAAACTAATTCATCATTACATCTCTGTATCATTTCATCTCGAGAGTCATAACATTGTCAGCCCTGTTAAACTATGCATGAGCAGGATACAAAAATCTCGAGGCTTCAAGACAAAATCTCAGATCAACATCAAACACTCTACTGACTCCTAGGACCTGAGAGTACAGAGACGACTCATAGGACTTTCTATATACAACTTGACAGCTCATATCCCCACCTGGGATTTACTGCTGTCCCTGCTACTGCTGCTGCTGCTCTTCCTCTGTAATAGGTTCCTTGCCTTTTCGTCGCTGGTTACCTAAAAATTTAATCCCACGGGGGTGAGACAATTATAAAAATTGTTCCAGCAAGAGATATAACTCTCCGCCAGTAACATTGTTATTGCAAATGATAGAATAACACTGAGCAGTAGAAATATAAACATTTATCAGCAGGTAATGCATTAGATAAACTAAATAGAGTAGCATTCTCTATGTAATCATTTCAGTTGTAACTTGAATAAGTAGCAATTTATCCATTTAGGAAGAAATATAAAGATAATGTAAATCATTTATCCAACTAGAACATGTTAATCAATGTATTCTCAACCATTG
The DNA here is from genome assembly GCA_963693085.1 of Alisma plantago-aquatica. NCBI lineage: Eukaryota > Viridiplantae > Streptophyta > Magnoliopsida > Alismatales > Alismataceae > Alisma > Alisma plantago-aquatica. Next base: position 469,147,079 of record OY856415.1, read on the forward strand.
ATTCTCATAGTTCAACCTTAAGCAAATATGCTACATGGCTGATTACATATTACAAACATACTTATGCCCTGAGGAGATGAGATATACCGCTCATACTCCAACCGACCACTGCAAAGTCGAAATCGGTACCATACATAGGTCATTAGAAGAGCCGGATTTCTATGATCTCATCCTCCCCAGTCAGTGTGAGGAACAACATACAGGACATCTCGTGTCTCTGCTATAATAGCTTTCCAGGGTATTCTGGCAACTTCGCTATTAGAGTTACAGTGGCATTCTGTACTCTCTTCGCCATCGAGGGATTTCTTGTTTATCTCTCATCGATGCGGCATTAACAACATTATCGGGAGATTAGTGATACATCATCCCGACATATACATATAATGAAGAATTGAGAGATTTAGTGTTTATCTCACATCAATTCCTTCATTAGGGCGTAAGGATATTCACGCCCATAACCCCCACATACTCAAAAGTATGCTCTCCAGGAGTTCCCTTAGGAAAACCTGTTTCACCATCACCTGACTACTGACGATGATGGATCTATGGTCAGGGCTCTACATGATATCATTTCACTTGATTATTTAAGTACATTACAACATTCTTTTAGCATCAGGCATGTTGTCAATCATATAACATTATAACATTTGCTATAAAGAATGAGTACTATTTCTATCAAGTTCATTTCACAGCTTTGCTAACATTGGGATCTCAATCCCTTATCATCTCATCATCATGATTCAAGAATATGGGTGTTCAAACCCTTAAATCATCAAGACACATGTTACCACTTTAACAGGTAACTTAATGCCATCAAGTCATCTAACAGTGTAAACATGATAAATGTAATGCAGGTATTTCACATGGCTCTTAAAGCCTATCAAACTCTTTTGTTACCTTTCACTAGGCAACATGGCATATCATTGCTTATAGAACTTTTAAAGTGTTTTCAATACACAAGGCATCATAGCTCATACCTGACTATGTTCAATACCTCATGAAACCTACATGATTAGTACAGATGATAACAACACATCAATTTTATATCAGTACAATGCAAAATAATGATAACATCACTATTCAAGGATTACCCCACTATGCCCTTACTAGGGTTAGGGTTTCCTTTTTAATTCAATTAGGGTAACCATTCCCTTAGCTCAATTAGGGTTAATAACTTATCCCTCATCTTCTATAAGATGAAGTTACTTCAACCTTGATTAATCTAAGTCAACTCAATCTTGAAAGAAGAATTGACATCATAGGATATGTCATTATATCAAGATCATTAAGAACTCAATCTCCCTTGGATTACATCATGTGATTGATTACATAAACCACTGACCTTCATCCAATTTGAGAGTTCATACTTTTTGGTTGATTACCTTCCAACTGATCTTGGAATAGGTGAAACCATTTAGTAGGATAGTAATTGAAACCACTTAACAAAATTGAACTTCTGAAACTGTTTAAGCCTCAACTGATTTGGGATCATTTGGTCCCAAACGGTCTTGAGACCGTTTGGACTCAAACGGTCCTGAGACCGTTTGGTCCAAACCACCTCAAAACCGAAAGGACCAAATATGGTTTCCATCAATCACATTGAATTAGGGTTTTCAATGTTGAACCCTTCAATCGATCTTGCACATGTTAGACACTAATCAATTGAGTTAATTAGATCAAACCTCAACTGATTTGATACTCAATTGACCCTCAATTGATCCTCAATTAGGGTTGGAATCAATTGAATTAGGGTTTAGAATCAATGAACCTTCAATATTCATCAATGTGTGACTAGTTACTTCATAACTATTGAACCACCATTCAAATGGGGTATGACCTGACCCCAAACGGTCTTGAGGTCGTTTGGATGACCTCCAAACGGTCTTGAGACCGTTTGCCGATCATATCACTCAAAACCAAGCAATCCAATTAGGGTTTGGTTCATTGAAGTGCTCACCAAATCAGCAATTTATTGCAGATCAACTTGATATCTTTAGACCTTCAACCACTAAACTATACCCAACCCTAGACCTCAAAACGGTCTTGGGTGACCACCAAACGGTCTTGAGGTCGTTTGGATGACCTCCAAACGGTCTTGAGACCGTTTGCCCATCATATCACTCAAAACCAAGCAATCCAATTAGGGTTTGGTTCATTGAAGTGCTCACCAAATCAGTAATTTATTGCAGATCAACTTGATATGTTTAGACCTTCAACCACTAAACTATACCCAACCCTAGACCTCCAAACAGTCTTGGGTGACCACCAAACGGTCTTGAGACCATTTGGATGAGCTCCAAACGGTCTTGAGACCGTTTTCCCATCCAACCTTTGGACTTTAGTGAAAAATCATCATGGATTAGTCTATCAAGTTGATCAACAAATCAGCACTACCTTGCAATATGATTAGTACCTTTGGACCTTCAATTGGTCAACTATACTTGAACCCAGACCTCCAAACGGTCTTGGGGTGATCCCCAAACGGTCTTGAGACCGTTTGGGCTAATCAACCCAAAATCTCAACTTAACTCATTGGAATTTCAGCACTGTTTTCAATTAGGGTTTGCCTAATTGATTGGCCTTCAACTCATGACTCGTTTGGAATTAATCCATAAAATTTGGTTAGTCATTAGATCACATCATAAGGAACAGTAATCCTAAACGGTCAACGATTGGTCAACGCACTCAAACGGTCTTGAGACCGTTGCCCAAAAAGTTCAATTAAATCAGATTGAAAATCAGCACTTAATCCAATTAGGTTTCCCTAATTGATTAGGCTTCAACTCATGATTCCTTTGGATTTAATCCCTCAAATTTGGAGGTTTATTAAAAAACATAATTGTGAACAGAAATCCCAAACGGTCAACGCTTGGTCAACCATCTCAAACGGTCTTGAGACCGTTTGCTCAACCAGGTCAAGTTAATCAGGTTGAAAATCAACACTTAATTCAGTTCGATTTGTCTAATTGATTGGCCTTCAACCTATGATTCCTTTGGAGTTAACCCCTCAAATTGGAGGGTCATTAGCCTACATAATTAGGAACGAGATTCCCAAATGGTCAACGCTTGGTCAACCATCTCAAACGGTCTTGAGACTGTTTGCCACCAAACGGTCTACAAACCGTTTGGTCACCAAACGGTTTTGGTGAAACCGTTTGGTCCCCACCAATGAGATCATTTGCTCCCAAGATATTTGGTGAGGTGCTTGCTTATGACGATGTCATCATCATATTCCTTCGTGTACCCAAGAACAGCAACCGTTCTTGATGGAATTTGCAGAAAAGAAGCAAAAGTTTATCAAATTGAAGAAATCAATCAACAAAGCATAGAAGATTGATGCAATAGCAATGTTTGAGGGTTTAAGTTATAAAACCCGCCTCAAATTTGATCTCCAAGCTCCAAGCTCCGTGTCTTTAATGGTGGATGGAGCTCCAGAAACTATCCAAGGTTCTTTCTTGAGCTTTTGGATGAAATGGATGGCTAGAAATGGAAATCGAGTGAAGAAAACCTAGAATCAATCATTGATTTAGGGTTTTCACCATGAATCCAAGGTAGAAGATGATCAAACCTTACCTACAGGTGGTGTTCGTCCTTCTCCTGCTCCTTAGCTCTCCTTAGGTTGGCCAAAGCAAAAGGAATAAGGAAAAGGCTAAGGGAAACGTTCCTTATGTGTTATTGAAATAAGGTATATATAAAGAATATGTATATGGGTCTTTGATGAAAGAGAAAATGAATCATTTTCCTTAAATAAATTCCATACTAATTTCCCCCTAATCCTCCTCCATTACTTGATCACGAAACCACCTTCAAACTTTCGTAAAAGCTCTTCATTATCCAAGAATTAATGGAAAAGAAATTAAGCACCTTAATCCTTATTATATTAATATCCATATGTGAGTGGGTTTTCTTTTCCTGATAATAATGGTGAGTGGAATTTCACCTACTTAGGATATTTTCGTTCCTTATTTTGCCAAGGAACGTCCATCCTTATTCAAAATCAACCCCAAACATTTTGGTTGAAAGCTCTTCAATTATTTTTATTCATTTTTGCCCTAAATTGAATTAGGGTTTCAATTAGGATTAAATCTTGATTATTTTAATGTCAAGATTCTCTCTCCTCCAAGATAATTCAAATGAGGTGCCCATCTCATTTTATTTGCTCTAATTGATGCCAAAGATTATTAGGGACCTTATTGAAGTGGTAATTTGCATATTGAACCCTAGGTTTTGGGTAAATTGCACTTTACACCAAAACTAGGTTTTAATGTACAAACTTTGCTTTATCAGCACTTTCTTGGTATTCAGGCTATCACAAGCCATACCTCTGCATCATATTCATTCTTATGATGCATCAACACATGAGGAACTTATTATCATACACAATTTGCAATCTAACCCCTCAACTTGGGTAATTTGCACTTTAGTCCAAAATTAACAAAACAATGTTTCAACATTATTCAAAAAGGACTGAAATTGAAATATGAGTTCCTCAAGAGCCTTAATTACATTTAAAAATTTAACCACAAGCCTCAAATCACATATTTAAGCAAAACACCTAGGGTTAGTTCATAACCCAGGTCAGGGATGTTACAAATTATCCACCCCTTACAAGGATTTCGTCCCCGAAATCATTACAAAACATATTAAGAGAAAAGAGCAGGGTATTTCCTTCTCATCTCTTCCTCTAGTTCCCATGTGGCTTCTTCAGTACCACGATGATTCCAGAGGACTTTCACAAGACTTATGTCTTTCTTTTTCAGCTTCTTGATTCTTCTATCAAGAATCAACACAGGTCCTTCAACATATGATATATCATCATTAAGCTCAACCTCCATAGGCTGTAGAACCGTTTCTGTGTCAGGGTGACATTTCCTTAGCATGGAAATGTGGAACACTGGGTGTAACTTTTGCAATTCAGGTGGTAACTCCAGCTTATAAGCTACCTTTCCAACCCGTTCTATAATTGGATAAGGCCCCATAAATCTAGGAGCTAACTTTCCTTTCCTTCCAAATCTAAGGACTCCTTTCCAAGGTGAGACCTTGAGGTATACTCTGTCTCCAACCTGGAATTCTAAAGGTCTACGATGCTTGTCAGCATAGGATTTCTGCCTATCCTGTGCAGTCTTCAACTGTTGTTGTATTATTTTAATCTTCTCGGTGGTTTGCTGCACAAGATCAGGGCCCAAAAGTTGATATTCACCAGTTTCATACCAACATAGGGGAGATCTACAACGTCTACCATACAAAGCTTCATAAGGTGCCATGGCAATGTTGTGCTGATAGCTATTGTTGTAGGCAAACTCTATCAAGCTTAGATGTAGATCCCAACTTCCCGTAAACTGAAGGACACATATCCTAAGCAAATCCTCCAAGGTTTGTATTGTCCTCTCAGATTGTCCATTTGTTTGAGGATGGAAGGTTGTACTAAACCTTAATTGTGTGCCTAAGGCTTTATGAAGTCGCTCCCAAAAATGACTTGTAAACTGGGGACCTCTGTCAGAAACAATGGTAACTGGGACCCCATGCAGCCGCACTATGTCATCTACATATAGTTGTGCCAGCTTCTCAGCAGAATAGGTTGTTTTGACAGGTAAGAAGTGTGCTGTCTTTGTCAACCTATCAACTATTACCCAAAAGGAATCATGACCTTTGGTTGTTCTGGGTAAACCAACCACAAAATCCATGGTCACATGATCCCATTTCCACTGTGGTATAGGCAGAGGCTGCAGTGTTCCTGCAGGCTTTTGGTGTTCAGTTTTAACCTGTTGACACACTGGACACCGCATCACGAACTCAGCAACATCCTTCTTCAAACCAGGCCACCAATACATACCTTTCAAGTTATGATACATCTTGGTGCTTCCTGGATGCATAGCATACATAGAAGAATGAGCTTCTTCTAGGACTAACTTCCTTAAGTTATCAACATCAGGTATTATCATTCTACCATGATAACAGGCTACCTGATCATCTGAATCATAGAAACCTTCTCGTTTCTCACTACCATACTCTGATCTAATCTGCTGAACTACATCATCAGATTGTTGTGCCTCCTTAATCTGTTGTCTCAGAGTAGGTTTTATGTGCATCTCAGCTAACAACCCGGCTAACAACGATACATTAAGCTGTATGTTGTTTTGCCTCAAGGAGATAAGAATATCTCTCTTAGAGCACACTAAGGAGTTCAACTGTGTTTTATCTAGAGCTGGTGTTGCTGATTTTCTACTTAATGCATCAGCAACCACATTGGCTTTCCCTGGATGATAATCAATCGTACAATCATAGTCCTTGATTAATTCCATCCAGCGGCGTTGCCTCATGTTAAGCTCATGCTGAGAAAAGATATACTTTAGGTTCTTGTGGTCTGTGAAAATCTGAAATGTTTCTCCATAGAGGTAATGTCTCCAGATCTTCAAGGCATGAACTACAGCAGCTAGTTCTAGATCATGTGTTGGATAATTCTCCTCGTGTTTCTTAAGCTGTCAGGAAGCAAAAGAAATCACTTGCTTATCCTGCATTAACACACATCCTAGTCCATTCTTAGAGGCATCACAGAAAACTATATACCCTTTCCCTTGCTCAGGTAACACCAATACAGGTGCACTATTCAACCTTTCCTTCAACAACTGGAACGATTGTTGACACTTGTCATTCCACACAAAAGGAACATCCTTTCTGGTTAACTTGGTTAAGGGTAAGGCTATGGAACTGAAGTTCTTAATGAACCTTCGATAATAGCCTGCCAACCCTAAGAAACTACGAATCTCCGTTGGTGTCTTCGGTTGCTCCCACTGTAGAATAGATTCTACCTTTTTAGGGTCAACACGAATACCTGAAGTAGATATTACATGTCCAAGGAAAGAAACTTCTGGTAGCCAGAACTCACATTTGCTAAACTTAGCATATAACTTATGCTTTCTTAGCAAAGTCAGAGCCTGACGAAGATGGTGCTCATGCTGCTGAGCATCTCTACTGTAGATCAGGATGTCATCTATAAAGACGACTACACATTGATCAATAAAAGGTCGGAAGATTCTATTCATGAGTTCCATAAATGTAGCTGGTGCATTAGTTAGTCCAAATGACATAACTGTGAACTCATAGTGACCATACCTTGTCCTGAAGGCAGACTTAGGTATGTCACCCTCCTTAATACGTAATTGATGGTATCCCGACCTCAAATCTATCTTTGAGAAGATGGTTGCACCACACAACTGGTCAAACAAATCATCAATCCTTGGCAGAGGATACTTATTCTTTATAGTCACTTTATTAAGTTGTCTGTAATCAATGCATAACCACATTGACCCATCCTTCTTCTTAACAAAGAGGACTGGAGCACCCTAGGGTGAAGTACTTGGTCGGATAAAACCCTTCTCAAGCAACTCTTGTAGTTGTTTCTTGAGTTCTTCCATCTCAGCAGGCACCATTCTATATGGTGTTTGTGCTATTGGCTGTGTGCCCGGGATTAGATTAATCTCAAAATCAATCTCTCGGGGTGGAGGTACACTAGGAAGTTCTTCCGGAAATACATCTTGAAATTCCCTGACTACAGGAACTTCAGCTGGATTAGGACTCTCCATGGTGGTATCTACCACATGGGCCAAGAATGCATAACATCCTTGCCTCATCATCTTCTCAGCTACCATGGCTGACACAAGACAGGTTGGAAGGATCTTTCTGTCTCCTTGAAAGATCCATGTGTCACTGTTATCTGTAAACACAGCTTGCTTGGACTCACAATCCAAGACAACCTTGTACCTTTCTAAGGTGTCCATCCCAAGAATTATATCGAACCCATGCATCTCAAGTGGTATAAGATCCACTTGGATGTAATGTTCAGAAAAGGAAAGAATACAGGGAGAACATACTTCCCACAACATAGCAGATCCCATTAAAGGAGTTTCTAACAACAGACTATCTACTCTATGACTTGTAGTCATGTTGCAGTCAAGAATCACTCTCCGAGTGATAAAGGAATGAGTAGCTCCTGGATCAATTAAAACAGATACGATGCAGGATGTAGACATATCAGAATAAAAAAGTTTCATCTGACCTGCCACAACCCGAGGGTTGATCACTGCATCAGGTGGATTCATCGCATAAAATCTCGTCGTTGCCTGTGGTTGATTTGGTGCTCGATGACTAGGTGATGATGATCCAGCTTGGGACGCTTGTCCACGTCCTCTAGCTCCACTTGGAAACTGCCTCCTTTGAGAACCTTGCTGACTCTGCCTTTGAGGTTGAGTCACACTCACCTCTCGGGCTCTACAATCCTTCATCAGATGTCCCACCTTTCCACATATAAAACAACTTCTGATCCCCTGCTGTGGTCTGGATGGTCCTGTAACCGATACAGATGCTGAGCTGTGAGCTCTTTCTGGTGGTAAACTTCATCCTCTACCCCTATTTGACGTCCACTGTGTCTGGGTATTGAATCTAGGTGGTGCCATTGGTGTAGAAAACCTCGGTTTCTTGAAACCTTTGGATGAAGATCCTCGGAACTGGGGGTACACCTTCTTGTTCTGGGTCTGTCTCTTCTCAGTCACAAACCTCTCTATCCTTCTAATAGACTCTACAAAAGTAGCAAATCATTCCCTGTTCTCCAGAGCAAACACAGGGTTGGTCAACTCAGCATTTAATCCTTTCTCAAAACGTCTGATCCTTTCTTCATCAGTGGTTGCCATATGCGGACAGAACCGCAAAAGCTCCATGAACTTAGCCTCATACTCGCTAATGTTCATTGGTCCTTGTCTTAATCTCTCAAACTGAGAGATTTTCTCATCCAGAAAGGTCTTAGGAAAGTATCTATTCACAAATTCTCGTCGAAATACTTCCCATGCAATCTCCACACCTGGCCTTTTTCCCTCCTTTATGGTCCACCAGTGACCAGCACTCCCCTTAAGAAGGTACACAGCATGCCTGACCTTCTCAGCTTCTGGGATGTTAAGGATTCTAAAGGCCTTCTCTAGCTCAGTTAGCCACATGTCAGCATCTGATGGGTCAGCTGTCCCAGCATATTCTGTGGCTCCAACTCGGCGAAGTCGTTCAAACGTCTTGCCAACTCCTTGTCCATCTTGATGAGTAGGTGCCCTGGGTGCAGGCATGGGCATCCTATCAGTCATATGTGTCATGGCAGCATGAACTGCCCAAACATAGCTTGGAAGGCTGGATTCCCCATGTCAGCTGGGTTGAACTGGGGTGGTTCAGGCACATGCTCCTCCCTATGATGGTCACTTGCACCTCCTCCATGTGCAGCGACACTACTTTCAGCAACATGTTCCTCGTGTGATCCAGACATCTTTAGTTTTCTCTTCTCCTCCTATATGAGAAGAAGACACTATTCAGATATACTGGAAGACACTAGAACAGACTCAACAACCCTAGTCCTATGTCTCTGTAGACTCAGCGAACCTAGAGCTCTGATACCACTAAATTGTGATGACCGTCTCGCGAAAACAGGATTAACTAATGCGGAAGCGAATTATTTGCAGCGGATTACTGAAAATCACTAAAAATTAAAACTTTTTGCAAGAAGATCCACAAACTGTGAAACTTTGACATAAAGAACCAAAGTAAGTTATTTACAAACTAATTCATCATTACATCTCTGTATCATTTCATCTTGAGAGTCATAACATTGTCAGCCCTCTTAAACTATGCATGAGCAGGATACAAAAATCTCGAGGCTTCAAGCCAAAATCTCAGATCAACATCAAACACTCTACTGACTCCTAGGACCTGAGAGTACAGAGACGACTCATAGGACTTTCTATATACAACTTGACAGCTCATATCCCCACCTGGGATTTACTGCTGTCCCTGCTACTGCTGCTGCTGCTCTTCCTCTGTAATAGGTTCCTTGCCTTTTCGTCGGCGGTTACCTAAAAATTTAATCCCACGGGGGTGAGACAATTATAAAAATTGTTCCAGCGAGAGATATAACTCTCCGCCAGTAACATTGTTATTGCAAATGATAGAATAACACTGAGCAGTAGAAATATAAACATTTATCAGCAGGTAATGCATTAGATAAACTAAATAGAGCAGCATTCTCTATGTAATCATTTCAGTTGTAACTTGAATAAGTAGCAATTTATCCATTTAGGAAGAAATATAAAGATAATGTAAATCATTTATCCAACTAGAACATGTTAATCAATGTATTCTCAACCATTGATTCTCATAGTTCAACCTTAAGCAAATATGCTACATGGCTGATTACATATTACAAACATACTTATGCCCTGAGGAGATGAGATATACCGCTCATACTCCAACCGACCACTGCGAAGTCGAAATCGGTACCATACATAGGTCATTAGAAGAGCCGGATTTCTATGATCTCATCCTCCTCAGTCAGTGTGAGGAACATCATATAGGACATCTCGTGTCTCTGCTATAATAGCTTTCCAGGGTATTCTGGCAACTTCGCTATTAGAGTTACAGTGGCATTCTGTACTCTCTTCGCCATCGAGGGATTTCTTGTTTATCTCTCATCGATGCGGCATTAACAACATTATCGGGAGATTAGTGATACATCATCCCGACATATACATATAATGAAGAATTGAGAGATTTAGTGTTTATCTCACATCAATTCCTTCATTAGGGCGTAAGGATATTCACGCCCATAACCCCCACATACTCAAAAGTATGCTCTCCAGGAGTTCCCTTAGGAAAACCTGTTTCACCATCACCTGACTACTGACGATGATGGATCTATGGTCAGGGCTCTACATGATATCATTTCACTTGATTATTTAAGTACATTACAACATTCTTTTAGCATCAAGCATGTTGTCAATCATATAACATTATAACATTTGCTATAAAGAATGAGTACTATTTCTATCAAGTTCATTTCACAGCTTTGCTAACATTGGGATCTCAATCCCTTATCATCTCATCATCATGATTCAAGAATATGCGTGTTCAAACCCTTAAATCATCAAGACACATGTTACCACTTTAACATGTAACTTAATGCCATCAAGTCATCTAACAGTGTAAACATGATAAATGTAATGCAGGTATTTCACATGGCTCTTAAAGCCTATCAAACTCTTTTGTTACCTTTCACTAGGCAACATGGCATATCATTGCTTATAGAACTTTTAAAGTGTTTTCAATACACAAGGCATCATATCTCATACCTGACTATGTTCAATACCTCATGAAACCTTCATGATTAGTACAGATGATAACAACACATCAATTTTATATCAGTACAATGCAAAATAATGATAACATCACTATTCAAGGATTACCCCACTATGCCCTTACTAGGGTTAGGGTTTCCTTTTTAATTCAATTAGGGTAACCATTCCCTTAGCTCAATTAGGGTTAATAACTTATCCCTCATCTTCTATAAGATGAAGTTACTTCAACCTTCATTAATCTAAGTCAACTCAATCTTGAAAGAAGAATTGACATCATAGGATATGTCATTATATCAAGATCATTAAGAACTCAATCTCCCTTGGATTACATCATGTGATTGATTACATAAACCACTGACCTTCATCCAATTTGAGAGTTCATACTCTTTGGTTGATTACCTTCCAAGTGATCTTGGAATAGGTGAAACCATTTAGTAGGATAGTAATTGAAACCACTTAACAAAATTGAACTTCTGAAACTATTTAAGCCTCAACTGATTTGGGATCATTTGGTCCCAAATGGTCTTGAGACCGTTTGGACTCAAACGGTCCTGAGACCATTTGGTCCAAACCACCTCAAAACCGAAAGGACCAAATATGGTTTCCATCAATCACATTGAATTAGGGTTTTCAATGTTGAACCCTTCAATCGATCTTGCACATGTTAGACACTAATCAATTGAGTTAATTAGATCAAACCTTAACTTATTTGATACTCAATTGACCCTCAATTGATCCTCAATTAGGGTTGGAATCAATTGAATTAGGGTTTAGAATCAATCAACCTTCAATATTCATCAATGTGTGACTAGTTACTTCATAACTATTGAACCACCATTCAAATGGGGTATGACCTGACCTAAACGGTCTTGAGGTCATTTGGATGACCTCCAAACGGTCTTGAGACCGTTTGCCCATCATATCACTCAAAACCAAGCAATCCAATTAGGTTTTGGTTCATTGAAGTGCTCACCAAATCAGAAATTTATTGCAGATCAACTTGATATCTTTAGACCTTCAACCACTGAACTATACCCAACCCTAGACCTCCAAACGGTCTTGGGTGATGACCAAACAGTCTTGAGGTCGTTTGGATGACCTCCAAACGGTCTTGAGACCGTTTGCCCATCATATCACTCAAAACCAAGCAATCCAATTAGGGTTTGGTTCATTGAAGTGCTCACCAAATCAGCAATTTATTGCAGATAAACTTGATATCTTTAGACCTTCAACCACTGAACTATACCCAACCCTAGACCTCCAAACGGTCTTGAGACCGTTTGCCCATCCAACCTTTGGACTTTAGTGAAAAATCATCATGGATTAGTCTATCAAGTTGATCAACAAATCAGCACTACCTTGCAATATGATTAGTACCTTTGGACCTTCAATTGGTCAACTATACTTGAACCCAGACCTCCAAACGGTCTTGGGGTGATCCCCAAACGGTCTTGGTGATCCCGTTTGGGCTAATCAACCCAAAATCTCAACTTAACTCATTGGAATTTCAGCACTGTTTTCAATTAGGGTTTGCCTAATTGATTGGCCTTCAACTCATGACTCGTGTGGAATTAATCCATAAAATTTGGTTAGTCATTAGATCACATCATAAGGAACAGTAATCCCAAACGGTCAACGCTTGGTCAACGCACTCAAACGGTCTTGAGACCGTTTGCCCAAAAAGTTCAATTAAAATCAGATTGAAAATCAGCACTTAATCCAATTAGGTTTCCCTAATTGATTAGGCTTCAACACATGATTCCTTTGGAGTTAATCCCTCAAATTTGGAGGGTTATTAATAAACATAATTTTGAACAGGAATCCTAAACGGTCAACGCTTGGTCAACCATCTCAAACGGTCTTGAGACCGTTTTCTCAACCAGGTCAAGTTAATTAGGTTGAAAATCAGCACTTAATTCAGTTCGATTTGCCTAATTGATTGGCCTTCAACCTATGATTCCTTTGGAGTTAACCCCTCAAATTTGGAGGGTCATTAGCCTACATAATTAGGAACGCGATTCCCAAACGGTCAATGCTTGGTCAACCATATTAAACGGTCTTGAGACCGTTTGCCACCAAACGGTCTGCAAACCGTTTGGTCACCAAATGGTTTTGGTGAAACCGTTTGGTCCCCACCAATGAGATCATTTGCTCCCAAGATATTTGGTGAGGTGCTTGCTTATGACGATGTCATCATCATCTTCCTTCGTGCACCCAAGAACAGCAACCGTTCTTGATGGAATTTGCAGCAAAGAAGCAAAAGTTTATCAAATTGAAGAAATCAATCAACAAAGCATAGATGATTGATGCAATAGCAATGTTTGAGGGTTTAAGTTATAAAAACCGCCTCAAATTTGATCTCCAAGCTCCAAGCTCCGTGGTTTTAATGGTGGATGGAGCTCCAGCAACTATCCAAGGTTCGTTCTTGAGCTTTTGGATGAAATGGATGGCTAGAAATGGAAATGGAGTGAAGAAAACCTAGAATCAATCATTGATTTTGGGTTTTCACCATGAATCCAATGTAGAAGATGATCAAACCTTACCTACAGGTGGTGTTCGTCCTTCTCCTGCTCCTGAGCTCTCCTTAGGTCGGCCAAAGCAAAAGGAATAAGGAAAAGGCTAAGGGAAACGTTCCTTATGTGTTATTGAAATAAGGTATATATAAAGAATATGTATATGGGTCTTTGATGAAAGAGAAAATGAATCATTTTCCTTAAATAAATTCCATACTAATTTCCCCCTAATACTCATCCATTACTTGATCACGAAACCACCTTCAAACTTTCGCAAAAGCTCTTCATTATCCAAGAATTAATGGAAAAGAAATTAAGCACCTTAATCCTTATTATATTAATATCCATATGTGAGTGGGTTTTCTTTTCCTTATAATAATGGTGAGTGGAATTTCACCTACTTAGGATATTTTCGTTCCTTATCCTGGCAAAGGAACGTCCATCCTTATTCAAAATCAACCCAAAACATTTTGGTTGAAAGCCCTTCAATTATTTTTATTCATTTTTCCCCTAAATTGAATTAGGGTTTCAATTAGGATTAAATCTTGATTATTTTAATGTCAAGATTCTCTCTCCTCCAAGATAATTCAAATGAGGTGCCCATCTCATTTACTTTGCTCTAATTGATGCCAAAGATTATTAGGGACCTTATTGAAGTGGTAATTTGCATATTGAACCCTAGGTTTTGGGTAAATTGCACTTTACACCAAAACTAGGTTTTAATGTACAAACTTTGCTTTATCAGCACTTTCTTGGTATTCAGGCTATCACAAGCCATACCTCTGCATCATATTCATTCTTATGATGCATCAACACATGAGGAACTTATTATGATACACAATTTGCAATATAACCCCTCAACTTGGGTAATTTGCACTTTAGTCCAAAATTAACAAAACAATGTTTCAACATTATTCAAAAAGGACTGAAATTGAAATATGAGTTCCTCAAGAGCCTTAATTACATTTCAAAAGTTAACCACAAGCATCAAATCACATATTTAAGAAAAACACCTAGGGTTAGTTCATAACCCAGGCCAGGGATGTTACAATATAGTGTCAAAGGAGCTAAAGTGTGTCCTATATGTGAAGAGAACACTGATTCAACAAGACTAAAACATGGCGGTAAGACTGTATATCTCGGTCATCGAAGGTTTCTTACAAAATTCCATCTGTATCGTAGGAAGCAAAAAGCATTCAATGGATTGAATGAGGAATGGAGTGCACCTAAACCTAAACCAGGGGAGGTTGTTTATGAAAGAGTAAAAGACTTTGTCAATGAATTTCGTAAGAGATCACAATGTACTATGGCCACACGGAGTGACAAATCTTTATTCAAGAAGAATTCAATATTTTGGGATCTTCCTTATTGGAGTTCTTTGACAGTCAGGCATTGTATCGATGTCATGCACGTTGAGAAAAATGTCTGTGATAGTATCATTGGTACTTTGTTGAATATACCAGGTAAGACTAAAGATGGGATAAAATCCAAACTGGACCTACGTGAAATGGGAATAAGGTCAGAATTAACATAATTTCGTGAAATGGAAAATCGGAGAACATACTTACCTCCCGCTTGTTACACATTGTCTAGAAAGGAGAAGAAAGCTTTTTGTGAATGTTTGGTAAATGTTAAGGTGCGACAGGGTTACTCATCCAACATCCGTAGATTGGTATCAATGAAAGATCTGAAGTTGATAGGTCTTAAATCTCAGGATTGTCACACTCTAATGCAACAAATATTGCCTGTGGAAATTAGATCTATATTGCCGAAGCATGTAAGGTTTGCAATCACCAGACTTTGTTTCTTTTTCAACAGTCTGTGCAGCAAAGTTATTGGCCCTGATACTCTCGATAAATTGAAAAGAGAAGTGGTTGTTACCCTATGTCAGCTTGAGATGTATTTTCCTCCTTCGTTCTTTGATATCATGGTACATCTTGTTGTCCACTTGACTAGGGAAGTGAAAATGTTGGGACCAGTTTTCTTGCATTGGATGTATCCCTTTGAACGATACATGAGCGTTTTTAAAAGTGATGTTCGAAACCGTTATCGGCCTGAAGGGAGTATTATCGAGGGTTATGTGGCGAGAGAGGTGATGGATTTTTGCAATGACTTTCTCAGTGGTAATGACACTCCTGATAATGACAAGAATATTGACGAGCAATTTGGCAAAGGAATTTTGGGATCACGTGTGAAAGTAATCAGCCGTGAGCAGTTGGAACAAGGTCACTTGTATATTCTACACAACATGGACGAAGTGAATGTTATATCGAGGAACATACCAATTTCATCAAGAGACAATATCCTCGAGGCAATACAATGTGGCCTTCTAGAGATCATAACAAGACATTTATTAAGTGGTTTGAAGATAAAGTCTTACATCAACTATCTCAAACACCAAATGATATTACTGAAACTATCAAATGCCTCGCCTTTAAACCAAAATTGACTGTTATGTCTTATGAAGGGTATGACATTAATGGATTCACATATTACACAAAGTGCCAAGATGATAAGAGTGTCGTCCGAAAATAGTGGGGTCACCCTTCAAGCATCGACTATGTTTTTTGCAAGTGCAAAGGATAAGAGTCCACGTGAAGCTAAAATGTCATATTACAGTGTCATTGAAGACATATGGGAGTTTGACTACATAGATTTCAGAATTCTGCTCTTCAAATGTAATTGGGTTGATAACACCAAAGGAGTTATAGTGGATGCATTGGGTTTCACTTTAGTGAACTTTGAAAAGATTGGTGAGAAGGGTGAACCATTCATATTGGCATCACAGGAGAAACAAGTATTTTATATCGATGATCCTGCAAATGATAAATTGTCGGTTGTTCTTCATGGTAAAAGACAGTTCATTGAAGATCCTATAGATGAAGAACAGTACTATGATAAGTATGATGACTCCAGTCCATTCTCATTTGGGTTGCCAACACCAGCAAATATTGAAGCTAATGATGACTTGTATGTGCGCGGAGATCACAATGAAGGATTGTTAATTGATAAAAAATTGCAATAATAGAGGCATGTTTATATTTTTTTATATGTTTTATTTTTCTGAATGTGAACTTTACAATGTGAATTACTTTACAATGTGAATGTGAACTTTACAATGTGAATTTTACAATGTGAATTACTTTACAATGTGAATGTGAACTTTATAATGTGAGCTTTACAATTTGAATTACTTTACAATGTGAACTTTACAATGTGAATGTGAATTTTCAGATGGCTAAGCATTCTCCTGATGACCGTGCTGATGATTACCGTGAGGGTGAGGACATCAATGCGCCGCCTCACAATGTATGTTTTAAAAATATATCATATATTTATATATATGTCCATTTATAGTTATATCTTATAAATGTGTTTATTTTGTCAAATTTTAGGTTGATGATGCACATGTACAATCTGAAGCACTTGAGTCACTTGATCAGAAGCACCAAAAAGTTGACAAGAGAAGGGGCATCACTATGATGAAGAAGTTAATAGCGCAAAAGGGCAATGGGCCCAAACTTATTGTCGATTTTGATAATGCAGGAAATGCATCTGGTGTGAATGGCAATTCATTTGTTTCATATCTTGGGTATGTTACTCATAGACATTGCGGTTGTAAGATAGATTCTTGGCATAAAGTTCCTAAGGAGAAGAAAGACGTAATATGGAAGGATTTATGCGTGAGTTATTATTAATTTGCAATTCTATTTTGTAGATTACGAATTTTTTGGATACTAGTTAATAGCAATTCTATTTTGTAGAGTATATTTGAATTAGATGAAAAGTTGCATCGTAAATGCGTGATGCAACGCTATGGGAGAGTCCTAAGGAACTATAGGACAAATATCACCCGAGAATACATAAAATAAAGTGACAAGAGGAAGAAGACAGCAACTGAACAGTGGAACTTCTTGGACCAAGAAGAATGGGATGTGTTTGTTGCTTCAAGACAAACTGATGAATTCAAGGTATTAGGCGTCAGTCCCAATCTCATTAATATATGTTGTATTCACCTATTCAAGATTAACATTTAGTGTTACTAACCAAATCATTAATGTGCATACTAACTAGGACCTTAGTGAGGCACAAAAATCAAGGCGTGCACTGAATGTGCATGACCACACAATGGGTCCAAAGGGGTATGTAGGCATTCGCCAAAGACTACAGTCTAAGGGTACTTCTCAGTCTGTTGCTACTCAAGATTCCTCTACTATAGGTAGCACACCTCTGCCTCGCCATGATTTCTGGATAGTTGGGAGGCAAAATAAGAAGGGAGAAATAAGGAAGCCCACAACTGCTGAGGCAGCTGCAAAAATGGTAAAATACAACTCTTACATCAATCATTCGAATATTGATTATTTATGGTGTTTACTTAATTACAAATTTTTGTTTTGGTGATTAGCGGGAGCTGCACGAGCTGAGGAAACAAGGCAAGTTCATCCCTGAGGGCACAAGGGATGAATTGACAGTTGCTCTCGGTAACCCAAAGCATCCTGGACGTGTTAGGGCTGCAGGTGCTGGTGTGGGCATCAAAGCTTTTTTTGGGCCATCCCAGCACAAACATGTCCCAAAAGTGGGACTTTCATAAGAAGAGGTAACATATTCTTTCTTTATAATGTTACTATAAAAGAGAATTCAATAATTGGAAGCTAACATTTCTTTTATCCATGTATAGGTAGATAAGCTAGTTGATAGGAAACTCGAAGAAGCACTGAAAAAGTGGTAGGCATCTCAGACTGCCACTTACCAGACAAAACCTATGGCGTCTCGCTCTACTCCTACTGCATAGGTTGGGAGTAATCCTATAGACCCACCACCTAGTACATCAGATGTAAGTATTTTTATGACATAGTAACTAGTTTTTTAATTCAAGATGATATGTTTTTAAGATGATATGTATATATGAAATTGTAGTCATGTCAAAAAAAGATGATATGTATATATGTATATAACATTCTTTACACAAAAATTTGTAGGGGTTGAAGCCATGCAGTCTAAAAAGTAAATAATATGTCATTGCAGAGGCGTCGGCTTACCCATCCCTACCAGGGGAAATGTTTCACAGGTCTCCATTACCAGCTGGTTGGATTCGTGTGAGGCCGATACATATATTCTCCAAGTGGATGGATCTTCCATTGCCATATGCCCACCCAGATTGTGAAATGTTTGGTGAGGCAGAAGGCGGAGTGATATTGTGGCTAAAAGCGGATGTCCTCTTTACTGAAATTGTATGGTAAATTTACATTACGTTAAATTGTTAGTGTGTGTATATGATGTCAGTTGATCTGAAATTATATATATACAGGTTAAAAAGAAGACACCCACAACATCTAGGCCTCCACCTCCACCTCCTACATTACCCAGTTGGGTTCCATAGGACCTACATGTCCCGTTAGGTCCTAACTATAGGGGTATGGAAATATGGTTAGGCGAACATGATATAAATTGCCCTATAACTGTTTTTATAGATTCAGATGCTGCAGGGCAATCATACGAAAGCAACCTATTTATACAAGATATTTTGGAGTTGTTTCGATATGATTGGCTAAATACATCTGTGATAGAGCTATGGATAAGGTGAGATCTTCTTTATACATCCATATACCTTGTGTAGGATCTGGTGATCTGGTTTCTTATTTATTAATGCATGCGTAATTAATACATATTTTGCAGCTACTTAGACAAGATATGTGCAGATTTTGCATTCGAACATGTAGGATTTTTTATTCAATCTTTGATTAGTCTAGTAGCTAAAGACCCTCCGTCAGTTCAACAATACTGCTGTGAGGCTTTTACAAATTTTGCTCAAAATAAGAAGACGGTGATAATAGATCCATTCAACGTAGAGTAAGTTTACTTTGCTTATTATAATTTGGACTTAAGAAAATTACATTTCTATTGTGGATTTTGAGTTATTAATTTTTAACTTTTTTACCTCTAGTGGTATGCATTGGGAGTTACTAGTTATTGTCCCCGAGACGTTCACTGTCTATTATCTAGATCCTAAGGGGAGTAAATTGAATTCAAAATATGGACACATAATGAAAATGGCATTATTCCGGTGAGAAATATTTCATTTTCATATCTGTTAACATATGTTATTACATTACTATTTAATTATGCAATGTACTGTGTTACATTAACATGTAGGGGTTTAGATGAGTTCAACAAGATGGGAGGAAAGGTCCCCAAGAAAAAGAACCAGAAAATAACTTGGAAGAATGTGGAAGTAAGTTCCCGACTGCAATGTATATATTATTTATGTGAACAATGCTTAATTAGTTGTATTTTTTAATATTTTGTATGTTTGAATTTATAGTGTGCTACACAAGACAACGGATGGGCATGTGCATACTATGTGATGCGATTTATGCACATGATTATCAAATATGCCGCAGTGGACATCGATACTATTCCTGAGGTATTATATAGTCTCATTAGATAATATGAAATATATCAATCTTTTTTATAGCTCATTAATTATATATATACATCATTCTCTTTATATGTGTTTAAAACTGACCACACTATAGGAAAGGCCTTACCAGATGCACATGCTCCCTATACGACGGGAGAATTAAATGAAGTAAGAGAAGAATGGGCAACAACCATACAAGTAGTGGGGGTTTTAACATATAATTGGGATGTTGATAGCGAATAATGACTAAAGAATGATATTTTGTAAATGAATTTTTGAATTATAATATATGTGTGAATGTTTCTACATGTCTGGATGTTTCTACATGTGTCTGAGTGAAAATGAATGAAATTGTTGGTTGCTATATGAATGTTTCTACATGTGTGAATGTGAAAATGAATGGAACTACAGATTGCTAGCTACACGAATATTTCTAAATGTGTGAAAATCAAATGGAACTGCAGGTTGCTAAATGTGTGAATATTTTTATTGTTAATTTTGCAGGTTTGTGGCCTGTTGTTGGCTGATATCAATGGATGTCATAAAACCTGTAGTTCATAACTGAAATGTAGGTTTCTCATCGTGCGACCAGCCACAGCAGGTCTGCAAAGTGACAGAAAAAAAAACAATATGCGTCGGTTATTTGTATAAAACCGACGCCACATAGTTACAGTGTCAGTTTCCCTACTCGTAACCGATGTCTATTTCCTTAACACCATAGTCGTACTGGGGTATATGGCGTCAGTTTCTTAGCTAATAAACCTACGTTGATGGTTCACCACGGCCGTGGCAGCGTGCCAGACAACACGGCCGTGCTGGCCAGAACGACCTTGGCAGCGGGTGAGATGGCGTTGGTTATTACTAATAAATCGACGCTGATAGTGCCCCAGATGGCGCCCTTTCTGTGGCATGAAGGTATATGGCGTCAGTTTCTTATCTAATCACTGACGCTGATAGTGCCCCAGATGGCGCCCTTTCTATGGAACGAAGGTATATGGCGTTGGTTTCTTATCTAATAACCAACGCCTATAGTCCCCTACTGGCGCATTTTCGGTGGTGCGCGAAGTGTTTTGGCGTCGGTTTTTGAACCGACGCATAACAGTTGGGCTTTTAGCGTCGCCCACATAGGTGTCACTTAGAAACCGACACTAAAGGCCTTAAATAACCTACACTAAAGGTCGGTTATGTACTAGTGATTATCATAAGGTGTCATCACCATTTACAATATCCATCTCATTCTAAAATCAAGCATTCGAGCATCATGGTCAACATATAGTCACATAGATCATCAAATGGGAGTATTATCACATGAGTCATAAATTTTGGAAAGAGTATCCTATATATCACCAAGTATGGAGAGATCACATTTTAAGTTAATCAGGTAGAGTTTAGGAACAAGGCATGACTATCTTTCCCTTACATTTGGGGTCTAGCTTCTACATTGGTCTAGCTATGGTCATACATCGATGATTGAGATTTCATATTTCTACAATTTGAGACATACATCATATTTCAACATTGTGATTTCATGCTCAAAACCAATGGAAGGCCCACCCTAGTGCACATGGAGCTTAACCCTAAGTCATAAATAGAGTAAGTTATCGTAATAATCTTACATTTTTTCTTTCCTTTTTTCCAATATTTCTGAACATGAAATTCATTAGTCTTATATCAAGGGTGATCTCAAGATCCAAAGAGGGTGATGATAGGAGTCAAATCAATATCAAGATCAATAATCATGAGTCTAGATTTCATACATCAATATTGAGAGTCAAGTTTGGACATCAAAGTCATATGTCCAAACATTTTGTATCTAGGGTTTAGATTCCTATCACATCCTTAGGGTTGATCATTCATCCATATATAACAATCGAGCAACAAATGAGCAATAATTTGATAATTTTTTTCAACATTTAATGGTATCGATATCGAGTTCATTTTCATGGTATTCACGGTTGATGAATGATCTAGACCTAAGTCTTTCTAGAAACTTAACCACTAACTATAGTAAACATATCATATTTCTAAGATCGTCATCCAATAGAGATCCAAGATCAAGTGTCAAAGTCATCGTGGATTTGACCTATTGGAGACTTAGGTCAATAAATTAGAACATTATGAATGGGGCAACCTTTCCAAACTCTAAATAACCAATAACGTGAGAATTTAGAGGTAGTCAAAATAGAGATGTGACCTAGTTTGGTGGGTCATAAGTCAACTACCACCCTAATCTATCACATTAGTCCATATTAATCATGATCCAAACATTGAGGTTATTAATAGGGCAAACCATATTTTAAGATATTGTAAAATCAAGGTCATAATCATGTGTCCTTCCTTTCCTAATCAAGGAAAGGGTATAACTTTGAAATTGAGAAGTCAATTTTAGAAATTGAGGGTTTGAGAATAATAATGCAAGATTAAGATATAGGTCCACCATATCATTCAAATCGAGTCTACAAAGAGATATAATAGTCAATAAGGGAGTTTCCTCTTGTAACAAATTTCCACATCATAATCTAGGGCTCCAAAGACATGGTCATTTCGTGGCATGATTGTGGCACATATCAAATAGGGGGGGCGTTTTCTTAACTATGTTGAGCTTTAATCAACAATAGAGAAACATAGGTTTGATCAATAGGGACCTCATCAAACATGAGGTATAAAACATGAGTTTGGCCTTATTTCACCATATCAGGAATTCACCTCAAATAGGGAAAGTACATATATCTGATTCGGTAACATTAAGTTTTCTTAAACTTTTCACATGAGTACGACACTTTCAAGGCTAATTATATTCATCAAATAGGGTTTCAATTTAAGATCAGATCATGGTGTTACCATCATGATGAACTTTCATGATTTCATGTGAATTTTAGTTTTCACCATGCATAAACTACCCAAAATTTAGTAATCATGTGAGCTATAGTCCAGAGAGAAGAATCACATGAGAAGATAAGAAGACTAACTAATCATCATCAACTTTGGTGTCTTAGGTGGTCCTTAAAGAAAATATGAGATGCTAGAAGACTCTCTAAGCTTAAAGGAAAGAATTTTAGTCCTCCCTAGGTTCTTAAGAGATGTTCTACCTAGAGACCTATGTGTATGGCTCTAATACCATTGTATATATGTAGAAGAAATAACATCAACACTAAAGAGAGAACAAGATATTAAACAAGGAGATAAGAGATGTGTACCCATTTCTATATGAAAAATACCCATTGGTGTTTCATTTCAGATCTTAGAGTCTAGAGTGCAGTGGATCCTCATTTGGCAACTACAAATTTGATAAACCAAACATATTAATGCTAAATCATTAAGTACATTATGAAAAGGCATGTAAGAAGTTAAATAGTAGTATAAAATTTTCTTGCCTAGAAACATCATATCAAACAAGAAGTAGAAACAAGGTGAGAACACTTAACGAAATTATTCTATATAAAACCTATTTTAAGTTCATTTAATCATACTTTAACAACATATTATGGCCATTGACCATCTTTCCATTGGAAGGGTCCGTAAGGGTGCTCAATATTAGCCAACCCTTTTATCAACATGGTCCACCTTATCTGGACATCTCCAGCAAGGAACCCAATTTTGTGCCCTTACCCTGAGAATATAGGCTGGTACACCAGGTTAGTATAATGGATAAGTTCAATTATGTTCGAGGTTTGTTCAACATATTTCAAGAAAAACAAATGTACTAATCATAGGGAACAAGTAATCACTTATCTAGGAATTCCTACGAGCATACATACAAACAAGACAACAACATAGTAGGGTCAAGAGGTAAATGTACCATGCGAGTAGAGGACAAGATTAACCATTCAAATAAGAACCCATATATAGCAACTTGACTATATCTTAGAAATTGAGTCATCATAGATATCCAAACATTACAAGTGAGTGAAATTGGATTAACATCAACAAGAGTATGTCTCATTAATCATTATAATAGTGGTTGGATGTGTCACCTAGATCTCAGTATCATATCATTCATTATTGGTTTCAACATCTCGACTAGTCATGCCCATTTATTGTCAAGCAACATAGTACATCATGGGTTCATTAGAACTTAGACTGACACATCACAACTAGATCAAGGATGCATTATTAGAGTTCCAAGAAATTTAAATAGGGCAATTATATGATTTGAGCAAGCTTAGTCAACATAATCATCAACATTGGCATAACTAGTACTAGTCATGTTGAGTTATAATCATGCAAGACTATCATCATTAGACTATAGATGGGGTCTACTTGAGTTATGTTTCATAAACATCATTAAGATAGTGATTTGAATTCATAATATATAATAGATCACCATAAATCAAGGTTCAGGTAGGAATAGGGATTTAGTTATCAACATGTGCATTAGACCACAATTCGAGTCATGGTTAGAGAATTTAGTCACATTAGGGAACAAGAGTGACAGACAAGGTATATAAAAGCACAAAGCATAAAGATTTACTGATTTAGATATCCATATGATCCATTTGTACATAAAGGACCCATACGAGAGAAAGAATGGAGATTCAACATCAATATATCCACATTAAGTACATTTCAAGATTCAAGGTACATCATTAAGTCAAATTAGGATAATTATCATGGACAAGTTCAAAAATTAGTTAAACATGCATCAAAATTTACCGATGTAGGTCAAACATGAGGATTAGAAACACATTCCAACTGGGTTAAGCATTAAAGAGTTGATCTTAATCATAAGAGCTCATCTTAGGTCATATATGCAACATAAGGATGCTAGTATGGATGAAATTCGAATATTGATGCTAAAGGGTAATAAAATAACTTATCTAAAGATAACATCAATGTTTGGGGAATAAAAGATCAAGATCCTACATTTAAAGGGGATAAACATCTCAAAACAACATCCAAAGTATGCCTTAGGGGATATCAGTAGAAGAGGAAGTAAATTAGGAGCTGAAAGTATTTTGATTGGATAGAGAATGTTTTTCTAAGCACAAATCATATATCATAAGCCATTTTTGGCTAAGGGATGCATTTTTGGTGATATTTTGAAGTTTACATTGATTTTAGATGTTTTGGACCCCTGGATCTAGATCAAGGGCTAGGGTGTCACTGGTGGGGCTCTATCTGTCCTTCGTGACTCTTGTTTGGTCCTAAGTATTGTGCATCACACACCTGACTACTAGAGGTCGGCTACCCCCCACTATCTCTCCCCGATGCTCGAGGTTACCCTGGGTCTTAGATGTGGAAAGGTAGGCCCAAACGTGGGTGATAGGGGTCGCTCCGTGCAGTCCTCACCCGCATTGCTGGCCATCAAGAGATTGGGGCATCGCCCACCCCACTTCTACTAGCTCATGAGGAGCGTCAATACTATAGTCGTGCGGCCCATATGAGATGTTGGGGAGGGAGATATGAGGGTATGGGGAGCTCGAGAGTTGGACTTCGAGGTGTGGATCTTCCATTTGAACCTGATGGTAGCTTCAGAAGTCATTGTTGAGGTCTAGATGAAGAAGCCACAAATAAGGTCATATGGAAATTCCGCCAAGACAACTGGTGTAAGAAGAAGGGGTAAAAACCCTATCGGATGTGCGAAAACACCAATAAATAGAGGGGAAACTAAGAGGGCATGGAAAGGAAGTGGATGGATGCATCAAGGTCACAGAAAAGGATGGGAACAAAGATGATTGGGTGGAGCAAAGTGGGTTAGTTGAGCTTTAGTACCATAGCCGCTGACAAGGGTGTACGGAGGTGGGGGATGATGTTTCGACCGTTGGATTGGGGATAGGATACAAGGTGAAAGCATCTAAGGGCCGAGATCTCTCGTTCAAGGAATTGGGCCTCACGATTGGTCTAAAGCTAGAAGTGTACATTGTTGGGTTTAAGTGGAAAAACAAAAGGGGTGCCTCCCCTAAATGGGTCGCGCGCACATTCAGGCCCATTTAGGGTCAAAAATAAGCTAAAATCAAGGTTAAAACAAATTTACAAAATTCAAATGGCCATAACTCAAGCTATGATGGTCTGATTGAGGTGATTTTTTGACCGTTGCATTCACAATTGAATCCTTAACATCATGAAAAACATTTTATAGAAAGAAATGTTTATTGAAGTGGTTTAATTTTGGTTTCAATTTGATGATACATGATCAGAATGACACTTAGATCAAAATCCAAATTTAAGTCATATATAAGTACAAAGTGATACTTAATCAAGTCCAACTTATCAATTGAGAAAAAAGTAACTCAATGTTGTGAAATTGAGGGTAAGGGAGGTTATTGACTTCAATAGTGCATCTAAAGAATGAAGAGGTACATTATTCGAATGAGAGAAAATACAGGTTATCACACAACTACTACCACATCCAACCATGGGGTGAATCTTAGACATTATGGTCTTAAATCATCATGGTATTACCGATTTCAAGAATATAAAATAGTTTGATGTACAACATAGTTTAATTATAACATTTGAATCAAGTATAGCCATTCATGCACATAAAAGGGTACATTCAAAGCATTAGGTGCTATATAGCTAGAACTTAGCAAATGGATAACAAGGTGGATATAATTATTATTTGGTAGAATAACACTAATTATTTACAAGCTAGGGTGAGGCTATATGTCATGTTTGATGTGAATTTAGTAATTTAGGGAAAGGTACATCATTGATGTTCAAAACAAGACACATTTGTTCTTTTAGTGTACTCAAGAGAAAATAGAGTGATTAGTGTTGGGTTTTAGGGGAGACAGAGAAGGCAGCGGAAACAAAAATTTTCTCCCCAACCCATACCGAGGAAACGCGTCAACGTCTATATAATAGGAATGGATGGTTTGCGGAATCATACCTTGTCCCGTGGCTTGCTCGGCGACAATACCTCGCGCAATGCGCGGTCTTCAACTCCGGACTTCGACGGTATCTGTGCAGCCCCTGGTCGCACCGGGACTGACAACTCCTACTCGAACCAGACTTTTGGATGACAGTTGTCCTCCTAAGCAGCAGTGTCCTCCTGCCTCTATAGTAGTCCACACAGACCACCTGGAACTCCACACTCCTTGTCCCACAAGGAAGGGGAAGGAGTCACACCCTCCTGTTGACGTACTAGTCGCCAACACGCTCTCCTACCTCCTGTTGCAACTACAGTTGTCCTTCCCTTGCTGCACCTCCCTTTTGCGGGAAGCACTTGCTTGGGCTCTCTCACGGTTACCAAAACCAGAGAGAACGACAACTTGCAGAGCAACTGGTTGCACTGAGCTGTACTTTGAGAAGCCCCCAATACCCCTATATATATAGGAGAGTCATGGGACATGGTTCTCCATCCCGGGCAATGCGGGACTAAAGCAGGAGTAGAAGGGTTCGAGAATTTTCCATAAAAAGCAACCGGTTCGCAACTTGAAATGATCGGTTCACAACTGAACCGATCGGTTCGGCCATTGAGCCGATCGGTTGGACCTGAGCCGATCGTTTGGGGCACTCCAACCGATCGGTTGGTGCCCTGAACCGATCGGTTCATGGTCCTAATCCGGCTCAAAAAGACTTTCCTTGTTTCTTTCCCAATTGGTATTGAATACCAATATTATTCCCAATCGAATTGGGCAATTTGAAACGAAAGGAAAATTTTTGCCGACATGACTTTCCCAACTGGTCGGTTGCACCAGTTGAGCCGATCGGTTCAACTCTTGAACCGGTCGTCTCAACCTGGGCATGAGCCGATCGGCCTGGACACTCTAGCCGACCGGTTCAACAACCTCAGCCGACCGGTTCATAACATGAACCGATCGGTTGGGAGCACAGGTTGGGCAAAATCAGTCAATTGTGATTTCAATCAATCTGATACTCCAATCAATGCGTCCAACACCTTGAACCATACAATATTGATCTATCGACTGATTGAGTGTTTAATTGAACTACTAAACTCCTTTAGTAATCAATCTAAACATTTCTTTGTGGACAAAACTCCTCTTCCAGGTTAAATCCTATGTGTGTGACCCTGCAGGTCCATTTCACGTTGGCAGTGAAAGTCCATAACACTTATGACTTCACAAGCAAAGAGCGGTGCCTAGTCACACATCAGTGCTACCCAAGTGAAAGTAGAAAGTTGGAGAACAAATTTGATCCTACAATCCGTGAATGGTGTTACAACGAATGTATAATTCCTTTGTCACTGATATCCCGAATGAACTCGAGGCATGGAACAGTCATCCTGTCATCATTCATTCACTTCCTTGATCTCAGAGTATACTGGAAGAGATATGTATGACATCAGTATCATATACTGATTCACACATGCGTGCACGCCTTTGTCAATCCTACTCATCAAGTGGCCATGGATATCAAACTCCCTCAGGAGGGACAAATCCCATATCTATCACTCACCCCTCAAAAGCCCCATGTGTCAAAGCCACCCAATCATCACCTTTATAACAACCCATGTTTCAGGACTGCGTTTAATGATGTCAAAGTGTGCCCAACGACATGTGTTGAGTGCAGTGATTTCAGGTCTAAGAATCACACTCACCACCATCACTGTGAGTACTGACTGTGACTACCATCTCATGGTTCCATGTGTCAAACTCACGGTGGGTCTGTCCGGTACACTTGTTCTCTAACAAGTACCTATGTGTTTGGTTTGATATCTCTATATCATGACTAATGAGATTCTGTCATCAACCAACACCACAATCTAGCCTTGTGTGTCATTGCTGTCTATCTACCTTCCACAATGACATCCGACTAGGGACATAACAAGAATGTACAAACTCTTAGCATCCGTATGATCTCATCGTTCAGGTCATGAACCTGAAGGCATACGTCATTGAGTACTGTCATTCTCTAGACATTCAATCTGTTCTATCACTATCTCATATGACTGAACCAGAAAGAATTGGAAGCTTGTCTTTTATGTTTATCAAATCAATCTTAATGTATCCCACCAATCATCACATGATTGGCTCTCAGGGCATACATACCAACAAACTCCCACTTGCACTGTGAGCCAATCACCCATGAATCATATTCATAGTGATCTTCAAACATGTCCCATATGTTACTGTGCTCTAGTGCCAACATAGTGAGTAATGACAACATCTTGCCAAAGTCTGTACAAATTGCATGTCTCGCATCTCTTCATTGTACGTCATACGTATGAGATGGAGTTGTCGTAATATGCGATCTAGTATTCTAGTGCTAACCTTTAGCCACATTGCATGATCAAGGATTCCAGACTTATCATCAATGAGTGGAATATAAGTTCATCTCATGAACTTTCAGATCCATATAGTATCCACTGTTGTTCACTAACACATAGATACTCGACATTTCCTTTTAAATGGTTTTATTGGAACACTTCCAATTATCAAAAAACATTCTCTTTTATACATCTCATGTATATTTTGTGATTAATTTTTTGTCCTTTCGGAAGTTCGCATCAATGTAACTATTTACATCGAACTCTTCCTTATCTCCATAGAACTAGCACTTATCAAGTTCTCATGGTATTCTAGTAACCCTTACCGGAAATAGACAGCCATACACTCGTCATGTCACACATGTGAGTTATCAGGATGAGCACATCATATTGCCATGTCCTACATACATGATGATGAATGCATTTTATTCTTGCCATGTCATACATGCAAGATAATGGGATGATTACATACATGATAGATCCATATCTATTCTTAGTGTTCCCATTCTTCATAAGAATTGGACACTTGGCCTTGGGATACTAACTCCATGTAACATGGACAAGTTTTCTCCCACTGAATATGTGCATACCGAACACTTCAGTACAGATTGCCAATGTATGCTCTCTCTTTCCAGGTCAAGAGATTTTCGAGAACTATCTCTATAGATCTCTATTCCTATCACATAGGAAACATCTCTATCTTCCTTAAAGATAATTTCCACATTAGGATTTCCAATCTAGAACATTTCCATTTCACATCAATATGTGGAATGTGAACACGCTCCCACTAAATCACAGATCCCTTCTTTATCTTTGACATATCAGTCAAACCCCTTTGACTATATCATCAAAGTAAAGATCCAATTTTGAGTTGCTTATACTCAATCAATCACATTGATTAGTCCATTGTAACTTATAGACTTCATTTGCATTAGTGGATTCATAAACCTTATAGGTTGTGTCACATACACATCCTTGTTTTATTCCTCATAGGAATGCGGTTTTAGTATCCATATGCCAAATGTCTCAGTCATTCAGTTGCAACCAACAAGCATCATCCTTCTCAAAATGTTATCCATGTGTCTTAACACTTAAGACTCATTTGCACTTATGGATTTCATCCAATGAGTGCTACCATCAAGGTCATACCTTATGGTTCACATGGAAGTCATTTAGGATGTAATGGTTTTAAACCATAACTCAAGATTTGGTTCCTCATATTCATCTTGATAGTTGACTCATCACATGAACAACTCATCACATAGATAATTGAGGTGTATCTATTAAAGATATAAGAACTCACAACCCTTGTGATTCTTAATTTCTTTTATTAGTGTGGGGTATTCTTTTATTAAGAAGAATTCAGTTATTTGATAATCATTCTCTAACTCCTTAGAGTATGATTCCTTCTTGATTCAGACATCACCATGCCTTAATTATGAGTTCACTATGATACACTATCATAATCACTCATAAGGATCTCAAACATTTGGCCCAAGTATTTCATTCATTGATCTCATCAAGAATTAATAATTTACCAAATTTGTACTTCATTTATGATAATCTTGAACATTTCAAGATACTCATATTGGTATTTCTCTAAACACCATTTGAAGTAATAGCATTTATTCCAATAGGTATGTAAATACATCACATGTATTATACCTAATAGGATAATCACTCTCCCACTACATTAGTGAAGATTGATCAATCATGTCCAAGATATTCATGTCTCTTACTGGTTCTCTAACCAAAAGAGTATAGTTTTATCCATCACATGGAAACTAGAATTGAATTTCTCATGATTAATGCTAATTAAATTGTTTGAGTTATCTATAACTTTTAGGTATCGTCTTATCTTATGCATATCAAATATCACAAGATAAATAAGGCATTGCCACAAAGATCACATCTTTTAGATTGAAAAGACAACTTTATTGATTGCCATCATTGTCATACAATATGCAAAATAAAGTGTTTCTATCTATTGGCAAGTATGAAATAGCAGTTCATAACTGTATTACATGCCTTATTGGCTGAAAATAAACTAAAGTATTCCTATCTATAAAGGCAACACTTGCCCCAAGTAAGAATGCTTTACACTTTCCATCTTGATATCATATATCTCAAAAGTGTTACAAGTTTATTTACATGACACCTTCAAGTAGAGGCTTCAGTCGCCTCCTTCTTCTTTTGTTCTTCCAGGTAGAGAGGACAATTCCTTTTCCAATGTCCTGGCTTTTGACAATGGTGGCAATTTCCTTTCTTGGTCACACCTCCCTTGGCCTTGAGAGCTAAAGATGGCTTGGACTCCTGGCTAGCTTCAGAACCTTTCTTATCTTTTCCCTTGCCCTTGCGCTTGGACTTGCTTTTCTTGCTCGTGATCACCATCACAGACTTAGGCTTGTCCTTCTTCATCTGTAACTCGGCTGTCCTCAACATGCCCAACAACTCTGACAGTGGCCTATCAAAGTTGTTCATGTTGTAGTTCATCACAAACTGACTCTAAGATTCTGGCAACGATTGCAGTATCACGTCAGTAGCCAACTCTTGGCTCAGTGGAAATCCCAGTCTCTGCAGGTTCTCCACATACCCAATCATCTTGAGTGTGTGAGGACCAACTGGATCTCCTTCTGTCATGATGCACTTGAACAACGCCCTAGAAACATTGTACCTCTCATGCCGTGCCTGATCTTCATACATGTTCCTGAGATGCAGAATCATCTCTATGACACCCATGTTCTCATGTCGCCTCTGCAACTCATGGTTCATTGAACATAGCATCAAGCACTTTGCATCAATGGCATCATCAGAATACTTATTGTAAGCATCCCTTTCTGTCCTTGGTGCATTAGGAGCGGGTTCCTCTGGAATTGGAGTATCCAGGACATAGAGCTTACGCTCTTGAGTGAGAACAATTCTCAATGTCCGATACCAGTCGTGGAAGTTTGTCCCATTTAGCTTGTCCTTGTCAAGGACCGATCGCAAAGAAAAGTTGTTGTTGTTTGTTGCCATTTGAACTACAAAAAGGAAAATATGCAATTTTAGTCCAAAACTCATTTTTGACTTATTTGATTGATTTGAAAGTTTGACGATATAATTAGGCCTTTAATTAATTATCTCTCCCACTATTTTACTTCAAATTGATAGCCCTCACCATCAATTCGGAAGATTGCAGCGTACAACCTTCTAGTGGGCAAGATCCTAAAATCCTCTAAGCCATGGACCAGCTAGGGCTGTAACCCACAACATAGATCTCTCAGGTAGGCAACTTTTTCCAATTGCATCATATGCAACTCTTGATAATATGTCATATACAACTCTTTGCAATGATCATCTCCATGCCTCAAGGTACTAGATCCCATCTAGATCACCTTGTTAAGTCCGACCCAAAGCAAACACGATGAGCATGCACCCTGCTAGGGTAGACCCACACGTTCATCCTTCACGCTTCCACGAGGTAGACGGTGCACCACGCTAGGGGTGCCCACACTTGGTCGAACAAGTTTTTCACGTGTGTCACATTTGGAAGGCATCTAAAACTTAATATTTTAATGAGGGATTTGGTTTTATGTACATATACATATCCAATCACCACAATACATAGTATGTATCATATACATGCTATATCCCACAGAAAACATGCACAAACGATAAAAAGCGATGATTATGGCCATCCTAATGTGATTCCTCGAGCCAAGAGGAATCACGGTCATCTAGGTCTACATCACATGCAACCTGTACAAGATGAACATCTGTGTCTTGCCATCTGAGTTGATCAACTCATCACATAAATGATCTGTACTCTACAGCCGGTCGTCTGGGTGCCACCAGCCGATCGGTTGGCTCCTTCAACCGATCGGTTCGCCTGGTCGTCGTGCATCTCGTCATGTCCTCCACCCGCTCGTCTCGCTCCTCGAACCGGTCATCAACCGATCGGTTCACTCCTTGAACCGACCGTCTGGAACATCAACCGATCGGTTCACGCCTTGAACCGATCGTTTTAGTTGTCGTCTTGATGTCTGCCGGTCTATGACATAACAGGAAATAAAAATCTATCCTATTTATTACATTGCTTTAAAAAAGGGAAACCCCGAGTTACATTCGGGGGGAGCAAAGGTAGGAAAGAATCTCGAATTATTTCGAGTTACATCGGGATTAAGAGAGGGAAGATCGGTGCGCAGACCGAGATGCAAGCATCCACAAACAACCACACACGGATAGGGGTTTATATGCCATAATCACGCTACACACATCCACCACAAAACTCGTTTAAGGGTAACGCGTATCGAGTGCATTAATAATACATATCATATATGTAATTAGGGATTTGTGGATTTAGGATTGGACATGCATAAAGCCGATATTATTCGCATCGTATGCAATAAATAAAGGCGACAAACCAAAATCGATCATATCGATATTCCTAAAATATAGAACAGCTGACATGGCTCTGATACCACTGTTGGGTTTTAGGGGAGACAGAGAAGGCAGCGGAAACAAAAATTTTCTCCCCAACCCATACCGAGGAAACGCGTCAACGTCTATATAATAGGAATGGATGGTTTGCGGAATCATACCTTGTCCCGAGGCTTGCTCGGCGACAATACCTCGCGCAATGCACGGTCTTCAACTCCGGACTTCAACGGTGTCTGTGCAGCTCCTGGTCGCACCGGGACTGACAACTCCTACTCGAACTGGACTTTCAGATGACAGTTGTCCTCCTAAGCGGCAGTGTCCTCCCGCCTCTGTAGTAGTCCACACGGACCACCTGGAACTCCACACTCCTTGTCCCACAAGGAAGTGGAAGGAGTCGCACCCTCCTGTTGACGTACTAGTCGCCAACATGCTCTCCTGCCTCCTGTTGCAACTGCAGTTGTCCTTCCCTTGCTGCACCTCCCTTTTGCGGGAAGCACTTGCTTGGGCTCTCTCACGGTTACCAAAACTAGAGAGAACGACAACTTGCAGAGCAACTGGTTGCACTGAGCTGTACTTTGAGAAGCCCCCAATACCCCTATATATATAGGAGAGTCATGGGATAGGGTTCTCCATCCCGAGCAATGCGGGACTAAAGCAGGAGTAGAAGGGTTCGAGAATTTTCCACAAAAAGCAACCGGTTCACAACATGAAATGATCGGTTCACAACTGAACCGATCGGTTCGGCCATTGAGCCGATCGGTTGGACCTGAGCCGATCGTTTGGGGCACTCCAACCGATCGGTTGGTGCCCTGAACCGATCGGTTCATGGTCCTAATCCGGCTCAAAAAGACTTTCCTTGTTTCTTTCCTAATTGGTATCGAATACCAATATTATTCCCAATCGAATTGGGCAATTTGAAACGAAAGGAAAATTCTTGCCAACATGACTTTCCCAACTGGTCAGTTGCACCAGTTGAGCCGATCGGTTCAACTCTTGAATCGGTCGTCTCAACCTGGGCATGAGCCGATCAGCCTGGACACTCCAGCCGACCGGTTCAGCAACCTCAGCCGACCGGTTCATCACATGAACCGATCGGTTGGGAGCACAGGTTGGGCAAAATCAGTCAATTGTGATTTCAATCAATCTGATACTCCAATCAATGCGTCCAACACCTTGAACCATATGATATTGAGCTATCGACTGATTGAGTGTTTAATTGAACTACTAAACTCCTTTAGTAATCAATCTAAACATTCCTTTGTGGACAAAACTCCTCTTCCAAGTTAAATCCTATGTGTGTGACCCTGCAGGTCCATTTCACGTTGGCAGTGTAAGTCCATAACACTTATGACTTCACAAGCAAAGAGCGGTGCCTAGTCACACATCAGTGCTACCCAAGTGAAAGTAGAAAGTTGGAGAACAACTTTCATCCTACAATCCGTGAATGGTGTTACAGCGAATGTATAATTCCTTTGTCACTGATATCCCGAATGAACTCGAGGCATGGAACAGTCATCCTGTCAATGTTCATTCACTTCCTTGATCTCAGAGTAGACTGGAAGAGATATGTATGACATCAGTATCATATACTGATTCACACATGCGTGCACGCCTTTCTCAATCCTACTCATCAAGTGGCCATGGATATCAAACTCCCTCAAGAGGGACAAATCCCATATTTATCACTCACCCCTCAAAAGCCCCATGTGTCAAAGCCACCCAATCATCACCTTTATAACAACCCATGTTTCAGGACTGCGTTTGATGATGTCAAAGTGTGCCCAACGACATGTGTTGAGTGCAGTGATTTCAGGTCTAAGAATCACACTCACCACCATCACTGTGAGTACTGACTGTGACTACCATCTCATGGTTCCATGTGTCAAACTCACGGTGGGTCTGTCCGGTACACTTGTTCTCTAACAAGTACCTATGTGTTTGGTTTGATATCTCTATATCATGACTAATGAGATTCTGTCATCAACCAACACCACAATCTAGTCTTGTGTGTCATTGCTGTCTATCTACCTTCCACAATGACATCCGACTAGGGACATAACAAGAATGTACAAACTCTTAGCATCCGTATGATCTCATCGTTCAGGTCATGAACCTGAAGGCATACGTCATTGAGTACTGTCATTCTCTAGACATTCAATCTATTCTATCACTATCTCATATGACTGAACCAGAAAGAATTGGAAGCTTGCCTTTTATGTTTATCAAATCAATCTTAATGTATCCAACCAATCATCACATGATTGGCTCTCAGGGCATACATACCAACAATTAGGACCTTCATGACGTTCAAAGATATGCAAGAGTTACTGATTCAGAGAGAAAGTGTGTATAATTGGATTAAAGGTTCATGCTTTACCGTGATCAAATATTAAATACGGTCAAACCAAATCAAAGTTCATGTTTCTGGAAAGACATGGAAAAAGGAAGGGGTCATGTGCATGTTGTAGATCTATCGACTAAGAAAGTTGGCATATTTTTTTATTTATCTTGGCCAAGGGAGGAACAAGATATACTCTTTGAAATATATATTGGTAACTATAATGGAGGGGAGGCAGAGTGTTACATATTATATATGCACTGACCATGACCACGACCATGGATTGTCCATCCCATAATCCACTCTATGCCCCTCATCCCAATCCCACCACATCGCTTGCCTTAAACTAAACCACATAAATCTATAAATCCATATCCAATACAGGTACCTCATCCATCATACATCCCTATCTTGTATAAAAACCTCATATTCATAAATTCATGCCCCAAGTAAGAAAACCTTTTTTATTTTAATATTCAAGCCCTATCCTATGTAGGAAAACCATGCATCTACATTAGTATTCAAGACCCACCACTAGATGGAAAAATCTCACATCTATTTATTCTACATTCAAAGCCTTATCCTATATAGGTAGATAATTCTAAATCTAAGTACTAGACCACATAGGAAAATCATTTTTCAATCAAACCTCACATTTATTATGTATTTAATTTCCATTTAAGGATAAACATCTTGTTGACATCATGCGCTTCATTTAAATGTTAATTGGAAAAAGAACTTTGCATTTTAGAAACTATATCCTTGATAATAAACTTTTATATTTCATCATTTTTGGGTTATGACTAGACTTAAATTGGCCTATCCCTCTAGTCTTTGCAATTGATCTAGTTCACTCAAACATCTAATAGTAGGATTTTAGAGAAAAATGATAAAAAATTTAAAGTCAATAACTACACATATCGTTACATTTTCATTCTAATGATTCAAAAGAATATCCCTTAATGAATCTCAAAGTTTTGGCACTACATGACAAAAGATGGGGGTTAGACTTGGCTCAACCTATTGTTCTCACCCATACCCTAAACCTTGTCTTAAGAAGGGAAACAACTAACACCTCATTTTTTGTCATTCAAATCAATTATGATGATCATGTCTTCTCTTTCTTTAGTGATGGAAGTTATTAGATTCATTCCACATTTTCCCACTGATTTTATCAACTCATGTTCGTCTATTTACCACTTGTCAAGGGTTTTAGACAAAAAACCCTTTCTCCATAGTAATGTTTATTAGCCCTGTTATCAATCTTTTCATAAATTTTTTGCAACAAATTTCCCAATCCAATCATTCATATATAGAATATTACATCAAGTTCTAGTCAAAAATTTCGATTATCTAGTTATCTATTTTTGAAAATAAAATGAAATTATTTTAGTGGAGAAGATGTTAAATTCAAATACATTTCCTTTTCATTATTAAAGATAAATTGAAACATCAGTCCATCAAGTTTTCATCTCTCCTCTTCTCTCCTATTTTAGTTGATTTTTTTGTACATAGACACGATCTCCAAATTAAATATAAAATTTATATTAGAGGTACGCTCAAAAGCATATAGAAAACTAGAGAATCCAAAAAGGAAAACTTATGTTTCCTATTTGGGAACACACCTATAGAACGCTAGATTTCATTAGGGTGCCACAAAGCAAAACATGGTGTTCCA
Source organism: Alisma plantago-aquatica (assembly GCA_963693085.1). Classification (NCBI taxonomy): domain Eukaryota; kingdom Viridiplantae; phylum Streptophyta; class Magnoliopsida; order Alismatales; family Alismataceae; genus Alisma; species Alisma plantago-aquatica. The sequence continues at coordinate 469,184,782 of OY856415.1, forward strand.
CATTGGTGCACCCTATACAAAACATCATAAGACAATGTCCCTTCATGGTACGACTCCTTAATTTTATTTTCTATTTGGATCCAAAGCGGTGCAATTACAAAAAAAACTTGATTTCCATTGACTGATGCCCCTTCCAACTCTCCTGAAGCTTATGAAGTACCTCAACTTGTTTAGACTCCTCCAATGGTTGTCTAGAAGATATTTTTAGAACAACAATGTAGATACACCACAATGATGTAGAAAAGGTTACTAGGAACCATGGCCTCTAGGTTTAGTTGTTCATCCTAACTACTCGATCTACTTATCTCCTTATTCTTGCATTACAAACACCTATCTAACTACCTTTTCAACCTGATAAAATTGGTCATGTTAAATTATATTGATCTTGGATCATATCATACAATTGAGAAATTCTTATAAATCTATTCATTCACTTGACTCTCATAAAAATAGGGCATTTTTCTTCTAATTGATTTATTCTCTAAAAATCCCTTTGTCTATTATCCATATCTCATACCAATCATTTAAGATGGTTCTCTATCTTTAGGATGCTTAGATGATTGGGATCCCTTCATAAAAATCAGAGTATTTGGGAATGACTATGGGAATTTCATAGTCATTTTAACTCCCTAAAGACTTAAGCACCTTAAACATGTTTTTCCTTCTTTTATTTTCTTAACTAACTAAACCACTTTCTTTTCATGAACTCGAGATTACAATCACAATTTTGATTTCTCAAGTGACATGGGGACGCCTAGCACCTTTTTTTATTGTAGTAGTTATACCTATACCGATCTCTTGGCCATATTTCCCACATTTATCTTCATTTACTTAGAGCATTTTTTTGTCTTTTCACATCCCCTATTGATTTAAACACCATCTACTGTTTTGCTTGTTTTCTCATAAATTTGGTTGGAAACTCTAAGTTTCTATATATTTCATATATTAAAAGTTTTACAATGACCACCAAGATTATCTCATTGAAGAATATTCCAAATGGTTAAAACAACAAAAATTATTGAGAATATGACAATCATATAAAAGATAAATATTGGAAGAATAGATTTTCTAATTATAAGAAACTTGATCAACTTTATATTCTAAAAAAGACAACAAAAGAGGGAAAATCCAATTGTACGACTTATTAAAAGGAACACTTGGATGATATACTGATGTAAGTATCGAGAATAAAACATTTATTGAAGATATAATTATGAGAAAGAATGGTACTTTATTCACTATAATCTAGATGAATATGTGAGACCCCAATTTTTGAAACAAACTTGATTTTGATTTAAAAATTAAACATGATATTTCCCATAATAACAATCAATTAGATTTTTTAACATGGTAACAATTACAAATACTTCCTTATATTTGTTTAGACTTGATGAATTAAGGTTTGGAAAAGTGAAACACTAATTTGGGTTAAATTATAGTTTTATGTGCACCATGATTTTTCATATTGCAATATGATAAGGAGTAATATAATCACCATGCATATTTTTTTCGTGTTTCTAAACAATCCTTTACTAGATTGACCATAAATAGGGTTACAAATCCAATAAGGTCACTAGATGGACCATGTGTAGTCACTATAGAGAATAAAGTTCATTTTAACTAAGAACCTGCCTTTTTTCAGAATATTTTTCCAATTGTCTGATTGACTATTGGGTTTACCCCTTCTAGCAGTAATATTGGTTCAAAGATTACAACTAACTTATTGCTATGATACCTTAGTCATTAGTTATACTCATTACAAAGGCCCACTAGCATGATTGCTAGTTCAAAGACTAGAATACTTGCATTCAAGAATTTTCTTCAACTTAGTTGTTAGTCAAACTAACAAACAAATGAGTATCTGGACTATTTTTAAATATTGAAATATAAAAAAATTGACAAATTTGTAATATTTCCAAGCACCTAATCAATATATAAATTCAAATCAAATACCTAGACTCAATTATTTAATGATCTGTTTTTCTAGGCTTGGAATCAATAAATAAGAAGTGTTTTGAAGAAAATTATGATGGTTCACAACTAAATTAAGTAAGAAAGTCAATTTCTCAGGATTTGGGATATTACTTGGGTAAATTCTAAATATCTAATCTACATATTCATCTATTCTCCTCTTTTATGTATGAATTATAGAAGATTTCAGAGTGGGGAAGTGGAAGCACAATCATAAATAAATAATAAACTAGATGCATACACCATGAATAATCTCAACATTCAACATGTGATTTTATTACAATATTAATTATTACAACTTACATTTACATATTGAAAGCAGATTTTTACAAGTCTATGACCATGTATGCTAACTAGTATCTTTCTACAATAAGTATGACTTGAACACTTACTTACAAGGCATATGTTCTCCCATGCTAGCTCTGAACCTATAATCATTAAAATAGTGAAAAAAGTCAGTACAAATGTGCTTAGTACGTGGTTCTCACAAAGGACATAAGTAATAGAAAAGGAACCATAATTACAAGTGTATAATAATGAGAATATAATTTAATAGTGGGAGTAATACACCTATTTACTTCTCTCTCTCTCATCTTATGGGGTAATAAAACTTAAAAATATGATTAATATGGTGGTATAAGACTCTTGGATTACTTCTCTCAAAAATGCAACCAAAAGATGCACCAAAAAGCATTTCCATTATAATTCACACAATATACACATTAATGAGCCATATAATGGTTTAAGGCCAAAGGTTTGGTTAAATGAAAAACTAAATATATATCATTCGTCTAGATATCATTATTAACCTATGGTTAAAATTTGAAGTCATTCGGACCATGTTTGACCACTCAAATTGCTTTTATAAGCTTTGAATAAAGTGTAACTGTAGTAGTAGAATCAATTTCATTTATATCGGTGCGTAATTCTAATGTTCAGTCGATTTATCTTTGTCACACATTAATTTTGGTTGGTTCCATCATAGACCCTCATCAACTGGCCTATGATCATCCTTACTCTGATCTGACAGCCTGAGTTCATCTTCTTCCTCAGGTCGCTCGTGTATCTGAGCAACAAAAACACCTCCTCAGATCCCTAACCCATTCTCTCTCCCCTCTCCACCAAATCAATTAGTTCTTCCTCCACTCTCTCCACCTTCCTCTTCTAGTTCTAATGATCCATAGCTTGTTATGTCTCCTCCACCACAGGAAAAATGCCAAAATCTAGGTTAACCACTCGTCTCCACCATGGAGTTTTGCAGTTTGGAGGTTTAACATGGCATGTATACATGTTCCATTTTTTGATCCCACTAATTTTTCTATATTTTCCTTTTCTGAGTTTTCTATTTTTGTATCAAGATGATTTCAAGTGATGTGGAAAGCTTGTGACGTTGTTGTCATTCTTGTGTAGATGGAAGCTTGTGACTTGTAAGGAGAGCATCTCGTTGCATATGAGCATGACGCTGGAGATGGGGCACGAAGGCATACCCAAGGTATATATGATAACTTCTTTGATGGAATTCATATAGGATCTATGAATATTCTGATTGATGTTTTCCTTGAGCAGGTGTGACGATGGTGTGAGAAAGATCATGAATGAATTGTTCCCAGTTGAGAGATACGTCCACTATTTGGCCATGTTGTGGATGAATCTTCATCAATGAGTTCATCAAGTGGGCGATTAGTTATAAATTGCAAACTTAGCTCCATGTAAATGTTCTTTATGCTTTGGTAAGATTGAATCAGGCTTCTCACCATGTAGCGGTAATTTTGACTTTGTCTTCTACATTCTCCCATTTTAGGGTCTCCAATTGTTGAATGTATATTGCGAGACTATTTGGAACAATCTGGGACTATTGTATGTTGGTCTGGTTGTTGAGGAGGTGGAGTTTCCTGAGGGCACCTATTTTGGTAGTATAGTCAGTGTGGGATCAGAGATAGACCCTATCTCCTTCCTTTGAGTGAGCACTTTTATTTGGAGACCAAACCTTTCCATTTTTCCATTGGTAAACTAGCCATCACCCCAAGTGAGTTTGTAAGGATTAATGGGTTGATGATTCATGGGAACCCCATTAGTTTTCTTCCTAATCAAAAGGAGATGGATCGTTACTTCCTAGATGGGATTCTAGGATTGAACCCCAGAGATGTTAAAATGGCTTCTAGATATGAGGTTAGATTTTACTTGGTTCAGGTCCACCTTCATTCATGAGAGTGAGCGACATGATACCGGTGATCCTCTGTATGAATCCCTATAGGTCTAGGTATTCCTATTTGTCTCGATCATTAGTTGCTTGTTTAGAAATAGTACATGGAAGAGAGGAGATATCATCTGGTTCTCCTTTCTTCTAGATCTGTACATAGTTTCCTTATTTGAATGGAGTGGCAGAGTGTATGCCCATCTACTGACGCACTTGAGGTCATGTCTTCTGGGTAACTTCAAGGAGGAGATGGTTTGGGCTACAAAGGGTTGTGGTAGTTTTGTAGGTTTGATTGTGGTAAGTGCATACATGTTGTTTGCATTTTATACTTTGAAGTATCTATTATAGTTGGTTTTATTTCTAAAACTTCCTTTAAAGTTGTGGGCTATAAGCACTTGTGACTTCACAAACTTTCCACTTTGAGAGGTTAGGAGGGTTACTTGCATGCCTCCCTCCCTACGTGTCTCCATTGAGTTGTATGTAGTAAAAATATTAGGTACGAGCATTGGAGGGGTGAACTAGATTTTATGATTGTAGATGAGGTATGCATTGTACTCTATAACCTTATTATTTCGTGCATATGCACTTTAGTTGACTCTAATTCTTTGTCTTTCATAATCCCATTTAGAATCCTATACAAATTCTTGTGTGGTGAGGAGGCACCATATTGTGCAACCTTCTTCGAGGCATTGTTTTTTAATGCTAACCTGATCAAGTTTGAGTCTCCACCGGAGAGTGTGTTTTTTATGGACGGGTGTTCTTCTCGTCAATGGGTCGGTGGTTGGCACATCCCTTTCTACACTTTTCTAGGGATGATCCCTTCTGGTCTTGGGATCTATTTGGATGCTTGGGAGTGGGTGTATGGCTAGGCGATGCATGAGGAGTACATGGAGTGGAACTATATACAAGAATATTTGATTCTTATTTCTACAGAGGCGTATGATTGGCTTTGTCATCCTCCAATGGTGAGTTTCTGAGCCTTATGTTGTCTTTATATGCTTGCATTATCATTGACATGTATTTTTTGTAGGTGATCAACTATTGTTTGGCTAAGGAACAAGATGCTGAGGGGTGTTGTATGTCATCAAATCTTATGATAAACTCCTATAACTCTTTCATATATGTGCAACGTATATTATTTGGTTGATTATAAATGTTCATGTCAATTATGCACATTCTTCTACTATGCATGAATTTTTTTTTGATATAAATGGTGAACATTTCATGTCAAAATCTTGAGGTTACAATGCTCCATCTAACCATGCAAGTCTCACTATAATTCCTCTTGAACTTATTAAGTCCAAGAGGAATTATAGTGTGGGAGGCATCTCTTCAAACGTCCTTGTTTAGAGTGCAGATCCATCTTCAGTTTGTGTTGGAGCAGGTTCATGACATTGGCTTAGTTGTTGAGGTGCCTTCCAGCATGTCCTCTACTAGTTATTGGTGGTACACCAATGGTATTCCCTATGGCGTGAGTGGGGAGCATCGTTCTTATAGAACTTGTTCTACTGATAATTGTCTTTTGGCCAATCACCTGACAAGGTGGCTGAATAAGAATCTAAATATGTAGTGGTTGTCCCAACATTTTCATTCCATGATGTACTTTCCTCTACTACAAGAAAAATCATATATTATCTGTGTTAGTATTTGTAAGATTATTTTGAAGTTTAAGTAAAATTTTGAATTTGAGTTCACATAAGATTATGAGGTTTTGTAACATTCAGTTTGTAATAGGATTTCAAAGTTTTTCCTTTGAACATCTCTGGTAGATCAATAGACCGCCTTGATCTATGTCAATTGAAGGTGAGGATTCAAGTGATGTGTCAGCATTGTGAGATACAAAGGCATTCTCATCTTGAGATGCATGCCCACATTGACTATTGTTCTACATGCATATGGCAGATTATGTGATTTTACTAGGGAAAAGGACACAATCCCTTTGTCTCTAGGAAACAAGTTTTCCCTAATTAAGACCTACAAATAGGGTTGTATCCCTTGTTTTTTTTAATGTCTTTCTTCTCTTGACTCATAGTCATGGGAGAGAAGAAGATATGTGAGATCTCACATTCACTGCATCCACTCATTAATCTATCATTATTGTGTTGATGTATTATTGATCTCTCTGAGACTAATGTGGCTGAGCTAGAGATGTTTGGTGTGACTCATCATCTTCATCATCTGGAATATGTACTTGTTGTGGGAAAGTTGAACTCAGGGATGATCCCTTTATGGGATCCTCTAGGTCACTCCTATTTTGGATGTCATTTTGACTCCCACCCTAGACTATGTAGCTAAGATTAATTGGCTTCCCTTTCAAGACCAATGGCAAGTGGTTCTGAAAAAGTAAAGTTGGGATGATGAGATAGGAGTCTACTTGGTTTAAATAAATTCCAAGATGCTCGATGGTTGACTGATTATGGCTGCTTCATTCAGATAACCCCCTATGGGATTTGTTTAAGAGTGAATCACATCACGGATTTGACGTTATTGACATGCCTTGTTTACAAGCATATACTTTCATCATCATGTCAGATTTGTTATTTCAAGAGACCATCAAGCGAGTGATTTGTGCTTCTTTTGGAGTTTTGGACGCCCTATGGAAGAAGTAAACTAGTGTTCCTTTAATATTGGCTGAGTTGTATGAGTGGTTGGATGAAAGACATCTAATTAGAAAGATAAGGGAACCCTTTTAGGTTCAATATATTTATTTGGGAATGTGCATTGGTCCCACTATATTCATCCCACTCAACTTCTAGAATATCTTCTTCTTGTAAAATGTGGAGTGAAGGAATATGCACCTCAATTGATAGGACTACTTCCATCCATTTACTAGGGAGTATGGCATAGCCCTTGTGGATTACCTGACAGAAGTGTGGTAGGCCCATAAGAACATTGGAAGATATCCATGCCAATCGGCATGAGAGTTGATAGTCTTCTTCAAAATATTGAAGAGATTTTGTTGGAGGCTTCTACAAATGCATTGATCTAAGTTCGATAAGGTGATGTCAGATGATGTCTGATCCCCAAAGGGCTTAGGTTCTCCTTGACGATCTTGGTGATGAAGTTGGTCCCATTGTATGTGACTATCTCGTGCGATATCTCATGTTGGATTATGATATTGTTCTTGAGGAACTTGATGCCTTGTTGGGTTGACACATTAGTGATGGACATTGTTTCAACCTATTTAGTTAATCTATCAATTACGACTAGGATGAATCAATTTCTATTTGATGCCTTCATAATGAGATAATCGATTATGCTAATTCCCCAAGCTAAGAGTGGACAAGGCATGACCATGTTGTAAAGTTGATTTGTAGGCGAATGAATGTAGTCCCTCTAAATTTAGTAGGTTAGACAATCGTGAAAAAATTAGTAGCACTTTATTTCCATGGTGTTCTAATACTACCCAAGAGTTGTATTTTCATGGATAACATAACTTCATTCATGTGTATCCCGCATGACCCTATATTAACCTCCTTCATGAGAATTTCTTCTATTTTTGTTGAAACATCTTAGACGAGTATGATTATAAGATCAAAAGTATAGATGTTCTATCCCTAGGACATATTGTGAGCATTGGCGCTTGAGTGCCAGTTTCTTCTCAAGGAGAGGTTTGATAGATATGTTTTAATGTTGTGAAACCTATCCCTTTCTTCATTGTTAGGTGCATTGTCAATGACCATACAATAGGTGTGTTGAGAAAGTGCCTAGCTGCATGAGAGAATATTTGTTCCTCCTAGATGTTGATCTATAATACAAGGGTTTCCAGAGCATCTACAAAGGTGTTTTGCACTCATTAGATGAAGTGAAACCAATATACTTGAATTCTTGATCTAGAGTACACATATGTTCTAGGACTGGCATCAGGTTCTGATGGCATGTTATCTAGTTGTTCTGCACCAAGGAAACCATGAGGAGGGAGTCATTGTAGACTAGTAACCATCATTCCCCTTGTTTTGTGGCAATATGGATTACTAAGATGCAAGCTTCGTACTAAAACAAGTTGTTAGTGGCATCAAACTCCAATATTCTAGATATTAATAACTATTGTCCATAAGGATTTTGAAGGACTATGCCTACTCTAAATCCTTTTCTATTTATCGCTCCATCCAAAAATATGGTCCACTTGTCTACAAATGGAGTGACCTCTGTATCTGCTGGATTGATCATCATTGTGTCTTCATTTGGGAACTCATATTTATGAGTAGCTTCTTATGAAAGTAGGGAATACTCTAATTGATCAACGGGGGGTTTTTCTTTGACTACCTTCATTAGGATAAAGATAATGTCAAACTTTGACAACATTACCTTCCATTTAGCACATCATCCGGTCAGGGTTGCGTGATCACACAAATAGTAGATTAGAGCATTCTTGGTGATTAGCTGTGGATGATACATCATTAGGTAGTGGTGCGGTTTCCTCATTGTGTGGATAGAAGTCAGTATTTTTCAATCATAGTGTAGTAAGCCTATTGGTTATATAGTAGATAGTGTGATAGTTGTCAGTTGTTGCATGACTTAAGACTCCAACCATTATCCTCTCAATGACTAATAGACGTAGAATGAGGGGGTATCCAGACACGGTCAACCTCAATACTAGGTGATTGGCGAGGTAATCTTGAAGTTGTTAGAATTCTCTCTCCCACTTTTTATTCTAGATAGAGTTAGAGTTCTTCTTTAACAGCTTGAAGATTTCCTCACATGTAGGTGTGAGTTTGATGAAGAAGAGGTTGATGCATTGAAGACGCCCAAGTAGGCCTTGTATATCCTTCTCAGCTATGGGGTACCTCTTGGTTATATCGAGCTTTCCCAGGGTCAACTTTGATCCCTCTATGATTGATAATGCATTCCAGTAGGTCACCGGGCGTAACCCCAAAGGTACATTTGGAACGATTCAACCGCAAGGAGAACCATCATAGTAGTAGAAATAGTTTCTTGAGGTTGGTGATGTGGTCCAACACTTTTAAATATAGCAATCATTTTTCCAAGTAGACCTCCACTTCTTTGTAGGGCCATGTTGTTGACAATAGGAGTGGTCGTCCATTTAATTGTTTCCTTGTTTGGAAGAATGACCTTACTCTCAAACTATTAATTGTTCTGTTCATGTTGGATTTTGTATATTTTGTTGGTGATGTGGATGATCTCCTCTATGTTGGTGGATATCCCACAATAGTCCTTCTAGTTGGAATCGCCAACCTCTTGCATAAAGTAAGGCAATGTCACGGGCACAATAGCTGTCACGGAACCATTCTTACCCCAATCCCAATCCCACTGCCTAGATAGTGGTAAAAGGATTGAAGCACCCATCCCTGAGTGGCCCAATAGTATCTAACACACTGGCATATACAATAAGAAATAATAACTCGAAAATTGGATATTTATATGAACAAACTAACCCAAAATGGAGATTTTTCCAATATATCCTTGTCATCAGAACATATGAGTGTGGAAGCGATATAGTCAAGATTTCCAATGTTTGCCTAAAATCAAGAAAATTAAGACACAAAGTGCAATTGATGGTACACTATATAAAAACAAGTGAAATGCTTTATGAAAAAATAGTGTACTTGGAAGGACTTATATTTCACATGTATAATGAGCAATTTGCAAAACCAACAATTATTCGACAAGATGTTTATTTCCCAACAATTCACTTTTTATTATGAGTTCCCATTATGTTGTAATCAATAAGCATGCCTATATATTTTGTGTGACTCTATTACCCCAACGCAATGGAGAGATCATCAAGATTCTTCTTACCATAGGAGATAGGAGGTCAATGTACAAGTCCACCTCTGAAGGAGGGATTGCTTTCACTCAATATCAACATTATGAACATCATCATCATCATTATCAATATAGGGGCAGACATAATGGGCATGTCATTTACGTTTTCCAGTTTGTCTCAACATACAATATAAGAAATATGGAATCCTAATCAATATGGAACAATAGCTCAACCAAGTATATAGCCAACTACACAATCAATAGATACTTAAAAAGTATCTTCATTACAACCAAAGAGAAGGTATAATAGCGTACCTTTTAGTAAGGATTTTGAGTATAGATCAACAAGTGATAGGTCAACCCTTTGAGTTAGATACTAAAAAACAATGTTTGGATAAAGGGTCAAGATCATGATATTTGAAGATCATGTTTCAATATTAGAGATCAGGGTAATAGTTTTCCTATTTTCGAGTGTGAATGACTTACCTAGGTTTTCTAGGATCATGTGTTAACCCTAATTCATGATCATTATCCAAGTCAATCATCAAATTTATAGATCACCATCATGATACTTAGCATAATTGGAATTCAAGACCAGATTGATGGGTCAAAAGTATATCAAGGGTTTTGCAAGATTAAGATCAATATCAAGATTACTCATTATTCATAAAGATTATAATCAATATTGAATCAACTCAACAAATATAGATCTAGATGTTAATTAGTCAAGTCTGATTTTATAGTCTCAAAATATATATCAAAGTCAAATATAAGGTTTCCAAAGTCTAATCACAAAATAGAGTCATTTAGACCAATTAACTAAGAAAGAGATCAATGTTTAGTTATACCAATGAAATCCCTTAGGAATTTTACTTCCGAACCATTTTAAATGGTCCATTGGATTGTTTTGATCAAGATCGACTATTTAATTGTAATTTGTGGAGTTTTGATGGACTTTCTATGATTAAAACAAGGCTTGGCTATTTAATTGAATTTTCTAGTAGAGAGGAGAATATTTACCTAAATAAGGAAAAATGAGGGCCGCTGATATACAACGAGAGGCCAGGATTGTGCCATGTAGGTAGGGTGGCATGCTATCTGAGATGCCTTGGTTTGATCTTGGTTTGTCCGATCCAATTCATCTATTAGCTGGTCAAATCGTGGCTCAGCTAGTTCAGGCTTGGACCGAGTGGTTTTCCTCTATGAACCGGGGTTTGCAGTACATTCTCCTCCTTTGCTCATCGCCTCCTCATGATAAAATAAATTCGGTGGAGGATGGGTCACCAGAGTGGAGGGGAACTAGAGCGGAAGGAGCAGATGGAGGCACTGAAGCTGCCGTTCAAGCTCGCCATGCCCTCACGAGCTAGATGGAGGTCAGATTTTGGTGAGAGGAGGCCACGATAGAGAATGCCCAAAATGGGCCAAGCGGTAGTGCCACAGGGGAGAACGAGCAGCTTGAAAGGACCAAATGGGTAAGAGAGGATGAGGGAGAAAATTAGAGGCACCAGCTGCGATTGTGGGAGTATTCTGAATCATGTAGTGGTAGCTAGAGAAGGCTAGGTTTAGGGTTTTCCTATGGCCACAACATCCATGGTGGAGGTCGTGAGAGGAAGCTCTCATTTTATATTGAAATAGGTTGATTCGAGGGGGAAAAAGGGATAGATGAATCCGGAATGGCGAGGTGAGCATTCTTGTGTGATTTAATTTTCAAAATAGGGTCCAGACAATTCAATTGCACTTCAGTCGCTCCCCCTCCCCTCTCCGCTGATTGTTGGAGGTAGGGGATGACCTCCTGACCATAGGATCGGGGCCATGATCTATGTCTAGTTTATCTAAGGGCCAAGGTTTATCCCTTACCTTAGGTCGTGGACTGCTGGCATGGAAAAAGTCAAAAAAGATAAATAAAAGGGGATTTTTGGTATTAAACTTCAAAAAATAAAACAAAATAGTAGGAATGTCCAAATGAAATGAAATTTGGATCATAGATTCAAAAAAATGTGGAGAATGTTTAGAAAATGTTTGAGAACCAAATGATGAAGTATGATTGACTAATTTTCTTCTTTGGACAATTTGATGAATTAATCAAATTTAAGGTGTTATAATGTGTATAAAGTTAGCATTGATCACTATATTTTAGATTTTAGTCTCAACAATGATTATGAAGCAAAGAAAAATAATTTCGGACCATGAGTGAGTATAATGAATGAAAAATGGTAATTACTTCATTATAATGCTAAAATCCTCTTTGTCACATCCTTCCCTCCTTAAAAAGGAATTTTGTCCCCGAAATTTAAAAAAATCTTCAAAATTGGGATCATCAAAATCCAAGAAGTATCCTCAAATATTGGAGTGTCCTCAACTGTACAACCTATATCCTCAAAGTTCAAATAGTACAATCATCATAATTGGGATTCCATGTTCCATATCATAATCAACTTGGAACTAACACCACTTCATCATCAAGCAATTGAGTATCAAGGTCAATGTATATATTGTCCAAAATCATCATATGAGTCACAAGTATGGAAAACATCCTATGGATCACAAATTTGGAGAGATCATATTTTAGGTCAAGAAAATAGATATCTTGCATCAAGTGTACAAGTTGACTTTCAATCCCAATATCTCAGGTCCTAGCCTCTACATTGGCCTAGGTGGGGTTATACACCCATGATTTGAGATTTCATATTTCAATATTTGAAGACAACATCATACTTTCAATATCATGTTTTTTTAGCTCCAAATCAATGGGAGATCCCACCCTAGTCCTAATGAGAGCTAAACCCTAAGTCACAAATCGATAGGGTCAAAATAGTCATCATTTCAAAAATGTTAAGACTTGGGATTTTGAAGTCATTAGTCATATATCTGGGATGATCTTAAGGTCCAAATAATGTGATCATAGGATTTGTATCATTATTGAGATTTGATAATCGTGAGTCACATTATTATATATCAGTATCAAGAGTCGAGATTTTTGGACATAAAAAGTCATAAATCCAAAATTTGATTATGTATAAATATTCCAAAAGCTAGGGTTTAGATTCTTATTTAGATCATAGTGGAGATCACTCATCTATATTAAATTTTGAGCAATAAGATTCAAGCAATATTCGAGCAACATATCGAATTTCATTATCATGTAGCCAAGGTTGATGAATGAGCTAGACCTAGGTCTATCTAGGAAGTCAATCAAAAGGTATAGTCATATCATTGTCATATATAAAGGTCATTATTAAATCAAAATTTAGGATTGAGTATCAACCATGGGTTTAACCTATTAGGCTTAGGTCAACCAATCCAAATCGAGTGAAAGGTATACCTTTCCAGACTCTAAATAATCAACAAGGTGAAAATTTAGAGGTAGTCAAAATAGGGATGTGACCTAGGTTAGGGGAGTCATGAGTCAACTAACACCCTAATCTAGAACATTATAGACAATAGTCATTATCCATTGAGATTATTTAAATAGGGAGAGTATCAATGATTAAAACACATTATCAAGGTCATAAGATCAAAGTTTAAGGTCATAAAAGGGCAATAATGTCAAGATTTTACAAAGTCAAGGTAATATTTGCATTCCTTTCCTTTCATGACCAAGGTAGTGATATAATTTGAAAATTGGTGCATGATTTAAGTCCATGCTCATCATATCAGAATCAAGATTACAAAAGGCATCAATAATCTATAGAAAAATTACTTTTTGCATCGCAGTCTTACATCATGACATTTTGAGTCATTAAGATTAATAATTTGATGGCATAATCACGATGTGTATCAAATAGGAAAAAAGTTCGCTTAACTATGTTTGAGGTTTAATAAACAATAGTCCAACATGGATATTAATCAAATAGAGACCTCATCAACAATGAGGTATAAGGTATAAGTCATCCTTATTTCACCAAATCAAGATTTACCTCAACATAGAAAGCATGTAGTCTAGTTTTGATTAAATTGAGTTTGCATGATATTAGGGTCATCATGAGTATTTGATTTCAAAATTTATTTTCATTGATGAAAAATCGAGTTTTCATATTAAGGTCAGATCATGGCATCAACTTTCAAAATTTAGTGATATTCATTTTTCCCATGCATAAGCTACCCATAATAGAGACATCATGTGGTAAAAGGTCACAAGAAAGGACCACATGAGGGGATGAGAAGACTACCTAATCTTCATCTACATGGGTGGCTTAGGATAGTCCTTAAAGAAGAGATGAGATGCTAGAAGACTCTCTAGGGTTTCACAAGAGAACCTTTAGGTCTAGTTCTGGATCAATTGAGGCCAGGTAGAGCGGGGGATCTCAGCCACCATTAAGACAGATAGGAGAAATTATGTCAGGACCCTAAGCCTAGACACCTTAATTTTCACCATTATGGACTTTAGGGTTTCTTGGGTGTAAGAGATTTGAGAAATTATTTACTGAAAGTATATGGGAGGGTGTAAGCCATGATACCAACTGTCACGGAACCATTCTTACCCCAATCCCAATCCCACTACCTAGACAATGGTAAAAGGATTGAAGCGCCCATCCCTGAGTGACCTGATAGGATCTAACACACTGGCATATACAATAAGAAATAATAACTAAAAACTGGATATTTAAATGAACAAACTAACCCAAAATCAAGATTTTTTTCAATATATCCTTATCATCGGAGTATATGAGTGTGAAAGCGATATAGTTAAGATTTCCAATGTTTGCCTAAAATCAAGAAAATCAAGACTCAAAGTCAATGCAATTGCAAGGTACGCTATATAAAAACAAGTGAAATGGTTTATAAAAAAATTAGTGTACTTGGCAGGACTTATATTTCAAACATATAATGAGCAATTCACAAAACCAACATTTATTCGACAAGATGTTTATTGTGAAACAATTCACTTTTTATTATGAGTCCCCATTATGCTGTAATCAATAAGCATGCTTATATATTTTATGTGACTCTATTATCCCAACGCGATGGGGAGGTCACCAGGATCCTTCTCACCATAGGAGATAGGAGGTCAATGCACAAGTCCACCTCTGAAGAAGGGGTTGTTGGCACTCAATACCAACATTATCAACATCATCATCATCATTATCAATATATGGGTAGTCATAATGGGCATGTCATTTATCTTTTCCAGTTTGTCTCAAAATATAAGATAAGAAATATGGAATCCTAATTAATAGGGAACAATAGATTAACCAAGTATATATCCAAGTACACAATTAAGAGATACATAAAAAGTATCTTCATTACAACCAAAGAGAAGGTATAATAACATACCTTTCACTGAGTATTTTAAGTATAGATCAACAAGTGATGGTTCGACCCTTCGAGTTAGATCCTAAAACACAAAGTTTGGATCAAGGGTCAAGATCATGATATTTTAAGATCATGTTTCAATATTAGAGATTAGGGTTACAATTTTCCTATGTAAACCTTAGGGCTAGGCCATTCACTTATAATCAATCAATATATCAATATGTCCAACATTTTTCAAGTGTCAAGTATTTTTTAGTGTGAATGACTTACCTAGGTTATCTAGGATCACATGTGTTAACCCTAATTCATGATCATTATCCAAGTCATCATCAAATTCATAGATCATCATCATGATACTTAGCATAATTGGAATTCAAGATCAGATTGATGGGTCAAAAGTATATCAAGGGTTTTGCAAGATTAAGATCAATATCAAGATTACTCATTATTCATAAAGACTATAATTAAGATTGAATCAACTTGACAAATATAGATCTAGATGTTAATTAGTGAAGTTTGATTTTCTAGTCTCAAAATAGATATCAGAGTCAGATATAAGGTTTCCAAAGTCTAATCACAAAATAGAGTCATTTAGACCAATTAACTAAGAAAGAGATCAAGATTTAGTTATACCAATGAAATACCTTACGAATTATACTTCCCAAAAATTTTTAAATGATCCATTGGATTTTTCTTAACAATATTGACTATTTAATTGTAATTTTTGGAGTTTGGATGCACTTTCTATGATTAAAACAAGGCTGGGCTATTTAATTGAATTTTCAAGCAGAGAGGAGAATATTTACCTAAATAAGGAAAAGCGAGGGCCATTGGGTACACAATGAGAGGCCAGTATTGCACCATGTAGGTAGGGTGGCTTGCTATCTGAGATGCCCTAGTTTGATCTTGGTTTGTCTGGTCAAATTCATCTATTAGCTGGCCCAATCGTGGAACAACTGTTTCAGGATTGGACCGAGCAGTTTTCCTCTATGAACTGGGGTTTGCAGTCCGTTCTCCTCCTTTTCTCAGCACCTCCATGTGTTCCCATAAATTCAATGGAGGATGGCTCATCGGAGTGGAGGGGAACTATAGTGGGAGGAGAAGATGGAGGCAACAAAGCTACCGTTCAAGCTAGCCATGCCCTCGCGAGCTGGATGGAGGTCAGATTTTGGTGAGAGGAGGCGATGATAGAGAATGCCCAAAATGGGCCAGGAGGAAGCACCACAGAGGAGCAAGGGCATCTTGAAAGGAGCAAATGGGGAAGAGAGGATGAGGTATAAAATTAGAGGCACCGGCTGCGATCGTGGGAGCATGTTGAATCATGTAGTTGTAGCTAGAGAAGGCTAGGTTTAGGGTTTTCCTATGGCCACAACATCCATGGTGGAGGCCATGAGAGCAAGCTCTCATTTTCTCTTGAAAAAGGCTGATTCAAGGGGGGAAAGGGATAGCTGAATTCGGATGTGATTTAATTTTCAAAATAGAGTCCAGACAAACCAATTGGATTTCGGCCGCTCCCCCCCTCCCCTCTCCACTGATTTTGGGAGGTAGGGGATGATCTCTTGACCACAGGATCGGGGCTGTGATCTATTCTAGTTGATCTAAGGGCCGAGGTTCATCCCCTACCTTAGGTCGTGGATTGCTGGCCTGGAAAAAGTCAAAAAAGACAAATAAAAGGAGATTTTTGGTATTAAACTTCAAAAAATCATAAAAAATAGTAGGAATGTCCAAATGAGATGAAATTTGGATCATAGCTTCCAAAAATGCGAAAAATGTTTAGAAAAAGTTTGAGAAGAAAATGATGAAGTTTGATTAACTAATTTTCTTCTTTGGACAATTTGATGAATTAATCAAATTTAAGGTGTTATAATGTGTATAAAGTTCACATTGATCACTATATTTTGGATTTGAGTCTCAACAATGATTATGAAGCCAAGAAAAATAATTTGGGACCATGAGTGAGTATAATTAGGGAAAAAGGGTAATTACTTAATTATAATGCTGAAATCCGCTTTGTCACATCCTTCCCTCCTTAAACAGGAATATTATCCCCAAAACTCAAAAACATCCTCAAAATTGGGATCATCAAAATTCAAGTCGTATCCTCAAATATTGGAGTGTACTCAACTATATAACCAAAATTATATCCTCAAATTTTAAATAGTACAATCATCATAATTGGGATTCCATGTTCCATATCATAATCAACTTGGAACTAACACCACTTCATCATCGAGCAATTGAGTATCAAGGTCAATGTATATATTGTCCAAAGTCATTATATGAGTCACAAGTATGGAAAACATCCTATTGATCACAAATTTGGAGAGATCATATTTCAAGTCAATCAAATAGATATTTTGCATCAAGTGTACAAGATGACTTTCAATCCCAATATCTCAGGGTCCTAGCCTCTACATTGGCCTAGGTGGGGTTATACACCCATGACTTGAGATTTCATATTTCAATATTTCAAGACAACATCATACTTTCAATATCATGTTTTTTGAGCTCCAAATCAATGGGAGGTCCCATCCTAGTCCTAATGAAAGCTAAACCCTAAGTCATAAATCGAGAGTGTCAAAATAGTCACCATTTCAAAAAATTCAAGACTTGGGATTTTGAAGTCATTAGTCATATATCTGGGATGATCTCAAGGTCCATATAATGTGATCATAGGATTTGTATCATTATTGAGATTTGATAATCATGAGTCACATTATTATATATTAGTATCAAGAGTCAAGATTTTTGGACATAAAAATTCATACATCCAAAATGTTATTATGTGTATAAATATTCCAAAGTCTAGGAGAATATTTACCAAAATAAGGAAAAATGAGGCTTGGCTTTTTAATTGAATTTTTTTAGCATAGAGGAGAATATTTACCTAAATAAAGAAAAACGAGGGCTACTGGATATACAAGGAGTGGCTAGGATTACACCACATAGATAGGATGGCTTGCTATATGAGATGCACTGGTTCGATCTTGGTTTGTCCGGTCCAATTCATCTCTTAGCTGGTCCAATCATGGCTTGACTGGTTCAAGCACCAAGCGACTTCCCTCTATGAACCAAGGTTTGTAGTCCGTTCTCCTCCTTCACTCAGCGCCTCCTCATGAGCTCTGAAACTCGATGGAGGATGGCTCACCGGAGTGGAGGGGAACTAGAGTGGGAGGAGCAGATGGGGGCAGCAAAGCTGCCGTTCAAGCTCACCATGCCCTCGTAAGATGGATGGAGGTCATATTATGGTGAGAGGAGGTGATGACAGAGAATGCCAAAAATGGGCCAGGCGGTAGTGCCACAGAGGGTCAGGGGTAATGTGAAAGGAGCGAATGGGTAAGAGAGGACGAAGGAGAAAATTAGAGGCACTAGCTGTGATCGTGGGAGCATGCCGAATCATATAGTGGGGTTCTTATAGCTACAGAAGGCTAGGTTTAGGGTTTTCGTATGGCCACAACATCCATGGTGGCGACCGTGAGAGCAAGCTCTCATTTTCTCTTGAAATAGGATGATTCTAGGGGGGGAAAGGGATAGCTAAATCCAGAATGGAAAGACGAGCATTCTTGTGTGATTTGATTTTCAAAATAGGGTCCAGACTAACCAATTACACTTTGGTCGCTCCCCCCTCCCCTCTCCGCTGATTGTGGGAGGTAGGGGATGAACTCCTAACCACATGATCGGGGCTGCGATCCATGGCTAGCCGATCCAAGGGCCGAGGTTCATCACCTGCCTTAGGCCGCAGACTGCTGACCTGGAAAAAGTCAGAAAAGACAAATTAAAGGGGATTTGTGGTATTAAACTTCAAAAAATCATAGAAAATCATAGGAATGTCCAAATGAGATGAAATTTGGATCATAGCTTCACAAAAATGTGGATAACGTTTAGAAAAAGTTTCAAAACCAAATGATGAAGTTTGATTGACTAATTGTCTTCTTTGGACAATTTTATGAATTAATCAAATTTAAGGTGTTATAATGTGTACAAAGTTCACATTGATCACTATAATTTGGATTTGAGTCTCAATAATGATTATGAAGCAAATAAAAATAAATTGGGACCATGAGTGAGTATAATGTGGGAAAAAGGGTAATTAATTCATAATAACACTCAAATCTACTTTTTCACAATATAGGTGGTCTTTGGTGATGGCCACAATATAGGGAAAGTGCATATGGGATTTTATGCTTGGGGATAAGGTCCCATCAACATAGTACTCTAACGAAACACTCTCTTCTAGTAGAATGCATTGGGCTTCATGGGTCAAGTATCGAGACAATGGTAGAAAGTGAAGGGAACCTCTATGGGTCAAGTCTCTCATTGTGGGCCACAATGCAATAGGATTCCAATAAAATGTCTATCGGGTGATCGAATGATGGGTGTAGGATGGGCCATAGAACCCGAGGCCCAAACCATTCTTTCAAGGAGGGATCTTGATGATATCTATCCTCCCTTGCCCTCTCTCCTAGTCTTCATTATGTATGAATGTGAATATCCTGCAATCAACGTGCAAATATCTTGGGATTTTAGGGGAGATGATGCTTTCTTATGTGTGGGAGTACTCATCTAAATTAGAAATATGTACCATATCTAAAAGGAATAGAAGATCCTCCTCCTTGATGCAAGCTTTGCACCAAAATTATTGGCCTGAACGGTGATGATAGAATGGTCTATCCAATACTTTAATTTTTGATGTAGTGATGAGGGAAACACCTGACTCTAATGAATCTGTGGCCTCCCTAGGTGAAGGTTGAAGGATGGACTCAAATCCATGACCACGAAAGGGACCGTGAATGTATGTGGCCCAATTTGTAGCTCCCGAGCAATTTCTCCCAGAGTGTATTTGATTACTCCGTCAAAGGAGGCCTTTCTATCTCTTGTCAATTGCAGGTCAAAGTGATCCTTCCCCAGACTAATTAGTATCTTTAATGGACACACATTGAGGTAGGTGCCATTTTCAACAATGCATGAGTGTGTCTTGAGACGGTTGTATATTGCTTTGATTAATATGTACATGTTGTGACTTCCTCCAGTTGGTATCTCATCCTCAAAAAATGAGATCAGGTGTGGAGTTACTGTAAAACCTTGGACCACTTCCCAAGTCTCTAGAGAGTTTTAGGTATGATGAATGACCCCATAGACCACTAATATCTTTAACTACTCACTTTATCCTCCCTCACACGCAAACCAATATAATCTTCATTGTTGGTCACCAATCTGAGTACTACTCTGGATTTAGCACACCCTTAACCATAGAGTTCTTTAGCGATGGGCTCCCTAAAAAGGAGGTGCACCTTGGTGATATGGGTAATCCCATCATTCATTTTAAGATCATTTTATCTGAGGCCTCAAATCTAGTGATGTTACAATCTTTCCCAGTTAGACTTATGATGTCCTCATCAAGTATAAACTATATGGCCTCATAATATTTCACCATTTCAGTGTAGACGTAGAATGGCCCATGGACACCAAACTCGCGATCATAGAATACCAGCGTAAGGGTAGCTACATCACCATGGACAACCCTTTTCAACATGTCTAGACCGCACAGCTCAAGACTAGAATTACACATGCCCATGTGGGTGCCACCTACTTGAGGGGTTATGTATTTGATACCATTTGTAACACATGGCCCCATTGCCCAAGGCTCTAGTAGAGTTTCAAGAATGATGACTGGTCCCACAGAGAAGTACTAGATTTAATTACACACTTTCTCCTCACTCATGTGCAATCTAGGATAAACTTCTGGACTGGTCATCTGTTCTAGTACTACTCTGGGTTGATCATGCCTAACAACTAAGTTCTTTAGTGATGGGATCCCTAAAAATTGGGTTACACCGTAGGGATATGGGTTGTCCAATCATTACTTTTAAGATCATTTCATATAAGGCCTCAAATTCTAGAACATTATAGTCATGATTAACCCAATATTAGCTTCAATAGCTTTTGGCCTTATTCTTTGGAGAAATAAGACCCTTCTAAAGTCTTTGTGACTTCTTCTCTATGTATAGTGGAGCCTTGCATCACTTGTACCAATGACACTTCACCTTCTAGTTTGTTGAGAAAATGGATTACATCAGAGCCTTCAAGACCAATCTCCATGAAAAGATCATGTCTTAGCAGTACTTTGTTGGTATCCATAGATAGAACAAAGACCTTTTTGGTCCCATCTTTTATGGTGATGATAGGGTCTCCTGTATAAGTGGACATCTTTTTCTTGTTGTTGTTGTGAGGTAGTGGTACCTCTATTGGACCATGTTATTGGTCTATCTTTGTGTTGACCGACGAGGTTGTTGTCACTTGTACCATAACCATAGGGTGAGGAATTGAAGTTTATGTGACTTTGACACCTTGAACTTCTATAACTATTTCCCTTGGAAAATTTTTATTTTCTAATTGATTGCATTATATGTCTTTAATAGGCTCTAGCATGATGATCGGTTGTACTTTCTGTGCTTGGCGATCTCTCATTATGCTACATGATCTTCTAGTTCTTATCAGGATTACTAGATTCTTTTCTTGGATTGAGGTGACGATCTGAGTACTTTGGGACTAGTTCTTGATTTCTTGTTGAAGAGGAAGGATGAGTATGTAGGGAAAGTCCTCCATTGACAATATTACATCCATGGTATTGGAAGTAGATGACACCTTCTCTAATGTGAATGTGTTAAGTTTTCTTCCATTTATCATGTCTTACACGGTGTACTTGAGTGTGATGCATGAATCAATTTTGTGTCCTTTTGCTCGATGGAAATCATAAAAGTCATTGGCATTGTAGCTATTTAGCAAAGGATTTAACAAAACCTTTATAACCAAAAACTTGAGTTGGTGCTTGATATCTAACAAGATGGTGCTCAGACAAGCATGTTGGCTAAATGGGACATTAATATACCCTTTGTTTTGATGATGACAAACATTTCAAACTTCTATATCTAACATGTTATTTGAGTATTTTAGGGTTCAAAGAAATAAGGAAAATCTTCTAAGTGGAAAGACGAAGATCAATTCAAATTAAAGATTCACTGTGCTTAATTGTATATATGTTCATGATTGCACTCAAATGTAAATACTTGTACAAAAATATAATGTACAAGTACATAAACATCATGTAAATCAAGTGTTAGATCTTCTCTATCCACTTATAGCCCTTACATTGGTTAGAGTCACCATCACTCATTGAAGCACACACTTAGTAGGTGATTCAAAAGTCTAAAATAGGGACACACTCGGTCGAAAAACTTGTCGAACGAGACACTCTCAATTTAAGTTTTTGTCGAGTGATAACAACCTCGGTCAAAATTGTTAGCACTGTTCAACAATTTACATAATTGTTCTCTAAAACAGTCTTTGGTCGAAAAAATTCTCGACTGAGTAAACTTTGGTCCAAATCTTGTGACCATTAGAATGAGTGGTTGGTAGTTGGGAGTTGAAAATAGATGTTGCAACACTTTTTCCTTAAACCCAGGTGCAATCAAATAAAATCTCGCCAGAGACATGGTTCAATCGATAAAATGGTCGATCGAGCAGGACTCTGCATATTTCTTTCCAAGCACAGACAACTTAGCAATTGCTAGCCAACTAATGTACACCTAATATCTAGTTAAGCACTAAGAACACTATAGAGACTCCCCAGAACGTCCCTAAGTACTTGAAAACCATTCCTATAAATAGGAGAGGCCTTAGGACACCTAAAGAACCTAAGCTACACTTGAGAACACATTCTTGTGAGCAACAAAGCCAAGCAACACTTGCCATCTTGTTCTACAAGCTCAAAATTTGTGTCCTATAGCCATAGCCTCTTAGACACCTCATATCAACATCTATCCTTAGTGGTGTGAGAGGTCTAAAGCTTGATATAGGATCAAAGTGATGTACTTAATTGTTGTATTTCCTTCTTTCAATCCCCCTTCACAGGTACAAGCTACTTTTGCTCCTTGGCTACTCTAAGATTGTGGAGGTTGCTTGAGGGAGCTCAATTGAAGCTACTTCTTCGTGGAGAAGGCTGCTTCAAGATGATCTTGAGATTGCTTCAAGGAATGCTTCTTCATGGTAGGTTGGAGCTACTTCCAAATGAAGGCTATCTCAAGGTGGTGTGGCTACTTCTAGGAGGAGAAGGTTGCTCCAAGGGCTTGGAGTTACTTCAAAGAAGGCTACTTCAAGGAGGGTTGAGGCTAATTCTAGGTGAAGGCTACTTCAAGGAAGGTGATTGTATTTTGTGTGACATCCTTGCAAGGTAATACAATTAATCACTTTCAAAATCCCAATTGGATACAGTTGGGTAGTGGATTGACAACCTTTGAATTCAGATGTTGGAACCACTCTAAACTCAAATGTCATCCTTGTTTCCTCCACCTTCTTTGGTTGAGTGTCTTAATTATCTTTAATTTATCAAAAAACTATATTCACCCCCCCTCTAGATCTTTCAATTGGTATCATAGCAGGTTTTCAAAGATCCATTACATATATTTAAGAATGGGGGACAACATGCTTAGCAACCTCAACCTTGAAGGAAGGAACTCACATAACTCGACCACCACCTTTTGATTGAAGCAACTACACCTACTAGAAAAGAAGAATGCAATTGTACTTTCAAGAAATTAGCTTGGAGCTATGGAGGATGGTGTCTACTCCCTATGTGCTTCCCACAACCAAATATGCAATAGAGGATCCAAACACGGTAAAACAAGTTCAATTAAATGCCCAAGCGATAAGCATATTGTATTGTTCTATTTTGGTAAGTGAATTTAATAGAATATCTTCATGTGATACGGATTATGAATAATGGCAAAAACTCTCCATAAAACATGAAGGGACTACCCAAGTTAAAGATACCAAAATTAATATGCTTAAGCAAAAGTTTGAACAATTTTATATGCAACCTAATGAATGTATTAGTGAAATGTATGCAAGACTTTCTTCCATTGTTAATGGTTTAAGTGAATTAGGTAAGTTTGTAAGTGAAGAAGATCAAGTGTCCAAAATTCTCAGATCTTTGCCTCCAAAATACAAACCAAAGGTGATGGCCATTGAAGAAGCAAATGATCTCACCACAATGAGGATGGAGCAGTTCATTAGTAACCAAGAGACTCATGAGGTCACCCTTGAAGAAGAAGAAAAATTGGAGGCCAAGATTCAAAGAGGAAAAATGAAGGACATTGCCTTAAAAGCTACAACAAAGGTTCAATCAAAGGTCCTCATCCAAGAAAGTGATGAAACAAGTGGTGGAGATGATGAAGAAGATGCACTCATCGTGAATTGTAAGAAATATAGAAGGTATAAATCTAAAAAAAATTCTAGTGCTTCTTTATCTTCTTCCCTTAGGTGTTTTGTATGAATCAAGAAAGGACATGTGAAGAATGAATCTCCAAAAATCAAGAAAAGGAGGAATTCTTCCTTCAAGAAGAAAGACAAAGGAGATAAAGCTTACAAAGCTTCTTGGGACGAATCGAGTGATGAAAGTGAAAATAGAGAGGAAGAAGTGGAATGTCTTATGGACAAAGGATATGAAACTGAGGACTCAAGTGACGTAAGCCTTCTTGAATTATCCTAAGAAAAACTAGTCACTAGTCTTCAAGAATTACATGACAAATATATTAATTGTAAAAAGAAATTAAAGAAGCTTAAAAAACAAATGATGATTTGCATGATAAGCTATATACCCTATCTTATAAAAATGAAAGTCTTATATCTAAAAGAGATACTTTAAAGTCTTCCATTAAAGAGCATAATATCAAGTTTATTGTTGTATAAACAAAGTATAATATTCTTTTATGAATGATCTTCAAACTCAAACTATTTTATGTACTCATTTGGATTGTGATGTTGTTATCAAAGAAAGAGATAATTTTCAAACTCAAACTATTTATGTGCTCATTTGGATTGTGATGTTGTTATCAAAGAAAGAGATAATTTTCTATCTAATCTAGACCAAGAAAAGTGAGATATTAAAAAGAAAATGGATGAAATTGCTAAGTTTCATAAGGATATTAGTTGCTTGAAAAATAAAGAAATTCTTGATAAAATCCTAAAGGACTCTTCTGATCAAATTGGGAGGAGAGGCCTAGGTTATGTAGCCAAAGAAAAATCCTATCAAAAACCTAGATCTAGAATGAAATGAAATTGATTTCATCTGTTGTCATTATTGTTTACATCTTGGACATTATTCATTTTCATGCCCTTACAAGAAAAATAAAGATAAGGATCTAGATTGGGTTCCAAAACAAAAAAAACTTAGAAATTTGGAATACCTAGTAGAGATACATCTTAAAAGTGAGAAATTCACACAAAACCCTTCTCGGTCAAAAAAAATCTCGACCGAGACTCTCTTTGGTCGTAGAAATAGTCGACCAAGAAATGTTGTCAAAATCATATCTTCTAGCATATCATTACGTTCGACAAATGGCTCAATCGAAAAATCTTGTGTTCGAAGAAATTGTCGACCGAGTATTATTATGTAAAGAGTTTGTTATTGAATTAATGAACTTATGACTATACTCAAACCTGTTGTTGAAAAACCTTCAAAAACTCTTTCCAATTAGTTATTATGAAATATTAAATGCCTTAATAAATGTCCCTAACCAAAAGGACCATCACATGGGTACCAAAATCTATCTATTTTTTAGGATTGAGTGTATGATAGTTGTTGTTCCAAACATATGATTGGAAAGAAAGAAACTTTTCAAACATTTGAAGAATAGAAGAGTGGAACAGTCACATTTGGAGACAACACCAAAGGTAAAATTATTGGAATAGGTAATATTGGTATACATCTTCAAATTAAAAATGTTCTACTTGTTGACGGATTGCATCACAACTTGATTAGTGTTAGTCAATTATGTGATAGAGGCTATGATGTCCTTTTTAACAAATCTTGCTACAAACTACTCATAGAAAACACTAATAACTTTGTTTATGAAGGAAAAATAATAGGAAATCTATACGTACTTAGACCTAATTCCATGCAAGCTATTATTGTAAAATGTTTTATTGCAAATGATGAATCTTTACAATTATAGCATAGAAAACTAGGTCATGCAAGATGACATGTTATAAAAAAATTGATTCAATATGATCATGTTTGTGGTTTTCCTAAACTCTCTTTTGATAAACCTAAAAATCATGAACCATGTACTTTTGGCAAGTGAAGTAAAACTACTTTCAAATCCAAAACCTCACAAAAGTACACTCATAACTTTTCATCTCCACGCACCCCATAAAAAAATGGGACGGTACAAAGGAAAAAATCGATCTTTACAAGGAATGGCTAGCAAAATGTTACTTGAACACAATACACCTAGAACATTTTGGGGTGAGACAGTCAATATAGCATGTTATGTATTGAATCACGTAACAATTCATTCCCATCTTAAGAATACTCCTTATGAACTTATCTTCAACAATAAACGAAGAGTTGATTATTTTCATACTTTTGGTACACCCTATTACATCTTAAATACAAAGGATGATAAAGATAAATTCAATCCGAAATCACATAAAGGATTCTTCTTGGGATATTCAAGTTCTAGCAAGGAATTTAGAATATATAATACCATCTATAGAAAAGTTGAAGAATCAATTCATATCACATTTCATGAAATGACAAAACAATGTACTGAAAATGAAATTAAAAACATAAATGACGTTACTCATCAAATTGAGGACCTAACCATATCTACAAAAGATGATCAAAATTTTGAAATTGTACAAAAGAATGAGACACAACAACCTATTTCTAGATTAATCAAGGACCATACTCAAAACATAATCATAGGAAATCCTTTTGATAAGATCAAAAGCTGATCATCATTTAGAAATGTTGCGAACATGGCATTTGTATCAATTGTTGAACCTAAAAAGGTAAATGAAGATCTAAAGGATGAATATTGGATAATGTCTAAGTAAGAATAACTAAATAAATTTATGAAAAATAATGTATGGGACTTAGTTCCTAAAATACAATACAAAATCATCATTGGAACTAAGTTGGTTTTTCGAAACAAACTTAATGAAGCTAAGGAAATAGTTAGAAACAAAGCTAGGTTGGTAGCTCAAGGATATAATCAACAAGTAGGGATCCATTTTGATGAAACTTATGCTCCCTTGGCTAGACTTGAACCCATGAGAATGTTACTAGCTCTATCTTCCCACAAAGACATCAAACTATTCCAAAAGAATGTAAAAGGAGTCTTCCTAAAAGGAATTATAGAAGAGAAAGTATATGTTCCTCAACTACATGGTTGTGAGATTTTGACAAAATGGACCATGTATGTAAACTTAAGAAAGCTATTTATGGTCAAAAACAATCACCACGAAATTGGTATGAAAGACTTAAAAACTATCTATTTGATAATGGCTTCTCAATTGCAAAATCGGATTCTACACTATTTTTTAAAACATACAAATTAGATTTTCTTGTAGTTGAAATATATGTTGATGACATCAAATTTGGTGCTTCAAACAATTCCTTGTGTAATCAATTTAGTAAAATTATGAAAAAAGAGTTTGAAATGAGTTTAATGGGAGAATTTAAAAATTTCCTTGGTTTTCAAATAAAACAAACGCCCGCCATAATTTTTCTAAGACAAGAGAAATACACCAAGGAAGTCTTAAAACATTTTGGCATGAAAAATTGCAAACATTCTATCACTCCGATGGCTACCTCTGCCTAAATTGAAAAGGATGAGGATGGTGAGCCCATCGATGATTCCTTATATAGGGCCGTGATTGGTAGATTGCTATATTTGACTGCATCTAGACCGAATATCATGTTTTCCATTGGGCTTTGTGCTAGATTTCAATCAAAACCAATGCATTCTCATTTTCAAGCTATTAGAAGGATATTAATATATCTCGCTGGTACTATCAACTATGGTTTATGGTATCCTAAAGGAGAATCATTAGACTTAAAATATTACACCTTTTCGATTATGCTGGTCGTCGTCATGATTGCAAGAGCATAAGTGGTGGTTGTTTCTTACTAGGAAGAGCCTTAGTATCTGAGTTTAGTAAGAAACAAAATACAGTTCATTATCCACAACTGAAGGGGAATATGTGGTTTGTTGGTTCATGTTGTGCTCAAGTACTCAATATGCAACAAGTTTAGAAAATACAGTTCATTATGACTATGGCTTTGCATTTTCTTCTATGGCGATTTTTTGTGATAATACTAGTGCTATAAACTTGGCCCATAATCTTGTGTTACATAGTTGTGCCAAGCATATTTAAAAAATACATCATTTCTTAAGAGATCATATTTCTAAAAATAATATATTTCTCCATCATGTTGATATTGAAGAGAAATTAGCAGATATATTTACCAAACCTCTACCTCTTCATCAATTTCAATATATTAGAAAAGGGTTACTCATTTCTCCCCTAGAAGATGTATTCCTTGATATATGTGCTCAAAATTCTTAATTTTCTTACTTGAATTTCATGTTATTTTTACTGCACAAAATTTTAGTACTATTTCTTTGCTTAGTCATAATAATTTATTAGCATAAACAAGCACATAAACAAGCTCAAATCAATTCAACAAAACTACTCACAGACTCTAGTTTGGTCGAAAATACTTTGGACCATGAAGATTCTCGATCGAAAAAATTGTCGACCGAGTTCCACTCGGTGGAACCCTCGGCTGACAAGACAATTTTGAACTGAGTTCCCTCTAGAAACTTCACAAACTATTTTTTTTTTGCAAAAAGGCCCCTCGATCAAAAATAATATTGACCGAATCCTCGTAGCACTGGTCATTTTTTAAACTCCAACGGTCGACCAAAGTGGTCTTTACGAGGAGCATAAGAAGAGAGTCGTTGGGCTCTTGGTCGATGAAATAGTCTATCGAGCAGGTCCCTGATTTGTTATATTAGGGAACCCAATCTGCCCATTCTATTCACACTTCAATTGCTCTCTTCTCCCTCCCTTCTATACTGATCTTTAGAGCTATTCTTCAGTAACATTCTTCCACTACCATCTCTAGATCCTCTTCCACCTCCATTTGTTAAAGATGCCTTCATCCTCAGCTCGCGGTGGGAAGAAGCAAGTAGCTGTAAGGAAGGGAAGAATGGGCACTCTAGCCTTGAGCATCATCAATGGCATTCCCTTCAACAACGTTGTTGTTGTAGAATGCTACCTCAATCTCACCTCAAAGACCCCTCTTCCTCGATGACCGGTGGACACCAATGACTTCATCTTGATCTTGGATCTCCCCGAACTCTTCAAGGTGTAAAAATTGATGGAGTTTCTTGAACCAACCTTTCTTTTCTGGTCCACCCAATTTGTTAATGAGTTCTATGCTAATCTTACTAGGGACTCCAAGAATCCTTTCTTTTTCACTTCCATGGTTGATGGGTCAGGATTACACTTTTCTAAAAAAGACATCCTTAAAATGCTAAATATATATGAGGAGGAATATGGAGATTTCATAGATCTAACCACCGGAAACCATATATCCAAACTCTCCATCAATGAAAATACCATTAGCCTAGGAGACATCAAAAGGGCCATTTTCCTTCCAAATACTTCATGTCATGAAAATAGGGGAACTTATTATGCTACATCTCTAACCCCTGAAGCTAGGGTAGTAAACCTTATTATCTCCAATTACATATACCCCCGAGAAAACAAAATTGAAATCCCATAATTCAAGATGTGTCTAATTTATGCTATCCTAGAAAGAATTCCTATCAACTTCATATGCATTATCCTATCCAATATGTTTGACTTCTCTGGAAATCCTCCCTATGTTGATTTAGTGTGCCAAATTATCCAATTTTTCCTTGACAAAAACCTAGAGGGTTTAAACTACAAGTGTGATAGGCGTCCTTAAGAACTTACCAAGAACATTGTATATAAAATGGGACTTGAATTTGGGTACAAGAGAGCTTGGACTGAAGGAGAGACATCCACTGAAGAAAACCCTCCACCTCCTACTCCTCCTAGCTACTGCATAGAAAATCTAGCAAATGATGTTTGTTATCTCAATGGGGCTACCTATCATCTTGGGAGATAATTAGACTACAATCATCATGCCATGACCTATCTCAATAAAAGAATGCAAGCTTTGTCTCCCAGTGTTCCCAACACATATCCATATACACTCTATCACGTGAGTCTCTATCCTTTTAACCCTTCAATCTGATACACCCAAGTCCCACAACCACCTTTACATGATATTTCCCATACCCAATGCTCACCCATGCAACTCGAGGACATATCTGCTCACTTTAGATTTGATCGGCCACTTACATTTCTGGAGGCATATGCTCTTACCAAGACTGGTGCACTTGATTGGCAAACACTTGTCAAGTACTATGGTGATGCTCCATTTCTTATGAAAGATCCTGAGGTTGATGTAATCTTGCAATCTTTGAAGTGATGATGTCCTACATAGTAAGTAGTTAAAGCTTATGTAATCACTCTAGTGAAGCTTATGTTGTTATCCTATATTGTTATCAATGAAATTGAGTCTTCACTTGATCATGTTAATAAAAATTTATCTTGTCTTTCATTAGACATTTTATATCACTTTGTTTTACAACTTGTCTATCATATTGAGGGGGAGTATCCCTTTCAGGGGGATTAAAATAATTATATGGCTCTCTTTTTTAAATGGAAAAGGGGAAGAAATAATATAAAACAAAATAATTGAGTTTCATGTTCTCTTGGCTTGACGTTAATTGATGTTATATTGCTTAATATATGGATACTATTTTCCATATCTCTTTAGGAATAATTAGCACACACTTTATAAAAACAAGAGAATCCTTTTATCTCAGGTAAATCTCGGGTATGAAACTCATCTCATTTAAATTATTTTGATTATATTTTAGAAATGTTTGTCATCTTCAAAAAGGGGGAGATTATTGGATGAATTGGACATTAATATACCCTTTGTTTTGATGATGACAAACATTTCTCACTTGTGGATCTAACATGTTATTTGAGTATTTTAGGGTTCAAAGAAATAAGGAAAATCTACTAAGTGGAAAGTTGAAGATCAATGCAAATTAAAGATTCAATGTGTTTAATTGTATATATGTTCATGATTGTACTCAAATGTAAGCACTTGTACAAAAATATGATGTACACGTATTTTGACATCTTGTAAATCAAGAATTAGATCTTTCCTATCCACTCATAACTCTTAGATAGGTTTTCCCCCAAGGTTAGAGTCACCATCACTCATTGAACCACACGCTTAGTAGGTGATTTAAAAGTCTGAAATAGGGACATAGTTGGTAAAAAAACTTGTCGATTGAGACAATATCAGTTGAAATTTTTGTCTACCGAGAACCACCTCGATCAAAATTGTGAGCATTGTTCAACAACTTACACAATTTTGCTCTAAAATAGTCTTCGATCGAAAAAATTATCGACCGAGTAAACTTCAGTCTAAAGCTTGTGACTGTTAGACTCAGTGGTTGTTTGTTGGGATTTCAAAAGAGACGTGGCAACACTTTTGCCTTAAACTAGGCTTAGTCAAAGAAAAGCTCGACTGAGACACGGTTCGGTCCACAAAATGGTCGACTGGGCAGGGTTCTAGATTGTTCTTTTCAAGCACGAACAATTTATCTATTACTAGATAACTAATGTACACCTAACGACTAGTTAAGCACTAAGAACACTCTAAAGACTCCCTAGAACATCCCTAAGTACTTGCAAACCATTCCTATAAATAGGAGAGTCCTTAGGACACCTAAAGCACCTAAGATACACTTGAGAACACATTCTTGTGAGCAACAAAGCCAAGCAACACTTGTCATCTTGTTCTACAAGCTCCAAATTTGTGTCCTACAACCATAGCCTCTTAGACACCTCATAGAAACGTCCATCCTAAGTGATGTGAGATGTATAATGCTTGATATAGGATCAAAGTGTTGTACTTAATTGTTGTAGTTCCTTCTTCCAATCATCCTTCACACATACAAGCTACTTTTTCTCCTTCGTGACTACAAGGTCGTGGAGGCTGCTTGATGGAGCTCAGTTGAAGCTACTTCTTGGTGGAGAAGGTTGCTTCAAGAGGATATTGAGATTACTTCAAGGAAGGTTGCTTCAAGGGAGCTTGGAGCTACTTCCAAAGGAAGGCTATCTCAACGTGGTGGAGCTACTTCTAATAGGATGATGCTGCTCCAAGGGCTTGGAGTTACTTCAAAGAAGGTTGCTTCAAGGATGGTGAGGATACTTCTAGGTGAAGGCTACTTCAAGGAAGATAATTGTATTTTGTGTAACATCCTTTCAAGGTAAAAAAATTAATCACTTTTAAAATCCCAATTGGAGACAATTGGGTAGTGGATTGACAACCTTTGTATTCAAAGGTTGGAACCACTCTAAACACAAGTGTCATCCTTGTTTCCTCTTCCTTATTTGGTTGAGTGTTTTAAATTTCTTTAATTTTTCAAAAAGATGTATTCACCCCCACTCTAGATCTTTTAAAGAACCCAAGGAGTGAACTTCCTTTTTCATCTTAGAAGGTTCTCCTGTGGATGGAGTAGCAATTGTTGGCTTGGCATGACGTGTAGGGTTAATCACTATAGGAGGAGTGTTTTTTCTCGTTTTCTGCACTGGTGGTTGGAATGGTGGTGGTGCAAACCTACCACCATGTGATGGTTGTGATGTACTGGGGGTACGTAGTGAGGCTGATAATTGGGTGACACCATGTGATACATTGTTTTTGAGGTGTCGGGCTATGCGTCATCAAGGCAACTGACATATGCATAGTTAAAATTTGAACAGTTTGTTGTTGTCACTTGCCACCCCCAGTAGGGATGATCACTATCCCTATTGTGGCATATGCAACTTTTGCATTTATCCTCTGGGAATTTTGACTGGTTGTTGTAGAGGCAGATGGTGCCTAGAAAGTGGGCCTATGTTTTTATAGATCCCCTCTTGATGGAATTTTTTATCCGTGTTCCTTCTTGTATCGGCTCGGGAATGTGTGGTACTTTGTATAGATAAGAGGGAAGTCAAGATTGGTGTGGCATCACTAATCACCATCTCCAATTCCTCCTTATCATGGGCTTGAATTCCAGCTGGGTGACCAGATACCTCCATCATCCTACAAACTTGGAGAATAATTTATCGACCCTTCACTGCATCTCTTCCAAGTCTTCTTTGGTCTGGCCTAGCTTAGATTCTAGACATACTAATCCACAAACTTCTTGGCATTCTTGGCCCATGCGGTGATGGTGGTCATGTCCTACATATTGTTCTAGACTAATGCATGGCCCATCAAGGTCTGTACAAAGCAACATATTAGTACTTTTCCACCACTCTAGAATTCCATCGTATCTAAGCAATACACCTTGATATGAGCCATAGGACCCCCCTTCCTAAAATACTCATTATATTTTCCAGGCAACTTCACGTTTGGGAAATGGAAGAAGTCATTGAACGTCTTTCCATTGACTTTCTTCAACTCTAGATGTTTGATATTCTGCATGATCTCGAGCAATAAGGGGCTAAGATAGAGGGCTCTTGTGCAGTAGCTTCCTACCATGCAACCACAACTAATATCACTAGCTTCCTACCATGCACCACCACCAATACCACAATTAAACAAGGGGTTTAATTGTTGTTGGTGGAGCCATGTATATAGGTGATGGGAACCCATAATATCCCCCTATGTATGGATGGTATTAGGAATGATGTGGTGTTTATATTAGAATGTACGTTGGGAATTGGTACTGAACCATTTAAATGTTCTTCTGGAATTATTCTGTCAGTACTGGCCTTCTTAACCTCATCGGGATTTCCCTTTGTAGATGCATCATCATACTCTTTCTTTCTCCCTTGGGATTCTCCATTAGAATTTAAGATTTAGATGTTGCTTCCTCCGACATTATTGGGATTGTCCCAATTTTATTGAACAGTGGACCATGATAGGGCCCTGGCTAGAATAGTTATGGTTGAGGTCAGTGGGAACCCTACACACTATAGGGGAAGAATGGAATTGATGACTTGAATTACATAATTCCTAGTACAAAATACCTCAGATAGTTCCATCCTTCGACATTTAGTGAGCTTGGTGGAGGTGTGAAGCACACGTTGGGTGACTTATCTTGTGAAATACTTCCTAAGAGACAACAACCTCAGACATCACTGTGACTTATTTGGACATTCCAATTTTGTAGGTGTCTTGTCTTGCTTGTTGTGTACAACATCTCACTCCATTGTCAGTTTGGTTATTTCTATGGATGTTCCCAACCAACTACGTTGATCTGTGGTGAGACATAGTGAAGTACGAGCTTCTTTATTTTCCCATAATGTCCTAAATTCACATTAGCAAGATTCAAACGTAGGTTGTAACATTATGAGAAGATACTTTTGTTGTGTGGGACAACTCCCACTGCACACACTATATCAGGAAAGAAGAAAAAATGACTTCATCTTTGGTCTCGAAAGTCATCAAAATGAATGTTTTCAAATTTCTTGCAACCTTGTCACAATGGAGGTCACCCCTGTGATTTTTCTTTATTATTGGTTTTTTTGTAGCTGTTGCTTCCCCTAGCCTGGGAAAGATGTGGTAACTTATCCATGTTTGTGTGATATGTTCTTTCCAATGGCATGGTGTACAATAAAGTATTGTGGACATGATGTTCTTTAGGGAAGAGTTCCAAAAGAACTATTCAAAAGAGGATGGAAATTGGGGACTTGATTGGTTGATCAAGATTGAGGTAGCCCTTACTGTTTCAATGACTATGCTCAATCAATCTCTTTTATTCCCCTGCACATCCTTGTCCAATAGGGTTACCAAGATAAAATCCTTAGAAACATTCACAACACCCCAGTTTCCTTTGAGTTTCTCATTGGGATCTTTGCCATTTAGAAGCGATAAGCAGTCACTATTGGGGCCTCAGTTTGGCTTGTCCCTATCAATTACATCGTTGAGTATAGGTCATAGTTTTTTTTCTAGGTCATAGTCTAGGATCGTAAAGGTTGGAATAAAAGCGCAAAGGTGGTTTAGATTAAGGTCATAATCTAGGACAACAAATATGAGCCTACAAGGAGCTAGGTGGTCCAAGTTTAGGTCATAGTCCAAGACCCTGAATAGAAATATTAAGTGTACAATTGGTCCAATTTTAGGTCATGGTACAAGGGCCTTATAGGACTATGAGTTGAAGTTGGATAATTTTAAGTTCATTTCCCAGGATCATGGATGGGTTTGACCTAGTATTAATAAACAACATCTGAGTCAACATGGAGGATATCCCCTACACACCTAGTCTTCGAGTGTAGATCCCAATTCAAAGAGAGGTTTGTTTCTCTTTTTTGTAATCAGTAGGAGAATCCTAGAATTGAATGGTGCTCATTCTCTTAATGGATTCATGATGGCAAATAGAAGTTGGTCATTTTGGTATGGTTGTTTGAATTCAAAGCAAAAGATTGTTATCTTCTCAAGAATATTGTTTGAGTTGAAATTGTTAATCTTTAAAAGTATTGATTGAATCAAAATTGTTAATTCTATAAAACATTTGTTTGAATTGTGACTATTAAAGTTTAAAAAGATTGTTTGAATTGAGATTAATTATCTATAACAAATATTTTTTGAATTGTGATTGTTTATCTTTAAAATGATTTTTTTGAATTGAGATTGTATCTTTAAATAGATTATTTGAATTGAGATTGTTAATATTTAAAGATATTGTTTGAATTGAGATTGTTAATATGTATAGAGATTGTTTGAATTGAGATTATTAATATTTAAAAGTATTGTTTAAGCCTACACATAAAAAGGGTTAGCAAAAATCTTAAAAATTTTCAACTGTCAAGAAAAGGCATTGGTATAGGAAGCAAACGACCTCCCTTTTCAACCCATGGGTTTAGATCTATGTTACATCCTCAGTCGTGCATGAACTTTATACAAGAGGTGGGTCCTTATCTTCTTTATGGATATATGACACTCATCAAGGGCTAACTCAAGTTTAGAGCATAAGGGAACTTCTCCCAGTACACCTCATGACTATGTCATTCGTAATTAGTCATGAGTGCTAGTAGAGTGGGATGCTTTAAAGGACTTTGGACGTCTAACTTAATGCTATGTCGGTACCTTTATAGGCATCCTACATGACTTCCAGGGATCCAATGTGAGGTTGGAAACTATTCCATTACAGATTGATTTGTAGGTGTGTGAAGTGCATGTAAGGGTTTTATCATATTCACAAGCAAGACCATAAATCATGAAAGTATGGGATATGCAAATAAAAAATCAACATTAGTATGTTTTATGAAAAACCTGAACTTGTTTCCAAACTACATCTATAGTTCACCTTTTAATTTTCTTTTAATGTTGTTATTTTTTAAAATGAAGGAAGTGAGCATTGAACCATAAATGGGAAGCATGGCCAAAACCCTAAAATGATGGGGTTGTAGAGACCCACAGAGTAAAGAAAGCAATACAAGAACATAACTTGTGGAAAAATTAAGAGATGAAGAGGGGAGTAGGGCTTGAGGATCACCTTGATCTGCGAATGAAAGTCTAATGAACTAGAGTAATGTCTCACCCTACGTTCAGACAAAAAAAGATAGAGAAAAAAGGAAAACAATTGAAAAAGGAAAAGATAAAAAGAAAAAAAATGATAAATCCTGAAGATGCTCAATCTTCATAACACATAACGAGAGTTTGACTTAGAATGTCTTGATATCCCAGTGGGTCTCCAGTTTGTCGCACACTACCAAAAAAAGGGAAAATATATTTATTTGAAGAAAAGCTCTACATTTTGGTAGTGAAACGTCACATAGTATGAAAATGGTGTCTACAGTTGCCACAACATTATTTATGAAAAATGAGGAAAAAGTATGAATTTTTGACTCCATAGTGTCAATCTGAGCAATCATCCATGTTGGATTTAAAAGAACACCAAAAATAAAGAACACATATAGAGACCAAATTTGACAGTCTAATTGCAAGAGGCAAAGTCTTAGCACCCCCATCTTGCCCAGTAACTTGATATCTAGACAGTATCTCATTTCCAAAAATAAAGCACGTTAAGCTTGCATTAACGAAAGAAAAAAACAATTTTATCATTTGGTGGGCTTTTAGGGACGGAGATGACCATTCCCTTCCCATCGTTGCCCTTAGTCCTATTTTTTAGATGGATTGAGGTTCTAATCACCTTAAGACCTCGCATTGCAGAGATCCCTCATTGGAGATTAGGACTGATCCGTAGGATTTTAGAAGGTGAGTGAAAGATGTATTCTATGGAGATATGATCTGACTTTTTAGATATAGTAAATAAAATGATTATAACAATTGTGGAGCAGTTATAGTATATTAAACAGATTAGATGCAACATTAGTATGTGTCAGGTGCAACAATTATAGATTAGATATAATAATTAGAAGATCTAGTGTTTAAGCACATCAAGTAGAGTTGTTTACTATTCGATGAGAGATAACAAAGAAGGAAATATTTGAGGAAGGATCTTTGAATTACGACCAATACAAAACATAAAGATGGAGGTAGTTTGATCCATTAGCTTCAGTAGGATGGAAATTGGCTTCCAAATATAGTGGGTGTAGGGGTTTATTTATAGTATGTGTTTAGCATTTTGGTGTTCTAGACAAAACTTTTAATGGAAGGTAGAGGATCACCATGATGCACCATGTCAGAGGGGCACACAAATGGGGAGATCTTCCACATGTCACATGACAGATAGCTCAGATACGTTGTGTGTCTTGGGTCATTGAAAAGAAATTTCTCAATTTCTCAATAATTTTAGGAATGTGTTGTAGAAAATCGGACAAAATGTACACAAAAATATCTCTCGGGATTATCTCTCAGATTTCCTTAGGAAACAATAAAAAGAAAAAACATTTTATTTATAATAATTCAATTGGAAAATTTATGAAAAGAAGAGCTTATGTATAGCAATATTTCAAGACAAAATGCACTTTCAGTCTGAAAAGAGGGTTTGTTTACATAAAGCCCCAAACTAGGCAATAGTGGGTCAAAATGAGTCGATAAAATATGTCAAAATGTCAAAAAGTGTAGGAAAATGATGTATGTGAAAATTGGGTGGAATTTATAATGGATTATATCCTTAGAAAGAGGATTTGTATTGAATTCCAAACTTCTACCAAGTGAGCACAAACGGGGTGTCAATAGGTGTCAAATGGGATATAGAAGTGATATCTTTTGGCTTCCTTAGGATATCAAAAAAATAATAATTTTTCATATTTGGAACCAAGCTTTTGAAGGAATTGTTACTTGATATTAGCTTCACATCCCCACATATACAATAAAGACATATTGGGATGTGTAGAAAATTATATCAAAGTGAGTGCGAAGATAATCAAGTGCATTAGTTGAATACATAACTTAGAAGAGATGAAATAAAAAATATCAAGTATGTTATATTGGTGAAATTATCATTAAAATTGAGATCCTCACATCTTGTTTAGTCAACATGCAAAACTTTGGGTAAATCATGCCTCATTTGATCATTCATGTAATTCAAAGAAATCTAAGTTTAAAGCACACTATATCAATGTAATAAATGCATTTCCCTTCCATTTCCACTGAATCGCTCACCCTAAGCTTCCATTTTTATCTAGAATGTGTGATTTAACCTCAAATTAGTAGTCCCCTTTTCCATGATGATGAGCATGACTGGCTGTTTAGTTCTTTTCCCCTCTCTTACTCTCCCTCCCAACCTTTTGATTGTGCACAACCAGAAACGATTTCTCAGGCTCATGTAATGGTAGCCTCTCTCCCCTCGTCTTCTCCTTCCTTTTTTTATCCTCTTCCATGTTGCATGGATCCTCCCACACTTCATATTTATCCTCTTGCAATCCTCCCTCTTCTTCCTTCCTTCACCCATAACCCCTAATAAACCTTCCCCTATCCTACCTATACGGATCCGCTCCATCGTTGCCAACTTGGAATGGCCGACAGTAGAGATTTTCGCCACCAGAAATCATTGGGTGACTTCCATTCATTCTTTTTTGCCTGTAGTTTAGTTAAACAATTCCATGGTAGAATAGATATCGACATACAATGGATCAAGAACCACCTTCTATAACCTCTAGATGTTGAACCGACTCCAACAATCACAAGTCAAAAAAATTCCATACATAGTGCAATGTGTCGACCCATCAACACCACAACAACTTTGGATGTCAGACTTGTACAAGTTCAAAAACACACATCATGAATTGAGCTTTGACCATTTCCTCTCACTTTGTAGTTGCCATTACATGAAACTCATGTCTGAAACTAGATCACAAGCTTGATATTTATCACTAGTATCTAGACCTGTCTCGTGACACCATCCCACATGTTGAAGAGGATATGTAAAACTGGGATTAATGACACCATAGTTGTTCTCAATGACAGTAAGAGTAGTTGTTGGACCATTAGTTTTAATGTAAGATCCTCAAA
Organism: Alisma plantago-aquatica; assembly: GCA_963693085.1. NCBI lineage: Eukaryota > Viridiplantae > Streptophyta > Magnoliopsida > Alismatales > Alismataceae > Alisma > Alisma plantago-aquatica. The sequence continues at coordinate 469,224,306 of OY856415.1, forward strand.
TTTGGTGAATTTTAATTATATAAATATAAGGCATGATGTGATAAGTAAAATTCCAAGATAATGAAATAATAATTCTATCCTTGTGGTATGGGTTAGACACCAAGTGAGGCCCGTGAGACTATTTTCTTTGCAAATAAGTCACAGTTATATGAGTTTGATAAATAAAAGGAATTCGTACATAAATAAAGGGTAATTCCTTTGTGTCTTGTTTGGTAATTTAAATATGAGATGATAAGTAAGTTTCCAAAAGAAAATAAGATATATGGTATTTTAGATAATTAAAGGAGCAATTATCTAACCATGAATAAAAACACTAGATCTAAAGAATCAAATGGTATTATTTTGATTTGACTCTCCGTATACTTAAAGACTATAACAAAAATAAAAGAATTATAGAAATTGAGAGAAAATGGATTTTCCATGTGGTGTGGGTAGTTAATTTTAGGATATACTAGAGAAGCAAGTTTTGACTATATAAGTTTATCTCAATTAATCCCAAAAGTTAGACATAAATGGAAAAGATATTTTTGAGTTGCCCTCCAAGTTTAATAACAAAAATAATTTCTTACTAGACTATAGAAAATAATAAAGGGAAATGGGCCTAGTTGTGATAATTACTTTGTTGCTAGTTTTGAAAATTGGTTAAATGAATGTCCACCTTAGCTCTGGTTATCGACACCCCTTTGATGTGTCATGAAAATGTGACCATTAGATCATGGATCGACAATCCTCAGATCTACTCCCATCCCTAGTCTTTTTAGGAAACCAACATTGTTTATAATAGGAAACCCAACACCCCGTTATCTCCCATCTCTCAATCTTTTTGCTCAAAATAAGGACAGTTGGATTCAACAGATATTGGAGAAGTCAAAACGACTTGGAAGGATGGTTTTCGTGGAGCAATGAATGATTAGCCAAATCTATGTTGATCCAGGATTTTAGGGATACACTAAAAACCTTGTTTCTCTTTTACTTGTACCTATAATAGATGTCTGAAATTTTTGGTATAACCCATGGAATGTAGACATATGAACAATTGGGTGAGAGGGTAATCACAACTGTTTGTCGATCTGGGCCTTCAACTTGGATGACTCAGACATATATCCAGTACAACAAGCATTTTCAGGTCAATAGATCGGCAACATAGAATTCTAAGGGGTCTGTGAGGAAACTCCAATACACATCTTTGCTCGAGAAGGCCTAGATTGTATAGTCTATAAGTAGGGACCTTAATCTTGAGAAACTCATCGAAGTGGAGGCTTTGGACCTCTTCAGACCACAGAAAGGGTGTTGGGAGGATTCTAGACAATGTGCGGACCTTCTCCCTTCTCCAAAAATGGATAAGTCAAGGTAAAAGTATATCATATTCTTCCTGCTATACATTTGTTGTTAGTCTAGTGAACTTTACCACTCCTTTCACTACTCACCCACCCATCATGCTCTAACCAGACACTCTGTGTTCAGTTTAGGGTGGCGAAGATATCCATGCCCTCAGTAGTGGTTTCCTGACCTCAAAATCCAGAGTCAACTCTCTCGTTGACTCTATGTTGTTGTGGTTAGCTATGATCATGGGAGAGAAGTGGGTGCAATCCCCCTTGTGGTGTTATTGTTGTACCCTGACCTGAGTCATTGATCTTTGTCACTACGAAGGGGCATTACCATCTTTTAGCATGCTCAACAACCCAGACTGTTTGGTGTAAGGCACCAGATTGGGGAAAGCCTATTGTCTGGGTCAGGACCAGTGTGGGTTATAGATAATACATCCTTGCCTTTGTAGGATTGGTCAATAATGGTTTATTTTGGAAAAGTTGTATTTACTAAATAGTAAATTGGTTTGAGACAAATTATATTTGAAATTTGATTAAATAATGACTAGATTCCATTTAAAATACAATTAAGACCTAATCTAGATTCTAATTCCAAAAGTAGGGATAATATATGATTAAGTAGTGAATATTAAAAGGAAACCCTAGAATTGATGATTTACGTGTTGAATACACTAAATTATTTTATTCATGTTGTAATATAATATTCTAAATATAATGATAATCAAGATGAGGATGAAAATGATTATATGACAGATAAGGTTTCTAAAAAATATAAACCATTGACCTTCTTAAATATTTTAAGAACATACTATATAATAAATTTCAGCTCATTTGGGCACTTATAGGTCTTACATCTAAAGGAGACAAAAATCATGCATTTCAAATTAGTTTTGTGCGTCAATTTTGTTGTCCTTGGAGGAGTGACTTACATTCATCCAAATGAGCTCAAATTTTGTATGTGGCCTACTATTATTGTAAACATGAAGATCAATGGATTAGATTTTGAAAAAACATGGTCTAGATAGTCAAACACCATTGGGGTGTACGGCGTGATCTATACACTTGAGTGTATTCTAGCATGACTCTCTCTCTCTCTCTCTCTCTCTCTCTCTCTCTCTCTATATATATATATATATATATATATATATATATATATATATATATATATATATATATATATATATATATATATATAATTGATTAGGTTTTGAAACCAAATATCATAACTTAACATGATATTAGGGTACATAATCTACTGTTGGTGTAGATCTAATAACGAGTGTTTCACCTAATGTTTACAAGCAATGGAACTAGGGTTTGTGCCCTTATTTCTTATCCAAACCCGAATAGATTAGGACCCGGATAGGGTTTAATCTGAATAATGTGATTGTAACACTTTACAATTTAGATTGGGTTCTTCTTTTCTTGCTTGATTGGATGATATGCTTAGAGAATATTTGCATGATCTGCATGGTTCTACAAAAGGTACATGGTTACGATTATGACTACTTGTGATATCGATTGTTGGTGTTTGTCGATGATTTCTTAAAGACTATTGAAATAAATTGTTTGATGTTTATTTATATTATGTTCAATTATAATGATACTATGAGTATTACATAATTAAATATATCATATTCAGAACCCTAGGATGACAAGTATCAAGGGGTGATGTATACGAGACATGGAGGGACAATGACCACACTCAAGACAACATATCAAGTATGGGTTAGATATGCAATCAAACTATCAATAATTATTTGCAAATTGATTTATTATATGTTCTTAAATACTCGAACACTTTTGCATGAACCCTACATACAAAATATAGCAATATATTAATCTATTTTTTTTCATGCAATTACAGGTAAATGCAATATATGAACATATCAAGACCTCATGAACCAGATGAAATCAATAAAGACATTAGAGTTAAGTAAAGGAGGATTAGTTACATACTTCTTATCATATTTAATAGTTCTCATGTAGAATTTCATGTAATTCCTTATAGGAGCACCATTGTACAACTTGTCAACAATATTTTTGAAATGAGGGAAACAATTTGCTATTTTTTTATTTGTTAAAATCTAGATCTTGGGAAATTTTTGGTAATGGCTTTCATCTTTAAGTTCCTTCATTAATTGGGTTATAGAAGTGAGGTGGTTACATTTGGTATCAGAGCCCCAAAATTTTCAAATAATTTCAAATAATCTATATAAATATAAGGAGACTTATTAGGGCATAATCTAATGATAATGGTGTCTAGAACGGATCATGGTTTTGAGGGATGGAAATATTTTCCTCCATACCAATATGTTGGTATACAAGATCTCCCTTAGAAAAAGTGATATCGGCCTAGATAGAACCTAGGGTTTTCCTGAAGTAAAGTTTCCTATAAGTCTTCTCATCTCTAATTTTATCCACTTCTCATCCTCTTGCTTAATAAAACCTAGAAGAAACTTCCCTCCTCATCTCAAGTTAGGATTTTTGAGATGAAGTAAGATTAAGGCATCCTCCACCAATTAATGTACATGTAATGTGTAAAACTGATAAAGTAAAGAAAAATGTTTTATGGTTTTTCCTTGCAAGGGTAAAACCTAGATGGATCTTGGATTGGTCTAGGAAAAATCTTAGTGGGTTAAGGGAATCATAAATCCCTAAGGTATAGGGAATATCCCCTAAACCGAACCCTAATCCAAAATCCTAGGAAATGGGAGTAGTGTGGGTGAGATCAAAGCCCTACCCATATGAACCATGATTAGGGTAAAATGAATATTCAAATGAGTTAGTTGACCACGTCTCCCGTGGAAGTGTGTATGAGGAGATAGTCATTCATGTTAAGGGTTGAAGAAACAGAAGCAACCAATGGTTATAACTTTTAGGGTTCGTGTCCCAACCTGGGGTGGGTCAACCCAAGAATGGGAAAGGACCTGTGGGGGAGGCAAAACCTTAAACCCATGGGTTCAGGTTGTGGCTAGAAAGCTTAACCTCCTCTTATGAGTTAAGAATACACCCTAGGCTTGGACCTTCCTTACAAGGGTGAGTTGACTAATCAATTTGAGGATTGAGGTAACCTTCAATATCACCTCAAGTGTGAAGAATTAAGGATACAAAATATGAAAGCACATACATTCTTTGAACCCAAGTATGACATCTCTAATTGACACAAGTGGTCAAGCCCAAGACTGGGAAGGTCCACATGGAACCAAGCCCCAGATAGGGAAGGTGGCCCGAGTCCACAGTGTAGACAATCAATCCCAGACAAAGAAGGTCATAAAGTGGTCAAGCCCCAGATTGGGAAGATCGATATTGCACCAAGTCCCAGATAGGGAAGGTAGCCCAAGTTCACTATGTATAATACTATGACCAAGCCTCAAATAGGGAAGGTTACAAAGAGGTCAAGCCCCAGATAGGTAAGGGTGACATTGAACCAACCCCAAATAGGAAGGTGGCCCGAGCCCAATGTTGGGACATAAAGTGAACAATGTGTACCCCAATAGGATGAAATAAAAACTGGGTTAAAGAATTGCATAAGAATATCATGTGCTCTAAAAGTGTTTAAATTGAGATACCTCAATAAATCCTTGGTAGGGTAGAGCCCTAAGTCAATCTTAAGGTCACCGAGGGAGGATTGAAGGTATGTAAGACTGATGAGATCAGGAGGTGATCCTTCCCTAAATGCATCAAACCATAGGGTCAGGAGATGTCCATCCATGTTTGCTCGAGGCCCATGTGTCCCAACGAGTAAATGTGAGAGGCACTCCCTTAGTGCATAAGGTCCATGAGGCTAGGAGGATATCACTCCAATGGTACCAATTCCCTAGAGACCTTGAGGAAATGACTAAGGCTAATATTGCATGAAGTATAAAAATAAAAGATACAAAAGTCATGTAATAATGAAATCTTAAACGAAGTTGTCTAAAAACATAAGAGTGAGAAAGGTACTTGACTTCATGAAATATTATTGTGGTTTGGAGTTATTGTTGAGTGTGATTCAACCTAAAATGTGAAACTTTAACATAATAAGTGAATACAACATCTTTGCTCTTGGAATGGGATGGACTTTATATTTGGGTTGCACTCAAATGCTTATTTCATCATATTATGAGTAAAAGAGATTGGGTAGACACATGTTAGTCTTAAAATGGACATATGAGAATGAATATCCTGAGTTGAATTTAATGAAATAATCTAGGATTTGACGTGTTACGTCACCCTAATGAAGAGATAATGGTTAATAGTTTGTAAACCTAGGTGAAATAGTAGTCACCATGTATATTACAATCACAAACAAAAATATAATCACCAAGATACTATATCATGTAAACACTAAAGATGTGGATGTACCCTGAATTGAATTTTGGTACCAACCTTGGTAATAATGTATGATTTTTTCTATAAAAATAAAATATGTTAAACATATCTAAGAGGGTTGTTAACCCTAATGTTTGAAACTAATATGAGTTATATTTCACATTAAACTTATTGGATGATAATTTTGGGTGGATGTAATATCCTCAAATTTGGTGAATTTGAATCATATAAATATAAGGCATAAATTGAGAAGTAAATTTCCTAATTAAAATAATAATGTTATCCTAGAGGTATGGGTTCAACCCATGGCCCAAGTAAGGTCCATGAGACTATTACTTTGCAAATAAGTCCTTGTCATACACATTTTATAAGTAAAAGGAATTTGTGCATAAATAAAGGATAATTGCTATGTGGTTTGTTTGGTAATCGAAATATGAGATGATAATCAAGTTTCCAGAAGAAAGTAAGATTCATGGTATTTTAGATAATTATGGAGCAATTATCTAACCTTGAATGGAAACACAAGATTTTAGGCATCAATTAGTATTATTTTGATCTGACTTTTGGTATACTGAATAATAAAAAGAAGGGAATTCTAGAATTTGATAGAAAATGACTTTCCAAGTGGTGGGGGTAATTAATTTAAGGATATACTAAAAGGGAAAGTTTCAGATATATAAGTTATCCCAATTAATCCCAAAAGTTAGATATAAGATGGGAAATATGTTAATGAGTTGCCCTTCAAGTTTCATAACAAAAGGAGTTTCTTACTAGGCTACACAAAATAATAAAGGGAGAGGGGCCTAGTTGCATTGATTACTTTGTTTCTAGTTTGGGAAATTGATTAAATGTATGTCCACCTTAGCTCTGGTTATCAAAAATCCTTTGATGTGTCCCATGAACTATGATCATTGGATCACGGATCAACGTTCCTCAGATCGTATCCTACCCCGAGTATTTTTAGGAAACCAATGATGTTCATAATAGGAAACTCGACACCCCGTTCTCTCCCATCTCTTGACCTTTTCTCTCAACATAAGGAGAGTTGAATTTGGGAAATCTTAGAGAACTCAACAAGCCTTTGTAGGACAGTTTTTGTGGAGCATTAAATAATTACCCAAATCTCTGTTGAGACCGAATTTTAGGGCTACACTGAAACTATTGTTTTGTTTCTACTAGTGCCTATAGAAGACGTTTGAAATCTTCAGCGTAACCCATGGAAGATAGATGAATGATCAATTTTGCGTCAATCTGGGTCTTCGTCTTTGATGACCCTGACCTATATCCAAGATGATGTGCCTCATTGGGCGAATTGATGGGAAATAAAGAACTATAAGGGGTGGGTGAGGAAACCCCAATAGCCATCTTTGCTCGAGAAATCTTGGGTGATTATGTCCTCAAGTCCGGACCTTGATCCTGAGAAACTCATTGGAATGGAGGCTTTGGACCACTCTAAACCACAAAAAGGGTTATGGGACGATTGTAGATGATATGAAAACTTTTTCCCTTCTCCAGAAATGGATTAAGAAAGATAAAAATGTAAAGTCTTATTCCTACTATACCATTGTTTTTAGTTGGGTGAAGTAGACCTCACCTTTCCTTGCTCTGGCCACTCCTCATGCTCTAACCGAGCTCTCTGTGTTTGGTTGAGTGTGGCAATGATATCCATGCCCTTAGTCATAGTTTCTTAACCTCAGAATATAGACTCAACTATGTGGTTGACCTATGTGCCTTGTGGTTAGCGATGGTTGTGGGATAAAAGTGGGAGCAATCCCCCTTGTATTGTTATTTTTATGCCCTGACCCGCATGACTGATCTGATTCACTGCAAAGGGGCATTATCATCTTTTAGTCTGCTTAGTAGCCCTATGTGTGTGGCATCAAGAACTAGATTGGAAAAATCCTATTGGGTGGGGCCAAACCCACATGGGTTTTAGATTATTCATCCTTTGCTAATATGGATTTACAAGATTGCTCAAGAATGTTTTATTTTGTAAAAATGTATTAAATAGGCAATAACTCAGATGGAGACATATTATACATGAAAGTTGTTAAAAAAATAAGTAGATTCCATATAAAATGCAATTGAGATGTAATTCAGATCCTAATTCGAAAAGTAGGGATATATATGATTAAGTAGGGATGAGTACATGGAAAACCTAGAATTGATTATGTAGGTATTGAATACACTAAATTCGTTTATTCCTGTTGTAATCTAATATTTCTGAATATAATGATAATCAAGATTTGGGTGATAATGATTATATGATAAATATGGATTCTAAAGTTAATAATCATATATACATAATGAATTAGGTTTTGAAACCAAAAACCAAGAATTGACGTGATATTAAGGAACATAATCTAATGTTGGTGTAGATGTAATAATGAAGGTTTCTCCTAATGTTTATAAGCAATGGGATTAGGGTTTGTGCCCTCATTCCTTATCCAAACCTAAGACAACAAAAAATCCTAGATTAGGACTCGAGTACGGTTTAATCTAAATAATGTGATGATGACACTTAAGGATTTACATGTAGATTAAATTGCTTGGATTCCACTTTGCTTGCTTGATTGGATGATATGCTTAAAGAAGGATTAGCATGATCTATGTGGTTCTACAAAAGGTATGTGATTACAATTATGACAACTCACAATATCAATTGTTGATGTTTGATGAGGATTTTTTGAGGATTGTTAAAATAAAATGTTGGATCTTTATTTACATTTTTTTTCAGTTATAATGTCACTATGAGTATCACATAAATAAATATATCATATTCTGAACCTTAGGATGATGTATATCAAAGGGTGATGCACACGAGCCCTGGTGGGACAATGATCACACTTGAGATAGCATATGGGTTAGAATATGCAGTGAAACTGTCATTTCTTATTTTTTTAAAGTAAACCACATGCCATTATATTGATAAAAGCCATACAACATCTATAGATATAAGTAGATCATACATATTTTGTAACCATACTAGATAGAGAGGAATATCGAACAGATAGGATTGGATGCAAATAAGACTCTTCAGCATGGATTCCTCCCTTTCACGCTTATAAAAGCAGCTTTCAAATGGAATCAACCCACAATCTCGGGTAACATCTGCAAAGAAGACACTAGCTCAACCAAGATGACTAGAATAAGCAAAATAAACATCTCCGACGGAGCCATCAGACCTCCACCAACACATCAAGCACAATAGACAACCAAACTACAAAATAAGAAGGGGGCACCCCTTACAAGGTTGAATCACTGCGGAAACCCAGATAACTCCACCACCTTCACAAAGGAACTTATTAGGAAGGTACTAACAAATTTCGATAAATGGCGATAACTAAAACCCAAAAATTGTCAGAACCTGCTCTTGAATGAAACCTGCAGAAAAACCCAATCTTGTACATCAGTCAAATTGTGAGGGCGCCTTCCATCAGCTACCAACACTTGACAGTAAGAGGCCCAAGTCAAAGATGTGATTTCTACAAGAACCCCACCCATCGCCTGGAGACACAACACACAACACCAACACCGTCAAGATGGGAAGAGAAGGAGGTAGGGAGGAAGAGAGACCACCTGACGAAGATAGATCCATAGAGGATCAGGCTCGAAAGATGTGCTGGGGGAGTGGGGTGGTGCTGGCCACCGCCAATGCCCCCTCCTCCGAGCCATGGATCAGCCTGTCCTAGTTGCCCTTCATATTGCCTGAGCGGATGGGAGTGGACGTGATGGGAACTTCTAGACATTATTTGTAGATAATAGCTAGATCATGTTAGGTAAAGCTACATTCTTTTTTGTAATATGTTTTAATGCCTAACTGTGTTAGATAATAGCTAGATCATGTTATAAATATGAATGTGGTTATAATGATAATATAACGTACTCTATGGTTTGCCTTAATGTTTGTCACACATGAACTAGAAATGATGTTTTCAAATGTCCATGTAATGATATTAGGAATAATAATTACCTAAATTTATAAAGGGTATAATATAGAAAGAGAAATAGAAGTATTTTTAAAAATTATACATGTGGGTGGCCAAACATTTTTTATAAAATATGGTAGAACAACATGTGTGTCTGGACTACATATGAGTCTACTATACTTCATATAACCATATGATATATACTTATACTAAAAAACATGTCAAGATCTAAGTATGAGTATATGAATAGTATATATAAAGGTATGTTGTGTCAAACTTGAAAATATTCCCAATAACTGTATTTTGATGAATAGAAATTAATCATGTCCCTAACACTATGTATGTGTATTTCAATGACTTAAAGACCTGAAATATGTGTTCGGTAACCAATTCTAGGTTTAGATATACCTACAATTTTGAATTGGTAGTTGTGGACTAATGTGTTTATAAAACACTTATAATCTAAGAATGATACAAATTAATTTCTCTCTAGATATAAGGTTAGTCAAGAAGATCAGGTATGTGCTTTTTCCCTATTTATTTGGGAATTATAAATGACTTCTATATGAATTTCTCATAATGATGTAGATATCTTCTTAATTGATTCATATTTTTATTGCATTGAAATTCCATGACCCCTAAGTGTAATGCCCTAATTTCATTAAACTCATTGATAATTCTCATACGTTGGGTCTATGGCACCACTTTCCTTGTTGTGTGTCATTGAATATACTGTGATTGGACTATTTTATCTTTCAACTATGTATTATGGGTGCATGTTGCATAAACTATTTATCTATTGTAGGCATAACCATTTGGGTGTATTTCTTCTCTTCAGGTGTGTTGTTTTCACCTATTTCATATATTTGGGTGTGCTATTCTGGAGAGGGTGTCGTTTTCCACCCATTCACGTGTTGAGATGTGTTGTTCCACCCATTTACTTGTTATGACGTGCTATTCTACCCAGGGTTTCCTGTTCCACCTGTTCACTTGTTAGGGCATGTTGTCATCCTAGGATGTGCTTTATCCAACCATTTTTGTCCAATGACTAGTAATGTCTTGACCCTACTTAGATACTTATAGTGAATTTCATATTTGCATGCAACTATCTTAATTGTGATATTGTAAATTGATTAATGGAAAGGTACCTCTTGATGTTCTATTTCTCTTTAATGCCTCATTGTCTAGTTTTATTTTCAATAAATTCACCTACTTGTCGACAATTCCTCTATTGAATGTGAATCCCCACTTCTATACTTACCGAATCTAAATGTCAAAATATTGCTTATATGGATACACTCTGAGGTGTTCTAATGCATACTTTTGATTTCTTTATTTGGGTGTTGCATCGGAAACCACCCAGGTGTAAGAGTGCTAGATGACAATTATGTAGGAAACCACTGACATGATGTGGACATGAGGTTATCTTGGAAGAGGTTGGTTGACCTATATAGTTGGGCATGTGTACTAGTACTTATACCCATTTTGTTTTAGTTCTACCTTTTATGGTGAAAAACAATTGTATACGAAATACAAATATAACTTTTTAATAGTTTATTTTACACTTCTATATCTCTACATGGCTCTTGTGTAAGTGGATCCTCTCTCAGGTCCCACTATTTACAATATGGTATCAAATCCCAAGCAGTCGATGACTTAAATATTTGATGTTCCATTGTGTTGTTCCTTAATTTTACAGTTACGTAACCTTGTATAGTTTTACAATATGTCTATCTGTAACTCATGAAATACCAATTCGAGTTTCAAATTTCACACCCCAAACTACCAATGTATTTGAGGCTTAGTTTTGAGTAATCCAAACCACCCCTAGCTTATTTATGGAAGTAGAACTATCACAGCCCTTCTAGTGAGAAACTCCCCCCTCCTATAAATGGAAAGCTAGTTTGACAACTATGAGGTGCAGTTTGAATTAATAACTTATAGCTGTGTAACCATAGTGTGTCATCCTAAACCATTGCCTTTTTTGTTCCTATATCATCACTCACATACGTCAATTATATGTATTGAGCATAAATGTGTGACAAATGTAAAAACCTGACATAAGTTAATTCTACTTAAGGAGTTCACCTATATGATATCGATAGTGGGTTGGGTTACCTAGTGATCAGGATGACCAGTGGTGTGATTATATAGTTACTCCATCTTGTAAAGGAACCATGGTCACAAACCAATAAGTGATTAGAAAATGCTAACCCCCTACTGATAGTATTGGATAATAGTATTGCCCCTATGTATCAATATGAGGTAATTCATATCATGACTAGAGCAAAATGGAGAATACTTGATGTTGTGCCCTAGTAGGACATGATAGAAGTTGACCATATGTAGCGAGAAATGTTTTTCCTACTATGGTGCAAGTTATAGATACATTGGTATGCCCTCTTGTATTAAGGATTAGCCTCTTTTAGTAGAATGAAGTGATGATAGAATATTAGTAGGTGTGTAGTGTAGTGGGAAGTAGTTGACATGGTTCTTAGATCTATTTTGGTGCCATTTTTGTATTACCATCGCAAAGTTACCATCATCAAACTAATTTTCAATGTTAAACTTTATGTACAAGAAAATCCTTTTATATTTTATCGATGGTTTTTGGAATCAAGTTAGCACAATAAGGAAGTTTCAATAGTAGAGAAACCCTTTTGTGAATAAACACTCAATTAGAATTATCAACCATGAGTCCTCTAGCCTAAGTGTGATGTAGTGAGTATGACAAAGAAGTTCTAGATCAATAAGACCTTGTGGTCCACCCTTGTTTCCCCCCTGGAGAAGAAGTTATATATTCATTCAATTCAGGAATAAAGTCTTATAATCTTATGAGTGCCTTTTTACTTAAAAATATTAGGAATAAATAGTAGTGAAAACAAGTAATACTTGGGGAGCTCCTAGTAAAAATGCCAAACAAATGTAGCTACCACCATTTTAGGGTAAAAGAAATCCTCAATTTGGTCCAATGATCAAATATAATTGATCCCTTAGAGATTCTAATATTATAAAATGTTACCCAATTTTGAGGTGGAATATAAGAGGCTTTAGAAAAATATAGTTAACTAAAACATCACTATATGTTAGGATTCACTAAGTGTATCATGTTAAAGGGTGAAATGTTGTAACATACTTGAATTTTGTTATATAGCTTAAACTTCACTATCTTGAGACATGAACCTATTTATGTTAGTACTAAATCATTTTTTCTTTTAGTGATATTAATTTATAGTAATTGTATCCAACCAATATAATTTTTGTAACGAATCACCTATTATATGACATTAATGATAGATTTATTAATCGAGTCATCAATTGTGGATTGATTATATCGACTTACTTATTTTATTATATTTACCATTCTACAAAACCAATGTCTAAAACTAGATTATAGGCTTGCTATTTATCACTAGTATGTAGACCTCTCTGGAAACAACGACCATGTGTTGAAAAGAAAATGGAACTCTTGAATTATTAAAACCATGGTTGTTCTCAATGATAGGTTGACTAGTTGATGTTGTGCTAGTGTTACCATCATTATGTAGGTTAGTACTCTTCTTTTCCATTAGTACAGTTTCCTAATCCAATGATAGGATTAGATTGGTCATAAGGATCTATTAAATGTGATAAACAATGGGATAAAGGTGCATATTTTACTCCTTGATAATACTTTACCAATTAAGATTATCATGTTTTAGTGCCTTATTGTGTTAGATATATATTTAGATAATTATTAGGTCATGTTACATATTTGAATGTCATTATAATGACGATATAATGTAGTCTATGTATTAGGTTAATGTTTGTGATATATGAATTAGAAAGTATGTATTCACATGTCCATGTGATGATGATATTAGGAATAATAATTACATACATTTGTAAAGGGTATAATATATAAAGAACAATACAAGTAAATAGTTTTAATAATTACACTTGTGGGTGATTAGATGACATGTGAGTTTGAACTACATATGAATTTATTGTATTTCATACCATATGGTGTATACTTATATTAATATCCATGTCAAGGTCTAAGTATGAGTATATGACTATCATATGTAAAGGTACATTGTATCAAACTTTATATATTCCGAAAAAGGTTATTTTGATAAACAATAACTAATTGTGTCCCTAACACTATATATGGGTATTTCTAACATTGAAAGACCCTATATGTGTTAGGTAACCGATGTTAGGTATAGATATTCTTTCAAGTGTGAACAGGTAATTATGGATTAATGTGTGTATGAAACACTTATCGGATGAGAAGGATGAATGATGAATTTCACAAAAATAGATAGGGTTAGTCATGAAGATCAGGTACATGCTCTTTCCCTATTTATTTGGTAATTATAAACTACAACAATACCAATATTCTATAATGAGGCAGATATCTTCTTAATTGATTCATCTTGTTATTTTGTTGAAAGTCCCCGACTCCCAAAATGTAATTACCTAATTCCCACATTCCATGTTATGTTTGATTGTATATATGTGACTATACTATTAAGGGTTCATGTTATAAAGACTATTTATCTAATGTAGTGAGAACCATTAGGGGTATTGTTTCAGACCAAGTGTGTTATTTTCACCTATTTCATATATTAGGGCATGTGATTCTAACCAAGGCGTGTTTTTCCACCCATTTACTTGTTAGGGGGTGTTGTTCACCCATTTACTTGTTATGGCATGATGTTATGCCCAAGGTGTGTTGTTCCACTTGTTAACTTGTTTGGGCATGTTGTTAACACAGTATGTTTTCTTTACCAATATTCTACCAGTGACTAGTGGTTTCTTGGCCGTACTTAAAATATTTATAGTCTACTTCATATTATTATTTTAATTGTGATATTGTGAATTGATTATTCGTAAGATAAATTTTTATGTTGTCTTGCTCTGTAATGCCTCATTCTCTTGTTATACTTTCATTAAATTTACCTACATGTTTATAACTCTTTATTGAATGGGAACCCAAATTTTTATACCTACAATCTGAGATGTCCAAATTTTAATTATATTCACCTACTCTGAGTGTTCTAAGGCATAGTTTTGTTCTTTTATTGTGTATTGTTCCCCAAACCACTCAAGTGTAGGAGTACTAGATGAAAAGTACTCAGGAAGACCACTTATTGAATGTGGACATGTGAATAGCCTAAAGTAGTTGGGTTTCCCTTGTATCTAGGATTGTGTACTAGTATTTTTACCTATTTGGTTTGTAGTTCTACCTTTTACTATGAGTAACAATTGTATATGAAATAAGGCGTACTTTCTAATAGTTATTTTACTGTTGTTTTATCTTTGCATGGCTCATTGTATAATACAATATTAGTGAATCTCTTTTTGACTCCCATGCCTTACACAACCTTACTGCAACCCATATTCAGAGTAGAGATAGTGTCAAACTACACGAAACAAAATGTGATTATCATTGTGATTTCAACTCTTATCATCACAATCACCATTTTCACATTGAGATATGACTCTGACATATCATTTCATGATGTCTTTGGGTCATTTTCAAGGTGGTATTCAGGTACAACTTGTACTCTAACAAGTATTCATGTTTTTAGTTGATATCCAATTGTCCACAAGGATAGGGAACACTACATTTGGTGGAGTATGATGATATTATTGAGATATGGCTTAGATAAGAAAATAACAATGTAGAATCCTAATCTTGGATAATGATAGCATGTAATTGGCTTGCTCAAGTGTGTGACCTAAGTGTTTATAGGTACTCCTATATATAGGAAACACTTATGACCAGTCAATATATCTTATGGGAGTGTTTTGCACAAGTTAAACGCTAAAATAACTATTAGAATGTCAAAAGCCGAGTTTAGAACGGGTAGAAAATCAATGCAAATTTTGACTGTGGATTGATTCTCAGTCAAACTATACTTTGACTGAGATTAATCTCATTCCAGAATCAGTCTCCTCTCAAATTTCACAACAACTATTTTCTACAACAATTCTTTTTCTACAAAGGCTCTTTCTCGGTCGAAGTGTAGTTTGACCAAAAATATGTCTATAAATACATTTCTAAACTTTTGGAAAACAAATTAAATGATTTTTCTCATGACACATATCCATATTAAATACTTGATATAAGTGTTAAAAAACTTTAATATAGGATAGGGCTGATCATAACTCATTCTTAAATTATTCCTAGTAAGTTGCACAAAATGCACTAGTAAAAAGTATATTACATGGTACAACTTGTCCTACAAGCATCCAAACACATATGAAATTGCATATTCTTTATTGTTGCATCTTGTCTAAGTTCCTTGATCACCTGAAATAGTGAATGGACATTTCAGTAAAACAAAAGTGAAATATTTGCATCATCGAAATTAGAGTGTAATGATTTGAAATACCAAAAGGGATTATACTTATCAATGCTCTCCCTTAGTCAAATACCAAAAGGGGATATACCTATCAATGCTTCATTCAAGGAGACACTTCTCCTCGACACAATAGTCATTTTGGAGAGGGAATATACATACCCAACAAAAAATAAGGATGTTACGGTTTGAAACTAGATACATTTTAAATATAAAAATTATATTTCATCAAGGAACATTAAAAAAATTTGAAATTACTAACGAAAGAAATGTTAAGTCATTCACGATAAAAATATCTAGTTAAGCATATAACAGCAAATAGATAGTCTAAATCAATGGTAATGAACATTCAGTCCTCCATGATATAGATATGCCATGAATAACACCAATTTTCTAAAGAATATCTCATATCAATGTCAGGAATGTTAAGTCCTCCATGATATAGAGATTTTCCATAAAAATCAAAGACAAACCAAAACTAATTTCCCAATCATTTTCAAGTGATGTTAAGCTGATAAATGATATAGAGAAACATTTAAGCACAAAATGAGGTCAACAAAAAATCTCTAGACCAAATATAAGGGATGTTAAGCCCATATTGATACAAGAATCCAGGAAGAGAAAAAATATATAGATGCAAGTTTATGACAAATAATTTTGACCTCCCCTTTAATCTCATGCTCTAAAAAATTAAGCTCAAACTAATAATGTAATCATTAAGATAGAGATATTCATTAAGTACCAAAAGGCTTTATATATTACATACAAAACAAATCATTTTAGATTTCAAGATCAAGAAATCAAGAAATAGAATGAATCTAAAAACAAATTTTAAAATAACCAAGATAGTTTTAGCAATCACTTTATGAGCTTTATCATATCTTCTTTTAAGAATTAAATGCAATAATAAACATACCAATAACTTAACTTTTGATCAAGATCAAAAAGATATTTGTTTAGGCTTCTATAACGACCCCGCCTCCAGATAACCCCCAATTAAGGGAGACCAATAGGTCAGAGTCATTATCCCAATTAACAACATCAATGGTTCGACAAATAATCACTAATAATAAAAAAATTCTACCAAACTATACTGAAAGCTGGAATAAAATAAAATTTTGCATACCTTTTAAAAACTTTGGATATCTACTGCTATCCACAGCTTGAATCTATTCTATCTAATCATTGTCCCACTTTATTTATTATTTTCACAATGTGTCACTTTACTGTTTGTTCTTTTCAGGGTTGTATCTAAAATGCCGACAAACAAAACATCAGTCAGCATAAATGAATATGTCGATATGTGGGGACAACCAAAATTTCACAATAATGGCTAACAATCTAAATATCACAATCAAGTTAATTAAAAAGCAAATTTACGCTTTCAATGTGACATTCTCCACCGCTTTTACCCTAACCCTGGAATACCCTCTTTAGGGTTTCTTTTGCCATTTACTCAAGGCCACCTTCTCAATCCCAAGCTTGGTGCCTGGGGTCACCTCTCATGGTGCCCATTAGTCATGCAACAAAGACCACCTTCTCAATCCCAAGCTTGGTGTCTGGGGTCACCACTCGTGGTGCCCATGGTTCTTCCCTCATGGGCTTGACCTTCTGGCATCATCCATCAGGGTGGCATGTAGGTGCGAGAATACACATTTATATCATAATTGTGATAATCATAGTGACTTTATGATTTGCAAGTATGAACATCCAAACTGATAGGTTGCATTCAATGTGATTAATCCTCTAGCAAACCTTCGAAAAATTAATGGGATTAACCATAATTAACCACATACCTGATCCAGAGCAACTTGATGTCCAAGCAATAATGATAAAGAACAATCAAACAAGCAATCAACAATATCCTGAAATTAATGCAATACATCCAAGTGTAATAGTTTATCCAAAACATTCTCAAGATAGACTTGGATTCCACCTTAGGCTTTCTAGGCCAATTTAGGGTTTTATTAGGGTTTTAGCCTCCATAATGCTTTTATCACGTTTCATGCTCTTTTAGTTCACAAACCCTAATTTCAACATCATAAGCATAGTTGAATGTCAATTAAGTCGATTATTCCCCTTTTACACTAAAATTACAATCTTTATCCTCTTAAATTGTTTCAAGATCATTAGACTCAATTATCACCTTTAGTTTCTTTCGAATTGACAACTCATATTTCATTATGATCTAATCCACATATAAACTCCATTTATCACTAATATCACATTAATCCACTAGAAAACCCTAATTACCATATTAAGGGTATTTATCCATAATTAGTAACTTTTATAATCAAAATAGCTTAGAACCATCATATCATAGCTTTATACATGAATTTGAACAATTAAAGCCATTAATAATCTTAATTACTGACATTAGGGTTTCAAGGCCCATTAAAGCTGATTTATGTAAATGGAACCATACATTAATCAACTTTTCATGTAAAACGGATTGCAACTTTGCTTTAATATTCAATAGGTTAATACTTCCCAACTTAACCCCTTAAACCTCAAAGATTCATCCGTTACCCTCAATTAGGGTTTCTAACCACACTTTTAATCAAATTAATGTACCTTTGCAAATAGGTATGAAATCAGGCTTTAAAAGTATTTTTATTGGATTCTATGCGTTCTCCAGATCAATTTTCATATTTTTCATTTTCCATCGGAGCTACCAATAAAAAGATACGAATTTTACAAAATTTACTTACTTGGACCAATAGGATGCTGACACATCAGCAATCCCATGCAACGTGACGCTGTGCCACCCAGCCGATTTAGAAACATAACCAAATTACAATTCTACCCCCATGTAAGACGTCAGCTCTTCATACCCCGGAGGGGTATATCCGTCCAATGCCTCTGCCCGTCTTCAACCTCATAGAAACCCATTGCTTCCATTGCATTAGAGGTCGAGAGCGGTGCTACCTCCCCTCCTCTGGACCCTACGACCACCAGGGGGCATTCCTCCACCTCCGCCGCACACTTGTGCAAGCGAGGACGCCTTAGGGTCATGTTCATGATGGTCAGTTCAAGCTCTTTATGCCTGCAACATGTAGTCGACCTATTGTGCTTCTTTCGGCATTGTGGAAGCGCTAGGGCTCGGGGACGATGACCTAGCTATTCTCCAGTGACATGGGAGCATTGTGCTTACATCGTACTCCCATCCAGGGCTCCTCATGCTCTAGGGGTCGCATTACCCCCATGGTTAGGGTTTTGAATGAAAACAAGGAAGAATGAGAGAGAAGGGTGCATGAGATTCTCCTAGACTCAGTCCAAGGTTCTACCCCTTATATAGGGGAGGGTAGCAATGCCCTAGCTCGCCTATCCATGAGGAAAACAAGTCCCTCATCAACCATGGCAACCACACTTTCCTTGTTTAAGATAGAACTCCTCTCTTTTATTTATTAAAAGATGTCCTTTTCTAATCACGATCCTTGGTTATTAAGAAATCTGAATCTTACCTCTTTTATGTTCCTTGTGCTTGGCTTTTAATCCATGTGCCACAAAATTCTACTTTCTTAAAGCAAATAATATCTCTTTTTGATAATATCAAAAAGTCATTAATTATGTAGCACATTATTCTCATATTTTGTATTATTTACATTTTCTCTTTCTTCTTCTTTATTGGGACTCCTTGGACCCCAAGAAATACTAAAATTTAGAAATCCTTTTTGAAGGATTCTTATTATCCCTCTAGATGCATCTACATCCTTTATTTCTCATTATCTTACTTATTTCTTTATTAAAGGATTTCTCTTTATCTTTTATTTCCTTTTTCCTCTTTTCATATTTCTTTTATTAGAAATCACATTGAAACAAAATTTACTTAATTGTGGTCATTAATTCCACTTTCTAGAGATTTCTATGCATTTCTCATAATTACTTTTCTTAATATCCATTATCTTGTATCTTTTCCTTTTATTTGGACTTTTCTTCTTTTCTTCTCTTTTATATCCATCATTGGATTAATCTAATAATAGAAATTACAAAATTCCTATCAAAAGTAAGATTTGCAAAGAAATCCATCTTTTGAAGCAAATCATACAACCTTTTCAATTAAGTCCATATTCACAAAATCTTTACAATTCAATTATGAAAACATATGCAAAATTCAGGTTATAACATCCTTCCCCTCTTATAGGAATTTTTTCCTCAAAATTCCCTCAACCATACAAACAAACTGGATAAGACTTCCTCATGTCCATCATGGATCCCATGTGGTTTTACCCTCTTCATGGTGCCTCCCAAAAACCTTCATCATTTCATATTCTTGCATCTGAGTTCTTTCTCACCTTGGTACCTTGTACCCTCATAGGTGACTCAGGACATTTCAGCTTCTCTCAAAGCTAACTGGGTTCATGGCTCAGCACAAGGCTTGGGTACCTCACATAGTGCTATAGATCAGACTTGTGGAACACATCACGTTATCCTGAGGGGTAAGACTAAACATAACCATCTCCACCAATCCATCTCAAATGGACCCATATATCGGGGACTCATCTTTCTCAGCTATAGCTTAGAGGGGTCAGATTTTCACATCACATATTCTCCCACAGTGAACTGCATGTCAGTCTGCTTTGCATCAGCTCACAACTCATGTCGCCCCTGGGCTTCCTCAACCATCGCGTGATCAAAGTGACTTCATCTGCACACACTATGGTCATTTTATTACCTTTGCAAGGTCCCTTCACCAACATTATCTTAACGAAGTGGTGACCGAAACAACCTCCCTTACAGAGCTTATTTACATCCTGATACTGGCTATGGTGGTTATCATCACATCTCTCATAGGGCAAGAACTTCCCCCCATGTATCACCCTGAATGAGCACACATGCTCTCATCTGGATCATACTAACCCTTAGTTAGGGGTGATAAGCTATACTCACATCGAGTTCTTCATGTATCTACTTCCACCTTATGGAAGTGAATCTTTAGGTCATATTCAAGAACTTTTGAACTTGCATCCTGGTGCAGTTGAACCATCTCTCTTACTTGTAGTTCAACCAGATCTGTCTCTTGAAAATACTCTCTCTTTCTCTTAGATTATGTCATCTAGGTAACACGATCTTACCATAACCCATATTGCATCTTGACCTTCCTTGGTCCATGGGAGACTTACCACAAAATACACGGTGATCCACTCCCATTCCCTCTCGGAGACTCTTTATCCTTTGTATCACTTACTGAATTACTGGTGCTCATCCTTCACTACCTGACATGCATGGCGACAAGCCACATGCAACTTCACCTTAGGCATCCAAAGTACTATTGAAACTTACCATCTTAGTAGTACCATGGTGTATGGTGACTTAAAATCATGATCTCATGTATGTCATGATTCCTCAAGATTCATCCTCAGAAACCCTAAATCACTCTAGTCAGGGTTTCATCACCTTCTTTTCCAGAGAAGTGCATCTGAGGTTCTACAACCATCCTTCTATCATATCAAGGCCTAGGTTGGCTAACCAAACAACCACTAACTTGATCAACATATCTTGTTACATCTAAGTGTTAGCCAAACATATCTCCTTTTGCAAACTTAGGGTTAACCTAACAACCTCTTCTAGCCTCCAGCTGAACTAGGTAGCTGCATCTCAACTAGAGCATCCATTACCACATTCTCATGTATAAGGTAATGTTGAAGACATACACCTCCATTTACTCCACTTATCATCTCATCTTGGACTTTAAGCCTATCTTCATCAAGGGAACTCAAAGCTCATTCTTGTAGTTATCAAACTCTACCTTGTATTGTTCATAAGTTCCACATAACTCATGATAAAAAAATCCTCATAAGATGACTACCTTAGTTCTCTTAGTGTTTGTACAACATCCACTCATCTTACAATCCACAAGGGTACATTATTATCTCTATCCTCATGCATCATAGAAACATTTCCCATTCCAAGAGTAGAGATGGTATGAAATACAATAAACTCATATGTAATTCAAACTCACATGTCATCTAATCACCCACAAGTGTAATTCTTAAAATTATTTACTTGTATTGTTCTTTATATATTATACCCTTTACAAATGTATCTAATTATTATTCCTAATATCATCATCACATGGATATGTGAATAAATACTTTCTAATTCATATATCACAAACATTAACCTAATACATAGACTACATTATATCATCATTATAACAACATTCAAATATTTAACATGACCTAATAGTTATCTAAATATATATCTAACACAATAAGGCACTAAAACATGATAATCTTAATTGGCAAAGTATTATCAAGGAGTAAAATATGTATCTTTATCCCATTGTTTATCACATTAAATAGATCCTTGTGACCACCCTAATCCTATTATTGGATTAGGAAACTGTACTAATGGAAAAGAAGAGTAATAACATACATAATGATGGAAACACTAGCACAACATCAACTACTCAACCTATCATTGAGAACAACCATGGTTTTAATAATGCAAGAGGAAATAAGCATTTGGTTGTAGTCCAAATATAGAGTTCTTCCCATTCCAAGAGTAGAGATGGTACATCCCACATTTCCAGTAAACCCACAAATCTAAACTAAAACGTGCCTCACATGCATCTACATCATGAACATCTCAATATCCAGGTTACTTCCATGATAAACTGGTCTCGAACCCACTTGGGTCAACACACCATCCTTGGTCATCTCCTCTAGGTGTGTAGGGTGCCGACACTTTTGGGGTCATCCCTCTTCCCTTATACATCATAGAGTGCCCTCTTCATCTGCCTATTGGGTCCCATGAGTTCATGAAGGTGATCAATCTCCTAACCCATGGCCCTCAGATAATGATAGTTGTTACCTCCCGACCCTATCATCATGTACAACTAGGGAATTAGGTAACTCCTACTTCCATCGATCTTATCCCTACCTGACCGTAGGATAGACTTAGGATTCTAACATAGTAAATATCCAACTTGAATCCTTACCCAAGTCTCCATCATATCTCTTAGAATTCATGGTTTGACTTACATCCTTTCATAGGGGTCATGGCAAACTATCTACCTCGGTCAGGCCCCATACCACTTACCTCCATGGTAACATATCCACATGCACTCAGAGATGATCATCTATGGGTCTACAGGTTCACTCTTATACTATTTACTCTCCACATATCTTCTCAAGATCCTATGAGACCTCTTAGGGTTTCCTCAAACCCAACAAAAGTTGATATACACCCTACAAAAGGGTCCCTCTCCCAGGATGGGAGGAAACTACATCTTGATAACAAAGGTCACTGTTACAACCCCAGTTTTTGGTTTATTTGGTGAGAAATGTAATTTCTCATATTAAATATATTGGAACAAATAATGATATAATTTGTTTTGAATAAATGGGTTTCGTTTACAATAGCCTTGATGATTGTGTTGTCGGATTTATTGGATATTGGGCCCAATAACAAGAAATTCCATTAATAAATGCATAATTGAGTTTTTGGAGAAAAGAAAGATGTGGAAACCTCTAGAAGGCAAAATAATATAATCCAAAGTTGGATTTCGTGCCTCTTGGGTTCCTTGGGTTACAAGGAGTACAAAGTTGCAAAGAAAATGCAATAAGGAAAGAAAAGAGCAATTAAGTATCTCCTTATTAAGAAAGAAATTGAATATAATGATCAAATGTAGAAAACATGTGGAAAAAGGTATAATTGAGTTATCTTGGTGGATTTTTGTATCCAAAGGATTCCTAATGTTAAAAGGAACTCCAAATAAGGAAAATAAAAGAGAGATAAAGAGAAATACTCAAAAAGAGATATTTTAATAAAGATAAAGTAAAATAATAAGAAAAGGGATGAAAGATAAGGAAAGAGGCTAAGGAAATATTCCCAAGAGGGTATTTCGATCCATTAACGTTCCTTGAGGTTCAAGGAACTCAAAATAATAATTTAACAGCAAAGGAAAGAGAAAATAGGTGAAATATATATATATATATAATTAAGAGATATCTTGCACTTAAAGAAAAGGAACGTTTTCTTTGAGATAATGAGCACAATTTTGGTAGAGCGGTAGACTAAGTAATTATGGACTTTCCCTCCAAATTTGGGATTAATTGGATACTTGGTTTGGGAGTTATAGCTTTTACAAGATTCCCTAAAGTGTTGGGTTTATAATGAATGTCACAATTCATTTAAAAAGGAAAATAAAACTCTATTTATTTTAGACGCGGGTTATCTGAACCGCAGGTCTCGCATCTAACGATGTTGGATCATCGTGTAGATCCCATTCCGAGAAGGAATCTTGGCCACCTTGTTCTTGGAAGTCATCGTGACTCTGGGCATGAGAGGGCCTGAGGTTAAGTCCTTTGGGTTCGAGAAGTCCTGAGGATCCCAACCATACCAGGTTTTGGGACCTGGCATGGCGTATGTGGGATTTCCCAAATCGGGGAGGGGCACCCTCAACCCTACCTATATATGAGGGGTTGTGCACCCTCTGTGAAAGCCCAGAGCTTCCCTTGGAGTTCAGATGGGAGAGCCTAGCAAGAGGGCGGGGTCAATTTCGAGAAGAAACTCGACTTCCACCTCCAACCTGAAGCTGCTTCTCGCCGAAGAGGGGACTCCTCCGTCCCATCGACCCGGGCCATGCTTTGCGAATTTGAGGGCACCATTGAGTTCAGAGAGTCCGAGAGAGGGTGCGACAGAATCCACCTGCGGCTGGGGAAGTCAGATGATCGGAGTCAACCCTGAGGTTGACCACGGGCAAATACGGGTCGCGAACATGGGATGGCCTCACGAGGAAGAAGAAGGAGAAAGGGCGAAAATACATCCTTGCCCCCGACAACTGTGAAGGAAGGTAAGGGTAAAATATTTATTTGCAACTTTAAATCTAAAACATGGGTGCACATATTCTAGGCCATTGGATCCTGCGTGTTCCATGGGACCATGGATTGGGCGGCCACTGGTTTTCTCGAATTAACAAATAAATATTGAAAATGATTTTTCTTTGCAAAATTCATAGAATCCTCTAGGAAGCTCTAATGAGAAAAGTTTATACATGAAAGTTTCTTAGAAAAATATGAGGAACACATTAAAATTAGTTTGAGAACTTGATTTCGTTCATATTTGCAAAAGTGTGCTAAGTTAATGAAAAGTGCTTTGAAATTATGTTAGAAACCCTAATTGTAATTAATGGCTAGGTTCATGATGCTTAGTTGGTGAAATTAAGTAGTAATAACATGTTGAAACGTTAATGATGAACTTGAACCTGATCTAGATTATTTACTGCATGATTTAGGGTTTTACACCAATTATGGATGAATAAGCACTTAGAAACCCTAATTTTGGGTAAAAGAGGATAAGATCATATTTAATTCGAACAATATGATAATATGTTGTTAAATTATGGTTCTAAGATATTTTGAATATAAAAAGTTCCTAATCATGGACAGATACCCTTAATTTGATAATTAGGGTTTTCTAATGGATAAAGTTGGAATTAATGGAATTCATAGGTGAATTAGATCATAATGAACTATGAGTTGTTAATCCGGAAGGAACCTAATATGATAAAAAGGCTCTAATGTGAATATGTGAAGGTTTTGCACTTAGAACTGCTATTCTAGGGTATAAATGAGGAAAGTTGTAAAAAGATCAAAAATAACCCCAATAAAACCCCAATTCGGATTAGAAACCCTAGAAAGTGAATTCAAGTCAATTAAATAGATATATTCTTGGTAAAGTGTAGTAAATAGGTTACGTATGCTTTTCAGGAATTCTGTGATTGTTGAACTTCTTCTTGGATTAATTTCTTGCTTGGAATCATTATTAGCTTGTTGAATCTACAAATCAGGTATGTGGTTAGTTATGAATAACCGCCTTAGTTTCCCGAGGATTTTCCGGATGGTTAATCGCATTGAATGCAAGTTATCAGTTTGGATGTTCATACTTGCAAATCATAAAGTCACTCTAATTATCACATTAATAATAGAAGTATGTATTCTCGCACCTACATGCCACCCTGATGGATGATGCCAAAGGTCAGGCCCAGGAGGGTAGACCCATGGGCACCATGAGTGGTGACCCCAGGCACCAAGGTCGGGAATGAGAAGGTGGCCTATGATATTTCATGACTAGAGGGCACCATGAGTGGTGACCCCAGGCACCAAGCTCGGGATTGAGAAGGTGTCCTTAAGTCAATGGCAAAAGAAACCATAAGGTGGGTATGCCAGGGTTAGGGAAAAAGCGGTGGAGAATGTCATACTGGAAAGTGTAAATTGGCTTGCTAATTAACTTGATTGTGATAATTAGATTGTTATCCATATGTGCGAACTTTTGGTTGTCCCCACATACCAGTATATTTTGATATACTGACCGATGTTTTAGTTTTTGACGTTTTAGGTACAAGTTTGAAAAGAACTAACAGTAAAGTGGCATATGCAAAATTAATTAAGAATTAAAGTTCAAAAGAGGATTAGTTAGAGTTGACTCCTGATGCAGATAGATGTAGACATCCTAGTTTTGGAAAAGGTATGCAAAGTTTTAATTTTATACCAAATTCTAGTTAGTTAGTAGAATTTCATAATTATTATTGATTATTTGTTGAACGTTTGATCATGTTAATTGAATAACGGCTCTGACCTTCGGGTCTCCCTTAATTGGGGGTTACCAGGAGACAAGGTCGTTACAATTGGTATCAGAGCGAAGGTTCCTCATTTAATCTTTAATAATTATTCAATTTTACAAATTCCATAGAACCCAATGGAGTTATTAGAGGATTATCTGAAAGACAGAGGTGTCTGGAAAAGGATCACGGTCGGGGGCTGGCAATATTTTCCTCCGCACCGCTAGTCAGAATACGAGGACTCCCAGATCTGTGTGACTGTCTGGCCAAAGTCTTAGCGTATGAATCGAAATAAGATACCTTTAGGACTTTCTCATCTTATTCATCCCTTCTCAACTCAAATTTTGTTAAGGACCTCAAGGGTTAGGGTTTTCTCTCTTCCCCGCACCCTCTTGAGGTATGGGTAAGGTTGATAAGGTCTAAGGAATCCTCCACCAAATTAATGAAAAGCATGTAAATAAGATGTAATGGACATAAGCTTAATAGAGTAAGTGTAAAGGAATAGATACATGCTTAGGTCGTATGACACGAGTTGTCATTTCCCTTAGGAGAGACATGAGGATAGACATCCTTGGTAGGAGGATGAGTAGAGAGAGTTAGTCTTGGAGGTAGAGACCTCCATTAAAAGTAGAGACCTAGCACATCCTTTGAGGATGATGTTAACCCTAACCCTAAGTGAAGGTTAGAGAGAGAGATGACATGATGAGTTATATGTCATGGTATACCAGGTGTTTGGATAGACATGCTTTTGGATGCCCATATGAGCCATGAGAGGTTGGATGACCTAGCACCTTTGGCGACCCAACTCTGCATATGGGTCATGCATATTAGAGTGAAGGATAGCTCCTTCAATGATGAGGTTGGTTAAGAACCTATGGAAACCCCGTGAGATTATATGAGCATGGCTTGGTATGCACCCAGAGTACGATAGTAGTGCGGAAGTAGGTTGAAAACCTGACCAGTAAGTATGATGGATACCTTATGAGATAAGCATAAAGGGCTATCATGAACATAAGTATCACCCATGTAGGGGTATGCTTGTAAGATTGGCCCACGTTAATGGAGAGAGGACCTCGAGTAGTAAGGTTGCTTGTAGGGTTAGCTCTAGAGAGAGAGAGAGAAAGCAGGACCCCAAGTAAGGAGGATAGAAGCTTACATTCCGAGACATGGGGAACAGTGGGGAGTTGAGGATGATGTGACCTAAGTGGATGATAGTGGTTACCTCGTGCTTGATCTCTGGAAGCTAAGGATATCTTGGTTTCCTTTGGAGGAACCAAACCCTGGAGGGAGGTTGATGCTTCTGGTACCTATGTGCCTATGGTGAAGGTGTCTACCTTCTGAGATGAGACAAAGAGTGCCTTAGACCCTGAAGAGGTTTAGTAACAGGTTGTGAGGCCTAGTACCTTGTTGGTTGTCCTTGACGAAGACTTAACTCTAAAGTGTGATCGAGTTAAAGGATGACAGGAAGTGAATGTCATGCCTTATGCATGCTTGATTCATGGTTAAGAGATTGAGCAGGTTGTACATCCAATGATGAACCCAAGGTTCCTAGGCCTAAGAGGGGAAATGGTGTACTTGATGCCCATTGTGAGATTTGATTCTCTATAGTTTCGAGCATGGTACACCTCATGTGTGAGGGAACAGGAAACCCCTTAAGATAAAGGTATCTTTGATGAATCCCTCACAACCAAGGTAGTGACATGAAAAGGTTTGTTCATGACCCAATGTTGAGGATGAGATCAAGCATGACCTAACGTGGTTTAATAGATGGTCTGCTTATGCCTTAGTAGCTAGCTAGGGTTAAGCATGCTCATGTGGATGTAAACTCTGGACATAAGGGTGTTTGTGACCTTTGTTGTTAAGGCATAGTTTCCTCTCATCCTGGGAGAGGGGCCCTTTGGTAGGGTGTATACTAGTTTTGTGGATTTTGAGGTAACCTAAAGAGGTTTCATAGGATCTTGAGAAGCTAAGTGAAAATACATGGTATGAAAATATACCTGTAGACCCATAGATATCCATCTCTAAGTGCATATGGATGTGTTACCATGAAGGTAATCGGTATGGGGCCTGACCAAGGTAGGCAGGTTGCCAAGACCCCTATGAAAGGATGAAAGACAGCCCATGAATGTAGAGAGAGATGATGAAGGCTTGGGTAAGGTTCTGAGTTGTACATGTACTATGTTAGAATCCTAAGTCTATCCTAGGGTCAGGTAGGGATAAGATCGATGGAAGTAGGAGTTGCCTAATTTCCTAGCTGCACATGACCATAGGGTCGGGAGGTAACAACTATCATTGTCTAATGGCCATGGGTTAGGAGATTGATCACCTTCATGAACTCATGGGACCCAAGGGGCAGATGAGTAGGGCACTCTCTAGACGCATAAGGGAAGAGGGATGACCCCAAAAGTGTCGGCACCCTATAGACCTAGAGGAGATGACCAAGGAATGTGTGTAAACCTCAATAGGTTCGAGACCAGTTTTCCATGGAAGTAATTTTTTTTATATCGTGATGTTTGTAGAAGCATATGTGGCACGGTTCAACTTAGATGTAAAGGAGTACTGGTAAGGTGGGATGTACCATCTCTATTCTTGGAACAGGAAGAACTCTGTCTTTGGACTACAGCCAAATGCTTATTTCCTCTTGTTATGGGAATGAGAGATCGGAGAGTATGCATGCCATACACCAAGGATAAAGATGATGTGAGTTGGAACGTTGCTACAAGGTATGAGGATAGAGATGATAACATACCATTGTAGAGAGAATGATACATGGATGGTTTTCAAATAGTAAGAGTATTAAGGAGATCATCTTGTGAGGATGTGATACCCTGAGCTATCTGGAATTTGCAAGATATGCAAGGTTGAGTTTGATCACCAAGAGAATAAGCTCAGATGTTTCTTGATAAAGATAAACTTAGAGTTGTTATAATAAGTGGAATACGTGTATGTCTTCAACATTACCTAATACCTAAGGATGTGAAGCAGTAATGGATGCTTTAGTTGAGATATAGCTGACTAGTTTGGCTAGGGACTAGAAGAGGTTGTTAGCCTAACCTTAAGTCTAGAAAGGAGATGTGATTGGCTAACACTCAGATGTAACGAGATGTGTTTAACAAGTTAATGGTTGTTTGGTTACCCAACCTAGTCCTTGATGTAGTGAAAGGATGGTTGTAGAACCTCAGATGCACTTCTTTGGAAAAGAAGGTGAGGAAACCCTGATCAGAGTGGTTTAGGGTTTCTAAGGAATCAACCTTGAAGAATCATGACATACAAAAGATCATGATTTTAAGCTCATCATACACCGTAGTACTACAAGGATAGTAAGTGACAGTAGTACTTTGGATATTTAAAATGAATTTACCTATGGTATGTTGCAATGCATGACAAGAGGTGAAGAACGAACACCAGTAACCCAGTGCATTGATATGAAGGATAAAGAGAGTCCCCAAGAGGGAATGGGAGTTCACCACTTATGATGTTGTGGTAAGAATCCCCTTGAAAAGAAAGATCAAGATGCAATATGGGTTATGGTAGATCACCTTACGTAGATGACGTACTATCAAGGGACAGATCCAGTTGAACTACATATGAGAGAGATGGTTCAACTACACCATGATGCAAGTTCAAAATTTCTTGAGTATGACCTAAAGGTTCACTTCCATAAGGTGTGGAAGTAGGTACATGAAAAATTCGATGTTAGTACTTCTTATCACCCCTAATTAATGGTTAGTATGATCCAGACTAGAGGGTATATGGAGAGCATGTGTGCTCAATCAGGGTGATACATGGAGACAATTCTTAAAGTATGATGTTAACCACCATAGCCTTTATCGGGATGCAAGAAGTTCTATAGGGAGGTTGTGTCGGTCACCACTTCATTAAGATGATGTTCGTGAAGGAGGCCTCATGAAGGTTAGAAACGAACCACAGTGTGTGCAGATGAAGTCACTTTGATCGTGCAATGGCTGAGAGAAAGCCCAGAGGTGACATGAGTAATGAGCCGATGCAAAGCAGACTGACATGCAGTTCACTATGGGAGAATATGTGATGTGAAAATCTGACCCCTCTAAGCAACAACTGAGAAAGCTGAGTCCCCGATATATGGGTCCATTTGAGATGGATTGGTGGAGATGGTTGTGTTTAGCCTTGCCCCTCAGGATAACGTGATGAATAAATGTGTTCCATGAGTCCGATCTAGAGAACTATGTGAGGTACCCAAGCCATGTGCTGAGCCCTGAACCTATTTATCTTTTGAGAGGCTGATATGTCCTGAGTCACCTATGACGGTATGATATACCAAGGTAAGAAAGAACTCAGATGGAAGAATATGAGATGATGAATGTTCTTGGGAAGCACCATGGAAAGGGTGAAGCCACATGGGAGCCATGATGGACATATGAAAGGCTTATCCTGTTTGTTTGCTTGCTTGATGCAATTTTGAGGACAAAATTCTTATAAGAGGGGAAGGATGTTACAACCCCAGTTTTGGGTTTATTTGGTGAGAAATGTAATTTCTCATATTAAAGATATTGGAATAAATAATGATATAATTTTTTTTGAATAAATGGGTTTCGTTTACAATATCCTTGATGATTGCGTTGTGGGCTTTATTGGCTATTGGTCTCAATAACAAGAAATTCAATTAATAAATGTATAATTGAGTTTTTGGAGAAAAGAAAGATGTGGAAACCTCTAGAAGGAAAAAAAATATAATCTAAAGTTGGATTTCGTTCCTCTTGGGTTCCTTGGGTTCCAAGGAGTCTAAAGTTGCAAAGAAAATGCAATAAGGAAAGAAAAGAGCTATTAAGTATCTCCTTGTTAAGAAAGAAATTGAAAATAATGATAAAATGTAGAAAACATGTGGAAAAAAGGTATAATTGAGTTATCTTGGTGGATTTTCGTATCCAAAGGATTCCTAATGTTAAAAGGAACTCCAAATAAGGAAAATAAAAGAGAGATAAAGAGAAATACTCAAAAAGAGATATTTTAATAAAGAAAAAGTAAAATAATAAGAAAAAGGATGAAAGATAAGGAAAGAGGCTAAGGAAATATTCCCAAGAGGGGATTTTAAGCCATTAAGGTTCCTTGAGTTTCAAGGAGCTAAAAATAATAATTTAATAGCAAAGGAAAGAGAAAATACGTGAAATATATATATAATTAAGAGATATCTTACAATTAAATAAAAGGAATGTTTTCTTTGCGATAATGAGCTCAATTTTGGTAGAGAGGTATATTAAGTCATTATGGACTTTCCATCCAAATTTGGGATTAATTGGATACTTGGTTTGGGAGTTATAGCTTTTACAAGATTCCTTAAAGTGTTTTTTTTAGAATCGAGCGCTCTTTATTTATTCCACTTGTGAAACCCTATCAAGGTAAAACTCCACACTAGTATTGTTTACATGGACATCTAAAAGATGGTGTCTGCAGATGCAATCCGGGGGGGAATTGAAATGGATCTTAGGTGATCTGCTCCTGAGTTGGTATTTTACCAGTCCATCTGCTACTGAGTTGCACATTCGTCCTACATACTGAACCGTCGTGTTTTCTGGCCTATCCTCACACAACCTGGTTAACCAGTAAGTGAACTTGGGTTAGTTCTGGTCTTCTTCCTCTAACAACTTTAGTGTGACTTGGAACTCTGTTTCAACTAAAACTCTGGGCCATACATTTCTCTTTATCTGTTGAAACGCAAAGTGAATGACGGCCAATTCAGCGGCAGTAGCTGAACTGGTGTGAATCTTTTTGGTCCAGCCACCCAGCCAGTGTCCCTGAGCATCTCTTGCAATGATCCCAATAGCTGCACCCTTATTGTTCATTGAGGCATCTACATTATGTTTGACAAAGTTTTCCGGAGGCCTATTCCATACTTCAGTTGATTTTGATGGCTTCTCGCCTCTCCCTATCATCCAGCTTCCCGCTGCCAACTGTATCAAGGCTTTGATCTAGGTAATCTGATGTGCAATACTCTTGACTTCACCTTCAAAGATCTCAGTGTTCCTGAACTGCCAAATTTTATTACGAATAATCCAGAAATTTTCTCCCAGAATATTTCTACCATCAGTAGTTGTTTTTATCCAATCGTTCATTATATCTGCCTGCATGAACCGTCTTGCCTCGTGGGTAGGGAGTATTTGATTCCATATCTCCCTAACTTTGATGTAGTCATGTAGAGTGTGTAGAACCATTGCATCGGACAACCCACATCTCATACATAAACAACTTGCAGTCATATGTCTGATCTTGCGGCGCTCATTTGGGAGAAGAGATTCATGGTAAACTAGACAAGAAAAAAGCTTGATCTTCGCCAGCACCTGTAGTTTCCATACATTACTCCAATTTTCTTGACCTCAGTTTTCCTTCTATTTCTTGAGGGTATGGTATGCTGAGCTTGTTGTGAAACGACCATCTGTAGTGTGAATCCATGCTCTATGATCCTTTTGATCTGAATGTAATGGGGTGTCTATCTTTAGTATTAACTGGACCGTGTCTTCCTCGAACCAGTGATTGAGGAAGTCCAAATCCCATTCACCTGAATCCATGACGAAGCTTCCAACCTTTAGATCTGTAAGGTCATCAGGTATCTACTTCTTTGCTCGATCTCTAAGAAAGATCCCCGGTCGCACCCAGCTGTCATGCCATACGTTCACCGATAGGCCGCTAATAGGGATCATGATAGAATTCTCGTAGATGAACTGCTTACCCTCAGTGGAAACCTGAGCAAGTCTCAATGTTGCCACCTGCTTTCCAGCCTCAGTTGCTTCAAATCTTTTTCTGATTGCATTACACCAGGGTGTTTGTCGATTCGCTGCTAGATCCCAGGTGTTCATTAGCACGAAAGCTTTGTTCCAGTCTCGCATGCACTTGATACCCAGGCCCCCATTTTCCTTTGAGCTTGTAACTTTGTTCCACGCTACCAAGGACACCGGCCTTGATTTATAGCTGCCCCCCCATATGAACCGTATGAAAACTACATCAATTTTGTCACACAGGATTTTAGGCAACACTACGGTCTGCATAGCGTAGGTAGGAATGGCAGAAAGAGTGGATTTGGCTAAGTAGACCCTCCCTGCCATAGATAATTTTTTTTGCTACCCAGGCTTCAATCTTACTCTCCATCTTGCCAAGAATATACGCATATGTATGTTTAGAAATCCTTGTGTGCAAGATTGGAACTACCAAATACCTACCATGATCATCCGTTAGATGGAACTTACTCATCTGATGTATTTCTCTTTTTGTAGCATGAGGTACACTTTTAGAGAAGTAAATCTGTGATTTGGCGACTGATATTTCCTGCCTAGATGCTCGTTCAAAGTCTTTGAAACATTGTAAGATGGTTCTCATGTGTTTCCTACTAGCCTCTACAAAGAGTACCAAGTCATCAGCAAAGTAGACGTGAGCTACTGTACACCCAGATCTTCCCAACTTTATCGGTTTCCAGCTGCCTTCATTCACCTTTTCCTGGATCATTTGTGACAATCTCTCTAAGTATAAGACAAATAAGTATGGCGAGAGTGGATCGCCCTGCCGAAGTCCCCTGCTAGCAGTAAAAGCTTTGGATTGTTTACCATTCCAACAAATAGTTGAACTTCCCCCAGATATAGAGTTCATGATGAATTACTTTATGTTTGTAGGAATGTTCACCTTGTCAAGTGTATCCTAAATGAAACTCCTTGCCATTCGGTCATAGGCTTTGGATAAATCTATTTTGATTGCCATGTATTTTTCACCTTTTCTCCTTTTCATGCCATGAATGATTTCCTGCACCACCGCTAAGTTATCTGTAATTCTTCTGCCAGGGACGAAGCTGCTTTGCTCCGTCGAAATCCAATTCGGTATGTGTTTCTTCAACCTTTCAACTACCACCTTTGAAGCTAGTTTCAAGATGATGTTGTTTAATGAAATTGGTCTCAATTGGTCGCATTTTTCTGGATGTGGCACATTTGGAATTAAGATGATGGTTGCATTGCAGATTTCATCTTTAATCGAATTTCCTATGATCATGTCTTTCATCGTACTAGATACTGATTGCCCTACAGATGGCCGGTTTCCTTTTAGAAATTCGACAGTGATCCCATCAGGGTCTGCAGCCTCGAAGGGTTTCATGAGTTTCAGAGTTTCGAAGATTTCTTCGTTTGAAGGTATAGCAGCAATTTGGTTCTTTTCAGACGTAGACAACTTCTGAAACCTGCCTGGTATTGTCATACTCGAGTGCCTTCTCCTGCTTGTTGTTTCAGTGAGCATGCCTTGGAAGTGATCCACTACCATATTCATGATAGCAGTTTCATCAGTTAACCAACAGCCAGTAGCATCCTTTAGTGTGGTTATAGAGTTTCGTCTTCTCCTTTGATAACCCAAGCCTGGTAGAATCTTGTATTATTATCACCATTCTAAAGCCAATGGATGTGTGATTTTTGTTTCCAATCCTCCTCTTCCTTTCTAATGATACGTTGTAGATCAATTTGCATGTCAATGTAGAGCTTATCTGTTATGGCATCATAATTCTCTACGAGCATGCGTTGCAAGGTAGTGATATTTCTCTACAATCTCACCTTATCTCGTGACTGGTTCTGCTTTATTCTTTGTTCCGTTTTCATTAGCTCCTGCTTCACTGTCTAGAGTGTAGCATAGAAGTCTGATGAATCTTCCCACCTTTCCCGTACCAGCAACTTCATTTCCTCACTGCTATTCCAAGAGACTTTGGTTAGAAATCTGACTGCCTGCATCTCTCTTTTTTGGGGCTTCAGGAGCAAAGGACAGTGTTCCGAGGAGAGTCTAGGGAGATGTCCAATGTACCACTGTGAGTATTTGTTAAGGAATGACGCATTGGAAAAAGCACAATCCGGCCTCTCTTGAAGTCTGTCGTGTTTATACGTGAACCGAACACCTGAGAAACCCATATTCGATAGCCCAGCCTCCATCATCACCTCCTTAAAGCTTCTAGCCTCAGTGAAATTGTATCTGTCATTGCCCGATTTTTCCTCCGAAGTCATAGTTGTGTTACAATCCCCCATAACTATCCAGGGTTCCGTAATTATTTCACTGGCTTCTATGATTTGTTTCCATAGTAAGTTTCGAACACTGATGTACGGGTTTGCATAAACGAAGGTAATCAATGCTTCGTTGGCTATTCTGCAGGTAACATATTGTCTATGGCTTGATATGATTTGGACCAATGCTTCGTCTCCTTTCTAGCAGACCCATATGCCACCAGCGAATCCCCTAGCCTCTACCCGGTGCGAGTTAGAAATGCCCAAAGATTTAATAGTCCACAAAGCATGCTTCCCACTTATGCGAAGTTCAAGAATGGCAACCACGTCCGGTTGATGTTGCCTCATGAAACGAGAAAGAACAGACCAACGATCTTTGTTTCCGATTCCTTGAACGTTCTAGCACAAGATGCACATAAATGATATCTATTAAAAAATAAGGGCAAGAAGAACGGGACCTGCTAGGAGAACCCTACCCCTGCACTCCCTTCTTCAACCTCCGCAACTTCCGCTTCAGTCTCCCGAATACAGTCTGTCGCAGATATTGTTTCATCAGATGGTGTGGTTGCCTTTGTTGTGTTGGAGATGTTACGACTGATATTCAAATCCTCCTAAAGCGCTAGCCGAGTGCTCCTTCTCCATTTATCTAGAGGATTAGGAGGTTTGTAATTGCCACTTCTTTTCGTGTTCAGAGCTTTTCCGCATTTTTCTTCCCTGGGAAGTAAAGCTTTATCCACTCCTTGCAATCGTTTCTTCGTCTTGTTCTTCTTTGGCCCCTCCTTGAATGTAATCTCCCTCACCTTCTTATGTTCATTTTCCTTCTCCATTTCCACTTCATTACCTACCGTATCCTCATCTTCAACTATTGTGATGACTTGGTACACATCTGGGTTCACAGCAGTATGTTTTTGTTGTCTATTATGCCTGCTTGAGTTTTCCGCAATGACATGATTTCCAGCCACTTTGGTGGTATTTGTGATGTCCGTCAAGATAGATTTATCTAATACTTCTCCACCTTCCCCTTGTTTTTTCTTCTTGCGTCAAACCTTAGTCTTCGCTTGTGGTTCCTTCACATGAGTCTGTGCTTCGACTACTTCCTCCTCCTGGACAGTGAGATCTTCTTGAACTAAGCCCACAAAGCGGTTGGAAGTTTCCACCCTGGTGGACTCCGGGACTGTCCTACTTCTTCTGCTTCCCTTTTTATATCTTTGGGTTTGCCAGCCGCTAATAATGGAGTCCTTTGGAGCATGTGTTTCCCCAGATAAATCCCTCCCATTTGTATCTCCTCTACTGTCTTCCTTTTCTGAACTTGTCGTGCAATTCTTGGATACGTGTCCCTCCTTACCACATTTAGTGCATGCCCATGGTAAGCCCTCATAGATAACTTCATATGCCACTCCATTGATAAGGATGGAAGAAGCCAGATCCTTCGATGTGTCGACCTCCACTGCAAGTCTGGCGAACCGACTACGGGACCTATTTTCCATGTGACTATCCACCTTTATCAAGCAGCCAAGGGCCATTCCTATGTACTGGAACATAGTTGTGACATAAAGATGAAGCATAATATTTATGATACGAACCCAGGTCACCATGTAATCTGATATGGCTTCAGTGGGCTTAAAGTTAGGGTACCATTCCCAGACTAGAATATTGCACCCAAAGATCTTCCAGGGACCCCCGACCAGGGCGGTATCAAAATCTTGTTGACAGGAGAACTGTATTACGAAATGTCCAAACTAAAGCTCGAACATGTTAAATCTACCTTTGATCTGCCACAACGCTTTAATCCTGTCACGGAGGGTCATGTACCCGATATCTGTTCCGAGCATTCTCACCACCACGGCATAGCGCCAGGGTCTAACTAGGTCCTCTTCGGCATCTGGATCGATTTCAAGGGTTGGGGTGTCATCCATCTCCTCCAGCGAGACAGCCCCTGTTATGACCCCATCTGAGCTTAATTGGTAAACTAGGGTTTACCTAGACAATTGCAAAGAGTAATTGGAATAATCATTCTTAAAATCTAATTAATGACTATAACACAATTAGGATGTTTTAACTATGATAAGAAGTCTAAATGTTCTTTTGTCTTGAGAATTAGGGTTTGAGAAGCATAGACCCTAATCGGCCCAAAATAGGGTTTTAATGATACATGGATACAAAATTTGATAAGTATAGTGTCTCGATAAATGATTTTTAGTATATTATGTGTAACTCTGATTTATCTCAAATTTGGATATGATTTGGATACCTCAAATGTGAACAACATTGGAAAATATCAGAATTTTTGAAGAATATTCTGACCTGTTTATTGGTCGAGTTTCAAACTCGACCGATCACATTTTCAGATTTTATATAGCAGTGTGGTAATTGAATTTTATCTTTTTATTGGTATATCCAATTGATCTTAAATTTTAACTGTGCTTGAAAAACCCAATTTTAGATACTATTTTAAATTGGCGTAATTTTTGGATGACTTTTGATCTCTACAGTGAGGGTGTCGGTCGAGTTCTGTGCAGGACAAACTCGACCGAATATGCTGCAGACTGCAATATAGTAGTGCACTGTTTGATTTTTTATTATTTATTTGTAACTAGAAATGATCTCAAATTTTTACTGGAGGTCTGAAACTTCATTAGGTACAATATATAAAATTTCCAGAATTTTTGGAGCTTCTGTTAGCTATTCAGTAGGAGAATTACAGAAACTATTGTGAAACTGAATATTCAGCCAATATAATTAAAGTTGAGTGTTGGGTCAATATGCAATTGACCCAAGCAGCTCAAATTGACTTATATGATCGACCACACACACACACAGCTCTCAGTCTTCATCATCCACCCCAGAGAAATGAAAATCTAGAGAGAGAGGGAGAGTTAGGGCTTGAGTGGAGAAAGAGGAGGAATTGCTGACCTAGGGTTTTGCGGTGCGAGGAATGGTGAAATCAAGTAAGTTTGGATTCTTTGCATAGACTTTTATGGTTAATCTACTCTCTCATGTCAAGATTCCGTCCATGCTCTGATTTGATCCAAGATGATGTTGAAATTCCCTCTTTTCTCACCCTTTCTTCATAATCCCTCATTTTCAAGGTTTCCGAGTTGAATGGAAGAAGAATTGGGAGATTTGCTAGGGATTTGATATGAGTTCGAGATCCCCTGAGTTGAGCTGCAGTTTTGAGGTGTTTTCATACCTTAGGGTGAATGGGTTCTTCCTTCAAACAGTGTAATGCACAAAATTTGATTATAGCATCCAAATCCCTAATTGCTTGGTATGTGATTTTAAACCCTGAATGTCCATTTGTTCTGTGTAGTTGCAATTTGATATGAAATGGGCTCCTTCTCTATTTGAACGACTCTCTGATGATAGAATCATATTAGAAATGTATACAACACATTCTAGAAATAATGCCTTTCGGATTCATATTGTATGATGTAATTAGGGTTTAACCTAACTGAGATCTCACTAGAGTTTTAATCCAATTGAAGAGATATCTAGACTTAAACCAAACCTAGGTCTAAATGCTCTCAATCAAGCTTAAGGCTATCATATTTCAATATCTAAAACCTTTGGGATTCGTCACTAAGTCTATGACTTTGATTTCACTAGTTTAAGCTCGAATGATCTGTGCCACGGCCGTGGGGTGACACCATGACCGTGTTGGAGCAAACCCTAATTGAACACTTAAAGATCAAAGTTAAATAAAGAGGACTAGTAATCCTATAAGTGGTTAGGATGTAACTCATGGGATATCTTAAGTGAATTTTACTCTTGTTACATGATATCTCAGTGAATGGTATGGAAAACCTAAATTTAGTTAAATTTCCATGGTTTCATATCTATATTGATTGTATATGATTTGTTGGAAACAATCATTATTTAGTGAATGCTTATATCCTATGAAATCCTTAT
Organism: Alisma plantago-aquatica; assembly: GCA_963693085.1. Classification (NCBI taxonomy): domain Eukaryota; kingdom Viridiplantae; phylum Streptophyta; class Magnoliopsida; order Alismatales; family Alismataceae; genus Alisma; species Alisma plantago-aquatica. Next base: position 469,263,696 of record OY856415.1, read on the forward strand.
GAGAGCCATGTGACAAGTGAATGAGGCAAATGAAAAGGTGAATGAGGTGAATGAAACACTAAGAGTAGGGTGTTAGCATGTGATGAATGAATAAGGCAAATGAAACCCTAAGGATAGGGTGTTCAATGAATCATGTTATGGTGATATGAAAGGTCTTGATATGAGATGTGGTGATGCTTAACTGTTGAATTGTATGTTTCTAGTGCATTTAACTTTATATGCTTGTTCTCTCTGAGTTGATATCTACATACTGCAGGGCTTCTTATTTTCAATACATATCTCGTAAATTGCAGGTGATGAGATATGACATGCCCTAGAAAGGGATGTTACTGAGACATGATATATGTTAAATACATGAGTTATGATGTTTCTTATGATATGATATGGCAGGCCGTGTGAGCCTTGTGAGAAATGTTAAATGAGTTATGATTTCTGTCTAAAATGTACCCATAATGTTAATGTTAGACTTAGGTGCCCTGAACACCGTAGAACCCCATTGCGTGGTCTGTACCTTTGGGGTGAAACGTCCTACCTAGCGTGTGTCTAGATGGTCGGTGACCAGTGTTCAACAATAATCCGTGCGTGTGTCACGGTGGCACTGGAGTAAATAGGGGTTATTCAACAATAATCTGTGCGTGTGTCACGGTGGTAACCCAGACTCTCCGCCTATGTACTCAGGTAGGAGGAGTCTAGTTTACACTCTTTGAAGAGTGCAGTGAGGCCGTTGTGAGCCTGAGGCCCTTGAGCGCCTGAGAGTCCTGTGCAGACCAGGACGAGAAGTCAGACTTAGCATTTCCCGGGTGTGTCGCTAAGTCTTGTACGGTGTGGCCGTAGTGCACTGCGAGTCTCTATGCAGAGTATACTGCATAGATCATGGCATAAGTTAAAATATGATCATATAGGTTCACAGAGTTCCTTATAAATGAAAGAGTTAAGGAAGACTAGAGCACAGTCTTCTAGTAGTTATTCTTTGGATGCAATATTTACATTCTTTGTTATTTCAATTATATTGTTTTAGAACTGCTCAGTGTAGTATTTATTGTTGTTAAATTTCATATCGTTTACTCAAAGTTATATCTGTAATCACATTAGTGCCTTAGACTGTTTCTTTGAAGTACTCATTCACTGAGCGAGTAGGCTCACCCCTCTACTCAAACATTTTAGGGTTAACCGCGTGGACTTGAAGATGGTCAGAGCATCAGTGTAGATCTTCCACAAGAGTTAAGTACAAGATTAGTTGAGTCAGTCGGTCCTTGTCACTCTAGGTCCTCAGTAAGAGATAAGAGAGAGAGTTGTAATTACGATGTGTAATATTATTCCTCTTTTGAAATTGTATGCTAATTAGTAGGTCTTATGTGCATAAGGTGTGAGAGACATCATGAATGTTTATAGATGTATCTTTACTATTAAAGTCTGTTTAGTAAAAGAAATGTTCAAATTCCCTTGTTAAAATGATTTATTTGGTTCAATGCAAAGAAACAAGAGTTTAAAGAAAGAAAAAGAAAAAGTTAAGGGTGATCTTTGTATTACATATAAATCCTATCTTATGCCCTAATCTCATGATTTGAGGAAATTGTCAGATCGGGGTGTAACAGCTTGGTATCAGAGCTTAGGGTGAGTTGTCAAGGACCATTAAGTTAGTAAGTTAGCATCATAAGTGTGGCAGATAGGAGACATTTTGATGTTAGCTTTGAGGATTTGAGTATTTGGATATCCTGGCCCGATATCTGAGTACTTGGATCAACCAGTACAAGCTACTCTGTCTATTCTCTCACGTATACCCTGGCCAGGTATACAGTGGAAGAATGGGCTAGAGAGGAACCCTAGAAATGTTAGGGTTAGATAACGAGAAAAGAAACAAGAATTAAGAGCATAAATGTAAACGGAGATAGAACTTACATTTCATATTGTTGTTTTTGTTGGAAATGTATAGAAATGCTCTTATATATTTGAATTGAAATATTCAATTCTTTGAAATATGGGTCTTTACTATCTGTTGTACACTATGCAGTTGTAGCATTTATTGATTTCATTCTTCGTAACAAGTAGACTAGAATTGACCTTTGAATGAGCTTTTGTTAGTGGATAAGTTTTCTTCCACACTTCTGAGATGAATAGGAGTTGAGTAATCCTTTGTAATTCTTGGCTTCAGGACTTCAGGTTTGCCCTGGTCCGGTTGTCAGGATGCGTTACTAGGATCTAATGAATCCTATCAATAGTATAATAAGAATAGAATTTGAATAATTAGACCCACATCAGAGTAAGAATGTACATACAGTAAGATGTTGAAACATATGGGCAAGATCAGAACAACTAAGAATTAGTTGAAACTGATATCTGAGGTTCAATTTTGGGGTCTCAAATGTGAAACCCTTACTTGGGAATGAAATGATAAGAAAATGAATCATATATGATGCATAACTACCTTGTTAGGGTCATCTAGTGAATGTAAAACGTGACATACATTACAATGAAGTGCGATAAGAAATAAATTCTTGTGTGATAGCAAGAATGATGAATAATCTATTCTTACCTTGAATGTTTTAATGTTAGGGATGTTTATTGTATATGATCAAAATGAGAAGGAGAGGTAGCAAAACATTAGTAGTAAAGAATGAGGAGAGAGATAAAGGAAAACACTAGTTTTGTGTAATATGTGAACTAATTTTTTTTTAGAAGTATGCTTTGTTGAAGGCATACTAAGGTATGTAAGTTGGTTCTATGTATGATTTCAGTGTATTTGTGCAAGCTATATGTTAATTAAAGGTGTATGATAGTTGTAGTAATTCATACCAGATATGCATCCTAGTATTGTGTATTTGTGATATGGTGATACAGTTTGGATGATGACGGAAGACATGGAGGGATATCCTGAATAAGGTAGTTATACCTACTCACTCATATTAATAGAAGGGATGTTAATCAAATTGTGTTGATAAGTAACCCTAATGAGGTATATTTTGTTATACCTAGCTTTAATCTAACTAAGTGATGGTAACTGGGTATGAACAAAGCTTGAATGACTAATACAATTGTGGATTACTTTGTTACTATTGTTGAAACCCTAGTATGATATAACATGATGGTTACACCTTGACTTATGTGTGGGTTCATACTGAGGATAGTATGGAATGCGATACTAATGCTTCCAGGAACCAATGGGGATGCCAAGAGTAATACTTTACAATTTTTATTGAACCTAGTTTTTCAACTCAAGACTGTTTTGCTATCTGAGTAGCACATTATTAAAGTTTAAAACAGCATGGTGAACTCGCTTTTGTCACTTAAAGGTGATACAGAACAATAGAACTTTCTAAGCCGCATAAGTTGAGATAGTAGTATCAGAGTATCAGAGTTGCGCAGCGAAAGCGTGGTGGTTTATCTTTGCATTCTATGTTTGACTGTGGCATAAAGAATTTGCTTGATATCATTGAGAACTATTTGAAATATGTTGTGATTTAGTAAAGAATTAAAAGATCTAATGTTGAAAACTACATTCAGGTATGAAATACAAGAATATAATGACATGGAAGCCTTTAGAAGCTTAGAATAAACTTGAATGTATCTTTCTTGTAGGTTTATGTTTCGAGGACAAAACATTCTAAGGGGGGGGAGAGTTGTTACGACCCCATCTGAGCTTAATTGATAAACTAGGGTTTACCTAGACAATTGCAAAAATTAATTGGATTAATCATTCTTGAAATCTAATTAATGACGATAACACAATTAGGATGTTTTAACTATGATAAGAAGTCTAAATGTTCTTTTGTCTTGAGAATTAGGGTTTGAGAAGCATAGACCCTAATCGGCCCAAAATAGGGTTTTAATGATATATGGATACAAAATTTGATAAGTATAGTGTCTCGATAAATGATTTTTAGTATATTATGTGTAACTCTGATTTAGCTCAAATTTTTATATGATTTGGATACCTCAAATGTGACAACATTGGAAAATATCAGAATTTTTGAAGAATGTTCTGACCTATTTATAAGTCGAGTTTCAAACTCGACCGATCACATTTTCAGATTTGATATAGCAGTGTGGTAATTGAATTTTATCATTTTATTGGTATATCCAATTGATCTCAAATTTTAACTATGCTTGAAAAACACAATTTTAGACACTCTGTTAAATTGGCGTAATTTTTGGATGACTTTTGATCTCTACAGTGAGGGTGTCGGTCGATTTCTGTGCAGGACAAACTCGACCGAATATGCTGCAGACTGCAATATAGCAGTGCACTGTTTGATTTTTAATTATTTATTTGTAACTATAAATGATCTCAAATTTTTACTGGAGGTCTGAATCTACATTAGATATAATATACAAAATCTCCAGAATTTTTGGAGCTTCTGTTAGCTACTCAGTAGGCGAATTACAGAAACTATTGTGAAACTGAATATTCAGCCAATATAATTAAAGTTGAGTGTTGGGTCAATATGCAATTGACCCAAGCAGCTCAAATTGACTTATATGATCGACCACACACACACACAGCTCTCATTCTTCGTCATCCACCCCAGAGAAACGAAAATCTAGAGAGAGAGGGAGAGTTAGGGCTTGAGTGGAGAAAGAGGAGGAATTGCTGACCTAGGGTTTTGCGGTTCGAGGAATGGTGAAATCAAGTAAGTTTGGATTCTTTGCATAGACTTTTATGGTGAATCTTCTCTCTCATGTCAATATTCCTTCCATGCTCTGATTTGATCCAAGATGATGTCGAAATTCCCTCTTTTCTCACCCTTTCTTCATAATCCCTCATTTTCAAGGTTTCCGAGTTGAATGGAAGAAGAATTGGGAGATTTGCTAGGGATTTGATATGAGTTCGAGATCCCCTGAGTTGAGCTGCAGTTTTGAGGTGTTTTCACACCTTAGGGTGAGTGGGTTCTTCCTTCAAACAGTGTAATGCACGAAATTTGATTATAGCATCCAAATCCCTAATTGCTTAGTATGTGATTTTAAACCCTGAATGTCCATTTGTTCTGTGTAGTTGCAATTTGATATGAAATGGGCTCCTTCTCTGTTTGAACGACTCTCTGATGATAGAATCATATTAGAAATGTATACAACACATTCTAGAAAGAATGTCTTTCGGATTCATATTGTATGATGTAATTAGGGTTTAACCTAACTGAGATCTCACTAGAGTTTTAATCCAATTGAAGAGATATCTAGACTTAAACCAAACCTAGGTTTAAATGCTCTCAATCAAGCTTAATTCTATCATATTTCAATATCTAAAACCTTTGGGATTCGTCACTAAGTCTATGACTTTGATTTCACTAGTTTAAGCTCGAATGACCTGTGCCATGGCCGTGGGATCACACCATGACCGTGTTGGAGCAAACCCTAATTGAACACTTAAAGATCAAAGTTAAATAAAGAGGAATAGTAATCCTATAAGTGGTTAGGATGTAACTCATGGGATATCTTAAGTGAATTTTATTCTTGTTACATGATATCTCAGTGAATGGTATGGAAAACCTAAATTTAGTTAAATTTCCATGGTTTCATATCTATATTGATTGTATATGATTTGTTGGAAACAATCTTTATTTAGTGAATGCTTATATCCTATGAAATCCTTATGAGAGCCATGTGACAAGTGAATGAGGCAAATGAAAAGGTGAATGAGGCGAATGAAACCCTAAGAGTAGGGTGTTAGCATGTGATGAATGAATAAGGAAAATGAAACCCTAAGGATAGGGTGTTCAATGAATCATGTTATGGTGATATGAAAGGTCTCGATATGAGATGTGGTGATGCTTAACTGTTGAATTGTATGTTTCTAGTGCATTTAACTTTATATGCTTGTTCTCTCTGAGTTGATATCTACATACTGCAGGGCTTCTTATTTTCAATACATGTCTCGTAAATTGCAGGTGATGAGATATGACATGCCCTAGAACGGGATGTTACTGAGACATGATATATGTTGAATACATGAGTTATGATGTTTCTTATGATATGATATGGCAGGCCGTGTGAGCCTTGTGAGAAATGTTAAATGAGTTATGATTTCTGTCTAAAATGAACCCATAATGTTAATGTTAGACTTAGGTGCCCTGAACACCGTAGAACCCCATTGCGCGGTCTGTACCTTTGGGGTGAAACGACCTACCTAGCGTGTGTCTATATGGTCGTGACCAGTGTTCAACAATAATCTGTGCGTGTGTCACGGTGGCACTGGAGTAAATAGGGGTTATTCAACAATAATCTGTGCGTGTGTCACGGTGGTAACCCAGACTCTCTGCCTGTGTACTCAAGTAGGAGGAGTCCAGTTTACACTCTTTGAAGAGTGCAGTGAGGCCCTTGTGAGCCTGAGGCCCTTGAGCGCCTGAGAGTCCTGTGCAGACCAGGACGAGAAGTCAGACTTAGCATTTCCCGGGTGTGTCGCTAAGTCTTGTACGGTGTGGCCGTAGTGCACTGCGAGTCTCTATGCAGAGTACACTACATAGATCAAGGCATAAGTTAAAATATGATCATATAGGTTCACAAAGTTCCTTATAAATGAAAGAGTTAAGGAAGACTAGAGCACAGTCTTCTAGTAGTTATTCTTTGGATGCAATATTTACATTCTTTGTTATTTCAATTATATTGTTTTAGAACTGCTCAGTGTAGTATTTATTGTTGTTAAATTTCATATCGTTTACTCAAAGTTATATCTGTAATCACATTAGTGCCTTAGACTGTTTCTTTGAAGTACTCATTCACTGAGCGAGTAGGCTCACCCCTCTACTCAAACATTTTAGGGTTAACCACGTGGACTTGAAGATGGTCAAAGCATCAGTGTAGATCTTCCACAAGAGTTAAGTACAAGATTAGTTGAGTCAGTCGGTCCTTGTCACTCTAGGTCCACAGTAAGAGATAAGAGAGAGAGTTGTAATTATGATGTGTAATATTATTCCTCTTTTGAAATTGTATGCTAATTAGTAGGTCTTATGTGCATAAGGTGTGAGAGACATCATGAATGTTTATACATGTATCTTTACTATTAAAGTCTGTTTAGTAAAAGAAATGTTCAAATTCCCTTGTTAAAATGATTTATGTGGTTCAATGTGAAGAAACAAGAGTTTAAAGAAAGAAAAAGAAAAAGTTAAGGGTGTTCTTTGTATTACATATAAATCCTATCTTATGCCCTAATCTCATGATTTGAGGAAATTGTGAGATTGGGGTGTAACAGCTTGGTATCAGAGCTTAGGGTGAGTTGTCAAGGACCATTAAGTTAGTAAGTTAGCATCATAAGTGTGGCAGATAGGAGACGTTTTGATGTTAGCTTTGGGGATTTGAGTATTTGGATATCCTGGCCCGATATCTAAGTACTTAGATCAACCAGTACAGGCTAGTCTGTCTATTCTCTCATGTATACCCTGGACAGGTATACAGTGGAAGAATGGTCTAGAGAGGAACCCTAGAAATGTTATGGTTAGATAACGAGAAAAGAAACAAGAATTAAGAGCATAAATGTAAAAGGAGATAGAACTTAAATTTCATAATGTTGTTTTTGTTGGAAATGTATAAAAATGCTCTTATATATTTGAATTGAAATATTCAATACTTTGAAATATGGGTCTTTAATATCTGTTGTACACTATGTAGTTGTAGCATTTATTGATTTCATTCTTTGTAACAAGTAGACTAGAATTGACCTTTGAATGAGCTTTTGTTAGTGGATAAGTTTTCTTCCACACTTCTGAGATGAATAGGAGTTGAGTAATCCTTTGTAGTTCTTGGCTTCAGGACTTCAGGTTTGCCCTGGTCCGGTTGGCAGGATGCGTTACTAGGATCTAATGAATCCTATCAATAGTATAATAAGAATAGAATTTGAATAATTAGACCCACATCAGAGTAAGAATGTACATACAGTAAGATGTTGAAACATATGGGCAAGATCAGAACAACTAAGAATTAGTTGAAACTGATATCTGAGGTTAAATTTTGGGGTCTCAAATGTGAAACCCTTACTTGGGAATGAAATGATAAGAAAATGAATCATATATGATGCATAACTACCTTGTTAGGGTCATCTAGTGAATGTAAAACGTGACATACATTACGATGAAGTGAGATAAGAAATAAATTCTTGTGTGATAGCAAGAATGATGAATAATCTATTCTTACCTTGAATGTTTTAATGTTAGGGATGTTTATTGTATATGATCAAAATGAGAAGGAGAGGTAGCAAAACATAAGTAGTAAAGAATGAGGAGAGAGATAAAGGAAAACACTAGTTTTGTGTAATATGTGAACTCATTTTTTTTTAGAAGTATGCTTTGTTGAAGGCATACTAAGGTATGTAAGTTGGTTCTATGTATGATTTCAGTGTATTTGTGCAAGCTATATGTTAATTAAAGGTGTATGATAGTTGTAGTAATTCATACCAGATATGCATCCTAGTATTGTGTATTTGTGATATGGTGATACAGTTTGGATGATGACGGAAGACATGGAGGGATATCCTGAATAAGGTAGTTATACCTACTCACTCATATTAATAGAAGGGATGTTAATCAAATTGTGTTGATAAGTAACCCTAATGAGGTATATTTTGTTATACCTAGCTTTAATCTAACTAAGTGATGGTAACTGGGTATGAACAAAGCTTGAATGACTAAGACAATCGTGGATTACTTTGTTACTATTGTTGAAACCCTAGTATGATATAACATGATGGTTACACCTTGACTTATGTGTGGGTTCATACTGAGGATAGTATGGAATGCGATACTAATGCTTCCATGAACCAATGGGGATGCCAAGAGTAATACTTTACAATTGTTATTGAACCTAGTTTTTCAACTCAAGATTGTTTTGCTATCTGAGTAGCACATTATTAAAGTTTAAAACAGCATGGTGAACTCGCTTTTGTCACTTAAAGGTGATACAGAACAATAGAACTTTCTAAGCCGCATAAGTTGAGATAGTAGTATCAGAGTATCAGAGTTGCGCAGCAAAAGCGTGGTGGTTTATCTTTGCATTCTATGTTTGACTGTGGCATAAAGAATTTGCTTGATATCATTGAGAACTATTTGAAATATGTTGTGATTTAGTAAAGAATTAAAAGATCTAATGTTGAAAACTACATTCAGGTATGAAATACAAGAATATAATGACATGGAAGCCTTTAGAAGCTTAGAATAACCTTGAATGTATCTTTCTTGTAGGTTTATGTTTCGAGGACGAAACATTCTAAGGGGGGGAGAGTTGTTACGACCCCATCTGAGCTTAATTGGTAAACTAGGGTTTACCTAGAAAATTGCAAAAATTAATTGGAATAATCATTTTTGAAATCTAATTAATGACGATAACACAATTAGGATGTTTTAACTATGATAAGAAGTCTAAATGTTCTTTTGTCTTGAGAATTAGGGTTTGAGAAGCATAGACCCTAATCGGCCCAAAATAGGGTTTTAATGATACATGGATACAAAATTTGATAAGTATAGTGTCTCGATAAATGATTTTTAGTATATTATGTGTAACTCTGATTTAGCTCAAATTTTGATATGATTTGGATACCTCAAATGTGAACAAATTGGAAAATATCAGAATTTTTGAAGAATATTCTGACCTGTTTATCAGTCGAGTTTCAAACTCGACCGATCACATTTTCAGATTTGATATAGCAGTGTGGTAATTGAATTTTATATTTTTATTGGTATATCCAATTGATCTCAAATTTTAACTATGCTTTAAAAACACAATTTTAGACACTCTTTTAAATTTTAGTAATTTTTGGATGACTTTTGATCTATACAATGAGGGTGTCGGTCGAGTTCTGTGCAGGACAAACTCGACCGAATATGCTGGAGACTGCAATATAGCAGTGCACTGTTTGATTTTTGATTAATTATTTGTAACACGAAATGATCGAAAATTTTCACTGGGAGTCTAAAACTTCATTAGGTATAACATATAAAATTTCCAAAATTTTTGTAGCTTCTGTTAGCTATTCAGTAGGCGAATTACAGAAACTATTGTGAAACTGAATATTCAGCCAATATAATTAAAGTTGAGTGTTGGGTCAATATGAAATTGACCCGAGCAGATCAAATTGACTTATATGATCTACCACACACACACAACTCTCATTCTTCGTCATCCACCCCATAGAAACGAAAATCTAGAGAGAGAGGGAGAGTTATGGCTTGAGTGGAGAAAGAGGAGGAATTGCTGACCTAGGGTTTTGCGGTCCGAGGAATGGTGAAATCAAGTAAGTTTGGATTCTTTGCATAGACTTTTATGGTGAATATTCTCTCTCATGTCAATATTCCTTCCATTCTCTGATTTGATCCAAGATGATGTCGAAATTCCCTCTTTTCTCACCCTTTCTTCATAATCCCTCATTTTCAAGATTTCCGAGTTGAATGGAAGAAGAATTGGGAGATTTGCTAGGGATTTGATATGAGTTCGAGATCCCCTGAGTTGAGCTGCAGTTTTGAGGTGTTTTCACACCTTAGGGTGAGTGGGTTCTTCCTTCAAACAGTGTAATGCACGAAATTTGATTATAGCATCCAAATCCCTAATTGCTTAGTATGTGATTTTAAACCCTGAATGTCCATTTGTTCTGTGTAGTTGCAATTTGATATGAAATGGGCTCCTTCTCTATTTGAACGACTCTTTGATGATAGAATCATATTAGAAATGTATACAACACATTCTAGAAAGAATGTCTTTCGGATTCATATTGTATGATGTAATTAGGGTTTAACCTAACTGAGATCTCACTAGAGTTTTAATCCAATTGAAGAGATATCTAGACTTAAACCAAACCTAGGTTTAAATGCTCTCAATCAAGCTTAAGTCTATCATATTTCAATATCTAAAACCTTTGGGATTCGTCACTAAGTCTATGACTTTGATTTCACTAGTTTAAGCTCGAATGACCTGTGCCATGGCTGTGGGATCACACCATGACCGTGTTGGAGCAAACCCTAATTGAACACTTAAAGATCAAAGTTAAATAAAGAGGAATAGTAATCCTATAAGTGGTTAGGATGTAACTCATGGGATATCTTAAGTGAATTTTATTCTTGTTACATGATATCTCAGTGAATGGTATGGAAAACCTAAATTTAGTTAAATTTCCATGTTTTCATATCTATATTGATTGTATATGATTTGTTGGAAACAATCTTTATTTAGTGAATGCTTATATCCTATGAAATCCTTATGAGAGCCATGTGACAAGTGAATGAGGCAAATGAAAAGGTGAATGAGGCGAATGAAACCCTAAGAGTAGGGTGTTAGCATGTGATGAATGAATAAGGCAAATGAAACCCTAAGGATAGGGTATTCAATGAATCATGTTATGGTGATATGAAAGGTCTCGATATGAGATGTGGTGATGCTTAACTGTTGAATTGTATGTTTCTAGTGCATTTAACTTTATATGCTTGTTCTCTCTGAGTTGATATCTACATACTGCAGGGCTTCTTATTTTCAATACATATCTCGTAAATTGCAGGTGATGAGATATGACATGCCCTAGAACGGGATGTTACTGAGACATGATATATGTTGAATACATGAGTTATGATGTTTCTTATGATATGATATGGCAGGCCGTGTGAGCCTTGTGAGAAATGTTAAATGAGTTATGATTTCTGTCTAAAATGTACCCATTATGTTAATGTTATACTTAGGTGCCCTGAACACCGTAGAACCCCATTGCGCGGTCTGTACCTTTGGGGTGAAACGACCTACCTAGCGTGTGTCTATATGGTCATGACTAGTGTTCAACAATAATCCGTGCGTGTGTCACGGTGGCACTGGAGTAAATAGGGGTTATTCAACAATAATCTGTGCGTGTGTCACGGTGGTAACCCAGACTCTCCGCCTGTGTACTCAGGTAGGAGGAGTCCAGTTTACACTCTTTGAAGAGTGCAGTGAGGCCCTTGTGAGCCTGAGGCCCTTAAGCGCCTGAGAGTCATGTGCAGACCAGGACGAGAAGTCAGACTTAGCATTTCTCGGGTGTGTCGCTAAGTCTTGTACGGTGTGGCCGTAGTGCACTGCGAGTCTCTATGCAGAGTACACTACATAGATCAGGGCATAAGTTAAAATATGATCATATAGGTTCACAAAGTTCCTTATAAATGAAAGAGTTAAGGAAGACTAGAGCACAGTCTTCTAGTAGTTATTCTTTGGATGCAATATTTACATTCTTTGTTATTTCAATTATATTGTTTTAGAACTGCTCAGTGTAGTATTTATTGTTGTTAAATTTCATATCGTTTACTCAAAGTTATATCTGTAATCACATTAGTGCCTTAGACTGTTTCTTTGAAGTACTCATTCACTGAGCGAGTAGGCTCACCCCTCTACTCAAACATTTTAGGGTTAACCACGTGGACTTGAAGATGGTCAAAGCATCAGTGTAGATCTTCCACAAGAGTTAAGTACAAGATTAGTTGAGTCAGTCGGTCCGTGTCACTCTAGGTCCTCAGTAAGAGATAAGAGAGAGAGTTGTAATTATGATGTGTAATATTATTCCTCTTTTGAAATTGTATGCTAATTAGTAGGTCTTATGTGCATAAGGTGTGAGAGACATCATGAATGTTTATACATGTATCTTTACTATTAAAGTCTGTTTAGTAAAAGAAATGTTCAAATTCCCTTGTTAAAATGATTTATGTGGTTCAATGTGAAGAAACAAGAGTTTAAAGAAAGAAAAAGAAAAAGTTAAGGGTGTTCTTTGTATTACATATAAATCCTATCTTATGCCCTAATCTCATGATTTGAGGAAATTGTGAGATCGGGGTGTAACAGCCCCCAACGGGAGGTGCTCTTCAAACATTTTTTCTATGAAGAAAGTTTGTGTATCTGTCACACTCAAGTCTGTGTTTACCTTTTCCTTGTTTCCTGCCCTAACGTTGGCGTAAGATACGGTGCCCTTCTTACTATGGGCCTGGTGTATGCTCACATGGTCCTTTCCTTTGCTTTGCTTGACTTCCTCGCCGGTCCCTGCCATGGTTTCTTCTAAGCGCTGGCATTCCGGGTGCTGCCCATGCATACCCGCAACTTTAAAGGTAACTCCTATTTCTGAGATGGACATGGCAGCCTCCCCTGTATTCTTGGACGATCTCCTCTTATGTGGTTCCCCCACCAAACCCAACTCCTTCTCCTACATGCCGCCAGTTGTCCCATGCAAAGTTTTCAACTGTGTCTTAGGATCCAGTTCCCATTCGTCCCCTTCCCCCTTGGGATCGCCCACCCCCCCCCCCCCCCGATCACCCCCCCATCGCCCCCAATCTCCCCGTCTAACCCTAGCGTCGCCATCAATTAGATTCCCTAAAGTGTTGGGTTTGTAATGAATGTCACAATTCATTTAAAAAGGAAAATAAAGCTCTGTTATCTTGGACGTGGGTTATCTGAACCGTAGGTCTCACATCTAACAATGTTGGATCATCGTGTAGATCGCAGTCCGAGAAGGACTCCTGGCCACCTTGTTCTGGGAAGTCATCGTGACTCTGGGCATGAGAGGGCCTGAGGTTAAGTCCTTTGGGTTCAGGAAGTCCTGAGGATCCCAACCATACTAGGTTTTGGGACTTGGCATGGCGTATGCGAGATTTCCCAAATTGGGGAGGGGCACCCTCGACCCTGCCTATATATGAGGGGTTGTGCACCCTCTACGAAAGCCCATAACTTCCCTTGGAGTTCAGATGGGAGAGCCTAGCAAGCACGCGGGGTCAATTTTGAGAAGAAACCCGACTTCCACCTCCAACCTGAAGTTGCTTCTCGCCGGAGAGGGGACTCCTTCGTCCCGTCGACCCGGGCCATGCTTTCTGAATTCGAGGGCACCGTTGAGTTCGGAGAGGCCCAGAGAGGGTGCGGCAGAATCCACCTACGGCTGGGAAAGTCAGATGATCGGAGTCAACCCTGAGGTTGACCATGGGAAAACACGGGTCACGAACAGGGGATGGCCTCACGAGGAAGAAGAAGGAGAAAGGGCGAAAATACATCCTTGCCCCCGACAACTGTGAAGGAAGGTAAGGGTAAAATAGTTATTTGCAACTTTAAATCTAAAACACGGGGGCACAGATTCTAGGCCATTGGATCCTGCGTGGTCCATGGGACCATGGATCGGGCGGCCACTGGTTTTCTCAAATTAAAGAATAAATAAGGAAAATGATTTTTCTTTGCAAAATTCATAGAATCCTCAAGGAAGCTCTAATGAGAAAAGTTTATACATGAAAGTTTCTTAGAAAAATACAAGGAACACATTAAAATTAGTTTGAGAGCCAGTTTCATACCTATTTGCAAAAGTGTGATAATTTAATGAAAAGTGCTTTGAAATTATGTTAGAAACCCCAATTGTAATTAATGTCTAGGTTCATGATGCTTAATTGCAGAAATTAAGTAGTAGTAACCTTTTGAAACGTTAAAGATGAACTTGAACCTGATCTAGATGATTTATTGCATGATTTAGGGTTTTACACCAATTATGGATGAATAAGCACTTAGAAACCCTAATTTAGGGTAAAAGAGGATAAGATCATATTTAATTCGAAAAATATGATAATATGTTGTTAAATGATGGTTCTAAGATATTTTGAATATAAAAAGTTCCTAATCATGGATAGATACCCTTAATTTTATAATTAGGGTTTTCTAATGCATAAAGTTGGAATTAATGGAATTCGTAGGTGAATTAGATCATAATGAACTATGAGTTGTTTATCCGATAGGAACCTAAGATAATAAAAAGGCTCTAATATGAATATGTGAAGGTTTTGCACTTAGAACTGTTGTTCTAGGGTATAAATGAAGAAAGTTGTAAAAAAATAAAAAAGAACCCTAATGAAACCCCAATTCGGATTAGAAATCCTAGAAAGTGAATCCAAGTCTATTAAATAGATATATTCTTGGTTAAGTGTAGTAAATAGGTTACGTATGCTTTTTAGGACTTCTGTGATTGTTGAACTACTTCTTGGATTACTTGCTTGCTTGGAATTGTTATTAGCTTGTTGAATCTACAAATCAGGTATGTGGTTAGTTATGAATAACCGCCTTAGTATTCTGAGGATTTTCTGGATGGTTAATCACATTGAATGCAAATTATCAGTTTGGATGTTTATACTTGCAAATCATAAAGTCACTATGATTATCACATTAATAATAGAAGTATGTATTCTCGCACCTACATGCCACCCTGATGGATGATGCCAAAGGTCAGGCCCAGGAGGGTAAACCCATGGGCACCATGAGTGGTGACCCCAGGCACCAAGCTCGGGAATGAGAAGGTGGCCTGTGATATTGCATGACTAGCGAGCACCATGAGTGGTGACCCCAGGCACCAAGCTCAGGATTGAGAATGTGGCCTTAAGTCATTGGCAAAAGAAACCCTAAGGTGGGTATGCCAGGGTTAGGGCAAAAGCGGTGGAGAATGTCATACTAGAAAGTGTAAATTTGCTTGTTAATTAACTTGATTGTGATAATTAGATTGTTATCCATATGTGAGAACTTTTGGTTGTCACCACATACTAGTATATTTCAATATATTGACCGACGTTTTGTTTGTCGGCATTTTAGGTACAAGTTTGAAAAGAACCAACAGTAAAGTGGCATATGCGAAATTAATTCAAAATTAAAGTTCAAAGGAGGATTCATTAGAGTCGACTCCTGATGCGGATAGATGTATACATCCCATTTTTGGAAAGGGTATGCTAAGTTTTAATTTTATACCAAATTCCAGTTAGTTAGTAGAATTTCATAATTATTATTGATTATTTGTTGAACCTTTGATCCTGTTAATTGAATAACGGCTCTGACCTTTGGGTCTCCCTTAATTGGGGGTTACCGGGAGACGAGGTCATTACAATTGGTATCAGAGCGAAGGTTCCTCATTTAATCTTTAATAATTAATAAATTTTACAAATTCCATAGAACCCAAGGGAGTTATTAGAGATTTATCTGAAAGACAGAGGTGACTACAAAAGGATCATGACCGGGGGTTGGCAATATTTTCCTTCGCACCGCTAGTCGGAATACGAGGACTCCTGGATCTGTGTGACTGCCTGGCCAAAGTCTTAGGGTATGAATCGAAATAAGATACCTTTAGGAATCTCTCATCTTATTCATCCCATCTCAACTCAAATTTTGTTAAGGACCTTAAGGGTTAGGGTTTTCTATCTTCCCCACACCCTCTTGAGGTATGGGTAAGGTTGATAAGGTCTAAGGAATCCTCCACCAAATTAATGAAAAGCATGTAAATAAGATGTCATGGACATAAGCTTAATAGAGTAAGCATGAAGGAATAGATAAATGCTTAGGTCGCATGACACGAGTTGTCATTTCCCTCAGGAGAGATCTGGGGATAGACCTCCTTGGCAGGATGATGAGTAGAGAGAGTTAGTCTTGGAGGTAGAGACCTCCATTAAAAGTAGAGACCTAGCACATCCTTTGAGGATGATGTTAACCCTAACCCTAAGTGAAGGTTAGAGAGAGAGATGGCATGATGAGTTACATGTCATGGTAGACCAGGTGTTTTGATAGACATGCTTTTGGATGCCCATATGGGCCATGAGAGGTTGGATGACCTAGCACCTTTGGCGACCTAACTCTGGATAAGGGTCATGCATATTAGAGTGAAGGATAACTCCTTCAATGATGAGGTTAGTGAAGAACTTATGGAAACCCCATGAGCTTATATGAGCATGGCTTGGTATGCACCCAGAGTACAGCAGTAGTGCGGCAGTAGGTTGAAAACCTGACCAGTAAGTATGATGGATACCATATGAGATAAGCATAAAGGGCTATCCTGAACATAAGTATCACCCATGTAGGGGTATGCTTGTAATCTTGATCCACCTTAATGGAGAGAGGACCTCGACTAGAAAGATTGCTTGTAGGGTTAGCTCTAGAGAGAGAGAGAGAGCAAGACCCCAAGCAAGGAGGATGGAAGCTTAGATTCCGAGACATGGGGAATGGTGGGGAGTTGAGGATGATGTGACCTAAGTGGATGATAGTGGTTTCCTCATGCTTGATCCCGGGAAGCTAAGGATATCTTGGTTTCCTTTGGAGGAACCAAACCCTAGATGGAGGTTGATGCTTTTGGTACCTATGTGATTATGGTGAAGGTGTCTACCTTCTGAGATGAGACAAAGATTGCCTTAGACCCTGAAAAGGTTTAGTAATAGGTTGTGAGGCCTTGTACCTTGTTGGTTGTCCTTGACGAAGACTTAACTCTGAAGTGTGCTTGAGTTAAAGGACGACAGGAAGTGCATGTCATGCCTTATGCATGCTTGATTCATGGCTAAGAGATTGAGTAGGTAGTTGGACACCCAATGATGAACCCAGGGTTCCTAGGCCTAAGTGGGGAAGTAGTGTACTTGATGCCCATTGTGAGATTTGAGTCTCTATAGTTTCCAGCATGGTACACCTCATGTGTGAGGGAAAAGGAAACCCCTTAAGATAAAGGTATCTTTGATGAATCCCTCACAACCAAGGTAGTGACATGAAAAGGTTTGTTCATGACCCAATGTTGAGGATGAGATCAAGAATGACCTAACGTGGTTTAATAGATGGCCTGCTTATGCCTTAGTAGCTAGCTAGGGTTAAGCATGCTCATGTGGATGTAAACTCTGGACATAAGGGAATTTATGACCTTTGTTCTTAAGGCATAGTTTCCTCTCATCCTGGAAGAGGGGCCCTTTGGTAGGGTGTATACCAGTTTTGTGGATTTTGAGGTAACCTAAAGAGGTTTCATAGATATCCATCTCTAAGTGCATATGGATGTGTTACCATGAAGGTAATCGGTATGGGTCCTGACCAAGGTAGGCAGGTTGCCAAGACCCCTATGAAAGGATGAAAGACAGTCCATGAATGCAGAGAGAGATGATGAAGGCTTGGGTAAGGTTCTGAGTTGGACATGTACTATGTTAGAATCCTAAGTCTATCCCAGGGTCAGGTAGGGATAAGACTGATGGAAGTAGGAGTTGCCTAATTTCCTAGTTGCACATGACCATAGGGTCGGGAGGAAACAACTATCATTGTCAAAGGGCCATGGGTAAGGAGATTGATCACCTTCATGAACTCATGGGACCCAAAGGGCAGATGAGTAGGGCACTCTCTAGATGCATAAGGGAAGAGGGATGACCCCAAAAGTGTCGGCACCCTATAGACCTAGAGGAGATGACCAAGGAATGTGTGTAAACCTCAGTAGGTTCGAGACCAATTTTCCATGGAAGTAATTTTTTTTGATATCGTGATGTTTGTAGAAGCATATGTGGCACGTTTCAACTTAGATGTAAAGGTGTACTAGAAAGGTGGGATGTACCATCTCTATTCTTGGAACAGGAAGAACTTTGTATTTCGACTGCAGCCAAATGCCTATTTCCTCTTCTTATGAGAATGAGAGATAGGACAGTACGCATGCCATACACCAAGGATAAAGATGATGTGAGTTGGAATGTTTCTACAAGGTATGAGGATAGAGATTATAACATACCCTTATGGAGCGAATGATACATGGATGGTTTACAAACACTAAGAGTATTAAGGAGATCATCTTGTGAGGATGTGATACCCTGAGCTATCTGGAATTTGCAAGATATGTAAGGTTGAGTTTGATCACCAAGAGAATAAGCTCAGATGTTTCTTGATAAAGATAAAATTAGAGTTGAGATAATAAGTGGAATAAATTGAGGTGTATGTCTTCAACATTACCTAATACCTAAGGATGCGAAGTGGTAATGGATGATTTGGTTGAGATATAGCTACCTAGTTTAGCTAGAGACTGGAAGAGGTTGTTAGTATAACCTTAAGTCTGGAAAGGAGATGTGTTTGGCTAACACTCAGATGTAACGAGATGTGTTTAACAAGTTAATGGTTGTTTCGTTAGCCAGCCTAGTCCTTGATGTACTGAAAGGATGGTTGTAGAACCTCAGATGCACTTCTTTGGAAAAGAAGGTGAGGAAACCCTGATTAGAGTGGTTTAGGGTTTCTGAGGAATCAACCTTGAAGAATCGTGACATATAAAAGATCATGATTTTAAGTTCATCTTACACTGTAGTACTACAAGGATAGTAAGTGATAGTAGTACTTTGGATATTTAAAATGAATTTCCCTGTGGTATGTTTCCATGCATAACAAGAGTGCAGTCCTCCTCAAGGACTAGCAAATAGGTATAATGCCTCAAAACTTGTTACTAAACCTCTTCATGGTCTAAGGAACTCTTCCTCCAATCCCTAAAAGGTAAACACCTATACCATAGGCACATAGGTACCAGCAGCCTCATCCTCTCTCTAGGGTTTGGTTCCTCTAAAGGCAACCAAGATACCATCATCCTCCATGGATCGTGCATGAGGCAACCGCAACCATCCTCTTAGGTTGCATCATCCTCAATTTCTCAGGGTTTATCCTAGCCCAGAGTCTAAACTTCCAACCTTCTAGTAAGGGCCCTGCTCTCTCTCTAGAGCTTAACCCTACAACAACCTTACGATTGGAGATCCTCTCTCTAGGGTGTATCAAGCTCACAAGCATTCGCCTACACGAAAGAAACCTATGTTCGCCCAAGCTTATTCAAAACTCTTCATGCTTATATCATAAGCTATCCAACATACTCTGTTGGCCAGTGTTTTAGCCTACTGTCAGCCCTACTGAGGTACTTTGGGTGAAACTTTTCCATGCTCATATAAGCTCATAGGGTTTCTATAGGTTCTTCTCTAACCTCATCAATGAAGGAGTTATCCTTCATCCAAACATGCAAAACCCTTCATAGGGTTGGATAGCTAAGGTACTAGGTCATCTAACCTCTAATGGATCATATCGTCATGGGTATCCAAACCAAAAGCATGTCCACTGATGTGATGATTTTGAGTCGCATTTATAGACTTGTTTTACTTGTGTTTTATGCATTTATTGGTCATTTTGGTGGTTAATATTGCATAATTTATTTACTTTAGTCTATGATCCTTCTTATTGTCAAATTTCCTTTATTTTATCTTTTTGAGCATAAATGATTACAATTATAGGTTTTATCTCGGTATGTGGTTTTGTGTTGCAATTTCAGGAAAAACACATATCTGCAACTGTCGATAATATCGACACAACCACAGGTAGCCAGCCGCAAGGAGTATCACAGAGTCGATAGGGAATTCGATGGTAGCGACCTACCTTCAGGTTGATGGCGAGCAGACAGTCGATACTATTGACCCAAAAGTCGATACTATCGACACATGGAGTTTCAATGATGGAAAAGGGATAAACTGACGCCTCAGGGTGTCGATACCATCGACCCGCATCGATGGTGTCGAGACCGTCAGATTAAAGTTTGTTTCATATTGATCCAAATCCAACGGTTGTGATATTTTTGCAACCTAACTCGGTGATTATACCTAATGACGGCGGCCAAGAGCAGGGCATCACGTAATTAGTCACTGCACACGTCCCGAGAAGGTGTGGAGAGAAGAACGGAGCCTAGAAGCACGCCCCAGCCATTCCAGAAGCTGAAGAAGACGTTCTCCACTGCTGAAAGGTTGTAGATTGTGCATTCTACACCGAGGAACGCTTGGATCTTCTCTGTTCAGGGGTTTCATATCTTAATCACATTTTTCTCCATGTTTCCCCTTTCTCCAACCATGTTTTTCTCTGAGATGAACATGCGGGGCTAATACCCTTTGTCTTTGGGACCGGGAGTAGCCCGGGGAAGCATTGTATGACATTTTTATCATAGTAATTCATAATTTATCTCTTAAATCTGTGGTATGATTTCGTTTTCTCAATTATATTGTTATGCCTGATCACCATAATGATAATCTAATGCCTTTAATTACTTTGAAAGAAGAATTAATGGTTGAAAATAAACTAAATTCACATTAATTAACAAATCCCTTAAACAAGGTGATGTAAGGTTAATGGTGGAAACCCAGAGGTCGATTCTAATGCACCTAGTTTAGGGTATAGGTTACTATGACGGTGGAACCGACGTAGACATAGGTAGTGAATTGTACCACGCCAGTGGGAAATTCTAACTACAGGCCACTACCCGGATTGATAGATAAACCTGAGTAACTATATGGAAATTCATACAATGAAAACCCACGGTGAAACCGCAATCCTAAAGATCTTCATTTGAATTGATTAAATTAAACACTTAATCGATTACTTTGTTTTATTTTATTTTCTTTTATTTCACAACAACTCTCATTACCTTTTTATTGGTCTAGCTAATTGCGAGTAGTTAGTAGTAGTCTAACGATAATTCAGTGTCCCTGAGTTCAACTCAGGCCTCACAAAGGCCTATACTACATTGACGTGTGCACTTGCGTTATACACACGGTAAAATCGTGTCAAGTTTTTGGCACTGTTGCCAGGGATACGGCAATTGTCGACACTACGAGTGTTGCAAGTGGCCATTCTAGGCCACTTTTTATTTTTATTATTTTGTAATCATTTTTGAAATTCATAGTCTATTTTTCACATTTTGTAATCGTCTAGCACGACACTGAACTGAAATTACCATTTTTGTAGGTACTGTGCATGGTGAGGACGCGTAGCACAGACTACACGCAGCCTACACCAGAGGTTCCACTACTAGGACCAGACGACGAGTAGGATTACAATCAAGACCATTCTGAAGAAATAGATTCTGATTTTGAACCAGAAGCTATGGCAGAAGAACAGACGATGTGGGAGAAGATAAAAGCTTCTTCCTCATCCGCTTCAAAGGGGCCAATATAGAAGCAAGCGGTCAACATTCTGACTTATAAGATTGATCCTTCATTAATAAATTTGGTCAAATCCAATGCATTTCATGGGCTAAAAAATGAAGACCCGGTGACTCACATTAGCCAGTTCGTGGAGAACTGTGACATTATCAAGATAGATAGGTTTCCGCAGGAGATGTTGTACTTGAAGTTGTTTCCCAGCTCATTGGCGGGAAATGCACGTGAATGGCTACACAATCTTGATGATGAGTATGTGGAATCATGGAACCACATGGTGGAAGT
This sequence comes from Alisma plantago-aquatica, assembly GCA_963693085.1. Classification (NCBI taxonomy): domain Eukaryota; kingdom Viridiplantae; phylum Streptophyta; class Magnoliopsida; order Alismatales; family Alismataceae; genus Alisma; species Alisma plantago-aquatica. The sequence goes on from OY856415.1 coordinate 469,285,646, forward strand.
GTTCTTTGAGAGATTCTTTCCACCCAAGAAGACAAATGATTTGATCAGAAAAATCCAAAATTTCAGCCAAAAGGCAGGAGAGACTTACTCCGAGACCTGGGAACGGTTCCAGATCATGCTAAGGAGGTGCCCGCATCATGGACTCGACAAGGAGACACAGGTCAAAATATTTTATTTTTCTCTTTCCGAGAATGATAGAAGTAACCTAGATTACGTAGGTTCAGGGTTCTTCTTAAACAACATAGACACGAGGTGTTGGGAAATTTTGAAGAACATGGCTAAGAAGCAATCCTGGGGCGACAGAGACGCCGTAGAGCATGTTCGGGCTGTGGGGGAGTCAAAGGCCATAAAGAGCTAAATGAGAAGATGGACCTTCTAGAAAAGAAATTGCTTGCAAAAGAAGACGTAGAATCAGATGATGAGGCTCATGTAAAATTCATGCACCAGCAGCAGGGGTACAGAAACAACTATTATTCATGGAGAAAAGACAAGAACTTTTCCTGGAAGGACCCAAATAATTTCTTGCAGGACCCCGACGCAAAACCCCAACCGTCACCGGAGGATAAGAGCAATGAGTTGCTCAATCAAGTAATAAAGCAGAATAAAGAACTAATGAACACTTTTGTCAAGCATATCAAACAACAAGGAGAATTCCTGAATCAGTTTGGGTAGACCTTACAGAGTCATGGGGCTCAAATGAGGATGATAGAGACATCTTTGGCGCAGATGGCAGCTAAAATAGAAAACTTGAAGAAGCCAGCGCAGTAAGGCTTTCCAGGTAATACAAATGTTCCAAGAGGAAATCAGCAAGCTAAGGCATTCTTGCTACGGAGTGGCAATAAGATTTTAAACCCCAGGGCTGATGAACCAAGCAAACCCCAATCAGAAACTATAGGTGAGGCTGAAGAGGAGGTCCCGACTCCAACCACAACACCAATAGAGGATGTGGTTGAGGATGTTGCAACAGAACCCAATATTGTTGAGGAGGAGACAGAGAAGAGGACGCCATATATTCCGCCACATCAAAGGGCAAAGACTATCCCGGTTCCATATCCCAATAGTGTGAAGGCCAAGAAAGTGGACGCTCAGTTCAAGAAGTTTTTAGATAGTTTTCGGAAACTTTTTGTCAATATTCCACTTTTAGAAGCAATAGAGAAAATCCCCTCCTACGCAAAGTTTTTGAAAGACATCATCACAAAGAAAAGGAAAATCCCTGATTCTGAGGTTGTGGTTCTCAAGGAGCAGGTGAGTGCCTTCATCATGGGCACATTGCCACCTAAAAGGCAGGATCCAGGCTGCTTCAATATTTCATGCTATATTCGTAAAGTGAAATTCCGTGAAGCACTATGTGTTTCCAGAGCAAGCATAAATCTGATGCCTCTCTCTACATTCAAGAAGCTGGGACTGAAAGAATCAAGTCCGAGCAATATGACAATACAGTTGGAAGATTATTTCGTGGTGAAGCCATATGGTATTTGCGAAGATGTGTTAGTTAAAGTCGATCGTTTTGTATTCCCAGCATACTTTGTTGTAATGGAATTGCAGGACGAGCAAGGAAATGAGTTACTCCTTGGGTGACCCTTCCAAGCCACTGCTGACATGATGCTTGAGATGGGGAGATGTCGTTTGACCTTGGGTATCGATGATGATCGGTTTGAGATGGTCATGCCTTCCAGCACAATGAAACCAAAAGCTAAGGAGCAATGCCACATGGTGAAGCACTTTGATCAGAACATCTCTCTCTGTTTAGGGAAGCCATTTCTAGATATGGCTCATGTAATGACTAAGGTGGAGAAGGGGACACTAGATGTAGACATCATGGAGCAGACCAAGGTTGTGTCTCTTAGCAAGGCAGTGGGTTTTCCCAATGATGAAGAAGAGGACATCCCTCCTTCTACTGAAGATGAGGCCATAGCAAGTTCTGTTTTCAATGCATATCCAGAATTACCTCTTGAAGCCTGCCTGGTTAATATAACACATGATTGGATGAGAAGCAAGTCACTAAAAGAATGCGCCAAGATGCTTCAGGTGCTGCCGTATTTTTATGCTAGGTACTATGAAGACCTTAGAGAACTCCCACCACCACTTCAATCATCCTTAATCAGCCCGCCAGATTTAGAATTGAAGCCTCTGCCACCTCATTTGAGATATGCATTTCTAGCTGAGGGTGAGAAGTTGTTAGTGATTATTTTGGCATATCTGAGTGTCGAGGAGGAGGATCAACTGTTGATCGTGCTGAAGAACCATCGAGGTGCATTTGGGTGGTCGGTCGCGGACATCAAGGGGATCTCCCCTACACTGTTCCAGCACAAGATCTAGCTCGAGGAGGGAGCCAAACCTATAATTCAGCCACAACGTCGACTAAATCCTAGCATGATGGAGGTCGTCAAGAAGGAGGTGATCAAACTCCTTTCTGCAGGTATCATCTATGCTATATCCGACTCGACGTGGGTGAGTCCTACAGAGGTAGTCCTTAAAAAGGGGGGAATTACTGTTACACATAATTTGTTTAATGAGCCAGTCACGACCCATCTGGTAACTGGGTGGTGTGTATGTATAGACTACCGTAGATTGAATGCTGCTACGCTTAACGATCATTTTCCTCTCCCATTCATTGATTAGATTTTAGAGCGATTGGCAGGTCGATCTCATTTTTGTTTTCTCGATGGTTATTCGGGCTACAATCACATTTCCATTGATCCTAAGGACCAAGAGAAGTCCACCTTCACTTGTCCTTACGGAACATTTGCATACCTCTGTATGCCTTTCGGTTTGTGTAACGCACCAGCAACCTTTTAGGGTTGCATGCTTGCCATTTTCTTTATGGATGATTTCTCCATATATGGTGCGTCTTTCGACGAATGTTTATACAATCTGGATAAGGTTTTGCAACGATGTGAGGACACGCATTTGGTTCTCAATTGGGAGAAATGCCATATGATCGTTAGTGAAGGGATCGTACTTGGACATAAAGTGTCCAACAAGGGGTTGGAGGTAGATCCAGTGAAGATTGAAGTTATTTCTAAATTGCCCCCACCGAATTCGGTAAAAGGGGTAAGGAGTTTTCTAGGTCACACCGGGTTTTATCGCCGCTTTATAAAAGATTTCTCAAAAATTGCCAAACCATTATCTGAGTTTCTAGAGAAGGATTTTGTCTTTGATTTTAATGAAAAGTGTTTACATGCTTTTAATATGCTTAAAGAAAATTGATTTCCGCACCGGTTGTGCAAACACCGGACTGGACAAAGCCGTTTGAATTGATGTGTGATGCATCGGATTTCGCAGTTGGGGCAATTTTAGGACAATGTATGGACAACAAACCCGCTGTGATTTTCTATGCATCCAAAACTTTAAATGAAGCACAACTAAATTACACGACAACTGAAAAAGAGCTTCTCGCTGTAGTTTTTGCTTTTGAAAAATTTCGGCAATATCTTGTAGGATCTAAAGTCATGGTATGGACGGACCACGCCACCATAAAGTACTTGATGGAAAAGAAAGATGCCAAACCTAGATTGATTAGGTGGATCTTACTGTTACAAGAATTTGATATTGAGATCAAAGATAAGGCGGGAATAGAAAATGAGGTTGCAGACCATCTGTCTAGGTTGGAAAGGGTATATGAGAAGGACGTACATATACCCATTATTGAGATGTTTCCTGATGAACAACTTATCTGTGAAATCTAAATATCCTTGGTTTACTTATATTGTTAATTATCTTGCCTGTAAAATTATCCCAGATGATTGGACATACCAAGAGAAAAAGAAATTTTTCCATTCTTTGCGTTATTATTTCTGGGATGACCCTATTCTGTTGAAGTAGTGCAGGGATGGTGTGTTGCACAGGTGTGTACCGGAAGTGGAATATGAAAGTGTCCTTCGTCATTTCCATACTCTACCGACGGGTGGCCACCATTCTAGTTCTAGAACCACGACCAAGGTACTTGAGAGTGGCCTTTACTGGCCTACTTTGTTTAGGAACGCATATGACTATGTGCGGCAATGCAATTCTTGCCAACGGGCAGGTAACATTTCAAAGCGACAGGAGATGCCCCTCAATGTATTGAAGAAGTTGAGGTATTTGATCTGTGGGGTATTGATTTTATGGGACCCTTTGTGTCCTCTAATTCTAACTTGTAAATTCTATTAGTTGTTGCTTATGTATCGAAGTGGGTATAGGCAATACCCACCAGGACTAATGATGTCGTCGTAGTGTGCATGTTTGTCAATGAATACATTTTCTATAGGTTTGGTGTACCAAGAATGATTATTAGTGATGGAGGTACACATTTACGAAATCAAAAGTTTGTGACATTATTGCAAAAGTACGGGGTGAAGCACAACATTGGTACCCCGTACCATCCGCAGACACAAGGGCAATTGGAAGTCTCCAATCGAGAGACTAAGAAGATCTTGGAGCGCACTGTTGCTTTGACGAGAAAGAACTGGAGTATCTTGCTGCCAGACGCATTGTGGGCATACAGGACGACATTTAAGACACCTATAGGAACTATGCCTTTTAGGTTGGCTTACGGTCGGGCCTGCCATTTGCCGGTGGAATTGGAGCATAAGGCGCACTGGGCGTTGAGGAAGCTGAATTTGAAATATGATGAAGTAGGAAAGAAAAATTTGTTAGAGCTGAATGAACTTGACGAGTTGAGGATGAATGCATATGAAAGCTCACGGATCTACAAGGAGCGAACAAAGTTGATTCACGATCGACATATTCAGATGTGTGTCTTCAAGAAAGGAGATCGTGTACTCTTGTTCAACTCAAGGTTGAAGATGCATCCCAGGAAATTGAAATCCCGATGGAGTGGACCTTTCACTGTAGAGGAGGTCAGGCCACACGTAGCAATCATGGTGCGTGATGGTGAGACAACATTTTTGGTTAATGGACAACGTTTGAAGTTGTACTTCGGTGATGACTACACAAGGAAAGTGCATGAGGTCAAACTCATTGCACTTACGGATGAATGAGGAGCTTGATTTCGTCTAGCCTAAGATGTTAAATAAGGGCGCTTGTTGGGAGGCAACCCAGCCATTGGTTGTTTTGTTTAGTTTCTTTCATATTTGTAGGTTAGTTTGATTTGATTTTTTTCTTAGTGTAAAAATGATACCTTGATCATTTGTTCAATGTGCAGGACTGAGGCAGGGTCGATACCATCGACCCTTGTGTCGATGGTATCGAGATGGGCACAGTTAGGCGGCTGCAAAAATCTCTCTAAGTCGATACTATTGACGGCCTCGTCGATGGTATCGACCTACAATCTGGTTGCTCGCCCAACCAGGGTCGATAGTATCGACATGACTGTCGATACTCGCGAGATCTCTGGAGATATTCATACGAAATTTGTCTCAGTGAAGTCGATACCATCGACAGGCCTATCGATGGTATCGACCCAGTTACATGCAGAAAACGGCTGTCGGGCCTCGCGAGGGTGTTTGCCCTAAGCAGAGTCGATACTATCGACTTGCGTCGATGGTATCGACGCGACATGTCATCGATCCGTGAGAGGAAATCAACGACGATCACTGCATCAAGAGAATCGATCTGTGGGATGGGTCGATACCATCGACACCCGTTGATGGTATCGACTCATCATCGATCCGGGCCCCCACATCGGGCTATCGACATCCATCGATACTAGCGGAAGACCGGATTGCGCTACAGGTGTCGATATCATCGACATCGACGCGGGTGAACAGCAGTGACAGTCGTGGTTATAAAAAGGAGATGTTGTTGTCAACTTGATTCACACCTTCAAGGACTATTCCACCCACTTGTGCCGTGCGTATTATGGTGTGATCAGAGCCCAGCTATGAGCATCCAAGGAGCACGTTCTTCCCCAAGCCTTCACCGAGCGGAGATTGTCTTCTTTGACCTTCACCGAGCTCCGTCTTCTATCCCTTCTTCCTCGACAATGGTGCATACCGCCGGAGCATCTTCTTCACGCGTGACACCAATGGAGATCCCCGTGTTCATTCCGCCACCTAATGCATCTATTCCGCGTCTGCGGATTGTCCATCCTTCCGTGGAGGTCTGGAAGGTCTACGAGGAACTGATGAAGCAAAAGATCGAGCCCACGTGCTATGTTGATCGAGGGATGATCCTTGAGTTGGGGTTCGAGGCCAACCTCACCTACGTCTTGAAGGGGCAGGCGAGACACACGGGTAGGAGGCCCGATCAGCTGGAGTTCCATGCCAATGGCCAGCCATTTTTCGGTGAGTGGCCGACTTATAAGGAACTCGTGGTCGAGTTCATGGCATCATTGGACATCAATGTGGTGCCTAATGACTTGATTGCCACTGACCGAGAATGGAAGAAAGGGAGGGTGTCGTTCAGACTCTACAACAACAAGTACACCCTCACCCTTGCCTAGTTCAACTCGGTGTACAATTGGTATCATGATGCATACCAGCACCGACAGCCAGACAACAAGACGGACTACGATGCCATCTTTGCCCAGCTGGTGACTGCTCCCCCGGGAAAATCCGTCAGCTACCATAATGCGGCGGTTGCGGATTTCAAGCATTCGTTTGTGCAGATTCTTCACCACATGCTCTGCACCACCCTGTTCACTCGTGGTGACCTGTCTCTCAGCAAGTTTCAAGAGATAGATTTTTTCTTCCTGCACAAATTGCTGAAGCGCGAGGAGTGCAATTGGGGCGCATTTTTCTTGACGCGCGTGTTAGCTGTGAGGATGAGTACGCGGAAGGCTCCAATTCACTTTGGAGGGCTCATTACACCACTAGCCCTCTACCTTGGGTTAGATTTCTCCCATCTTACTCCCCTCTCCAACAGGAGCAGGGTCAACCTCCAGCATCTGCACCGCTCCAACCTCCTCCTGCTTCGTGATGGCTTGGCATATGCACATTGCCATGCCAATCACGCATATCAAGAGTGTTCACTTCCAGACCCCGTCTTCAACATTGAGGGCACTCAACATTTCCGATGGCCTATCATCGCCATCGAGGACTCAGATGAAGACGGCGGCAATGATGACAATGACAATGACGGTGACGAGCATGAAGAGGAAGAGGAGGCTTTCACTCCTCTTCGCGCACGAGTGGCACCCCAGAAGCGTCCCCGTATGCATCTGGGTACATCTTCATCTTCACAGCCTCCGCCACCTAAGCCCTCTCATCAAGGAGACGATGCCTACTCCATGCAAGAGATGTACTCGATGCTATAGGAGATTCATCATACACAGCAGCAGCATACAGCTTCATACGCTGGTATTCAGGATACAACGAACCGGCTGTTAGATAACCAGAGGGCTATTTTCGAGAATGAGCACCTCCTCCTCGACAACCAACAAAACATCCACGACAGGTTGTATAGTTTGGAGATGCAGCAGCAACCCTTCTACGATAATTACTGGAGCCAGAATTATTTTTGGGGGTATCCACAACCTCCACCAATGCCCCAGTACGATCCGAGCTTCTAGGGGCAATACCCATCTTGGGACCCCACAGCCCCACAGTACCCGCCTCCTCCTGAAGAATGATCGGTATCACTGTTCCACCTTTTAAGGTTGTTTTTACTATGAGGCCATAGTCGAATTCAAGCTTAGGGGGGAGTTGGAACAGTTTCTATCCTTTATTTTTCCTAGTTTATAGTCTTTATTGATTTTTGTGTTGTCATTTATTTCTTGTATTTCTTAGTTTGTTTGTAGGATCCACACTCTATCTAGTGTAATTGTGGATGTCTTAAGTCAGGTGTCATCTCATTGCTTGTACATGGGAATCAGGGGTAAATTTAAAAATTTTAGTGTTTTCGCAAGTTTGTGTTGTTTAACTTTGAGCACATAACTTAAGGAAATGATTGGGTTTGTCAACTCTAAAACAGGAAATCACAACTGTACATTCCTAGGATTCATGAAAAGTGGACAGAACTGGTTGTTTGAGCCTAAACTAACCAAATGAAAATGAGACTTTAATTTGAAATATGAGAAAGAAACCTCTTAATTATTACACAAGTCAGTAAGGAGGGACACATAATAAATTTCAAAGGTTCAGTCAATTAGTCTTGTGATCTATCCACCCCAGTGTTTCCATATTCCACCCTAAGAACTAGAAGTACATTGCGGTTTTAATCTCTTTGATTGCATCCCATGTAGATAGGTCTTGCATTGCAACTATTTTCACATATCTTGCATGAATAATGAAAAAATAGACTAGTTATACATGCACATTATCCATAGGTACATGTCATTTAGTTGCATAATTATCATTTTGTAGATGCATTCACATTTTTGTGCATAGAGTACATCATGCATCTTATTTCTTCTGAAACATTAAGGGTGGTGAACTTGTTCCATACCTTCTGAATTCTTCAAATGTATAAGTTATGTAGCAATAAGTGAGCCCGACAAATAATTTGTTGTCAGCTATGAAAATAAGGGCTTTAAAAAATAGTAAGAAAAAAAAGTTGAAAAAAAAGTATTGAGAAGCAAGTAAGAAAGAGAGGGAGAAAGGAACATAGTCTCACTGCATTCTAAGAAGAATAAGTACATGATGTAGTTCTTTTATATATTCCATCTCACCTTGAGACGGAATGATAGTGCATGCATCATTCCACCCAAATGTAGGCATTAGGTCATTTTCACTCGCATATGCATCATTTAGGTCATTATTGCTTTGTGCATGTTGAAACTATATAATGCTTCCATTTCTTTCATTAGCCACCCATTCCATCCACCCCTTGCTCGATTTGGTAGGTCACCATGATTTTCGCCTCACTCGTGAATATCAGGAGAGTTGCTTCCATGTAGATGGTAGTTAGGGTGAGCAACGTAGAGCATGAGATCACAAGATGCACCAAGTCTGAACTGGAGGAATTTATTATGTTAATTGCCTTATGTGATAGTTTTCATCAATTTTGAGGTAGATATCTCTTATGGATGATTATTGTCACCTTTAGGGTAATTATCATTCTATGGTTAGTGAGGGCCGAAATGTGAAGGTCTGGAAGGGATCATATGGTGATGTCAGTTTTGATAATCTATCTCTAGTTGACGCTCGCAATTCTATTCTGAAGTTTAGTTTCTCAAGGACGAGCAATGTTCAAGCTTAGGGGAGTTTGATGCGAAGATTTTGAGTCGCATTTATAGACTTGTTTTACTTGTGTTTTATGCATTTATTGGTCATTTTGGTGGTTAATATTTCATAATTCATTTACTTTAGTCTATGATCCTTCTTAGTGTCAAATTTCCCTTATTTTATCATTTTGAGCATAAATGATTACAATTATAGGTTTTATCTCGGTATGTTGTTTTGTGTTGCAATTTCAGGAAAAACACATATCTACAGCTGTCGATACCATCGACGGCTGTCGATACTATCGACACAACCATAGGCATCCAGCCGCAAGGAGCAGCACAGAGTCGATACCATCGATAGGAAAGTTGATGGTAGCGACCTACCTTCAGGTTGATGGCAAGCAGACAGTCGATACTATCGACCCAAAAGTCGATACTATCGACACATGGAGTTTCAACGACGGAAAAGCGATAAAACAGATGCCTAAGGGTGTCGATACCATCGACCCGCGTCGATGGTATCGAGTCAGCATCAGGCGCAATGAAGAAAAGAAAAGAAAGCTTTCCGATATCGCGTAGAGTTGATACCATCGACCCGCGTCGATGGTATCAACACCGTCAGATTAAAGTTTGTTTCAGATTGATCCAAATCCGACGGCTGTGATATTTTTGCAACCTAACTCGGTGATTATACCTAATGACGGCGGCCAAGAGCAGGGCATCATGTCATTAGCCGCTGCACACATCCTGAGAAGGTGTGGAGAGAAGAACGGAGCCCAGAAGCACGCCCCAGCCATTCCGGAAGCTGAAGAAGACGTTCTCCACCGCCGAAAGGCTGTAGATCGTGCATTCTATGCCGAGGAACACTTCGATCTTCTCCGTTCAGGGGTTTCATATATTAATCACGTTTTTCTCCATGTTTCCCCTTTCTCCAACCATGGTTTGCTCTGAGATGAACATGCGGGGCTAATCCCCTTTGTCTTTAGGATCGGGAGTAGCCCGGGGAAGCATTGTATGACATTTTTATCATAGTAATTCATAATTTATCTCTTAAATCCATGGTATGATTTCGTTTTCTCAATTATATTGTTATGCATGATCACCATAATGATAATCTAATGCCTTTAATTACTTTGAAAGAAGCATTAATGGTTCACAAGAGACAAAATTCACATTAATTAACAAATCCCTTAAACAAGGTGATGTAAGGTTAATGGTGGAAACCCAGAGGTCGATACTAATGCACCTAGTTTAGGGTTTAGGTTACTACGACGGTGGAACTGACCTAGACATAGGTAGTGAACTGTACCACGATAGTGGGCAATTCTGACTACAGGCCACTACCCAGATTGAGAAATAAACCTGAGTAACTATATGGAAATTCATATAATGAAAACCTGCGGTGAAACCACAATCCTAAAGATCTCCATTTGAATTGATTAAATTAAACACTTAATCAATTGCTTTGTTTTATTTTATTTTCTTTTATTTTTCAACAAATCGCATAACCTTTTTATTGGTCTAGTTGATTGCGAGTAGTTAGTAGTAGTCTACCGATAATTCAGTGTCCCTGAGTTTGACTCGGGCCTCACAAAGGCCAATACTACATTGATTTGTGCACTTGCGTTATACGCACGGTAAAATCGTGTCATCCACCCACACAACTGGTCTACCATGACATCTAACTCATCGTGTCATCCCTCTCTAACCACCACTTAGGGTTAGGGTTAGCATCATCCTCAGAGAATGTGCCAGGTCTCTACTTATAATGGAGGTCTCTACCTCCAAGACTAACTCTCTCTACTTATCCTCCTTACAAGAAGGTCTAGCCTCAAGTCTCTCCTGAGGGTATGACAACATATGTCATACGACCTGAGCATGTAGTTATTCTTTAGTTTAAGCTTATGTCCATGACATCTTATTTACATGTTTTTTATTAATTTTGGTGGAGGATCCCTTAACCTTATCACACATACCCTAACCTCAAGAGGGTGAGGAAGAGAGAGAAAACCCTAAACCTTATAATCTTAGCAGAATTAGGGTTGAGAAGGGATGAAAATAGATGAGAGAGTCCTAAGACAGTGGCCAGGAAGTCACACAGATCTGGGAGTCCTCGTATTGCAACTAGTAGTGCAGAGGAAAATATTGCCAGCCCCCAAATGTGATCCTTTTCTAGACACCTTTTCCTTTCGGAAAATTCTCTAATAACTCCCTTGGGTTCTACAGAGTTTGTAAAATTAAATAATTATTAAGGATTAAATGAGGAACCAATGCTCTGATACCAAATGTAACGACCCCGCCTCCCGTTAACTAGGGATGGAAAATGGGTGGGTATGAGAAACACATACCCATAACCATATAACTTTTGACCCAACCCATACCCACCGCATTTGAATAAAAAATAAAATCTTGCATACCCATACCCACCCCATTAGGAAATGAGGACCCATTAGAACCCATCTTAACCAACTCCACACATTAGCCACACAATACAAAATTATTTTCAGAACTTATGAAAAATATGTTTTCTTATTATTCGTTTCAACACAATTTGCACCAAAACCCCTACATATATTATATTATATAATTAATGTTGAGACCATTACTCACTTTGAATGTGATATACATTCGGAAAGAACAACATTTGTTATATGTTGTAGGTGTTACTTTTACTTACGACATTTCAATGATAGATATTGAATGCAATATATGCATTTTATAAAAGAAATATAGTATATCATCTATTGACTAAGACACAAACCGATTACTTTACGGGTGTAGTCTATTATTAATATTTACAAAATAGCATAAAATCCAGGAAATGATATTTTTTAACTTTAGTTTTATTATGTTTCAAGCATTCCAACGAATAGTTCACGTGCGCAAATCGAATCACACTATTGCTACACATCAATAGACATGGACAATTTGTCCTACTGAAAAGAAGTAGAAGATGGACATATCAATTAAATCCCAGGCAGAAAGCAATAGTCTCATGTAAGTTTAATTGGAACAGCACCACCACCAACTTCATGGAGAGGAGGCTGGCCGCAGCTACAGCTACTGCTACTGCTATGGAGGTGAGCCTGCTTGCAGAGCTTGTGGGTACAGTAGGTGTTTTATCTTTTAGATGTGAGCCATAGGTGGATCCAGATGTAGCATCACACAAGGAGGAGCCAGGATGGCTACCATCTCAGTCAGACTCGCCCTTCATCGACTGCTTGCTCGAGGCAATCAAAGTCATGGCCACGATCCTGGGAGATTACCGCAATGACATGAATGGCAGGCACTTCGTCATGCTCACGAGGAGGGTCAAGCTCCTCACCTCGCTCATCGAGAAGCTCTATGACGACGCTGAGGGCTGCCAGTGGTAGCAAAAGCACCAGGGAAAATGACGATCGGTTGGGGCGGAAGCGGCTCTCATGGATCTCAGAGATGTGGTCAGTGACGGTAGGGACATTCTGTTGCTAAGGACCAAAGAGAGAAATACCTAGCCGGTGAGATTGTGTATTGTGAATTCCGCATCGACAGAGCCTCCTCCACAACAGGCGTCCATGACGGAGTCAACCAAGCGGCAACCGGTATGGTGCAACATGGAGACGATGATAGGAAGCAAAGATGCCAGTCAGATAGGAAGGAAACAATCAGACTGTCGATGCGGGAGTCAAGAGCGAGGAGGTGTGATGGGAGATTGGGGCTGCGGGTGGGACGGTGACTGTCGGGACTAGGATTAGATATTTGTGTGCATTAATGGGTCTTATTGGGCATCCTGTTGAAAACCGAACTCCACATTACTATCCCCATTAAAACCCAATAAGTAATTAAGACCCATCAGGCACCGTTATATTTGGGTCAATTTATATTGGGTCTGTGTGACCCATTAAGTTCTGGGGATTTCTTCCATCTCTACCGGTAACCCCCAATTAAGGGTTACCAAGAGGTCAGAGCCATTATCCCGATTTCCCGGATCAAAGGTTTGAAAAATAATCAGTAATAATTATTAAATTCTACCATGAGTATACTAAAAGCTGGTATAAAATAAAACTTTGCATACCTTTTAAAAACTTTGGATATCTACTGCTATCCATAGCTTGAATCTATTCTATCTAATCCTCCTCACACTTTATTTCTTATTTTCACAATGTGTCACTTTACTGTTTGTTCTTTTCAAGGTTGTATATAAAATGCTGACAAACAAAATGTCGGTCATCATAAATGAATATACCGGTATGTGGGGACAACCAACATTTTAGAAATATGGCTAACAATCTAAATATCACAAACAAGTTAATTAACAAGACAATTTACACTTTCAATGTGACATTCTCCACTGCTTTTGCCCTAACCCTGGAATACCCTCTTTAGAGTTTCTATTTTACCATTGACTTAAGGCCACCTTCTCAATCCCGAGCTTGGTGCTTGGGGTCACCTCTCATGGTGCCCATTAGTCATGCAACAAAGACCACCTTCTCAATCCCGAGCTTGGTGTCTGGGGTCACCACTCGTGGTGCCCATGGGTCTTCCCTCCTGCGCTTGACCTTCTGGCATCATCCATCAGGGTGGCATGTAGGTGTGAAAATACACATTTATATCATAATTGTGATAATCATAGTGACTTTATGATTTGCAAGTATGAACATCCAAACTGATAGATTGCATTCAATGCGACTAATCCTCTAGAAAACCTTCGGGAAGCTAATGTGATTAACCATAATTAACCACATACATGATCCAGAGCAACTTGATGTCCAAGCAATAATGATAAAGAACAATCAAACAAGCAATCAACAATATCCTCAAATTAATGCAATACACCCAAGTGTTATAGTTTATCCAAAACATTCTCAAGATAGACTTGGATTCCACCTTAGGCTTTCTAGGCCACTGTAGGGTTTTCTCCTTCATAATGCATTTATCACGTTTCATGCTCTTTTAGTTCGCAAACCCTAATTTCCACATCATAAGCATAGTTGAATTTCAATTAAGTCTATTATTCCCCTTTTACACTAAAATTACCATCTTTATCCTCTTAAGTTGTTTCAAGACCATTAGACTCAATTATCACCTTTAGTTTCTTTCGAATTGAGAACTCATATTTCATTATGATCTAATCCACATATGAACTCCATTAATCACTAATATCACATTAATCCACTAGAAAACCATAATTACCATATCAAGGGTATTTATCCACAATTAGTAACTTTTATACTCAAAATAGCTTAAAACCATAATATCTCAGCTTTATACATGAATTTGAACAATGAAAGCCATTAAGAATCTTAATTACTGACATTAGGGTTTCAAGGCCTGTTAAAGCTTATTTATGTACATGGAACCCTAAATTAATCAACTTTTCATGTTAAATGGATTGCAACTTTACATTAATATTCAATAGGTTAATACTTCCCAAGTTAACCCCTTAAACCTCAAAGATTCATCTTTTACCCTCAATGAGGGTTTCTAACCACACTTTTAATCAAATTAATGCAGTTTTGCAAATAGGTACAAAAACATGCTTTATTAGTATTTTTATTGGAATCCACACGTTCTCTTGATCAATTTTCATATTTTGCATGTTTCCATCATAGTTACCAATAAAAAGATAAAAATTTTACAAAATTTACATACTTGGACCAATGGGATGCTGACACATCAGCAATCCCATGCAAAGCACTGCTGCGCCACCCAGTCAATTTAGAAACATAACCAAATAACGATTCTGCCCCCTGTAAGATGCCAGTTCTTCATACCCTAGACGGATATATCCGTCCAATGCCTCTGCCCATCTTCAACCTCACATAAACCCTCTACTTTCATTGTAGCAGAGGTCGTGAGCGGTGTTGCCTCCCCTCCTCCAGACCCTACGGCCACCGGGGGTGTTCCTCCACCTCTTCCGTTCACCTATGCATGCGAGGATGCCTCAGGGTCATGGCCATGATGGCCGGTTCAAGCTCTCCAGGCCTACAACATGTAGTCGTCCCACTGCCCTTCTACTAGAGTCGCACAAGTGCTAGGGCTTAGGGACGATGGTCGAGCTCTTCTCCGATGATGTGGGAGCATTTTGCTTCCATCGTACTCCCATCCAGGGCTCCTCATGCTCCAGGGGTCACATTACCACCATGGTTAAGGTTTTGAACAAAAACAAGGAGGAATGCGAATGAAGGGTGCATGTGATTCTACTAGACTCGGGCCAAGGTTCTACCCCTTATATAGGGGAGGGTAGAAATGCCCTAGCTCACCTATCCATGAGGAAAACAAGTCCCTCATCAACAATGGAAACCACACTTTCCTTGTTTAAGATATAACTCCTCTCTTTTATTTATTAAAAGATGTCCTTTTCTAATAATGATCCTTAGTTATTAAGAAATCTGAATCTTACCTCTTTAATGTTCCTTGTGCTTGGCTTTTAATCCATGGGCCATGAAATTCTAATTTCTTAAAGAAAATAATATCTCTTTTTGATAATATCAAAAAGTCATTAATTATGTAGCACATTATTATTATATTTTGTATTATTTATATTTTCTCTTTATTCTTCTTTATTGGGACTCCTTGGACCCCAAGAAATACTGATATTTTGAAATGCTTTTTGAAGGATTCTTATTATCCTTCTAGATGCATCCACATCCTTTATTTCTCATTATCTTACTTATTTCTTTATTAAAGGATTTCTCTTTATCTTTAATTTCCTTTTTCCTCTTTTCATATTTCTTTTATTAGAAATCACATAGAAACGAAATTTACTTAATTGTGGCCATTAATTCCACTTTTTAGAGATTTATGTGTATTTCTCATAATTACTTTGCTTAATATCCATTATCTTGTATCTTTTCCTTTTATTTGGACTTTTCTTCTTTTCTTCTCTTTTATATCCATCATTGGATTAATCTGATAATAGAAATTACGAAATTCCTATCAAAAGGGAGATTTGCAAAGAAATCCATCTTTTGAAGCAAAGCATACAACCTTTTCAATTAAGTCCATATTCACAAAATCTTTACAATTCAATTATGAAAACATATGCAAAATTGAGGTTGTAATAGCTTCAAACCCTTATTTAAAGGGAGGTTTTAGGGAACCAAACCATGTTTTTGTCCCTTTTTGTTGTAAGTGGGGATGAAAAAGAATAATGCCCAAATCTCCCACAACCATAACAAGTATCATGATTAATAGGAATATAAGAGCTAGATTTTTGTTTAATAAAATTAGGACCTTCCTTTTTCCTTCTTTTATCATTTTTAGGAATATAACCAAGTCCATGAGAATGAGAATGCAAGACATCACTCAATAGAATTTTACTATTTGAAATTTTTTCTAGAGATATTTACAACTTTTCATTTTCCTTGGCAAGTAGATAGTTTTTTGTAGAACAAATTAATAATTTCCATTTACTATCACTTTTATCATTTAATTCATCATTTATTTCAAGCATAAAATCATAATCAGTATGTGAGCGATAAATCGATTATATCTCCATATTATGCAATTTGACTAAACGAGTTGTCACTTAATTTTGCAAGGAAGAATTTTAAGAAACAAGTTCATCTATGTTTTTCTTTTCACTTGCATATTGATCATTTATCTCTTCTTCATTTAGGAATTGACAATTTTTTCAATTTATTTTTCTTTCTCTTATATTTTTCAATTTTATCTGAACAAGTTCAATAAGTTTAATATTTTATAAAGTTGAGAGATATAACTAATCATCATTGCCTTGTGCATCATCATCATGGTCACCATTTTTGTCATGCTCAGATATGAAGCATTCAACTACATTATGAGATATTTCATCATCACTTGCCTCTAAGTTTGAGGAATCATTCTAGAGGCATGATACACCTTCTTCTTCTCATCCTTAGAGTTCTTTTTATTGTTCTTCTTGTTGAATTCTGGGTAGTTATCATTTTAATGTCCTTTCTCTCCATATATGTGACATCTACTAGAGACAGATCTAGTATATTTTTTGAAGAAGAATGTATATATTTCTTACCTTTATGATATATTTCTTTTTCACAATTAGATGAGTCACTAGAAGAAGAAATATGTGAATCTTTTTATTTTAATGCTAAGATTCTTTTCTCATATTGCTTGTCTTATTCTTCTTTTATGGCCTCTTCTTGAAGCTTCACTTCATGTGTTTCCAAGTTTCCAATCATATGCTCCATTAATGATTTTGAAAGTTCATTAGATTCTTCTATAGTACTGACAATATCTTTGAATTTCTATGGAAAGGACATAAGAATCTTGGATACCTTCTCTTACTAAAATATAGGATCCACTTAGGAACTAAAATCATTAATTAGAGTAGAAAATCTAGAATACATTTCTGTAACAGTTTCAGTTATAGTCATGTTGGATAATTCATATCTATGTTTCAACATAGTAATATTTGTACTCTTGACTTGCTGAGTACCTTTATGTGTAACCAAAAGTTTTCTCCATATATCATACGTGGTTTCACAAGAAGATATTTTATTAAATTCACTATGAGATGGATATGAGTATAAAATACTTACTTACATTTAGAGTTTCTTTTCTTACCATATATTGATCATGTTTGTCCATTTCTATTTTGGAGGTTTGTTGGTAAGGAAACCATTTTTCAATGGTCGAAATTGATGCCTTGGAAGTAGTATTGCATCCTTCTCTTCTAATATATGTAATTTGCCCCATCAAACACCGGTGGTTTCCCTACATATGATCAATCATGGTTGAGTTGTCCCATTAGATTTTACCCCATCTTTAAGACATGTTAAAGCTCCTTGAAGCCTTTTCTCATACCAACCAATGTGCTCTAGAGGGGTGGTGAATAGAACTAAAATCAAATGTTTACAATTTAAAATACAAAGGAAGGTTACTTGTAACTTGCTTGAAAGATAATTTAGTGGAAATGTAAAGCAAGTAATTGTGCGATGAAAGCAAACCAAAAGAGAGACACGATGTAGATTTGTTCCATCAAATGACATCAGTCCACTACCTACTTGTTCCCAACTAAAATTTCAAACAAGTATTTTACTCTCTTTTTTAATCGATACAAGTGCATAAAGTTACTAGGTGTCTTTTTTCTCTCAAGACAACCCTCCCTTTCTATTACAAGGAGAACTTTCTCAACGAAGTAGATCGCAATTAGCCTCCGGCCCTGGCCGCAACCTACTCACAAGTAGTAGCTCCAATAATCTTACCAACAACCATCACGTAACAAGTAGTTGTAAGCAACACAACATAGTAGATCGCAATAATTCCACCTTGGATGCAACCTTCTTCCATGAAGTAGCTCAAATAGACTTACCAACAGCCTTCTTACAAGAAGTAGTTGGAAGCAACACAATGGAGTATATTACAATCAACCTCCCACCTTGGACGCAGCCTTCTTGGAAGTAGTATCTCGAAGAAGCTTCTTCACAACCTTATCGCAAAAAGTAATGAGAAGAACCAAGAACAATAAAGTGACTAAGAGAGGAAGAAGAAATTACAACTCTTCATAAGATTTATAATATGAAGCTCTCTGTGAATAAGTGATGGCCAACTTTCTACAAGGATAGGCAAGGCTATATTTGGTGGAGTATGAAACTGTTGTTGAGCTATGATCAGATCTGGAAATAGAAATATTGAATTCTAAGCTTAAGGAAACTTAGGAATGGTCAATATAGGTTTTGAGAGTGGTTTGACCAAGTTAAATGCTAAACTAGACATTAGGATGTTAAAAGTCAAATTTACAACTAATAGAGAATTAATGCAGATTTTGCCTTCGAACTGATTCTCAGTCAAACTATACTTTGACTGAGATCAATCTAGATCAAATACTTGTTTGATGGACAGTCAGTCTCCTCTAAAATTTCACAACAACACTTTTTCTAAAATGGCTCTTTCTCAGTCAAAATGTAGTTCGACAAAAAATGTGTCTTTAAATACATTTTTAAACTTTTAGAAAACATATTAAATGATTTTTAGTGACACCAATATATCTTAAAGACTTTATGTAAGTCTAAAATATGGTTTAGGATATGATAGGGCAGATCATCACTCATTCTTACATCATTCCTAGCAAGTTTCACAAAAATGCACTTGTAAAAAGTATATGCATGGTACTACTTGTCCTATAAGCATGCAAATAATTTAATATTGTATATTCCTTATTGATGGATCTTGTCTAAGTTCCTTGATCACCAGAAATACTAAATGAACATTTAGTAACACAAAAGAGAAATATTTGAATCATCAAAATTTGGGTGTGGAACATCCAAAAATCTAACATAACCTAAATATACATATGATTTCATGTTTAGTCCTCAACCTAAACAAATGTCATAGAGTGAAAAAAATATTAGAACATCTTAGGATTATTCATTATCTCAATAATGAAACAAACATAATAGGGACAATTGGCTTTTATTAAAAACCATATCATATACGACATATCCCATTACAATCATCATATGATCTCTCTCACGGCATAAAACCAACATGCACACCTCTCCTTATGTATCACCACGGAATTGAGGTATTTCTTGGCCTTTAGGATCATTTTTTCATAGAGTTATAGAGTTGGAGAAACTTGCTTGACGTTGATAGGTAGCAATGTAAAATTGGTTGTTCTTGTCTTCAAGGGTATTAATAGGGGCTCCTTCATAGATGGTTGTCTTTTTTCCCCTTATCAAGGAGTAAAGGGACCTCTATTGAGGTGGTGAGAGCATGCATCAATTTTATTTATGACTTAGGTGATTCAAATTGTATCATCACTATAGCGATGGTGTGAGTAACCACGGTAGGTAAGTTCTTTGTCCAAGATGTCCTCTGGTACATTGACTAGTCTCTTGCTGCTTATTGGGAGCACAATTTTTCTCTCTTGGACAGTAGTGATAAAATTAGCACTTTGGGACCAATTCTGAAGAGTTTGTTTCAAGGGGCAATCAACAAGGGAGTTGAATCATTCAATGATAATATGATACATTCTAATGTTGACATTACCTCTTCAAGTGTAATTTTATTGACATCACCAACCTCAATCAAGTCATGCAAGGCTTGGTTGAGTACAAAGAATGCATCTATCTTGTGCCCCTTGGTTAGTTGAAATTCCCAAAAGGATTTAGCACCATAACCCCTTGACAAAGGAATTAGTGGATCCTTAACGGTAGGGAATTTTAAAAAATGTTTGATGGTAGGGAGGATGGAGTTGAGCGAGGTTCCCAAGGGCGTTAACCTTCTCCTTGTCTTGACAAGATCTTCTTCCATGGAAGGTTGTTTATGTTTCTTCTTAAGACGGTGGGGTGTTTGTACTAGGTGGGTTACATATCATTGGTTGTTGCATGGGTGTTTGAAAAGACGGTAGTCCACACATGTAAAACCAATTTGGTTGAAGTTGATATTAGGGTGGTACATGTTGGGGTGGAAAGTAGTGAGAGTTGGGTGGTATCATTTGAGCATGTTCTACTACAATGTTGTAGTAATATCTTGTTATGGTTGTGCTAGAACTAGAGGTATTTGTATATATGGTTGTTGTTTCTTGCTAAGATTGGCTGGAATAAAGCTTTCTCCTATTATTGAATCAATCACCTTGGTATTTTTCCAGTTTGATTACTGATTGGTTATTGTAGATGCAAACTGATGTTGGGTAATAGGGACGACACAGAGGGAAGTGGTAACAAAACATTATCCATATTCCTTGAAAGAAGATCACAACAACAACAATGAATCGACAAAAGAAGGAATCAAGAAGTATACCTGGTCCTAGAGGAAATCCAACAACTACTTTTGCTCGGTGATGTGCACGCTTTGCAAGACGCACATGGAAAACTATAGACGACGGCCTCCTGGTCCAACAACATGGACGGTTGTGATTTTTGGCCTTCTAGTTTGGTGTGGAAAGGACCTCCACTCCTCTACGTATTCCATGTAGATCACTGAGAACTCCATGTGTGCTACTAGAGCCAAAAAAAAGGAGTTTTTGCTTTGAATGTCAATGTGCTAGCATCGCCTTGCTCTCCTTTATTGTCTCTCCCTTGTCGTCTCTCCCTTTTACGGGTAAGACTTTCTCAAGATCTCTAGTTACAACAACTATGATAGGATAACAATTGTCAAAGATTATTGTTGTGTTTTTTGAAAGCCTTTATTGTCCCCCCCATTAATAGGATAGGCAGGGTCAGGGTTTCCAGATCAACTAGGAGTCAAAGAGACAAAATTTTATAAATTTTCAAGAAGCCACAAATCATGAAATGCTCGGTTCACTTCTGAAATGATCAATTCATTTCTGAACCGTCAATTTGTTTATGAATCGGTCATTTCACATGTGAGTCGGTTGATTCAACATTTGAATTGTTATGTTCATTATATTTCCTATTCGAAAATATGTTGACTTTCAATGTGATGATTAATGCACAACATGACATCATCATAAATCCTTGATCCATTCTTGTTTATTGCTCAACCATTTGATTTACAATATAAACCAATCTACTCACATCCTAAAATGGTCAGTTCACTTCTGAACTAGGAGATCCATATCTTGAACTGGGTGGTTCACTTCTGAATTGAGCGTTTCAAATTCCAGTTCAGTCTGCAATGTACAACCAATGTTATTTAAATTGAATACATAATGACTTTCATAATCAAGTTAAATGATATTCATGAGTAAACTCCTTTTCTAGGTAAATCCTATTTGTGTGACCATACATGTCCCAAGTTACGTTAACAGTGAATGTCCATAACCAGTTTATGGCTTCTCAAGCAATGCGATATCTAGCAACACATCATTGTTACCCACGTAATTGGGATGTTTAAGAATAAATTCAATCTACCATCATTGATCATTGTTACTGTGATTGTATGGTTCATTTATCTCTAATATCCATATTGAGCTTGAGGCACATAATCATCATCCTCTCAATGTTCATTCCATGCTCCTTGAACTAGAGCAGACAGTCTTATATGCATGTTAGCTCATATATTACATATTGAGTCACATGAGTATGGCTATATGTTTCTCAGTCTTTCTTATTAAGTGTTTAGGATATCAATCTCCTATAGGAGGGACAAATCCCATCTACATCACTCACACTCCATTCCCATGTGTCACAATGCACCCGAGCATCACCTTTAAGGAAAACCATTATTAAAGGTGACAATGGATGATGTCAAAATACATGGAACGACATGTGACGAGTGTTGTCACTTTAGGTCTAAGAATCACAATCACCACTATCACTATTAGAGTTGATTCTGATTCCAATTCCATGGTCTCCATGTATCACTGTCAAGGTAGTTATCTCAGGTACATTGTTCCCTAACAAGTACATATGTGTTTGACTAGATATCCCATATCACATGTAACGTCCTAGGATTTGAGGCCTCAGATAAAATGATCTTAAAAGGAATGATTGGACTACCCATATCATCAAGGTGCACCTCCTTTTCCGGGAGCCCATCACCAAATAATTCCATAGTTAAGCATACCCAGCGTGGAGTAGTACTAGAATGGGGGACCGGTCGGGAAGTAGACCCCAACTTGTGCGTGAGTGAGGAAAAAGCGCACATTTAAGGCTAGTGGTGGTGTGTGGGGTCTATCGTCATTCCAAAAACTCTACTAGAGCCTTGGGCAGTGGGCTCAAACGTTACAAATGGTATTAGATTTATAATCCCTTCAGTAGGTGTGACCCACATAGGCATGTGGCATGCTAGTCTTGAGTTGTGCGGTCTAGGCATGTTGGAAAGGGTAGTCCATGGTTGATGTAGCCACCCTTGTGCTGGTATTCATTGATTGGGAGATGGGTGTCCATGGTCCATTCTGGGTCTCCACTAAAATGAGGAAATATTATGAGGCCATATAGTTGAGCCTTGATGAGGACGTCAAGAGTCTAAGTGGGGGAGATTGTAACGTCCTAGGATTTGAGGCATCAGATAAAACAATCTTAAAAGAAATGATTGGACTACCCATATCACCAAGGTGTACCTCCTTTTCTAGGATCTCATCACTAAAGAACTTTGTAGTTAAGCGTGCTCAGCTTGGAGTACTACTAGGATGGGTGACTAGTCGGGAAGTTGACCCTGGATTGCATGTGAGTGAGGAAAAAGTGTGCAATTAAGGCTAGTGGTGGTCTGTGTGGCCAGTCATCATTCCTGAAAGTCTACTAGAGCCTTGGGTAGTGGGCCAACTCAGCGTCTATGTCTCTACTTTGTCCACCCGGATGGATTGGAACTCCATGTCATGCTTCGTAAGCTGGCGGGAAGGAGTAGCCTTCTGCCTAACAATGTGCTAGCGTTGGTTGTTCTCCTTCTCTCTCACTTGGGGACGATGATGGTTAGGGTTCATGTACAAGAGCGTGTATCCAGGAGTGTATCAAAATACGGTTGGCATGCCCCTATAAATAGTAGAAGAATAAAAGTAGGGTTTCCCAAAACCCTCAGGAAACAAAAGGGATGCATGTTCTTTAAAATGATCTGCTCATGTACATGTAAAATAATATTTTGGAATCACTTAAATAATCAATTAATCATATTAATTAATTAACCAATTTCCATTACCCACCTCTAGTTAATTGCTCTAGATCAACTAGATTTTGTGATCGAGAGATAGGTGTCCATGGGCCATTCTGGGTCGCCTCTAAAATGGGGAAATATTATGAGTCCATATAGTTGATCCTTGATGATGACGTCAAGAGTCTAAGTAGGGGAGATTGTAACGTCCCAGGATTTGAGGGATGGGATAAAACAATCTTAAAAGGAATGATTGGACTACCCATATCATCAAGGTGCACCTACATTTCCAAGATACCATCACTAAAGAACTTCGTAGTTAAGCGTGCTTATCTTAGAGTAGTACTAGGATGGGTGACCAGTCGGGAAGTTGACCATGGCTTGCGCATGAGTGAGGAAAAAGCGTGCAGTTAAGGATAGTGGTGGTTTGTGGGGCCAGTCGTCATTCCTGAAAGTCTACTAGAGCCTTGGGTAGTGGGCCAACTCAACGTTTATGTCTCTACTTTGTCCACATAGATGGATTGGAACTCCACGTCATGCTTCATAAGTTGGTGGGAAGGAGTAGCCTTCTACCTGATGACGTGCTAGCGTCGGTTGTTCTCCTTCTTTCTTTCTTGGGGATGATGACAGTTTGGGTTCATTTACAAGAGCATGTATCTAGGCGTGTATCAAAATATAGTTTTCATGCCCCTATAAATAGCAGAAGAATAAAAGTAGGGTTTCCCAAAACCCTCAGGCAACAAAAGAGATGCATGTTCTTTAAAATGATCCATTCATGGACATATAAAATAAGATTTTGTAATCACTTAAATAATCAATTAATCACATTAATTGATTAACCAATTTCCATTACCCACCTCTAGTTAATTGCTCTAAATAAACTAGCAGACTTAATAATGGAATCTAAATAATTGTCTTAAATACTTTAACCAATTAACTCTGATTATATTTCAATATTATATTATATTACCTAAATGTTTTATTAATCAATTTGATTTGAAACATTATCAATCATGTCTGCAATCATATTCCTATTCCAATCACATCCTATGTGTGTTAGGATCCACATTACATTGGCAGTGACATTGATAATCATATAATAATTTCAAAAGCAATGATCTGTATCTTGCAAGACTTCATTGCTACCCATGCAATTAGAGAAGTTCGAGTACAACTTAACCTATCATCTACGAATGTATAGTTCCTTTGTATCTAATATCCGCATTGAACTCGAGGCATGGAATCATCATCATCTTCAACATCCAATCCATAGTCCTTGAACTAGAGTAGATTTAAAAGCTATGTGTACGCTCAATATCACATATTGACTCACATCAGTCTTACCATGCATTTCTCAGTCTCAATTATCAAGTGGATATGATATCAAACTCCTATAGAAGGTACAAAACCCATCTACATCACTCACATTCATCTCCATGTATCATAGTGCACCCAAGAACCACCTTTATGTAACCCTTAATCAGGATCACGGTGGATAATGTCAAGTGACACCGAATGACATGTGATGAGTGTAGTGACTTTAGGTCTAAGAACCACAATCACCACCATCACTATGAGAGATGAATTTGAATACCTATCATGGTTTCCATGTGTCACACTCAAGTTGGGTTTATCTGAAACAATGTTCTCTAATAAGTATCTATGTGCTTGGTTTGATATCACATATCATGACTAATGAGATTCTATCATCAACCAACATACACTCTAGTCTTAAGTGTTATTGTTGGATATTAGCCTTCCACAATATCCTCCGACTAGGGACATAACAAGAAGGCATATACTCTTGACATTTGTATGGTCTCATCAATCAAGTCCTCAACCCAAAGAGATACATCTTTGAGTAATAACATTATATAGACATTTATTGTGTTATATAATTATCTCATAACTAAATAAACAGAATAAATTGGAAGACCCTTTATTATTAATCAAACCGTTTACAAGATATGTCATTATAATCATCACATGATTCTCTCTTTGGGCATACATACCAACAGATGTCCCTTCCCAGTGTGTTTGTGGAACTCGGGCATGTTGAATTTGTCGGGTAACTTTGCATTTGGGAAATTACACAATCATTGGAATTTTTTCTACTATCCTTTTTCCCTTTTAATTGTGGCCTTATATAGAATCTAATGAATTAGGGTATTCATAGCATTAGACATTGGTACAACATGTTCATGGAGGTTTGCTACCACTAGTACTACAAAAAGTTCACTATCATTAGAGGAATCATAGGTACTAATGGTGGGAACCTATAAATTCCTCCTATGTATGGGTTGTACAATGGGGGACGTGGAGGATAAATGAAATGCATATTGGGGAATGATATCCCATTGTTCATGTATGGTGTTTGCAATTTTATGGGAATGTTGACAATCTATGCAGCTTTAGGGTATTGTCATGTGATCTCAACCACTTCTTCCTTCTCCTTATAATCGAATTCTCCATCAGGGTTTAGAATGAATGTTATTGCCTTCAAAATTTTTGGTATTGCCCCAACATTCAAGTGTGGTGCCCTCATAAGGTCCAGGATGGAAGGATCATGGTTGATGCAAATAAGGGTTTCATACACTATATGGGAATGAATTTGTGATGAACAGGACTACAAAATTCCTTGTCTAGTGAAGTGTGAATGGTCTGGCCCCTCCATGTAATCGAACCATATGAGTGCATGAAAGTGACACACACTGACTTCTTTAGTGGGCTTGAAACCACAGTGGATTTTCTTGGGAATAGGTATATTTAGGAGTCATTGAGACCTCCTTGGGTTTCTTTCCTCTGACAGGTTTGTCTTGCTTGTTGTTTCTGTTGTCACCTTTGGAGTTATCCTTAGACTGTCAGTACATGTTTCTCATCATGGCTATCACAGAATCATTTATTACCCTAAGTCCACACTCCTAATGGCTACATAACCAAAGGTGAGAGGACTTGGGTGTCCATCCTATAATGGATCACATAACATATTCTTGAATAAAACCACAACCAAGAATTAAGGTAATAGACAAGATAGCATACAAGAAACTAAAATAGTATCTGAAGCAAGATCTTAGTCACATATGTCAATACATGAGAATTCCATTTGCATGTTATTAGATATCATCATAGTAAGAGCATCAGATTGTCATAATAGAGTGGAAGCATCATTTCTAGCAAGAGTCATAGTGTACCTATTACCTAAAATCATAAAATGGGTACACATCAGCACAACTGTGCTAAGTACACTATAAAATATATAAACTTGTAGGTTTAGGAGAACACATTTCCTTGACAAAGCTTGATATAATGGTAAGTAAGAAATAAACAACTTTAAATACTTTCTTATTAACAAGCAAGGTATTTTCCATGCATTTTCATTATACTAAAAAAACATTCGGTGCCATTTGAATGGCTTCCCAATGGAAGGGTCCATGATTATGCCTTGTGCCCTTAACCCCAAGAATTCAGGTAGGTGCACAAGGTTTACATAATGGACAAGTTCAACTATGTTCAAGGTTTTTTCAACATATTTTAAGCAAATGAATATACTAATCATAGGGAACAAGTAGCTTAAATAAATATATACAACCAAGAAATTTAAGCATACATACATACAAGCCAGTTCAATACCACTAGTCTGGCTAATAGGAGGATAAGGTGTACCTTGATTGGAGCATGAGACTAATCATTTGATTCTAAAACAATAATTAAAAACTTGACGATATCTTGGCAATTGTGTCATTATAGATATCCTATTATTACAAATGAGTATCTTTGGATTAATATCAACAAGATTAGGTTTCATTAATCATAATCATAGTGATTGGATGTGTCCCCTAGATCTAGGTATCATATCATCTATTATTTATTTTAATATCTCAACTAGGTCATACATAGGCATTACTATAGTATGTCATGAGTTCATCTAGAACCTAGGGTAACACATCAAAAATAAAATAGGTATTACATGATTAGGTTTGCATGATCTTATATCGAGTGATCATATGATTCCAACAACATAAGTGATTACATAGTCAAACTAGACATCTTGGGTCATAATCATGATAAAATTGTTACGACTAGAGTATAGATGGGGTCTATATGATATTGGTGTTGTAAACATAGTCAAGCTACTTATTTTATATTGTTATATAACATGAATCATCAATAGAACAAGATTTACATAGGATTAAAGACTTATTTATCAATATTCATACTATATCACATTTCAAGTCAACATTAAGGCATGTAGACTCATTAGGGTACATGAATGATTCATTAAGAGTTTATAAGTACAAGTCATGAGAAGTTACTAACTTTAGGGTAATATAAACATCATTGAGTATCTTTAGATCACTAAAAGTGTAAATTTAACCATTCATCACGTAAGGCCATATTAAGACAAATTAAGTGTCACAAGATCACCATTAGGGGCTAAAAAATACCATGATAGAAAGGGATTGCATTTGATGGTGAAATATACGGATTTAAAGCATTCATACACATTTGAAGCACACTTGAACAACCTATAACATAAAATAAAATACCTCACAATAAGATGAAGTTGATGGGAATAATCATGAAAAGAATGAAGATAAACTTCTCTCTCTAGGTTGCTCCATTCCATCTCCTCCTGAGTTGTGATGGGGATCGGAATGGGGGCTGACTCAGGTGAGGTAGGCGCCTCTGCCTCTATCTCCACCTCCACTTTCCTCCCTCCCAACCCTATTCCTGCTTGGAATGACCCTAAGGCTAACATCACAGTTGGAAGGGTGTGGGCCACTGTAGTGACTACGCCACTTGTGATCCATCGCAACTTCAAGACTCTACTGATGCTGGAGGACAAGAAGACAACAGAGTACAAGCCTAGAGATGAAAGATCGTGGATGAGATTCATAGAAACTGTGGTGGAGGCGATGGATGAATACCACAAATTCTCTCTCATTGTCCAAGTCATGGGGAACAATATGGTTCTAGAGCAACTGCATGACTAGATGGTGAGAGCATGGAGGCCGAAGGGAGAGCTCCAAATTGCTCTGATGATTGGGGGGCTTTTCCTAGCACGCTTTTCCTCTGATGGGGACCTAGTGAAGGCATTGGAACATGGACCTTGGTTCTTTGACAACCAACCGGTCCTGACTAGACGATGGACTCGTGAGGCTGATGTGAGAAGAGTGGCCCTCACCTCCACACCGGTGTGGGTCACACTTCCTAAACTCGGGCAATACTAGACTAGGCACACAGTGTCCATCATTGCTTGTGGCATTGGTGAATCAACGGTCATAGAGTTCTTGACTAAAGGAAAATTCACTGGCGCGACGCATATATGCGTGGAGGTGAATGCTGATGGGAATCCAACCCTGGTGGTTGTGGTCGAATTACCGAGTGGGAAGAACCTAGAGGTGAAGGTCATTTACAACACCCTACCAGATCCCTACATCCGTTGCAAGGTGTTTGGGCACAGAGAGGGTCCGTGTCCTGGTGAAAGGGAGGAGCACATAGAGCCCCCCATTTGCAGAGTTCGACCACTACAGATGAACCGGAACCAAAAGAAGTATAGGATCAATAGGAGGGGATCTAGCCGCAGTAGACCTCTGACAGGGAACAATCTGAATAGGACTAAAGAGAGTGCACAAGAAACAACATAGACTACTAATATCCTGGTCACACCCGTCATTTCTCCTACGGTGACGATAACTGAATGTCAAGAAGGGGAGGTAATCAAGGAAAGGTCTAAACCAAATGAAGGAATAGAGAATGGATAGCAAGACATACCAGAGGAGATTAGTGCTGAGATTGAGGGTGTCTGTATAGATGAAAACCAATTTGCTATGTTGGATCAAATGGAGAACATGGAGATCCCTAAACAAGGGAACAGAAGCAGAATCCCACGACAAACGAGAAGTGAAGCTATGAAAGGAAAGAAGAAGATGCATCCTAAATCCTTGAGTAGAGTAGGGGGGAGAAACACTGTTAACCAATGACTATACTCACATGGAACGTGTGAGTAGCTTCCCTTCCCAGAACACAGGCGAATTTGAGGAAAGTTCTTAGAGATACAAAAGATGAGATCATTTTTTGCTTTGAAACCAAGATAAAAAGAACTATAGAAAAAAGAGTACATACTATTTTCTCATAAGATTGGAGCTGTCTATCGAATCAGGAGGCATGTGATGGTGGTTGTATCACACTTGGGTGGGATCCCAGGAGATGGAAAATTGATACCCTTACGTCTACAGACTAGATGATGACTGTGAGTTGCTTTAACCAAGGCAATTTCTCAGGCATCATGTCGGGGGTGTATGGAGAAAATTTAGAGAAGGACAGAGAGATTGTGGAAAAGATTGAGAGATATGACACAAAAGGAGATCCCTTGGATCATTTTGGCAGAATTCAACAACACGAGAAGATCTAGAGAAAAATTTAGGGGTCTCAAAGTTCCTGAATGCATCTTGGAACAATTTAACAATGTTGTGGAGGAGGCTAAGATGTTAGAGCTGAACATATATGGTGGTGACACCACTTGGTCAAATAAATAGAATCATAAACGAATAATAGCCAGCTTACTTGATAGAGGCCTAGCTAACGAAGCATGGCTGGATGTTTTCCCACATACTATGATTAAACTGGGGGCACATCCCTTCAGTGATCATGCGTGGATGAGAGTCTTCCTCACAAATTCTAACAAACCAGTGAGACCGTTCAGATTCTTGAATTTCTGGTGCGAGTGGGCTGGTTTCAAGAAGGTGGTCGAGCAAAGATGGAAGGAGGTGATCCTAGGTGTGATAGAGTGAACTTTTGAATTTCTTGGTTACTCAATTCAACGATTCAATCATGGATTGGATATCATGAATAGTCAAATTTTGAGTCCATATGTATATGTGATGATGTGGTTAATCTCACTTGGGTTTACACATTATAATGACAAAAAAATGATACTCTCAAAGTATATCTTGATCATATGAAGGTAATCCAACTAATGTGAAGAATAATGAAAGTCCTTTGATGTGAATATCATAGATAATACCCTTAAGTATGTGCTACTTTTGGATTAATTGGTGTACTGGTCAGATAGTGGTGCTTGGGATCAATGTTTCATACTAGCAACTTAGGCCTTTGATCATATGTGTCACAGACAAGTATTGCACCACCTTCCCTATCGTTTAAGGAGTGCCATGGATTTTCCTAGTTGATACTCTCATCCATGACGTTGGAGTGGGCAGTTCATCCAAGGCAAAAGAGCACCACGACATCCATAATAAGGGGGCAGTCAGCAGTGACGAGTGGAGTTAAATGAACCCACGTCATGGGTAGTGGCATGAGGAAGAGAGAGTGGTGGCAGTTTTCTTCAACTAGAGGCTACAGAGAAGGAGCGAGACACCCCCCGGTACACACCTCGACCCCTCTATCACCAACCGTAGGTCGGCATTGGTAAGAGAGCTTGTGGCCATGCCAGTAGAGAACTGACCCTCCAGACTCGCAAGCATCAATCTAGGAGCCTATGGTGTTCCACCTTCTCTGACCCAGGTTGTCGTCATAATCAGCGAGTTCGTAGCCGTTGTGCACAACAGCGGATGAAGGAGAGTCAAGGTCTATCGTCCTATATCTCTGACCGGAGAACTCTGGCGCTGCTGCTGCTTAATGCGAGAAGGCAAAGCACACACACCCGATCGAGGGCGGAAGGAGACTAGGGACCTAGTCAACAGTAGTAGAAGCCAGTGCTATGGACACTAAGATATCCAGGGGAAGATTGTGGCATCAAGATACCATGCCGGCGATGTAGAGAGTTGGGACTCGAAGTCCTTGGGGTGGCAATCTCTGTCCGGAAGTAGGAGAATAACGACATGTCTTGCTAGGCGGAGTGGTCTCCTGTAGCGGCACCCTTGCCGAGGTCGAGCTTCACATCCAAACCAAGAGTCAGGTAGTTGTGGAGGCATGTAGTTCGACACTGAAGATGGTGGTAGCCATAGGGATTGTCAAGGAGACGACACCGCCCGACGGAAGCGCTCGCACATAGCCCATGGTGGTTGCTTGCTGGTCGGTGTCCTCCCTTGCAGCGGCACTGTGATGAGAGGAGGAGAACCTTCCACGACATTGGGCTCTCCGAGCGGCATGGAGGCATAGCGGCGAGCCTGGAGGCTGCTGCCGCGGTGGCAGCTCCGTGACTAGGAGGAGGAAATCACAACAGATAGTTCATCGTCGAAGATCACCCGTGCGGCGGCGGCATACGCAGACATCAGTTTTGTGATTTTAGAGATCGTGATCTGTGAGAGAGGGAGCAAACTGGGTCAGCCAGCGGTCAAACCAGCCAGCCCAAAGCTAAACCAGCCATGCCCTTGGTGAACACGTGTCAACACTTGTGTGGCCGAAAAAGGTAAAATCTTCACAAAATCTCATATCTTGTATAATGCACAGTAAATACATCTGAAGTCAGAAAAATACAAATAAGGTATCCAAATTCTTAGAAAAATGCGTAGAATATAATGGAAGCATAATGTCAGGCTTTTGATGCTTTGATAGTAGTGATATCATGTAAGATGTGTAATGCTTGTTTAATGGATAATAAATATCAAATGATGTTCTAAAATTATGGAAAAATGCCTGTAAGTCTGTAATCATGTTTATAATGCATATGATGTCAGATATGGTCATGTTATGACATGAAATCATGTAATTTTCTTAACATGGCTAATTAGGGCTAATAACCCTAAATAAAATACAATAAATATGTATGTGCTCAATAAATGATGAGATTCACATAATACCCTCATATCAGTAAATGGAATATAATATGCAGATCTAAGATCAGTTTTGTAAATGAAATTGTTGTTATATGAAGAGCACACTTAATACATGTGATGTAACCCTATATGGTTAATGAAAGTGACATAATGTTAAATATGTTTACATAATAATGTGACACCTGAATATATCCATTTGATGAACTATAATATGGAATATAACATCAGTGGAAGTATCATAATGAGATCTGGAATTTGATGAACTATATCCATTTGATGAACTATAAATCTAAGACAAGAATGCAGGTAATAGTGGAAGTATCATAATGAGATAAGGTAAACCCTAAAATGGATTAACTAGGGTTAAGATTATGAGAACCTGATGATAGTATGTGATCTTGTCTTAACCAGGGGTTTGACCAAGGATGTAGTTGACTCTTGGATATGTGATAATTAGGTTTCTCTTGATCAAGGTATGCCATTACCTCTCACTTGGCTTATTATACAATATGGTTGTGTTATATAGTAGTAAAGACTTGGCATATGGTATTGATTGAAATGAGTGTTCTTGTATGATATGTTTCATGATCTTCCATACTTATTTCTATGAACACATGAAACATAATATATATGTTCCATTATATCTAAGCACTTCAACTCTTTGGTAGTATGTGCTGGAAAACAAGTACTTCAACTCTTTAGTAGTAAAGTACTTGGAAGTGATCCAACTCTTTGGTAGTAGATCACATTGTGAAATGATCCAACTCTTTAGTAGTAGATCATAAAGGCATTAATGCATTCAACTCTCAGGTAGTAAATACATGGATGATAAAATGGAAAATATGCTTAAAATATGTGTTCTCTTTTGTTAATGAACATCTTTGTGCAAGTATATGCTTTTCTTATAGTTTCTTTATACTTCCAAGTATTAGTTTTATCTTATTGCCAAGATATGATGAGAGGTATATAAAAGACACGTAGGCGTACTCAGTACAATATTATTGAATATTGTGCTGACGTGTACCGCCTGTAATCTTTTGTTCAGGTTGTGGTTATGCTCTTGAAGATCCAGGATAGTGAGAGTTGTGTAGCGAGCTGATGTACATGTGGACATGTTGTCTTAAGATCATGTTGTTTAGATGTAGTACATGTGTATGTATAAGTTTTTTGTTCAATATGTAATGTCAAATGTTGTAGCAATTCATTTCGTAATTATATGTTGAATGGTGAACATGTGTTGTTGTTTGTTTATTATTCATGTGCATGTGCTACTGATTGTTTCCTTTTGACTTCCTCTGATTTTCTCTTTCTTAGTCTGGTGTGTGGTGTTTGAATTGGGATGCTCGCTGAGGTGAGGGTTTCAATTTGGACGTCATACATCAAATTAAGTTTTAGAAAATCTGGGGATGTCACACTAGGAAACCCTATGTTTGTGGTGATCAAGAAACTACAAAGAATGAAAATGCACTTAAAGAGTTGGGCCAAAAATAAGGTGAATATAACCAACTTACTGAAGAGTGCCAAAGAAGAGTAAAACGAAGCCTCTACTGAACTTAGAAACAACCCTCTATCACAAACTTCCATTGAAGAAGAGAGAAGAAAAGAAAGAAGACTGATTGATATAGAGAAAGTGCAAGAACAGTTCCTCTGGAAAAGAAGTAGACTAAAATGGATCAATGATGGTGACAAAAACACACACACCTCCACTAATCCATTAAAAAGAAAGAGATGAAGGACACCATACACGAGCTCATTAATGAACATCGTTAGAAGACTAGTTGCAGAGAATACATAGTTGATGAATCCATTAAATTATTTAACAACATGTAAAATAATGGGAGAAATGGCATGCAAAATTGGTTACTAAATACACAGAGGAAAGTTAATGACCAGATGAATGAGGATTTATGACATGCAAAATTGGTCACTTGTATTGTGTTGATAGTGATGGTGCCTAGTATCTGGTTGCCCAACCACCATGGATCAACTTGAATACAGAACCAGATATTGGATGGACAAAGGTTGTGTGGTGTAAATACCACTGCCCCAAGTGGAGCACCCTGCTCTACAGAGCCATGCTGGGCAGAATCCCCATGCTTGAGAGAATTAAAAAATGGACTCAGACCACAGACACGACCTTCTTGTTGTGCAACGAAAGTGTGGAAACTGTGGAGCACCTATTCATGAACTGCAAATTCACAAAAAGGATCTGGACAATTGCTTGTATTAGGAATGGTTGGGGCCCTGACACCCCAACTAACTTGATAAACATCACTACTTAGATACTTGACAACCAAAAATGATACAGGGGTGATTTTGAGTTTTCATCCATCTGCCTTGCTGCTACATATTACTGCATATGGAAGGAAAGAAACAACAAATTGCATAAGAAAGAAGGAAAAAATGAACTAAAAATGGTGGACACCATTGCTCGCAACCTAAGGTGGTTCATCAAAGAAAAGAAGAAATTTTTTTGTAATCTGAATGTGCATACTTGAACCTATAGGGATTTTGTCGATTAAACTAGTAGAGTGTTTTTTATTTAGGCCTGTGTTGGGGCCTTTGTTTTGTACAGTATAGCCTTTCTATACGCTTCCTCTTTTTTGGCTATATATGTACCCATTTCCAAAAAAAACATAAAATAAGGGTTCTTTTACAACTATAATGGGCATGCCACTTAGTTCAAAACTCAAGTTAAAGTCATATATAAGTACAAAGTGATACCTAATCAAATTCAACTCATCAATTGATCATAAAGAGACTCAAAGTCATCAAATTGAGTGTGAGGAAGGTTATTGGTTTCAATAGAATATTTAATGAGTCAAGATGTACATAAACTAAATGAGAGAAAATCCATGTTATCAAATTGACCATCTTGATTTCTCATTTATGGGACCATGTGAAGTACAAACTCATGTGGGTTCTTAAGATGACCTAAAATTTTAATTAGCAACACTATAAAGAAGGGTGACATATGAATAAATAAAATAATTTGTGTAAGAAGTTATAGATGGGTTGTGTTTGAAACTAGCTGCAGCTAGGTGGATGAGTTTCTGAATCTTGACATGAGATTTTCCTACCAGTGACATGGTTTGGTGGATCAAAAGAGTTCTATATAGGATGAAAATTTTTTGTGCATGACTTTCCCAATGTGATGCCCCTTTAGTGGGTGACTCTAAGAGGATTGGTCAATAAATATGGAAGGAGTAGGGGTTGGATGGCTAATAATGATTTCAAGGTGGCCTAGCTACAACCAATGATTGTACTCAATTAACCACTTTCTTTCTCAGAGCATTCGATAGACACCATGTCTCTTCCTTGATTCGATGAAGTTTTTCTACTGGAAATCCCATTATTGGGAGGTGGGTGAGGGGCCAAAAGGGAGACAACATTGACTGGGTATCTCTAAATTGGTAGAAAATATAAAAAAAGTCATGTTCTAGTTTAGGTCATGGTCCAAGATCATACATGTATGAGTGTGAAAGGGATTTGATGGTCTAGTTTAAGGTCATAGTCTAAGACATGGGTCAACCATATTCTGACTAGTGACATCTCAACCTCATATGGAAAACCATCTTGTCTGATGATGTTTCAAAGCACGTACTTGATTATAAAGGATTATAAATATTTGAAATACGATAATTTTATTTAATAAAATTATACATGTTGATCTGATTTGAAAAATATTATTAATCTTTAAAAATTTTGATTTGATATGATAACCTTTGAAAGATGTTGAATTAATTTGAATAAAATTACTAACCTTTGTTTATGTTTATTTGAAAATATTACTAACCTTTGGAAGAAGTTGATTTGATTTGAAAAAGATTGATAACCTTTGGAAGAAATTGATTTGAAAATAATATTAAAATTTGAAAAAAATATATTTGATGGTGGATTATTGATATTGAGATTACTAATTTGAACATGCTCATGAAGATGTTAGTAACCATGCATAATCAAAGTGACAATCTAAAATCCATAAAATAAACATCAAAGGTGAGAGACATAACTCAAACAACAATTATAAGGCACATGTATAGAAGAATAAACCTTTCTATTTTATCCCATGAGTCTGGAATTGATTTACGTCCTTACTCAAGAGTGAATTGCATTGGGGGTCCTTAACTACTCTATGGAGAGATTGCTCTCTTCGTAGGGGTAATCTAGTTTCATCTGATATGGGTACTACCCCCAATAAACCTTGTGACCATAGAGACCATGATCAATCATGAGTGCTAGGAGAGGGGATGTCCTCAAGTCCTTTGGATGTGCAGCTTAACATTGAATGTGATACCTTTACTAACACCCATGTGTAACATTCAAGGATCCAACATGAGTTTTGGCACCAATTCTATACTTGCATGGGTTTGTAGGTGTTCATATTGTGGGATGTCTGGATTTTACTTTTTTGGGAACAATCCCATCGTAGATGAGAGAAGTATTGCATGCGAGAAACGCCATGTGGATGAGCAATCATGTTCCTCGAAAAATGTCAATCATGTTGACAAATAAAAAAAACCATTATCATAATATATGGATTTTATTATCAATTCCTCTTTTCTAAGATGTTTATATTCTTTTTAATTTTTGATAAGAAAATGTAGAGAAAAGAAAAGGGAAATAAGGAAGGAAGTGGTTTGAAGCCCTAAGAAAGGGAAGTGGACTCACAATACTAAAATGGAAATGGACCCAAGACCCTAAAAAGGGAACAAAGAACAAAAGACGAAAAAGAAAAATGAGCCAAAAAGAACATGAACTGAGGAGATACCAGATCGGACACGGGGAATAGAGATAGTGGGAATATTTGAAAATTTGAGTGATAGAAGAACCATGGAGGTTGGGTCGCATGAAAAATTCTGATCTACCACCCTACCCCTAGTCCTTGGTCAACTTGACTGTCCAAGATCAAACGGCATAACAAAAACCTAAAAATAAAACTAAAGTTGAATCTAATGAAAACATCGAGAAAATAAAAAAAGACAAGGTGATCAATGTAAATGATCTAACTATCCCTTGTGGAGTTGCTATTTTGTTGTATCCATCAAGAATGATATTAACCTCTTGTGTGGGAACTTATTCAGCTGTCACTTAAAAAAGACAAAAAAGATAATCTCAAAGTCACCACCATACCTTATGTGTAAACAATGAAAACAATGGACATCTAAATTGGAAAAGAAACATGGAAACTAGATTTCGTACTCCACCCAAGGATAGATAAGATAAAATGGAAAGAATAATTTGAAGATCGTGTGACGAGTGTGGAAGGTTTAGCACCCCCATCTCGCCTGGTGAACCAGTGTTGAACATTTATATTAATATTCTCAAGTTAGCATGGTTTCAGGTTGGGTTAAGGAAATAAAAGTATGGAAATGTGATAGATATGTATTTTTGTGTGTGAATCCTTGGGGCTTGGGATGGTCATCCATTTCTTGCCATTTCCATAATGATCCTATGTTTTTCATATCTGGCTTAACCGCCTGAAGATATCTGATGATCGAGATCCCTACTTGGAGGTTAGGACTAATTCTTTGGAAAAGAGAGGGGAAATGATATGGAAAGTATTCAATTAAGCAAAAGATTCACCACACTCAAATAATCAAATTAATATAGATTTTTTACATGGTAGCACAAAAGTTCATACATATAGACATATAAGTAGTTATAAGTGGATTGAAGTAGTTAGAAATAGTGGATAGCAATTAGAACAGTTTTGAGATGAACACATTTGATATGAAAGATTACAGTTATTCATCCTAACAACCTCAAAAAATGAGTTTTGAGAACAATGATCCTTAAAACATGAGATATACTAAAAATAAAGGGAGAGGTAGTTGATCTTCTAGATTTAAGAGAATTGGAAATGGGGATGGAATATGTTGGATTTGGGGTATATTTATAGGGTATAATTAGGGTTCAGGGTTCTTGATGGAAGATTTTGGAGTGGTAGCAGATTTTGACAATAGGCCACTTGGGTACACATGTGGATCAATCTAATCCTCCACATGTTGCATGTTGGATGATTGTGATCGGTCAAGTGGCCCCTATAGGATAAATCCTAATTTTTTTATGGATATTTCATTAATATTCTAGAGAAAAGTTGGATGAAATCAATGTAATGTAAGTATTTTAATAAAATTTAATAAAATAGTGAAGGTGGATTTAGTATTTTCTTTATTATTGAAAAAGATATGGATTTATTGCAAGGAAAAAGGCAATCGGATGTTTGTTGGACAAAAGTGAATACTTTATTCAAGATAACCAATTGGGAAATATTGTGAGAAATGATTATCATAAGCAGAGTTTGAGGGAAAATTACCTTTGACTTTCAAGAAGAGCACATTTTGTAAAAAAACCTAAACTAGGTAAAAATGAACATAATAATAGGCTGAATAATGTGGAAGAGTATGGATAAATGTGGGAAAATGAAATGAACTCCATCCTTAGCCAGAAATTAACACTATCATGAATTCTCAATGAAGTGAGAAAAAATGGAGTGTCAACATTGACCATGTGCGAGTAAATCAAATAATGATATCAGCAATTTGCGTCTAACTACTTTTGTGAGTCCATCCATCTTGTATCCTAGGGACAAAGAAATAGATGTGACAACCCCCTAATCTCAAATGGATTGTTTTCTTCATGGAGATTACCTTCACATGCTCAATCATTTACTCTCATACTTGACATACTTCCTCTTCATCAATGTAGGTTACACAAAAAGTCCCTTTCTAAGCAGCATCCCTTATTGTTATACCTTGCAAAGGTGAATCTAGCGAAGACCTTGTAAAGATATCTTACCACAAGGTTTCATAGTCCACTATTTATTGACTTTCCTAGTGTGAAAATGTCTTGTCTAGTCATCTTCTTCTTATAATCTATATAATCTCACTCATAATTTTCTTCAACTTTCCCATCATTGAATTTTTCTTACATTTTGGTTATGATGCAAAGATTTTGTTTAAAGAATATGTAGATACCAATTTTACTCATTGAATATCCTAAATTGGATCACATCCTCCCCTTTTTACATGATTTTTTCAAAAGTGATAAAGAATTCCCATGTCAGATCTTTAGAAGTATTTGTGCTTACATGATGACCTACTTAGGCATACATATTGCAATGTAGTTCTCAAAATAGAAAAGTATACCCATATCTTATAGGGTTGGCATGCAAGCATATTGGGTAGAAATTACCCTTATTTTAAAGAATTCTAGGTGTAACAACCAAAATCAGATGTCGAATGTGTGCCTCCTCCTGTTCTTTCTCATAGACCCAACCTCAGGCATCTTAATACTTGTGTTGAATCCAGATGGTCACCTACAATCGTGCCACAATTTCAATTGACTCAACATCCACCTTGTATTATCATTATCTTTAGATTCCTCCTCCTCTTCATAGTTCATTATACATGAGCTTGTGCAAAGATTAATGGGATCTCTCCTCTCATGTTTTTCATCCTATTCTTCTTTTAGTGTCAACCACCTCCTCTCAAAAGGCGATGCAGACTATCAAGGTTGTGAGGTGGTGAACCTTCTCACTTGAGTGGATAGTGTGGGTAGAGGTGGACATGATGACATAATGTTGTCTGACAACGAATTTCACAGGACAAATAGGCCATGTAAAGTTAATGGAGTAGCTTCTTTCCTCCCCTTTCAGGTTTTGCATTGAACTTCAAGTTTCACATAATCAACCACATCATCAAAGTCTTCCTAGAATCCCTTTTTCTCATCCTTCTGATAATTGTTGTCTTCAGTGGTATCTTCATAAGAAGAGTGTTGGTATAAGGTTTTTTGGGTAGATTGTCCCCATAAGACAAAAATGCATATGGAGAGCGAGGGGCTACAAGAAGGGGGAGTTGCATTCGAGGCTCTTTTAGTGTAGACCTTGTTGGAGGTGATGTATTCTATCCTATCGCAAACCTTCTTAATGGGTAAACACCAAATGGTGGTTTTTGAGTGGATATGATGGAGGGGTGAAATATGTAGGTATTTAGTTGTAGGGAGTTTGATGGTGGTAGAGTTGTATGGTGGTTGAAATGGAGAAATTATGGTGGAATGGAGTGGCTGGAGGAAGGTGAAGGCTCTTAATGGATTAACGAAACTTTACTGGGCTTGTACTAACTGAATCAAAGTCTAGAGGTGCTAGAGGGTCTTTGATGGTGTTGTTTTGCACGTAATGATTGTGAATTTAGGCAGAAATAAGGGGGGTTGTAGTGACCTTCCTGACATTATGTCAATTATGAGGTGGGGCCCTAACCACTATGACCATTTTGGTCACCACAGTAGTTTTGGTGTCACCCACCATGATGGTGATGGGGTGTGACCTATTTTCCTTGATGTTTCCCTATAATTTATGTGTTAGTACCATAACCATAGCAAGGTACCATGACCATTTTGGGATAAATCTGTCATTGTCCTGGTGACCACCACATCCATTTTGGCTCATTTCTTTGAACTTCTAAAAACAACACAAGACACTGTGAAGACACCATGGTCATGGTGATGACTACAATTATTCTTTGGTTTTGGAACACACTTTTAGTTAAACTTTTACATATCATTCCATCTTTGATTCAAATCCAATCTTAGCTCACTCTTTCCACCATTGATGTACCTTCTCTCAACATCATCCCTTGTTCATCCTACACCCCAAAAAACAACAAAAACTATCAAGTATGGTGTGTGTTTGTGTGTGTTTCTTATATTGTATAAATAAAAATAATAAAATATTTGTTTAGCCAAAATTCAATGATTGAGTGAAAAAGTCCTCCAACCCATTTGGGATGCCTCCCATTAGCACCAAGTTGATTGCCTTTAGTCAAACTTGGTGCACTTTATGTCACTTATCCTCTTTTATATCTTGGTTCTTCTTTTATATAGTAAATCACTTTCTAATTTACATTGAAACATGGTCCCTCTTTTTCTAAAAAAATCTCTTCAACCAACATGACTATACAAAACATTCATTAGCCTAACTAGGTGCAACCTCAACAATGTGTTTTAGCCTTTGTCCGCTTATAAAAAATACTTTACGTCACACTTCTCTTTAAATCACTATTGCACCATAGGGATACACAAGATTTAGTTGGAAATGGCCTTCCCACCTTGAACTCAACTTCCCCAAAAAGAGTTTCATGTAGGAGTTGTACATTTAAACCCATTGTCTGAGTATAAATGTCTTCTTTTGTGTGAGTTTATCATGCAAGAACTTCATGAACTCTTTATAACTCTTGTAGACTCATAAGCCTTGTGTCTCATTTCTTTAGATCATTTAGTTGAAGCTTGCTTTTAATCCCAACTGTGTTCAAATCTACATAAATGGTTTTCAAAGCATACAGAGATATATGTTGCAGCTTAGGTTTTAGTTGGCGGTGGCAGTTTATCTGCCTTTGTTTCTCGCTGCTTGTCGGCGTTTATCTGTCTGTGCTTATGCTACGACCTCTCTTTGGGAGAGTGTTGAGTTCTCTAGCCATGGCTAGAACTCCTTTTTGCTCTGGTTTGATCTTATTACTTGGTTTCATGGTGTTGTTTGTGTTGATATATAATGAGAACACTGTCTTAGTCCAGTCCCTCTACCACTACTCAATGCTCAAGTTGAAGGAGTTCTTCAAAGAAAGCTGCTTATGTCAGCCTCAGGGAAGAAGAATCAAGGAAGAAATGTTCCACTCTCGTTCCAATATGAGTTGTAGTCATTTTGGTTTACTGGATTTGATATTTGTGTGTTCTGGTTGTATCTTTCTCCCCAATTGTAGATGTCGTATGGCCAACAAGTAATGAATCAGAACAGTTGCTTTAAAAAAAAAGATATATGTTGCAGCTTGACCACCAAGTGATAGCTCTTCCCATACATCAATTTGAAACGATAAGTGCCAATAGTTGTTTTATATGATATATTATATACCCATAAAACCTCATTAAGCCAAAGTGGCCAATCATCGCAGTCTAATCTCAGTATTTTCCTAAGAATGAGATTTATTTTGCTATTGGTGTCTCCACTTGTCCTCTTATTTGAGGGTGATATAAGGTAGCCACCTGGAGGTTCACATCATGTCTTTTCAATAAGATCTCAAAATCTATATATGTGAAGTGGCTAACTCCCATCAGTAATCATAGCTCTTGGGATTCCAAAATGATTAAAGTTGTTTCAACTCACAAATTCACATACTACCTAGTGATCTCGTCAAATTTCCTCCACCCATTTATACACATTATAAACAATTACTAGGATGTACACAATTCTATAGGAAGGAGGAAATGGGTCCATCAAGCCAATGCCCCACATATATATCAGCTCCACTAAAATATGGGATAGATGCATCATGTCCCTCTCTGAAATTGTGCTT
This sequence comes from Alisma plantago-aquatica, assembly GCA_963693085.1. Classification (NCBI taxonomy): domain Eukaryota; kingdom Viridiplantae; phylum Streptophyta; class Magnoliopsida; order Alismatales; family Alismataceae; genus Alisma; species Alisma plantago-aquatica. The sequence goes on from OY856415.1 coordinate 469,328,251, forward strand.
ATGGGTTAGAAATTCAAGCAAGCTTTGTAATGCTTGTGTGCATCGTTGAATAGGGTGTGCCAAAAGAAGCCATGTTGAAGAATTTTCAAAGCCATTCATTTTTTCTCCAAAATGATCCCACTTATGTTGGAGTGACACACTAAGTGTATATCTTTTTTTCCAATTTTACAAATTCATCTTTTAGTAAAATAGTCAGAGCAATATTTGTGGAGATGTGGGTCATCCCACATATAGTTTTTCACAATTGAATATCGTCTCCTGACCATATGCCTGATACCCTACCACTAGCCAAAAAGTAGGAAATGTGCTTTACTATGGATTTTATGTAAAGCTAACTAACATGAGAAGTTCATGAGGAATTGACTCTTTGATATTGCTCAACTTTCATAAGGGGATTCTATGGGGAAAAGGATTTTTGATGTAGAATTTTCAATTACTTTCTTATCAACAATCTCCAAATCGAACTCTTGTAAAAATAAATTCATTAGTACATAAACCACCTATAACATCAGTTAAAATACACTTATAACGTCAGTTTCCTACTAACACCTAAGTGGGCGCCACTAGAGATCAGATCATATAACATCAATTTTTTGTGGATGCACAAACCAACGACTAAGTCCTAGCCTCAGTTGCTATGATTAAAGAAACCAATACAGCTGAGCAACTACATCTTCAATTGTTTGAATTGAAATTGATGTTGCACTGCTAAACCATGTCACATTTTTAATTGATAAAGGTTTCCACATTTTCATTTATATGTATAGACTGGCATTGAAATCCAGTTGGTAGCACGTCTGTGTTGCCTAGCAAGATTGTGTTTCCCAGCTGAGTTGTCAGTTTTATTACCAAACCGATGTCTAAATCCAATTGGTAGAACAATTGTGTTGTCCAACACGGTTGTTTTTGTCCTAAAAAAACAACGACTAAGACCCCATAATGTTGTTCTTTTGCCTACAAGCATAGACTCAGACCTACAATGTTGGTTTCTTTCAAACAATAGAAGTCACATTTAAGTTTTGATTTTAAATAGAAGGTATGAAAACCTACTATCTAACTGTTCATCGGGATGCAGAACCTATAGTTTAGAATTGTAGTTATGAATTGCACATTGTTGAGAAATTGGGGCAACATATAAGGAAAAGGAAATAAAACTTTAAGCCTAACTCCCCTTAGGAGAAAGATTGCATCAACAACAATGTATCTAGGAAAGAAAGTAACAAAAATTATACCTAGTCCTGGATCAAGTCCAGTGACAACTATTGATGCGGTATTGTACATATTCTCTAAGAAACAACACACTTTTTCTTCAGCAACATCACTTGAAGTGATGTCAGCAATGATCCCTTGGTCTGGAACCATAGACGGCAGTTGATGGTGTTCTCTTAGCGATATACAATGGCCTCCCACCACTAGCGTAGTCCACGCGAACCATGTGAACTCCACATTATGCTACCATAGCCAATGGGGAGTTGTCCCTTTTGCACGTCAACCTACTAGATTTGATTTGCTCTCCCATAATTGTTTCTCCTTGTTATTCCTCCCTTCATCATGTAGGACTTACTCAGGCTCTCTATTCATTACCACAGCCAGAGTGGGAAACAATTGTTAGAGCAATTGTCGTGTCTGAGAAGCCCCTAGTACTCCTCTATTTATAGGAGAAGCCAGGGTCAGGGTTCCCAATCTGTATAGGAGTTGATAAGGATAGATTCAAAAATTTTGTGGAACGTGTGCATGGTGCAACTGTCTTTTCACATAGATAACCATTCATTTCACACATGAACTGGTCGGTTCACATAATGAATTGATAGTTTTGTGCAGTTTCCTATTTTGAATCAAATGGTGGAGTTGGGTGGTCATAAAGTCATCTTTGTTGTTGTGAAGGTCTCATCGAGGGTTGTTAACCCTGGTGCGGTCTGCATCGACAGATTGGGAGTGGGTTGTCCTGACACTACCAAGGCTACTAAGACAATTCCTGAGAGGGAGTTACCGCTGGAAGGTGTGATCAGGCCCTCAAAGGGGCCCAAGAGTCTATAGGTGTAGGGATAAGTAGAGTGGATGCTAAAGAGGATGTTTTCACTCATGTTGTGACTAGAGATAGGGGGAATAAGAAGGCAAGGACCCTAACCCTTGGGGATGTGTCGAAGGTTCCACCGGGAGAAACCAATCAGTTTTCCAACCTAGATGAGCTTGAGGAAGAGGAGTCACTCATGGTGGGAGCACAGGTGAGCCTTGGTCTTCTCCTAGAAGTATGAGGAGAGGTGGTTCTACCTGTTGAAGGGGGGTGATGACCTACTTAGTTATGTGCATCCTAGCTTGGAACCTACGAGGAGCATTGTAGCCCGAGAAATAAAGGAAACTCAGGTGCGATATATGTTGGTTGTTTGCTTGGAGATGAGAATAAGAAGAGAGGAGAAGGATAGAGTTTAAGGGCTCTTTTCAGTAGGTTGGGGGTCAGCTTCCAACCTTGAGCAGATAGAAGGTGGAAAATTTCTTTAGCATGGAATATGTTGGTCTTGGATGTCCAGGTAATCTTCACTATGGATCACTTGGTGATAGCTGGTTGTATTAATCAAGGATGACTTCATATAGTGGTGTTTGTGTTGAATAGCCACAATTCAAAGGTCTATATAAGATGACTTTGGGAGGTTATGTCCTCATCCAGTCAGATGGATCTTCCACAAATGTTCTTTGGGGATTTCAATCATATTTTGATGGGTGGTGAGAAGAAGGGTGGTGTACCTGTGGAGGATTTCGACCTAGGATGCTTCAACGATGGTTTAGATGCGGCGAACTTGTGTGAATTGAGTATGAGTGGGGGTTATCACCTAACAGAATAAGAGGAAAGTCTATAGATGCATTGCAAGTCACCTGGGCATGGAAGTAGTTAATGAAGTGTGTCTTCACATCTTTCCCAGCTCGACAGTGAAGTTGTGGGGTCACCCAAAGAGTGACCACGCATGGTTTTTGGGGTCGTTGACATAGGAGGTACTGAGAAGGAAGTTGTTTTGGTTCTTCAATGGGTGGTTGGAATGACCTAGATGCGAAGAGACTATTAAGAGGGCTTGGGAGGATACATTTGAGGGTAATCCTTTATTCATTCTGATGGAGAAGTTATCCAGGACCAAGAAAGCTCTGAAAGAATGGGCTAAAGGGCTGTCAGACTTGAGGACTTCAGTTCAGAATGGCAAAAAGGAGCATGTTATAGCTTGGAAAGGTATGAGATAGAACCCTCTACAGAGGGAGGCAATTAACATTGAATGGAACACTTCTAAAAGATTTTCCTAACTGGAGAAGGCAGAGGAGCTATGATTTTGACAAAGAAGTCAGTTGAAGTGGATCTGGCATGGTGACCGCAACATTAGGATATATCACACTGCTGTTAAAAGGAAATTTATGAGGGATAATATACATTCCTTGATTAAAGAACATGGGTAGACAGTGAGTGGTCTCTATGAGGTGGGAGCTGAGGCCATGGAGTATTTCAACACCCTATACAAAAAAGAGGGAGGGGGAAGGTGGTCGACTACCCCTTACTTTCTAGTAGGATCATGGGTGAGATGATTAGGTTGTTGTGAAGATCGATATCTGAAGACGAGATTAAGGAGTTGTTGCTCAACATTGGAGCATCTAAAGCTAGGAGGGCAGATGGGATCAGTGGGTGTTTCTTTTGAGCCATGTAGAACCTTATTAAAGGAGATGTGTGTAGGTTTGTTAGGTGGTTTCTTGTGAGTGATAGGATGGTTAGGAGGGTGAACCATTCTTTCATCAAACACATCCCTAAGAAGGCGGTGGTGGAAATCTTGAGGGACTTGAGGTCAATATCCAGTTGTTTCTTAGTATACAAAATTATCTCTAAACGTTTGGCTCGTATATTGAGTAAGGTTCTCCCATATGTTATTTCTCCCACTCAATATGCTTTCATAAAAGGGTGTAGCATTGCAGATAATTCCTTTATGGTGTTTGAATTCATGTTAGACTTCAATGTAACAACAACTCCAGAAAGGCAGTGGTCAAGCTGGACTTGGCTAAGGAATATGATAATGTGTATTTGGGGTGGTCTGTGGAGTATCATGGATACTTTGGGTTTCTCTTGTAGGTGGATCAATTTAAGGAAGGAGTGTGTAAAGACCACTTCCTTCTCTATGCTTGTCAATGGAATTTTTTGTGGGCTCTTCAAAGCCTCTAATGGGTTGAGATAGGATGACATGTTGTCCCACTATTATTCACGCTAGTTATGAAGGCGCTGACTGGTTTGGTGGAGAAGGTTGTTGATGATAAATGTATATCATCTTCACAGCAAGGTGGGTGTAAAGTGATGTCTCATGTGATAATTTTTTGATGATGTTTTATTCCTCCTCGCTGGAAATGTTAAAACTGTCAAGAATTTCTGAAAATCATGAGGAGTTTGGAGTTTAGACAGGTTTGTTCCTCGGTGTCATAAAATCTAGAGTGTACCTTTCTAGATCATTTGACAACAAGAGAGGGATGCTGAAGGAGGCAGTGGGTATGATGGAGGGGACCTTACCTACTAAATATCTTGTCATCCCCCTTTGTGGTGGCAAAACGAAGGTTAGGGACTATGAAGTGCGTGTTGATGGTCTTAGGGATAGGGTGGAAAAGTCGATAGACATTTTGATGTCCATGTCAGACATACTTGTGTTGTTCAGGTCTGTGCTTGTTGGGAAGGCTCACTTCTGGTGTTTAAAAGTTAATATTCCCTTGTTCATTTTGGAGAAGCAACGTAGTATCATGGCCTTATTTGTGTGGGGAGGACAACATCATGCGATCAGTTGGACCACTGTTGGTAGATGTTTTACAGATGGTGGCCTTAATGTAGAAAACCAAGTTGATATTTCTTTTATGGCTACTGCCAAACTGATTGATGATTTCCTTAGATTTGATTCATCCTGGACTAGATAAATTGTTGGGTTTTAGGGGAGGCAGAGAAGGCAGCGGAAACAAAAAAATTCTCCTCCCCAAACCCAGAACAAGGAAATGTGTCAACGTCTATACAATAGGAAAGGATGGTTTGTGGAATCATACCTTGTCTCGAGGCTTGCTCGGAGACAATACCTGGCGGCTTGCACGGTCTTCACCTCTGGTCTTGGACGGTGTATGTGCAGCTCCTGGTCGCACCGGGAATGACGACTCCTGGTCTCACCGGGACTGTCGGGATTGACAGCTGTCCTTCGAGCGGCAGAAATCTCCCGCCTCTGAAGTAGTCCACACAGACCACCTGGAACTCCAATCTCCTTGTCCCAAAAGGAATTGGAAGGAGTCACACCCTCCTATCGGTGTACTAGTCACCGACACACTCTCCTGCCACCAGTCACTTTCTGCAGTTGTCTTTCGCTTGCTGTGCCTCCCTTATCGGGTAGCACTTGCTCGGGCTCTCTCAGTTACCAAAACCAGAGAGAACAACAACTTTACAGAGCAACTGGTTGCATTGGGTTGTCCTTTGAGAAGCCCCCAATGCCCCTATATATATAGGAGGGTCATGGGACAGGGTTCTCTATCCCGGGCAATGCGGGACTAAAGCAGGAGTAGAAGGATTCAAGATTTTCCACAAAAACAACCAACTGCGCAACCTGAACCGATCATTTCATTTCTGAAACGGTCGGTTGGGGACCTGAGTCGGTCGGTTGACACCTCAACCGATCAGTTGGGACCCATGAAATGGTCGGTTCACTTCTGAACCGGTCGGTTCGTGGTCCTGGTCAGTTCCCGATTGACTTTTCTTCTTTTGTTTCTAATTGTTATCAAATACCAATCCTTGTTCCAATCAAATTGGGCAAGTGAAACGAAAAGAAATTTCTCACCAATCCTACTTTCCCAACTTGCTCAGTTACATTAGTTGAACCGATCGTTTCAACACTTGAAGCAATCGTTTTCACCCTATCCATGAGCTGATCGACTCACCACTTGAGCCGATCGGTTCACCAAGCTTAGCCGATCGGTTCATCACAGAAGCCGATCGGTTGGGAGTGCAGATTGTGTAGAAATAGTCAATTGCAGTTTCAATCAATCTGATACTCTAATCAATGTGTCCAACACCTTGAACATTATGACATTGAGCTATCAATTGATTGAGTGTTTAATTGAACTACTAAACTCCTTTAGTAATCAATCTAAACATTGTTTGTGGACAAAACTCCTCTTCCAGGTTAAATCCTATGTGTGTGACCCTACAGGTCCATTTCACATTGGCAGTGAAAGTCCATAACACTTATGACTTCACAAGCAAAGAGCAGTGCCTAGTCACACATCAGTGCTACCCAAGTGAAATAGAAAGTTGGAGAACAACTTTCAATCCTACAATCTGTGAATGGTGTTAAAGTGAATGTATAATTCCTTTGTCACTGATATCCCGAATGAACTCGAGGCATGGAACAATCATCCTATCAACGTTCATTCACTTTCTTGATCTCAGAGTAGATTGGAAGAGATATGTATGACATCAATATCACATATTTATTCACACATGCGTGCACGCCTTTCTCAATCCTACTCATCAAGTGGCCATGGATATCACACTCCCTCAGGAGGGACAAATCCCATATCTATAACTCACCCCTCAAAAGCCCCATGAGTCAAAGCCACCCAATCATCACCTTTATAACAACCCATGTTTCAGGACTGCATTTGATGATGTCAAAGTGTGCCCAACGACATGTGTTGAGTGTAGTGATTTTAGGTCAAAGAATCACACTCACCACCATCATTGTGAGTATTGATTGTGACTACCATGTCATGGTTCCATGTGTAAAACTCACGGTGGGTCTGTCTGGTACACTTGTTCTCTAACAAGTACCTATGTGTTTGGTTTGATATCTCTATATCATGACTAATGAGATTCTGTCATCAACCAACACCACAATCTAGTCTTGTGTGTCATTGTTGTCTATATGCCTTCCACAATGATATCCAACTAGGGACATAACGAGAATGTACAAACTCTTAGCATCCGTATGATCTCATCATTTAGGTCCTGAACCTGAAGGCATACGTCATTGAATATTGTCATTCTCTAGACATTCAATCTATTCTATCACTATCTCATATGACTGAACCAGAAAGATTTGGAAGCTTGCCTTTGATGTTTATCAAATCAATCTTAATGTATCCCACCAATCATCTCATGATTGGCTCTCAGGGAATACATACCAACAGACTCCCACTTGCACTGCGAGCCAATCACCCTTGAATCATATTCATAGTGATCTTCAAACATGTCCCACATGTTACTCTGCTCTAGTGCGATCATAGTGAGTAATGGCAACACCTTGCCAAAGTCAGTCTTTAACTGCATGTCTCTCATCTCTTCGCTATACGTCACACGTATGAGATGGAGTTGCCATAATATGCGATCTAGTATTCCTTTGCTAACCTTTAGCCACATTTGCATGATCAAGGATTTCATACTTGTCATCAATGAGCGGAATATCTATAAGTTCATCTCATGAACTTCCAGATCCATATAGTATCCACTGTTGTTCTCTAACGCATAGATACTCGGCATTTCCTTTTAAATAGTTTTATTGGAACACTTCAAATTATCAACAAACTTTCACTTTTATATATCATATATATATTGCGATTAATTTTTTGTCCTTTCAGAAGTTCGCATCAATGTAACTCGTTACATTGAACTCTTCCTTATCTCCATACAACTAGTACTTCTCAAGTACTTATCAAGTTCTCATGGTATTCCAGTAACCCTTACTGGAAGTAGACATACATCCACTTGTCATGTCTCACATACGAGTTATCAGGATGAGCACATCATATTGCCATGTCCTACATACAAGATGATGAATGCATTTTGTTCTTTCCATGTCAATACATGCAAGATAATGGGATGATTACATACATGATAGATCCATATCTATTCTTAGTGTTCCCATTCTTCATAAGAATTGGACACTTGGCCTTGGGATACTAACTCCATGTAACATGGACAAGTTTTCTCCCAATGAATCTGTGCATACTGAACCCTTCAGTACAGATTGCCAATGTATGCTTTCTCTTTTTAGGTCAAGAGGTTTTCGAGAACCATCTCTATAGATCTCTATTCCTATCACATAGGAAACATCTCTATCTTTCTTAAAGATAATTTCCACATTTGGATTTCCATTCTAGAACATTTCCATTTCACATCAACATGTGGAATGTGAACACGCTCCCACTAAATCACAGATCCCTTCTTTATCTTTGACATATCAGTCAAACCCTTTGACTATATCATCAAAGTAAAGATCCAATTCTGAGTTTCTTGTACTCAATCAATCACATTGATTAGTCCATTGTAACTTATAGACTTCATTTGCATTAGTGAATTCATAAACCTTATAGGTTGTGTCACGTACACATCCTTGTTTCATTCCTCATAGGAATGCATTTTTAGTATCCATATGCCAAATTTCTTAGTCATTAAGTTGCAATCAACAAGCATCATCCTTCTCAAAATGTTATCCATGTAACCTAACACTTAAGATTCATTTGCACTTATGGATTTCATGCAATGGGTGCTACCATCAAGGTCATACCTTATGGTTCACATGGATGTCATTTAGGATGTAATGGTCATAAACCATAACTCAAAATTCGGTTCCTCATATTCATCTGGATAGTTGACTCATCACATGAACAACTCATCACATAGATAATTGAGGTGTATTTGTTAAGGATATAAGAACTCACAACCCTTGTGATTCTTAATATCTTTTATTAGCGAAGTGTAATCTTTATTTAAGAAGAATTTAGTTATTTGATAATCATCCTCTAACTCCTTAGAGTATGACTCCTTCTAGATTTAGACATCACCATGCCTTAATCATGAGTTCACTATGATACACTGTCATAATCACTCACAAGGTTCTCAAACATTTGGTCTAAGTATTTTACTCATTGATCTCATGAAGAATTAACACTTTACCAAATTTGTACTTCATTTATGATATTCTTGAACACTACAAGATATTCATATTGGTATTTCTCTAAACACCATTTGAAATATTTAGCATTTGCTCCAATAGGTATGTAAATACATCACATGTATTATACCTAATAGGATAATCATTCTCCCACTACCATTAGTGAAGATTGATTAATCATGTTCAAGATATTCATGTCTCTTACTGGTTCTCTAACCAAAAGAGTCTAGATTTATCCATCACATGGAAACTAGAAATGAATTTCTCATGATTGATGCTAATTTGATTGTTTGAGTTATCTATAACTTTTAGGTATCATTTTATCTTATGCATATCAAATACCACAAGATAAATAAGGCATTGCCACAAAGATCACATCTTTATAAATTGAAACATCTCTTTATTGATTGCCATCATTGTCATACAATATGCAAAAATAAAGTGTTTCTATCTATTGGCAAATATGAAATAGCAGTTCTCAACTCTATTTCATGCCCTTTAGGCTGAAATAAACTGAAAGGTACTCCTATCTATGGTAGCAACACTTGCTCCAATGATGGGTACTCCTTTCTTGGTCCTTTCACAAAGGCCATCACTTCTTTGTGGATATTGCATATCATATATGACATATCCATATCTTGGTATCATATACCTCAGATAAAGAAGCGGTTCATTTCATGATACCTTAGGTGGAGATCTCCCTCCTTCATCTTCTTTTGTTCTTCCAGATATAGAGGGCAATTCCCTCATACACCCTTTCCCCATGTACCTTGAGGTTGAAGATGGCTTGGGCTGCTGGCTAGCATCAGAACACTTCTTTGCTTTGCCCTTGCCCTTAAGACTTACCTTTCATTGATCTCATCAAAGATAAGGATTAGTCTTTCTTCATATTAGCCTCTACTATCCTCAACATGTCCAACAACTTTGTCAACTCTTGACAAAGTTGTTCATGTTGTAGTTTTTTTGGGTTTTAGAGGAGACAGAGAAGGCAGCGGAAACAAAAAAATTTCTCCCAAACCCATACCGAGGAAACACGTCAACGTCTATATAATAGGAAAGGATGGTTTGTGGAATCATACCTTGTCCCGAGGCTTGCTCGGCGACAATACCTCGCGCAATGCGCGGTCTTCAACTCCGGTCTTGGACGGTGTCTGTGCAGCTCCTGGTCGCACCGGAACTGACGACTCCTCCTCCTACCGGACTGTCGGATGACAGTTGTCCTCCTGAGCGGCAGTGTCCTCCCGCCTCTATAGTAGTCCACACGGACCACCTGGAACTCCACTCTCCTTGTCCCACAAGGAAGTGGAAGGAGTCGCACCCTCCTGTTGACATACTAGTCGCCAACACACTCTCCTGCTACCAGTTGCAAATGCAGTTGTCCTTCCCTTGCTGCACCTCCCTTTTGCGGGAAGCACTTGCTCGGGATCTCTCACGGTTACCAAAACCAGAGAGAACGACAACTTCGAAAAGCAACCGGCTTGCATTGAGTTGTACTTTGAGAAGCCCCCAATACCCCTATATATATAGGCGGGTCATGGGACAGGGTTCTCTGTGCCCGGCAATACGGGACTAAAGCAGGAGTAGAAGGGTTCGAGAATTTTTCACAAAAAGCAACCGGTTCGCAACTTGAAATGATCGGTTCACAACTGAACCGATCGGTTCGGCCATTGAGCCGATCGGTTGGACCTGAGCTGATCGTGTGGGGCACTCCAACCGATCGGTTGGTGCCCTGAACCGATCGGTTCATGGTCCTAATCCGGCTCAAAAAGACTTTCCTTGTTTCGTTCCCAATTGGTATCAAATACCTATGTTATTCCCAATCGAATTGGGCAATTTGAAACCAAAGGAAAATTCTTGCCGACATGACTTTCCCAACTGGTCGGTTGCACCAGTTGAGTCGATCGGATCAACTCTTGAACCGGTCGTTTCAACCTGGTCATGAGCCGATCGGCCTGGACACTCCAGCCGACCGGTTCAGCACCTCAGCCGACCGGTTCATCACATGAGCCGATCGGTTGGGAGCACAGGTTGGGCAAAATCAGTCAATTGCGATTTCAATCAATCTGATACTCCAATCAATGCGTCCAACACCTTGAACCATATGATATTGAGCTATCGACTGATTGAGTGTTTAATTGAACTACTAAACTCCTTTAGTAATCAATCTAAACAGTGCTTTGTGGACAAAACTCCTCTTCCAGGTTAAATCCTATGTGTGTGACCCTGCAGGTCCATTTCACGTTGGCAGTGAAAGTCCATAACACTTATGACTTCACAAGCAAAGAGCGGTGCCTAGTCACACATCAGTGCTACCCAAGTGAAAGTAGAAAGTTGGAGAACAACTTTCATCCTACAATCCGTGAATGGTGTTACAGTGAATGTATAATTCCTTTGTCACTGATATCCCGAATGAACTCAAGGCATGGAACAGTCATCCTGTCAACGTTCATTCACTTTCTTGATCTCAGAGTAGATTGAAGGAGATATGTATGACATCAATATCACATACTGATTCACACATGCGTGCGCACGCCTATCTCAATCCTACTCATCAAGTGGCCTTGGATATCAAACTCCCTCAGGAGGGACAAATCCCATGTCTATCACTCACCCCTCAAAAGCCCCATGTGTCAAAGCCACCCAATCATCACCTTTATAAGAACCCATGTTTCAGGACTGCGTTTGATGATGTCAAAGTGTGCCCAATGACATGTGTTGAGTGCAGTGATTTTAGGTCTAAGAATCACACTCACCACCATCACTATGAGTACTGACTGTGACTACCATCTCATGGTTCCATGTGTCAAACTCACGGTGGGTCTGTCCGGTACACTTGTTCTCTAACAAGTACCTATGTGTTTGGTTTGATATCTCTATATCATGACTAATGAGATTCTGTCATCAACCAACACCACAATCTAGTCTTGTGTGTCATTGCTGTCTATCTACCTTCCACAATGACATCCGACTAGGGACATAACAAGAATGTACAAACTCTTAGCATCCGTATGATCTCATCGTTCAGGTCCTTAACCTGAAAGCATACGTCATTGAGTATTGTCATTCTCTAGACATTCAATATGTTCTATCCCTATCTCATATGACTGAACCAGAAAGAATTGGAAGCTTGCCTTTGATGTTTATCAAATCAATCTTAATGTATCCCACCAATCATCCCATGATTGGCTCTCAGGGCATACATACCAACAGACTCCCACTTGCACTGCGAGCCAATCACTCTTGAATCATATTCATAGTGATCTTCAAACATGTCCCACATGTCACTGTGCTCTAGTGCCAACATAGTGAGTAATGGAAACACCTTGCCAAAGTCAGTATAAATTGCATGTCTCTCATCTCTTCGCTGTACGTCACACGTATGAGATGGAGTTGTCGTAATATGCGATCTAGTATTCCATTGCTAACCTTTAGCCACATTGCATGATCAAGGATTCCAGACTTGTCATCAATGAGTGGAATATAAGTTCATCTCATGAACCTTCAGATCCATATAGTATCCACTGATGTTCTCTAACACACAGATACTCATCATTTCCCTTTTAAATGGCTTTATTGGAACACTTCCAATTATCAAAAAACTTTCACTTTTATACATCTCATGTATATATTGCGATTAATTTTCTGTCCTTTCGGAAGTTCACGTCAATGTAACTCTTTACATCGAACACTTCCTTATCTCCATAAAACTAGTACTTCCCAAGTACTTATCAAGTTCTTATGGTATTCCAGTAACCCTTACTGGAAGTAGACAGACATCCACTCGTCATGTCCCACATACGAGTTATCAGGATGAGCACATCATATTGTCATGTCATACATACAAAATGATGAATGCATTTTATTCTTGCCATGTCATACATGCAAGACAATGGGATGATTACATACATGATAGATCCATATCTATTCTTAGTGTTCATATTCTTCATAAGAATTGGACACTTGGCCTTGGGATACTAACTCCATGTAACATGGACAAGTTTTCTCCCACTGAATCTGTGCATACTGAACCCTTCAGTACATATTGCCAATGTATGCTCTCTCTTTTCAGGTCAAGAGATTTGTCGAGAACTATCTCTATAGATCTCTATTCCTATCAAATAGGAAACATCTCTATCTTCCTTAAAGATAATTTCCGCTTTTGGATTTCCATTTTAGAACATTTCCATTTCACATCAACATGTGGAATGTGAATACACTCCCACTAAATCACAGATCCCTTCTTTATCTTTGACATATCAGTCAAACCCTTTGACTATATTATCAAAGTAAAGATCCAATTTTGAGTTGCTTGTACTCAATCAATCATATTGATTAGTCCATTGTAACTTTTAGACTTCATTTGCATTAGTGGATTCATAAACCTTATAGGTTGTGTCATGTACACATCCTGGTTTTATTCCTCATAGGAATGCGGTTTTAGTATCCATATGTCAAATGTCTTAGTCATTAAGTTGCAATCAACAAGCATCATCCTTCTCAAAACGTTATCCATGTGTCTTAACACTTAAGACTCATTTGCACTTATGGATTTCATCCAATGAGTACTACCATCAAGATCATACCTTATGGTTCACATGGAAATCATTTAGGATGTAATGGTCTTATACCATAACTCAAAATCTGATTCCTCATATCCATCTAAATAGTTGACTCATCATATGAACAACCCATCACATAGATAATTGAGGTGTATCTGTCAAGAATATAAGAATTCACAACCCTTGTGATTCTGAATGTCCTTTATTAGTGTGGGGTATTCTTTTATTAAGAAGAATTCAGTTATTTGATAATCATTCTCTAACTCCTTAGAGTATGATTCCTTCTTGATTTAGACATCACCATGCCTTAATCATGAGTTCACTATGATACACTATCATAATTACTCATAAGGATCTCAAACATTTGGTCCAAGTATTTCATTCATTGATCTCATCAAGAATTAATACTTTACCAAAATTGTACTTCATCTATGACAATCTTGAACACTTCAAGATGTTCATATTGGTATTTCTCTAAACACCATTTGAAGTATTAGCATTTGTTCCAATTGGTATGTAAATACATCACATGTATTATACCTAATAGGATAATCACTCTCCCACTACCTTTAGTGAAGATTGATTAATCATGTCCAAGTAATTCATGTCTCTTAATGGTTCTCTAACCAAAAGAGTCTAGGTTTATCCATCATATGGAAACTAGAAATGAATTTCTCATGATTGATGCTAATTTGATTGTTTGAGTTATCAATAACTTTAGGTATCATTTTATCTTATGCATACCATGTATCACAAGATAAACAAGGCATTGCCACAAAGATCATATCTTTAAGATTGAAACATCAACTTTATTAATTGCCATCATTGTCATACAATATGAAAAAATAAAGTGTTTCTATCTATTGGCAATATATGAAATAGCAGTTCTCAACTCTATTTCGTGCCCTTTTAGGCTGAAATAAACTATGGAAGCAACACTTGCTCCAGTGATGGGTATTTTTTCTTGGTCCTTTCACAAAGGCCATCACTTCTTTGCGGATATTGCATATCATATATGACATATCCATATCTTGGTATCATATACCTCGGATGAAGAAGCGGTTCATTTCATGATACCTTAGGTGGAGATCTCCATCCCCTCCTTCATCTTCTTTTGTTATTCCAGATATAGAGGGTAGTTCCCTCATACACCCTTTCCCCTTGTGCCTTGAGGCTGAAGACGGCTTGGATTTCTGGCTAGCATCAGAACACTTCTTAGCTTTGCCCTTGTCCTTGCCCTTAAGATTACCTTTTCTTTGATCATATCAAAGACTATGGTTTGTCTTTCTTCATATTTGCCTCTACTATCCTCAACATGTCCAACAACTCTGTCAACGCTTGTCAAAGTTGTTCATGTTGTAGCTTATCATGAATTGTATGATTCTCACAACATTTGCAGTATCATACCAATAGCCAACTCTTGGCTCAGATGGAATCCTTCTTAGTCAGGTCTTTCCACATACCCAATCACATTGAGTGTGTGAATACCTTACTGGATCTCCTTCTGTCATGCCATACTAGGACAGTGTTTTGGAGACATCATATGTCTCATGTTGTCTCTGCAACTCATAGTTCAGAGAACACAACATCAAGCACTCCTCATCAATGTCATCCTTAGTATGCTTCCATAAGCATACTTTCAGCCATTGATGTGGTGGGATCGAGTTCATCTGGTTCTGGTATAACTAGGACTTAGAGCTTTCACTCTTTGACCGAGAACACTTCTCATCATCCTAACCAGTCGTGGAATTATTCCCATTTAATTTGTTGGTCTCAAAGACCCATCGCAAATAAAGTGATTTGTTGATTAACCATTTATTTTAACAAAAGGAAATATATGCAATTTTAGTTCAAAACTCTTTTTGACTTGTTGGATTGATTTGAAAAGTTGACGATAAAATTAGGCCTTTAATTAATTATCGCTCCCACAATTTTAGTTCAAATCGATAGCCCTCACCATCAATTCGGAAGATTGCAGCATACAACCTTCTAGTGGGCAAGATCCTGAAATCCTCTAAGTCATGGACCAGCTTGGGCTGTCACCCACAACATAGATCTCTCAGGTAGGCAACTTTTGCCAATTGCATCATATGCAACTCTTGATAAGATGTCATATACAACTCCTTGCAATGATCATCTCCATGCCTCAAGGCGCTAGATCCTATCTAGGTCACCTTGTTAAGTCCGACCCAAAGCAAACACGATGAATATGCACCCTGCTTGGGCAGACCCACACATTCATCCTTCACGCTTCCACGAGGTAGACGGTGCACCACGCTAGGGCGTGCCCACACTTGGTCGAACAAGATTTTCACGTGTGTCGCATTTGGAAGGCATCTAAAACTTAATATTTTAATGAGGGATTTGGTTTTATATACATATACATATCCAATCACCACAATACATAGTATGTATCATATACATGCTATATCCCACAGAAAACATGCACAAATGATAAAAAGCGATGATTATGGCCATCCTAATGTGATTCCTTGAGCCAAGAGGAATCACGGTCATCTAGGTCTACATCACATGCAACCTGTACAAGATGAACTTCTGTTCCTTGCCATCCGAGTTGATCAACTCATCACATGAATGATCTGTACTCTCCAGCCGGTCGTCTGGGTGCCACCAGCCGATCGGTTGGCTCCTCCAATCGATCGGTTCGCCTGGTCGTCGTGCATCTCGTCATGTCCGCCACCCGCTCATCTCGCTCCTCGAACCGGTCATCAACCGATCGGTTCACTCCTTGAACCGACCGTCTGGAACGTCAACCGATCGGTTCACGCCTTGAACCGATCGTTTCAGCTGTCGTCTTGATGTCCACCGGTCTTCGACATAACAGGAAATAAAATCTATCCTATTTATTACATTGCTTTAAAAGAAGAAACCCTGAGTTACATTCGGGGGGAGCAAAGGTAGGAAAGAATCTCGAATTATTTCGAGTTACATCAGGAATAAGAGAGGGAAGATCGGTGCGCAGACCGAGATGCAAGCAACCACAAACAACCACACACAGATAGGGGTTTATAGGCCATAATCATGCTACACACATCCACCACAAAACTCGTTTAAGGGCGACGCTATCGAGTGCATTAATAATACATATCATATATGTAATTAGGGATTTGTGGATTTAGGATTGGACATGCATAAAGCCGATATTATTCGCATCGCATGCAATAAATAAAGGCGACAAACCAAAATTGATCATATAGATATTCCTAAAATATAGAGCAGTTGACCTGGCTCTGATACCACTGTTGGGTTTTAGAGGAGACAGAGAAGGCAGCGGAAACAAAAAAAATTCTCCCAAACCCATACCGAGGAAACACGTCAACGTCTATATAATAGGAAAGGATGGTTTGTGGAATCATACCTTGTCCCGAGGCTTGCTCAGTGACAATACCTCGCGCAATGCGCGGTCTTCAACTTCGGTCTTGGACGGTGTCTGTGCAGCTCCTGGTTGCACCGGGACTGACGACTCCTCCTCCTACCGGACTGTCGGATGACAGTTGTCCTCCTGAGCGGCAGTGTCCTCCCGCCTATGTAGTAGTCCACACGGACCACCTGGAACTCCACTCTCCTTGTCCCACAAGGAAGTGGAAGGAGTCACACCCTCCTGTTGACGTACTAGTCACCAACACACTCTCCTGC
This sequence comes from Alisma plantago-aquatica, assembly GCA_963693085.1. Taxonomy (NCBI): domain Eukaryota; kingdom Viridiplantae; phylum Streptophyta; class Magnoliopsida; order Alismatales; family Alismataceae; genus Alisma; species Alisma plantago-aquatica. Next base: position 469,345,403 of record OY856415.1, read on the forward strand.
TACCAGTTGCAACTGCAGTTGTCCTTCCCTTGCTGCGCCTCCCTTTTGCGAGAAGCACTTGCTCGGGATCTCTCACGGTTACCAAAACCAGAGAGAACGACAACTTCGCAAAGCAACCGGCTTGCATTGAGTTGTACTTTGAGAAGCTCCCAATACCCCTATATATGTAGGCGGGTCATGGGACAGGGTTCTCTGTGCCCGGCAATACGGGACTAAAGCAGGAGTAGAAGGGTTCGAGAATTTTTCACAAAAAGCAACCGGTTCGCAACTTGAAATGATCGGTTCACAACTGAACCGATCGGTTCGGCCATTGAGCCGATCGGTTGGACCTGAGCCGATCGTGTGGGGCACTCCAACCGATCGGTTGGTGCCCTGAACCGATCGGTTCATGGTCCTAATCCGGCTCAAAAAGACTTTCCTTGTTTCGTTCCCAATTGGTATCGAATACCAATGTTATTCCCAATCAAATTGGGCAATTTGAAACCAAAGGAAAATTCTTGCCGACGTGACTTTCCCAACTGGTCGGTTGCACCAGTTGAGCCGATCGGTTCAACTCTTGAACCGGTCGTTTCAACCTGGTCATGAGCCGATCGGCCTGGACACTCCAGCCGACCGGTTCAGCACCTCAGCCGACCGGTTCATCACATGAGCCGATCGGTTGGGAGCACAGGTTGGGCAAAATCAGTCAATTGCGATTTCAATCAATCTGATACTCCAATCAATGCGTCCAACACCTTGAACCATATGATATAGAGCTATCGACTGATTGAGTGTTTAATTGAACTACTAAACTCCTTTAGTAATCAATCTAAACAGTGCTTTGTGGACAAAACTCCTCTTCCAGGTTAAATCCTATGTGTGTGACCCTGCAGGTCCATTTCACATTGGCAGTGAAAGTCCATAACACTTATGACTTCACAAGCAAAGAGCGGTGCCTAGTCACACATCAGTGCTACCCAAGTGAAAGTAGAAAGTTGGAGAATAACTTTCATCCTACAATCCATGAATGGTGTTACAGTGAATGTATAATTCCTTTGTCACTGATATCCCGAATGAACTCAAGGCATGGAACAGTCATCCTGTCAACGTTCATTCACTTTCTTGATCTTAGAGTAGATTGAAGGAGATATGTATGACATCAATATCACATACTGATTCACACATGCGTGCGCACGCCTATCTCAATCCTACTCATCAAGTGGCCTTGGATATCAAACTCCCTCAGGAGGGACAAATCCCATATCTATCACTCACCCCTCAAAAGCCCCATGTGTCAAAGCCACCCAATCATCACCTTTATAACAACCCATGTTTCAGGACTGCGTTTGATGATGTCAAAGTGTGCCCAACGACATGTGTTGAGTGCAGTGATTTCAGGTCTAAGAATCACACTCACCACCATCACTGTGAGTACTGACTCTGACTACCATCTCATGGTTCCATGTGTCAAACTCACGGTGGGTTTGTCCGGTACACTTGTTCTCTAACAAGTACCTATGTGTTTGGTTTGATATCTCTATATCATGACTAATGAGATTCTGTCATCAACCAACACCACAATCTAGTCTTGTGTGTCATTGCTGTCTATCTACCTTCCACAATGACATCCGACTAGGGACATAACAAGAATGTACAAACTCTTCGCATCCAAATGATCTCATCGTTCAGGTCCTTAACCTGAAAGCATACGTCATTGAGTACTGTCATTCTCTAGACATTCAATCTGTTCTATCACTATCTCATATGACTGAACCAGAAAGAATTGGAAGCTTGCCTTTGATGTTTATCAAATCAATCTTAATGTATCCCACCAATCATCCCATGATTGGCTCTTAGGGCATACATACCAACAAGTTTATCATGAACTGTATGATTCTCGCAACATTTGCAGTATCATACCAATAGCCAACTCTTGGCTCAGAGGGGATCCTTCCTAGTCAGGTCTTTCCACATACCCAATCATATTGAGTGTGTGAATACCTTACTGGATCTCCTTCTGTCATGACATACTAGGACAATGTCTTGGAGACATCATATGTCTCATGTTGTCTCTACAACTCATAGTTCAAAGAACACAACATCAAGCACTCCTCATCAATGTCATCCTTAGTATGCTTCCATAAGCATACTTTCAGCTATTGATGTGGTGGGATTGAGTTCATCCGGTTCTGGTATAACTAGGACTTAGAGATTTCGCTCTTTGATTGAGAACGCTTCTCAACGTCCTAACCAATCGTGGAAATTATTACCATTTAACTTGTCCTTTTCCAGGACAGATCGCAAAGAAAAGTGATTGTTGTTTGTTGTCATTTGTACTACAAAAATAAAAATATGCAATTTTAGTCCAAAACTCCTTTTGACTTATTTTATTGATCTGAAAAGTTGACGATATAAATTAGGCCTTTAATTAATTATCGCTCCCACTATTTTACTTCAAATTGATAGCCCTCGCCATCAATTTGGAAGATTGCAGCGTACAACCTTCTAGTGGGCAAGCTCCTAAAATCCTCTAAGTCATGGACCAGCTAGGGTTGTCACCCACAACATAGATCTCTCAAGTAGGCAACTCTTGCCAATTGCATCATATGCAACTCTTGATAAGATGTCATATGCAACTCCTTGCCATTATCATCTCCATGCCTCAAGGTTCTAGATCCTATCTAGGTCACCTTGTTAAGTCTGTCCCAAAGCAAACACGATGAATATGCACCCTTCTAGGGCAGACCCACATATCCATCCTTCACACTTCCACGAGATAGATGGTGCACCACGCTAGGGTGTGACCACACTTGGTCGATCAAGCTTTTCACGTGTGTCGCATTTGGAAGGCATCTAAAATTTAATATTTAATGAGGGATTTGGTTTTATATACATATACATATCCAATCACCACAATATATAGTACGTATCATACACATGCTATATCCCACAGAAAACATGCGAAATGATAAAAGTGATGATTATGGCCATCCTAATGTGATTCCTCGAGCTAAGAGGAATCACGGTCATCTAGGTCTACATCACATGCAACATGTACAAGATGAACTCTTTGCTTTGCCTTTCTGGGTTTGATCAACTCATCACGTGACTGATCGACTCACCATCAGGCCGGTCGGCTGGGTGCCACCAGCCGATTGGTTGGCTCCTCCAACTGGTCGGTTTGCCTGGTCATCGTGCATCTCATCATGGCCACCACCTGCTCATCTCACTCCTCGAACCGGTCATCAACCGATCGGCTCACTCCTTGAACCGATTGTCTCGAACGTCAACCGATCGATTCACTCCTTGAACTGATCGTCTCAGTTGTTGTTAGGATGTCTGCCATTCTTTGACATAACAGGAAATAAAACTCTATCCTATTTTACATTTTAAAAAGAGAAACCTCAAGTTACATTCGAGAGGAGCAAAGGTAGGAGAGAAATCTCGAATTATTTCGAGTTACATCAGGAATAGGAGAAGGAAGATCGGTGCACAGACCGAGATGCAAGCACCCACATACAACCATACACAGATAGGGTTTATTGGCCATAACCACTCTATACATCCACCACAAAAACTTATTTAAGGGCGACGCGTATCGAGTGCATTCATATTACATATCATATATGTATATTGGGATTTGTGGATTTAGGATTGGACATGCATAAAGCCACTTTTATTCGCATCGTATGCAATAAATAAAGGCGACAAACCAAAATTGATCATATCGATAATCCTAAAGTATAGAGCACCTGACGTGGCTCTGATACCACTATTGGGTTTTAGGGGGTGCAGAGAAGGCAGCAGAAACAAAAAAATTCTCCTCCCCAAACCCAGAACAAGGAAACGCGTCAACGTCTATACAATAGGAAATGATGGTTTGTGGAATCAAACCTTGTCCCGAGGCTTGCTCGGCGATAATACCTCGCGGCTTGCGCGGTCTTCACCTCCGATCTTGGACGGTGTTTGTGCAGCTCCTGGTCGCACCGGGACTGACGACTCCTGGTCTCACCGGGACTGTCGGGATTGACAGTTGTCCTGTGAGCGGCAGAAATCTCCCGCATCTGAAGTACTCCACACGGACCACCTGGAACTCCAATCTCCTTATCCCACAAGGAATTGGAAGGATTCACACCCTCCTGTCGGTGTACTAGTCACTGACACACTCTCCTGCCACCAGTCACTTTCTGTAGTTGTCTTTCCCTTACTCTGCCTCCCTTATCGGGTAGCACTTGCTGGGGCTCTCTCGGTTACCAAAACCAGAGAGAACGACAACTTTATAGAGAAACTGGTTGCACTGGGTTGTCCTTTGAGAAGCCCCCAATACCCCTATATATATAGGAGGGTCATGGGACAGGGTTCTCTATCTCGGGCAATGCGGGACTAAAGCAGGAGTACAAGGGTTCGAGATTTTACACAAAACAACCAACTGCACAACCTGAACTGATCGTTTCATTTCTGAAACGGTCGGTTGGGGACCTGAGCCGGTCGGTTGACACCTCAACCGATCGTTTGGGACCCATGAAACGGTCGGTTCACTTCTGAACCGGTCGGTTCGTGGTCCTGGTCAGTTCCCGGTTGACTTTTCTTCTTTTGTTTCTAATTGTTATCAAATACCAATCCTTGTTCCAATCAAATTGGGAAAGTGAAACGAATAGAAATTTCTCACCAATCCTACTTTCCCAACTTGCTCAGTTGCATCAGTTGAACCGATCATTTCAACACTTGAAGCAATCATTTCACCATGTCCATGAGCCAATCGACTCACCACCTGAGCCGATCGGTTCACCAAGCTCAGCCGATCGGTTCATCACATGATCTGATCGGTTGGGAGTGCAGATTGTGCAGAAATAGTCAATTGCAGTTTCAATCAATCTGATACTCTAATCAATGTGTCCAACACCTTGAACATTATGATATTGAGCTATCAATTGATTGAGTGTTTAATTGAACTACTAAACTCCTTTAGTAATCAATCTAAACATTGTTTGTGGACAAAACTCCTCTTCCAGGTTAAATCCTATGTGTGTGACCCTGCAGGTCCATTTCACATTGGCAGTGAAAGTCCATAATACTTATGACTTCACAAGAAAAGAGTGGTGCCTAGTCACACATCAGTGCTACCCAAGTGAAATAGAAAGTTGGAGAACAACTTTCAATCCTACAATCTGTGAATGGTGTTACAGTGAATGTATAATTCCTTTGTCACTGATATCCTGAATGAACTCGAGGCATGGAACAGTCATCATGTCAATGTTCATTCACTTTCTTGATCTCAGAGTAGATTGGAAGAGATATGTATGACATCAATATCACATATTGATTCACACATGCGTGCACACCTTTGTCAATCCTACTCATCAAGTGGCCATGGATATCACACTCCCTCAGGAGGGACAAATCCCATATCTATCACTCACCCCTCAAAAGCCCCATGTGTCAAAGCCACCCAATCATCACCTTTATAACAACCCATTTTCAGGATTGCGTTTGATGATGTCAAAGTGTGCCCAACGACATGTGTTGAGTGTAGTGATTTCAGGTCAAAGAATCACACTCACCACCATCACTGTGAGTACTGAATGTGACTACCATGTCATGGTTCCATGTGTCAAACTCACGGTGGGTCTGTTCGGTACACTTGTTCTCTAACAAGTACCTATGTGTTTGGTTTGATATCTCTATATCATGACTAATGAGATTCTGTCATCAACCAACACCACAATCTAGTCTTGTGTGTCATTGTTGTCTATCTGCCTTCTACAATGACATCTGACTAGGGACATAACAAGAATGTACAAACTCTTAGCATCTGTATGATCTCATTGTTCAGGTCCTGAACCTGAAGGCATATGTCATTGAGTACTGTCATTCTCTAGACATTCAATCTGTTCTATTACTATCAAATCAATCTTAATGTATCCCACCAATCATCCCATGATTGGCTCTCAGGGCATACATACCAACATAAATACACTCTCGGTATGAGTTGTCCTTGGGGAACAATAGTGTAACCAACTTGTCTCGTGCTTGGAGGACTATGTGTAGGGTTTGGATGAGGATTATTGATCATTACTCCTTTTAGATGAACCACTGAGCATTCAGGGATGTGCACACCACTCCATTGGGGCTGCCTCACTCTAATTCTCTGCTAGTGCCTTAGTTCCCCATGATTTGGAACCAAGAGCATATTCCTAAATGAAGCTTCTCCACTTTCATAATTATCCTTTACAAATTGTCAATGTTTGACCAGATGATCAAGTGGGGTCTTAATGCCAATCTGGTGTGTTTTCTTTGCAAAGATAAGTAGGAGTGACATTGTCATCAGCTCTTCAAATGTCCCTATATGATATATCTTTGGTGCAAACTATGGGTGAAAATGGGATGGAGTGGTTACCCACCTTCTTCCTTGTTTAAAGGTATCATGTGGATGGTGGAGAGGACCAGATGTAACACAACTTGGAGACTTTTTTGCGAGTGTGTATTATTGGTTTATGTTTTTTCATTTAGACGAAACGCAACAATAGGTTGCACGGTAGAGGGTACGTTGATGTCCTTGTATTTTTTTTATCTTTTTGCTACCCCGGTTGGCTTGGTGGTTAAAGCCAAACCAAGTTGGCATTGGGGGTCAATAGCTTGATCCTCAACCAGTGGGATTTTGTTGTGTAGCTCACTTGTATAGTATGCAAAATTGAAGATCTTTATATTCCCTTTTTAGTGCAATAGTAATACTTTACCTTCTTAAAAAAATATTTAAATGTGATAGAGAAGTATTCGAATACATATACATGGTCTTTATGTACACGGCTAATAAATTATGTAACTAGAAATTGCACATGGGGTAGTGTGAACTTTGTACACACCCTATGTAAGAAGTTGCAAAACGTAAGTAATGTATGCATTAATATATAAGAAAATAGATGAAACATATATAAAATGAGGTATTTAGTCATAAGATCTCACCATATCCAAAGTTTCACATTGATGTATTCCACCAAGGATAACTAAACATCTCCAAAAGATCTTGCAAAAATATACTAGTATCATGAGCTTGACCTACAACGCCCACCTTAATATGGACTATCATAGGTGGCCCTTCTACAAAGTCTCCTATCCATACTGTCAACCAACTACAATTAGGACCAAGTGAGTTGAATAGGTCCTTTTCAAGCCAACCATGTAATCAAATATCTTGAGGAGGAAATAGAGGTTGAGTTGTAGGGGGTTTTTTAATTGCCATGTCCTGCACACACACACACACCAACACACACACACACAGATATATATATATATATATATATATATATATATATATATATATTTATATATATATATATATGTACTATCTAACACACACGTGCACATGCACATGCCCCATTGAATGTGTTTATTTTACATTAAATATTTAAAAATAAATTTGCTAAAAAGATAATGGTAATTCTTGTAACTGGTTTGTAGAAAATTTGAAAACGTGTTGTTTATTGAATCCAAAACGCATGTTTGAAGGAAGGAATGTGACAGACAAGTTGAGAGGTTTGCGGCAATAGATTTTATCATGAAAGAAAAAAAATAAAGTTGGTGCTAGTACATTAACAAGAAAGGACAACTCCTTCTTCTCCGTTCTTGTAGAATGAAAGGAGTTCATGGTGGTTTGTGTGGACTACTATAGAATCAAGGAGGTTGTTACTAGCCGCTAGGAGTATAAGGTCAAGCTGTTGTCTGTGGTGATTGCATAGTAGTTGTTGTAGATGCTATCCAGGTGCGACTTGAAGAAAGGTACATACTGCATCGAGGGAATTGTCGTTGGACTTGCTCCAAGATCTGGTATTACCCTAAAACCATCCTTCCCAATATATAATTGTTGACGTGTTCCATTGGTATAAAGGGAATATGCTAGTTAATTTTTGTTTTTTTTTTCTGCTTTGTTGCCTTATTTCCCTACACCTTTCCCTTGGTAGTAGTCACAATCCCTGTAGGTAGACACTCTTAAACAATGCCATTAAGATAATCATGCAAATGACAATCTTCTTTAGTGCCACTAAGACTTTAGCTTTAATATATGTGTTGAATATACTCAGCATGGTCTTCATGTGCATGAATGTCAAAAACACGGTACTCGTCCTCACATGAGTCTTAGAATTAGTAGTGGATAAGATGGCCACCCAAAGATTGTTGCTATTTCCCTTCTATCTTGCTCCATGTTATGTAGGATAAATTAGATGGGAAGAAGACAGATGTAACCTCATTAATTTTTACTAACACGTCACCAACTCCCTCTTTGGGATTTTCATAGATCGGTTGACCAAATGAATAGTACAATTATTGATTCTAGTTGACCCGAGAAAAGTTCAATATACATGTGATACAACATAAATTCACACTTGAGCCCAATTCTAGAAGAGCTTTCTCAATATGGTGTCCATAAATGTTGCAAGGGATGCATGGAGCCCCAAAATCCTTTCAAGTTTCTAGGGACCCCATGTTGTAGAATTGAATTCACTTGTATAGTAATTTTCACCTTTTATGGTTTCTATTGCGGAACTATTTTTAACCCAATCCTTATGCCACTTCATAGATAGACAATGTTAAGGGTACTGGAGATTTCATCTCTGTGTGGCCAAAAGGATCAAACACATATGCTCTTTTGTTCATACAGAACCAAACTGGTTTACAATAGGCCTCAAAGGCAACATGACATAAAAAATACAATAATAGAAATTAGCTATCTAGTTATTAAAAACAAAAGAATTAGTATAAGCCATGAAGTTCTTGTATGTGGAAGCTTGTTTAGAGTTCTCAATATTTTCATAATTGAAGACGATGGAAAGTTTTCATCACATACCTATAATCATAAAATCAAACACAATCAATGAAAACACATTGGTATGCTGTAAAAATAAAATAAACTTGGAGGTTAGAAGAATGATAATGGTTATAAAAAGTAATATAAAAGCAAGAGATGAAACAAAAAGCAAGAATCTTCAATCGTCAAAAACAAGCATCTTTTATTTACAAATGTCAATATACATGAGAGGACATCTCCACCAATACCAATGCATGGGCCTACATCTTGCATAATAGGTCCAGATGAGTCATGAATCCTTGAGGAATACCAATGTACCTCCAAACGGGTCCTTACCCCAAGATATGGAAAATGCATTGATACTTGCACCCCTACCTCAAGATAAAGGAAGGTGCTGCAAAATTGTGTCCTTACCCCAAGACATAGGAAGGTGTACACGAGAATAATATTTCATATAATGGAAATTTATTTTATGTTTCATGTGTTGTCCATTTAAATATAAGAGATACAAAAGACTAAGAAATTTTGAACTAAGTATTTCAAAAAAGTATCATAGTAAATCATAGGAACTCATACATATACTATACAACAAGCAACATCATAATGAAGATCAATACAAGGATAGACAGTACCTTCAGTATTTATATTATAAGTATTCAAAAATTCATATAAAGATTTATAAATTCCTAGAATGTAAATAGTACATATGCATCCAAATAGATATATAATCATTTAGGGTTCAGATATTGACCACAACAGGTGAAAGAAGATGCTATGAGAAATGGTTCTTTGATTCTCTTCGGGGGAATGTGGTTTTATTGCGATAGTTTAGGGGGAAACATTAATGAGTTATCTAGTGACTAGCATGATTCATCGACAAAAGGGAACACATGGGAGTATAAGATTCACGGATGGATGCCAGAAGTACATAATAAAATCCAAATTGGCATGGATTTGAAGATCCTAGTTCTGTGAAGGCTACACAAAAACAACAACTTGCAAAGGGGGGCAAAGTAGTTTCACCCACCTTGTCATGTAAGACATGGCAAAGAAAGACTAGAATGGAAGGGGGAAGTAGAGCATCATGTGGTGGATGAACCTACCTTCTCCAATGGAAAGGAACTTCCTCGAGATGATTCTATGTATACTTCATGTCAGTTGCACCCAACACATGTAACATAGTCTCTGGTTGCAATTCCAAAATGCAGTCCACATCAACTTGGTGGTTTGTCACATGCATCGATGTTGGTAGTTACAATGTTGTGAGTATCATATCATAACTTAACAGCCAAATCTTCATTGTCTAACCCTAACTGCTATCTTGACGATGATGATACAGACAAAGTGAACGTAGATGACATTTCTTTTCTAAAGGAACAATATTTTTTTGAAGTATATATTAGCCCAAAATCCATTATATTCTCCACAAGCCATTTAGATACACAGTCATTGTGAAGTTGATCATAAAATATGTAAGCTACCATACTATTTGCGATCAACTTCAACTCTTGTGTAAACCAACTTCTCATTTGAAGCTACATGAACTAAGTATGAACCACTATCTAGTTCAACTCACATGCTACCTGGATTAGATGAACCCTCTTACAAGAGGTCCATGGTCCATATTTGGGTGTTGTCTGTTGGATAGGAGATGGACTAAAGAGTTTGAGCCCAGTATTGGCCTCCCTTCTCACATTGTATCCTAATCAAGAATCATTAATTTTCTAATTCACATATATCATGCTTTGTTGTTTGACAGAATTAGTGAGGTCCTTAGTGATCTTATGAAAATAGATGAACATACTCATAATCGCACATAAAGCATATTTTCAAGATAAGCCATAGAGATTGAAGTTGATGTTCTTGTGACCCTACACTTATTATTGATGGTAATTTCTATCATGTTGAATATGAATCATTATCGCCCATATTGTCATCCTTTGGTTTCATGGGGCATTCCTGAGAGCACTGCCCTTCTAGATTATCAAAAAAATAAGATGAATCTTCAACCCACCCTCTAAGTTTGTTGGTGTTCGATGATTGGAATAGGAAGATAAATGGGAGATTTCATATGGAAAGATTATTTATACGAAATGATCTCAGAGTCTAAGACTATGCATCATCCCACTCAGATCGCCTCTAATGTCAACAAATTTGCAATGTTGGACATTGGTGATATTCCACACATGTGTGATCTTTCAAATTTATAAGTCCCCCAAACAAGGTTCACTCACAACACTAAAATATGCTCTAGCAAGCGCACGGGGTCATGTTATAGTATAGATGAGAGGCAAGAAAAGGGGGTCGATCCTCAAGGATAGAGGGGGTGCTAGATCTAGGTATGTGTTGTCTACATTCCTAAATTGGAGATTAGGGTTTGAGGGTTTTAAAACATAGCATGCAAAACTCACATTTCAAAATAGATTACCAAACCAAACAACAAGGCAAGTGCTATCAAAATATACCCTATACTACTAGTTGGAGAACTAGGGTTAGGTGTATTTCTAGTAGGACTTGGCAAGTCTAGGTTTCTAGGGTAAGTGGTATTAGGGAAATTTAGCACCAAGAGTAGGAATGGGAGTAGAGGTGAGGGTATTTCACCTCATATTACTTGCCATCTAGCCTTCAAGAAGCTCTAGGCAATTTCACTAATCACACTTACACTAGCTACTTAGATGTCACACTCACTTGTAGAAGAAGGGAGATGTATGTAGTAACAAAGGGGGCTAGCTAGGGATCCACTAATTGGACCTAGGAGCCATTCCTAAGATTGCCACATACATTCCAATTTCTCCTACAAGCTAAGTGTCATCAAGCATCACAAACAAGCAATTTATGTGTAAAAGAACAAACCACATGCAATATAATGGGAAATGATATAGAAGCAAGAGGTAATCAACATAGAGTGAAATTATGTTCATTACCAATTATTTTCCCCCAACATGGTATCAAAGTCATATTTTAACCCCAAACATCCCACCACTAGGGGCTTAGCTAGACATGCTCAACGAAAATATAATAAAAATGAGAAGAAAGGGATAGGACTCCAATGAGCTCTAAGTAGATCCTCCTTGTTCACCTCCTAGATATTGTAGGGTGACCTCCCTCCTCCAAGGTGGATGATTGGCATGGAAATGAAGGGGATTATGGTAGAAAACCAAGAAAACTATGTTTCTATGGTGGAAATGAGCTGGAAATGGTGGATGGAGAGCATAAATGCAAGGGGAGTGCACTGAATGCTCAATAGCAGGTGGAGAGGAGTAATGGAAGCTAATCCGGTGTGGTGTCCACTGCCTATGTATGATAGGTGGTACTTGAAGCACTAGGGTAAGTAGGGGCATTGTTAGAAAAATAGTGCAGAAAATGCTGGGTAGCACGGCCATGGTGGGTAGGGGTAGGAACGACCATGGTCGTGTGGAACGACCATTTTAAGAAAGTGGAAAATCATAGGTTGAGGTAGTAAAATGGAGGCTGGTAGCATGACCTTGGTGGGTAGTACGACCATGGTGGAGGCTAGGTAGAACAGTCGTGTTGGGTAGCACGGCCATGGTGGTTGAGTTGGAGGTGAGATTGTACCCTTTAGTATGCCCATTTTGGCTTCTGGCATCATGGCCATTTTGGGGGCTTCATAGCATGTTCATGCTGGGTAGCATGGTCGTAGTGAGTGAGTTGTTATAGCTTTGTAATTTTGGGATTTTCTCTGTAACGTTGACATATGCCAACACAACCGTTCCTTGGCACCACAGCCGTATTAAGGTCTTCAATAGCAAAATCAACTTGAATCTTCATGATCAATTGACTTCTTTGCTTGATGTCAACTCTTAGCCATTAGGGGTGGGTTGAGGGATCTTTGGGGTTTTCTTTGGACCCCTCCATGGGTGGAGGAACCCTAGAACTCCTCCATTCTCTCTCATCTATCCAAAGCATGGTCCAAGTACCTGAAATGTATGCAAAGAACGTTCATAAGTACATTTAACAATAATAAGCATATTGGGGAATTTAATTTGCATTCTACTGTGTTTAGATGTGATTGAGATACAAAAACACACAAGATGAAGCCCTAAACTAGGGATGCATCAGACACTAAGGACAATGAGGATACACAAGACATGGATATTAGTCTTCCAAATCCATACATGGATGTTGTTCCTGCATCTCCTCCACAGCCTAAAACTTGGTCAAGGAAGATGAAAGACACCCCTCTAGCTTCTACTAGTCTACCTCATGCACTTGATGAAGATTTCCATGGAAAACAAGTTATTGAAGATTTGTTGCTCCTGTCATTGACTTGCCAGATCAACATGTTGTATATGTAATAGAAGGTGACATGGGAGATGCACAACCAAATCACCTATGGTTAACCCTGACATTGGTGACATAATTACTCATGATAGTATAGTTAAACGTCACTCAGTTGATCATCCAAAACCCCTCAAAAAATTGTCTGACTAACCACCATCCTTCTCCGGCAAAATGAAACGTGAAATAAGAGGGAATAGTGTCAAGATTAAGAGCACCCCATAAATAACTAGGATCCAGACAAAGAAATGTGACAATGATGCTACTAAGGAAGAAAATTTCTAACACCTCTTATTTGGTTTCTCAATATCTAATAATTGAACTAGTACTTGTATGTATCAACTTTTATTCATGCATTTCCTATATAGGATAATTAATCTGCCAAAAACATTTAGGGCTCAAAAGGACCATATTAGGGTTTTTAAGTCTCATAAATCTACATGCAAGATCAAGATCCCATATTTTCAAGGTTTAAAGACTAGTATCAAGCTCCAACATCATTTTCAAAACATCATCTTCTAGGGATGTTCCACACCTAGTTCATTATTGTACTTAACCCTAAATTATTATCAAAAGGGTCAACTTGTCGTTATGAAGATTTTCAATGTCAAGATTCAATTGTAGGTTCCATAGGATGATCCATGTGATTTTTAAGATATTAAAAGGGTAATCATTATATTTCATCATTCATAGAATTAATCACCACAAAATTAGGGCTAGATGTCAATACAAAGGCTTCATATCATTTTCATGAGCATGGTCATCAAATAGTGATTAAGAGTTAGTCTAGTATTCTATTAACCATTTGGTTAGATATGGGGTACTTGAGTCATTATCATGATTAAGAATTGTTATAGTTAGATCTAGCATTTCAAATAATCACAACATTATTGGTATGAATGGTTATAGAGGTTTGGGGTCATACGTTTGAGGTTTGAACATTTAAACATTTTCATATAATCAGAAAGATTTAGCTTTTAAGTTCATAGTATAACCGAGATGGATTTAGGTCTTCAATCTAGTTCCATCGGATTTATAATGTTTTCCTAATGAAAATTGACCATTTTATAGTCATTTTTGGACAAAGAATGTATTTATTAAATTTATTGAAGTTTGATGGAATTTATTGGAATTTTTTAGTAAAGATATTTACCAAAAATAGAACTACCTAGGTTGTGAATCACAGTCAACCTCTTAATCGTTGTTGATAACTGATGAACATAGTATCTCTACTCTAGTAAGTTAGAACATGGGAGAGAGAGTGAGACTTAGAGAGCAGCCACCATTGGATGGATTCTTGAATCACCTCACAATATGACAGTTGTTGTTCGCCTCTTCTATAGAGAGAAACTGCAAAGTTTTGGAGGAGTAGAGCTTCGCAAAAGGGAAGAGGGGAAGAAGGATGGATGGGGAAACCCATGGGCCTAGCCGATCAATTTTTTTCTAGCATTGTAAGTTCATCCAGGGGCATGGCATGCCCAAGGCAGGATGGAGACAATGTCTCCTTGTGGGTGTATCGGAAGCTTGATGAGAAGAGAGGCAAAGAGAAGTGGGGTGAATGGGGTTATTTTGGTGGATAAAATAGAGGTTTAGGTGTTGGCTAAATTGGACATTATTATAATTTCTTTTTTTATGATGACAAACATTTCTTTCTTGTGTTTTTAACTTGCTATTTGAGTGTTTCAGGGACAAGCATATAAGGTGGTGGATAGCGAAGACTTGGAAGATCAATTTGCTAAAATTGCTTTATTTTCATGATTGTAATAAATGTAAAAACTTGTACAAGTACTTAGATATCATGTAAATCAAGTGTTTAGATCTTCCCTATCCACACACAACACTTAGATAGGTCATCCCTAAGTGAGCATCACAATTGCACATTCATTTCTTACACTTAGCATATGAGTTAAAGTTTTGAAATAGAGTTGGTCTCGGTCGACAAACTTCTCAACTGAGATACTCTCGGTTGAACATTTTCTCAACCGAGAAACTCCCAAATCTAAAGAACGAACATCTTTGCATAACCTGCTAAAAGCAATCACAGAGAAAGGCTCGGTCAAACTTTACTTTGACCGAGACAGTATCTTGAGCAGGTTCTATAGCTGTTAGACTTGGTTATGCAACCGTTAGAGTTAGTGGAAAAAGTGGTTGGGAGTTGAGTTAAACGTTGCTCCAGACTCACCCTCGGTCGACAATCTCCTCGACTGAGAGACACTCAGTCAACAAACTTCTCGACCAAGAAGGTGTTTTTTTGCAGTTTTCAAAAGTAATTAACTAGTTGTTACTAATGCAATTAGTGGATACCTAATGGCTAGTTAAGCATTAAGAACTCCCTAGAAAGTGTCTAGAACATCCCTAAGTACTAGTAGGCCATTGCTATAAATAGGACATGCTTTAGGACACCTAAACTCACTTGAGTACACAACTTGCATATACAATTCACTTGAGATCACATTGTAGTAAGCCATTAGCAAAATCTTTCACTTGCAAAACATTTCTACAAGCTATGAATTCGTTTCCTATAGGCTGACATATCCTATCCACTATACATTCACGTCCATCCACTTTGGTTAGGAGATCAAACGCTTGATATAGGATTCAAGCATTGAGCTACATTGGTAAAGTTGTATTTTCCTGCCTCTTTCTTGTTCCTTTTTATTGCTTTGGTTCTCCTTTGCTACTCTTAGGTTGGAGGTTGCGGAAAGGAGTTTGTTGGAGCTTCTTTGGTGGTGAAGGTAGCTCGGCGGACTTAGGATTACTTCAAGAAGTTCGTCTCAATGGGAAGTTACTTCAAGAGGAAGGCTAATTCAAGGGGGGGCTTGGAGTTACTTCAAGGAAGGCTGCTTTATGGTTGGTGAGACTACTTCTAGGTGAAGGCTATCCTAAGGGTGAAGGTATTTGTATCTTATGTAACATCCTTGCGAGGTAATAAAATACAAGTGCTTTCAAAATCCCAATTGGAAACAATTGGGTAGTGGACTGACTCCCTTAGTATTTGCCAAGGGTGGGACCACTCTAAACGCTGTGTCTCCTTCTCCAACATTTTTGTGATTGTTTGTTTGGTTGAATTAATTTTAAAAGCATTATAAAACCCTATTCACCCCCCTCTAGTGGTTTTTCAATTGGTATCAGAGCAGGCTTCAAGGAGCTCTAATCGAGTCTTGAATAAAATGGGTGATGGGGTACTAAACAACCTCAACATGGAAGGAACACTCGTAGCTCGGCCTCCACCATTTGATGGCACTAACTACACCTATTGGAAGAGGAGGATGCAATTCTACTTTGAAGGGATAAGTTGGGATCTATGGAGAATGGTCTCAAATACCTACACTCTTCCTCAAACAGAGTATGCTTCATGGGATACTAATATGGTAAAGCTAGCCCAATTGAATGCAAAGGATGTAAGTATTCTTTATTGTTCAATTTCCGTAGGTGAGTTCAATAGAATATCAAATTGTGAAACTACATATGAAATATGGCACAGACTCTCTATTACTTATGAAGGAACTATTCAAGTAAAGAATTCTAAAATTGGTATGCTTAAACAAAAGTTTGAACAGTTTCGTATGGAACCATATGAGTCTATTAGTGACATGTATGCAAAGTTTTCTTCTATTGTTAATGGGTTGAATGCCTTAGTTAAAACAATTAGTGAAGAGGATCAAGTGGAAAAAATTCTTAGGTCTCTTCCTCCCAAGTACAAGACTAAAGTGATGACAATTGAAGAAGCCAATGACCTCACTCGGCTAAGGATGTAACAACTCATTGGCAACTTAGAAGAACATGAGGCAACCTTGGAGGAGGAAGAAAGAAGAGAGCGTGACTTCAACAAGGGAAAAAGAAGGATATTGCATTTAAAGCATCAACCAAGATTAGTCATGACACAAGTGAAGATGATAGTGAAGAAGAAACTCTCATTGTAAATGGTAAGAAATATAGAAGTTTTAAAACTAAAAAAACTTCTAGTGTTTCTTCTTCCATGTGCTTTGAATGTGGTAAAAAGGGACACTTAAAAGGTGAGTGTCCCAAACTTAAGAAGGGAAAGAAATCATCTCACAAGAAGAAAGAGAAAGCCTACAAAGCTGCATGGGATAATTCAAGTGATGATAGTGAAGATGGAAAAAAAGAAGTAGAGTGCCTTATTACTACAACAAATGAAGAAGAAGAAGAGGTAAGCCTTTTTTATTTGCCAAAACAAGATCTAATTACTAGTATTCAAGAAACACATGAGAAATATGTTGATTGCAAAAAGAAACTAAAGAAAGCTACTAAAACTACTGAGGATTTGTATGCTAAATTAAATAATCTTTCTTTTGAAAAGGACAATATTGTTTCTGAAAACCTTACCTTGAAATAATCTTTAAATGATTGCAATATGAAGTTGCTTACTTTAGAAATAAATCATGATCTTCTTTCTCAAGAAAAATTTGATTTGCTTGCAAAACTGCATAATTTTCAGACTCAACCTATCCTATGTATTCATCTAGATTATGATGCTATTGTTAAGGAAAGAGATGCTTTATCATCTAATCTAGATCAAGAAAAGTTAGATATCAAAAAGAAAATAGATCAGATTGCTAAATTAAAAAGAGAAATTAGTAGCTTGAGAAACAATGATATTCTTGACAAAATTCTACAACATTCTTCTGGTCAGATTGGAAGAAGAGGACTAGGTTATTAGCCCAAAGGTAAATCTTTTCAAAAACCTAAAATGAGAAGGATACAAGTGCCCAAGACTAAAGTTATGTATGTTCCTAAAGCCAAT
The DNA here is from genome assembly GCA_963693085.1 of Alisma plantago-aquatica. Taxonomy (NCBI): domain Eukaryota; kingdom Viridiplantae; phylum Streptophyta; class Magnoliopsida; order Alismatales; family Alismataceae; genus Alisma; species Alisma plantago-aquatica. The sequence goes on from OY856415.1 coordinate 469,363,249, forward strand.
CCAGCTAAGAAGAGAAATGAAATTGATTCTATATGTTGTCATTACTGTTTATGTCTTGGACATTATTTATTCTCTTGCCCATACAAGAAAAAGGATGTTGATCTAGTTTGGGTTCCTAAAACTTTGAGATTTTAATTTGATTAGTTGAGATTTGACCTAAAACGTTACTTTGATATTCAAATGTCTTATCTCAACAAAACTATGCTTTAACCTTTATATTCTTGCAAAATTGTATTACCTTTTGCTTGCAAATAATTACTGAAAAACAATACAGAAACACACCCAGTCAAGAAAATATTCGACTGAGACGATGTCGGTCGAGAAGTCATCGACCAAGCAGGTTACTATTTTAAGTCTGTAAAAGTCCGATAAAAACTTGTAAAAATAGCAGAAGACTCAGTCGAGAAAATCTTCAACCGAGATACACTCGATCGAAGAATAGTTCGACCGATTCAAGTCCTATTCAACCTGTTTGATTGATTCAGTTTACTATCAATATACCTAACTTAGATTATAGTAATTCAGCTCATTGCATATATAGATGATGCTATAAAATTGAAAATGCCATTAAGGAAAATCTCTATAACACAAATGCATGTTGACATATTATGATTATCTTGTGCTTAGCTTATGGAATAGGATATCATCTTTATGATGCATGAATATTTTCACTATGAACTTCAAGTTTTATGTTTTTCATATAAAATATTCTATGAAGAAAAAGTAAATCAAGATTATTTGATTTTAATATCTTGCTTAGAACAAGAATATTAATGTTTTATCAAATTGTTTGTTCTAAGAGAAAAAATGTTATTAGTCATATAAATTTGCTTCAAGTCATTAAATACTATCAGAATCAAATCTGTTTTTTAAGGTACAATTGTTTCTATACATAAAGGCTTTATATTCAATCAACTAGATCATTGTGAATGCTTAAACTGGAAATCTTCAAAAATTGCCTCTTGGTCGAAATCAAGATTGACCAAGGGGTGCCCAAGTCGAAGTCAAGGTCGACCTAAAATAAGCTTGACAAAATGCTTAATTGTAAATCATTTCCTTGCACTCAATCTTAGTATATTGAAATCAAGATTTTAGTGCATAGCTCTCATAAAAGGTTAACTTATTATGATCTAATTCTTATTGTGACTGTAGAATCCTTAAATTATCTTGATTATAAGATTGAGAAGGAGCTCACAAAAACTATCTTGACTATAAGATTAAGAAGGAGTTCACAAAACTTTGTAAACATCATAACGAAAATTTGAAACTAGGTATGACCTTAGTATCTTTAAAGTAATCTTGGTTATGAAAATAAAGGAGTCTACAATATTTATCAATATAATGTATATCTTTTCCTTAATGGAATTCTCTAAACAAATTAGGGCTTAACATCTCGTGCATTTAGTTAGAGATACATTCATTGATTCTACTATAAGCTTAAAAGAATCTCATATCATTTCAGGGCTTAACATCCCTTCTATATGGTTGAGAAACTATTAAATATATTCATGAGCTTAAAGGATTCTCATTTAATTTTCAAGGCTTAACATCCTTTACAAATGATTGAGAAATAAATTGTGGCTAAATTTGACATAAAAATAAGTGGTTTGCATTGAGTATCAAATTATCAAATTAAGGGGGAGAAGTAAAAGTCATAATTAATGTTTAACTTGGTTATCTTTTTGAAATGACAAAGGGGGAGAAATAATATAAAATCAATAACATAAAGTAAAATGAGTTTCATAATCTCTCGGCTAGCAAATACTTGCAAATAAAAGAATGGCTACAAAAGGTAAACTTCAGGTATGAAACTCATATGATTTATATTTCATTGGTTTATATTTTGGAAATGTTTGTCATCTTCAAAAAGGGGAGATTGTTGGATAAATTGGACATTATTATAATTCCTTTGTTTTGATGATATCAAGCATTTCTTTATTGTTGTTTTAACTTGCTATTTGAGTGTTTTAGGGACTAGCATATAAGGTGGTGGATAGCGAAGACTTGGAAGATCAATTTTCTAAAATTGCTTTATTTTCATGATTGTAATCAATGTAAAAACTTGTATAAGTTTATAATGTACAAGTACTTAGATATCATGTAAATCAAGCATTTAGATCTTCCCTATCCACACACAACACTTAGATAGGTCATCCCTAAGTGAGCATCATGATTGCACATTCATTTCTTACACTTAGCATATGAGTTAAAGTTTTGAAATAGAGTTGGTCTCGGTCGACAAATTTCTCGACCGAGATACTCTCGGTTGAACATTTTCTCGACCGAGAAACTCCCAAGTCTAAAGAACGAACATCTTTGCATAACCTTCTAAAAGCAATCATAGAGAAAGGCTCGATCGAATTTTACTTCGACCGAGACAGTATCTTGAGCAGGTTCTATAGACGTTAGACTTGGTTATGCAACTGTTAGAGTTAGTGGAAAAAGTGGTTGGGATTTGAGTTGAACGTTGCTCTAGAATCACCCTCGGTCGACAATCTCCTCGACCGAGAGACACTCGGTTGACAAACTTCTCAACCGAGAAGGTGTCTCTCTGCACTTTTTAGAAGTAATTAACTAGTTGTTACTAATGCAATTAGTGGATACCTAATGGCTAGTTAAGCACCAAGAACCCCCTAGAAAATGTTTAGAACGTCCCTAAGTACTATTAGGCCATTCCTATAAATAGGACATGCCTTAGGACACCTAAACTCACTTGAGTACACAACTTGCATATACAATTCACTGGAGATCACATTGTAGCAAGCCATTAGCAAAAGCTTTCACTTGCAAAACATTTCCACAAGCTGTGAATTCGTGTCCTATAGGTTGACATCTCCTATACACTATACATTCACATCCATCCACTTTGGTTAGGATATCAAATGCTTGATATAGGATTCAAGCCTTGTGCTACATTGGTAAAGTTGTACTTTCCTACCTCTTTCTTTTTCCTTTTTATTGCTTTGGTTCTCCTTTGCTTCTCCTAGGTTGGAGGCTGCGGAAAGGAGGTTGTTGGAGCTTCTTCGGTGGTGATGGTATCTCAGTGGACTTAGGATTACTTCAAGAAGGTTGTCTCAACGGGAAGCTACTTTAAGAGGAAGGCTACTTCAAGGGGGAGCTAGGAATTACTTCAAGGAAGGCTGCTTCAGGGTTGGTGAGACTACTTCTGGGTGAAGGCTATCCTAAGTGTGAAGGTATTTGTATCTTATGTAACATCCTTGCGAGGTAATAAAAACAAGTGCTTTCAAAATCCCAATTGAAAACAATTGGGTAGTAGACTGACTCCCTTAGTATTTTCTAAGGGTGGAACCACTCTAAATGTCGTGTCTTACATTTTTGTGATTTTTTGTTTGGTTGAATTAATTTTAAAATCATTTAAAAACCCTATTTACCCCCCTCTAGTGGTTTTTCATTAGGAAGAGGGAATACAGTGGAAGCCAATGGGGGGTTTAAATAGTAGTAAGTACCAACCAATTTAGGTTTTGGACATATTGGTTTTCATATAGAGAGGGAGAGATATGAAAAACACTAGAGGGGGGGTGAATAGAGTTTTTAAAGATTTTAACAATTATTTAACTCAAACAACCAACCACAAGAATATTGGACAAGGGGACAAGGATTTAGAGTGGTTCCTACCTTAGCAAATACTAAGGCAGTCAGTCCACTACCCGGTTGCTTACCCAACCGGGATTTGGAAAGAATTTAATTTTATTACCTCGCAAGGACTTTACATAAAATTACAATTCTTTCCCTAAACCCTTCAAGCAGCCTTCACCTTGAAGTAATTGCACCAACCTTGAAGCAACCTTCACCTAGAAGTAATTGCACCAACCTTGAAGCATCCTTCCTCCTGAAGTAGCTTCCTGTTACAATAGCCTTCTTGAAGTAGCTTCCCGTTGCAATAGCCTTCTTGAAGTAGCTTGAAGTCCACCTTCTCCTCTGAGAAGAACCTTCTCCAATCCACAGCCTCCAACCCTAGGAGTAGCAAGGAGAATACAAAGAATAAAAGGAACAAGAAGGAAAAAGGAAATTACAACTTATCCTTTGAAGCACAAGGCTTGATTTGCCTATATCAAGCGTGTAGATCTCCTAACCAATGTGTATGGAAGTGTGATTGCAGTGGATAGGAGATACTAGCCTATAGGACACGAAATTAGAGCAAGTAGAGGAATTGCCAATGCAAGTGTTGCTCAATTTCTCAAAACAGATTGCCAATTGTTAGTGTATGCACAAGTGTATCACAAGTATAGCTTAGATGTAGTTAGGTGTCCTAAGGCATGTCCTATTTATAGGAATGGCCTACAAGTGCTTAAGGACATTCTAGACACTTTCTAGGGGGTTCTAAGTGCTTAACTAGCCGTTAGGTATAAGTTAGTTGCATTAGTAAAGGCTAGTTACTTTATTCTGCAGTTGTTGTCAGAGTCCATCTCGGTCGAGAAATTGTCGACCGAGATACCTACTTGGTCGAAGTTTTGTCGACCGACAGGCTCTCTGGATCAAGTGTTAGCAATGTTCATTTCCAACTGCCAACTACCTTGTCTGTTGTGTCTAACGGCTATTTGGGTCTTTCTCGGTCGAGAAGTTTGTCGACCGAGAGTGTCTCAGTCGAGGAGTTTGTCGACCGAGATTGACCATGTTTCAATCTTTCAATTAAGGCACTAAGTGTGTGTATGAGTGTGCATATGTGACACTATTGAAGGGGATGACCTATCTAGGTGTGGTGATTGGCTAGGGAAGATCTAACGCTTGATTTACATGAAGTCTAAGTACTTGTACATTATATATTTGTACAAGTTTACAATTGATTACATTATATGACATTTACAATCATTCAAGCATATAGATTCCCTAGAGATTTGTCATCCACCTCATTCCTGCAACACTCAAGTAGCACGTTAGATTAACAAGAATGAAATGTTTGTCATCATCGAAACAAAGGGATTTATCATAATGTCCAATTTATCCAACAAGATAATCCAAGAGGTTTATTCTTCATGCATGGGCTCCAAATATAGCAAATTCACCCATGAAGAGGGTCTTTTTTTCATGGTGAAACAAATGGTAAAGGAATCAAAGAGGAAAGAAGCAAGGTGAAACAAATGTCAAAGCTTATTTTAGGTTGACCTTGACGTCGACCATAGCGCCCCTTGGTCAAATTTTATTTCAACCAAGAGGCAAATGCTGCAGATTGCACATTTGAACATTCAAATATTAAGTATAATTCCTGTAGGAAGCTTAAAGAGATATCAATTCTTTGAGTGAAACTTATTATGAATGATGTCCCTTAATATCAAGTCCTATTTCTTTTTGTGATCTTGTGTTCAGATTAATCATGTGATTCTTCAAGAAAATATATACTCTTGAAAGCAAGATTAATGTCTCAAGTTCTTAAAATACCAATAGAGAAATTTTATCTTATGTGTTAATAAGCATTGGCATTCTTGTTCTAAAGCAACATGTGAAATAGTGAACACATATGTATGATGATAGAACATTTGAATCATGAAATTCAATACAATGTTGCTATGTATATATATCAAGGAATACTTAGAATAAACCATGAAAACAATAATTTTCCTTGACTAAAGAAAATATGATTCATAACATAGATGAAAATATTCTCAAATAAGTGTTCAAGATAATTGTTCATGCCTAACCAGCTTTTTCAACAAACAGTCTTCTTATAGTCATTAACAGCAAATAGATAGCCACTTGATCAATCAAAAAATTATTCAGCAATTTTACTGCAGACTGAAATCAGTGACCTGCTCAGTCGAAGATTTCTCGACCGACTGACTGCTCGGTCAAAGATTTCTCGATCGATCAGGTTTCTGTATTGTTTTCTGAACTATTTATTGATTCCAAGTAAAATAAGATTATGCAAGTTAGCGCTCAATTGTGTTGAGATATGACATTTTTATATCAAGAATAAGTTTAGGTCAAATCTCAACTAGTTAAATTTAAGCTTCTAAGTTTTAGGAATCCAAGCTAAATCATCATTCTTTTTCTTATATGGGCATGAAAATGAATAATGTCCAAGACGCATGCAATAATGACAACTAATAGAGTCAACTTCATTTCTCTTTCTAGGAATTGTGTTCCTAGGTACAAACATAATCTTAGTCTTGGATGCTTTAGCTCTTTTGGGTTTATTTCTCTTTGGATCATATCCTAATCCTCTTCTTCCATTATAACTAGAGGATATTTTCAGAATATTTTCAAGTATGTCATTTCCTCTTAACTCATTTATATTTCTTTGTAACTTAGAAATATCATCCATCTTCTTGTTTATATCTTTCTTTGCTTGATCTAAATCAGATACTAGAGAGTTTCTTTCTTTGACAACCTCATCATAATCTAAGTGTGAACATAGAATAGGTTGTTTCTGAAGATCATTCACTTGAGTTTGCAAGTTTAACTTTTCTAAGGAAAGAAGATTGCAATCAACTTCTACAGATTTTAACTTAAGATCATAATCTTCATTTGCCTTTTTGAGATCTTCATTTTCAGATGCAAGAGCAAGAAGTTTAATATTTAAATCATCATTTACTTTATTTGATTTCTTAAGTTTCTTCTTGAACTCTATATATTTCTCATGAGTATCTTGAAGACTAGCAATTAGATCTTCTTTTGATAGATCAAAAAGACTTACCTCTTCTTCTTCATTTGTAGCAATGAGGCATTCTACTTCTTCTTTTCCATCATCACTATCATCACTTGAATCATCCCATGCAGCTTTATATGCTTTTTCTTTCTTTTTGTGAGATGATTTCTTCCCTTTCTTGAGTTTTGGACAATCACCTCTCATGTGTCCCTTCTTGCCACATTCAAAGTACCTGGAAGAAGAAACACTAGGAGTTTTATTAGTTTTAAAACTTTTATATTGCTTACCATTTACAATGAGAGTTTCTTCTTCAGTATCATCTTCACTTGTGTCATGATTGTCCTTGGTTGATGCTTTGAATGCAATGTCCTTCTTTTTCCCTTGTTGAAGTTCACATTCTCTTCTTTCTTCCTCTTCTAGAGTTGCTTCATGAGCTTCTAGATTGCCAAGGAGTTTGTCGACCGAGATTGACCCTGTTTCAATCTTTCAATTAAGGCACTAAGTGTGTGTATGAGTGTGCATATGTGACACTATTGAAGGGGATGACCTATCTAGGTGTGGTGATTGGCTAGGGAAGATCTGACGCTTGATTTACATGAAGTCTAAGTACTTGTACATTATATATTTGTACAAGTTTACAATTGATTACATTTCATGACATTTACAATCATTCAATCATATAGATTCCCTAGAGCTTTGTCATCCACCTCATTCCTGCAACACTCAAGTAGCACGTTAGATTAACAAGAATGAAATGTTTGTCATCATCGAAACAAAGGTTCATGCACTAAATGTCACATTGATGATGTAAATCATCAATTAACCATAGTTCAAAAGAAATATTACTCAAAAAGTCAAAAACCAAGACCATATAGCAATAAACTCTAAGAAAACGACATGCATTTGTCAAAGACAAAGATTTTCATTTCAAACAGTAGAGATTAAGTTAAACCATGATTTTAGGCAAGAACATTCAAGTTTGGGAAAATTGGCCAAAATGGTGCCAATTTGCATTCAATCACATCTAAACCTAACTTTAGGGAAATTAAAACATAAAGAAGTAAATCCTAAATAAAAAATACAAAAATTACCATAATCTCCATGAGAATGCAATCCATGAAATGGAGGAGCAAAAAGAGCAAAAATTTTGAAAAACTGTGCAAAAATGCATAAAATTGAACCACATGTATGAATGGATGCAAGCAAAAAGAAATCTATACTAAAAAGAGAAATCAACAACTAAACAAAGATCATGTGAGACAAACATTAACAAAATAAGCTACGAAAGAGGGCATACTGCCCTACCACCCCAAACTTTTGAATCATGGTGTCCTCAGCATAAAACTAAAGCTTAGGAATGATAGGGTAGACGTCACTGCTCTCTGGCGGTGTGGGCTCCTATAGTGGGCCTGAATGTGGAGTTGGATGCTGGTAATAGTGGCCCCAATAGTCCTCCAGTGGAGGTGGGTATGTCTCCTGGTACCCAGATAATCCTACCCAAAAATACTTCCCCCATTGGGGGTTCCTCTGTACCTGCGCATGCTAATACAGGTACATGTGGTTGATCTGATGGTGCATCAGTTTCTAATCTAACCACATGGCCTGTTGTATCTGTTGAATCGCCTCCAACTATGCATGAATGGTTGACATACCGTATGCATTTTTTGGAGGTTCTTGTGCATCGAAGTCCTCATTTCTATGCCTTGTGCAGCGTGGCTACTCAAGAATGTGATGCTTCTCAGGCACATTGGTGTCTGTTGCACCCTCTGGTAAGTCCAATGGAAACACCCTATAATCCTCTCTAGGATCCTTGATTTCCCACTTGGAGAGCTTGGATGGCAGATTTTCCAATGACATTACATCATCCATAACAATAAAAGTATGGTAAGGTATCTCTAGTGTGATTCCAGGGTATCCGGGGTTCATATTGTAAATGATCTTCTTGTTCCTTATGGTAATCATCTGAGACCTTGTAAGATAGTTCAAATCAATCAACTTGGCCCCTTCTACCTTTGTGAAGTTCTGTAGATCACAATCAAGTGCTCTTTCTATAATGGTCCCAATCCCTCCCATTATGAAGGGAAGTTTGGTCTTAGAGGGAATTGTTTTTAAATGATCAATCATCATCATCCCCAGATTCACATAACCATGACTTCCCATTATTGATATCACAAATAAATCTTTTTGATAGCATCAACCTTGGTTGTCATATCGACCAAAGATGGAGTTGGAAAGGACTTTCTGAATATATCTCAAAGCGGGGTTGAAAATATTTCTTGTTTTTTACTTTCCCGCTGCAAAGGAGCTTTCACCGGTGAATGTCTCCCAGTAGTTGCATTTCCCAATTTTGTCAAACCTACCCCCATCAAACTTTTGAGCTATCTCTAGTGTTGGTGCAAAAATCATGTTAAGGTAGGAGGCCTTTAGTACATGGGTGGAGTCATTGAGCCTAAAAATGATAGCATCCTCTCCTTGATAATTCACCTTCTCTAGAGACCCAAAGAATTCATGAGTCATCTCTAAGTATGTTTCTTCCATAGTGGTTAGCAATTTTTACAATCCACATGATTCTAAGAAATCCTTGGGAATAAGCTACATCCCTAAGGCTTGCATGGTGTTGGGGCAAGCATATCTTGTGGGCATCACCCTCCTAGTAGTACACACAGGGTGAAGAGGTCTCATGAACACTCTCCTTGTTGTACCTCTCCCGTAAGCAACTTCCTTGGGCTGTTTCCCAACCCTCTTCATCATGTCCTACTCATCTTGGAAAAAACGTCCACTAGCTCATCTTCCATCTCCTCACTCTTGGTATCATCTACCTCCTCTTCTTCATAAGTGTGTGACCCCGAACTTGTGTCCAAGTTAAAGGGAACCATCTGGATCAGTGCATCTTCGTCTTCTTCCTCAATCACCATTTGGCGCCTAATGGGTTGTTGAGCAGTGTTTGGTTGTGCCAATGAAGTGGAGCATCTTCTCGGAGTTGGGCATGGAGGTTGTGAAGATGATGCATCAGTAGCCTTCTTGGCGCTCCTCTCTCAGGTTGGTGCGTTGATGTCCACTGAATCAACTATATTCTTCATCTCTTTTTCTTCTTCCTCCTCTTCTTTGTCGGGGTTGTTGTAGCTTGGATCTGACGTGTGGCCTCTGGAGGAGGATCAATGTTAAGACGCACTCATTGATATCGACTGTTAGACTGATTGTGAAATTGAATTAGACGGTGACGACGTGTTGTGGGACTGTTGTGACACATTGGAGGCCCGCTTGGTGCGGCTTTTGCCTCCGGTGAGGATGTTCATTGTCTTTTCCACCCCCTTCTTGATTGCTTTGCCTATGCCCTTCATCTTTGCAAGGATCTTTGGTGAAAAACGAGAAAGAATAGAAACACACATGCTTATGGGTTGTAGGGGTAGAATCTCCTTGGAGATGGAGAAATAGATGTTAATGGAGGGTGGAAAATTGAGCTTGAGGCTAGGGAAGGTGATTGGGGACTAAAGGGAACTCAAATGTGGAGTTTGGCAGAAAGAGGAGGTGATTGGGGGTGAATGGATCTCACCCTAATCCCCACTCTATGTGGAACAGCTACTCTGGGTTGAGAGAATTATGGTTTGGTTGTGCTATCTTAGTCAAATCGAGCAACTTAAGTGTTGGGCATGGGCCAGCATGGCCGTTCTGGTGAGGTGCCAGTACAGCCGTGGTGGCAAGCATGGTCATACTACCCATGCCCAAAACTCAAAATTTCCCTATTGAAATGCAATATGCCAGCACAGCCATTCCATACCAACACAATCGTGATGGATCCTCCAACTTCAAAAATCTTCCAAAATCATTAAATGATTCCATCATTCATGCTTCAATCATTTTAATCGACCCACTTGATGTTGTATCTATCATTTTGCACTGAAATGTGCCTCATTTTTCAACTTTCATCTGTCTCACCTATCAAATCATCAAAAATAAAATAAAACCTATCAAGCACAAGTGTACGTGTGTGTTCTTGGAATTGTGTAAAAACAAAGTAAAAGTATCAAAAAGTGAAGGTTGGGTGCAAAAGTTTCCAAACCTATGTGGGTTGCCTCCCACTAGCGCTAAATTTTACACCTTCAGTCGAGCTTATTGATTCTTGAACATGATCCTCCTCGTGGAATTTTGAAAGCATCTTTGAAGTAGATATCCATCTCATGTGCATTCAAGCACATCTCTTCATCAAGATGGTGTTCCTCAACTAACATCTCGATATCAAAACTTTGGTTGGCTTTCTCCGACCCAACTTCAACAACTGCTTTCAGCCTTTGACCATTCATAGTAAATTCTTTCGCTCCTTCTTTCTCACAAATCAACACAACCACGGATGGATATACCTTTTTGATTAGATAAGATCCTTCCCATCTAGATCGGAGTTTTTTGGGAAAGAACTTCATCCTTGAGTTATATAGTCATACTCAATTTTTGGGCTCGAAGCTCTTCTTCTTGATCAACATATCATGAAGAAACTTTATTCTTTCCACGTAGCTCTTAGACAACTCATACGCATTGTGCCTCATTTCCTCAAGTTCATCCAGCTGCAACTTTCTTTTCAACCTGGATATGTCTCCATCCATATCCATGTCTTTCAAAACCCACAATGCCTTATGTTGCATTTGAACCAGAAGATGGCAACTTTTATTATAGATGAGATTGAATGGTGTGGTGCCAATCGGGGCTTTATATGTAGTCTTATATGCCCACAAGGCCTCATTGAGATGTAAAGAGTAATCCGTGTGGTCCGGTCTCAACATCTTCTCAAGAATGAGCTTGATCTTCCCATTGGCTAACTCAACATGACCACTCCTTTGAGAGTGGTAAGGAGTATCCACACAATGATTCACTCTGTGTCTCTTTAATAAACCTTCAAAAGTGTGACGGATGAAGTGACTTCCATCATCACTAATCATGGATCTTGGCCCACCAAACCAGATAAAGATATTTCATTTCACAAAATTGCACACCACTTTGTAATCATTGGTTCTAGTGTCAATATCCTAAATCATCTTTGACTCATAATCTACGGCAACTAAGATGTAGACATATCTGAAGGAGGGAGGAAATGGACCCATAAAGTCATTCCCCCAAATATCAAATACCTCCACCACAAGAATGGGTGATAGAGGAATCATGTCTCTCTTAGAGATAGTGCCTACCTTTTGGCACTTCAAACAGAACTTGCAAAATTGATAAGAGTCTTTAAACAAGGAGGGCCAATAAAATCCATTTTGGAGAACCTTAGAAGTTGTGCATTTTCCACCAAAAGGAACTCCACATACTATGGAATGGCACATAGGTAGAATTTATTACTACTCCATCTCCGGGACACATCTCCTAATGAGTTGGTGGGGGCAATATTTGAATAGGTGAGGATCATCCCAAACATAATTTTTTACCATAGAAAATAACCTTTTGCTTTCCTCCCTTGCCCATGTGCTTGGTATCCTTCCACTAGCTAAGAAGTTAGATATAGTTTTATACCATGGCCTTCAAGTGGATGAGACTAGGAAGACTTGTTCATGTGGCATTATTTCTTTAATTTTACTTGCATCATCAAAGGGTGCTTCAATCGCGAGAGATGGTCGGTGGCAGAATTTTCCACTCCCTTATTGTCCACAATCTCAATATCAAATTCTTGAAGCAACAAAATCCACCAGATTAACCTTGACTTTGAGTCTTTCATCACCATGAGATACTTAAATGTAGCATGGTTTGTGTATATCACTACCTTGTTTTGCAAAAGATATGATCGAAACTTGTCAAGAGCAAAGATCACCGCAAGAAACTACTTTTCTGTAGTTGTGTAATTACTTTTTGCTTCATCAAGAGTCTTACTAGCATAATAGATGGTGTGTGGAATCTGGCCAACTCTTTGGCCCAGCATAGCCCCCACCTCCATGTCTGATGCATCAGTCATGATCTCAAATGGCAAAGAGAAATCTGGGGGCTGCATTATAGGAGCAGAAATGAGCTTTTGCTTCAAGTGGTTGAAGGCTTCAACACACTTGTCATCAAAGTGAAATTTAATATCTTTTTCCAGAAAATGACTGAGAGGTCATGAGATTTTGATAAAGTCCTTGATGAAGAGACGGTAGAAACATGCATGTCCGAAGCAATATCAGACATGTCTTATGATACAAGGAATGGTAAGAGTAGAAATGAGGCCCACCTTGTCCCTATCAACCTCAATACCATCTTTTGAAACCTGGTGACCCAGAACGATGCCTTCGGGCACCATGAAGTGGCTCTTTTCCCAAGATAGCATGAGGCAAACCTGGATGCATCTCTCAAGAATGGTGGCCCAGTGGAGCCAATACTCATCAAAGGTTTTACCAAAAATTGAGAAATCATCCATGAATACCTCAAGTGACAAATCAAGAATGTCAACAAAGATGGAGGTCATGCATCTCTAAAAAGTGGAAGGGGTATTGCACAACCCAAATGGCATTCTCCGGTAAGCAAAAGTACCACTAGGGCAAGCGAATGTCATCTTTTCTTAGTCTGTGGGATGAACAACAATCAGGAAGTATCCTGAGTATCCATCAAGAAAGAAATAGAAACTCTGACATGCCAATCTGATCAAGAAATGGAAGAGGATAGTGCTCCATTTTAGTCTTCTCATTGACCTTTCTATAGTCTACACACATCCTCCATTTGGACTGTTCTCTAACAGGTAGGGGTGAACATCGGTCCAAAACCGGACCGGACTGAGGACCGACTTTGTATAAATTTATGGACCGTAGACCAGACTGATTGGAAGCATGACCTGACTGGGACTAGACCGTTCTGAGGTAGGACTGGATCGGATCATTTGGACTGTAATAAGCCTTTTTTTTACATTTTTTAGAACTAGTTTAATTGTAAAAAGTTGATGATCTTAAATCACTTCTAAAAATTATATAAAATTAATAGAAAACATTTACATTACTAGTTCTTATACATGTACTTTATTTGTACTTGTTTCATAAGATACCTACAAATATACAAGTATTTTATATAAAAGTCGGTATGTGGTCCGGTCTACAGTCAGACCAGTTTTGCATCGGACCGGTCAAAGATCAAACTCACTAAAATTCATGGAGCGCGGACGAAATGAACTAATAATGGATTGGACCAAATTGAGCAGTCCAGTCCGGTTTTGCGGTCTGGACCACTATTTGTTCACCCCTACTAACAGGCATCATCTCACCATCAGCATTCTCTAACATTGTTATCCCACCCTTCTTTGGTACAACTTGGATGGGGCTCACCCGTGTGCTTTCAGAAATCAGATAAATAATTCCAGCATCTAACAATTTCATGACCTCTTGGATCACAACTTCCTTCAATTTTTGGTTCAACCGCCTTTGCATTTGGCGGGTTGGCCTTGCATCATCTTCTAGATAAATCCTATCCGTGCAAAAGGAGGGGTCAATACCCCTCAAATCAGAAATGGACCATCCAATGGCCCGAATGTTCTTCTTTAGCACTTTCATTAATGCATCTTCTTGCTCTGAGAGAGAATAGAAGAAATGATCATTGGAAGGGTGTCATTGGATCCTAGAAAAGCATACTTCAATCCTTTAGGGAGTGACTTGAGTTCAAGAATTGGAGGTTCTTCAAGTGATTCTTCAATGGCTCAGAAATGGATGGGAGGTCCTCGCTTGCAACCACTAAGGCTAGCTCGTTCACTTAATCCTCTTCATCATCATCATCGAGGAATTCAACAATGGGCTCTAAACCTCTACCTTGAGTGGTATTCTAGATCCACGCAGGTAGGCACTCCTCTACAATCTCCTCAAGGCATTCAACAAGATAACAATCCTCTTCTATGGGCCCCATCACCTAGGCTATAGCTAAAGACTTTAAGATGTTCAACTGGATTTTCATGTGCATGAAGGTCACATACATAGTGTTGGTTCTCACGTGGATCACTACGTCAGCTGTGGATAAGAAGGGCCTCCCCAAGATAATAGGTACTCTTCATGCATCTTTTTTCATATCTAGCACAATGAAGTCAGCGGGGAAGAATGCAAAAGTCTCACCATCAAGTCTCACTAGAACATCATCAACTCTCCCTCTAGGAATTTTCACAGATCTAACAGCTAACTGCTAGGTACAATGAGAAGGACCTAACTGTCCCATTTGGAGCTCGAAAAACAAATCATACGGATCAAGTTCACGCTATAACCCAAGTCTAGAAAGGCTTGGTCTATGCGGTGTGCTCCACTGTAACATGAAATGATGGGAGCATTGGGGTCTTTCCTCTTTCTCAATGAGGTGTGGTTTAGAATTGAGCTCACTTTCTCGGTGAGGTTGACTTTCTTTGATGTTCTCTCCTTTTCTTACTCTTAAGCATGCACAAATCTTTTTGAAACTTGGCATAGGAAGGGCTTTTCTTGACCGCATCAAGAAAAGGAATGTTTATATTCACCTGTTTGAAAGTTTCCATGATATCTTTAGTATGTTTATTCTTTCTTCTATCAGTAGAAGGCTCCTCAAGAGCATCAGGAAATGGGGGGATTTTGGATCCCAATCGTCTCTGATAAACAGAATCATCAACTAGAATTACGGGAATCATGGTATCACTTCTCGGTATCATGATATCAACACTAGTTCCTATCAAAGTATCATCAATTTGAATCTCAATATCAGCATTTCTATTTATAGTATCACCTATATCCTTATTGGTTGCACTATCAACAACAGTATCACGAGGCTTCTCCAAGGTCCTCCCACTCCTCAAAATCGTCATTGCCTTCATATCCTCATGGGTAGTGGAAGAGGAGTCTTGTGGAGGTGGTTGTGGCTGTTGAGGTGGTGGTGGCCTTAGATATGGGTTTTGGAGGATAAATTATAGTCCGGGTTGGGGTTGGGGTTGGGGTTGTTGTAGTGGATGTGGGTGATATTGTGGAGGGGACTTTTGGTATGAGTGAGGTGGAGGATATTAGTAGTTGTAGGGGGGTTGGTGAGGTGGAGGAGCATATGGGTGGTGATCCTTGGTATTGGTGGAGTGGGGGTACTTGGCCTTGTGGTGGAGCATAAGCACCTTGAGTGGTGCTCACATAACCTCCATCATTATTGGTATTGGCCATGGGTTGAGATGGAAGCCTTCCCTCTTCATGGAGAGCAAGTGAAAGGGAGATTTGGTCAAGCCTTTTCTCAAGGCAGATAATGTTTTGCCCTTGATAGGACACCTCTTTCTTTACTTCATCAAGGTTCCTTAGCCTTCCTAGGTCTTCCTCCTCGAACTTGGAGTTATACTTGGGCCCTTGATGTTGCCTTGGCTGCCCTTGCCCCTCTTCATTTTGTTGTTTCCATGAGAAGTTTGGATGATTTCTCCACTCGGGAATCTAGGAATTAGACATTGGGTCTTGGTTGTTTCGGTAATCAAAGGTATGAAAGGCATGAACTTCTTCTTCTTCAACTTCGATTGCCATAGTGGATTGACTAGAAGAACCACCAGCTTGGTTCTTCATCATATTCATCATGTCTTCCATCATTTTCATCATGTCAGGTTTGGATGCGGTCTGAGATAGAACTACAGGAGGAGGTGGAGGGATGTAGTTTCGGTCACAATGTTCCCCTTTTGTAGAATCCTGATGGCAATAATTCTCAGTAATGTGCTCAAACAAGGGCCATTACTCATCAGGTGTCGTTTCTATGAAGGTACCTCCACATGACAAATCAACATAGTTCTGGCTCAACTCCACTAGCCCAGTGTAGAAAGCTTGGACCAGCTTCCACAAGGGTACCTCGTGATGGGGGAAGTCACGCATGAGCTTTTGGAACCTTTCCCATGCCTTGTGGAAAGGTTCATTTTCTTTTTGGGAGAAGGTGGCGATACATCTTCGCATTTAGGTCAGCTTGGCAATGGGGAAGAACTTCTTGAGAAACTCATTCTTGAACGCGTTCAACGTTACCAACTCCAGCTTTGAGATGTATAAATCCTTGGCCTTTTCTTTTAGGGAGAATGGGAAGAGAGCCCTCCAGATGGAGTCATCGGTGGCAGCGGGGGTGCAGAAGGTGGAACAAGTTTCAAGGAAGGCATCGATATGGTGGTAGGGGTTTTCATTTTCCATCCCATAGTAGGTAGGGAGGAGTCCAAGATGTTTTGGTGGAATGGAGAATTTTTGACCTGACATTTGGTCAACAACGGTGGCGATGGGGGAGTTGTAGTTCCCCAGTGTGAAGTACTCGTGGAGAGGTTGATTGGGTTGTGGTTGAGCATCTCCATGAGGTTCATTTTCATTTGTGGCGGCTTCTTGGTGTTGTTTGTAGTGGCTTTGGCATCTCCTTCTATCTATCTCAGGGTCATATAACACCAAGTCGGTACAAGTCGAACAGGTATGACGCATGCACAACTGTCACCTACACAATACACAAACAAGCAACAAAAAACCAAGTTAGAATGACAATATGCAAAAGTGAACAAAGAATAAAGAATAGCAATGATAATGGCAGTAGGAAAGGATAAGCTACACTAACCATCTAGGCTGAGTGCCTCTATCCCTGGAAACGGCGCCAGAAAGCTTGGTGCGATATTCTATAAACGTGTGATCTTTCAAATTTATATGTCTCCCAAATAAGGTTTATTCACAACACTAAAATATGTTGTCGCAAGTGCACAGGGTCATGTTATAGTATAGATGAGAGGCAAGCAAGGGGGGCCAATCCTCAGGGATGGAGGGGGTACTAGAGCTAGGTTTGTGTTGGCTACATTCCTAATGCAGAGATTAGGGTTTGAGGGTTTTAAAAAGGGTTCGTTTGATTAAACTAAATAAGCAGGCAAGTAAAGGCAAAATGAAAGCTAGATTACCAAAAACCCTAGATTATCCTAAGCATGATAGGTCTAAGAGACTAGATTAAGCATTAAACTAAACAAGAGCAAGATGATATACACTACTCTAGCAAGGCAATTATCAAGTAAGAACTAAGATAAACACTAGAGCAAGCATGACTCTGGATTAACCCTAATTATCAAGACTAAGCAATTGACTAAAGGAAAAAAGGCAATTAAGCTAAACTAGCATTAACAAGCTAAGATGAAAAATTAAGTTTTAAGAAATGGATTGGATAAGTGGGGCATTTGGGAATATGATTTGATATTAGTTGAGGGAAGGTCAACATAGCATGCAAAACTCACATTTCAAACTAGATTACCAAACCAAACAACAAGGCAAGTGCTATTAGAATATACCATATACTACTAGTTGGAGAACTAGGGTTCTAGTAGGACTTGGCAAGTCTAGGTTTCTAGGGTAAGTGGTATTAGGTCAATTGAGAGCCAAGGGTAGGAATGGGAGTAGAGATGAGGGTATTTCACCTCATGTTACTTGCCATCTAGCCTTTTGGAAGCTTTAGGCAATTGCACTAATCACACTTACACTAGCTACATAGATCTCACACTCACTTGTAGAAGAAGGGAGATGTATGTAGGAACAAAGGGTGCTAGCTAGGGATCCAATAATTGGACCTAGGAGCCATTCCTAAAATTACCACATACATTCCAATTTCTCTTAGAAGCTAAGTGTCATCAAGCATCACAAAACAAGCAATTTATGTGTAAAATCACAAACCACATGCAATATAATGGGAAATGAGATAGAAGCAAGAGGTAATCATCATAGAATGAAATTATGTTCATTACAAATTATTTCCCCCCAACATGGTATCAAAGTCACATTTTAACCCCAAACAACACACCACTAGGGGCTTAGCTAGACATGCTCAAAGAAAAGATAAAAGAAATAAGAAGAAGGGGATAGGACTCCATGGAGCTCTAAGTAAATCCTCCTTCTTCACCCCAAAGTTGTTGTAGGGCGACCACCCTCCTCCAAGGTGAATGATGGGAATGGAAATGTAGGGTATTATGGTAGAAAACCTAGAATACTAGGTTTCTATGGCAGAAATGAGGTGTAAATGGTGGATGGAGAGCATAAATCCAATGGGAGTGCAATGAATGCTCAAGAGTTGGTGGAGAGGAGTAATGGCAGCTATCCTAGTGATGTGGCTGCCACCTATGTATATATAGGTGATGGTGGAACCACTAGGGTAAGTAGGGGCATTATTTGAAAAATAGTGCAAAAAATACTAGGGTTTAGATGGTAGCACGGTCGTGTTGGGCAGCCCGGCCGTGGTGGGTAGGGGTAGGAACGACTGTGGTGGTGTGGAGAGGTTGTTCTAAGAAAGTAGAAAATCATAGGTTGAGGTGCTAAAATGGAGGCTAGTAGCAGGGCTGAGGTTGAGGCTAGGTAGAACGGTCGTGCTGGGTAGCATGGCTGTGGTGGTTGAGTTCGAGGTGAGGTCGTTTCCTTCAGCATGCCCATTTTGTCTTCTGGCAGCATGGCCATTTTGGGGGTTTCATAGGATGGTCGTGTTGGGTAGCACGACCGTGGTGAGTGAGTTGTTCTTGCTTTGCAATTTTGGGATTTTCTCAATAACTTTGACATAGGCCAGCACGACCGTTCCTCAAGAGTGGGTGGTGAGTGAGTTGTTGTAGCTTTGAAAATTTGGGGGAGGGTTTTGATCACAGTAAAACCTTACTTTTGATGATAAAAACCAATTTGATTTAATTTGTTGAATATCCAACATGATGTAACTTTCTGTAAGAAGTCATATGGATAACTTTCTTCATGTGGTTTTTTATTTATTTATAAAAGGATTATGATGAAGTAATTAGGTAACTAGTTTGATGGGTTCAAGACAAAATGTGTACCATAGTTTAATACATTGATTTAATTGAAGAATGTTTCTCTATTATGAAGATGACACAACTATAAAAGTATGATATATGAATATAGCATTGTAAAGTTTGCCCCCAAACCAATGAATATTCAACAAGCACAACATGTAGACTTGTGGTTATCCATATGTAAGTCTTTATATGTAGAAAAAATGAACAATCAATAATAACACATGACTATACACAACATTTTTAAAAAGAAATAATGACTTACTTTGGTGGGAAAGAAAACATTAAAAGGGAAAATACATCATGATGCTAGAAACCTAGACATCATCATGTAGAAAAAAGAATGAAAAAACTAGCTAATTATGATTATAATGAAAGACACTTATACTAAACTAAGACATCCATGATAGTTAATTTAGTACTTTTAGGTACTTTCCTCCATTTTGAGGTTCCTAGAACCTTAAAATTAATTTAAAATAAGTGACCACATATAAGTTGTTGGTAAACATGAGAAAGATACCCATACACATATAAAACATCTAAATTTACTTAAACATTTGTGAGTAGAAAATTGTTTTTTTTTGGTGAAGTCAGGGAGCTCTTTTATTCATCCCACCTCCCTCAAGCAGGCTAAAATGTTGGAATGAATACAATTTAAGTTGGAATGATCGGAACTAAATCTGGTAGTACTACTACCATTACACATTTCAGAACTGATAATAGTCACCAGCTCTCTAGGGACATTTCTGTAGAATAAGAGCCCATCCCAGGTTTTCTGGTGGCATTTAGCCAGGGTATCCGTAGCCATATTACCTCCTCTCCGAGTTTGAATCACCTTCCACTCTCTCTTCATCTTCTTTCTGATATCAGTAATCCATGGTGCCAGCTTCAGGTTATCTTCAGGTTGCTTCCCCACTGCCTTCCTTGCTTCAGACGAGTCTGTTTCAATCGTAGCATAAATTACATTTTGTTCCTCGGCTATACTGGCTGCAAGGTTGATAGCTTGGATCTCTGCCAATAGAGCACTGTCAGTCAAGATTCTTTTGCTCCATCCACCTTCCCAAAGACCTTCATTGTTCTTGCAAACTACAGCAATACAAGCTCTCCTGTTTTTGTAAGTTGCATCTACATTGAATTTCAGTTCATTGGGTGAAGGTTGGCACCAGCGAACATCCATGCTTTTAGGTATCTTGGGGCTATTAATCTCTGCACGCACTTCTCCATTAAAGGAAGCATCCGCTCGAATGTGGTTCACTTGGCAACCCAGCGGCGTTATTGTCTTCTCCATCACCTCTTTATTTCTATACCTCCAGATTTAGTGACACTCCATGACAATCATATTGGTTACTCTAGCTTCTTGTGTCAAACTCCATTCCAACCACTTCTATAGATTATCCTCCCCGAAGAAACGATCACAGAGTTGTCTTTCTAACAATTCCTTCCAGACCACCGCCGCCTTTTCACAGTCTCTCAGAGCATGAAGCACACTCTCTTCCTGTTCCCCGCAACGATGGCAGTTGTTGTCATTAGACATGTGCCGGGCAGTTCTTTTGTTGTTAGTTAGCAGGGCATTATGTCCCACCAACCATAGAAACATTCGCACCCTTTCAGGGGCCTTTGTCTTCCACACTAGGTCCCATTTCCCTTCTACCTTAATATCCTTTGAACTCCTCAGCTTTTTGTAAGCAGATTGGGCACTGAACTGTCCATTATCTGTGTGCGTCCAGACAATGATGTCCCTCCCATTTGTATGATTTGGTACCTTCACTTTCATAATATCCTTCAGGTCCCCCTCCATCACGTACTCTTTGAGGAACTCCACATCCCAATCATTGTCCAAATTGACAAGGCTTGCTACTGTGAGGTCTTCAAGCTCTGGGGGAACCGGTTTGCAGGTCCTTTCTTTCAAAATATTATTCATGCTCCACCATCTATCCTGCCAAACATTGAGCGATTCACCTGTGATAGGGATCCAGTAAGTATTTTCTTCCATGAACTCTTTACATTTGAAAGCTGCATGACCCAACCTGGATATGTTAGGGATAATTATATTATCTCTGTTCAACATTCTGTGCTTCATGCTTTTACACCATATTGAGTTCCTCTCAGACATGACTTCCCAACAATGCTTGCTAATGAGCGCTAGATTCCACTCTCTCATGGCCTTGATGCTCAGACCTCCTTCTTTTTTACTCGACGTCATCTTGTTCCAATCCACTAAGGACACCGGGTGTGCCTTGTGGTTGCCACCCCAGATGAAAGATCGGATACTATTGTCAATTATGTCGCATATCTTCATGGGTAAGACAGACGTCTGCATTATGTAACCTGGGATCGCAGTTAAAGTCGCCTTGGCCATAGCTGTTCTACCAGGCAGAGATAAGCAACGTGCAGACCAAGCATTGATGTTGTTGCTAATGCGGTTGAGTATGTCACCATATGTACCATAGTTCACTCTGCCATGTATCAACGGTACACCCAAGTACTTCCCCAAGTCCTAGACTTCTGGGATGCCACTTTGTCGACATATCCGTTTCCTCATTCTTCTAGGTACTGACCTGGAAAAGAAGGTGCTCGATTTTCCTATGGAAATTTCCTGCCCTGACACAACACCCAATTCCTCGAAACATTTCAGAATAGTATCCATTTGGTTTTGGTTAGCTTTTGTGAAAAGGATCATGTCGTCTGCGAAACATAAGTGAGAAATCCAAGGACCCCTAGCAGATAACTTGCTAGGCATCCACTCCTTCTTCGCTACCTTCTCCTCAATAAGCTGGCTAAGTCTTTCCAGACAAAGAACGAAGAGATAAGGAGAGAGTGGGTCTCCCTGCCGAAGACCCCTAGTATCCTTAAAACATCCTGCTTTCCTACCTTTCCAAATAACAGTAAAAGTTCCTCCTGAAATCGAGTTCATGATGTACTTTATGACACTAACCGGCATCCCAATCTTCTCAAGCGTATCAGATACAAACGGCCATGTCATCTTATCATATGCCTTCGACAGGTCGATCTTGATTGCCATAGATTGAGGTGCATTTTTCCTTCGCATGTTGAAAAGAATTTTCTGCACAGCTACTATGTTGTCTGAAATCCTTCTTCCGGGAACAAATGCACTTTGGGTTGGGGATATCCATTGTGGAAGATGGTCCTTGATTCTCCCAATTATCACCTTGGATGTCAGCTTAAGCGAAAGATTGTTTAACGAAATTGGTCTTAGTTGTGCGCAGCACTCCAGCTTCATCACTTTAGGTATCAGTACTATATTTACATCACACATATCCTCAGCCAAGGATTCTCCTCCGATTGCAGACCGTATTGTTCTCAGAACAGAATGTTTAACTGAATGCCAATTGGCAAGCAAGAAGGAACCATCAACCCCATCTGGACCACAAGCTTTATTTGGATTTGTAGATTGTAAAGCTTTATAAACCTCATCAAGCAAAGGAGGTGCTGCAACCTTGTCTTGATCGAGTTTGTTCAGTCTATTAAACTTACCACATAAAATCTTAATCTTTCCTTCATCCACCACAAGATTCTCTGTAAAGATGGTTTTGAAATGGTTGACAATGAGTTCATGGATCTTATTTTCTCCAGTCGTCCAGTCCCCATTACTCTTTTTTAACATAGTGATGGTATTATTGCGTCTCCTCTGATTCACATATGCATTATAAAACATTGAGTTCAAATCCCCTTCTATATTCCATTGCTGATGACATTTCTGTTTCTAGTCTTCCTCGTCAAGCTCAAGAATTCTATTGTATTTCTGAATAAGCTCATTACAAAACCTGTCGGTAGTAGTATCATACTGCTGTGTGAGTTGCGTTTGTAGAATGTTGATGCTTCTTAACAGCCCAGCTTTCTGTTTCCCTAGATTTGATTCAAATTTACTTGCCCAGCTGGAAATACTGGCCTTCACTTCTCGTAGTGCATCATGAAAATCCTGATGACTGTTCCAATGTTGTCCAATCATCTTTTGGAATTCCTGGTTCCTAGACCACGAGCTCTTAATCATGAATCTCGTTTGCTCTTTGCTTCTATTTCTTGCTGTATTGTGAATAAGAACAGGGTAGTGATCTGACCATACTCTAGGTAAGTGCTCGACTATGAAATGAGGGTAAGTCACCACGAATTCAGTATTACCCAGACCTCTGTCAATGCGGGTTTGAATGGTACCATGGAAGTACGTAAACTTCATGCCAGAGAAACCTAGATCTGTCAAATTAGCTTCCATGAGTGTATTGTTAAATAGCTCAGCCTCACGAAAGTCAAAATTTTACAGCCCCTCCTTTCGCAAGGATTAATGGTTGCATTAAAATCCCCTACCATGATCCAAGGCTTTGTGAACCTCTTCCCCATAGTGACAAGATGTTTCCATAACAACTTTCTAACCTGGACATGGGGGTTAGCATATACGAAGGTGATAAACATATCCTCATTCACATAACACGTAATGAATTGACGGTGGTTGTTAATGATCTTGATATTACATTCCTCTTCGTACCAACAGACCCAAATACCTCTAGAGAAACCCCTCGCCTCAACTCTGTGTGATCTGGAGAAACCTAACTTGATATTGCATTCCTCTTCACCACTGATTCTCGGTTCCAAGATAGCAACCAGCTTGGTTTTATGTTGAACAATCATGTCTTTGAGCACTCGACACGTATCCTTGTTGCATATGCCCCTTGTATTCCAGCAGATTGTATTAATCATTAGCAACAGTAGGAGATGGTTGCAGGTTCACTGGTTCCCCGCAATTGGTTCCTGGTTCTCCTTCCCAACATCTTCAGCAGCAACAACTTCGGTTTGGATTTCCAGTTCTGGATGCAGTCGTGAACTCTTCCTTCTATTGTCCTTTGGAAGCTTGAATCTAGCATTCTTGGGTTTTAGAACACCTTCCTTGGTTTTCCTTCTTTCAGCTTTCAGTCCTAATTTCTTGTTTGCAGCGATGTTCCTAAGGATAAAGTTTTTTGCTCTTCTTATTCCCCCATTCATGTCTGCATTTCTGTCAGGAGGTTCTTCCTGCTTCTCACGTAGCTCCGCAGCAGATATATCCATCACCTTGTTCTCACCCTTAGTGGCTGGATCGTTTTTATCTTTAACTTCTTTGTCTTCGTTGTCTTCAATGTTTATAACTTCCTCCACTACTTCATCAAGGTCAGGATTTACAGCAGTATGCTTAGGAACACCATCACTGTGTCTTCTATGTGCATCATTGATCTCCTTCAACACCTCCCTTTTGTCATCAGTGCTTTCTACTCGCTTTTTCTTCCACACTTTTCCTCCTTTCTCGACGGTGTTGTATACCTGCTTTTGCAGTGGCTGGTTTCCTTCATTGCTTTCCACTTCCTCTCCTTCTTTACCTGCATCTTCCTCTTCAAGTTCGACAAGTTTTGCAAATTTATTCGTGCTTTGTCCTCCATTTTCTTTGATGTAACTGTGATACTTTTGATTATTCCGTTTTCTGTTAGCAGAGACCTTCCTGCGTTGTGTCTGCCATTTTCTTTTTTCTAACTCCTCCTCTCCAACATGATCAGTGTTTCCTTCCTCCTTGTTGTTGCTCACCGTTTTCCCTTCTGCTCTAGGGCATTTCATCCTGCTGTGACCGAGCTTTGCACATAGACAATAAGATTCTGGAAACGCCTCATACTCCACCTGGTAGATGTTGTTGTTTATTGTACTGGTGTGGACTAAGGGTTTTGTAGTATCGACTTCGACCGCCAACCTTGCGAACTTGCTCCTTGTGCGTTCCATGGTATGACCATCGACTTTAGCCAAGCTTCCTAAAGCTAGGCCGATATACTCAAACATTGTAGAAACATACAGATGCAAGGGAAGATCGATTATTCTGACCCACGTCACCAAATACTCAGGG
The DNA here is from genome assembly GCA_963693085.1 of Alisma plantago-aquatica. NCBI lineage: Eukaryota > Viridiplantae > Streptophyta > Magnoliopsida > Alismatales > Alismataceae > Alisma > Alisma plantago-aquatica. The sequence goes on from OY856415.1 coordinate 469,388,422, forward strand.
AGATCTTCTGATGGTCTAAAGGATGGCTCCCATTGCCATACAGCCAAGCAACAACTGAACAACTTCCAAGGGCCCCCTGTAAGTGCCGTGTCAAAGTCCCTCTCGCATGAGAACTGAATGACATAGTGACCAAGGTCAACTTCAAACATGTTGAACCTTCCTATCGGCTTCCACAGCAATTTCAACATGTCCCTCATCGTCATATATCCAACATTAGAGCCTACTAATCTCGCTACCACAGTATAACGCCATGGCATGGCCAAGTTTTCTTCAGCATCGGGATTTATGGTCAGCACCGGACCACTGTCGCCTATGTTCAATTGCACATCTACTAGCGATAGGGTAGTCTCATACAACGATTCTAGGAAGAAAGTCTTTGTTTGTTGCTTGCTCATCGAACCCCGATCTGGTTTCGTCAAAGGATCATCGCTTGCTTTACAGTTTTCTCCGATCCCCGCCGTCTGCTTACCGGCGTTCTTCTCTGTTCCAGTAGAACCTCCGTTCAGGGGTGGAAAATTATTATCCATCTCTATATCCCCCTCTTCTGCAACCGTGCGCATCTCTTCTAGCCCCTTCGATGTGCCGCCCTTCATGCCGGCGAACTGAAACTCGATCCCAGTATTTGGGATTGTAACCCTGACGTCGCCTTTCTTTTGTCCTCCCAGTTCGTCTTGTATCTCTGGATCTTGCCAGGGTTCTTCTTGAGTATATGGGAAGTGCTCTTCCTCTTTTCCATCTTTGTAATCCCCATAGGCCTGACCCCCTCTCCCCCCGCTGGAACGGATACCGCCGCCGCCTCCTCGTCCCCCTCGTCCCATCGCTGCCATCGCTAATAATAGAAAATTGTTAATTATAATAATATTAAAAAAGAAAAACTCACATATTGACCAGCATAAAATTAATTTATTTTTTAAGGTAAACTAGCATAGAAAATTAAATGTTTGTCCCAACCCCATGTATTGATTGCATAAGGTTTTCCTTGAGTACATGTAATCTATGAATTTGATTAACATCTATCTAATCAAACCCTAAATTGTCATTATGATAAATTCACAAACAAAACCCAACTTAGAACTAGCATTAAACAAAAACCTAAGGCAAGAGAAGCCAAGAAACTAGAGTGGAAAGTTTCCTTATACGAATAAATCTTTCTTCTCAAAATGTAAGTAAAAGAGGTACAAAAAATTCTCCTAAAATGTAAAAAAAAATTAAAAAAAGTTCCTTGAAAATAATAAGGCAATATAACTTGATTTAGAGGATTCAATAGAGAAAGAACTTAAATCCAGAATATTTATAAAAAAATATGATTTACAAGTGAATAAGTATACAAGAAAGTGCTAAAAAGATATAATGTACTTTTCTCACACTTCATAACCATAGGAAAACAACTAGGAGATAAATATACAACATGTTGTACCAACAACCAACCAACACTCAGGAAAATGTGAGTACATGGAAACTCTTGATTAAACTATATCATTCATTATAATTTTTGTATTCTCTCATCCTTTTCACATCTCCAGTGACCTAAAATCACATGGAAGATCAATGTAAGAGTCATAACCCAATGGGAGGCTTGCTCCTGCCAAGATAGATAAACATGAATGGGAAGCACATCATATAAATAAAAGGAAACAAGAAAGGTTGCAAAGATTAATTTAATTCCAATTAAATAACTTTATATTATATTTCAAAATAAGGTATCCTAATCACAAGATATATTGTTATTCTAATCTAATGTAAAATTAGTTTCACATATCAACCGTCTCAAGTAAATAAATATAGCATCACTTATTGTGCTTTAGAAAGTTATTTAGAATATTAAATCGTGATTAAGCACAAAACTTATAACCTAATAAGATGTATATTATTTAAGATACTTTACTTGGTTAATTTGGACCTAATGACAAGCTTATGACTTCAAGGTCCAAAATACAATGGTAAAAGGTCATAGGATTATATAGTCTCCATAAGTCCTCCCCATGACTAAGCTGGGGTGAAATCAATAGGGGCTCATTAACCAAACATACTAGTTGGGGCTCAAAATTCAAGTATTTATGGAAACATCAGGCATTATGTGGGTACATCGGTCATGGAACCAATCACATATCATGGGTAGGACAACCTAAATGCATCATTGTATCATATCATAAACTAATTTTCATTTCTCAATCACATTGGTAGGACTATCATAATCACTAGAGATTTAGCCTTGACCATGGTAATATAATGGGTAATCTCAGAGAAACTAGGGGATATTACCTCATATGAATTCCTGATCACCTATGTATAATTAACAATATGTGAATCCAAGTACCTTCTCACAACCCCAAGGTTTCTACAAGGATACATATTTCTCACAACCTCAGGGTTGCTAGGGTATACACTACATGATTACAGTTCCACTTTTTTACTAAGTCAAAGTACTCATCTCTTGGGTCTATTCCATAAAAATATGTTATCTTTCATATTATAACTCAACGAAAGATCTTAAGCTTTCATTATCAGATAGGAACAACATAAAAAGTTTAACAAGACAGAGAAGTATACAATATAAATGCGATAGAAAGAGATATGCATGATAAACCTATAAGATCATGTAGATCTCCATATTCATCAAATTATTAATAAGACACATTCCTCTAATCATCACCATGTTCAGTTGGAGATTATATGAGGGATTATCATATGATCCATATGCCCTTTGTTCCATAAATGTTCAACATTAGGCTTAAAACAAAGCATTATCATCGTGTAAATTATAATACACAATTTAGATTCAATATTCCATGTAAGACACATATGATAGGGACATATCCATTTTTATAAATAATTTTTTTGTATATGATCACTTATCATTAGGCATAACTTATGACAAGGATAGCCATTCATATTACAAGTTTAAAGGAGTTATTATCGGGAATCTATATTTTGCATATATCTCAAGGATCATTAAGTTCTAAGGAAATTTAGATGGTTAAATTATTTTATAAGGCCTACATCATGATCATATAGTACATGGAACATTTGAAAGTACGCACATCAAATCATGTAAGGACACTTATATTTTCAATCCCAAGAATTCCTTAAATCATAACATGTCCTCATTATTTATTTATATTCAAGTATGATATTAACCCTGGATATCATCCCATATTGTGGAACCATGGTGGATACCTAATAGAATTGGTCTCAAGGAATATACCTCAAGGCTTCAAGCCTACTTGTATGTATATAACACTTTGCTGATGATATACTCATAGAATTATATTTTCCCATCATCGCTAACCCTAGTTTATCGAGATCACATGGAGAAATGAGAACAGTATTCAAAATAGATAGCATTCAGTTAGAAGTAAAAGAACCCTACATGTGACTAGTTTCATATAAAGCTTCCCTCATTTAAGTAAATAGTCATCCTTCTTTAATGATTCCCTATTAATCCTTATCCATGACTTATTATAATTAGATTACAACATGCATTTCCATGTTGATGTGTATGTATAACCCTAAATAAATCACTTAACAAAACATATGTGTAATCATCAAAACACATACTCATTTACATATTTCACTAGCAAAAGTTTCAAGTTTTAAGGCTTAAGTATCTATTTGAACCTTTCAGGGGGTAAGAGTGACATAAAAATCTACTAATAAGAAGGATAGACGATGATTCACCCAATAATCATCTATTTTAAATAATAAATGGCACAAAATAAATTTTGTTTTGCCCTTGATGAAGTAGCTAGATTCCTTGGAACTAGGTTGTGTTCGTAGGTCATTTTTTCAATTGTCCAATTTGGACATATACGAGAAATTATGTAAGAAAAGACATCCCAAGTTCTATTTTGAGGTTTTTTTTATTATTATAACATTCATGAAGGCAAGGGATGCCATTCACAATTCCACCTTATTTAGAATCAATAACTCATATATGAAATCAATGGAAACACATATGAGGTACAAAAAGTTCATATTTTTTGAAGAAAAGTATGGATTTCATACTTATGTTTAAGGTATTTAGCAAGAATTATGTTAAAATGTTAGGTTTATCATGCATAAATAACAAGGCGTAAGTAGGAAACTTTCCTAGATTCTTGCAAAATGAGCTCCTTTCTTCAATCTCCAATAAGAAAAACATTCTTCTTAATGTTATAACCTCCAATCAGAAACAAGATGGCCTCTTCATGCCCAAAGCATGAGCACATGAGCATTGGCAAGCCCAAGAACACCTTGTTATACCTTCTTACTAGCCAAAGTTCCAAGAAAAGAGGGTAGAAGAGGATTAGAACTTGAGATCCCCGAGACCAACCCAAAAAATCTCATCCAAGGCTAGAAAGGAGATGAATAAAGAAATTTACAAAGGAGAGTAGAACAAACCAATAGCAATGCTTATGCTACAAGCTGTATCCAAAAATAGCCTTCTCCAACACCAAGGGAGGCTAGAACACCTCGAGATTGCCCTATCCTTTCTCCATTGATATCCACCACTTCAAAAAGGGAGAAATGAGATTTGGTCACCACTAAATGGGTAAGATGACCTTATATATCCCAACAACTCAACATAAGCAATGCACTAACAAAAAAAAATCAAAACAAAGGAACTTGGCTGGATACCAAGTCCAATGAGATCACATATAACAATAGACACACATGTATCAAAACATCGATGGACCCACAAAAAAATCACATGGATTGACCACGACCAACATCTTAAGTAGTTTCCTGCAACTCATCCTCCAACTTGCGCATTTACTACTATACTTGGTCAAAGTTTCTAAACTTGTTGCAAGTGCATGTACAAGGAATCTAGCCAAGTTCACATGAAACAATAGACCATGTTCTACCTGAACAAGGTTGAATTGGGCCAACTCACCCATGTTCATGCACAATGGTGGCCAAGGTCCGCACAACCAGTTAGCCTCTACTTCACAACACTTTCCACGGTGACCCAAATCAATTCATATGATATAGAATTTGGAGGAGTTCAAGGTCAAGGATCCATGAACTGACGTCCCTCTAAGAAAACTCTAATCTTGATATGCTAAAAACCTAAACATCTCCATGTGCTCACCATATAGTCTATCCTAACATTGTGGGTTCTCATTGGTAAGGAAACTTAGCCTTGTGTTGGGTCCTTATATTCATCATTTGCTGGATGTAACGTAGAGGACCACCATATATATGCATACATGCAAATCCATTAGCCATTGAAAAATGAGATGACTAATATCTAGGAAAACATTCAGCTATATTGCCCCATGCCTTGGGCTTACATGAAAATACTTAGCTCAAAACCTAAAAACTAATTCCAAATCCCAACTCATAATTTACATCATAATAAATAACTAATATCATTAAAGATCAAAATTGCATACAATAATCCACACTCCTACATTATATCTCTTTCTATCAACTATTTTATCTACTAGATATTCTCATAAGGCTTTAGATGTACAATATAATCAACTAAATATTTTGCACTAATGCAATTGATAAAATACCACCAAAAAATTATAAATGTAAGGTTGGAATACATTATTTGTAAAGTTAATGACTACGCCAGGACCATTGATAAGCCAGACAAAAAAGCAGTACTAGAAATTTTAAGTGCACATAACATATGTACAAGACATTTTTGGGAATATCTTACTTTATGAGTTGATGGAAGAAAGACCCCATATGTTGATAATATTTTGGTAGTAAAAATATGATAACAAAGGTCGTCAATGCATCAAATAGGGTACTCATTTTTAATGGTATCTTAGTTTCACATGTGATACTCAATCAAGTGTTTAGAAAAAATATTACAAAGTCTATTCATAGGGTTTCATCCACTCTCTTAAAGAAATTAACAAGTATTTTCCAAAATTAATAGATTGAAACTATGAACTTCAAAATTCAATAAAGCTATTCCATTGTCTAGTGGGACTGTGACTAAATTTCCTACTCGTCACATTACAATAGCTAAGGGGAAGTCCATTCTCACTTATGGTGAGAAGCACCCTTTAAAATTCCACCAGTGAGAGGATTGTGCATCCAAAGTATTGGTCAGAAGTCCACCTTCTCTTCTACTTCTCACAAGTAATACCATTTGCTCGTCTGGTAGCACACCTCATACACAAATGCTGTAGGGGAAAATTTCTATGATGATTCATGTATAAGAAACAAACTAGAGGTTAACATGGTTGCAACCATCGGCGCAGGTTTTTCTGTTGTGTGCACTCTATTGATTCTAGTGATTGTTCACATGGTGCAGTGGTACACCCAATGTCTTTCTTACTCCTTAGCAGTGTTCCAAAAAAAGGATACACAGGCCGCTATAAGAAGCCCGCACATACCTAGACACTTATAATTTTGACTAGTCAGTGACTTTTAGATGAACATTTATTATCTTATCCAAAACAAGATTATATGTGTATTGGTATCATACTCTTTATGAACTATTTTTTTGTATGTTTTATACATGAGGCCCATGTTTATTTAGTGTTTGTTGTTTTGGAACATAGAACTTTACGGCATATTTTTTTATGATATGGTTAATTTTTTACTGTTATATAGTTGTGCAAAACCCTTTCGTGCATGCTTCATTGTATTTTGTGCATAAATGATTCTAGAATGCATTCTAAATGGTTCTTTACTTTTCATTGAGACTTATATTTGAATCTATCTCAAGTTTTAGGGTCCAAATGTGTATTGTATAAGTTAAATTTGCAATTGTGAGATTAATTATATATACTATCAAATTTATTAAAAAAATATAAAACTAAATATACTCCATATATATTTATGCATTCCTCCTATACTCTATAAAGTGATCTCTTGGCACACATAACGCATATCATTTTCTAAAACACTAACTCCTTGGCATCTTCCTCAATCCTATTTGAATGGAGCTTTTACAACATCCTACATTAACGCTTAAAATTCTTGACAACATCTCTATGTCAATGCAATATAACTCAATGGATGCATTGTAGACATATCCTATGCGGCCAAGAATTAGTATTTGCCACTTGTACAGTCATAAAAGATCAGTTTGAATGGGTGAGAATGTAAAAACTCCACCCCCACTAGAATGGTAGAGACCTTTAGATGCATGATCTTCTTAACTCATACATGAGTTTCCCTGTTGTGAATAATAACTTGCTTTTTCCATCGGTTTCTAGGATTACAATATCTTACGGCTGAAGTACTTCGTGTTGTGAACAATTTTAATTTGTCATCTACCTATTTCATGGATTTAATTTGCCCTCTAGCTCCATCTCGCAATATCCTTACATTGAGTAATGTTGAGACATCCAAAAATCACTCTCTAAGAAACATTTCTTTGATTGGTATGATTCATTTTGAGTCACACCTCTACAAGTTCTTGGGAAATCCCACCCTCTTATAGCATCTATTGGAGAAATGCTCACATTGACCCTTGTTTACTATAGATTTTTCAAGAAAAACTCTTCATCAAAATATGGGCTTGCCACATACTTACAGAAACAAACACTTTGAAACACAATTCTAATGAAGCCATTATGTTGTAAGTTTATCTTATTCTCATTAAAAACCAATGCATTGATATAATCGCAAAGCAGAAGAATACCTAGTATCAATACATGATCGGTGTTGATGTCTTATATGGAGAATACATCCACAAAATAAATTTCAAGGTCTCCTATATAGTATTTGAAATCAATGTATGATCCATATACATTTGGTCAAGACCACATTCATCACAACACGACTCATGGAATTCCTCTGAATTTCTCATGGGAAGTAGTTATATGGTTATTGTATTTGTTCATTTGAGAAGCATTCTTACCACTTCATGCGATTATTTATGTGTCATCCATGGTGTTTCTATTAGAGAATACCACTAGAGGATCATGAGTACAAGTTGATTGTGCTTCTTTGCAACAACCATCAATTGTTCTACTTCTTCTTCTAATATTTGAAGTATGTGTGTAGACGGGTGTCAATACCTTGCTTGATTATTTGTATTTCAATCATTGGGTTTCAGACCCATTACATGATCTATTTGGGATTTAGGACTTTTACGGGACTTGTTCAATCTCTGACCTCATCAAGGCTCAACTATATGGTCTCCTAATCTTTCCATATTTTAGTACAGATCCAAACAAGCCTGGTGCACCTAAATCTCGGTCACGACTACCAGTGAAAGGGTGGCTTCATCATCAAAGATACCCCTTCGCAACATGCATGGACCACACAGATATAATATTGGCATGTGATAGGCCCATATGGGACTGACCTACTATAGGGGAATTGGCTCTATACCATTTGTAATGCACAGGCCCACTACCAAGTCTCTAGGAGAGTTTCAGGACTGATGATTGGTACCCAATCCATCATTGACCTTAACTATGAGCTTTGTCCTCACTTACGCACAAGTCGAATTGAACTTCTCAACTAGTCACCCATCCTAGTATTACTCTAGGCTAAACACACTTAGTCGTACACTTCTTAGTGTTGGCTCCCTAAAAGGGAGGTGCACCTTTGTGATACGGGTAGTCCAATCATTCCTTTTAAGATCATTTTATCCAAGGCCTCAAATCATGAATTTTAGACTTCACATCTTAAATGTTGGTAAATCATTTTTGGTGAGGGAAAATGAGGTGGCCTTAATAGATAACAATAGAACTCACCCACAACGTTGTTAAAAAGGGTCACTTCTTCTTTCAATTAGATGATGGGGTCAATGAATTGGTGCATGCATCTATTGATGGTGATCTTCAATTTTGATGTCTCACTCATGACATTTCTTCCACAAGACCTCAACGTGACAAGATCATCAATATTATATTTATGAACTTCTATGTCAAATCCTATACTAGTTAAGTCACATCATTAAGTAAGTGACACATTTTCAGGATCCCACTTTTTCATCAAATTGTGATCTGAGACCTATTGAAAAAAGTCTATACATTTAAAGACATATACCAAAAATTCTAAGAATATGTCTCACGTATTTGTGAAACTATTAAAGGTCACAATTTCTCAATTCGATAACATGATTCTTAGACCAAGAATCACTCAAATAGTGGCTAATGCAATTTAGTCCAAAGTAAAAAAAAGTTTATTAGAGAATAATTGTGATGATTCTCTTAATTATAAATTTAAATTAGTGCATACATTAACAAGTATATTAATAGATTCCAACATGTTTGTGAATAAGGCGTTGATGATTACAATGAAGTAATAAGAAAAGAACCTTGTCTATAGATTACATTATGTATATCTTATTTGTTAGAATTTGTTGATCATGTATTTCCCATATAAGGTTATGAACTTAATCCTCTCATGGGTGGTTGCATGCTCACCCATGAGATGTGTACTTAGGATGTGCTACTAGTCCTATATACATATTGATGAAATTGAGCATCTAATATGTATTCACATTTGAAATGGAAAAAAAATCTACATATGAATGATTCACATCATAATTTGTATAAGTTTCCAATTTGATTAGATATTATTGTATTGAATTCAAGAAAATTCTAAATTTAGTAGATTTATAAATATCATAAACCAAAACATATAAATATGTTTGTCTTTGCATATATTAAAAAAAAGTTTATATATTATAGTTTTAGTAAAGCAATTTACATGTAAAAAGATTATCCATAATTAACAAATAACAATAAATGTAGTATTTTATATTCAGTTCAATTAATAATTCAAATGCATAAAGTATTTGATTGTATTTGGATGTTACGTAATTGTCTATTTCACTTTTTTTTGGACATGTGATCATGTTTGGTCGATCAAATTCAGATTTGAATTTTGGTACTCCGATGTCTACTTTGAATCCAATCTATTTAAAGACCTAGTTGTTTCCCAATGCTTGTCAATAATAGGAGAATGACATTTCGGTTCCCCAAGATGATCCTAATGGAAGTGAAGGGATTGAATGGTCTTGCAACATGGGTCATGAGCACCACCTGTGGGATTCCATGTGACATGCATGTCAATTTTTATTATTTTTTCTTGTATTTCATGTGTTTGGAATATCTTAGGACTCATGTCACGACCTAACTTTCTATGTCTCCCAATTAAGGAAAGACCTTCAAGTTTAGAGACATAACCTATATTCCCAAGGATCCAAATTTAGCAAATAATAAATAATAGAAAACAATTTCAATTAAATTGCAAATATTGTTTACAAAATGCTTACATGAAATTGCATTACCAAAACTATACATGGAGAAGAAGTGTCTATCTAAATCCTCCTTACTTAGATTAATGTCTTCACATGGTTTCGTCTTCATCTTCATGTCCCTTATCATGTATATTATCATATACCTAAAACATCGTGAAACAAAACACAGTCAGTATGACAAGTCATACATGCATGTGGGGAAAACAAAAGTTCACAAGTAATTATAACAACATAATTCAACAATTAATGTTTAACAAACCAAATTTAACATTTACACCATGACTACCCAATCTAGGTTTCTCCACCCTCTGTCATAACCCCTCAAGGTCTCATACTGTAGTATTCACTATCTTCTCCTATCCATGAGGATGACTTCATCATGTCTCCCCCTATCCAAGTGGGTGACTTCATCATGTACCCCCTATTCAGGCTGGTACCAAAATATGCCTTCCCCCATCTAGGAGAATGGCCTTTCCATAGATCCAGAGGTGGCCTATATTCTACCTAGTCATGTTTATATATAATGTGATAATCATAGTCACTTTAAAGTTTTCATGGAATGAAATAAACAAGTATACATATATTTCCAAACCATGCATACAAATCTCTGGGAAACCATGTGAAACTACAACGACTATTCTTAGGCATAGTCGCATACCTTTGCCATGTAGATTATTCAATTATACTTCAATCATAGTCCAATCAAGCCAGTAAATCAAGCAATCATCATATAATCTACATTACATAAATTCTAAAGCATCACCATCACATATTAAATGCATTATACCCTACTCGGTCCAAATATAGGGTTTATGCTTTGGATAAGGAATAAGAGTATTAATCCTATTTACATCACATATTTAACATTAAGTGAACCCAAGTTACTAGATCCATATTATCCTTTCATTAAGATCACTTAGATCAAATATGCTCATTAACAACATAGCAAATTAGGATCTTTAGCCCTAATTCCACATATTAATGATTAGCCACATTTGAGACCCTAATTACCTTATCATTATTACCATTATTACATATGTTATCATTATGTCCAACAAGATCAGATAATAGCATAAAAGAAAGTCTTTTAATGTTTCCAACATGTTAATGCACAAATCTAGGTTTTTATGCTTTAATCACCACTTGCACAAGTATCATACTTATTTCTAGAACATGAAGCATAATTATGCACCAAAAATATTTTATTTGTGTTCCTCTCATTTTTTTGATTGATTTGACATATAAATTTGCTATATTTGGACAGTCCTATCATTTCTTATAAATTTATCAAAATTTTATTATACTTCAAAGTGGGGCGATGTGGCAATTATTCATTAGCTCTCCAGCCTCCAGCTCATTGTCCCACTAGATAAGTCAATAGGATCTGCAGCTGGGCCAAGCCTGGGTCAGGACCGAACTGTCTAGTTCAGGGTCTGATTCTTCTACCTAAGTGGGGTCAGATTCATCTCCTTCGTTCGTGGGATTGTCGCACAATGCCCGCGGTGCCTGGGGTTCGACAGTGGCCCAGTGTGGTCGAGCTTGGGGAAACACCAGTGAGATCTTGGCATCCCACTTGAACTCTCTCCCAATGCCACATTCATCTCAAGAGAGAAGGGCACAGTCGGAATAGAGGGCTCCTCCTGAGACCGAGCTGACTCAACAATCTTCCACTCACCGCTGCAGACCCAGACAAGAAGTCTCAAAGACATCAACTATGTCGCCTCGTAGCAAGGACCACCATTGCCTCTGTCATCCTCCCACGCATCTGAATCATGAACACATTCAGTTGCATAATGCCTAGACTCGGATCACTAGTGTCTTCGCCATCAAGCTCCCTGCCGATCCACTAGCGACAAAGGATGCCCGTTAATGCCTAGCCCGACTTCTCTCCTCCCTTCCTCACCCTTCCAACCATTCTACCTCAAGAGCTACTGGTCTTCCTTCAACACCCTTGGGTGCAAGCACTGCCTGTGATGTTTTTTTACACCTGTGGAAGCCAAGGCGCGACCAGAGAAAGAGGTGGATGGAACAAACCCTAATTGGTGGAAGCAGATCAGAGGTCTAGGAGTCATACAGAAAAGTTTCAGATTCTATATTGGGGTCTAAGGTAGATGGGGTGTACTGTTATCCCTTGGACAGAGTCTACTAGTGACTTTGATAGGCATTATATTGAGCCATCGTAGATGTTATCTTTAAAATGAAAAGGAAGTAAAGGGAGGGACATCATGGCTAAAGGGGAAAACCTAGATATCTTTTCTCATATACCCACATAAGGAGAAACAACGTGGGTCATGGAAAGAATTTATATTCCCAATTTATACTGATAAAATACTCCTCTTTGTAAACTCCCTTCTGACCTTAATTACTTTCCATCTTTATTGTTCATTGCCATATATACGATTACACGTCGCATATGCAATATTTCTTTTTACTTTCCTTTACTAATCTCCCTCACTTACAACTATAGTAGATCTCTAATGAAAAAAGACATGTATAATAACCAAAAGGAACATATTCAATGGGACCCAATATGGTGATACACATATGTCCTTTATGCATTCTTTATTCAAATTATTAATCTTTACTTAATTGATGCACAAAAATACATAAAGGAAAACACAAAAATACATTATACTTTATTGGCTAATTTGATCATGGATCCTGGATTATTCTTTTATATCTCTCCATGGTATATCCAAAAAACCATAAATCCTATATCTTTTGGAAACTTGACAAGTATTTTATTTATCATGAAAAAAGGCCATTATTGTTAACTAATGTACCAATTTCCTTTATTTATTTATCTTGGGAAACAAACACCCAGGCTACAAAGGTGATCAACGTTATTATTCTACCAATAAAACCATTTTATCAAAACATGTTTTATATTTTTATCATTCAATTTTAATAAAATTGGGGATATAACATTCACTCCTCCTTAAAAGGAATTTTGCCCTCAAAATTCAAACCTAGTAACTTTAAAGTGAATGAGATCTCATCTTAATTTCAAAAAAAAATTAGGGTTAGCAACCTTGCTTAGATATCCATAATATATTTTATTGGTAGACGAATTCCTCATATTACCACTAAAGCTACCACTTGAATTCAATTCATGGTATATCCCCATCCTTAGTAATACACAAGTTCATCTCTTGGTGATTACATTTTCTATTTTTATTTCAATTTCACTTGATGACTATCTTTTCACCTAGTTTTCCAACCTATTCCTCATTCATTTCCACATAATGGTGAGGTAAAACCTCTAACCCTAGATCATGTCATCAAATTTTCAACTTAGGATATTCATTCTCATGCCTCAATTTTAAGAATAATACGTGTCTACCCAAACTCTCTCCCTCATAAGGAAATGAAATAAGGATTTGACTGCAATCCAAATACAAAGTTCATTCCATTCCAAGAGAAGAGATGGTGTATCCACACACTATCTTAAAATTTCACATTTCAGGTTGAATCATTCTCAACATGACTATAAACCATACATGTTTTTTATTCCACAATATTATTATATTTCATAAAGCCATAACTACTCAATCCTGTCCTATCCAAGCCTCTATGTTGTCCTTACAGTGGACATGAATACTACCTTTCATGTATGGTAGACCCTCAATATCCCTTATGGTCCTACCCCAAAGGTAGACCAAGACTTAGAGCCATATAGTCGGATGATCCTACCCAAAGGTAGATCAAACATCAACTCATGATAACCCGATGATCCTACCATGAGGGTAGACCAATACCTAGGTCATTGCATATACTCAAAGCTATAGAGAGGACTAGGATATGAGTTAGATATGCACATATTCTTGAGTCTGTAACAACTCCTTTCATTATTACATGACTTCTTTTTATCTTTTACATTTACACCTTAGGTGTTATGAGAATTTTACTTCCGTGAGGTCTCTAGGGGTACATGTACTTTTGGAGTGATCTCATCCTTATGCCTCTAGGGAGTGCCCTTGACATTCACCCATTGGCCACATGAACATCATGAAGGTAGCTAATCTCCTGAGACATGGCCTTGGGCAAATGTAGTAGTTACCTCCTAACCAGATGGTCTTGTGCATTGGGAACAATCGACTCCTAATCTTGTTGATCCATGTGCCTTTAATACTCCCTACTTGACCTTAGGATTGATTTAGGACTCTACCTTCCCCAAGGGTCATTGATAGTGCATTACTTTCATATGCAATTCTTTAAATTGGATTCCTCTCTTATAATTCTCATTATTCACTTTATGTCCCCTCATTGGACTCATGGCAACATTTCAAAGACAATATTTCTTTTCCAGACTCGGTCTCATATGGTAAGCCACTTACACAGTGACTCTTCCTCATGTACCTCAGAGATGGCATACTTGAGTTTAAAGAATCATACTCAATAAAGGTTCTTTCATATTTTTTATATTAGGTTACATTCATAGTTACCTCAATATTTAAATTGATTTAGTCAACTTACCTTTCTAGGGAAGGTCCTAACCTAGGGTTCCTTCTTGGCTTATAGGATGAAGTTAGACTCTCTAGCCACAACTTGATCCTCAAGGTCTAAGGTATTGCCTCCCCCATAGGTCCTTTTCCCACACTTGGGTTGACCCACCCCAGGTTGGCACACTATCCCTAAAGGTTTTATATCTTCATTTTTATGCATTAATCTTTAGAATTATAAATTCTCAACCCTTGTTTTCTCAATCTCTAGGATATTGATGTGGTTTATTATCGCACTAACAAATTCACTCAGGGTTGAAATCCCTGAGCTTTTACCAAAACCTCATGCAATAATACCACCCGCAAGTAGACGGGTCTTATCGCAATATAGTTAAGGATTGAATCCCAAGGGACAACATTTTTAAGAATTGATGCTAGTCTACTCTAGTTCAAGTAAGACTAATATTTATAACAAAGGGTTAATCTAAGGTTAATTAAACTAAGTGCGGGAAAGTAAAGAGTAGAATTAAAGATGATCTAGATTAATGTTATGGAATCACTGGGATGGTCTCGAGTTACACAACCACTACACATGCAAACACATCTAAACATCAAACATATAGGAAAGATATAACTATCCAAATAGAATTGTTGCAGACCCTCCCTGAGGGATTTTTAGGTCCACGTAAGCATCCCCTTTGGCATCAGATGTCTCATCACCATTCGGATCATACACTTACGATTCTGAAGATACAAAATCCAACTAAGGTTGTGGCCCTCCCTGAGGGATGTTTAGGCACACAGAAGCATCACTGTAGGCTAGATGGTTCATCCCCTCACAGATCACACACTTATGACCTCAAGGAATCCTATCAAAAGTTCTCGTCAAGGAGTCAACTGTGCTAATAAACAAGCAAGTAGGTGATTAATCTAAAAGCAAACAACGACGATTAACAAAGAAGATACAAAATCCAACTAAGGTTGTGGCCCTCCCTAAGGGATGTTTAGGCCACAAAAGCGTCACCGTAGGCTAGATGGCTCGTCCCCTCATAGATCATACACTTACGACCTCAAGGAATTCCATTCTATTTCTAGTTTGGGAGTCAACCTCATTAATCAACATTCTACCCTACGTATTGAAGTTCTCACAACATAGGGAAAAACATGATGAAAGCAAGCAGGTAACCAATCTACAAACATCAACGATTAATAATGAAATGAAAAGTTATAAACATTGACTTGGAATGTTAAATGAAAAGACATGAAAGCATGAGCAACGGGGCTAGTCCCCGCACCCTAGCGAAAAGGAACTACTCGCTCATGATGCGAGAAACAAGAAGAATAAGAGAGAGGGAAGATTCCACCATGAGCATGATGTACAAGGTAGTCGCATCTCGGTGAAGATGATGTGGTCTTCTACATCATGTCGGAGCAGATCTGGATGAGGAACGAGGGACGCCAAGACATATCAGGTAGTCTTTCTCACTCCTCCTTCCTTCTCTTCTCAGTCTCCTCGATCATAGCAGGAGCAGTAGGTGAATATGCATGATGATCTGGATCAGACCTGTGTTCAGGCAGCGTGTCGGCGTCCCGGACCCAATGCCCAAATGAGGTCCCTGTTGGTCCTATTTATAGGCTACGATGGGGTCTTACACTGTTTGGAATCGTGAGGCCTCTTATCAGTTTGGAAATCGTTTAATCCTTCACAGTTTTAGAAAGTTGGCTTGCTTTACACGATTTTGGAGAACCGTTAAGGTTGTCTTCATGGTTTTGGGAAACCGTTTAGGGTTCAGCGATCGATTTCCTTCCTCACGGTCTTGAGACCGTGAGGATCTTCACGATCCTCATTCACGTCTTCGCAGTTTGGAGGGTGCAGCGTCCTTCATGGTTTTGGAAACCGTTTGCAACCTTCTCGATCCTCACGATCCTCCTTCATATGTTCCTGAAAATGATCAGCCATCCTAACAGCTTTGGAAACCGCAAGGCATCTCACGGTCTGCAACCTTCTTGGTTTGGTTGCCTTCTCAGGCTTGGACCTTGCGTTATTCCTTCATGATCTGCTCGCCTCACATTCCTTGGGCACTCGGTCGCAGCCTACTGGTCTTGAAACTGCTACAACCATCATCGGTCTTGAGACCGTTTGTTAACACTGCTTGGGCATATGGGAGGAGATCGTAGGCGTCGTCATGAGCATGCCAGGGGTTGCAATGATCTGTTGTAAGGTTGCAGGTGGTGCAGAAATGGTGGCTAGCAGGGAGATGAATAGGGGACACTGCAAGTGCGTAGGTGGTGTGTAGGGTTGCAGTGGGGAGCATGGTGATGAGTACAATGTAAGAAGAGAAGGTCGCAGAGTCATTGGTGATGGCAAGTCGAGTTCTTCGTGGTCTCGGAATCATGAGGGATCTCACGGTCTTGGGACCATGAGGACTCACACGATCTCAAACCCGTGAGGATAAAACTCATAGTGCAGATTGTTAGGAGGACTATGTGGGCAGGTGAAGGAGAGACATCAATCTGAGATCTGATGGTGTAGCAAGCTTGCGGACTTGGACGGAGTGCTAAATGGTCTTTGTTCATACGGTCTTCATGGGATCAATTGTGATGGACAAGGGGTCGGTGGTTGCCGACGTTCTGAACGGATAAGAAGGCACTGTGGTGGTGGCATGATGCTTTAGGGTTGTAGTGGTGGCAGAAGGAAGAAGAAAGGGAAGGTGGAGTTGGTTGTTTCCTGTGTAGTATCGCAGCGGGTGCAGGTCGTCGGTGGTGGTTGCAGGCGTTGCGGTGGTGGCTAGCAGATGCTATTGTCATTAGCAGAGAGAGGATAGGAAGAAGAAGAAGACAAAGGATGAGGGCCAACCGATCTTGGTGTGAGCGGGGGCTCCAAATGGTTTGAGGGCCGTGAAAGCTCATACGGTTTTGAGACCGTATAGAAGGGGGAAGGGAGGCTAGAAAACGTTAGGGCAAGAAAAAGGGTGAAACTGTTAGGCAAGACCAAGTAAGGTCAAGACCGATAGGGCAAAAACATGGAGAGCAAACCACAAGGGCAGGTTGCATGGGTGAAAAAGAGAGGTCTAAGATGTTGAGGAAGGTGGATTAGGGTTAAATGCAGGAGGTTTTGATAGTGAAGTTGATGAAGATAAAGGTGTAATAAGTTCGCGGTTTCAAGACCAATTGATCAAACCCGATTGAGGAGAATGAATGGGCAAACTTTTTGGTCAAGACCGATTGATCAAACCGTTTGGTCAGACTGTTTGGTTAGTCTGTTTGGTCAGGACCAAGGCTGAGAGCATCTTGAGTATCGGTAAGTTCCATTTGATGGCTCAACCTCACCATATTCTGCATAAAAATCAATATAAACTGAATTAATAATCTTGGTAAATGAACCAGTTAAGTAAGTTTGCATTTTACAAGATTTAGTAGATGAAAGTGAAAGCATCGAGTCTAAATTGTCCCCATATGGCGACTTAAAATCATGATGAATATGCATTCATCGAAATACCCCAAACTTAAACGTTGCTCGTCCTCGAGTAACACAAAATCTAAAATAGTCGCCAAATGAATACTTTCAACTCGTGTGGTTGCCTCATCTTTACAACACGATTATTTTCTTTCTGCTCATTAGGACTATGTATCTCATCCTCTTGAGACCACTAAACACATCTTACCGTATCTTCGTTCCTGAGTTTGTTTTCCAATATCACTTCCTCTTCACTTTTTCCAACAACAAGCATGTCAAAGTGTTTTGTAGTAGTCCAGAGATACCCGTAGAACAACAAGTGTGCATCTGATCTGACACTGGTGTTTTTTAGGGTAGGGGAGGCATTCATTGTGCCTTTAGGTAGAAAAGGGAGTGAAGGGTGGTATGGAAGGAAGAATTAAATCTCTCCTCTATTCAACTCAAGATTTTTATTATATGGTTTGCAATTTCATTTACTGCATTTTTTGTGTGAATCTTTCCTCTATTCGACTCGAGATTGCATTTATTTGTGTGCGCTTTGGCATCTATTCTTGGTGGTATGCCCCTATTAATTTGCGAGGGGTATGGAAGAAGTGAATGTAGAGGGAAGTGTTGTGCCACCCCGAACTTAGGGTTTGGCACTATTTTGGCTATTTTTGTTTCTGTTTTATGAAAGGAGGGGTACGAAGATGATAGAAGAAGTGTAGAAGAGAGTTTAGATCAGAATGCAACTTGATTTACAATTCAGTGCACTGGGTCGTTCTCTTTATCGTACTCTGCTCAAATAATGACTTGATGAGGATCCAATGGAGATTCAATGTTATTGTTCCACTAGTCAGTTAGGAAGCATGACGTGTTTGATCCTTATCAATTCGAGAGACACTTATCATTTTTGCATAAGTATCATGGTGTTAGGAATCATAAGCTTCACAAGATGATTTCAATCAAAAAGCTAGTTTCAAGAAATTGGTCCTTTTGAGGGTCTGCTTCGAATAAGAAGGGTATAATGATTCAAAATGTGTAGCAGGCTAGGAAATGGCTTTTAATGAAACAGAAAGCGTCAAAACTTCATCAAGTATTTGTTCAATTTCTTTGAAAATCTTTAAAAATTTTGTAAAATTTGGTCAAAAATGCAATGATGACAACAATGAGATATTAAGTCTAAAATAGATGGGTGAAGGTGGAAAGTAAAGTACGTACCACCCACCCTCCACCCCGAACTTAGAAATTTTCTCATCCCAAGCAAACTCTAAATCCAATATGGAGGGGAAAAGTCATGTTGGTTGGACCACTAAATGTGGTTGTGTTCCAATCAGCGTGCGTCCTTTATCTGAAAATCTCAAAAATGAAGATTAAGCATAACTCAAGATAGCATCTCGTGATGCGATTTTTATTTAGTGAAAAATTATCTAAAAATAAAAAACTAAATTAAGGAAAATTCTAATTTGAGATTAAAAGTGAAAACTAATTTATTGATCGGGTTGCCTCCCGACAAGCGCCTTTGTTTTATGTCGATGGCTCGATTTGATTCCTTCAATTCCATTGGATTGGTAAGTTCCAACATTGCTTCAGTGCCTATGTCAGTTGAGGTGAAATATCTCTTCAAACGTTGACCATTTGTCACAAATTTGCCTGACTTTTCACTCCATAAAGAGAAAGCACCATGTGGGGAGATGCTTTTGACAATGTAGGGTCCAGACCAGTGAGAACGAAGTTTCCCTGGGAATAACTTTAGTCTTCAGTTGAATACTAGAACTTGGTCTCCTACTTGTATGTCCTTTCTTTTCAGATGACCATCGTGACAAGGTTTTGTACGTTCTTTATAGATTTGTGCATTTTCATAAGCTGTCATTCGGAGTTTTTCCAGCTCTTGGAGTTGCATAATCCTGGCTTCGCCTGCTTTCTTCATATCAAAATTCAGTTGTTTTATTGCCCACCATGCTTTGTGTTCGAGTTCAATAGGCAGGTGGCATGACTTTCCATAGATCAATCGAAATGGTGTAGTTCCAAGAGGAGTCTTAAAAGCAGTTCGGTAGGCCCACAAGGTGTCATTGATTTTTAATGACCAATCCTTCCGGTTGCGGCCTACTGTCTTTTCCAAAATAGCCTTGAGTTGATCGTTAGAAACCTCTACATGTCCACTTGTTTGTGGATGGTAGGGTGAGGTTACCTTGTGTGTTACACCATATTTCCTCAGCAATGCTTCAAAGCTTCTTTCCAGAAAATGAGATCCTCCGTCGGATATCACAATGCGTGGAACTATGAACTGGGGAAAAATAATATCTTTGAACATCTTGATGACAGGTTTGGAATCGCTTATTACGGTTGGTATGGCCTCTACCGATTTTGAGACATAATCAACCGTGACTAGGATGTAGTAAAATCCATGTGAAGATGGGAACGGACCCATGTAGTCGACACCCCAAACGTCAAAAATCTCGATTTCTTGCCAAAGATTGAGTGGCATCTCAACTCTTTTTTTTATGTTACCCATTCTCTGACATTTGTCACATGATAGAACAAAATTGTAGGAATCTTTGGATATGGTTGTCCAAAAGAAACCACATTGCAAAACTTTCAAAGTAGTTTTCTTAGAACTCATATGGCCTCCAACTGGGCCTGAGTGACATTGCTCTAAAATGAGTTGGGCTTCCTCCTCAGTGATACAATGTCTATAGAGACCATCAGCATAGAGTTTGAAGAGCAACTGCTCATCCCAGTGATACTACTTTACATCATGCATGAATTTCTTTAGTGCATTTCCGGTGCATTCAGGGTGGATAACACCAGCGGTGAGGTAGTTCACATAGTCGGAGTACCAAGGGGTAGCTTCTGAAACTTTCATTAGTTGGTTATCCAGAAGAGAATCGTTAATTGGGATCTTCTTAGTTTCTAGAGTGTGGATGTGACTGAGGTGGTCTGCTACAACATTATATGTACCCTTCTTATCTCTTATCTCTAAATAAAATTATTGTAAGAGGAGAATCCATCTTATCAACCTGGGTTTTGCATCTTTCTTTGCTAGGAGGTAATGGATAGCTGCATGATATATGTAGACAATGACTTTTGAACCTATGAGGTATGATCTGAACTTCTCAAAGGCATGCACGACTGCAATAAGTTCTTTCTCCATAGTTGCATAATTCCTTTGAGCCTGGTCGAGGGTCTTCAATGCATAGTAGATCACATAGTGTTTCTTCGCTATATATTGCCCTAGAACAGCACCCACAACATAATCATTGGCATCACACATAATTTCGAATGGGTGATCCCAATCTAGATCTCAGATGATGGGCATTGTTGTAAGAGCATGTTTCAGGTTGTTGAAACTTTTGATGCATTCTTCATCAAAATGGAAATCAACATCCTTTAGTAACAAGTTGGTCATAGGTTTGGTTATCTTGGAGAAATCTTCGATAAACCTTCTATAAAAGCCTGCATGACCAAGGAATGTGCGAACCTCTCTTACATTGGTTGGGATAGAGATTTTGGAGATCACTTCGATCTTGGCCTTGTCCACTTCAATTCCTCGGTTACTGACCCTATGGCCAAGGACAATGTCTTCCTTTACCATAAAGTCACATTTCTCCCAATTTAGCACAAGATGTGCTTCTTCACATCGTTTGAGGGCTAGGGAGAGGTGCTTCAGGCATGAGTCGTACGAATCTCCATATATAGAGAAATCATCCATGAAAATTTCCATAATGGTTTCAGTGAGACCAGTGAAAATAGCGGCCATGCAACGTTGGAAAGTTACAGGTACATTGCAGAGTTCGAATGACATCCTTCTGAAGGCATATGTTCTAAATGGGTAAGTAAAGGTTGTTTTCTCTTGGTCATCTAGATGTATAGTTATTTTATAGAATCCAAAGTAAACATTGACATAACCAAAATACTCTTGGTGAGCCAACCTTTCTAGGACTTGGTCAAGAAAAGGCATTGGGAAATAATCCTTTTGAGTTGCCTTGTTCAACTTCTTGTAATCAATACACATCCTCCACCCTGTGACTGCTCGATTGGAGATGATTTTATTGTCATCATTTTGTATCATTTTAGTCCCATCTTTCTTCAGAACAACGTGCACAGGACTTACCCATGGTGAATCAGAGATCGGATAGATAATTCCTATCTTGAGCAATTTTATAACTTCAAGGCAGACAACTTCTTTCATATTCGGATTAAGCTTCCTTTGGTGTTCAACAGTTGGTTTGCGATCTTCCATCATGGGGATTTTGTGCATGCACAATGCTTGACTGACCCCAGTGAGATCACTCATCTTAACCCTATTTCTTTTCTTCTTTCTTTTAATTTCGACAAGAGTTTATCTTCTTGTTTTGCTGTTAGATCTAAATTAATAATGAGTGGGCAGATCTTTAGTTCATCTAAAAACACATATTTCAATCCTTCGGGTAAGGGCTTCATTTCAGGATCCTGTGGTTTTTTACATGGTTCTTCAGTAAAATCCATAGCTTTGAGTTCCTCAATCCTGGATTCAGGATCCTCTCCAGTAGTATCAAGGTCGAGAACACAACTTTTCACTTGTTCGTCAGCGGAACTAGCTACATTTGGATTAGTTAGAGCCACTCCTAAGGGATCATCTTGTTCGTATTCCTCTTGTGTGAGAAGTGACATCTGCTTTATGCATTCAATCAAGTAGACTTCTTCTTGCATACTCGGTCTTCTCATACTTTCAAAAACTTTAAACTCGAGGGTTCCTTTTCCTAATCTGAGCAGCAAGGTTCCTAATTCAACATCAATTAGAGATCTTGCAGTGGCGAGGAATAGACGTCCAAAGATGAGAGGGTATCTAGTGTCTCCTTTATGTCCATGATGACAAAGTCACAAGGGACATAAGAATCTTTGCCAACCTTGATAGGGACATCCTCAATGATTCCTAAGGGTAGAGTCACAGTGTTATCTGCAAGTTGTATTGTCATACCAGTCGGAAGTAGTTCAGAAAACCCTAGACTTTTGAAAAGGCTAAGTGGCATGATGGAGATACTGGAACCAAGATCGGCCAATTCTTTCTTACACGATGAATCATCGATAGGGCAGGAGATCCCAAAAGATCCTAGATCTTTCTGCTTCTTGGGCATCTTACTCTGGATGATGTCTGAAGTGGTTGTTGCTAACTTGACTATCTCATATTCTTCAGTTATATATTTCCTGGTGAGAAGTGACTTCAAGTACTTTGTCCAGGATGGTATCTCAGCCAGCGCATCTAGAAAAGGTATATCAACATGAAGCTTTTTCATGGCTTCCTTGAACTTGTTGAATCAAGTTTCAAGCTTGGTCTGTCTCAAACAAGCTGGAAAAGGGATATGAGGCTTGTACACTGGTACTTCTGGCTCTGGTGTTTCTTTTTCGGTAATAGTAGGTTTTTTAGAACTTTCCTCATCTGTCTTATCAGTAGCTACTACCCCTTTTTGTTGAGACTCAGGTGTTGTGGAGTCTTGTACTACCACAGAGTCATCCTCGTCACTAATAACCATAGGTGTATTGATAGGATGATTGGAATAATCTTTTCCGGACCTAGTTGTGATAGCCTTTAGTTGCTCAGGGTGCTTAGGGTTGACCTCCAGTTGGCCAGCAAAGGCTCCAATAGGTGGCTTCATGCTAGATGCAAGTTGAGCTAGTTGGGATTCGATAGCCTTCTGATGGGCTTGCTGGTTAGCTATCATTGTCTGCTGCAACTACAACATCTTCTCAATTGCCGACAGCTTGTCATCAGGAGAGACGGGGCTAGCTTGTTGCCCTTGTTTTTTTGGTAGGGGACTTGGTTGGGATTTTGGAACTGAGAATTTTTCTGATAATTGTTGTAGTTCATGTTCTGGAAGTTACCCCTAAAGTTCCCTTGATTCTCGAAATTTTGTTGTTGATTATACTGGAATCCTATTGGGCCACGTTGTTGATTGTTTGAACCAAGTTGTCGCAAGTTTTCCGCTCCTGAAGGATTTCCATATTGAAAACTAGGATGGTTCCTATTTTGATTCAAATTGTAGTTTCCTTGACCAGGAATGGTGTTGACAGCATTAAGATTTTCCATTTGACCATTATCTCCTTGACCATCAACATTGCTTAGAACCACATCATATAGAACATTGCATGGTAAAGTGGAATGATCGGTACCTTTACATGCTTCGCAGAACAATGAAGCTGACTTTATCTGTTCTTGTTGTTGAGGGGGTGAACGTCCTCTTCCAAATGTAGCAAGGAATGATTCGATATGGTCTTGCTTGGAAACTAAGAGTTTGAGGGTTTCAGCGATGGACTTGTACTCTAGAATAACTTCATCCATAGCTACCTTCAATACTCCTTTACCTACATATCTACCCCAATTTGCTTGATTTTCAGCTCCAAGGGTGACAACCTTCCATGTGTTATCATAACTTTGACGCATGAAGTTCCCTCCAGATGAGGAATCTAAGAATCTCTTGATATTGTCATCCACACCCCTATAGAAAATCTCAATGAGCTTATTCTTAGGAATGCCATGGTGTGGACACTAGCATAGAAGCTCTTTATATCTTTCCCATGCTTCCGCAAGGGTTTCTCCAGGGGCTTGAGTGAGCATTGTTATTCAACTCCTAATTTCATAGGTGAGAGAAGGAGGGTAAAATTTTTCCAGAAAAATGTTTTCCAGTTGTTCACATGCAGTGATGGGCTCACATTGCAAGGAGTTGTACCAACTTATAGCTCTATCAGCAAGTGAGTACTTGAAAAGATGGAGTCTAATGGCATCGTTGGACACTCCATTTTGCTTTGTCATGACACATAGATCAATAAACCTCAGAAGATGTTCTTGACTATCTTCTCCTTGTTTACCATAGAATGGGTTGTTTTGAAACAAGGTGATCTAATGTGCTCGTATCTCAAAGTTGGGAGCATTGATGGGAGGAGGTTGAACTCGATGATGAACATCAGCATCTTTAGGGATTGAGAACTCCCTAAGATCCTTTTGTAGTTCTGCTGCTTGCGCTGCTTCTTGTACTGCTAGGATTTATTCTTATACCGCAGCTCTGCCTTCTTGCGCGAGCCTTTCTCTTTGTGCATTAATGGCTTGAGCTACCCTTCGGGATATTTCCTCCTCTTGAGCCATTCTTTCTAGATTCTCTCTATTTTGACGATGAAAGGTCATGTCTATCTCTTAATTATAAATTTGAATTGGTGCATACATTAACAAGTATATTAATATACTCCAACATGTTTGTGAATAAGGTGTTGATGATTACAATGAAGTAATAAGAAAAGAACCTTTTCTATAGATTACATTATGTATATCTTATTTGTTAGAATTTATTGAGCATGTATTTCCCATATAAGGTTACGAACGTCATCCTCTCATGGGTGGTTGCATGCTCACCCATGAGATGTGTACTTAGGATGTGCTACTAGTCCTATATACATATTGATGAAATTGAGCATATAATATGTATTCACATTTGAAATGGAAAAAAATCTACATATGAATGATTCACATCATAATTTGTATAAGTTTCCAATTTGATTAGATATTATTGTATCCAATTCAAGAAGATTCTAATTTTAGTAGCTTTATGTATATCATAAACCAATACATATAAATATGTTTGTCATTGCATATATTACAAAAAAATAAAAGAAAGTTTATATATTATAGTTTTAGTAAAGCAATTACATGTAAAAAGATTATCCATAATTAACAAATAACAATAAATGTAGTATTTTATATTCAGTACAATTAATAATTCAAATGCATATAGTATTTGATTGTATTTGGATGTTACATAATCGTCTATTTCACTTTTTTTTACATGTAATCAAGTTTGGTCAATCAAATTCAGATTTGAATTTGGGTACTCCAATGTCTACTTTGAATTCGATCTATTTAAAAACCTAGTTGTTTCCCAATGCTTGTCAATAATAGGAGAATAACATTTTGGTTCCCCAAGATGATCCTAGTGGAAGTGAAGGGATTGAATGGTCTCATCACATGGGTCATGAGGACCACCTGTGGGATTCCATGTGACATGCATGTCAATTTTTATTATTTTTTCTTTTATTTCATGTGTTTGGAATATCTTAGGACTCATGTGATGACCTAACTTTCCACGTCTCCCAATTAAGGAAAGACCTTCAAGTTGAGAGACATAACCTATATTCCCAAGGATCCAAATTTAGCAAGTAATAAATAATAGAAAACAATTTCAATTAAATTGCAAATATTGTTTACCAAATGCTTACATGAAATTGCATTACCAAAACTATACATGAAGAAGAAGTGTCTACCTAAATCCTCCTTACTTAGATTGATGTCTTCACATGGTTTCATCTTCATCTTCACGTCCCTTATCATTTATTTTATCATATACCTAAAATGTCATGAAACAAAACACGGTCAGTATGACAAGTCATACCCGCATGTGGGGAAAACAAAAGTGTTGGGTTTTATGGGAGGCAGAGAAGTAGCGGAAACAAAAATTTTCTCCCCAAAACCCAGAACAAAAGGAATCGCGTCAACATCTATACAATAGGAAAGATGGTTTGTGGATGCATACCTTGACTCGAGGCTTGCTCGGCGACAGTACCTCGCGCCTTGCACAGTCTTCACCTCCAGTCTTGGACGGTGTATGTGCAGCTCCTTGTCGCACCGGGACTGAAGACTCCTAGTCTCACCGGGACTGTCGGGATTGACAGTTATCCTCCGAGTGGCAGATGTCTCCCGGCTCTGCAGTCATCCACACAGACTGCCTGGAGCTCCAATCTCCTTGTCCCATAAGGAATCGGAAGGAGTCGTACCCTCCTGTCGGCGTACTAGTCGCCAACACACTCTCCTGCCACTAGTCGCTTTCTGCAGTTGTCTTTCCCTTGTTGTGCCTTCCTTATCGAGTAGCACTTGCTCGGGATCTCTCAGTTACCAAAACCAGAGAGAACGACAACTTTGCAGAGCAACTGGTTTGCGTTGAGTTGTACTTTGAGAAGCCCCCAATACCCCTATATATAGGAGGGTCATGGGACCGGGTTCTCTATCCCGGGCAATGCGGGACTAAAGTATGAGTAGAAGGGTTCGAGATTTTCCACAAAAACAACCAACTGCACAACCTGAACCGATCGTTTCACAACTGAAACGGTCGGTTGGGGATCTAAGCCAGTCGGTTGAGACCTCAACCGATCGGTTGGGACCCATGAAACGGTCAGTTCACTTCTGAACCGGTCGGTTCGTGGTCCTGATCATTTCCCGATTGACTTTTGTTCTTTTGTTTCGAATTGGTATCAAATACCAATCATTGTTCCAATCAAATTGGGCAAGTGAAACGAAAGGAAATTTCTCACCAAACTTACTTTCCCAACTTGCTCGGTTGGACTTGAACTGATCGTTTCAACACTTGAACGAATCGCTTCACCCTGTCCATGAGCTGATCGACTCACCAGTTGAGCCGATCGATTCACCAAGCTTAGTCGATCGGTTCATCACATGAGCCGATCGGTTGGGAGTGCAGATTGTGTAGAATCAGTCAATCCCAGTTTCAATCAATCCAATACTCTAATCAATCAGTCCAACACCTTGAACACTATGATACTGAGCTATCAATTGATTAAGTGTTTAATTGAACTACTAAACTCCTTTAGTAATCAATCTAAAAATTGTTTGTGGACAAACTCCTATTCCAGGTTAAATCCTATGTGTGTGACCCTGCAGGTCCATTTCATGTTGGCAGTGAAAGTCCATAACATTTATGACTTCAAAAGAAAAGAGTGGTGCCTAGTCACACATCAGTGCTACCCAAGTGAAATAGAAAGTTGGAGAACAACTTTCAATCCTACAATCCGTGAATGGTGTTACAGTGAATTTATAATTCCTTTGTCACTGATATCCTGAATGAACTCGACGCATGGAACAATCATCCTGTTAATGTTCATTCAATTCCTTGATCTCAGAGCAGACTGCGTGAGATGTGTGTGACATCAATATCACATATTGATTCACATGTGCATGCGCATGCCTTTCTCAATCCTACTCATCAAGTGTCCATGGACATCAAACTCCCTTAGGAGGGAAAAATCCCATACATATCACTCACCCCTCAAAAGCCCCATGTGTCAAAGCCACCCAATCATCAGCTTTATAACAACCCATGTTTCAGTACTGCGTTTGATGATGTCAAAGTGTACCCAACGACATGTGTTGAGTGTAGTGATTTTAGGTCTAAGAATCACACTCACCACCATCACTGTGAGAGTTGACTGTGATTACCAAGTCATGGTTCCATGTGTCACTCTCACGGTGGGTCTGTCAGGTACCTTGTTCTCTAACAAGTACCTATGTGCTTGGTTTGATATCACTATATCATGACTAATGAGATTTTGTCATCAACCAACACACAATCTAGTCTTTAGTGTTATTGACGTCTATGGTTATTTCCACAATAACAACTGACTAGGGACCAAACAAGAATGTATACTCTTGACATCCGCATGATCTCATCATTTAGGTCCTTAACCTAAAAGCATACGTCATTGAGTAAAATAATTCTTTAGACATCTATCATTTTACACTATCATCTCAGAAATAGTTTAAACAGATAGATCAGAAATTGCCTTTATTATTATTCAAATCATTTTCAAAGTATCCCATTACAATCATCATATGACTTGCTCTATGGGCATACATACCAACAAAAAGTTCACAAGTAATGATAACAACATAATTCAACAATTAATGTTTAACAAACCAAATTTAACATTTACACCATGACTACCCAATCTAGGTTTCTCCACTCTCTGTCATAACCCGTCAAGGTCTCATATTGTAGTATTCACTGTCTTCTACTATCCATGAGGATGACTTCATCATGTCTCCCCCTATCTAAGTGGGTGACTTCATCATGTACCCCCTATTTAGGTTGGTACCAAATATTCCTTCCCCTATCTAGGAGAATAGCCTTTCCATAGATCCAAAGGTGGCCTAGATTCAATCTAGTCATGTTCATATATAATGTGATAATCATAGTCACTTTAAAGTTTGCATGGAATGAAATAAACAAGCAGACATATATTTCCAAACTGTGCAAACAAATCTCCAGGAAACCATGTGAAACTACAATGATTATTCTTAGGTATAGTCGCATACCTTTTCCATGCAGATTATTCAATTATACTTCAAGCATAGTCCAATCAAGCAAGAAAATCAAGCAATCATCAAATAATTTGCATTGCGTAAATTCTAAAGCATCGCCATCACATATTAAATGCATTATACCCTACTCGGTCCAAATATAGGGTTTACACTTTGAATAAGGAATAAGGGTATTAATCCTATTTACATCACATATTTAACATTAGGTGAACCCTAGTTATTGGATCCATCTTATCCTTTGATTAAGATCACTTAGATTAAATATGTTCATTAACAACATAGCAAATTACGATCTTTAGCCCTAATTCCACATATTAATGATTATCCACATTTGAGACCCTAATTACCTTATCATTATTACCATCATTACATATATTATCATTATGTCCCACAAGATCATATAATAGCATAAAAGAAAGTCTTTTAATGTTTCCAACATGTTAATGCACAAATCTAGGTTTTTATGCTTTAATTACCACTTGAACAAGTATCATACTTATTTCTAGAACACGAAGCATAATTATGCACCAAAAATATTTTATTTGTGTTCCTCTCATTTTTTTGATCGATTTGACATAAAAATTTGCTATATTTGGACAATCCTATCATTTCTTATAAATTTATCAAAATTTTATTATACCTTCAAAGTGGGGTGACAAGGCAATTATTCATTAGCTCTCGAGCCTGCAACTCATTGTCTCACTGGATAATTCAATAGGATCTGTAGCTGGGCCAAGCCTGGATCAGGACCGAACCGTCTAGTTCAGTGTCTGATTCTTCTACCTAATTGGGGTCAGATTCATCTACTTTGTTCGTGGGATTGTCGCACGATGCCCGTGTTACGTGGGGTTCGATAGTGACCCAGTGTGGTCGAGCTTGGGGAAACACCAGTGAGATCTTGGCATCCCACTTGAACTCTCTCCCAACGCCACATTCATCCCAAGAGAGCAGGGCACAGCTGACATAGAGGGCTCTTCCTCAGACAGAGCCGACTCAACAATCTTCCGCTCACTGTTGCAAATCTAGACAAGAAGTCTTAGAGACAACAACTTTGTTGCCTCATAGCAAGGACCACCATTGCCTCTGTCATCCTCCCACGCATCTGAATCATGCACACATTCAACTACACAATGCCTGGACTCAGATCACGAGTGTCGTCGCCATCAAGCTCCCTGCTGATCCACTAGCGACCAAGGATGCCCCTTAATGCCTGGCCTAACTTCTCTCCTCCCTTCCTCACCCTTCCATCCATTCTACCTCGAGAGCTACTAGTCTATATTCAACACCCTCGGGTGCAAGCACCACCTACAATGTCATTTGTACACTTGTGGCATCCAGGGCGCGACCAGAGAAAGAGGTGGATGGAACAAACCCTAATTGGTGGAAGTAGATCAGAGGTCTAGGAGTCAGACAGAAGAGCGTCAAATTCTATATTGGGGTCTAAGGTGGATGGGGTGTACTGATATCCCTTGGACAAAGTCTACTAGTAACTTTTATAGGAAATACATTGAGCCAGCGTAGATGTTACCTTTAAAATGAAAAGGAAGGAAAGGGAGGGACATCATGGCTAAAAGGAAAACCTAGATATCTTTTCTCATATACCCACACAAGGAGAAACAACGTGGGTCATGGAAAGAATTTCTATTCCCCATTTATAGTCACAAAATACTCCTCTTTGTAAACTCCCTTCTGACCTTAATTACTTTCCATCTTTATTGTTCATTCCCATATATACGATCACACGACTTATCCACAATATTTCTTTTTCCCTTCCTTTCCTAATCTCCATCACTTACAACTATAGCAGATCTTATTAATTATAACTTCTCAACCCTTGTTTTCTCAATCTCTAGGATACTGACGTGGTTTATTATCACACTAACATATTCACTCAGGGTTGAAATCCCTGAGCTTTTACCAAAACCTCGTGCAATAATACCACCCGCAAGCGGAAGGGTCTTATCACAGTATAGTTAAGGATCGAATCCCAAGGGGCAACATTTTTAAGAATTGATGCTAGTCTAGTCTAGTTCAAGTAAGACTAATATTTAGAACAAAGGGTTGATTTGAGGTTAATTAAACTAAGTGTGGGAAAGTAAAGAGTAGAATTAAATATGATCTAGATTAATGTTATGGAATCACTGGGATGGTCTCGAGTTTCACCACCACTACACATGCAAACACATCCCAAAATTAAACATCCAGGCAAGATATAACTATCCAAATAGAACTACTACAGACCCTCCCTGAGGGATGTTTAGGTCCGCGTAAGCATCACCTTTGGCATCAGATGTCTCGTTGCCATCTGGATCATACACTTACAGTTCCGAAGATATAAAATCCAACTAAGGTTGTGGCCCTCCCTGAGGGATGTTTAGGCACACAGAAGCGTCACCGTAGGCTAGATGGCTCGTCCCCTCACAGATCACACACTTACGACCTCAAGGAATCCTACCAGAAGTTCTCGTCAAGGATTCAACCACACTAATCGACAAGCAAGCAGGTGATTAATCTACAAGCAAACATCGACAATTAACAAAGAAGATACAAAATCCAACTAAGGTTGTGGCCCTCCCTAAGTGATGTTTAGGCTACAGAAGCATCACCGTAGGCTAGATGGCTCGTCCCCTCACGGATCATACAATTATGACCTCAAGGAATCCCATTCTATTTCTAGTTTGGGATTCAACCTCATTAATCGACATTCTACCCTACGTATAGAAGTTCTCAAAACAAAGGAAAAAACATGATGAAAGCAAGTAGGTAACCAATCTACAAACATTAACAAATAACAACGAAATGAAAAGTTATATACATTGCCTTGGAATGTTAAATGAAAAGACATGAAAGCATGGGTAGCGGGGCTAGTCCCCGCACCTGACGAAAAGGAACTACTCACTCATGATGTGAGTAATAAGAAGAATAAGAGAGAGGGAAGATTTTGCCATGAGCATGATGCAGAAGGTAGTCATAGCTCAGTGAAGATGATGTGGTCTTCTACGTCATGTCGGAGAAAATCTAGATGAGGAATGAGGGATGCCAAGACCGACTGGGCAGTCTTTCTCACTCCTCCTTCCTTCTCTTCTCGATCTACTCAATTGCAGTAGGAGCAGTAGGTGAATATGCATGATGATCTAGATCATACCTGTGTTTAGGCAGCCTGTCGGCGTCCCAGACCCGATGCCCAAATGAGGACCTTGTTGGTCCTGTTTATAGGATAGGATGGGGTCTTACACTGTTTGGAATCGTGAGGCCTCTTATCGGTTTGGAAACTGTTTAATCCTTCACAGTTTTAGAAAGTTGGCTTGCCTTACACGATTTTGGAGAACCGTTAAGGTTGTCTTCATGGTTTTGGGAAACCATTTAGGGTTTCGCGATCGATTTCCTTCCTCACAGTCTTGAGACCGTGAGGATCTTTATAATCCTCATTCATGTCTTCACAGTTTGGAGGGTGCAGCGTCCTTCATGGTTTTGGAAATCATTTGCATCCTTCTCAGTCCTCACAATCCTCCTTCATATGTTCTTGAAAACGATCGGCCATCCTAATAGTTTTGGAAACCACAAGGCATCTCACGGTCTACAGTGTTCTTGGTTTGGTTGCCTTCTCAGTCTTGGACCCTATGTTCTGCCTTCACAATCTATTGGCCTCGCGTTCCTTGGGCTCTCGGTTGCAGCCTAGCGGTCTTGAAACTGCTACAACCATCATCGGTCTTGAGACTGTTTGTCAAGACCGCTTGGGCATGTGGGAGGAGATCGCATGCACCGTCAGGTGCATGCTTGGGGTTGCGATGATCTACTGCAAGGTTGCAGGTGGTACACAAATGATGGCTAGCAGAGAGAGGAAGAGGGGACGTTACAGGTGCGTAGGTGGTGGGTAGGGTTGCAGTGGGAAGCATGGCGATGAGGACAATGTCAGAAGAGAAGGTTGTAGAGTCATTGGCGACAGTAGGTGGAGTTCTTCGCGGTCTCAGGATTGTGGGGGCTCTCACAATCTTGGGACCGTGAGGACTCACACAATCTCAGACCCGTTAGGATAAAACTGATAGTGCAGATCATGAGGAGGACCGTGTGGGAAGGTGAAGGAGAGACGTCTATCTGAGATTTGATGGTGTAGCAAGCTCGCAGTCTTGGATGGAGTGCCAAATGGTCTTTGTTCATATGGTCTTCATGGGATTGATTGTGGTGGATAGGGGGGCAGTGGTTTCCGACATTTTGAATGGAGAAGGCATTGTGGTGGTGGTGTGACGCTTTAGGGTTGTAGTTGTGGCGGAAGGAAGAAGAAAGGGAGGGTAGAGGTGGTTTCTAGCTGTGTAGTATCGCAGCGGTTGCAGGTCACCGACGGTGGTTGCAGGCATTGTGGTGGTGGCTAGTAGGTTCCTTCGTCGTTAGCGGAGAGAGGACAGGAAGAAGAAGAAGAAGACGGAGGACGAGGGCCAACCAATCTTGGTGCGAGTGGGGGCTCCAAATGGTTTGAGGGTCGTGACAGCTCATACGGTTTTGAGACCGTATAGAAGGGGGAAGGGAGGCTAGATATCGTTAGGGCAAGAAAAAGGGTGAAACTGTTAGGCAAGACCAAGTAAGGTCAAGACCGATAGGGAAAAAATAGGGAGAGAAAACCACAAAGTCAGGTTGCATGGGTGAAAAAGAGAGGTCTAAGATGTTGAGGAAGGTGTATTAGGGTTAAATGGAGGTGGTTTTATGGTGAATTTGATGACGATAAAGGTGTAATAAGTTCGCGGTTTCAAGACCAAATAATCAAAATTGGTTGAGCAGAATGAATGGGCAAACTATTTGGTCAAGACCGATTGATCAAACCATTTGGTCAAGACCGTTTGGTTAGACCATTTGGTCAGTCTGTTTGGTCAAGACCAAGTCTGAGAGGATCTTGAGTATCGGTAAGTTCCAGTTGATGGTTTGACCTCTTCATATTCTGCATAAAAATCAATATAAACTCAATTAATAATCTTGGTAAATGAACCAGTTAAGTAATTTTGCATTTTACAAGATTTAGTAGATGAAAGTGAAAGCATTTGAGTCTAAATTGGCCCCAGATGGTGACTTAAAATCATGATGAATATGCATTCATCAGATACCCTCTCATGGGGTTTGTCCATGCATTGGACTCGGGCCACCTTCCCCTCCAGGGGTTTGCTTCCATGTTGGACTTCCCATCCATGGGCTTGACCATTCTTGACCTCCAGGGTTTGATCATAGACATCCAAACTTCCAGAGATAGCATGACGGGTTCGAGCAAGTTATATTCAGATTTTTCATTTTCCATATATATATAACCATTGGTTACTTATGTTTCTCATGTATATCCTCATGTATTTTCTTTCTAACTTCTCAACTTAGTCTCTATGGGAAACTCCCTCTCTGGTGTATTCATGTGGGGAACCCTCTGTCTAGGGTAAGTCCCTACAGTAGACATCATACATAAGCCCTGGCCCAATCACCTATCACGATACTGGCAATCATACATTGACCTTTGCCCAAGGTGATTATCCTTTCTGGGATGGATCACTGACCACCATAGTGACCATACATAGGCCCTCTTGACCCAAGGTGATTAGATATTCCTGATCATACATCCCACATGTATTGCATACATCCATCAGAGTTAGTTGAGCAAGTTATATTATATCACATGCTCTTCGTAAGTTTCTTAAAATTTTTCTTATTAATGACTTGCTCCACTACATGTGAGACTGAGCCACTTAACTCATTTATATTCATATCATTTCACCTGCATCCTTCATGCATGGGTTACTAGAAACATTTATACTCTCTCTTTCCTCTTACCCTAATTGAGTTCATATGGGTAGGGTTCTATATCACCACACTATTCACATATCTCATGGTTAGGGTTTTAGGGTTAGGGTTAGGGTTAGGGTTAGGGACTACACCCTACCTCTTAGGGTTTCCATGTCACTTGACCCCCTATGGTTCTTCTAAACCAACCCTAGTCCCATCTATGGTTAGCCTCCAAGTGAAAACCCATATAACATCTTCTCTTTCCTTTATCATTATCTCCACATTGCATGTCAATTATTATTTCCACATTACATATAAATTAATTGGTAGAGGATTTCGTAATCCTACTTCTTCCCAAAAACCCTAACTTGAGATGAGGAGGGAAATTTCTTTTAGGGTTTATTAAGAAAGGGTTTGAGAAGTGGATGAATCAAGATGAAAAGAAACCCTAAAGGTATTTTACTTCGGGAAAAGACTTCTAACTTTTTCTAGGTAGGATGCATAGGTCTAGAAGTCCTCATAAGCCGACTAGTGGTGTAGAGGAAAATATTGCCAACCCCCGGTCGTGGTCCCTTCTAGACATCTCAGTCTTTAGAAAATGTCTGAATAATTCCCTCATATTTCTACAAATTACTTGAAATTATAAACTATTAAATATTATTGAAAAATATGGGCTCTAGTATCAAATGTAATGACCTCACTTTCTGCATCTCCCAATTAAGGAAAGACCTTCAAGTTGAGATTCATTACATACATTCCCAAGGATCTAGATTTAGCAAATAATAAATAATAGAATATAATTTCAATTAAATTTCAAATATTGTTTACAAAATGCTTACATGAAATTGCATTACCAAAACTATACATGGAGAATAAGTGTCTATCTAAATCCTCCTTACTTAGATTAATGTCTTCACATGGTTTCATCTTCATGTCCATTATCATGTATATCATCATATACCTAAAACCTTGTGAAATAAAACACAGTCAATAAGAAAAGTCGTACTGGAATGGGGGGAAATAAAAGTTCACAAGTAATGATAACAACATAATTCAACAATTAATGTTTAACAAACCAAATTTAACATTTTCACCATGACTACCCAATCTAGGTTTCTCCACCCTCTGTCATAACCACTCAGGGTCTCATACTACAATATTCACTATCTTCCCCTATCCAGGTGGATGACTTCATCATGTCTCCCAGTATCCAGGCGGGTGACTTCATCATGTACCCCCTATTCAAGCTGGTACCAAAATATGCCTTCCCCTATCCAAGCAGATGGCCTTTCCATAGATCTAGAGGTGGCCTTGATTTGGGCTAGTCATGTTCATATATAATGTGATAATCAAAGTCACTTTCAAGTTTGCATGGAATGAAATAAACAAGCAGACATATATTCCAAATCATGCGAACAAATCTCCGGGAAACTACATGAAACTACAACAATTATTCTTAGGTGTAGCAACATACCTTTGCCATGCAAAATATTCAATTATACCTCAAGCATAGTCTAATCAAGCAAGCAAATCGAGCAAGCATCATATAATCTGCATGACATAAATTCTAAAGCGTCACCATCACATATTAAATGCATTATACCCTACTCGGTCCAAATCTAGGGTTTACGCTTTGGATAAGGAATAAGGGTATTAATCCTATTTATATCGCATATTTAACATTAGGTGAACCCTAGTTACTAGATCCATCTTATCCTTTCATTAAGCTAACTTAGATCAAATATGTTCATTAACAACATAGCAAACTAGGATCTTTAGCCCTAATTCCACATATTAATGATTATCCACATTTGAGACCCTAATTACCTTATCATTATTACCATCATTACATATATTATCATTGTGTCCAACAAGATCAGATAATAGCATAAAAGAAAGTCTTTTATGTTTCCAACATATTAATACACAAATCTAGGTTTTTATGCTTTAATCACCACTTGAACAAGTATCAGACTTATTTCTAGAATAGGAAGCATAATTATATAGCAAGTATATTTTATTTGTGTTCCTCTCATTTTTTTGATCGATTTGACATATAAATTTGCTATATTTGGACAATCCAATCATTTCTTATAAATTAATTAAAATATATTAATATACCTTCAAAGTGGGGTGATGTGGCAATTATTCATTAGCTCTCCAGCCTCCAGATCATTGTCCCACTAGATAAGTCAATTGGATCCGTAGTTGGGCTGAGCTTGGGTCAGGACCGAACTGTCTAGTTCAGGGTCTGATTCTTCTACCTAAGTGGGGTCAAATTCGTCTCCTTCGTTCGTGGGATTGTCGCACGATGCATGCGGTGCCTAGGGTTTAACAGCAACCTGGTGTGGTCGAGCTTGGGGAAAAACTGGTGATATCTTGGCGTCCTTCTTGAACTCTCTCCCAATGCCACGTTCATCCCAAGATAGATGAGCACATCCAGCGTAAAGGGATCCTCCTGAGACAGAGCCGACTCAACAATCTTCCGCTCACTGTTGCAGACCTAGACAGGAAGTCTCGGAGACAACAACTCTGCCGCCTCATAGCAAGAACCACCGTTGCCTCCGTCATCCTCCCTCGCATCCGACTCATGCACACATGCAGCTGCACAATGCCCGGACTCGGTGCACCTATGTCGTCGCCATCAAGCTCCCTGTCGATCCACTAGTGACCAAGGATGCCCCATAACGCCTGGCCTGACTTCTCTCCTCCCTTCCTCACCCTTCCATTTGTTCTACCTCGAGATCTACTAGTCTATCGTCAACACCCTCGGGTGCAAGCACCGCCTGTGATGCCATTTGTACGCCTACGACAGTTAGGGTGCAGCCTGAGTAAGAGGTGGATGGAACAAACCCTAACTGGTGGAAGCAAATCAGAGGTCTAGGAGTCAGACAAAAGAGTGTCAGATTCTATATTGGGGTCTAAGGTGGATGGGGTATACCGCTATCCCTCGGACAGAGACTACTAGTGACTTTTATAGGCATTGCATTGAGCCATCGTAGATGTTACCTTTAAAATGAAAAGGAAGGAAAGGGAGGGACATCATGGATAAAAGGGACAACCTAGTTATCTTTTCTCATATACCCACACGAGGATAAATGGCGTGGGTCATGGAAAGAATTTCTATTCCTGATTTATAATGAAAAAATACTCCTCTTTGTAAACTCCCTTATGACCTTAACTACTTCCCATCTTTATTGTTCATTGCCATATATACGATCACATGTCGCATCCGCAATATTTTTTTTACCTTCCTTTACTAATCTCCCTCACTTACAACTATAGCAGAGCTCTTATGAAAAAAGGCATGTATAATAACCAAAAGGAACATATTCAATGGGTTCCCAATATGGTGATACACATATGTCCTTTATGTATTCTTTATTCAAATTATCAATCTTTACTTAATTAATGCACAAAAAGACAGAAAGGAAAACATATAAATACATTACGCTATATTGGCTAATTTGATTGTGGATCTTCAATTATTCTGTTATCTCCACCCTTGGTATATAAAAAACACCATAAATCCTATTTCTTTTGGAAATTTGACAAGTATTTTATTTATCATGACAAAAGGCCATTATTATTAACTTATGTACCAATTTCCTTTATTGATTTATCTTGGGAAACAAGCACTCAGGCTACAAATGTGATCAATGTTATTATTCTACCAATAAAAGCATTTTATCAAAACATACTTTATATTTATATCATTCAATTTTACCAAAATTGAGGATATAACAACTCAGATCCTTATAGATTCTTCCTTGGGGTTATTGGTTCGTCGTGTAAGGGTCATAATTGTAGGCAGGACAAAACATGTATTGGTCGTAGACATGAAGCTAGAATATCGAGTAGTTAACTAGGGAGTATGTTGTTGTAGTTACTTTAGCGTAGTGAAATTATTTACCACTTTAAGAAAAAAAAGATCACGACTATTTATTTTTGCAAAATCAAACTTAATCTTTTGTTTGAGTTATTGTTTGTTACATATTTATTAGACAAGCAGTTCAAATATAAAGTTAAATTTAACATCAAAATGTGGGTCAATAAAATTTTCTCCCAATCTATACATTCAAATATTTGAAAAATGACCCCAACATATATGAAAATATAGATGATGTGGATGTTTCTCTTCTTGTAACTTGGACAATATATGGGTATATTTAGTCCCTCTACCTCCCTCCTTCAATGTCAAATGCACAAGGATGGCTACTAGTGGTGTTGAAGAGCATTCCAGCTTCTTCATTTTCATCATCCAAAGATATCAAAGTACGATTAGCTATCAAATTTTGTGTCTCCCCAACATCCCCATCTTCAACTGATTGGTGATGCCCAGACCTCCAAAGCCCTTCTAGCTTTACAAACACCTCCATCATGTCTGGTCGATCTTTACTTTTCATGTTTAAGCACCGGTCTGCCAGCATAGCAACCTCCATCATCTCTGCTCGAATGGCATCTGTGGCTACATTAACAATTTGTGGGTCTAGGATGTCAATGATATTATCCTCCTCCATGCTCAACTTAAAGAGTTGAGCCAAAGACCTCTCCCTCACATCTCTTAAATAAGATATTGGCACTTTTCCGGTCAATAACTCTGCAAGGACAACCCCAAAGCTGAAGACGTCACTTTTACTAGTAAGTTTATGAGTCACAATAAACTCTGGGTCCAAGTATCCAATGGTACCTTGTACCATAGTGCTTAATGCCTTTGCGTCAGTTGGAGCTAGTTTCGATGCTCCAAAATCAGAAATCTTAGCCTTATAATCTATGGCAAGCAATATATTGGCGGATTTCACATCTTGGTGGTAAATTGAAACGGTATGTAGGTGTGCAAGTCCTATCGCAACATCTGCCGCAATACGAAGACGTTTCTCCCAAGGAAGTCGTCCTTCATGGATGTGTTCGTAGAGGGTCTTGTTGGGCATAAACTCATAGACTAGGTGTGGGATGTCGACCTCCAAACAACAACCTAGTAATTTCACCACGTTTGGGTGGTAGATCCTGGCCAATATGATGATCTCATTTATGAATCCCCCGTTTGTCGTATCCGTATCCTTTACGGACTTTTTTATGGCTATACTTGTGCCATCGGACAGAGTGCCTTTGTAAACCTTGCCTTGGCCTCCGTGGCCGAGGACTAGCATGTCGTCAAACTTGTTTGTGGCCTTCTCCATTTCTTCCTTTGTAAAGATCTTGAACCGGTCCTTAATATCTTTGTGGGCAGACAAGTGACGCTCTAGTATGTCGCCTCCATTTTGTTGGTATAGTCTACGTACAAGCTTGTTTCGCTTTCTTTTTTCGAAAAGCGCATATATGCATATGACGAGGATCGTGACAAATAGGGCCGGGAAGACAGTGCCTTTAATGCAACAACAATAATTAGCATAACATCTAGTTGATAATTTGAAACAGAAAGGTAAAAATGATTGTAATTACTCAATTTAAAAAAAAATTACCTAGAATCATAGTAGTCGTATTAAAATGTCTGCAACCAAATGTTGTTGCGTTGCCGAATGTTCCTTTGGGGCATATACATATGTGAGAGCCTTCTGTGTTTATGCAATGACCCTTGCATGGGTAATCAGTTGGTCTATCACACTCATTTATGTCTGCATCATTCCCATGTGAGTTCAGTTTTCAAACATGGATTGCGTGACGTGTATGTACAAGCTAGAAGTAGCACCTTAGGCACTAAATATACAAGCGGTTATTGTATAAACACATTTGTGCACCGTCAAGTGTACCCTATCAATTAGTTTACGCTCAATTTAAAATTTGTACTCTCATATCGTATTTTTTTGTCACCTTACAATAAAATACAAGAACTAATCAATCTGGTAATGAATGCAATACTTTCTTTTTATTTTTGCATTAAAAGATCCTAGGCTACTTTTTAGTCCGTTTCAATTTTGATTATTGTGTATTCATGTGATTAAGTGGTAATCATAACTTTCTAGGATGTTTTGAAAATTTAAAAAAAAATATCACATCATATTATGTCACATATCTGTAAAGGACCAAAAGCATGGAAAGTTTTGCGAGAGAGATATTAATCAATTGAGCATCTTATACAAGTGTGTATCTCCAGAACAAGCTCTGTGATGAATTTAGTTTAACTTATAGTAAGTGTTAAATGACATCATGTTATGAATTGTACAATACACAAAATAATATAAGACAAGAAGTCAATATGAAAAAAACATGCATTAGCGCAAATAATATGAATATAAAATCAGTTGAGAACTTTACAAATACTAAATTTGTTAGCTCAAATAGAATTGATTGGCATACAAATTCTTACACAAAATCTTATGCAACCATGTGCTTATCTGATCATTCCCTACAAATATGAATACATAGTGCCTCCCAAAAAGATACCACCTATGAGTAACCCTATTTAATCTGGCATGCACCACCACAATAGTAGCAACCCTCCAGCCCCACCCAACCACTATTTTTCCTATAAATGCAAAGCATTTTCATTAAACACAAACCCATCCACCCACATATGTCCAATATCACCATGCAATCGCCAACTTGTTTATCACATGTGTGTCTGCCACCATCACTCAGGGCCTTTACAACTCACACATAAGCCTTTAATACAACATTTAATCTCCCTTATTTACAACATTTTGGTCACTCTACTTTTAGATTCAACTAGGGATGGAATCATTCATCTTGTTTAATCTTTAATAGCAAGCCTACATGCTAACTTTAAAAAAATATATGATTGATGTGTTCAAAGATCATGTATTGACCTAGATGAGATTTTGTAATCTCTTACATATCCTCCCTTGTACACTTGGCAAAAGATGCTCAACTACACACACATGCACAATATATATATATATATATATATATATATATATATATATATATATATATATATATATATATCGAAAAGTCCTAGTAAGTATATTTTCGACCCCATAAGTGGCACAAAATTACAAACTACACCCTGGGTGTCGTGTAGTTACCAAGCTTTTACATCAAATGCTAAAGCAAATAAGAAAAACAGACTTAGTCTCAACAGAAGACTAATCAATACAATTTAAGATCCCAATTTCTAATCATACGATTAGAAAAATGAGGAAGGCTCTGGTGGAACGCTATGTAGTGCATTTGGAGTTCATTTTCAATCTTCTTGAATGCCACAAGTTCATCTTCTTTTCTGCCTCCATGTCTCATGGAGTTTCTCGTTGTCCATATCAGTGTTTAGAAAAGCGCTATTCGGTGTACGGGCAGACGGGGCACTGAATAGAGTATATGCGGTATGCAGGAGTATATACGGTTTTGGATTTTTTTAATAAATTAATATATCTATGTATATTTATATATCAGTCATATAGAATTATATATCACATTGAACAATTACATACAAGAACAACATAGAATGATTAATTAGAAGAAAGGGAGCAGCAATATCATATAAATATTTAATTAGAAACAACAAAAATATAATATAAATTTCATTTCTTCAAGTCCATGTATGTGTGTTTGGAAAAGCGGTGATTAAGAGGCCGCATAAGCGGGTAATCGGCCGCATAATCGGGACTGGACCAATTATTGGTCTGCTTTGACATATGCGGTGTGGTCCCCTGTCCGAACCGCTTAAGCGGTTGCACGGACCGATTTCCTGAACACTGGTCCATATAGTATGGATGCATAAAGTGATCACCCATAGGCTCACAGTATGATCTTCATTGTTGCTCATCTCAATCCTCTTCAGGCTTTCTTCCATCGTCATCTTGGGGTCAAGTCCAAGTTTTATGGCAGACCGGCCCCAGAGATACTTCCACCATTTACAGGTGGAAGACATGTGTATAGTGTAATGACCCTGACCTAGGTTATGAGGTAACCCTACTTGTTTTGGCTAAGTAAGTTTCTTAGAAATTTAATATAATCCTCTAAGGTGTTTTGTTATCATGTAACATACTTATGTTCCATGTTTGTTCTTGATTGAATGTTGTTTGAGCAATGTTCCTTTGTTTTGGACCAAAGTGCAATTTACCCAAGATGAGGGGTTATATTGCAATATGTAACATGTTGAATGTGCATTAAGTTCTTTAGAATCTTAATATAGAGAATTATGCTAAGTGATGGCTTGTGGAAAGCCTAAATTCCATGTTTGAACTTGTTTGAATAATGTTAGTACCTTGTGCACCAATTTTGGTACAAATTGTAATTTACCCAAAATGTGGGGTTGAAATGAAAATTACCACCTCTAGAGTGTCCCTACTTCCTCTATTTATCATTTAGAAGAGATATAAAGAAGGAGACATGATGTTTGAATCAATTATGAGTGATGGTAATCTTGGTGATGAAATGACCAAGAAAAGGGTTGAATATGAAACCTTAACTTGAGTTGTATCAAGTTGAAAAGCTTATATATGAGTGCCTATCAGCCAAGGAGCCATAGGAGGAGTCCCATATCGTTCTGTGGACTCTTGGAAAATCCCATGATGTGCAAAGCTCCTCAAGGAGGTGAAGTGTATTGGGTTACAACTTCCTTAGAAAAGTTATATCGGGTTGTGAATAAAGTGGTGATTTAGTTGATATATTTTATTCAAAGGGATAAGTAATGGATGAAAATGCATCCCTAGATTATCCTCAAGTGTTTTTCATGTCAAGATAAATTTTAATGCATGCATGTCATGTGTCAACCATGCATGGACACATGGCACATAGTAGCTCAAATTGATGACACCTCATTTTCACACTTCTTCATGAATAACAAGTATATATACCCCTACTTTCACCCCTTAGTGAAAAGTTTATAATATTATCACCCTCCTTCCCTAAGGTATCATGCATATGGTCCTTGTATCATGTATGAGTGAAGTGGTATCGTGCATAGGGCCTTGGGTATCGTCCATAGTAAGATCATATCGGCCAAGTAGGGTGATATCGACCTAGTGAGGTGATATCGGTCATAGTGAAGTGTTTTGATCACAGGTGAGGGGGATATTGTCCAAGGGTGGTGGAATACCATGCAAGAGTAGTATGGTATCATGAAAAGGTTCTAAGGAGAAAGAGGGATCTCGTATGTAACCCTAAGGTGAGGCCATGATCATCTTCAACCATGGATTGAAGCATGATTTTAGGGTTATGATCTTCCTTTCTTTTCTTCTTCACCAATTGCTTATCCATGGTGATTCCTTGCATATGAAGGAGTTGTGAACGAGCGTTGGACTTTGTATAAGTTATATTCAACCTTAGTAATGTGGATCTTTGGA
The DNA here is from genome assembly GCA_963693085.1 of Alisma plantago-aquatica. NCBI lineage: Eukaryota > Viridiplantae > Streptophyta > Magnoliopsida > Alismatales > Alismataceae > Alisma > Alisma plantago-aquatica. The sequence goes on from OY856415.1 coordinate 469,432,610, forward strand.
TCTTGGAGCTTTGAAGTTGTTCTTAAGGCGGGTTATATAACTTGAACTCTATCATGTTATTATTCATCACCTAAATTGCTATACTTAATGAACTACTTTTAATTCCGAAATTTTCTGAAATAGTTGATGACATTATGAGTTCTAGTATCTTCTTAGACCTGTTTCCATGAACTATAATAGTTAGAACAAAGGTCTAGATCTTGAAGAAGATGGTATCACCTTATAAAGTGATAGCGGGTTCAAGCACATAAGCATGCACCTCTAACCTGATATGGTGATGCACCTACTTCACTAAAATGATATGGATATAGTTTTATACTTTATTGCACGATATGGTGATGTAGTATACACCTCTTGCACAATATGAGGTCAAGCATACACCTCTAAAGTGATATGGTGAGCAAGCACACACCTCTTTGCCCGATATGGTGTGAAGCACACACACCTCTCTACCTGATATGGTGTGAAGCACACACACACCTCTCTGCCCGATATGGTGTGAAGCACACACACACCTCTCTTATTGATATGGTGTGAAGCACACACACACCTCTCTGCCCGATATGGTGTGAATCACACACACCTCTCTTCCCGATATGGTTTGAAGCACACACACACCTCTCTGCTCGATATGGTGTAAAGCAAGTATACACCTCTTGCCCAATATGGTAAGCATACATACACCTCTAAAGTGATATGGGTAGCAAGCATACACCTCTAAACTGATATTGGGTTAAGAATACACCTCTTGGACGATATGGTGTTGAGCACATATCTCTAAAATGATATGGTGGGTAACCCAATACACTAGATGACAAAAATGGTAAGGTGGTTAATACCCTAGAACATGTGATGGCCAATACACTAAAGTGTGGTGTGGCCAATATCTTCAAGAGAGGAGAGGATGTTACACTCATGTATGATGAAGTTGATACACCATATGAATGGTAAGGTTGATACCTTGATGGGTAAGGGTCTGAGGGATATGATGATGCCTAAGATCAATATACACCTAACCCAATACATGTGTTCAACTTGACATACATGATTCAATATGATGCACCTTGTAAAGGTGAGGGTAAAATACTCTTACGAGTGATGAGTGTAAAACCAAGTAATGATTTGGTTTGGTTAATACCTTGATAGGTAGAACACCTAAAGTGGTTGATAATGGTATATCAACAATGCCTTAACTGGAGATGAGTCGATATCACTTGATGATAGTTGGGTAATTCAAATGTGTGACTTATGGCCAATACACTACATGATAAATGTGATGTGTTAGTGCATAAAGTATTAGGATGGGATATACCCTAATACAAGATAAGTTGATGAACTTAAGTAATTTAAAAGCAATGATGGAAGTAATACATCAACGCATGATAAATACCACATCCAACACCTCAAGGTTGATGCACCTTGATGCACCTTAAATCCAATATACTTGGATGAGTAACACATGAAGTGTGTCATGTCAATTGTTACATTGAGATGTAATGCACTTTGATAAGTGTAGGCTAACATACCTTGAGAAAGGGTCAAGCTAAGATAATAAAGTTTATGTAATCAATATCCTAGAGAGGATGAGATAGAAACTCATACCTTGTCTTGATAATCATTTAATGACAAATGATGAGAACAGATAAGTATGATTGCATACTTATGATATGAATATATGCTCCTAGATGTGTGGAGCAATGAATTAGGATCTGTACTGATAATATTAACTTGAAACCCTATTCGGCTATAAAAGGAAACCCTAACCCTAATAATGGGCAAGGATGTATTTCTCTTATTGCATAAGACTTGTAAGTCATGTTAAATACTTTTATAACAAGTATAATGATTAATGGCCTTGTACTCCATGTGAATAAGTTGTTTCCTGGTGAGAGGTGATAAGATGTGTAATGGCCTTGTGAGCCATGTGAATAAGTTGTTGCCTACTGAGAGGTGACTAGATGTGTAATGGCCTTGTGAGCCATGTGAATAAGTTGTTGCCTACTGAGAGGTGACAAGATGTGTAATGGCCTTGTGAGCCATGTGAATAAGTTGTTGCCTAGTGAGAGGTGACAAGATGTGTAATGGCCTTGTGAGCCATGTGAGATGCTTGTGCAATAAGTATCATGTATACCTTGGTCTGAGGACCTAGAGGTATTAGTTACCTGATAAGTGGTGACAGTGTTCAGTGATGAACTAAGGGTTTGAACACCTAGATCTAGTAATCATGATGATAATGTTAAGGGATGAGAATTCCCAGTAATGAGATAAGGGATTGAGATCCTAAATGTTATATGCATTCTAAAGATTTAAAAAGTACTTGATAGATGTATTACACCTTTCTTTGTAGCATATGTTATAATAATTCTTGTTTGAAACTTGACTGATGCTAAAAGATACGGTAATGCACTTAATTAATCAAGTGGAATCTTATCATGTAGTGCCTTGGCCATAGATCCATCAGCGTCAGAATTTGCTGAATGGTGAAACAGGTTGCTCCGCGGCATAACCCGGAGAGCGCTTATTTTTTAATATGCGGGGGTGATGGGAGTGAATATCCTTACGCCCTAATGTGGGATTGAAGTGAGATAAACATGAAATCTCTCAATCCCCCATTATATATGTCGGGATGGATGTATCACGAATCTCCCAATGATGATGAAGGCTGGGGATGGATAATTGAGATCTCCCCAAAGAGAGTGCAGTTGACATTGTAGCTCTATAGCGAAGTTTCTAGTATACCCTGGAAAGATATTTAGCAGTGACATGAGATGTCCTACTTGTGGTCTCGTACTGACCAAGATGGCAGAGGTCATGGCAGCCGGCTCTTCCATTGACCTTGTATGGTATCGATGCTTAACGTAGCTGTGGTCGGTTAGAGTATGAGCGGTATACCTCATGTCCTCAGGGCATAAGTATGATTGAAAAATGTAATCAGTTGTGTAGCATATCTTCTTAATGATCGAATATGGAAAACATTGATTGATACACACTTCAGTTATACATATTAGTTGATAGATGATATTTATGTTTCTTTACATTCCTTTCAAAGCAGCTAGATGATTGATAACTCTACCATGGGTAGATGCAATATTCTCCTTAAGAAAGGAGATTACTTCATTCTATTCATACGGTGAATTATCCTGCATGTTAATATAAAAAGAACCTCTGCTCAATTTATAAATGCTTAATCTATGATAATAATATGGTTAGAAGAGAGTTATATCTCTCACTGGGACAATTATCTCATCCCGTGGGATCCACATTGTTTTTAGGTGGACATGCACGAGATGGTGAAGATCTTTCTACAGAGGAGGAACAACAGCTGAGGCAGCAGTGACAGATCAGCTTGAGTCAACGGTCTGTCGTGTCTTGTAGATAGAAGTCCTATGTGTCGTCTCTGTACTCTCAGGTCCTTGGAGTTGGTTCGTACTGGTTTCATGAATAATTTGAGATTTTGGCTTGAATGCCTCAAGGTTTTATGTTGCTCCAGTATGTGTTTTGATAGAGCAACTATTATATGTTGTCCTCAAGATGAGATGTTGTACAATGTAATAATGATATGTACGAGTTTTGGATCTTTCAGTAAGAGTTTTCTGGAAAAGGATCTCCTTGTAAAATGGTTTTAAATTTTAGTGATTTTTGTTAATCCGCTTGTTATGTTTATTCCGCTTAATTAGTAATGATTTATTTGTCGGTTTGATGATGGTCGCTACATATAGAGCTTTCCTCATCAGAACATCAAAGTCCACATTTGTTGTTGATACTCGGATTCCATCCCTGTATCTTCTCCAATGTAGGTAGAATATTTTTAAGTGCCCTATAAGCAGTAAAGCTCCATCTCGGATTATGATTTGACGTACAAAGATTTTTTGTAGAAGTTGTTTCTTCCTACCGAGCTCTATAAATATCACATAGTTTATTATCATCAGTATCTTGGAATTTACTCCAAACATCAGTGAATCTCCTCCAGCTGGTAGAGAAGCCCCATCTATGTGTTCATTTCTGGAAGTTATCAATATCATATCTTCTAACCATTCACTTGGCCTAGAAGGATTCACCCTGAAGCATTCTCTTGATACTCTTCAAGGTCTCGAAGTCTACCATGTCCTCCAAGTTCTTCAAGTTAAAGCCACTCTCCTTATAAGGATAAGCTATTCTCTGCCAACTCACAGGATGAATGGATGAACCTCAGATAAAATCACCCAGGAGTATTTCCATCTTACGAAGAGTGGATTTAGTTAACTCACCTTGACCCAGCCAGAACTAGATGAGGCCTAGAGCATTTGACTTAATCAGAACAAGACGACCTGAAAATGATAATTTGTTTCTAGGCCATTTTGTGATCATGTCTTTGAGCTTATCAAGGCATGGACTAAAATAGACTCTTCTAAGATTTCCACCAACCAGAGGGTAACCCAGGTATGTTGTGGGAACTACACCCAGCTGAACACCTAGTTCATCTGCTTTGGCTTACTGGTCAGATACCGACTTGGAGAAGTAGATGTAGGATTTCAATACATTCAACTCCATAATAGATTCCTTGCCAAAGTCCAGAAGGAGGTGTTTGAGATAGGAGAGGCTTCTAGCTTGAGCTTCACAAAATATAAGAACATCATCTGCAAACAAGAGATGGGATAGAACCATAATATTTCTGATTGTATAGGTTCTAATCTTTTTCTCCACCATTGCATGATCTAGTTTCTTGCTAAGTCCTTCCATCACATTGGTGAATTGCGAAGGTGACAATGGGTCACCCTGGCATAACCCACTAGAAGTCTTGAAGAACCCCTCTGAAGCACCGTTGAGTAACACTTCGAACGAAGGTGTAGTGACACATTGTTTGACCATTTATATCCATTCTCCTCTGAACCCAAGTAGTTTTAGACAATTCCAAATATACGACCAACTAATGGAATCAAATGCTTTGGTAATGTCTAACTTAACACAGGCTGATGGGGAGCTTCTACTGACATTGTAGTTCAGTGTAAACTCAACCACAAGTAGGGAACAATCTTGAATGCTTTTACCTTTAGTAAAAGCTCCCTGATTGGGAGATATTATCTTAGGCATTAGACCTGCAAGTTTTATCATGATTATATTTGTGATAACTTTGTAAAGCATTAAACAGCAAGCAATCAGTCTGAAGTCTATCAGAGAGGAGATGATGCCCTTCTTAGGTATGAGAGCCAGAAAAAATGTGGTTTAATTGTCTCACCATGTGACCTCTTTTGAAGAACCATTGAACTGCATCTAGCAAATCGGGTTTGAGAAACTCCCAATTTTCTCGATAGAAAAAATCATTGAACCCATCAGGGCCTGGGCTTTTTGAGTCACTTATGGACCAAATAGCTTTGTGAATCTCTTCTTCATCTAGGTTGTTACATATCATGTCATTATCTTCTTCCAGAGATAAATCTTTCCCAGCCAGTGTAATCAGTCAGAGTAGATACATGATCTTGGTTATAAATATTCTCAAAGACAAGTGTTGTCTCCCTTGCAATGGCATCCTCATCTTGAAGGAATTTTCCAACACTGTCATAAATTTTAGTAATGGAATTAATGGCATCCCTTCTTTTAATAGTTGATTGATAGAGGTGAGTATTTATGTCTCTGTTCTCGATCCAGTCCATGTGACTTCACTACCAATAGTATTACTCCTTGGCTTGATCTAGGAGTTTAATGTGGTCCAATGTGACTTTCTCAGCTTGGATAAGTTGTTCATCTAAGGGATCCCTGCGAAGAGCCTTGGACATATCGTCCATCTCCCTATGTTCTTCTTGTAACATATTTTTGAGATTGACTTGAGTTCTCACCCACCACTTGAGCTCCATCTTCACATTTTTAAGTTTCTGGATAAACTTGAAGAGTGGGTTACCCTCGACAGCTTCACTCCAAGTTTCATGAATGAGTTCCTTGCATCCATGCCATTCTTTCCAATAGTTCAAGAATCGGAATGGACGAGCCTTTCTTTAGATCTCTCTGATGTTGATATTAATAGTATGGTGGTCAGAAAATTTTGAAGTAAGAAGCTTGGACTTCGTTCCTGGGAATTTCGTTAACCAGTCATCATTAACCAGCGATCTATCAAGCTTACAAGAAATTCTCTTGGATTTGGCAAGTCTGTTACTCCACGTGAAGGTTTCACCACCCACTGTTGGCAGTTCTACCAAGATAGCATTGTCAATAGCAGAATTAAATTAGCTAAGAACCTGGTTCAGTACATCACGACCTCCGGCTTTCTCTTCACATTTCTGAATTTTTTGAAATCCCTGATAACAAACCATGGATCTTGAATTTTGGAAGCAACGCTAACTAGTTTGCTCCATAGTTTAGTGTGTTAACTCATAAGATTTCTAGCATAAATACCATAGATTGAGAGTCTTAACCCTCCTTTGTTAATAGCCATCATGGTGATCTGTTGGTCATTAGAATCCAAGATCGTAAGGTCCTAGGATCGTGGATCCCATCCAAAACATATTCTCCCATTACCATCAGATAGATGATTAGATCGATATTTCTACCCATTTGGGTATAATTTCCTTATAGCTTCTTTGTTGTAACTCTTAATCTTCATTTATACTAGAATCACAATGGAGGTATTAATATTTTCAATAGCTTCCCTAACCTCCTTCTTCTTTTGTGGTTTCCCAGAACCACATACGTTCACTATGTAAATGGTCATTTATTATATTTCCCAGACGATCGGGTCTTACACGACCCTTTTACACTAGAATCAACCTTGATGGTCTCCTTGTCTTCTTCCAACTTTCATTCGTGTTATCATTAGTTCTTGAGTCAGTATTGCTTGCTTCCTGAGACTTCTGCTTGTTCCCATTGTTGGACATATCAGAGTTATCTAACTCTTCAACCTCTTTGTTTTTCTCAGTACCAGTCTTCCCTTCTTCAACTTCTGAGACAGACTCATCCTCCTCTTTGACTTGTTGGACCTTGCCTCCAACTATTCTCTGCCATTGTTTCTTTGGACGATCATTGGTTTTCAGGATTTCTGGTTTAGGTTTTAATGGGCAATCATTGTCAGAATGTCCAAAAACCTTACACTCTTTGCACCGGTCAGGTACATGCTTGTATTTGATCTCCACCGCCATGGGTTCACACTTGGGCATGTTGACCCAGAGCTCTTTTAGTGGTTCCCCCTCTGCCTCGACTTCTACCAAAGCTCTTGCCTCCCCTAGGGATTCTTGACATAATGAGCATAGATCAATTCGAATGTGTTTTCCAATGTCGCTTGCCACGATGTTGACTGCTCTTTCTGACCAGATCCTCCCCAGACTTGGCATGTTGATCCAGACCGGGATGGATCTGAAGAGATCCTTCTTTAGGTCATCTCCAACCTTGAAATCTTTCACCACGACTAGCTTCCTATCGAACCAGCATGGACCCATGTTGATTGCTGCTTGTTTGTCTTCTTCATTGTTGAAACACAGGAGGAAGAATTTATCCAGCTTGTAATACAAGTTAAAGCCTCCTTTCAGCTGCCAAACCCTTTTGATCCAAGCCAATACTACTTCCATAACATACACGACGGTAGTATGAGCCCAACTTTCTCCATCTTGATGTATGTATCTTCATCAATGGTGACGAATGTCTTGCCGTCCACGATCTCAGCAGAGGCATAATTGTGTTCTTTGTAGGTATTAGCTCCTCCCAGGACTTGTGTTCATGCTTTCTTAGGTTGCTCCATGGCCTCCATTACAGAGGGGATCCTCCTCCTCCTTCAAACTTAGAATCGCCTCATATCATCATCAGCCGCCAGAGTGTGGAGCCCTAGGTCACGCGTTGTGTATGTTGTTATATGTATGTATGTATGTATGTATGTATGTATGTATGTATGTATGCATGTATGTATGTATGTATTTAGGTAGGTAGGTATGTATGTATGTGTGTTTGTAGGGGCGGAACTAGGTGGAGGATTAGGGGGACTCTAACCCCCCTCCCCCAAAAAAAATGATGAAATGCACTTATAAAAATATAAAAATACTAACACTATGTATATGAATACATGTTTCAAAGATCCTCTATAGAAAGAGTGTCTAGCTGAAGTGGTACTTTGCACTTTCAGTTGTGTAAGTGGTGTAGGTTCTAATCTTGGTGTCTCTACATTTTATTTTTCAAGCCCCCTTTGTGAACTCAGCCCCCCCTATTGTGTATTTCTGGTTCCGCCCTTGTGTGTTTGTGCATATATTCTTTTATTTGTTTGGACAAAATGAATAAAATGATCAAGGATCTAGCCAGGTATAAACTACAATTTCTCTCTTCATAATACCCTCATTTGAACAACTACCTATTGAAATCATCAATGGGGATTTTGATATTTCTATGTTTTATATTTACACTCCCTAGATGATCATAATTTCTTTTTAGAAATTTTATAATGTGAACTTTTTCTTGGTCAATCATGGTTCTAGATCCATATAAGTGTATACCTTTAGTTGGAATCTTTTCTAATGGAGGATGAGGAAGGGCAATAAGAAACCACATAGATCAACCTATCTCCCCATCTTCTTTCAATTATGAGGATTTATCATGTAATCACTTTTTGATTATAATTTTCTTTCACCCTATAGAAAGGTACATATTATCATACTTTCAAGATGTAGAAACTTGTCTATATGAACATACAAAAAGCGGGGGTAGAATCACACACAAAAATATTTGGGCAAGGATAATATTTTATCTTAGTTGAAGATATCATATAGAAACTCCATGATAGTAGCCTTCTTGAATTCATTGTAGATCATGATATCATGGTCATTCATAACAATTTAGGAGCTATTTCATCATTGTATAGTGATGGAACTGTTAATTCTTATTTGTTAAGATAATAATAACCAAACAATATTGTCTAATCATAATGTTGAATATGTAATTCCTTGTAGTAACACATAATTATAAATGCATGTGTTTAGTACATGTATGAGTTAGTCTACTCCCACTTTAGTTATTTGTAGTTGAGTTCACTAATATGTTTGTGTTCACTCCTTCAATTGCTAATTGTATCGGGATAGGAACAATAATGGGTTGTGGAGTTGGATATTTTCTCTCTCCTCTAACTCCTACCAAAAAGCTAGTATTAGAGCCATAGGTTGGGTTCTTAGAACTATCTTCACACCATTATAGATACGTAATTAATATTGTGTCTTTTCCATGTTTCAATCATTGTTGTGTTTTCTTATTAGCTTCTAGATAGGAGAGTGTAATGATGACCCATTTTTAGTATATGCATGAAATGTTTTTCATTTATATTATTTGTGGCTAAGTACACCTGCATATATGTCATCGGGATTCTCTTATGAATGTCAATTATCTTTTGGATAGATATACATCAAGTTATGTACATTATGCTTTATTTTGTCATTTTCTTCTACTGAACATTTTCTTTAGTCACATTTATTAAAACTAATAGATTAAGTTATTTTTGCAATATCAGCTTCGAGTCTTATCAACGAGAAATCTATTTTGAGGCATTTTGAATATGAAGGATATAAAACTCAATTGACCTGTTAATTAAACACTACAACCATATCATGTGATTATTAGGATAAATTAATAAATTAGACGTTGGATCAAATAAGTATCCTTCTTTATGATATATAGTGTATGTAATAGAATTATTTTGTGGTTTAGTTAGTGAACATTTTTTATTAATTCATGGTTGTAGCATTTGACATGGAGAAGATGGATTTTATTGTCATAAAAAGATGGGATTCATTATGTTAAAATTCCATAAATGATGATGTTGTCCATGGATAAGAACTCATAAGATTTTGCATTGACTTAGAAGGAGAGATATTAGTATATGGAAAATAAAATTATATGAATGGTAAAATTGACCAAAATTGAAAAACGTACATCAACACTTCAATTTGGTCAAACTGACACAAGAATTCAACTCATTCTACTCAAATGTAAAATGGATGGTAGTTTTTGGATAAAATATGTTCAGAGTTCTTGATGATGGATCTCATCAAAGTATTACACATTGTTAGAAATGATTTTGATAATAGATTTCAGGATTCCATAAACGAAGTGTCATTGTTAGTCAGATCTATAAAAAGAAGATGGAAGTATGTCAATTCAAATTGTTGTATGATAGTCTATTCTAATCCTTAGTGTTTTGCATGATTAGTTATTCATATCATGCAATAACTCTATCACAACAATCAAATACTCTAAAATTATGTATAATAAGATGTCTTCACATACAAGGATGTAATGCGGCATACTACTCTAGCACTGTAGTATAGAGTGGATGTGTATTCCAAAATTCTAGTAAGTTTGCAACATGTAGACAACAACTACCATGTAGTACATTTTCTTGTTGAAAGGGATGTGGTTGTTTTGAAAGCTTCATATAAGTTCTTGCCTAAGGAGATCTGCCAAGACTTCATCTTGCAAGATAGAGGCATCAATTCATTTACAAACTAAATTGTCCTCTTCCTCAATTCAAATCCAAATAGAATATTGGGAGAAGCTCAAAGAGGATTGTCCTAGTTGGTCTTAAAACCAACCAGTTCACGTGGGGGAAGTTCAAAGACCCATTGTCTAATTCAGCCATTTTCCATTACAACACACTTGTGTAATTTGAACCAAAAAGAAATGAAATCCCCAAAATATAAATGCCTTTGCAGAGGCCCGAGGTATAAATTGGGTTGTCAATCCATTTTGTATGGAAAAACGCAATGATCTAAAGACAAAATCTGAAGAAGTAGATGATGGAATCATCACATTTCTATTTATGATATGATTATGCATCGTAGGAGAGAAATTGAGTCGTCAGTAAGCACACCAAATATATCAAAGGAAAGGGGGAGGAAATGATGATGGTTTTCTTTACACGTAGTCCCATGCTTACGAATTTCATGTGTGGCCGCATCAGAAGTTGCTTGGCTTTCCTTGAAGTTATTCAAACTATTCCCAGTAAATGGAGAGACTCCGGTAAGATCAACACAAGAGTTCTTTCCATCGGTCCAATCAAATAACAATATGCCAGTAGGTCTCTGGGTGTGGAGGCCATCACTATGTGTCCCTAAAAAGGTGATTGGATCTTCTTTCAAGGCTTTTATACCAGCACGATAAATAATGTCAAATAGGTCATCTTGAACGAAATCATGATGGAACTTGAATGATGGGCAAATGATACAATGCACCACATGGTCAAAAAAGGAATCAAGATCAAAAGCATGACAAAGGGTGCAACACTCATTGCCAAGATACAGAGGAATCATCAACCAATAATGTAGAATGGCTTGGTAATCAACCCGTGTTATAGATAATCTAAGACCTTCAATAGGAATAATAAGAAGAATGTCTTGTGCATGGTCAGTCTGTAGAGAAGCCAAAATAGCCCCTTCTCATTGAGAGAACTCTAATGTCTTGAAGCACTAGAAGACCATGTTGTAGTAGGTGTCTGGAAAAATAGAATGTGTCTTAGGGGTATCAAAAGTAGTAAATGACAACTTGGACCGGGAAAAAGGATGGTAGAAACTCACACATGGAAGAAAAAGAAGTGTCAAAAGTATCACCAATAGGAATAGGACAAACATCATGAAGTATGTGGTCTTGAAGCTTTATATTGTAAACCCAAGAAGCAACATAGGCATAACTTCCCACATCCTAGGAAGATGTAATATTGAACCCTCCAAGATGGATAGGTAGGGTTTCAAGATGTCATTGTAGATCACCAGAACCTTGACCTTCACCAGAATAATGCGTGAAAGGCAATGACAGAGTCCACAATCAAATTTTTCTAAGGGTGAAGAAACAAATCCAAGTGATGTTGTCCATTATCGAGTTTGGCATCCCAACACATGACCTAAGGAGGAGAAGTTCACTTTGTGGATCATTAAGTGAGGCAAGGAGGTCCATTATAACTAGAGATTTTGCCACACGTTTCCTCAAAAAATCCAAACCAAAATTAGGATCATTGGAAACTTGACCATCAAGAAGCTTCACACCCCGCATAGGTCAAGAAACATTAGGAGGAAATAAGCCATAACCTGGATCATGTCTAGGGTTGTCAGAAGGCCAAAAGATTTCTATTTTGCTTATATTAAGATGAAGTCCAAAACCTGGGCCCAAATCATGTAAGATGGATAAGGCCTTGGACACTTCAATAGTGTCACCAATGAGAGTGTCATCATCAAGGTAGAAAGATAATAAGTCAAGGTGACATGCATCCTTTAGTTGTAAAAGTAAGGGGTGAAAACCCAATGAGAAAAGAAGTGGCCCAAGTGGGTCACCTTGTTAGGCTCCAGTAGAGGACAAAATAGACTCACCCTAATCCAAGTATAAATGAACATGAAAAGAAGAATAGAATTCAACCCAGCATGCAATCTCCAGACAGTGGAGATGAACTTCATGAAAAATGCTTGACATATCAACCATATTGAAGGTGTTGGAGAAGTCCACAAGAGCCAGTGGTGTGTATCAACATGTCTCCTATCAAGGATGAGGTGTGTTACGACAAGCAAAAGAGCTTAGCACTCCTAAACATACCGATGTCAAAATGGTGATCCTGAAGATAAGAGACAATTTCTGGAGTAACTCCCTTAGCTACAATCTTAAAAATGAGACGACACCAAATAGTTCCAACAATAATGGGACGAATGTCATCGTCAAGCTTGAGAAGAGGTAGCAAGCGAGCGCTAGCAACATAAGGAGTCCAAGATATTAGGAAACATCTAGCCAACTAAAGATTTACCACAGTAGATACAACATCTAAGATCATATCCTTCATTGTAGTAGTCGCACCCCACATGGCATGCAGGAGGTCGTGCGCATGATATCCATCACATGCACAAGTCGTGACTTTATGAAAGGACATGATAGCATATTCGACCATACTACGAGAAGTAAGGAACGAAGAAGAAGTCAATTTTAAGACTGGAGGCACCAATGGAGGCGGGAGTTGAGGATGATTGGACTCAAGATGTATTCATGTTGTAGCGTTAATTGATTCAACACCACTAGATGAAAGAATATGAATAGCTACTGCAAACTGACCAACTTTGACCTTAGAATTGGCACAGGAAACATTTGAGTCTGAGGTCTGAGAAAGATTTATAGGTAGTTGGTGTTGCAAAATACGGATGAGAATTTTTAAATGTCATCTGGGCTTGAGTTCTAAGTTTGCAAAGCTTTAAGAATCATCAATTGTTGCAAAGAAGCATGTTTTTTAGCATAACGTTCAGTGGCAGAAATAGGAGTAAAACGATAAAGGACACACAAAGGAAACATTAGCATATGTATCTAGACATCAATTGAGGATGGACATGATGCAACCTGATTCATAGCAGCTCGCAAAGCATCTGCAAAGGGAATATGACAAAGGAGATGGATACTCTTGATTGTAGGGGTACCCACTTGAATGACTTTGTCAAGAAGATTGGCACAGAGCTCTAGAAGGACTGTTGGCCGTGGAGGCGGTTCAATGCACTGACGGGCTGTCAAGTTGCAGTGAACAAAAATTGAAGACACCTATTTCGTAGGAGTAGGAAGACCAATAATCACATCTAGCGGTTTTGAGCAAGGTCGGCGTGGGAAAATAACAATAGCACCAGAAACAATTATTTCTTTGTAGGGGCAGTCCTTAAACCAAGACTAGATATGAAAACAAACACTATAAATCCAACGTTTAGAAGCACTAATATTAAGATCAGCTTGTTCTGATTCATTGAAATTCTTAACTTTGGAGACTCGGTCTCAGAATGTGCCAACTAAAAAGCAAACGAAATAAAAAAAATATCTCAGACTGTTCTATTTGTCGGTACATTCGTTTAAAAAGGTTTGTTTATTATAGATGTCACTGGATATTTTGAAGCCTACAACTGCCCGTATTACTGTTTTGAATTTTAAAAAGGTTGGAATCTTAAAGAAGTTTGGTATAAAGAACTCCGAAACGGTATTTTTCACGCCAGCTATCCTGAATCTTAATAAGCCTGTACATACCTTTGCATCCGCCGTCGAGGTAGGGGTTCCCTTCATATCCCGGCGAACAACTGCAAAGATATCCGGTGGCGCTGCTGGTGGAATTGTAGCATCGGCTGTTGTTACTGCGGCACGCAAACATACCTGGATTTCTCATGGCCATCTCGCACGTCTCGTTGCCGGCAACCCAATCCAGCACCACCGGCAACTTCTCCACGGCGGACCGGTACTTTGATTTCTCGGTGATGTCCTCCACATTAAAGGTGAAGGAGTTCTGCTCTACCAAAAAGGCGTAGCTGCAAGGGTTGAAAGATTCCACTCTAGTGTGTTTGTAGTAGCTTTTTAGCTCGATCTCGTAGTACTTGAATCCCTTGGGTATGGCTGTCTGGCAACAACCGAGGCCGGAACATGAGCCGCTGACAATGTTTTCCTGCCGGCTACAGATGGACATGCACCCTCCTGAGAACTCACTGGAGTTAAATGCCGTGATATAGGCATAGCTGTCACAGCCGATGACAGTGAACTTGTTCTGCAAATTGGAGAAAGTGTAAGGGGTCTCGCTCCCCGCTCCTCCTGTAGGACTGCTGTAGAACCTACCGGTCTTGTTGTAGCAGTCAAAAGCTCGGTAGTACCTAGCCTTCACTTGGGCTTCTGAGAGAGAGATGTTGAAGATCTCGACATTACTCGTTCTGAGGAAGGTCTTTTTGGGGGAGAAGGAGCCATTGCAACTAAGGTCGAAGCCGGTTCTGGCGCAGTTGACGCCGATGCCAAAAGGGTATGGTATCGTGAGGTTCCCGCAGCTCGATGGACACCCAGGAAGTGATATCTGTGATGCTGCTATGAGTTGGTTCATTATGACAAGAAAACAAGAGAAGGCTAACAACAGGGAGACCATCGCACACTGCCGATGGCTGTAAGAACGCCTTGCTAATTGCTAGGAAAATGGTAATGGAGCAGCGGTATACTACTATGCAATTATGCTGTTCAGCGGTTGGAAGGGTGAGCTGTGGACGCCAGATCAAGAATTTCGGTGTCTGTAAATGGAACGTTCTAGCATAGAAATAGTAAAGCAGTTCGCTTAGCTTTATTGCAAGAGTTCGATCGTTTTCGTATACTAGTCGGCAAACCAAGTCTACGACTAAGTCTAACAATCCATAATTTTAGTATGTATTATTTCATTTTCATTTACAAGACTCCGACCAAGTCTACAAGTAGTTAAACCATCCATGTCTTTTGTTCAGATCTTTTTTGTGCAAGTCAATCATCCAAGTCGCCGGCTGAACTGGGAGATCAAAAACCACTAGTCGTCCTGCTGGGTGCTATCTTTTAGAGTTTTTTCCCAAAACCCCCCTCTCTTTTCCTTAAATTCCAGAATACTCCCTCGTTTCAAACTAATTCCTAAAACCCCCTCTATGGTCTCTAACGGAAACTTTTTTTTTTGTCTTGTACAAAATGCGACGCTGCTTTGCATTTTTCTTTCTTTCTGTTCATTTTCTTTATATATTTGTTGACCCTACTATATAGGGGTGAGCAAATAATGGTCCAGATCGCAAAACCGGACCAGACTACTCAATTTGGTCTGGTCTGGTCCGGTCCATTTGAGTTCGGTCCGGTCCGCGGTCTGAGAATTTGGATAAGTTCGGTCTTCGGTCCGGTCTGGTCCGGTCCGGTCCAAAACCGATCCGGACCGTAGACTGACTTTTATATAAAATTTATATATATTTGAAGGTGTATTCTATAATAACTACAAATAAAGTACATATATAAGTATTAGTATAAATGTTTGATACTAAAGTTATATAATTGTTAGAAGTGACTAAGATTATCAATTTTGTACAATTAAATAAGTTGTAAAACATGTACAAAAGGCTGATTACAGTCCAAACGGTCCGGTGCTAGCACAAAACGATCTGGTCCCGGTCCGGTCCTACCTCGAATCGGTCTGGTTTACGGTCCATATATTGTTGAAATTCGGTTCGCGGTCCGGTCCGGTTCGATCAGGTCTGGTCCGGTTTTGGACAAATGCTCACCCCTACTACTATATTGCTTCAATGAATAAGAATGTATGAGAAAACAATATTTGAGAGTTGAGTCAAAACATGATTTTGTCTGAATCTAGATCCAATCCTGTTCCGTAATCATTTGATCTAGATTTATAACTCAACATGCACATTAAATACTTGCCAATTATAATAGATTTGACTCAGAGATTTCTAGAAAAAAATACTAATAGTTCCCTACCTTCTATGGTTGTCAAAGCATTCAACTTATTGTGTCCCACTTATTTTGATTTTTTGGCTCCACTACAGACGAGGCGTGTAAAATGTCTGTTCGGAACAGATTAAAATCTTAAAAAATCCAACCCAAACCCGATCTGACCAGACTTGACCCAAACATGATAAAAAAATTGCTCTGGTATAAATAAGAGAAAAAACATAACAAATTCAAATCTTACCCCAAACGGCCCAAACTAGAGAAATTTTTTGGCTCGACCCAAACATAACAAAATTAGTGTTTTTTCTCATATTTATACCACAGCAATTTTTTTATCATGTTTGGGTCAAGTCTGGTCAGATTGGGTTTGGGTTGGATTTTTTAAGATTTTAATATGTTTCGAACAGACATTTTACACGCCTCGTCTGTAGTGGAGCCAAAAAATCAAAATAAGTGGGACACAATAAGTTGAATGCTTTGACAACCATAGAAGGTAGGGAACTATTAGTATTTTTTCTAGAAATCTCTGAGTCAAATCTATTAAAATTGGCAAGTATTTAATGTGCATGTTGAGTTATAAATCTAGATCAAATGATTACGGAATAGGATTAGATCTAGATTCATACAAAATCATGTTTTGACTCAACTCTCAAATATTGTTTTCTCATACATTCTTATTCATTGAAGCAATATAGTAGTAGGGGTGAGCATCGGTCTAAAACCGGACCAGACCCGACCGAACCGGACCGGACCGCGAACCGAATTTCAACAATATATGGACCGTAGATCAGACCGATTCGAGGTAGGACCGGACCGGGACTAGATCGTTTTGTGCTAGCACTGGACCGTTTGGACCGTAATCAGCCTTTTGTACATGTTTTACAACTTATTTAATTGTACAAAGTTGATAATCTTAGTCACTTTTAACAATTATATAACTTTAGTATCAAACATTTATACTAGTGCTTATATATGTACTTTATTTGTAGTTATTATAGAATACACCTTCAAATATATATAAATTTTATATAAAAGTCAGTCTACGGTCCGGATCGGTTTTGGACCGGACCGGACCAGACCGGACCGAAGACCGAACTTATCCAAATTCTCAGACCGCGGACCGGACCGAACTCAAATGGACCGGACCGGACCGGACCGGACCGAATTGAGCAGTCTGGTCCGGTTTTGCGGTCTGGACCATTATTTGCTCACTTCTATATAGTAGGGTCAACAAATATATAAAGAAACTGAACCGAAAGAAAGAAACATGCTAAGCAGCGTCGCATTTTGTAAAAGACAAAAAAAAAGGTTTCCGTTAGATTGGCTGACGGTGTGACCATAGAGGGGGGTTTTAGGAATTAGTTTAAAACGAGGGGGTATTCTAGAATTTAAGGGAAAGAGAGGGGGGTTTTGGGAAAAACTCTATCTTTTAGAACAATAAGGACAAATGGATAAGGAACTATTCCCCAAAACACCCTCAAGTTGTTCTTATTTTTTCTATAAACCTCATAATTTAGGTAATTTTAATACATTGCTATGGAACAGGAATTAGTTGCCAACAAACCTTATTCTTTGCTAAAAATTCAGGGTCTCATAGCTGTTGTCAGTGAGTTGAACAACCCATTGTAAATGGTGATTTGACAACTCATAGGAGGTTCTTAGGATTGGCTGAACTAAACTTAGTTATTAAGAATTATGACAAGTTAGAGAAAACTTTTGAGGAAACACTGAAAAAATATTGGATTCTGACATAAGATCATGTTTAGAACTTAGAAGTGGAAAACTTGTCATACAACCGCCCCAGGATTTTGGTCCTGGTTTTACTAGGACCAGGCTGCTCCCTACCGGAACGGGTGCCGTGTGTATTCGAGATGCCTATGATGCGCATCTTCAGGTACATGTGCCATACAACCTTTTTACGTAGCACTGGAACCGCTTGCATGTGTTTAGATGGTCTACGTAGAATTGTTTTCTCTTGTTTAAAATCGGAAGTATGGACGTAGCCACATGGGAGCACGGGTAATCACATGCCCTACTGGTTGCCATCTAATCTAATATATACATGGAATACACTGGTCAATGGGTAACGATTCATCAGGCTGCTAATGCGGGAGCTTTCTGTGCCCTACACAGATAATGGTTTCTTAACTCTGTTTCCATTGGAGTAAAGAAAACCTATGCTTTGTTTTGGCCTTCACTGTTGCGGTTTGCTGTAGCATCAGCTGTTACACTTAATCCTGATCTTATGTTTGTTTCAAAACCCCACCCCTAAAAAGATAATGAGGCCTTTTCACGGCCACGATTAAATGGAACATAACAATTGATCCCTGTCGTTAAAAGATCTTATCAGTTTTTTAAGGTTAGGTTTTTAGGATAGATGTGTTGTGTAGATTAGTTGCAACAGGATCTGGAAGAGGGTTTTGTAACAGTGTATCTGAACCCGAACCCGTAAGTTTGTTGGCTTAGACGATTATATTTTTGGTAATGGCAATCACAACAAAAAATATTCTAATCATCTCATAAAGAAACACATTTTCTTTTAACTCGCTAGTCATATGATAATCAATTCTTCGATATGAGTAAATAAGTCAGCCGCAACCGTTGGTGAATGTACGATTCACCCAACCTCCTTTCCTTTATTGGGTTTGCTTTCCATTAAAAAACTGGATCTCTTTAGAAATCAATATTCAAACGTCATAATGCTAATTCTAGCATGTAGTCGGTTCTCTCTTTTTTTTTGTATCTTATCAACTAAGGCCGATTACATCAACTCAATTTCGAAAAAAGAAGTAAACATAGATTTGTCCTCTAGCAAGAGAGGATTCCTATAAGTGGGCAGTCGGTGGACGAACAACTTGGCTGTTTTAGGCAGAACTTAGCGAGTTGGTCCGCCAGCTTATTCTGGTCCCGTTTGAGATGTACCACATCTACAATCCCTACCTGCTGCATGCTTCGTCGAATCATCTTAGTTAACAATCAAGTACTTATCAGGCGGCTGGCTGATGCCTTTTGTCCAACGAACCGCGTTTCTGGAATCTAAGAAAATGATCCCTTCTGACAGGGGTTTCTGTTGAACCATTCTGACACCATGTAGGATTGCACGCAGTTCACCTTCCATGGCATCTGTGCCTGGGTTCATATGTGCTGAGCCGTGTAGCCACTCCCCTGAAACATTCCTAGCAGTGGCGCAACACGCCATCAAGTTTTTGGCCTCAGAAGTAGCCACATCCACATGTATAATCGAGGTGCTCATATGAACAGGCAGTGGGGATGTTTGGGCCATCTCGTCAGTCGATGGTGGGGTTTTAGACGGCATTGCCTTATAGATGGATTGTACTTGAGTTTTGCATAGCACCGCGAGGACCCTCGGAGGGATGGTCTTGTGTTCGAATATATGGGAGTTCCGGTTCTTCCAGAGGTACCAGAAAACCACTGCAAACGTCGTTCTCCATCCTCTGGTCTGCTGGAGTTCGATGAGGTTATATGTTAGCCAGTCGCCTACGTTGTGGCTAGAGAAGAAGAGGTTGGCGTCTGGGACTAGAAGTAAAGTCCATGTCGATTTGGCCTAAGTGCAGTCTCGTAGAACATGTAGGCAGTCCTCCTGCAAGCCACATCTAGAGCATCTAGCATCTTTGGTCAGTCTCTTCTTTGCTCTCAGCACATTGGTGAGGAGCCTGTTGTACAGCAGTAGCCAGAGATGTGTTTTGATTCGATGAGGAAGCTATAGGGACCAGATGACTTTGAATAAAGCTTGATGGTCACTCGGAGGAGCCTGGGAAATTAGTTTGTGAGCTGAGCTGGCTGAAAAAATCCCATGGGTATCCGATTTCCAAATACGAGTTCCCCGCAGTTTATGTTAGGAGTTGGCATGTGACTAATGATGTTTGTTGTTTCGGAGGTGAACCAGCAGCTGAGGAAGTCCATGTCCCATTCGCCATTGTCTATCACCAGACTTGAGACGTTGAGGTCTTTCAGGTCATCCAGGATCGAGAGGTTAGGTTTCAAAGATGGGACCTGACCCTCTCCGACCCATTCATCAGTCCAAACTATGGTGGATGTGCCAGATATTGCAATGGGTCTTGAGTTGTTCATAAGGAGTGGTAGGAAGCTCTTAATACTTCGCCAAATGTGGGATCCAGTGACTTTGAGTTGTCCTCTATGAATGTATATATTTTGCCATCATGAGGTCGACCCACGGTATGTGTCTTCTTTGGATGAAGTCCCATGCCAACTTCATAACCAGAGCTGAATTAAAGTCCTTTGCTTTCTTAATGCCCAGTCTTCCATGCTTCCTGGGCAAAGTGACTGTCTTCCCTGCTACAAGGTTGAGGTGCCTCGAGTTGGAACTTCCATTCCAAATAAAACTCCTGACTACCTGGTCTATTTTGTCGCAGATAGATGTCGGGAGTTGGGTGGACTACGGATTGAAGTACCGAGTGTGATCCTGCCGACTAGAGATAGGAAGTTGTTCTGCCAAGAGTTTATGTGCTTGTGGAATTTCTCCAGGATTGAATGATATAGCTCCTTCCCTTTTCTTCTGTTTACAATCGGGATACCAAGATGCCTACTTAGATTTTGGATCTCCTGAATCCCCATATTCCTGCAAATTTGGTTCTTTATAGATGTTGTCGTATTGAAGGAGAAGAATACTGAGGATTTTTCAGGTGATAGGAAGAGTCCAGAGGCATCACTGAATTGTTTGAGGCAGCGGCACACTGTCTTAGCCTGTTGAAGTGTAGCTTCTCCAAAAAAGGATAATATCATCTGCAAAGCTAGCATGGGTAAAGGCCAGCTTGGATCTGGAGATGATCATCGGTTTCTAGTTGCCCTTGTCAACTTCAGAATTGATGAATTGACTTAACCTCTTGAGACACATGATGAAGATGTATGGTGATAAAGGGTCACCTTGCTTTACCCCACAAGATGGGTGGAACAATCCCGTGGGATCCCCGTTCCAGAGAATAGACGAACTACTTGAGTTGATAATCTGCATGATGTTCGAGACAATGGTCCTAGGTATGGAGGTTCTGAGAAGAGATTCTTCAATGAAATACCAACTGAGCTTGTCAAAATCCTTAACCAGATCGAGTTTAAGCGCTAGAAATTTCTTCCTACAGGTCTTAGATTCCATGGAGTGGATGATCTCCTGGACTAATGTTGTGTAGTCACCGATCCGCCTCCCCGATACAAAACTTGATTGGAAGGGAGAGATTCACTCATTCAAGAATGATGTGATCCGTGCCACCAACACCTTGGATAAAAGTTTTGTGCAGACATTGTTGAGAGAGATTGGTCTAAAATGAGAACATTATTCCGGGGAGCTAACCTTTGGGATGAGGATGAGAATTGAGTCCACTGCAGACTGAGGGAGGGAGGCTCCTCTAAAAGGTTCCTGAACAAATTGGCATAGTTGGGGATGGAGCACTTCCCAATTCTTCTGGTAAAAAGACGTGTCCACGCTGTCCGGCCCTAGGGCTCTGAGAGGTGACATCAGGTTAAGCGCTCACTTGATTTCATCTTCGGATCAAACGGACTCCAAGGCCAGTAGCTACATAGAGGACATTGGTTTGAAGGCCCCAATGAATGAAGCACTAGAGGCCCTTCTAAGCTCCGAGTCAGTTTCCTGGTAAACATTAGAAAAGAAGGTTAGAAGAAGTTTTTTTTCTTGCTCATCCTCTCTCCATATGTCGGTGGCGTCTTTTAGGCATGTGATTTTGTTCCTCCATCTTCTAGCTTTGATTAAAGAGTAAAAATATTGTGTATTATTATCCCCCAGTTTGATCCAATTGCATCTTATTTTTTGTTGGCTTTCTACTTCGTCTCTGCTCAAAATCGCGCCCAGACGGGATTGGAGCTCAACAGTGTACAACACTTTGTAAAAAAGGACAATTATGTTATATGGTGTAATGTGGAGGGGAAGAGGTCTTGCTATATCAGAGATAGAGAGACTTGTAGATGTTGCATAAAACACTCATTTTCGGATGTTTTGGATGATAACAAACCCGCATCCTGTGGCCAGCTAAATTTACGAGTTAAAACATCCGACATATGTGGCACACAACAACTTGTACGGTACCCCCAACTATAAGTTTCTGACTTCACCGATGATAGAATGTGATGATAACGGAAAATAATTTCTCGTCCAACTCTATACATGCAATGTCTTATCTTTTGAAAAATCCTAGCTAGCTCATATCTTAATCTTGACATATGATACATCAATTGGTAGAACACTTCATGATATGGGAATCATAGATGGTTACTTATATTTTAATTATAAAATACATCAAATTCATTTGATTAATAATTGGAGTGTATTTAAGGGAGGCTTACGATGAGTTCATTGATTTGCCTTGAAGCAAGACACTTTTCCCACACAACAACATCAAAGTAGGGCCATTTCTCAGTGGTGGTATTCTCCTTCATGTTTCTAATTATGTAATCTCTTGTCAGATTTGTTCTAAGACTCCTCAATATCTTCACAGAACATTGCAACACATTTTAGGATGTATTTTTTCATCAAGGCCAAACATGCTGTAAAAGTCCATATAGTAATGTTAGAAATGTAAAATGAAATAATGTCAAAGACTTTAAAAGTGTAGCATAAATGTCTATATATCATTGATATGTCTTTCTAGATGAGGTCTTACAGGGCAGAATCAACCTTATGCCAAGATTCTATATATATTGACACTTTTCTAAAAATAGTAGCTCCTAATACTACTTGAAATCACTACGGTTGTTCCCAATAGGATTTCTCATTGCATCAAAGTAGGCTATTCGGCTAAAAAATATAGGCGTGCAATACAGAGACCAAGTGTCTTCTTCTAAGCATCCTACTCTTGGGTCTGTTGAGTCTTCTACTACTCCTACACCTATACCTTATCACGAGGGGTGATAGATATAAGGACAAACCTCATTGAAGAAATAACTATGCCATCATTGAGGTGGTTGCAAAAATGGTAGAACTCAACACTCTCAATGCATGATCATTTTTTTATTTTGTTTGTTATGTTTTACTAACTAGTTACCATTGACGATGATTAGCGGGAGCTCCATGAGCAAAGAAAATAAGGCAAGTTCATCAATGAGAGCCAAATGGATGAATTGATGGTTACGCTTGGTACTCAAGAGCATCATGGTCATTTTAGGGGCATTGGTGTAATGATCCATTTTCAACTTAGTCATCTAATTAGGATTTACTTGGATGATTACATGCTTAAGTAGATTGATCAATATTTAAACTTTATTAAGATGGTAGTCTAATTATGATGTTCTGAACATAATGAGAAACTCTAAGCATGACTTCATTTGAATAATTAGGGTTTTATAAGTGCAAACCCTAGTAAGCCAACACTAGGGTTTTAATAGAATATGAATACATAATTTGATAAAGATAGTGGTGTACTAAATGTTTTTTACCATTTTATTTATAACTCTGACTTAGTTTATATTTGGATACAGTATGAATAAGTCAAATGTAAGTGTTCTTGCAAATTTGAGAGTTTTTTAATGTTTCTTGACATGTTTGTGGGCCAAGTTTCCCCACGACAAACTCTGCCAACCATGCTTTCAGGCTAAAATATAGTAGTATGGTATTTGATTTTTATCTATTTATTGGTAAATCAAAATGAGCTAAAATTTTAACTATAGCTTGTTAACTCAATTCAAACATTATACTAAATTGTAATAATTTTTGAACGACATTGGAGTGATCTAGATGTGTTATTAGTTGAGTTTCTTATCAATAACATCTCGACCGACCAACTAGTCTGAATGAATCAAAAGGAAGACTAAAAATTATTTTTGGACTTATTATAAATGTTTCAAGAACATCAATTGATCTATGTGATCAACAAAACACCCTACTAGCTCAGATAATCCATGGTTCCTGTCCAAGAAACAGAATCCTACAAAGAGGACATGATTAGGGTTTTGAACTAGAAAATCTCTTAAAATGTTGATTTAGGAGTTTGGTTTCCTATAATTTGCAAATTTATGTAAGTTCAACTATATATATGATTTCATGTTGAATATTCTCTAATATGTCTAGATTCCATCCTCCCTTTGAATTGAACTGAAAACATAGCAAATCACCATCTTTTCTCTTACTTTCTCTCGTATTCTCCTTTTTTAGGGTTTTTGAGTTGGAAGGAGGAAGAAAAGGAGTCGATGGCCAGAACCTTGATGGATTTCTAGAGAATCAGATTATAGGAAACATTTTATGAAGGTGATTATCACCTTTGGTGAGTGTTTATCACCCTTTTAAGATTTGTAATCATGTTACAAGCCTCATTTTATTCATCTAAACTAAATAAGAGCATTGCTAATATTTGTATCCAATTGATTAATCAATTAGGAAGACTTTGGGGAAAGAAATGCTACTAATTTAGAATGTTTCTCATTGACCGATTCTTTTATAATTCCTAATCTTGATTCAATCTCTATGAAAAATCTTATGGGTAAAAAACTATGTTGTTTTATATGGATATTGCCAAAAATTAGCTTAATGTTCGGTATGCTTGGAAATTGAGTTGACAAATGTAGAGTTAAGTTTGAACTTACTAAGAATGAGTTCTTCCACTATATTTTCATATCTTTGTTAGAATCACATATGGCATGTAATAAGGATTGGTATTAGGGTCAAAAATGGAGTTATTCCATGTTTATGGTTAGTTTTTCCAGATTGACACATATAAGCCAATAAATCCATCCATATTTATGCTTGATGGATGAAGTGAGTGGAAATGGAAATTAGGGTTTCCATGTGTTTGAATATCCCAAATGGACCCCAATGCATCTTGATTATATTGTTGGGTAATATGGTTCTTAAGATGTCTTGAACTTAGATGACCTTATGAAAACCCCAAAAACTCAACATTAAGATAAGTACGAGGGATACAGCTCTATATTGTATATAACCTTGTAAATGTGAACATATGCTCAATTGTAGGTATTATTACTTCATTGGAAGATAAGAAGTCTAATTGAGATGATCAAAACCTAATGCAACCATTCTAGTATCATATATGGAATCATGGTTGAAGATCACATGAATGCAAATCTTTTATACAAGTCAGATAATAATTAATTTAGAAGATGACTATAGATTTAGAGGCAAGAAGAAGTAACTGTAATCCATGATACTTCATAAATGAAGAGTTTTACTAGGAATTAAAGGATTGTTTTTATTTACCTAAATTCCATTATAAGTCAAATGACATCAGCATGTATCCAGATGAAATATAAGAAAGGGACAAGGGTGAACTAAATTGTAATGATAAGTAATGAGTGACATATTAGTAATATAAGTATGAGGAGGTCTTTTATTTATTTACATTAAATATATTTGGGTTGACATAAACTTAATGAAATCCACTAAAATCATACTATAAATGATTCCAATGAGAGAAAAACTTTATGTAGTAAATAAAATTAGAATGTTTTTTCCAGTATTAGTGGTGAACATGAAATGAAAGAAGTTGAGACTAATGAATATGAAATGAAGGTAAAATCATGAAAATTAGTATATGGATCTAAAAACCAAACCCTAACCCTAAAATGATGAGATATGTGGTTCTATTGAATAGTGATCTTAAATGAAGATTAAAGAATGCATATAGGTAAGTTGCAGTTCAATTACAAGATGAGGTTCAAGGTTGTGAATTTATTTATAATAATGTATTCTTGGATTGTAATTGTATGTTAGAATACTTGTATTCTGAGGATGATCTATATTGATGGATTTCAAGTGAGACCACATATTTGTTGAACAGTAACCCTAATTGAAGAATGGTAAATAATAGAGGAGTGTTAACTGTGTTATGCACATTTATGATTTGAGACTAATTTATATCTACAAAAATCATACAGAATAAGTATATGATGTATTATAAATGTGTTCTCAACACGATGAATGGCATAAGATGTCTAAAATTCTTATGTTGTTGCTAGTTCTAATGTCTTTTGAATATTAATGATACTATGATGTGGAATTAGCTGATAAGAAATATTTTGAGACAAAATTAACAAGAATTGATTAAATTTGAGAAACCACATTTAGGGTAAATGTTGGATAATTAGATTATGTCTCAGGTTGATAGCCCACTAATGATTACTGATATGAGATGATGTGGAAATGGAAAGAAATATATATTCAGTAATTACATATTTGTTGTGCTTCTTGTTTTAGTCATTGTCTTTCTTGTTATTATTAATTTGCTTCAAAAAATTCTGGTTGCACCAGAAGATACACATATGATAAATTATGACCCAAATATTCTTTAAGATGAGTAGAAAAGATTAATAATAAGTGAAATGATGACACATATAGTTCGGTGCCTTGAACACCGTGAGTTTCCCCTAAGTTCCATACTCGGAAAATGAAACAGATCTCCTTGTAGTAATCAAAAAATTATGAAAAGGATCTTTGGAGTGTGGATCAATACCTTGAAGGTTAGACCACTATAATTTAGAAGTGATTCACGTGTTGTGATTTTAGACCTAAATCATTTGTTGTGCAAGTCTATGTCCATGAGGAACAGACTCTAATGAAATGAAAACTGTGAAACATGTGAAATATGATATATGAGATATTATGTTATGTTGGTTCCTATCTTATGTACCTAAACTAAGGATGTTAGCCTCTTTAGGAAACAATGTGGTGGATCAGGTTATGTTGTTGATGTCTTAGGGTGGCCAGTTATACCCTGAGATATGAACGGTAAGTCCTTGATACGAGAATTAAGCGTGGTGACCTCTACTTGGTAAGGTACGAGCCAAGTAGTTTTAGGACAAATGAAACAAAGATTAAAAGATATGAAGAAAAAAAGTTGAATGATTGTTACATTCCTTTACTGCTACTTGATAAATGTATTGTTGTTGAATATGTTTCTGGTTGTGGAAGTTAGTCATTCTTTAATAAATATAATGTGTTGTCTTTTTGTACATGTCTACTACGGTAGGTGATCTTAAATGTTGACCATTGGTTTATGATGTGACTAGATATCCACTTTGAATATGATTTTGGTTTACTTGTCACTTAATAATTTCTATTTTGTATACATGTCTTATGTGGACTTCAGCTTCAGGGTTACATGATATGTTCCTGTTCTAGCTAGTGGGGTGTTACAAAACATAAACTTGTTGTTTTTCCCGATTCTAAATGTTAAATATTGACTTATTACCTCTAGAAAATGTTCTAATTGACTAAATGAATGCCTTTATGATTAGTGACATTATGGTCATGAATTAGAATTCCTATGCACTTGAATACTCTGTTAGAATTAGTCATATCTACAAGTTTCTTTCAGGTGCAATATACTTATGATAATGTTGATGCAAGTGCCTAGCTTGAGTGGGAGGTATCCACTTGTTGGGCTCAATATGAGTCTCATGAGGTTGGTTCAAATGTGTTAGGTATAATCCTTTTGCCACAAAACTATTTTTACCCAAATCCTAACTCCAAATGACTACAAAGTCAATAGGGATAGGACCAAGGTGTTCGTCCCTAGAATGGTATTATCAAAGCGTGAATGTTGAAGTATAAAATCTTAGCATACATGATCAGAAAACATGATAAAGAAGCAACACAATCACAACATTCAACCAGATATATTAAGCAACATTATTTTATTACAAGATTTCAATTACATATTCAAGAGTCAAATTGTACAAGTCTTCTCTTGTACACTAGGGATCTTACAACAAATACACGTGACATAGCTGAGCAAGCCCATCAACTTCTATCCATCTCTGAACCTATAAAATATGTGAAATAATGTAGGTCAACAGACAAGGTGTTGAGTACAGGGTTGAAGGATACATATATATAACCTTTGAATAATTTGAAATAGTTGTAGAAGTAACGAATAAGAATAAACAAGTTAAGTATTTATCCGTGTTTTATACCATTTTGCTCCAATTACATGAATAACATCATATTTCATAAGGCCTTTTTACTAACTTTTCATTGGAAGAGTCAATAAGGGTGCTCAAGATTAGCTAACCCTTTTCTACATAAGGGACCTCAAATCCATCGCCAAGAGTTAACCCTTTTATGGACATGGTACGCTCTATCTTAAAAACTCAAGTAGGATGCCCAACCTCTTGCCCTTACCCCGAGAATATTGGTAGGTGCAAAAGGTTTGTATGTTGGAGTTTCTATATTATGTTTGCAAGTTATAAAAAAGGTCATGAAACAAACATCGAGTACAATACTAGAATACCACATTGAATATTTGAGCAAGTAAACAAGCATACATATGTATCACATTTCAAGAAAGAAATCTATATTCATAGAATTATTAAATCTCATACTTGATTTGTAGATTCATAACCTATTCCTTGACCATCTAGCTATAAGAAACACCTGATTAAGAAGTAAGATTGTATGCATGAATTACATTCTCATCAGTAACCCTAACTAGCTCTATGTTTAGGTTTATGGCCAAGTTAGGTTTAAAAGATGCTTATTAGTACATTAATGATTTTATAGGTCATCATGAAGGGGGGGTTTAGGTTTCATGTCATTCTGAGGTTCCATTCATTTTCTATGATCATTTTAAGGTTTGAGTCACTTACGTACATTACAAGGTCATTAGACTCATCATAGAGAAACCAAGATCAAGATTCATTGAGACATGAGGACCAATCATAGGAGATGATTTGGATCAGTAATATTAGGACATAAGAATAAATTCCAATTAGGTGGATATCCCGTAGGGTATAAACATCACCATGCCAACTTTAGGTATAAGCCTTTCAACATACATGCATGCATCAACGTAGTTTGTATGCTATTAGGCATCTACATAAAACTTAGTGAACATCCATAGAAATGTGACCAAGAATAAAATAATCAACTCTGAACTGAGAGGGGAGAGCATAATAATAGGGCAATATCGAGATTAGAGCATAAGCAAGGAAAACAAGTCATATGTGTCAGACTAGGTCACCACTACTAGACTTAGAGTCACGTGTAACTTTATGATATATAAGAGGGAGATCATGAATCATTAGTATCTATAATAGTCATAGGGATATTGATTTTAAAGTTTTTTAGGCATTAGATATCATTTAGGAACACGATTATCCAATTAGTGTATGGTACATCATTAGCATGCCCAACAAGCCACTTACCACACTAAGTCATCAAGAGTAGATGAAAGATGGTTAGGGTTCTCAAAGAATCATAGAAATGTTGATTTTGGGGATCTAAGATATTTGGATACATTATCTAAGTCAAACACATCGCTTGACCAAAGTATAACAAACATTCGCATAAAGGGGTCACAAACATGCATATTAGGTCATTAAGAGTATAAGAGAGGTTATTGGGGTCTCCTTAGTTCTCCAACTTCATGAAGTCATTGATTTCATGATTGATTAAGCATTTATATTTATTGGGTAGTAAGATTAACATCAAAAGGTCAAATTATATCATTAGAGTACAATCAAGTTACATATGTCACTACAACAAAACATCATAAGGCCTAAGGGAAAATAGTCAAGGACAAATGCCCTGACCATATTTAATAGAATCTTGAAGGCCTATCCCTGATCATATGATGTTTTAAATTCCTAACTAAATTAAAATCCTATATTTTAATTATCCCCTCCCTCAATACCCTAGTGCTGTCTTTCTAAGTATATTTTCTTTCTCCTAAGTCGGTCCCATCTCGTTCTGCCTGGCGGCTGGCACAATACTCGTCCCATGTAGGAGCGTCGTCAATCGATCATGAGTTTATTTGGTTGCAGCTCTTTAACAGTTCAACTTTGTGTCCATCCACTTTCTTACGGTTAATATCTACTCAGGATTTGATGTATTCATTCTCTACTGCATTTCCCCGCGGTTCGCCCCTGCCCATCCAGGAATGATGGTGTTGGAAAGGAAGTAGTCCAACCCGATGTGGGAGACTAAGATGAGCATTTAATTTGATGGATAGGATATGTATTTCATTTTAAAAGGTATGATATTGGACAATAGAATGAACAGAAAGAAAACAAAGAACAACCCTACGTTTTGTCAGGCCTTGAATCTCAGAATTGTTCTCATCGTCCAAAATCTAATGTAGAAATATAGAATTTCTTAAGCATTGTGAATATCCATCATGTCAATGACCTTGTCTAGGCTAGTTTCTTACGTTCATCCTTCATGCATTTGTTTTCCTATTGTAATGAACCTCTATGACGAGAAAGATCCCATCTCCTACCTTCTCTTCTCTTTCTTTAATTCTCTAGTCATTGACGTTGATGTGTATCTAGAGACTAAGGTTTTGGTCATAGTGCTTCCAAGTAGTCAAGTTCATGGTTTACCCTAGTGATTGTGTCACACCCTAATCTTTGTAACCTACAAATTGCATGATTAAGTTATTAATAGAATCAATTTATGATATATTTATGTTTACTATAATGTTCCATCCATTTTGCATGATCTTCGGATGTAAAGGGAAACAGAGTGTATAGAGGGTCTTTTATGCAATTTGGATAGTTTTGTAATGTCCTTGTGAAGTTTGGTGAATACATTTGTAACTCAATAATATGAGGCGACAACAATAGAGGAAATATGACGAGTCTACTTAATGGTTTGAGCCTAGGCCTAGTTATGATCTTAATATTCAGAAAGCAATGTAATTTTGAGCAAAAGTATCATTAGGAAGTTTCAATTGAGAAATTAAATTGATTCAAGATTTATTTTCATGATTTATAATATGATTAATCTCATGGACCCTTGCAAGACTATGGAATGAGCCATGTTTCCTAGAGTCCAATTTTAGCTCAATTGGGCCAATTAGGTTTTACAAATAGGTCCTTGAAGTAAAAATTTAGAAATCTAGTATTCTCACACATGATAAATACTTGTAATATTTTTAATAGATGAAGAACTAAAAAATAAGATCATACAAGAAATTTCAGATAATTGTGGATTATCTAGTGATCTGGATAATTAATTTAATAATTATCCAAGTCTTACTTAGAAGGTAAGTTTAAAGTGTTTATCTATTTGATTTTGACCAAATATCTTATCCAAGGAAAGATAATAAAAATATAGTGTTAATTATAAAATTTGGGATCAATCAGAGCTATAAACTAGGCTATATAATTATTTCTTTGGTTTGGACTTAAATCAAAAAGAAGAAGAAGAAAAAAGGGGCGACTCCCTTCCGCATCGGACCAGAGAGCCGCGCCCAACGAAACAGGGGCCGAACATAGCCCCAAAAAATGGGGGACCTTCCCCTTGATCTCAATTATACAGGGTTGTAAAAGACGCATATTCCAGTTTATGAGGGGCTAGCAAGCCCGATCTAAGGGTTTCGCATGACAGAGAGAGCGAGAGAAAGAGAACGTGTGAAGAAGAGCCATGGTGGAGTAAGCAGGCAGAGGCTAACAATTTCTGATCTTGGTCTAATGGTGCTCGTCGATGGTACCACCCAAGTATACTATTTCCTAAAAACATTTCTAGAATATAATTTGGATGTATAATATTTAATATCTGCTGGCCAGCCAAAATTATATGAGTTTGATGTTTTGTCAATTAAAAATAGCAAACAAATTTTGAAATTCATGAAAATTTTATTGATTGTGTATTTTGATATGCTTAACATGATGACAAAGACTGGTCTTTCTTATATGAAGTTTTATTGAGGTTTTTGATATAAACCCTAATAAGGGTATTTTGGGTATTTCACTCATGACCTGATCATAAAACGACCTGGCATTTTTATTCAAGACCTTACCACATTGTATGATCACTTTTTTCTAGAGATATAATGGAGTTTGTTAAGTTATTATGTACTTTTGGACCTAATTGACCATTATGTAGAATAATAGATGATTATCTTGAGACAATAAGTGATAAATATGCCTAATTAAGTTTGAATATTATTTATCTAGTGGTATTCTACTTTGATCTCATAATAGAGTCAAGTAAGATTACTATATGTGACTATGTTTGAGATTTCCTTATTATATGATCTATATCTTCATATTTATTCATAAGACAATTTATGTCTTATTTGAGTATAAAGATTATAGTAATTATGTCATAAGCATTTTGATTTAATTTCAATGCTAGTATTTTATGATTATTTTATATTAACGTTATATCTAGTATAAATAAGAGTCCTAATTTAAGATTACAAGGTTAGGGTAATTGGAATTTGAGATTTAAAGATGAATATGGGATGTACACATGGACGTGTTGAAATTTGATGATGTCCAGTTAAATACATTATGAATCAAGGAATCCAGACTACGTTAAGGATCTCCTCAAACAAGGTGAGTGGTGCATGCCATCAAATTATTATTATGATTCATCCAACCCATATTCTAAGTAACTTACAGATTGAGTTACTTTCATACATTTAAGTATTAATGTTCATCTGATATCCAATAATGCCTTTATTAGTTAGACATTGTTCAGATGAAGTCATTTTGTGAGAACATTAGATTATAAATTTTAGCTACTTTCAGATGTTTAGCATTTATTATTCAGTTCAATTTATTTCTCAATCCTTTAGACACATAAATCGTATATTCGATATCAGAATTTAAGTAAGTGATATGTTAAATGTGAGTTTCAAATGAAGGCTTATTTAGACAACAAGAACCTAGGTTTTAGATTTAATATTTAGAATACTCATTGTGAGTAGTCAGAGATTAGATCCACATACCTAAGAAGAGTCTCAGATCCAATCTCAATTATTTAGTAATCAAGATACATATTTAGATTTATATTCAGAAGATTAAGAATTTAGTTTAGTTGAACAAGATTGCAGTTCTTATTAGGATAATTTCATGGTATTAGATAAGTAAGACAAATCTACTGAGATATTCAGATTATATTAAGATTCATATTTACATTCAGAATTCAGTTATCAATATTAATTTTAGTATAAGATAAGTTCAGATTCGAAAATCAGCAAAGTTCAGCTATCAGTATTCAGTTTTTATTCAGATTAAGAATTAAGTAATTTTAGACTTAAATTAAATAAGTCAAAATCTTCACATAAGACATTATATGATAAGTCCTCATTTAGTTAGTCCTGGGACGATTCATGGGCATCTGTTGCCAATTCAGAGGAGTGTTTACTCCAATTTAGAGGTACTTTGGTACCAAGCAGGGCGTAGTTACGCCAATTCAGAGACACCTCAGTGTCATTCAGAGGCATGTAGTGCCAATTCAGGGTACTTTGGTACCAATTCAAGCGTAGATACGCCAATTCAAGAGGACTTATCGTATAATGGTGGCCACAAATCAGATAAAAGGCATAAATAAAAGACATATTAATTCAGCAAAAGTTTAAGTTTTCATATAATAGTTCAGCTTTTAGTTACATCATGGTTATGTTTATATTATTAGAAATTCAATGCCACTTACTCTAACCTAAGTTTCCCTTTGTGCATGGCTGGGGATGAGATGTTCATAGGTACAGAACTTCAATAGATGGTCATGACAACAGGGTGCAACTACAAATGTAGGAGGTTTGCTTGGTGGGGTGCCATCTACAGGATCCCAGAGCTTGTGATAGAAGTACAATGTTTTATACGTTATGGTTTTCTTATAAGTTTTGATGTAACTAAAGTTTCTATTCTGAGAAGGTGATGAGAATTCATTTCATAAACATTCTATAATGTTTTTTGTCTATTATTATTGTTATATGTATCATGATTGTGACACTTCCTAGTTGAAAAAAAATATTTAGCTTCCGCTCATGTTTTATAAAATTGGGGTGTTACAATATGGTATCAGAGCAATAATGTAGATGGCCATCAAGCATATTCTCATGTTCTTAGTTTAGATTGACCATTAGAAACCAAGTGAGGCTGGCAAATTTAGAAAAGCAATTAGTAATTCCAGTTATCAAGGAAGTCAGTGAAAGATAGTATAATTTGGACTAGAGGTTTAGTCGGGCAATTGAAGTTGAGGTACATATTAGGGTTAGTGTCTAGATGGTTTAGACTTTTATGCTAACTTTAGATTTGTGTATATAATACCCTCTCTTTTTCCCACTTGTTTGTGGTATGGGACACAAGCTTATGAGATTTTGTAGAGGGGATGTTATATGCATAAATCTAAACTTATTATGCTTGTCGCACTCTTTCTAGTGCATATGGTACGGGACATGTGTACAAACAAGTGAGATACGCATGATAAGACATGGCACTTTTAGATGTATGACCAGTCGGCATGCATCAGGAGGTGACAAAAAAAAGGTTGACACAAAAAGTTTGAGGTAGATGGTCACTTAAACCTAATTGCATATCTATTAGAACCCTAGAATGCATACCAGACTTAAATATTTTGAAATAGTTGAGTGACTTAGATTCAAAGTGGATATTGATTGGAGATAGATGGTGTGTTTTTCTAATATACTTGATTAGAATTAGAGAAGTTTTGATTTCCAAGGAGAGATTACAGATGCAAGTTTAATCATGATGGTTGTTAAGGGAAACACTTGAGGATAATAGAATTAATGTTATGAACCGAGTTCAATCTTAAGATATAATGATTGATAGGGGTGATTATAGTCTTTAAAGTTATACATGAGGATGATAAGCATATGGTGATACAAGATATGTGATAGTACACACCATTGGTCTATGATCATAGTAATATGAAGTTCTACCTGATGTTGATATAAGATAAAGTTTAGAAAAGATGATTGATCAATGTTTCTTTGTATATATCAAGGGATAATAATGGTTTTATGGTAAGATAGTGACTATGAATACCTTGGGCTTATCCTGATAGGAGCACTGTAATAAGAGGAGGAAACGTCATCTTGACCCAATAGTGTGGTATATGATTAGAGGAGGAGGGAGTCTGAATGACTTTAGTGTGATTTTTTACAAACCAAAGTATGTGGTCCATGCCCATGAGTATTCAGTTATAGTTACACTAAATATGTTTACATGATTCCATTCCACTCATCATGATGTCCATAATTTACTTGATAATATGACCTCGAGTTAAGTAATGTAGTTAAGATTGGTTAATGAATATTTAGATGTAGGTGAATTACTCTTAAGGTAAAGATATGTTATGTATGTCTCCCAAGATGATCATGGTTTATAAGGTAACTCCATTAAAAGTTATGATTTAATATTTCATGATAAGTATTTGTCAGCCTCAACATATTTACATGATTCTTAAATAAGACTATCCCAATTTATGTGATTCAATGTTCTAATATATTAAGAAGTGACCTGTTAATAATATTTCCTAGAATGATTAAGGTCTAAGTATTAAATATACAATAATATTATAAGGTTTGAATGCATTAAGTATCCAAGATAAGATTCTTATATTAAGATTTAATATCATGGTAAGTCCATGAGGTGATAATGCATTAAGATTCATAAAAAAAATAGATTTATTGCGATGAAATGAGATTATGGAGTTAGACCCAGGCCCTAGTGTAGGTCAACTCAAGAGACATGACCCAAGCCCTTAATGCAGGTCATGAGACCCAGGTACCAGAGTACAAGTCTCTAGAGAAAGATACATAAAAAGAGAGAATTAAAAGTAAAGAAAGAGTATTCATTTATGTTTAAGATTTTCCTTCATATTTCTATGTTGGTTGTGAATAATAGTTTGATAAGGATGTTACACATAGTTGGTTATCCACAAGGAGGTCATACTTTGAAGGTTCCTGTGAAACTTTATGACAATCATCAAGAGTTAGTAATGTATGTGAAACCCTAAGGTGGGTAGCTTCCTATAGCTCAAATGAATTTTGAGGAAAAATTCCTAAAAAGGAGGGTAGCATTGTCACACCCTAATCTTTAGAACCTAGAAAGTACATTATTAAGTTATTAATAGAATCAATTTATGATATATTTATGTTTACTATAAGGTCCCATTCATTTTGCATGATCTTTGGATGTAAGGGGAACAGATTGTAGAGAGGGTCTTTTATGCAATTTGGATAGTTTTGTAATGTCCTTGTGAAGTTTGATGATTACATGTGTAACTCGATAATATGAGGGGACAACAATAGAGGAATTATGACGAGTCTACTTAATGGTTTGAGCCTAGGCCTAGTTATGATCTTAATATTTAGAAAGCAATGTAATTTTGAGCAAAAGAATCATTAGGAAGTTTCAATTGAGATATTATATTGTTTCAAGATTTATTTTCATGATTTAGAATATGATTAATCTCAGGACCCTTTGCAAGACTACGGAATGGGCCATGTATCCTAGAGTCCAATTCTACTCAATAGGGCCAATTAGGCTTAACAAATAGGTCCTTTGAGTACAAATTTAGAAATCTAGTATTCCACACATGATAAATACTTGTAATATTTTTAGTAGATGAAGAACTAAAATATAAGATTATAGAAGAACTTTTAGATAATTTTGGATTATCTAGTGATCTGGATAATTAATTTGGTAATAGTCCAAGTCTTACTTAGAAGGTAAGTTTAAAGTGTTTATCTATTTGAATTTGACCAAATCTCTTGTCCAAGGAAATATAATAAAAAGATAGTGTTAATTATAAAATTTGGGATCAATCAGAACTATGAACTAGGCTATATAATTTTTTCTTTGGTTTGGAATTTTATCAAAAAGAAGAAGAAAAACAAAATAAAAAAGGGGGTGACTCCCATCCGTATCGAACCAAGAGTTGTGCCCAAGGAAATAGGGGCCGAACAGAGCCCCAACAAAAGGGGGACCTTGCCCTTGATCTCGATTATGGGGGGCTATAAAAGTCATAGATTTCAGTTTATGAGGGGCTAAAAAGCCCAGTCCTAGGGTTTCACATGAAATTGAGAGCGAGAGAAAGAGAAAGTGTGAACAAGAGCCATGGTGGTGGAAGTAGTGTAGAGGCTACCAATTTCCAATCTTGGTCTAATGGTGCTTGTCAACAGCACCGCCCAAGGTAGGGAGGTTGGATGGAGGTAATAGACTTTGGGGCACAAGCTATGACGACTTGAGTGTCGAGATCAAGGTTGCCAAAGGAAAACCCTGCGGATGTGGTAGCCTACATAGGTAGAACAGGGGAACTCCCATTGTTCAGGTTCACAGGCAAACAAGGAGTTGGGTCCTACTGGATCCATGACCCAGAAAGTAAGGAGAAGGGGCCGCATGTCACAGTCCTTTAGATCTCAAATCAACGGCTGGTGTTGATCCAAATTGAGGTATTTTCAAAAATTCATATCTTGAGATTGGGAACTCAGATTTTATCAAACAATGCACCTATGAAAATCTCTTCAAGCATACTATCTCCTACAAATATTTTCATAATATAATTTGGATGTATACTATTTATTATATGATGGGCAGCAAAATTATATGATTTTGATGTTTTGTCAATTAAAAATAGCAAACAAATTTAGAAATTCATGCAAATGTTACTGAATGTGTATTTTGATATGCTTAACATGATTTCAAAAGCCTGATTTTTCTTATATGAAGTTTTATTGAGGTTTTTATTATAAACCCTAATAAGGGTATTTTGGTATTTCGCTCATGACTTGATCATAAAATGACCTGGTATTTTTATTCAGGACCTTACTACACTGTATGATTACTTTTTCTAAAAATTTGATGGAGTTTCTTATGTTATTATGTACTTTTGGACCTAAGTGGCCATTATGTATAATAATAGATGATTATCTCGAGAAAATAAATGATATATATGCCTAATTAAGTTATATATTATTTATATTATGGTATTCTACTTTGATTTCATAATATAGTCATGTAAGATTAGTATATGTGACTATGCTTAGGATTTTTCTTATTATATGATCTATATGTTCATATTAGTGCATAAGACAGTTTATGTCTTATTTGAGTACAAAGATTATAGTAATTATGTAATAAGCATTTTGATTTAATTTCAATGTAAGTATTTTATGATGATTTTAGATTTAATTTATGCCTAGTATAAATAAGAGTCCTAATTTTAGGTTACAAGGTTAGGGTAATGGGGGTTTGAGATTTAAAGATGAATAAATGATATACCCATGGACTTATTAAAATTTGATGATGTCCAGGTAAATGCATTATGAACCAAGGAATCCAGACTACATTAAGGATCTCCTCAAACAAGGTAAGTGGGCCATGCCATTGAATTATTATTATGATTCAGCCTACCCATATTCTAAGTATCTGATAGATTGAGTTACTTTCATACATTTAGTTATTAATGTTCATATGATATCCAATAATGCCTTTATTAGTTAGACATTGTTCAGATGAAGTCATTTTGTGAGAACATCATATTATAGATTGTAACTACTTTCAAATGTTTAGCATTTATTATTTAGTTGAATTTATTTCTCAAGCCTTTAGACACATAAGCCGTATATCTGATATCAGAATTTAAGTAAGTGATATGTTAAATGTGAATTTCAGATGAAGACTTAATTAGACAACAAGAACCTAGGTTTCGGATTTAAAATTTAGAATACTCATTGTGAGTAGTCAGAGATTAGACCCACATACCTAAGAAGAGTCTCAGATCCAATCTCAATTATTTAGTAATCAAGATACATATTCAGATTTTTATTCAGAAGATTAAGAATTCCGTTTAGTTGAATAAGAATTCAGTTCTTATTAGTATAATTTCAAGGCAGTAGAAAAGTAAGACAAATCTACTACGATATTAAGATTATATTTAGGTTCATATTTACATTCAGAATTCAGTTATCAGTATTCATTTTTAGTATAAGATAAGTTCAGATTCAAAATTTAGTAAAGTTTAGTTATCAGTATTCAGTTTTAGTTCAGATTAAGAATTAAGTAATTTTAGACTTAAGATAAATAAGTCAGAACCTTCACATAAGATATTATATGATAAGTCCTCATTCAGTTAGTCATGGGACGATTCAGAGGCATATGTTGCCAAATCAGTGGTACTTTGGTACCAAGAAGGGCGTAGTTACACCAATGCAGAGACACCTTAGTGTCATTCAGAGGCATGTAGTGTCAATTTAGGGTACGTTGGTACCAATTCAAGGCGTAGATATGCCAATTCAGGAGGACTTATCATATAATGGTGGCCACAAATCAAATAAAAGACAGATATAACACACATCCATTCAGTATAAGTTTAAAGTTTTCATATAATAGTTCAGCTTTCAGTTACATCATGGTTATGTTTATCTTATTAGAAATTCAATGCCACTTACTCTAACCTAGGTTTCCCTTTGTGCATGGTTGGGGATGAGATGTCCGTAGGTACACAACTTCAGCACACAATCATGACAAGAGGATGCAACTACAACTTTAGGAGGTTTTCTTGGTGGGACGCCATCTAGACAATCCCAGAGCTTGTGATACAAGTACAATGTTTTATATGTTATGGTTTTCTTCTAAGGTTTGATGTAACCAAGTTTCTATTTTGAAAATGTGATAAGAATTCATTTCATACACAGACTGTAATGGTTTTTGTCTATTATTATTGTTATGTGTATCATGTTTGTGACACTCCCCAGTTGAAAAAAAAATATTTAGCT
The DNA here is from genome assembly GCA_963693085.1 of Alisma plantago-aquatica. Taxonomy (NCBI): domain Eukaryota; kingdom Viridiplantae; phylum Streptophyta; class Magnoliopsida; order Alismatales; family Alismataceae; genus Alisma; species Alisma plantago-aquatica. The sequence goes on from OY856415.1 coordinate 469,472,242, forward strand.
TTCGCTCATGTTATAGAAAAATTGGGGTGTTACATATTGCCTCCCAAGATTCAACGCTAATGCAAACACTTGTAGAATATAAATTATCTAAAATTTGTAATGTACCCTACTTAAAGATTCAGGATAATCTATCTTGATCTGGTGCTTGTTGTGTTCTCGCCGCTTGAGTGCACTAGTACACATACTACCTTTAACGTCAATTTCAAAGCAACACTCATATGGGAGATAGTAAAGGTAGAATCCTATGACGTCGGTTCCAAAAATGATGACACATAGATGGCCCCGATTGCAACCCAAAAAGAACTGACACTGGTAGGATCCATAGTTGTCTGTTGTTTTAAGAAAACTGTCGCCAATCTCAGGACTTTATCGTTGGTTATTTATGGAAAAACTGATGACTAATTCCCTTCCCAAACAAAAAGATGTTTGGTTCATAGTCATCGGTTCAGGTAAAAACTGACAGTACATCTACAAATTGTCGTCGGTTATGAGTTCATAAACCACTGCATGGGTTAGGACATAGTCGTCGGTTTCTTGTAAACAACCAACGACGTATAGCTTCATTGACAGTTATTATAAACAACCAACAACCAAGTGTCATTTTTTTAATGCCAGCTTGCAAGCCTGTTGTCCAGATGGTCAGTAGGATGCAAAACCTGTAATTCAGTTCAAAACTGTAGGTTTATTACATCCTGTGATTTCAACCTAACAAACAGGACACAAACCTGCATTAACAAGTTGATCAAGACTATATATATACATCATGTGATTCACACACATATAGAAACACAATTAATTTATTCACATGATTCACAAATATGTAGAAACTTGTAGTTCCATTCATTCATCCTTTTTCACATTCATACACATGTAGAAACCAACAATTTTATTCATTCATCTATTTTCACATTCACACACATGTAGAAACCTACAGTTCCATTCATTTCTTCCATTTTCACATTCACACACATGTAGCACATTCATTCATTCATCTTCACATTCACACACATGTATATAGATCAAATTTCAATAAGACGATTCAAAAAAATTCATTCACAAATGTATATATAAGTACCACATATATATAGAAATAATGACACTAAAGTTTAGAAATGCCATTCTTTATCATCAATATCCCAATCGTAATAAAAAATTACCTCCCTTTCAAAGGCTTTTGGCCATTGTTCTCTTATGTCATCTAATTGTTCTATCGTATAGGGTGCATGTACATCTAATAGCTTTTCACCTGTAATGAAGTCACTAGTTTTAAACACTTACAAAGAGAATGATGTATATATATAATTTATAAGTTTGATATTTTCAGATTATCTAATGAGACTATATATACTTATGATGATCAAGACTATATATTACTTGTTCTATGTTTTTGATGTCTTCTGCGGTATATCTGACAATCAAGTCCATATACCACATCACGTAGTACGCACATGCCCAATCATTGTCTTGTACAACACACTAAATATTCCAACATACAAAATGTTAATAAATAAAAGTAGGCATAGTTCACATAAATAAAATATGCATTGGAGTCGGGGAAATACATCCACATTCTTCCAAACTATCACTTTCTTTTTCTTGTCCACATTTCCTCCAGCATTTTTGAAATCTTTTAAAGCCCTATATGTTAATGTAACACATTGAATCGTATTAGTAAATAGTCATGTAATAAATGATGTTAATGGATATAAATATCAAAAATTTCCCATGTGTATAATTGCCTCTTCAAATTGTGTCCCGAAAGGTCTAATTTGGTCCCCTTAGAATCTAGATATTAGACAGTCATCATCTCGGGGACAACAATCGATAACTCCTAATGCTTGCCTCTAGTGATAGAAATTAAAAAATATATAACTCAAAATCTACAATGAAATGTAATTTTCTTAAGTCAAAAATATAAGAAAAGTAAACTTACCCAACATTATATGGAGCTATTATCACGCTCTTTTTCTTTTCACCAAAATATTTGACGACGATATAGTAGTATAAGGTAACTAATGTAGGGTCTTCATTTACATGACTGGTCAAGGATGGAACTAGAAATCCCACATGAGTCATTTTAAAATCTTTACAGAACCTATGGAAGTGGTTGCAAAACTTATATTATGTATGCATTAATATATAAGAAAATAGATCACCATATATAAAATGAGGTATATACATATATAAATAAGATTTCAACATTTCCATATCTCTATCATAGACGAATTCATCCAAGCATAATGAAACAACTCCAAAATATCCTCTAGAAATATATTATTATCGTATGATTAGCCTATAGCATCCTCTTCCATAGAAAAAACAATAGGTGAAGTTTTAGAATGTTCACCTATCCATATTGCCATACCCCCTACATTGAGGACCTATCGAGTCATATAGGTCCTTTGGAAGCCAACTAGGTACTTGAGGAAGAGGTGGAGCTGGAGGAGGATGAGCCGTAGCAGGTTTCTTCCCTTTTTCCTACATATATAATTTCATATCAGTTGTCAAGTATATACATATACCAATTAGCTTAATGTAAATGTACCATACATGATCAGTATAGATGACTCTCGCATTGGTCCACAAGACCACTCCACCTTCTACTTCACCAATCATGTCAACATCTGGGTGGGCATATGGAAATGGATGTTGCCTCCAAGTGGGGAATACAAGCATCAGGCTCACACGAACTGCACCATCAGGTACTAGAGTGCCATGAATCGTGTACCCTGGAAGGTGTGGTTAAGCCTTACCCTCTACAATGACGAATTCTTTCAATTTTAGATGGCATGGCCTCAACCCATATAAATTTACATAGAGTATGTTATATATACACATAAACATATCATCTTCAAAAGACTAGATATTATGTCATAAAAATACTTACAGTGAACTTTCTAGGTGGTGGGTCTAGAACATTACTCCCAACCACCTCTACAGGATCACTCCCAACCACCTCTATCGTAGGGGAAGAGCAAAACGCCACAGGTACTATCTGAGTGGCAGCCTGAGATGTCTACCACTTGCTCATTTCTTCCTAGACTCTATTATCAATTAACTCATCTACCTATACATGGCCTACAAGAAATGATTTTTGATTCTTTAATTCCCTTTTCAATAACATTCTAAAAAAAGAATAGGTTACCTTAGCTTTTAAAAATCCCCCTATTTGGACATATTTGTGCTATGATGGCCCAAAGAACACTCTTAGGCCCATACCAGTGCCTGCAGCCCTAACACATCCAGGATCCTCTGGGTTAGCGGGAGCAACTGTCAATTTGTCCCTTGTGCCCTCACGAATGAACAAGCCTTGACTCCTCTGCTTGTGAAGCTCCCGCTAATCATCATCAATAGAAATTGGTAAGTAAACATAACAATCATCTATACTAATTGCTTTGAGAGTTGCATTTTACCATTTTTGTAGCCGCCTAAGTAGTTGCAGGGTTGGTTATATCTCCTTTTTTGTTTTGCCTCCCAGCTATCCACACATCATGGTGATGCAGAGGTGTGCGAGAAGTAGAGGACTCAACAGTCTCAGCAGTAGGAGCAGTAGGTTGATGAATGGAAGACGTCTATAGTTTTTGGTGAAGGGTTGCATAGCCACCTAGACCCATCATGTAGTCATGCACATTCAGTGCACGCGTTTCTCTTTGAGCATCAATGACAGCCTTTTTAATAAGCACATTGAATTTTTTAGTAACAATCAAGGTATATCGTAAATAGGTGAATTCATAAGAATGTATATTAATTAAATTGGAGTGACGTTAAATACCTTGAATTCATCGGTATTTCTCTTGGAAACAAACACCCACTCAGTCGGGTCCATGTAGTTCCATTGCTCAAGGGCCAACTTCTTCCTCTTATCAGCCTCTCATATGTATTGTTGGTTGAGAGTTGTCCTATAGTTCTTTAGGACCCTCCCACAACATTGCATCACCTTTTTATGATGTATGCTTTCATCCAGTTCAAATATACTCTGCAAAATTTCATATATTTAATAGAGTATTGACCGCCTAAATTGCGCGTCCTAAAATTGGAGGCAGATTTGAAGTAGTCGGACTTTTACATTTATAACCTGAAACCTTCTAGCCCCCCACAACTTTGTTTACGGGGTCGAAGTAGATATACGGGGTCGAACACAGGGACAAGGGTGGTAGTGTTTAGAACACAGAATCGACACGTTACACTCAGGCAAGGGTAAAGAGATGGAAACGTTCCCCAAGGTAATAGCAGGGTAAGGTCGATAAAACAAAAGAAAACTATCTCCAAATGGAGCTACGAGGGAAAATTAGGTTTTAAGCATTTATCAGTTTTTAGGGATTTTCGTGCAACAGAAATAGAGAGATAATACTAGCGCTAAAGCAAGGTACTAAGGAGAAAACTATAGTAAAACAAGCGGCAGCAGAAACATCGTGTACCCCTCCTCTCAAAGTGGGTACCTCCAACCAAGCCTCAACACCCCTCTCGAGGTTGCTGGGCTTAAGTTAGAGTGGAAAGGTTACTAAAGCAGCTCCGATTCTGGGCACTCTCGTACTCCAGAATCGGACCAAACACTAGAGCCACAACACCTCCCTCGAGGTTGTTGCAACGGGAAAACACGATTCAGTAGCTAATTGAAGCACGGTCCAAATGTACAAGCTAGAGTTTAGATGTTAAACATAGCAATCATCCAACAAAGGTACCAAACATAAAGTAGCAGATGATTAAGTCTCTTCTATTTCCATAAATATATAAGGGTCTGATTACATTGCATAAGATAAAGGAAGTAAATGACTGAAATAAGGGAAGATAAATGTCCCCTTCTTGATTTAGAAGGACGACATACAGCAGCAGACTCTCTAGCCCGATACCGGGTAGGAGCCTTGCCCGATACAAATGTGTCGGGCGGCACACCCTCTAGGGCGACACGCGCACGATGGGTGGATGTATCGCGCTGGGCGCCCTGGCCCGATACGATCATCTCGGGCGGTACCCTCTCGGGAGACACGCCGTGACCGGCGATGCGTGTCGGGGTTCGGTATCGTGCCGGGCTAGAGTGTTGCTTCCAAGTATCGGCCACTCCTATCGGGTACTCTTTGTCGGCCGATATCGGCCTGTAGCGGCGCCCGGGACGGCCCTAAGTGAACCATTCCCTCCCTCTCGGGATGGGGAAGTGCTCACCTAGAATCGCCCGACACAACCTCCCAGGCACGACACACTAGCTCCCAGGTGCTTTCCTCCATTAGCTCTCTGGGGTTCGGAACCGTCTTTTCGGTTTCCTGTAGCTTCTACTTATAGGCAGCTGTTGGAAGAAGTTATGGTGCTCTTGACGCCATGTGTCCTTCTTTAGTTCTATCATTGCGGCTTCAGGGGTGCCCGATACGTGTATCGCCCGGCAAAAAGTTGTCGGGCTGTTGGTCATCACGACGAGTGGCGCCTGCCGGTGGGTGACCTTTATCGCGCGACACACTACAGCAGTCGTGGTGAGTCCGGCTCCCTGTCGGGTAAAAAGACACATCGCTCGTCTGCTTCCTTTCGCGCGGCTCCCTTGTGTCGTGCGTCGGTGCATCGTGCTACCCTATCGGGCAAAGAACGTATCGGTCGACTTCCTGGAAAAAGGCCGATGCAGGTAGAACACGTTTATGGGCCGGGACGGCCTTTTTTCAATGATAAATGAGTCAGATATGGAGGAAAACTCTGCAAAAGATGGAAATATTGATTCAAGAGCGGTTATTGCAAAAGTACATATAAAAAGAGAGGAAAATAGTTTAAAAGGGCAGTTTTGATAACAAAATAAGGGCCAAAAACATCACAAAATTTGGTGTTATCAACTCTCCCAAACTTAGCATTTTGATTGTCCTCAATCAATATTTAAACTTTATTTTGTGATGCTTCTTCTTGACCGGTGTAGTTTTCAGACCATGGGTTAGAGCGAGTATTGAGGTGTCTTTCTGAGAATATGGCCCGGTCACGAACAACAAACTTTATTTTCTCCTACCTCATTTAAGCAAAAAATTTCTCTACAGCTGCGACGAGACTTTGGTGCATGATTCCGAAGTTAGCTTTCACACCAAATACCTTTAGGGGTAGAAAGTTGTGTGTTGGGTAAGTTAAGGCTTTTTGGGTTTTTCTTGTTTCCCATTAGTCCATCCAGGTACGGGTTCGTTAACGGGCAAGTGGTCCCTGTAGTCCAAGCTAGTTGGCTTTAGAGCAGTGATTTCACATCCTACGTACCACTGCCCCAGATCTACCATGCCTAAAGATGGGAACTTTTGGAAAACAAGTGTTTATATATATTTTTTCCTTTTTCTTTTGGCACAACTCTCATGCTTTTATTCACTCTCATAAGGCTATTCTCTCTTTTTGGGATTTTTGTTGGGTAAGGGAAAACAAGAGGAATTTTGTTGCTGTTTGGGCAGCTTTTTCCTTCTGTATACACTTCTCTTAGCTGTTGCGAGATTATTTTTCAAAATTTTTTTTGGCATGGAAAGTCGTAGTCTTTTGTCGTTTGGGGTTGCATTATCAGAAAGACGTAACAAAACTTGCGTCTCCTTAGGCACATAGAAAATAAACTAGCAAGAAGTTGTATCTGATTTTTACTATATAGCGACTTTGTACATATGTAGGGAGGCAAAATAAGCTAAATTTTTGTATGATCAAGCATATGTATATGTACACATGATATAGAAGAAGAATAAAAGAACAAAAAGGTCGTGTCTGAATTTTTTTTTTTTGATTTTTTTTGTACCTCCCTCACTGGTACATGGTACCCCCCCAAACTTACTCCACACTCTGTCCTAGAGTTGTGAAGTAGATAAGGTAGGGTAATGTTACCCCAGTGAGGGTTAGCCGGTGAGCGCACCTACGCCAGATAGAAGCTCCCACACATATTCTCCTCTTTATCTGTGGTAATTGATGTGGTGGAGCTGGTCAGGCGTCAATTCATTTGATATCCATTCTAGCACGAAGATGTCGCAGTCATTAGATAAGGGAATCTGTTGTGGACTGCGGTGGCAGAACTGAAGCTCGTGCCATTTGGTTGTTGATGTGTCTAGGAATGGTTGAATCAGCTCCGCCACATCCTCTTAGTATTTTCGTACTAGGCACTCGAGGGAGGTCAACACTGCCGATGTACACTGCACCGGATGGTCTTTGTTGCTATCCGAGCTGTTGTAAAAGATTCCTACTCGTTGGCGAGTGTACACTATCAGGAGTGTCTAGTGGTTGTAGTGCAGGATGGGTAGGAAGATAGTCTGTGGAACCCTGCTCTCCAACTCTGCCAGAAATTCTTGCTTTGCTCCTATTTCATCGGCAAGGCAGATGTCGTTGAACAGCATTGGATGAGCTATATATGCGTGTTCGAACCTTGGCTATAGTGTTTGGATGTAGGCGGCCGCCACAGATACCGCCAAGCATCCTCCATCTTTTACCATGTCCCTTAAGTCATCAATCAGGACTATGACATTGCGTGCCTCATAAATGACATCTGTTGGGGTAGAATCGACTAACTTCAGAAGAAATTCATTGACCTGCTCCTGCGTGAGTGTAGCGCACAAGAAGCGGTCGAAATTGTTGATCAGTTCTTCTGATGTTTCAGGCGGAGTAGGGTCTTCGAATCCGTGCAATTCCCGTAGGATCTTTAACTGCTTGCCTACCTCGTACATGTCTTTTTCCATCTCAGCCTTCTCCTCTAGAGTGTTGTTGGGCTGTGAAGATTCTTCGTCGTGGTCGCTGTCCAACAGCTTCTTAGGTACCCCTACATCTCAGAAATAGTGCTCTTCTTTGATCAGCAGCAGGGCATACATGCTCCTGGGTTGGTAAAAGTTTGGCCCTGGAGGTGCCTCATATTTCCAAATATGTTGAGTAGCTCCATGGAGCGCAAGACGATAAAGGCATTGTTTCCACTTCCCTCTTCGGCTTGGATGGGGAAGTCTCGGATAGAAAAGAAGTTCCAAACCCCTTTGTGACGTTTGACTCCCTTCTTGATAGCTCGTAGAAGATGCAGCGATAGAAGCCTCAGGTGTTTGTCCTCCGGGCGGCTGAAAACAAGCCCGGAGCATGGCACCTCATTACTGCTGCAGCTAAGAAGCTGCACATCGTGGTTCCTAAGGTCTGCCACACAGAGGAACCACACGTTGTGGTGCTTGTACGGGACCAACACGAGGTTCGTGTTATGCTCTTCGACGTGCTGCAGCATGTTGGCCACCGCAATGGAGTCTGGTACTCCCAATATCAGCCTTCTCGCCAAGGTCGGGGTGGAAATGTATACTGTTCTCTGACCTGTCCCGGCACTGATGTTATCCATTATTGCACCTTCAAGGACCCTGAATAGCCTTTTTCCTAAGACGGATGGCGAGCGGAAAATGCTTTTGAGTGCTCCTTGTCGTACGGAGAAGTATCCGTCGCTCCAGACGACGTCTTCTTCATCTGCCTGTGACCTTAAGACCTTGTTCAGCAATTTCTGGTCTATGATCGTCAGGTAGCTGATGGCCCTTCTGTCGAAGTCAGCCATCTCGAAGGAAGGTATCTCTGACAGTGTAGAGAATGCATCTGCCATCGAGCGTCTTCCTCTGGGGGGTGTCTTGCATTGGCGGCACATATGTCACCCCCCTCTCCCTCTGATTTTTCAGAAGAGTCCTCCCCGATGCTGATGTCTTCGTTATCATCTTCCGCCTCGTCGAGGGGACTGAGGGAGCTGTCTCATCTAAACCGTAGGAGCTCGCCTATCCTGATGGAGCTCCGTCGGCCGATCTTTGTGGCGTCCCTTCCTCGGACATTGCGGATGGCCCGCTGGAGGAGGAAGAGGACGATGATCTCGAGGAGGCTGCCGAAGAAGGTGAGGAGCCAGAGCCAGGGGGCGACAGAGACCTTTTCGGCTGCCTTCGGTGCGGATGGTCGTCTCCCCTGTTCATCTTCTCCTCGATCTCGTCGAGGCGTTGGAGGGTCTACTGAAGCATGGCGTTTAAAACCTCTAGTTCGCCGGGAAGGCTAACTAGAGTCAGCAGTTCCCGTTCCTGGCTGTTCAACCTCTGCTGGAAAAATGAAAACTTGCGGGTTAGAGAAGTAAATGTAGCCGAGTGGCTTTCGGTTACCTCCCGCAAGTAGTCTAATTCGTGCCCCAGCATTTTCCCGAGCGACGGAGGGGTTCCTGCAGATCTCCCTCTCGTCCCCGCGACACCTCTCTCATGCGAGGATCTACCTGACGAGGTAGAACCTATCTCGATCGTCTGCGAGGTGGACACTGCTGGGCGGGGCGTCGGCACCCTTGCGGCCATCACTGCCTTACCTTTTTGTCGTGGTTGAGATGGTCGTAGCGTGGGTGGATGCTGCTCCACCTCTATGTTGTCGGCGATCTCGTCAGCAGCCGCAATAGGGGACACCGGCGGCGGTGTCAGTGTTAGCTGTGTGGCTCCGAGCTCCATCTCAAGGATCTCGGCGAACACCTCATTACTGGTGTCTGACTATGGTTCTTCCTCGGCCTCTAAAGGCACCATAGAAATTTCGGGGGCTGCGGCCGTCTCTTCTATGGCAGCTCCCGTGGTTGTTCCTTCGACGACCTCAATGATCGCCGGTTCTTCTTCAGCCACAACAGGTTTTGTTGTGATTATGGATGGTATGGTAGGAGTGATGACAGCTCTATCAACTGTTGTCGTCTGTGGCTCTGGATTTGCAGTTGGCTCGGCGAAGGTCATTAACGCTTTGCCCTGCCTTGGGTCGAGAGGAATTGGTTCTCCTCTCGCAGCTGCCCTCTCCTGAATTCTGGTGGTGGCGGTGTAAGCGGTGTCTACCGCCACAACTTCTATTTCTTCGGCGGTGAAGACCAGCTTTTCTACGTCATAGGTGGCACAGCGAGGGAGTGGAAGGAGGGCATATGTCCTTGCAAACTTGTAGAAATAGCATCTCTCCTCCTTCTTTATAATGTTGGCCCTCAAGAGGTACTTCAGGTCGATCAGTTCATAGCCCCTTGTCCTTGACAGATTGCGCGACTCCCGTGGATACCCAAGCTCAGCCTCTATCAGGTTGACTATGCCACCCTTGCAGTATTCCTTGGTGGCATCCTTTATTGGGTGCAGCATGTTCAGTAGAAACTGTCCAAGGTTGATCACTCTTCCCTCCATCATGTGCCACATGATGTGGAGTTCTTCAGTGTAAATATTGCTGGACTCGTTCTTGCTGAACTGCAGGCACGCCACCAGCTTGTGCACTATTCTCTAGAAACATGAGTGCACAACCGCCACCTTGCTTCCCGACTTAAACGATGACTCGCCGGTCAGCCTATTCCAGAGCTCCACTGGGTTGAACCTGTCTCCTTTAGTGATTCGTTCACCATTATTCATCTGATTCTTCTCTTCCTCACTGGAGGAGAAGATCCTGTTGAGCATCTTCTCAGAGATGGCGTGCTCCGAGTTGTACAGCCGCACTTGCAGTCTGTCTACTCCATCATATTCTTCAACTTCTTCAGCAGTATTCTTCACTCAGTGGAGGGACGACATGAACTCCCACGTGAGTTCCGTGTAGGAGGAAGAACAGCTGAGGCAGATCTTCCTCAGTCCTGCCGTGGCGAGGACGCTCTCCAGTCTTTCAAAAATACCCAGTTGAATGAAAGAAGACTGGTGGCAAAATCTTCTTGGCCTGTAGAGCTTTATAGCTAGTTCTGCATACCGGCGTCCATGCTCGTCATCTCTCGACACGAACCTTCCTGGCGTGTGATCCAGGGGTTCTGCCGCTGCTGTTGGGGTTGTTGCTGGAGCTGCCACTTCTCCAGTTCTTGTTCTTTTTTCAGCAGTCGATGGCCCAGCTGCTTTGGGATTCAGGCGTTTCTGCCCGACCATTGTCGTTTCAGCTTCGGCTTCGGTGTTGATTCTTCTGCCATGCTTGTCAACTCGAACGACGGTCTGCTTTGTACGGGCCATGTCTGTTAGCATTAAACAAGTTTATTAATCAATTAAGCGCCTATATTAGGTAAGCAGAATTAAAAATTGATACTGGTGTTAAAAGGGAAAAACTAAATGCACGATAAGATTCGGCCCGATACAAAAATTACCTGACACCACTATATCGGGCGATATGTAGCTTTTAAAGATGTAGGCTCATGCCCGATATGAGATCCGATGTCATCTGTCAAAAGAACATTTGAGAACAAGACGATACGGCAGAAACTACGCATCAGGCTCTTCACCCGACATGGGTATGACGGGCGGTACAGTTGCAAAAAAAAAAGCCCGATAGGGCCTTCCTGAAAGAAAAGCCACGTGTCGCCCGACAAAAAATCAAGCGAAGCGGCGCGAGGATGGGTGACACGGCTACCGCCCGATACGGGGTATCAGGCAAACGCGAGCTAAAGGTGCGTTGCCCGACATACGTGTCGGGCGATACAAGGGAGCTCAGCTAAAGTTGTTAGTCTGGTAAGCTAAGCGCGATAGGAAAGTCGTGTCGGGCTAGCCAGGACGATACAACTGTCGGGCTATACCTTTGTTGTTTTCTTAGGTTTTTTGCACGACGCAAGAGCAGAAAAGAGATGTGCGGCACGGGAGCAAACGAAGGAAATCACAGCATGATACAGGTAGGTGAAACAGTAAAGGCAGCAGCCCGACACGATAAAACCTCTGCGCTATATATAGCACTCACAACCAGGGTAAAATGGGTAATTCCGGGTCGCGCGTCGGCCGTTGGGGTAAGCCATTCCTGAGATGGGTAGTCCATCCGTCACGGCCGTTGCGGTGCCCGAAACACCATCGCCCGATATGAGCGCGTTCAGCGCGCCAGTTGAGCTGCTGCCCGATACGAAAACTTCAGAACAAAATCGAGGTGAAAACTCAAAACAAGGCGGGGGGAAAAGCGGTCGATGGACAAAAAATCATTGGCCTAAGGTTAAGTCCCCGGCCTCAGATAGTATTACCCATCTGGGCCTATAAAATAGCTTGGTGGCCCATAAAACAGAAGAGTCAGCGCACGTGGCGCATGTGCTGACTCGGGCCTTATTACAGTCCAAATGTCCATAATGTTCGTTTTGCAAGAAAGTAAATAACATCATATTCTAGGAAAAATAAAAAGCTCGGGCTGCCTCCGGAGGAGCACTAGAGACTGTGTCGCCAGCTCGACCGCTTCAGGTTGTTCACCTTCCTCTCTCAACATCATCCTTGTTTTGTAACTCAATCTGGTTCTTTCCTGATCACAGCCCCACCTTTTTGGCAGTTTCAGTGTTGGAAGGAATTTTTCCCGATGGATTCTTGATCAGTTCGGCCATCTGAGCTAATTGATGATCAATCTGGCATTGATGCGTCTGCATATCTGCCATCTGGACCTGCAATGAGTTCAGAACACCCGAATTCGAAAGTGCACTCTGCGCTAACTGGTTATTGATTGTGTCCTGTCTTTTTATGAAATCAAACAGTTGTCCGACCACGTCTAATTGGTTTGGAACCTTGTCCTTTTCCTGCTCTTTGGTTGATCCTTGGTATTTAGCTTGCCCCTGGAAGTTTCCTTTGTTTGACTGGATGTGGGTGTTTTTGGTGAATTGACTCTGCCCTCCCCTTTTCTTGAAGGCTTGAGATGGCTTTGAGGGAGTATGCAGCTGATGTGAGTTTTCGACTGCATCCTTGTTGCCATAACTGAAACCGGGATGGTCCGGCCTTTTGAAGTTAACAAAAGAGACATTCTCAGTCTCCTCATCCTCAGATTCAGTATCATTTGATGCGTCGGGTCGAGTGTAGATGCAGCTATCTACCCCGTGTCCTCCCTCTCCACAGGTAACACACTTCATAACCTTCTCGAATTGCTTCTTTCCCTTCCCACTGGAATCTTTTAGCTTCTTCAAATCAGTTGCGATCGTCTGGATCTGAGAAATGATGGTCTCCAGAGCCTTGGATTCAAAAGAAGGTCCTTCACCAGCCTTCTTATCTTGTCCCCTATCGGATCTATCATAGTCAGTGTCAGCTTGTAGCTCGACCATGTTTTTGATGATCCTTTCGGACTTGCTTAGCTTCTTTCCCAGAAAGTCACTTCCTGCTGCTGCATTCAGTGAAACCCTTTCGTCGGGGGTTAAACCGTTATAGAAGGTGGTGACCAAGAAACCTTTCTTGTAATTGTGATGAGGGCAGTCCCTCTGATATTCCTGATATCTTTCCCAGGTGTCGTGGAGGTTCTCGTTTGGCTTTTGCATGAAGGAAGTTATCCTTTGTCTGTTCTGCACGGTCTTCTCAGTTGGATAGAACTTGTTCACGAAGGCATCCACCAGTGCTCCCCATCCATTAAGGGCTTGGTGGGGCAGCCCCAGATACCATGACAGAGCCTTATCTTCCAAAGAGAAGATGAAGCCCTTGCAGTAGATTACCTCCTGGGGAACCCCCCGCATCTTGATGGTGTCACAGATATTTTTGAAAGCATCCAAGTGGTGATAAGGGTTGTCATTCTTAGAACTCCCCCTAAAGACTTTGTTTTGAATCATGGAGATGACTGACGGCTTGAGCTTGAAATTGGTGGCGTGGAATCACGGAATGATGATAGGGCATCGGGAATTGTTAGCCTTCGTGGAAGCTAACTCCCTCAGAGTCTTTACTTCTTCATCTGAATCATCATTGTCGCTGCCTTCCTGGCACTACTCCTGATTATTGCGGTCCTCCTGTGTCTTTGGTGATGACGGCGTCTATCCTGGTGATGATCTTCCTCGGACTGCTCCATTTCTGGATCATCATGCTGATCATTGCCGTTGTAGCAGTCGTTATCTTCCGGTGGGGGCGAGTGAGGTCTAGCCCTCCTTTGGCGTTCGCCTTCAGAAAGGGGTTGTTCAACACGGGGCGGCATGTTTGATGGTGTCGGCGCTCAGGTTAGCTGAAGGTCTTCCCTCCTGAATAGTTGAGCATCGTGTAATAATCAAGTTAGAAAACCTGTTATTAATAATAAGAATCAATCATTTCAGGTAAAGAATAATGAATAATAACAAAAAGGAAAAGGAGTGTTGTCAAGCTCATTTCTAAACTAAAGGCACTGGAGTGTAGTTAGTGGATTTGGGTTCATCAATAGTACTATTTTTCCTTGTCCCCGACAACGACGCCAAAAAGTTGACCTGCCTAAATCAGTGTTTAGGAAAAATTAGGTTTTAAGCATTTATCAGTTTTTAGGGATTTTCGTGCAATAGAAACAGAGAGATAATACTAGCGCTAAAGCAAGGTACTAAGGAGAAAACAACGGTAAAACAAGCGACAGCAGAAACATCTTGTACCCCTCCTCTCGAAGCGGGTACCTCCAACCAAGCCTCAACACCCCTATCGAGGTTGCTGGGCTTAAGTTAGAGTGGAAAGGTTACTAAAGCAGCTCCGAATCTGGGCACTCTCGTACTCCAGAATCAAACCAAACACTAGAGCCACAACACCTCTCTCGAGGTTGTTGCAATGGGAAAACGTGATTTGGTAGCTAATCGAAGTGCGTTCCGAACGTACAAGCTAGAGTTTAGATGTTAAACATAGCAATCATCCAACAAAGGTACCAAACATAAAGCAGCAGATGATTAAGTCTCTTCTATTTCCATAAACATATAAGGGTCTGATTACATTGCATAAGATAAAGGAAGTAAATGACTAAAATAAGGGAAGATAAATGCCGCCTTCTTGATTTAGAAGGACGACAGACAGCAGCAGACTCTCCAGCCCGATAACGGGCAGGAGCCTTTTCCGATACACCCGTGTCGGGTGGCACACCCTCTCGGGTGACACGCACATGACGGGTGGATGTATCACGCGGGGCACCCTGGCCCGATACGATCATCTCGGGCGGTACCCTCTCGGGCGACACACCACGACCGGCGATGCGTATCAGGGTTCGGTATCGTGTCGGGCTAGAGTGTTGCTTCCAGGTATTGGCCACTCCTATCGGGTATTCTTTGTCGACCGATATCGGCCTGCAGCGGCGCCCGAGACGGCCCTAAGTGAACCATTCCCTCCCTCTCGGGATGGGGAAGTGCTCACCTAGAATCGCCTGGCACAACCTCCTAGGCACGACACACTAGCTCCCAGCTGCTTTCGTCCGTCACATCTCTGGGGTTCGGAACCGTCTTTTCGATTTCCTGTAGCTGCTATTTAGAGGCAGATGTTGGAAGAAGTTATAGTGCTCCTGACGCCATGTGTCCTTCTTTAGTTCTATCGTTGCGGCTTCAGGGGTGCCCGATACGCGTATCGCCCGACACAAAGATGTCGGGTTGTTGGTCATCACGACGAGTGGTGCCTGCCGGTGGGTGACCTTTATCACGCGACACGCTACAGCAGTCGTGGTGAGTCCGGCTCCCTGTCGGGTAAAAAGACACATCGCTCAACCGCTTCCTCTCGCGCGGCTCCCTTGTGTCGCGCGTTGGAGCATCGCGCTACCCTATCAGGCATAGATCGTATCGGTCGACTTCCTGGAAAAAGGTCGATGCAGGTAGAACACGTTTATGGGCCAGGACGGCCTTTTTTCGATGATAAATGAGTCAGATATGGAGGAAAACTCTGCAAAAGATGGAAATATTGAGTCAAGAGCGTAGCGTGGCCTGTTATTGCAAAATTACATATAAAAAGAGAGGAAAACAGTTTAAAAGGGAAGTTTTGATAACAAAATAAGGGCCAAAAAGATACCAAAATTTGGTGTTATCAAGTATTCTAAAAAATATAATTGTAAATAACTTCAAAAATAGAATTGTAAATGATAATATCTCACACATAGTACTTTCTATACTAACTCTTTCTTCCCTTTAGGAATTGTATGCCAAGATTCTGCATTTACACTACAATGGCTATGAGTAAGAACCATAAGATATGAAACAAACGAGTTGTAGTTCTTTCTGGGTGGATTTCCTACACGATCAAATCCACAACCAATTTTGGTCAATTGCCCCTTTATTGTAATAACTTGTTCATCATTGTGATGTCCCTGATTTTTTGATTTTGCTCATCACGTGGCACAAGGTTTTCAGGGGGTATATCCTCAACCTAAAAATTGACAAAAAAAGGTGACATGGCACCTCACCCTTATATAGGATATAACTTATAATGGACATATAGCTAGATATATTGTAAAACTTACATTGTGACATGACACCTCACTGTCATGGTAATCATCATCACGATCATCATACTCATGGTCATCCATCTGAAAAAATGTCATATAAAAAACAATCAAATGTTGTAAAGTTCACATCGGTCTAACATTTTAAAAAAATAAAACATTTAAAAAAATAAAAGCATTCAAAAAATAAAACATTTTAAAAATAAAAACATGCCTCTAATATTGAGATCTTTTATCAATTAACATTCCTTCGTTGTGATCTTTGCACACATATAAGTCATTGTTAGCTTCAATATTTGGTGTTGGCAACCCAACCAAGAATGGACTCAAGTCATCATACTTATCATAGTAGTCTTCTTCATATTTAGGATCTTCAATGAATTGTCTTTTACCAGGAAGAACAACTGACCATTTTTCATTTGTAGGATCATTATATAAAATACTTGTTTCTCATGTGGTTCACCCTTCTCACCAATCTTTTCAAAATTCACTAATGTGAAACCCAATTCATCCACTATAACTCCTTTGGTGTTATCAACCCAATTGCACTTAAAGAGCGGAATCCTAAAATTTCTATAGTCAAACTCCCATATGTCTTCATTAACATCGTTATATGATATTTTAGCTTCATGTGGACTCTTATCTTTTGTACTAGAAAAAACAATGAAGATGCTTGAAGGGTGACCCCACTGTTTTAGACAACGTCTTATCATCTTGACGCTTTGTGTAATATGAGAACCCATTTATGTCAAACCCTTCATAAGAAATAACATTTATTTTTGGTTTAAAGGTGAGGCATTTGATATTTTCAGCAATATTATTTGGTGTTTGAGATAGTTGATGTAAGACTTTATCTTCAAACAACTTAATAAAGGTCTTGTTATGCTCTCTAGCAATCCACATTGAAATGGCTCAAGGATATTGGTTCTTGATGAAATTGGTATGTTCCATGATATAAACACTCACTTCGTCATTGTTGTGTAAAATATACAGGTGAGCTTGTTCCAACAGCTCACGGCTGATTACTTTCATTCATGCTCCTTATGTCCATTTTCCAGAATAGTCCTCAATATTCATGTCATTTACAGGAGTGTCATTACCACTCAGAAAGTCATTGCAAAGATCCATAACCTCTCTCGTGACATAATCCTCATTAATACTCCTTTCAGACTGATAATGATTTTGAACATCACCTTTAAAAATGCTCCTATATTGTTCAAAAGGATACATCCAATGCAAGAAAATTGGTCCCAATATTTTGACTTCCCTAGTCAAGTGGACAAAAAGATGTACCACGATATCAAAGAATGAAGGAGGAAAATACATCTCAAGATGACATAGGGTAACAACCACTTCTCTTTGCAACTTATCGAGATTCTCAGGATCATAACTTTGATGCATAGACTTTTGAAGAAGAAACAAATCCTGGTGATTGCAAACCTTACATGCTTTGGCAGTATAGATCGAATTGCCACGGGCAATTTTTGTTGCATTAGAGTGTGGAAATCATGAGAATTAAGACCTATTAGCTTCAGATCATTCATTGATACCAATCTATAGATGTTGAAAGAGTAACCATGTGGTACCTTAACATTAACCAAACACCTACAAAAAGCTTTCTTCTCCTTTCTCGACAACTTGTAACAAGCAGGAGGTAAATATGTTCTTCGATCACTACTAACTACTTCTATTAATTTTTTCCATATTCCATTTCACGTA
The DNA here is from genome assembly GCA_963693085.1 of Alisma plantago-aquatica. Taxonomy (NCBI): domain Eukaryota; kingdom Viridiplantae; phylum Streptophyta; class Magnoliopsida; order Alismatales; family Alismataceae; genus Alisma; species Alisma plantago-aquatica. The sequence continues at coordinate 469,489,975 of OY856415.1, forward strand.
GGTCTATTCTAGATTTGATGCCATCTTTAGTCTTACCTGGTATACTCAATAAAGTACCAATGACGCTATCACATAAATCTTTCTCAACACGCATGACATCGGTACAATGCCTAACTGCCAAAGAACTCCAATAAGGAAGATCCCAAAATATTGACTTCTTCTTGAATAAAGATTTGTCACTTTGTGTAGGAATGGTACATTTTGATCTCTTACCAAATTCATTGACAATGTCTTTTACTCTTTAATAAACAACCTCCCCTAGTATAGGTTTAGGGGCACTCTGTTCCTAATTCCATCCATTGAATGTTTTGTGCAACCTTCGATATGAATGAAATTTTGGAAGAAACCTTTGATGACCAAGATAAATTGTTTTTCTACCATGTTTCAGTAGTATGGAATCAATGTTCTCTTCACATATAGGGCATGCTTTGGATCCTTTTACATTGTATCCAGACAAATTCTCATATGATGGAAAGTCATTAATAGTGCAAAACAACATAACATGAAAACAAAATGTCTCCCTACGTGAAGCATCATGGGTCATCACACCTTCACCCCAGGGTTTCTTTAAGTCATCAATCAGAGGTTCAAGATAAATATCAATATCATTTCTAGGTTGTTTAGGTATTGATATCAACAACGACAGCATAACGTATATATCTTTCATACACAACCAGTGAGGAAGATTATATATAACAAGCATAATAGGCCAAGTGATATGTTGGCTGCTCAATGTTCCATATGGATTCATCCCATTGATACAAAGCCTAAGTCTTAGATTACTAACTTCTTCACCAAATTCAGGGTACAATAAATCAATCTTCTTCCATTGAAGGGAATCAGCCGCATGTCGTAGAATCTCATCATTATTTTTCTTAACCTTTGCATGCCACCTTAAATTCTCCACATCTATCAGATTAGAAAACAAGAGTTGAAACTGTGGTATTATAGGTAGATACCACACACCTTGGCAGGAGAGCTATTTTTGTACTTTCCAGAAGTTGTCATTTTATACCTTAACGCCCCACATTTTGGACAATCTTTCAAATCCACATAGTCCTTTTGAAATAATACACAATCATTCAGGCATGCATGTATCTTCTTAGCCTCCATTCCCATTGCGCATAATATTTTCTTTAACTTGTATGTTGATCTTAGAAGCTCTTTTTCTTAAGGAAAAATGTCTTTCAACAAAGACAACAATAACATGAAGCTTTTGTCACTCCATCTATTGTTATCCTTCAGATTATACAATCTCAACACAGTGCTCAGCTTCGTAAACTTAGTACAAATTGTGTATAATGGTCTCTCAACATTATGCACAATGTTCCTAAACAAGGAAGGTGGATCGGTGTGCTCTACCCCACAATTATTCAACATCACATTAACGATGTCTATCAGAATTGGTTTGTCCACATCTACATCATCGGCAGCAATTTCTTGTTCAACACAAGCACTGCTATTGACATCTACTGATCTTAGGTTTGAAATATCTCCATGCCAGTAGCATTCTGTATAGCCTTGTACAATCCCGTTGTGCATGACATGACTTTTGATTTTATCACCAGTGCTGAATTTCAAGTTGTTACTGCAATGCCTAAATGGACAATAGAACCTTTCTCCAAGTTGTTTCCTATGTTCCTCTTCAAACCTAATAAACTGATCAAGACCAACAATAAACTCTGGGGTGCAGCGATTTGGAATGGACATCCATGATCTATCCATTCTATGATCAAAGATAAAACAAGTATTAGGGTTTACATATTACGTTAAGGATTTAAAGATTAGGTTTTAGGGCTAAAACATTAGGGTTTAGGGTTAAAAGATTAGGGTCTAGGGTCTTATAATGAATGTGTGTACCACCTATCCCATTCTTGAACACCTAATCTCACCAGTAAGTGCATAATCTGTATTTAGTTTTCAAAACAATTTTGGCAGCATTTCCCCGCAGTTCTCCAAGTACACTGATGTACATGGAAAAATACCCACCAACATATGTACTTAGAGAACAAATGAGGAAGTGTTGATGAAACATCTTGAAAACTGAATATACATTATACACTTACATCCTAAGTGAGATTAAGTGTTCAAGAATAGTCCCAAACCAGGGACTATCCAAGATTTACTCCTAATGAGTAAATCTCATACAAGTTTCTAGGCCACCTAAATACATGTATATATGTTGTCATTCTTATACCTATGATCATAGTTTCACCATTCATATAGCTAGGCTCTATTTCACATCATTTAATACAATTCATTCTTCCATTTGGGTAATTATGTTCATTCATGTATCATTAACCCTGATTAATCAATATTAATCAAATACACAATCTTGAAGATCAATTATTGAACTAAGTTAAATCAATCACTAAGAAGAGAGGAAGAAAGCAATATTAATTTATTAAATTCATTCATGCATCATTGACCCTAATTAATCAATATCAATCAATACGCATTCTTGAAAAGCAATTATTGAACTAAATTAAATCAATCACTAACAACAGAGAAACTAAGTGCAAATCCAATTAATTATGTTCACTCACTCATCATTAACCCTAATTAATCACTATTAATCAACTACACATTAATTATTGAACTAAATTAAATCAATAACTAACAACAGAGAAACTAACTACAAATCTAATTAATTAACTTTAACCATGCATCATTAACCCTAACTAATCAAAATTTACTTCTGATTAACCGCTCACCACAATGGTGGGGTAGAGCATGATACTGCAGCAGTGGTCGCAGGTGGAGGAGGAGGTTGTTGTGCCGACAGGCTAAAGTGACGGTGGATGGAGCAGCGGTGCTGGCAGGATGGACGATGGCGGAGAAAGAGCGATGGCCAACTAAGTAAGTGGAGGCGGTGGAGGAAGACCAATGGAGGCGGAGGCATAGCGGTGGGGTGTGGCGGCCAACTCAGCAGTTGGAGGGTGGAGATAGAGCGGTGATGTGCGGTGGCGGCTCCAGCATCCTCCCAAGCTTTGGCATCCTCTCAAGTGAGCAAAGGCGGCAGCACCGGCTGGAGGAAGAGCGGAGGCCGGCAAGGAATTGGCGGTTGATGGAGGGGAAAATCGCCAGAGATTGAGAGACCTAGCTAAACCGCGATGAAATAGAGAATGGGGAAGAGTTTGTTACGCATGGGTGCTATTAACTTACCTATTGTCATCGGTTGTCAAAACAATTGATGCCTAACTCCAATAGTCGTTGGTCACATTTAAAACTGACAACTAAGTGCAAATCTATATAAAAAATGTTGCTCCTGGTTAGGGTTTTAGTCCCTAGTTGCTAGAGATAAATATCTACATCTAGTGTTAGGACCATAGTTGTCAATTGCCCAATACAAACTGACATTGAAGGAGCAAATTGGGGGAGGGGTATTTTCATGGGGACAAGGCGTGAAAACACATAGTCTTCGGTTCCTACCAAAAAAGCGACAACTAATGAGGGGATAAAATTTTGTCTCGCAAAGGGTGATTAGTCATTGGTTTTTTAAAATAGCCGACAACTAATGAGTAGATAAAAAAAATTGGGGACATGGCGCGAATCATGTGTCATTGGTTTAAGAAAAATTGACGCCGTATTGAAAATATTTGGAGGCAATTTTTTTCCTTGGAAATTTGTATTTTTTGTGTAATTTAAGATGTTAGTTTCTTTGAAAAGAAACCAACTTTAAAGTAAAAGAGGTACCCATGTCTTTTCTAAATCGACAGGACTTTACCTTTGGTGATGGTTGTCTTATATAACCAACATCATAGTTGTATGTCATCAGTTTTTTTGTGTAACTGACGCCATCAAAGGTGACGTTATATGTCATTTCTGTACTAGAGGTGGGTTTGGCGATCTAGAAAAGATGGAGAGGAATCAGCAACAAAGGGAAAATTGCATGTTTGGAAAAGAAGGTATATTCTTGACTATCTCTAACTTCTGAGTTTGTTCCTTTCCGTACTAAAAGTTAGTGTATAATATCTCTACTAAATTTTCTATTTCTATGGTTATTTCTTAACCTTTGCTTGATTTTTTAGGGAACTGAAAGTGAGAATGTTCAAATTTAAACATCATATACTAGGCAGTTTTGCAAGTATACTTCATCTTTTTTTTAGTTCTTAGTAAGTTATACATTCATTTTTAGATGATATCATTGGGAAAACCAAATATGTAGTGTTTTTCCACTGGTTTTCCATGTTTGGGTGTGGCCAACACACACCACAACTTATGCATGAATGAAAAGTAATTATCTACACTTTCTGAAAGGATCTTATTCAACATTTTAGTTGGGTCTTTATTGAGTATGATACATTACTTTAGAGTGGAAACAACTTACAATGGACCCTATTTGAAGTAATGAACAAAGGATACACATAATTCCATGTAGGGATCTAAACTTCTTGTAATCAGGTATGTGAACATATTTATCATGACTTTAGTTACACTAACAATTAGGTAGTACAAAAAATGGTATTTGCTAATTTGATATACATATTGATATTCTTTAACTATGGGTTGGAATAAGAAAACATTAGTTTTAATTTTCTATATATTGCTATTTCTAACTATCAGTATGTAAAGATTTATATAAATTTTCTCGTTTTAATAGCCAGATTGTGCAACAAAAATTTATCAGACTTTTCCAGCAACCAACAATATTTGCCGAATTTTTGTATTTATTTGTGATTTGCAAATGTTATTTGAATAATAAAGTATTACTTCCAAATCTTCTAAAAGGTTTGTCCAATCGACAACCTATGTTGAACTGGTTTTGCATTTTAAACACTTCAAAATGTTAGTTTTTCAATAATCGTTGGTTTTAGTTTGTGATCCACAACTTCTTTATTATTTTAATTCATAGATTTACACTTGATTGATATGAGTTTTAATTTATATTGATGAACATATTCCTCTGGATGCATGCCATGCTGGGAGCGGAGACCAATTCTTGCAGTGGAAGTCATGGAAGAAATTGTAAGTGGAGTCCTCAACAAGAAGATCTATCACATGGAAAATATTAGAGGGGCAACTACAAACTCAATATTTTATTTTCATTGTAATATTGGCGAGGAGAGTAAAACACAATGGAGTGATACAAATGAACATGGATGTGTAGCACATTTTCTTTGAAGAACAAGACTCATTAGTTTACGCTTTCAAATTTGTATGTGAGCTTTTTATGCTTTTAAAAAATGAATATAAAATATATAGTTTACTTCTAAAAATTGGTGTGTATATTTGCATAAAATATTGATTCTTTAACTATGTTATTAATATAATGACTTCAAAGACCTCTTTGGGAAAATGTAATTAGTGTTGAAATCCATTGCCTTGTGTAAGAGAATATCCATAGGGTCATAATCATGTACCTTTAGGGTGATATGCTCAAGGGAAATGCATCTTTGTGCTCATAGACATCCATGACTAGATCTTCTACTCATCAAGCCTCTACTCAGGGAATAGTGGTCAGGGTTAAGCCCTCACCAACATAATAAAGTCAAGGATTTAGACATCTATGGTCAAGGATATGACCCTAACCCTTAGACTATTTGGTTGTAGTGTGTACAAGAGAGTATTCATGAGAAATAGGGTTATTAGGACCACTATTAATGTGAAAAGAACTTAAGATTTACATATTTGATGCTTAAGGGGGATAGAATGATCACATTTTTATCAATGATTCAAATATTATTGTAAATATGCATTAGAAGTAGTAAAGTATAGTCAAAGATCACATTTTTATCAAAAAAAGAAAAAATTAAGATGCTTTAGGGTTCAAGAATATGTCCAGGTTGTATATCTTCCAGAGTTGATTGATCTAATATATAGATTTTCCTTATTTAGCCAAGGGGTTTGAGAGTTATGTATTTAATAAGATTTTCACTAAAACATAGGGTTGTATGATCTGGTGTGTTATCATGGATTTTTTTGTTTCCTTGGTCCCTTGATGGGAGATCGAGTGAATACCAGTGCCGCTCCCACTGGCATGTATGTGGGGCATCCCCCACTGACCCGAGTCAGCAGCTACTGGAGGGACCCGGTCAACCAACCACTTGACCGCTTTGGGCCTGCTGAAAGGGGGAAATCCTGGACATCACCCACTAATCCACTAGTTGGGATGTCATTTCCTTCTCCTACAGCATTGTGTTAGGTTGCTCACACACAGTGTTGCATGAAGCGTCCAAGCTTGCAGGATCTCCAAAGAACGGTGTCCAAGAGGCATTTATGAGCTAGCAAGGTGCCACCCATCTTTCCAGCACCCTCACGAAGTTTGTGGGGACCAGAAACATAGACAAGAGTGGTTGGGGAAGTCCATCTCCATGGCATTGAAGATGGAGGATATCATGGATGAATAAGAGAAAAGAGATGGGTTCGAGGTTCTATAGAGAGAAAAATAGTAAGAAGAAGTGGGGAAGAAAAGTGGAAGAAACCCTCATTCAATTTCATTCACTGGGGGTGGGTTAGTTAGAGATTGGTGTGTATCAATGGAAAGGTTGTTACTAGGTACAACTAAAGGTAGAATACAACTGACAACTGTTGGATCCAATATCCACAATCTAACGTCTATAAAATGAGATGCATTAGGGTTTAGTTGGAGATAGACTGGCGGCTAAGCCGCTCCCCCTTTGTTGGGTTGCTTCTGTTCGACCAATCATGCACAATGAGATCAAAATTTTAGTTGAAATCAAAAGTAAATCAAGTTATTTCAAACTTTTATTACATGTGCTACAAAAGTCTCATTGTGGCGATTTTTATGCTATTGAATTTGTATTTGAGAGCTCTACAACATAAAATACATTAGAAAGTAATAATATCTCATTGATGAGGATCAAAATGAGATGCAAGAAGGTGATGTATTAAAGCACCATACTTAGTTCAATTCCAAAAGGTGATGTATTAAAGCACCATACTTAGTTCAATTCTCAAATTAAAGTCACATAATTTGAAATTAGTCATTGATGTGATCAAATTGGAATACCACCACACTCTGATTATCATATTGATATCAAATTGAGTAACAAGGTCACTTGATGAGAAAGAAAGAGTGTAGTAGAGGATAGAGAAAAGTTTGGTTGTCACATCATTCCCTCCTTAATGAAATTTAATTTTCAAAATTAATTCAAGATCATAAGCAAGAGTCAAAGTTCATACTCATCATTTTTAGGTTACCAAACCTTAGTGGCATAACATCCCCAACAATATGGTAAGCGCTAGGTTTCCATTACCAAATGTGTAAACATCCCAATTATATACATATTAGTTGGTATTTTATCATATTATGACATCATCTTGACATTAGGGTTCTATAACCTAATTTCTTTCACATTAGGATTTTAATTTATTCAAATGCATGCACGAGACCAAAGTGTGTTATTATATTCTATGTTATCAATTTCTCAAACAAACATTTCATAATCATAATTTTCAAATGAGATTTCCATTCAATGTGTAGTTCGTCATTGAAATATACTTTATGAATGTTTTAGTTTCCTCCAAAATTCTACCAAATCTATTCCATTATGTTCAGTTATATCCACATTGGGTCTAAAATTAAGTAATGTATTCATTATTATTCAATCTAAGATCTCAGGTTTCATCATATCAATTTCATAATTTCGAACTTACATCGTCATGTATGGCATGATTTCATATTAGGCCTAGCTTATGACAGTGGATTATTTTACATATCTCAAGTTTTAAGCATAAGTGAGATTATTTCTTGTATGAATCATAATTTGGGTAACAATATTAACATAAACGTTTCATAATCATCTCACTTGAGTCTATTGAAATCTCTACAACTTCAAGCCACTACTGCTAGGACTTATCTATGTCCAACAAGACATGATAACCACAACTATCTACCCATAAAAAAAATTATCCAACTTTCAAGAACAAGGGAAACCACTAGATTCCAATATGTACAACGTCTAACTCAAGTATGAGGCTCATCATTGATATCACACATCGTATATATCATCTTAGGATTTTGGGACATCTCCTTCACCTATATAGAAAACGTCATATATTCAATTTCCTCTTCCTCTAGGGTTAGATTTTTCATAGGAATTCTAGGGTTCAAAATTTTTAAGAGAACCACACACTAGGTGACTCAATTCACATACAAAGAAGTAGTCTAGCTAGTGGCTCAATATCAAATATTTGACCGTGCATATTTTTCAACATTTCATATATTTTTGAGTTTAGGTACTCTGACCTTCTGCCGTGTTCGGCCGACTCATATCAAGAGGTCATCCTTTTCATATGTCTCATGCTAAAACTTCTCCTTTGTAAAGAGAATGAGGTTCGTGTTGGTATCAAGACATATCTGATTATTCAAATGTCAACATGTACAAAATGAAGAACATGCAAGAATTCCAACACACTACATATGTGTAACACATCGATCGAGTCATATGCCATACATGTTCCTAGGTTTAGATAGAGTTTCATGGTTAACTCATTGCATATCATCAAACATACTTGAATTCTTCACATTAATTTGATCATCATAAAAAAACTCGTATCATCGTCGTCGTCGTCATCATCAACAACAACAACATCATCATCATCATCATCATCATAAATGACAAGGTAGGTCATCTATGAGACAACTAGCCTAACCTTTATAATGTCTCTTGTAAAATCTAGAGAGTACAACTATCATCTAAGCTCTCCTATCTAGACTGATGTTACAACTCTTTCTCTTAGGTCACTGGACACTCACTACCTTATTTTTGTGTGGTAACATTTTCATATGTACATATACTAATACTTGAAATAAGTTTTCTCCAATGTTAAAACAGGTGATGGAATCCACCTTACTCCGTTCAAACAAAACCAATACCAAAATGAGTTACCACACTCATTAAGCAATCTAATACCATGATACCTAGAGAACTTGCAAGAACATGGAGCAAACTTGTGTAGATACCCTAAGCACATGCCACAAACATATGTCTAGGGTTGTAGTAAGATCTCCCTTTTCTCACCCGCCTAAACCTACAACCCATACTATAGGATAGGAGGAGGAGAAAATAAAAGGTCTTGGATTACACATGCGTACACCTAGTTCTAGAACACCTAGGTTCAAACCTATAGGGTAAGTCAACTTAGTCTAAAAAGGACAACTCGTTAAGTTTCTAGGGTTGATATGTATAGTTGTGTTAAGTTTGTGTTTTATGTGAGCATCGTTTGATGTAGCTATTGTTCATGCTCAGATACCATTTGTCACAAAACCATTTATTACCCAAATCCTAACTCCAAATGACTACAAAGTTAATGGCAATAGGACCTAGGTGTTTGTCCCTAGAATGGTATTATCAAAACACGAATGGGGAATCATAAAAGCATAGTATACATGAACATATAACAAGATAAAATCATCAACACAATCTCAACATTCAACAAGATATATTAAAAAACATTATTTTATTACAAGATTTCAATTACATATTCAAGTATGCTCATGTACACTAGGAATATTACAACAAGTACACCTGACATAGATCACCAATCCCATCAACTTCTAGCCATCTCTGAACCTATAAAATACATTAAACTGTGTGGGTCAACACACAAGGTGTTGAGTACACAGCTGGAAGATACATATATAAGCTTTGAATAATTTAAAAAGAGTTGCAGTAGTAATAGACAAGAATAAACAAAGTATTTAGCAAAGCAAGAGCACATGTTTTGTACCATTTTACTCCAATCATACCGACAACATCATTTATCATATGGCCTTTTTGACTAACATCCCATTTTAAGAGTCTATAAGGGTGCTCAAGATTAGCTAACCATTTTCTACATAAGGGACGTCAAGGACATCGCCTAGAGCTAACCCTTTTATCGATATGGTCTTCCCTATCTTGACAACTTAAGTAGGATACCTAGCCTTGTGTCCTTACCCCGAGAATACATGTAGGTTCACAAGGTTTGGATAATGGAGTTTCTATATTATGTTTGCAAGTTATAAAACAAAGGCATGAGACAAACATCGAGTAGAATACTAGAATACTACATGAAAATATTTAAGCAAGTAAACAAGCATACATATTATCACATTTCAAGCAAGAAATTCATAGTCATATAATTATTAAAGCATGTACCTGATTTAGAGATTCACAACCATATTCCTTGACCATCTAGCCACAAGCAACATATGATTTAGAAGTAAGATTGTATACATGCATTAGATTCTCATCATGAACCCTCACTAGCTCTATTTTTTGGGTTTTGACCAAGTTAGGTTTCAAATTTGCTTATTAGTGCAATAGATGATCATTTATGGATTTATAGGTCATCATGATGGTGGGGTTTAAGTTTCATGTCATTACATGGAGGTTGAATTCATATTGATTGTCATTTTAAGGTTTGAGTCACCTACATGCATAACAAGGTCATAAGGACCCATAATAGATAAACCAAGATCAAGATTCATCGAGACATGATGATCAAGAATATGGTTTGGATTAGTAATATTAGGACATAAGAATCACATTCACATATAGGTGGATGTTGCATAGGGTATAAGCATCATCATACCAACTTAGGGTATCAACCTTTCAACATACATGCTTGTATCAATATAGTTCATATGCCATTAGGCATCTACATAAAACTTAGGTGAACATCAACTGCAAGCAACCAAGAATAAAAGAATCAACTCTGATTTAAGAGGGCAGAGCCTAACAATAGGACCCATACCAAGATTAGGGCATCAACAAGGTAAACAAGTCATATGTGTCACACTAGGTCACCACTAGTGGACTTAGAGTCACATATAACATTATGATATATAATAGAGAGATCATGAATCATTTGTATCTCTAAAACTCATTGATATGTTTATTTTAATGTTTGTTAGGCATTAGATGTATTTAGGAACAAGATCATCCAATTACTCATTAGAATACCCAACAATCCACTTAGCGCACTAAGTCATAACGAGTACATTAAAGGAAGTTAGGGCTCTCAAAGCATCATAGAAATACTAATTTTAGGGATCTAAGATAGTCGGATACATAATCTAGGTCAAACACATTGATTGATAAAAGTATAACAAATATCCTCATAAATTGGTCATAAGCATGCATGTTAGGTCATCAAGAGTATAAGAATGGTTATTGGGGTTTCCCTAGTGCTCTGACTTCATGCATTTACTGATTTCATGATTGATTAAGCATCTAGTGTCTTTGGGTAGTAAGATTAACATCAAAAGGTCAAAGGATATCACTAACATCCAATCAAGTCACATATGTACAAAAGAGTATTCATGAGAAATGGGGTGATTAGGACCACTATCAGGGTTAAAAGAGCATAAGAGTTACATATTTGATTCTTAGGAGAATAGAAGAACATCAACGATTCAAACATCATCATAAACATGCATTAGAAGTATTCATGTATAGTTAAATATCAATTTTTTATCAAAATAGAGAAAAAGTAAGGAGCTTTAGGGTTCACAAATATGTCCACGTTGTAGATCTTCTAAAATTGATCATTTGATACATAGATTTTCCTAATTTGTCCAAGGTGTTTGAGAGTTACATATTTTATAAGATTCTCACTACAAACCTAGTATTGTACGAAATGGGCATTACCATGGATTTTGTAGTCGCCCTAGGCCCTTGATGGGCAATCGAGTGGCTACGAGCAACATGCATGCTTGCACATATGTGGGGTGTCCCCTATTGACCCGAGTCAACATCTATTGGCGGGACTCGGTCAACCAACCACTTTACCGCTTTGGATCCGATGAGAGGGGAAATCTAGGTCATCGCCCATAGATCCCCTGGATGGGATGTTGTCTCCTTCACTCACAACATCACACGAGGCTGGTCACATGCAACATCGTGTGCAGTGGTCGAGCTCATCGAAATTCTGAAGAATGGCGTCCTGGAGGCCTTTATGATCTAGCAAGGTTTCACCCTCCTTTACAGCACCCTCGCAAAGTCTATGGGGACCGAAAAAATGGATGAGAGTGGGTGGGGAAGTCCATCTCCATGGCGTAGTGGATGGCGGCTACCATGGACGAAGATGAGAAAAGAGAGGGGAAGGGGATGCCACATATCACAAAATACCAAGAAGAAGTGGGAAAACGAGAGGGGGGGAGAAAATAGGAAGAAACCTCATTCAATTTCATCCACGGGGGTGGGGGTAGGTACAGCTTGGCGCGTAGCAAGGGAAAGGTTGCTACATTTGTACTGATAAAGGTACAAGACAACCAATAATCATTGGATCTTAGATCCAGAATCTAACAACTACAAAACAATATGCATTTGAGTTTAGAGGGAGCTAGAGTGGCAGCTGAGTCATGCCCCCTTGGTTGGGCTATGGCTAGTGGTCCCATCATGCACAACAAGATTAAAATTTGAGTTAAAATCAAGAGTAAATAAAGTTATTTCAAATTTTCATTACATGTGCTATGAAATTTTATTTGAGGTGGTTTTTACGTTTATGGATTCGTATTTGAGAGATCTACAACATAAAATACATTAAAAAGTAAGAATATCTCATTGATGAGGATCAAAATGAGTTGCAATAAGGTGATGTACTAAAGTACAATACTTAATTCAATTCTCAAATTAATGTCACATATTATGATATTAGTCATTGATGTGATCAAATTGGGGAACCACCATCATATTGATATCAAATTAAGTAACAATGTAACTTCCTAAGAAAGAAAGAGTGTAGTATAGGAGAGAGAAAACTTAGATTGTCACATCTATCCAGCAAAGAGGTTATGACAAAGAATATGTAAATAGAATAATCTAGATTGGATATCCATGTACTCTATCTTTCCCGAGATGGGTTGTTGATCTAGTTTATTATTTCATGAGCATGTAACTGATGTAATTTGATTTTCATATGAGCAATTAGATTTGACAATGGATCTAGTGGAGTGGAATATGATTTGTGATATTAAATATGTTTTTGTTCATGTGAAATTGGTTATGAAGTTCATGAAGAAAATGAAAAATTTACCTGAGTTTTTGATATATTGTGTTAATTATGTTTTCCTTCATTCAACTATTTTGTATCTTAATTTAGGTTTAAGGTTTCTCTCTAATGGTTGGCATTTATGCTTATCAAAAGAGAGGTCCCAGAGAAGTGGTATTAGATTCGAGGTTAGATGAGTCTACAAGGCAATAAGATCTAGGAATAAATTATAATATGGACGTTGAACATTACTTGAATCATATACATATTGATTGAACTCAATATTCAGCTACATTGGTCAAGTATCTAAGTATTGAGATAAGTTGGTATGGAGCTATTGATTGTACTTCTTCTAGATTCCGTGACCAATCTTCTAGATGAAAATAAATTGAGTGTACAATAAGATTTGTGATGGTAAGGAAAATTATATCGGAGAAGAAAAAATAAATATGAGTAAATTTGGAACCTAAGAGAAGTTAATAACTTTGAATGAAAAAGATGAATGATTCTAAATGGTCACGAAAGACAGATACTAATGGATTTTAATCTAAGAGTGGATCTAAAAATTGTAACAAAAGTTGAGAACTAATAATGATGTTGTATTAAAATAATCTTCTTAATGAAACAAACCGAATATGTATACATATATATATATATGATAAGGAATATGAAGGAAGATGTGAATCAGACCCTAGAAATGATTTATCAGTAATGTTTGTATGGTAAATAATGTGATATTCGAAGAAGATATATTATGATGATTGGTGATGCAATTTTTATCAAAAATGAGAAATTTTGGAGTTTCATGTAAAAGATTTAAGAAGCCAAAAATTGATTCAATAAGAAAGATAGATAATATGAAATTCAGACTGAGAGGACATCAAGAGAGATGCACAATTAGATGTCACCTTACATTGGATTTCAAAATGAATACTAAAAGGAGGGATGAATTTGTAATGAATCATTTTCAACTTAGACATCTAATTAGGTTTTACTTGGATGATTACATACTTAACTAGATTGAACATTGTTTAAGATTATTAGTGATGATAGTCTACTTGTGATTTTTAAAACTAATGAGAAACTCTAAGCATTCCTTGTTTTGAATAATTATGGTTTGAGAAGTGTAAACCCCAGCCAGACAACATTAGGATTTTGATAGCATATGAATACAAAATCTAATAAATATAGTGGTGTAGTAAATGATTTTCATAATTTTATATATAAACATGATTTCGTTAAAATATGGATATGCTTAAGGAAAATATAAGTGTTCTTGAAAAATTTTAGAATTTTTCAATGTTTGATGACATGTATTTTGGATGAGTTCCCCTAGGAGAAACTCAGCCAACCTTACTTTAGGATAAAATATAGCAGTCTGGTATTTGAATTGTATCAATTTATTGGTACCTAAAAATGAGCTGAAATTTTAAATGTTTATTATTAACTTTGTTTCCGACATTAAATTATATTTTCATAATGTTTGGATGATTATGGACAGACCAGAGTGTGGTTGTTGACTGAGTTTTTTGTTAGTTACAACTCAGGAGACCAACTAGTCAGATAAAATAAATAAAAGAATCAAAAAAGTTTTTCAACTAGTTTATATATTTCAAACACCTCTTCGATCTATATGACCAACCTCGTAGTGGCTCCCATAATTGGGATCGGCCACTCATTTGAACTATGTCTGGCCTAACAGATGAAAGATCTCACTTTTATGACCATCTTTGCTCAAGCAAAATAGGTGTTGCCAATCAGGTGATATATCTTGGAATCATCTTCTAGATGCCTTATTGAGATAGGACCGACCATGTTGTTCTTGCAATCCCTTAGCTAACGGGTGGGCTGCTAGGCTTTTCCCAGTTGGACCTATGCCAACTGCAATGGGGATCAGGTGTTGTTATCCTGCGGCCAACTAAAAAGTGGGCCTCTTGCCTCGATCTTTTGTAAGTTGTAGGATAGCTAAGCCACATCCAACAAAGTTAAGGTATGATTGCATCCCCCTGAGTAGATGCTCCATGGTTTCTGTCTAATAAACAAAATCCTAGACAGATAAGAGGATTTAGGTTTTGAGGAAAAAATTGCCGAAAATTGTTGATTTAGGGTTTTTGCTTCCTACATATGACAAATTCATGTAAGTTCATCAACTCTAAGTATTATTTAAGGGTGAATATTTGCTCGTATATTTATATTTCATCCTCATTTGAGTTGAACAAACATAGAGCGAATCACCATCTTTTCTCTTTCTTTCTCTCCTATTCTCCTTTTCTAGGGTTTTCGAGATGGAAGAAGGAAGAAAAGGACTTAATGTCTAGTCCTTGATGTATTTCTAGAGATTTAGATTGTAGGCAAAGTTTTTTTAAGTTTCTTTTTACTTTCATCTTTTCAATCATGCTGAAAGTCTAAATCCATTCGTCTAAATTAAATAAGATCATTGCTAGTATTTGTATGCAATTGAGTAATCAATTAGACTGACTTTAGGAAAAGAAATGCTACTGATTTAGATAGTTTCCCATTGACTTATTCTTGTCTAGTTTTTTATAGTGGTATAAGTTCTATGAAAAATCATATGGATAGGGAACTATTTTCTTTTATATGAATTTTGCCAAAAATCAACCTAATGTCTGATATGCTTGGAAACTGAGTTGATAAATATAGAATCATGTTTGAACTTAATAAGAAAGAGTTCCTCCATTATATTATTAGAACTTTGTTAGATTTACATATGGCATGTACATAAGTATCAGTATGAGGGTCAAAAATGTTGGTATTCCATGTCTAGGGTCAGTTTTTTTATTGGTTCTAAAGATTCCATCAATCGATGTATACTTAGGATTCACTAGTGTTACCATGTGTGTGAATAGCCCCAATGAACCCCTATGCATCCTGATTACATTTCTAATCACTAAGGTTCTTATGAATTGTTGAACTCAGATGACCTTTTTAGAACCTTAGAAACTCAACATTAAGACAAGTATGAGGGATAAAGCTCAAAATTGTATATAAACTTGTATATGTAAAGGAACTCCCAATTATAGCGATTATTAATTCAATTGTAGATTTAGTCTTTTTAAGATGACCTAAATTTAATCCATCTATCCTAACATAATATATGGAATGAAAAGTAAACCTCACACGAATGCATATCTTTTATACAAGTTACATAATTATGAATTAAGAAGATGACTAGATATTTAGAGACAAGAAGAAGTAACCCTAATCCATGGTGCTTCCTAAATTGAGAGTTTTACAAGGAATAGAATGTTGGCTTTTATTTACCAAATCAGTATTATAAGTCAAATAGCATGGTACACGTATCGAGATGAAATATAAGAAATGATTAGGGTGAACTAAGTTGTTATTATAAGTAATGAGTGTTATATTAATAAAATAAGTATGAGGAAGTCTTTTATCTAATTACTTTTATAATATTTTGGGTTGACATAAGCTAAATAAAAAACACTAAAATCAAACTACAAAGGATTCCAATGAGGGAGAAACTCAACACATTAAGTTAATTTAGAATGATTTGTTCTAGGACTAGTAGTGAACATAAAATGAAAGACGATGAGACTAATGAATATGAAATAAAGGGAAAATCATGTAAATTAGTATATGGATCTAAGAACCTAACCCTAGCCCTAAATGGATGAGCTATGTGATGCTAACAAATAATGATCTCAAATATAGGATTATGGAATGCATATAAGTGTAGTTGAATTCAATTACAAGATGAGGCTCAAGTATGTGAATTGATATATAACAATATATTCTTTATTGTAATTTTCTATTAGAATACTTGTATTCCAAGGATCATCTAACATCTACCCCTGGTTTCTATGTATTACAAGGATTTATTACCTACTTCACAACCCTAGTAAGATTAGACTAACTAATGTGTTGAATTACATCTCATGGGAGTTCAATAAGTTATGAAATGAATTATCAATTAAATAACATGAAATAAGTTATATGTACAATTTTGGATAGATAATGTTATTCCTATGATTTATTAATAATTATGGAAATTTCAAGCTAAATAATTTATTTAGAAGTTGAAGTAGAGAAACTTGAGAATATAAGCCCGTGATGATGTCCTTCATAATTGAAGGGAGAAATGGTTGAAATATGAATGCTTTTTGAGATTGTCTGACCCCTAAAATGATTTTTGAAAGTTCCTATATAATTGGGACTCAAATAATCATGATTCCTAGTTTAATAGGATCGATTTCATATAGTTGAGTTGTATTTGATGTCGTGATGGTATTTTGATTTGTATTGTTGTTTATCTCCTAAAGTCTGGGTCATTTTTGGGTTGACACGTGCCCCCTTTTGGTTTCCATCCATGGGAGCAATCGGGACATCCGATGGCGATCGAAGGGAAGACCCCTCATTACCTAACTCCAACCCAGAATAGGACCCTACTAGAAACAAAACCTAGGATTCATAGACTCTACTTTGGGTTTCTGTAACGACCCCGCCTCCCGGTAACCCCCAATTAAGGGAGACTCGAAGGTCAGAGTCGTTACTCAATTAACAGGATCAAAGGTTCGACAAATAATCAATAATAATTATGAAATTCTACTACTAAACTGAAAACTTGTATAAAATAAAAGTTTGCTTACCTTTTAAAAACTGGGATTTCTAAACTTCTAACCATGAAGGTACTGATCTAACTAATCCTCTTGTGCACGTTAATTCTCATTTAATTCCACATATGCCACTTTACTGTTTGTTCTTTTCATTGTACCTAAAACACCGACAAACAAAACGTCGATCAGCAAGAAGCTGGTATGTGGGAGAAACAATAATCATGCATATATGTTAACAATGTAATCATTCAATTAATCATTTAACAACCAAGATTACATTTTAAACCACACTACTCAATCCTTACCTATCCCCTAACTCTGTGCTATCCCTGCAGTGGACTGGTATGCTACCTCTCTTTTGGTAGATTCTTACCCCCATGAACCTACCTTACAGGTAGCCAATACCTAGGGTAATAGAGTCGCATGGCACTACCTGAAGGTAGCCCAATATCTAACTCATGATGACTTGATGGTCCTACCCCATTGGTAGCCATTTACTAAGTCATTTAATGACCTGATGGACCTACCCCATTGGTAGCCATTTACAAGGTCAATCTATAAAGCTACAGAAGGGACTAGGATCTGAGCTAGTAGGAACATCTCTTATTAAATAGTCATATTCACATTATAATTTGCATGAATTAAATGCAACCAACAGTTTAATTTAAGTCATCGATAAAACCTCAAAAATCCTCGAGAAACTAATTTGGGATATTCATAGGCGTAACCACATACATGTCAAGTTCATGTGAGACGGAAATAATCCAATAAACCAATAGGCAAGCAAGCATTCAATAAGATCCTGAAACAATTATACAATTTCCTTTTATTACTCATATCATTAATATCTATTAAATCTAGCTCGCTTCCTAGGGTTTCTAGTCTACTTTTAGGGTTTCCATTACAATTAGGGTTTCCGTTCATCTTTTATTATTTTAAACCTTAATTTAACACAATTGATTACAAACCCTAATTATCTCAACATCTAATACTCAATTTTGGATTTGAGGCATAATTAACCATTAAATAAGTCCATTAAGCCTCTTTTACATTAAAGCTACAATTTTCATCTTTTTAATATATAACAAGATCATTATGCTCATTTATCATCAATTCATAGTTCGTTATGATTGAACTCACATACAAACTTGATTCGTCATTAATTCCATCTTGATTCATTCAAAAACCCTAATTTCAATATTAAGGTTATTTATCCACAAATTAGGAACTTTAATGCTCGAAATAGCTTTTAACCATGAAAACTCAGTTCTATACATGAAATCGAATAATTAAAGCCATTAATAGTCCTAATTACCAACATTAGGGTTTCAAGGCCCATTAAAGTATATTCATGCACATGAAACTCTAAATTAACTAATTTCATGCAAAATTCAACTTTTTGGATCTTAATGTATCTCTTTATGAATAACAGGTTAATATCAACTTTAACCATCAATTAAACCCTACTAATTACATTAATCATATCAAAATAGGGTTTCTTAATAATCATTACATTAAAGTTAACAACTTCCATTACTTTATGAATTGCAAGTAGAATTAGGCTTCAAATATATTTTTATTGTATTCCTCTCATTTTTCTAAGCAAAATTCATGTATAATGTGCATCTATCCGAGCTACGGTTATTTAGTTATGAATTCAACAAGAATCACTTACTTTGGGCCAATCACAGAGCGCCACATCGCCTTATGCATGCAATACGACGTGCCTTTGAGTTTATAACCGAATTACAGTTTTGCTCTCGTTGAGGCCATCTTCTCTTCAGCCCGCGGAGGGGCAGAACCATCAACGCGCCAATCCTTCTTCAACCTTGCGCAACGCAGGAGGTCGTCGACCTGTAGCTCGATTGCATGTGTGTCCCTTCCACCCTAGGACCCAGGGACCGCCGCCGAGGCTCCCCTACCTCCGAAGCACCTAGGGCATCACCCAGGTCATGCTATAACTGGCCAAAGCAAGCATTCTTGACCTGTCAAGTGCGGCCGCCATTGCTTCCATGTTGTTGCAACTGCGCGCAACTCAAGGCTTTCCTTCATTGGTGGAGCTTGTTGCAGCACCGACGAGGGTTCCCATTACCTCCACCGCCTCTTGTCGTGCCTGTGGAGACCCAAGTTAGGGTCAAAGAGAGTCGGTGTCAGATTACGGCGCTCCTCCATCTGCTTGTTCTTGCAGTCCTGCTGCAGATGGTCGGAGTGATAGTGGGAGCTTGGGGATGATGGCTACGCCTCCCCTGGTCGATGGGAAAACTATAGGCCACCCTCATACGCTATCATAGAGCTTGGATGTCCCTTGGATCACTCCACCCTCTCTTAGCTAGGGTTTATGTGGAGATAATAAGAAACAAAGAGAAAGATGCTCGATATCGCTTTGGCTCGAGGCCCTGGATCCAACCCTTATATAGGGAAGGATGGCAACGTCCCATTGTGCTTAACCATAGGGAAAACAAGTCCCCTTTATCTTAGTTTCCTTGTTTAGGTGCAACTTCTCTTTTTAACTCTATTCCTTGTTTATTAGTATTCCTTGGTTATTAAGGAATCTATTCACTTAAAGGGAAATTTGAAAATTACATGTTTTCATCTCCTTGTGATTGACTTTTAATTCATTGGCCATGAGGATCAACTTCCTTAAGGCAATTTACATCCCCTTTTGCTATTATCAAAAAGTTATTAATTATATAGTACATAATCCTCTTATTTTGCATTATTTGCATTTTCGCTTTCCTATTTCTTCATTGGGGCTCCTTGGACCCCAAGAAAACCTATTATTTCGAAATTTCTTTTCAAGATACCTATTATCCTTCTAGATGCATCTAAATGCATTGTTCTTCATTATTTCTCATTATCATGTTTATTTCTTATTAAAATATTTCTTTTTGAGGATTTTTCTTTATTTCTCTTTTATTTTCCTTATTGGTATTCCTTTGATCATTAGGAATCCTTGGAATACGAAATTCCACTAAGGATAACTCAATTATACCTCTTTTCACTTATTTTCCACCTTTTGCATTGTTTTCAATTTCTTTCTTAATAAAGAAATACTTGATTGATCTTTTCTTTTTTTTTGCATTATCTTTGCCACTTTGGACTCCTTGGACCCCAAGGAACCCAAGAGGCACGAAATCCACCTTTGGATTAAGTTCTTTCTCCTTCTAGAGGTTTCCACATCCTTCTTTTCTCAAATATTCAATTATTCAATTACTAATTGAATTTCCTCGTTATTGGGCCCAATAGCCAATAAAGCCCACAAATAAATCATCAAGGCTATTGTAATGAAACTCATTTATTCAAAACAAATTATATCATTATTTGTTCCAATTTACTTAATATGAGAATTTACATTTCTCACCCAAAGGAACCCAAACATTGGGGTTGTAACATCCTTCCCCTCTTATAGGAATTTTGCCCTCAAAATTCCACCAAGAAAACAGACAAACAATTCAGGATAAGCCTTTCATATGTCCATCACGGCTCCCGTGTGGACTTACCCCTTTCCATGGTGCTTCCTGATGGAGCTTCCACTTGCGTAGAATTGCGTGCACCACTAAAAATCCTAAAGATGGTAAGTCTTTAAGTTTAGCCTTGCTTATACTAGATAGAAAACTCCACCCACGTATGCTAAGATACGTGGAAGTCTTATCGCAGTATAGTTAAGGGTTGAATCCATGGGACAACGGTCTTGTTGTAAGCAACAAGATGGAAAATGCTAGAATTTCACTTAATCACTCAATAGTTGGTATTTAGATCAAAAGGTTGATTTGGTTTGTTTTTAAGCTAAGTGCAAGTAAAGTAAAGAAAGCACGTAAAATTAAGGAGTTAAACTATGATAAAAGTCACTAGGGTGTGGTCGGTTTTTCACCGCCACTACACACGGATCAACACATGCAAAGCAAAACATAACCTGCAAAAAGAGTCTAGTCAGTTAGTATCTTTGTAGACTTAGCTTCCTTTCGGAGAACTAACTACGAGAAGTGCGGGAGTGTTGCAACGCCAGCCATTCTCGAACAAATGGTCACTTACTTTGCATCATCCCCTTCACGAAGTGTGTTCCTCGACTTACCAAGGTTGCACTTTCATACGTCAACTGATTCCATTTCATAGTATGAAAGTGCAACAAATGATAGTGAGTTTACTCCACTTCTTGAGATACACTTCTAGATACCGAAACAGATGCATGGTGGATACATGCACCAGGGACCAACATACAAACAAGTTTCAAATCTAATAGTACAAACATAGACAATTCATACTAAAAGATAAAGGATAACACAAGTTGGAGATCAAGCAACATGCATTCATTAAACGTTTGATGTCGAACTGAAAAGATAAGAACCCTATATTACAAATTATTGATTATATTTACATGATATGAAAACATGGGTAGCGGGGCTACTCTCCGCACCCTAGTGAGAGAGACTACTCTCTCATAACTAGGACAAAGAAGGAGGCAAAAAGAGAGAGAGGGCGTCATCCCCATAAAGGAGAGAGGAAAGTCAACCCCTTGGAGAGAGAGAAACGATCCACCAGCTTCACAGGTTGCTTGATGACGAGATCTCCCTCTTCCCACCTTCTTTGGCGAAGAGAGAGAAAGTAGCTTCGAGATGGAGTGTGGGTCTCAAACTGGCAGCCCCTGGGCGAAGGATGGAAGTCGGATTTTCTCTGGAGTGATTGAGGCAGCCTTTGGACGTCTGAAACTTGGTGCCTGGTGGAGGACCCTTGGGGTCTTATTTATAGGTCTTAAGTGAAGTCCAAACGATTTGGAGACCGTTTGGACCTCAAGACCATTTGGATCTCAAGACCGTTTGGATCTTGAGACCGTTTGGACCTCAAGACCATTTGGACCTTGAGACCGTTTGAACTCCATGCAGTCTCAGGACCGGTTGGCTTCATGCGGTCTTGAGACCGTGTGACTTCATGCGGTCTCGGGACCGATTGGCTTCATGCGGTCTCGGGACCGGTTGGCTTCATGCGGTCTTGAGACCGTGTGACTTCATGCGGTCTCGAGACCGGTTGGCTTCATGCGGTCTTGGGACCGTTTGAACTCCATGCGGTCTCGAGACCGGTTGGCTTCATGTGGTCTTGAGACCGTGTGACTCCATGCGGTCTCGGGACCGTGTGACTTCATGCGGTCTCGGGACCGGTTGGCTTCATGCGGTCTTGGGACCGTTTGAACTCTATGCAGTCTCGAGACCGGTTGGCTTCATGCGGTCTTGAGACCGTGTGACTCCATGCGGTCTCAGGATCGTGTGACTCCATGCGGTCTCGGGACCGGTTGGCTTCATGTGATCTTGAGACCGTGTGACTCCATGCGGTCTCGGGACCGGTTGGCTTCATGCGGTCTTGGGACCGTGTGAATCCATGCAATCTTGAGGTTGAGTTATTCTTTTATGATTTTTTTTCATGTTTTTCTGCAAAACAAAGGAAAAGTTAGTCTGATGGTATATTTACAAAAATAGGGTAAATTTGGGATTATGTATAGTTTTAGTTTAGAAAGAGTATGGAAAACTAAAGGAAAAGACCAAGATAATCATCCAAAATAGGGTGTTATCACCCCCCCTAACTTAGAGTCTAGCTTGTCCTCAAGTTAGATAGAGCTGAGGCATGTAATGGCGAGGCGATCTTATTTAGTTAGGATTTCCATACTCTTGCTTCAATTCTTAACCTGAGTTATTTTAAGGTCATATCAAGTCTTATTGCTTTCCTTGACTCTTTTGGGTTTCGAGAGTTGCTTGGGTCTCAGGTTCTTTCCGTATCTCGTAGCTTGCATCGGGACCACTTTTATTCTGTGCATGTTATTGACTCTAATCAACTTTATACCTCTCTGAAAGACCTACTGGAAGCTAGAGAGGGTATGAGGGTTGGCTAAAGGCTTGAAGTGTAACTCCCCCTTCAAGTGGGGGAGGGGTTGTCATGCTTTTAGGATCTCACTACTGGGCACGACACATCTGCCTTTGTGAGGGCAGATGAATGTACCGGCCGGGTGAGTCCTTTATGAGCCTTTCATATATTCAGATACCTTAGGGTTTCACTACCGGGCACGACACATCTGCCTTTGTGAGGGCAGAGGAATGTGCCGGCCTGGTGAAACCTTCATCGGTTCTTTATATAGATCCTTATTCATGACACAACTCTCATAATTTTATTCGTCTCTCTGGCTTTTATTCGATAACTCGCAGGCTTGGGTTTTGGGGTATTGTTTGGGAAATTATTTTGGGCGGCCAAGCCTCTTTTATTTTGAAGAGAGGAAAGTTGTTCTTAAGGTTTTTCAACATGCACTTATTTAGTTTGTGGTCCGCTTGCAGAACTTCTTGATTTGGAGGTTTCCTGATGCCCCTATCATCCTTGAGAGCTTGGCTTATTTCTGCCCTGATTTTTGACCTGTGGAGAGTCAGATAAAGAATTGAAGCAAAAGCATGAAAATCAATAGTGGAGTGACATTATTAAATCGCCATTAAATGTCGAAGTGCTATTTACTTTTGGGGACTAACATGATTCTAGAGTTAACTGAGGGTGATTCTACTCCAAAAAGGGTTAATTAACAAGAAAGTTAAAAAGGGAAAATGTATAAACAGAGAAAAGAGAAGAAGGAAGAGGGATGTAAAAAATGATACTTCCCCTTGTCTAATGTATCCCCCCTAACTTATTGCTCACTCTGTCCTCAGAGTGTCAAAGTGATAGGTTGAGAAGTAATTAGGACAAGGGCTGCAGGCTAAGGTAAATCTGCATTTGCCCCCGGGGAATGAAGTAGATTGAATGCGAACTGTCCTCGTAGAGCGTGGTAATCCACGTCAGTCATCTCTTCTACTGGTCTTTGGAGAACGATGATGGTGTACATCCAGTAGAGGATGTGGAAGCCGCAGTCATTTGATTGTCGAATTTGCTGGGGGCATTTGTGCCAGAAAGAAGGGCGGTGACAATGCTCTTTGTCGTACGCCCTTGTATGCTGACTCAAAAAATCGATTGACTTGTCGGCGCACTCCTTTGCCACTACTTCTGTTGGCATCTTTGGTGTCACGACGTAGTTTCTTTGTCGTGCGTTGTACTGGCTATCAGAACTGTTATATATTGTGGTTGTTCCTTCTGGGAGATTTGTTGCCAGGAGCATCCAGTGCTCGTGATAGAGAAAAGGTAGCATGATGAACGTCAGCATTGTGTGCTGGAGATAGGAGATCAGTGCGTCAGTTGTGCCGAAGTTCTTGAGCTTTAGAAGATCATCTTTCATATATGGGGACGCCATGTATGTTGTTGGGTTATTTTGGCCAAGTAGAAACTGATAGACGGCCATAAGGCTTACAGAGAGGGATCCTTTAACCTGTAAAGTCTCTCGTAGCGTGTCTGCCATTACAAGAATATCCTAAGACATGAATACCAGTCCATCTTTTTCGGCCGAGAGCCGCGCCATAATGAGACGCAATTTGAGGTCGGAGAGACCTTTGCAAGCATCGCGATCAAAGTCAGAAAAGGTTGGTTCAATGGCAGACAGAGGATCGATATTTCTACTAGCTTGCTCGGTATCTGCGACTGGCACTTTGTTCGTCTCTGACTCCTTCAAAGTTTGTCGGAAGGGTCACCGCTGCGGTCGCTGGATGGCTGAGAAGAGGTAGCGAGGGACGTCATCTAGTGCCATAGTTGGGTCCTTTAAGAACCGTCTATCACAGATGAGCTCCATGGCATAACGCCCGCGCAAGGAATGAAAATCATCAGCAACCAGATCAGTAAATGGGATTTCGTGGTTCAGCGCTTGGATGTGACGTATGGTGCAGAAAGTGCAATCCCCAGATCCCTCGGTGGCTTGAACTTGAGGGTTTATGATTTTGAACCAAGGTTGACTCCAATCTTGGCGGAGTGATGGGCGTGCAACCCAAATTAACTTGAGCAGCCGGAAGGGTATACACCTGGCTTCTCCTGCTGCTTCACCAACGAAGTTTATTGTGTCGGCTGGTAGCTCAGCGCCACAAAAATTGTACACCTTGGCATCCCGAGCCTCGGTATCCACGATCATAAAAAGCCAGTGGTCCGAAACTTGGAAGGGCACAGTAAGATAACGTGCCCGACGTGCTAAACCAGCACGCAGCCGCACGATCGATTTTGCTCTTATGTCTTTGTATAAAAGGCCAGTAGACAGAGTGGGTGAGGCATTGAAGACCAGTTGTTACTGCTTAGAGCTTTTGTACATTTCTATACGATTAGCGAGAAGGACACGAAAGATTGCCAATGGCATCGTGGACTGAGGTCGGAGGATACTGCGGAAGTCTTCACGTGTCATCTTACGCCTAGTTTTTGTATTGTGATAGATTATGTCTTCCCCGCCTTTGCATCGTCCACTATAGTGTTTAGTATAAAAATGTCCTGAGCATCTAAAGTGGAGATGGCCGCCATATCCAGGTCATGCATTTTGTGCGGCAGAGGTGGTGGCGGGGGAAGTTCTTGTGGAGGGGGAGAAGCAGGTTGTTCTAAGGCCTGTTCATGGCCTAGTAGATCATCGTCTGAGTCGGAGGCAGAATTGAGGTCTTCATCGGTGTCTAAACTTACTCATTCTGCCTCACCCTCGTCATAGGGAGAAGGTCTGGGGAGAGGTGGGGCAGTTGTTTTTGGTGGGCTGGCGCTGGTTCCTAGTATACACTGGTGGAACTCAGTGTAAGCCGCGTCTTTAGCAGCTTCCTCGATGGACCCCAGTGTGGAATAATCAAAGAATTGGTCCCCGTATGACATGTTGACATTATCGTTGTGTGGGGACTTGGGGTGATTGTCACTTTCGTGATGACCTTTGTCAGAACCTTTGTGAGAAGGTTCTGCTGCATTTCCAGGGTCCTCTCCGTCATCATGTTTATCACCAGAGGAGGTGTTATCTTTGTTTGAATCAGTAGATGAGTCAGAGTCATCTTCTTCGTCATCATCGCCATCCTTGTCGTCCGCTGCCTTGTCTGCTTTTTTTTACTCGCGGACGTTTTGCACCTCCGATGGGTGGCTTGTAACTCATCGAAAGACACTTGCAGATGCTCATGTGTTTCGAGCAGTGCAACATGGGATTCTTTGAGGTCGATATATGTACCTTCGGCGGAGAGGAGACGTGCTATAAGATTTGTAGCTTGAGCACGTAGCTGCTGGATTTCATCCTTATTGGACTCCTCTTGGCGATGTTGTAGCTGTGTGAGAGTTCTATTGATGGTGTCCAAGCGCGTGCTAAGATCTGCTTGTTGTTGCTGGAGCTCGCGGAGAGTCTCTGGCAGAGGCTGAGTCTGCGTGGAGATCTCATCGACTTGCTTTGCCGTTGCTTCTTACTGATGCCTCGCTCCAAGGAACAGGTCCGGCAAGGTGTTGTAGTGACTGTTGATGTGCTCAACTTGCTTAGCCACCTCATCTTGTCATTGCTGGAAGCCTTGGAGGATGGTAGGCAAGGCTCGGTGTTGTTCGTCGATCGTGGCCACCTGTCGTGATAAACCCTGCACACAAGAAAAAATAGAATTTAATATATTAGAAGGATCGGTGAGGAGGTTTCGGACAGCGTCGAATTGATGGCTGAATTCCTCACCGATATTGGCTAAAGGGACCCCAGGAGCGGAAGGGTGGGATGGCTGGGGTCTGCGTGGGATGGTGTTAGTGTCTTGCGGAAAAGACACTGATGATGCCCCGAGCTACGTAGTGACTGTGGATGTAGTCACCAGCGGTGTCGGGGTGGTGGCAGATGTGAAAAGTGGTGGAATTTTTGGTGAAAGTGGTGGCAGAGATAGTGATGGGGTGGAAACTGCGGAGGTGAAAGGGAAGGTGGTAAAATCGGGCATAGGGGTGGAGAAAGGTGAGCCCAAAGGGAAAAGGGGTGATGAACAGGATGTGAAAGGTTGCGTGGATGTGATGGGGAAGAAAGGAGTGGTAGATGTTGGAATGGTGGAAGGTGGAGTGGTGGCAACGGTTAGCTGCTCGTGTAGACTCTGAATGAATGAGTCGATTGAGGAGGAGGTTAAGATTTCTTCATGGAGCTTCTCGGCCTCAGGATTTGGCTTAGATGTTGGTGTCCCCGACAGCTGTTGGGCCTACGACTGCCTTCTAGAAGGTCGTTTGACAGGTATTTTTGTTGGTCAAACTGCCGGGGCTGTGATGCTCATCTCCGTTTGTCCCACTGTAGCTTTCTTTTCGGTTGTTTTAACCGAAGCTAGTAGTTGTGAAAGCTCTTCATCAGAGAAGAGGAGTTGTTTGGTGTCGTACTTTGCTAGTTCCGGAAGCGGGATGAGTGTTATGGATGACTTAACCATAGGGCAGAAGACATAGTGTAGTTTCCCATCCTTTTCCTTGATGATGAAGGAGTTCTTCAGAGTTTGTTCATTGGTAAGGATGTCGCCTTTTAGTTGCGTGCAGCGGGGTAGGGGTCTGTCCATATTGAGGTATTTGATAATAGATGTGACATGCCCCCCATGCAGATTTCTTTCCCCAGGCTGGAGGTTGATAGTTTCTGGATCAGTTGTCGTCCGATATTGACCGACATGTCGTTAAGAATAGACCAGAGAACGAAAAGATCTGAAATTATAATGTTTCCCCCCTCTGTCTTGGGGAAGAGTGCGCCAGCGAGAATTTTGTGCAGGGTGCGCACAAAGCCAGAGTGTATATTTGACGCTTTGCACGTCTTCACGTCATAGGTGGGGATCCCGGTTAGAGATTTCCAGAATTTGTTTCTGTTGAACTCTGAATGTTCGGTCCCCACCTCCATGGCTTTCCGCAGCTGGTCCTGGTTGTCAATGAAGATTGTGTTCAGCATATTTTTCATTATGACAACCTTGCTGCCGAAGATTTGGGTGACGAGCCTTCTGTCACCCCCGTCCCGTGACCTATCCATGATGTCGACGGGCTCTTTGGTCAGAAAAGTGAAGAATTCTGTAGTGGGTTCGGAGTAGGATACTTCAGGTACTAGACACAACCTGGCGAGGTTGGCTTTATCTATCACGTCGAAGGTGC
Organism: Alisma plantago-aquatica; assembly: GCA_963693085.1. Lineage (NCBI taxonomy): Eukaryota > Viridiplantae > Streptophyta > Magnoliopsida > Alismatales > Alismataceae > Alisma > Alisma plantago-aquatica. Next base: position 469,518,471 of record OY856415.1, read on the forward strand.
GGTCGTATATCCCCATCCTACGCAGTATGCTAGAGCACACATACTTGGTGGGTTTTAGTGTTTTGTCAATGGAGAGGTTGGTTTGGATGAAAAGATTTTCTGGTGGCGGTGTTGTGGTGGTGATAGGAGTGAAGGTGGGGGTGGTAACAAGGATGGTGGTGGTAGAAGCAGGGATGGTGGTGATGGTGGTGGTAGTAGAAGGGATGGTGGTGGTAGGTTTTGCAAAGGGTTGATCCATGGCAAAGGCAGGTCGAACTTGTTTTCTTGCCCGTTTCTTGGAGGGTTGCCCAGTTGCGGTCTCCAGGACCTTGTGTTTTCCCTTTTGTTCTTTGGCAGGGGATTCCTCCTCGGAGTTAGGATTGTACTCCGAGCCTTCATCATCAGAGGAAGAGATGTCTTCCACTTCTTCTTCAGGTGCCTCTGCTAGGCACTTTTCGATACGGTCAAGGTCGCATAGGACTTGCATCATCTTAACATTTGGTGGCGCCTTTCCGGTCCTGTTGAAGTCATCTCTGATCTTCTGGAGCTTAGATTGTTCTATCATCAGTTGCTCTGTTGTCTAGATTGCAGTGTCTTCAAAGCTGGCGGCCTCCATTGCTGGTGATGCCATGGCTAAAAAATGGGAGATCAAGAGTTAGAATAATATGTTTAGAAAGATTTGATTTTATTAATATTTATGTATTTTTGTATTTTTATGGAAATTAGATGAATGTGCAAGGTCAAATGGTTTCAAGACCGTTTGGTTCCAAATAGTTTCAAGACCGTTTGGTCCCAAACGGTTTCAAGACCGTTTGGTCCCAAACGGTTTCAAGACCGTTTGGTCCCAAACGGTTTCAAGATCGTTTGGTCCCAAACGGTTTCAAGACCATTTGGTCCCAAACGGTTCCAAGACCGTTTGGTGAATGAAGCGTCGCGTGGCCATCGGCGAAGGCAAAGATGAAGGTAAAATGGCGAAGCGACGGCGGATGCGTTGGCGACGACGGCGAAAGCGGCGGTGATCATGAGCGATAAGGGCTATGGTGAAAATGATGATAAAAATGACGGTGAATCCGGTGGTGAAAACGGCGATGAAGACAGCGATGAAAGTGGCGGTGGCTCTGGTGATGGAGACGGCGGGGAAGACGGCGACGGTGGGCAGGGCCTTTGGTGAAAATGGAGAAGACGATGGTGGTTCCGGCGATGGTGGACAGAGCCGATGGTGGCGCCGGCGACGATGATGGCGGAAGAGAAGAAGGTCAGACTACCTTTCAGTAGGTGGTAACGGCGGCAGTGAGGAAGCAAAGGACGGTGGACGGAGGTGCGGTTGTTGTGCAGAAGCACGGGAACCACGTCGTCGGAGGAGAATCGCGTGGGAACAGGGGAAAGCAAGAGCAACAAAATAGAAACACAAGAAAGTTCGAGAGTTTAAAGAGAGAAAGACGAAGGGGTAGGGTTTATATTTATAGGAAGCAGGGGGTGGACCGGACAAAAACCCTAAGTCAAACGGTTTAGCGACCGTTTGGACTCTAAACGGTTTCGAGGTCGTTTGGCTCCAAACGGTTTCAGAATCATTTGGCTCCAAACGGTTTCACGACCGTTTGGTCCCAAACGGTTTCAGGACCGTTTGGTTCCAAACGGTTTGAAGACCGTTTGGCTCCAAACGGTTTCAGGACCATTTGGTTCCAAACGGTTTGAAGACTGTTTGGCTCCAAACGGTTTCAGGACCGTTTGGTTCCAAACGGTCCAGGACCGTTTGGGAGGGTTAAGGTCGAACAGATTTTTAAATTTTTATGTTTGTTTTAGTTATATGAATTTTTTGTATTTTCATAAAATGGATTTAAGGTAAATAAAAGAACGGGAAATAAAGAAAGAAACTAAAATCTTGGGTTGTCTCCCAAGTAGTGCCTGGGTTTTACGTTGCTGGCTCGACGAAGCTGAGGTTGTTATGTTGACGGCGTGGCGTCTTTAATTTCTATGGTTTGTCTTGGTATTTTGTCTTATGGAGTGTAATATCTTTTTAAACGGTGATCGTTGACCGTCCTTTCTCCTCCGTTGTTGTCTATAATAATGGCGACTCCAGTTGGGTAAATATGTTTTATAGTGAAGGGCCCGAACCATTTTGTTCTAAGTTTTCCAGGAAATAACTTGAGCTTGGAGTTGAAAAGGAGTCCTTTGTCGCCAACGGCGATATCTTTTCTCTTGAGATGACCATCATGCCACATTTTTGTCTGCTCTTTAAAAATTCGGGCACTCTGATAGGCGGTCATACGGTCTCTTCTAGCTCCTGTAGTTGAAGCTGTCTATTTTCTCCCGCACTTTTAAGATCAAAGTTTAGCTGTTTGATGGCCCACCAGGCTTTGTGTTCCAGCTCTATTGGAAGATGACAAGACTTCCCGTACACCAAACGGAACGGGGTTGTCCCGATTGGTGTTTTATATGCAGTTCCGTATGCCCAAAGGGCATCAGGAAGTTTGGCGGACCAATCAGTGCGGTTTCTATTTACTGTTTTTTCAAGAATCGCCTTTAATTGTCTATTTGATATCTCCACATGACCACTAGTCTGTGGGTGGTAGGGCGTGGCGACTTTGTGATTGACTCTGTATCTTTTCAGTAAGGCTTCAAAACTTTGTTCTAAGAAATGGGTCCCGCCATCTGATATGACAGTTCTTGGAACTCCAAATCTTGGGAAAAAATATCTTTGAACAATTTAATAACAGGCTTGGAATCGCTCGACATAGTGGGTACAGCTTCGACCCATTTTGAGACGTAGTCCACTGTGACCAAGATGTACGAGAAGCCATAGGATGAAGGGAAAGGGCCCATGTAGTCTACCCCCCACACATCAAAAAGCTCAATTTCTTGCCACATTGTGAGGGGCATCTCGTCTCTTTTTGATATGTTGCCCGAAAATTGGCATTTGTTGCAAGCTTTCACAAAATCATATGAATCCTTTGATATGGTGGGCCAGAAAAAACCAGATTGTAAAACTTTTATAGCTGTTTTCTTAGCACTCATGTGCCCCCCTGTGGGTCCTGAATGGCAATGCTCTAGGACCGGGGTTATTTCTTCTTCTGGCAAGCAACGACAGAAAAGTCTATCAGCACAAAGGTGAAACAGGTAGGGTTCATCCCAATAATAATGTTTTATGTCATGAAGGAACTTCCTTTTGTCCTGGTGGGAAGTAGATGGGTGGATAATTCCTGTGGCTAGATAATTAACGATATCAGCATACCAGGGGAAGCCATGAGTGGCTTTCATAAGCTGATCATCAGGAAGAGAATCCCGGATAAGGATTTTATCTTTTTCTTCAACCTCGATCCGACTGAGGTGATCAGCCACAACATTCTCCACGCCACTTTTATCTTTGATCTCCAAGTCGAATTCCTGAAGCATTAGCACCCAACGGATAAGCCTGGGTTTGGCATCCTGTTTCTGAATCAGGTATCGAATGGCGGAATGGTCAGTATAAACGATGACTTTAGAACCAATCAGATAAGAGCGGAATTTTTCAAACACGTAGATGATAGCCAAAAACTCTTTCTCCGTGGTGGTGTAGTTTTTATGTGCTTCGTCTAGCATTTTGGATGCGTAGTAGATAACATAGGGTTTCTTATCAATCTGCTGTCCTAGAACAGCCCCTATGGCGTAGTCACTTGCGTCGCACATGATTTCAAAGGGCTGCAACCAATCTGGGGCTCTCAAGATAGGTGCGGAAATTAAAGCATTCTTGAGGATAGAGAAACTTTGCATACATTCTTGATTGAATATGAACTCGGTATCTTTAGTCAGGAGTTGGGTCTTGGGTTTGGCTATCTTAGAGAAATCCTTAATGAATCTTCTGTAAAATCTTGCATGACCCAGGAAAGCTCTAACTCCTCTTATGTCCTTTAGAGGTGACAGTTTTGAGATAACATCGATTTTCGCTTTGTCTACCTCGATTCCTCTGTCACTTACCCTGTGTCTGAGGACGACCCCTTCCGTTACCATGAAATGGCATTTCTCCAAATTCAGGATAAGGTTGGTTTCCTCGCAGCACTGTAGAACTTGTCCGAGATTGATTAAGCAGCTATCGAAGGAGTCTCCGTAAACTGAGAAATCGTCCATAAACACTTCCATAATGGATTCAGTTAGTTCGGCGAAGATGGCAGACGTACACCGTTGGAACGTAGCGGGTGCGTTACACAACCCGAACGTCATTCTTCTAAAGGCGTATGTCCCAAAAGGACAGGTGAAGGTAGTTTTTTCCTGGTCCTCCGGGTGTATAGGTATTTGATAGAACCCGGAGTAACCATCAAGATAGCAGAAATATTTCTGATGAGCTAAACGCTCCAGAACTTCATCGAGGAAGGGTAGAGGGTAATGGTCTTTCCTCGTGGCTTTGTTCAGCTTCCTATAGTCAATACACATCTGCCACCCTGTTACCGTTCTGGTGGGCACTAGCTCATTTTTGTCATTGAGCACTACAGTAGTGCCTCCTTTTTTTGGAACAACCTAGACAGGGATGACCCACTGGGAGTCCGATATAGGGTATACTATACCATCTTTGAGCAGTTTGAGGACCTCCAGGCGAACCACCTCCTTGAGATTAGGATTCAGTTTTCTTTGATGTTCGCGGGTTGGCTTGAATTCCTCAACCATTGGAAGTCTATGCATACACAGGGCTGGGTTTATGCCCGTTAGGTCAGTTATCTTATATCCAATGACCTTTTTATGCTTCTTCAGCTCATCCAGAAGCTTTTCTTCCTGGTCTTCTGTAAGGGTAGAGCTGATGATGACCGGGCAAAGTTTTTCCTTATCTAAGAAAACATGTTTAAGCCCTGTGGGTAAAGTCTTCATTTCAGGGGCTTTTGGTGGCTCAGCTGCTTCTATAATGGTAACAACTTTAAGTTCTTCAAAAGTGACCGTTGATGCTTCTTTGCCCTTTTCTAAATGTTGCATACACTGTTGAACTAGTTCGTTCACTGAGAATTCAACATCCAGATTGATTAGGACATTTTCTAGTTCGTCAGCTGGCTCGGATATTTCTAACTGAGACATTTGTTGTATTGCGTCAAGAAGAAAAACCTCCTCTTGGATACTAGGGCCTTTCATGCTATTAAGGACTCAGAATTGAATTGCTTCTTTCCCGAGCCTTAGGATGATGGTGCCAGCTTCGACGTCAATAAGCGCCCTGGCAGTAGCGAGGAAAGGTCTATCGAAAATAATCGGGTATCTCAAGTCTTCTTTAATATCCATGATAATGAAGTCGCATGGGACGTAGGCATCCTTGCCTATCCTTACTGGGATATCTTCAATGATCCCCAGAGGTGCGGTTATGGTGGAATCAGCTAATTGAATAGTCATTGTTGTAGGCAGCAATTCGGTAAAACCCAGACGTTTGCACATGGAGTAAGGCATGATGGATATACTGGCCCCTAGGTCAGCTAATCCTATTTTAGTGGATGCATTTCCAATGCAACATTGGATTCCAAAGGAGCCTGGGTCCTTCTTCTTTCTGGGCATCTTGTTTAAGATGATGTTCGAAGTGGTCTGAGCAAGCTTAATAGTTTCTTGCTCCTCGGTGATGTACTTTCTTGATAGTAAGGTCTTGAGGTATTTCGCCCAGCCTGGCACCTCGGAAAGAGCATCAAGGAGTAGGATATCAATGTATAGTTTCTTCATTGCCTCTTTGAACTTTTAAAACCTGGTGTCCATCTTTGTTTCTCGTAGTCTTCCTAGGTATGGGATTCTTGGTTTATATTGCAAAACTTCAGGTTCTTTGGACACTTTATCTTTGCCCTTTGTGCCCTCTGAGGGCTTCTCCATTCCTTGTTGCGGGCTCTCATTCGTCATGAAAGCAGGGGTATCATCATTATCCAGGGTGATCTTGGTGGTCTCATGAAGAGTGCGTCCCGATCTCGTGGTGACAACATTTAATTGTTCATGTCTGTTCTGTCCATGCTTAGGATTTGATTCCGGCTGCCCTGCAAAAGTGCCTGGCGGAGGCTTCAATTGTGCAGCGATTTGGGCAAGCTGGGCTTCTACTGCTTTTTGCTGTGCTTGCTGATTAGCGAGCATAGTCTGTTGAGATTGCAGCATCTACCTTATCAAGGATATTTCATCTTCCGGTTGAGAAGGAGTGTTTTTCAGAGGACTCTGTTGTTGGGTTTGTTGAGATTGTTGTGGTGGCAGCGCCATCTGAGGTTGTTGAGTATGCAGCTGTGGATGGAGCGGAGGATGAGTGTACTGATAGTAGGTTGATTGGTTCCTGGGGTAGTTGGCCCTAGGGATGTTATTCCTGGAATTCCCTTGATTTTGGTTGAAATTGTTTGGGAATCCAGGTGGTAACCTACTAGAGGATCCCCCCTGTGTCTGATGTTGTGGATTAGCAGTCCCAGTTGGGTTTCCGTACTGAAATCCTGGATGATTCCTTAGCTGATTAGGGTTGTTGTAGACTTGCCCATGGATAGAGTGGATAGAGTTAACTTGTTCTGGTAGTTGTTCTTCCGACTGATCAATGATGGGTTCATATGGTTGTGGTGGTGAATGCATATCCATCATCACATTATACAACATACCACAGGAAAGAGTCAGATGATCAGAAGCATGACAAGCCTCACAAGATCCTGAGACAGCTTTGACTTGTTGAACTAGAGGAGTTTTCTTCTTATCAATCTCTCCGAGAGAAGTCTCGAGAGCTTGTTGTTTGTGAGCTATAGTTTTCAAGGATTCGGCTATTGCCTTCATCTCTATAGATTCTTCAGCTTTGTAGACCTTGAGGACACTTTATCGGCTGACCGTCCCCAGTTAGACTGGTTTTCAGCTCCGAGTGTAACAATTTTCCAAGCGTCCTCATAATTCTTTCTCATGAAGTTTCTTCCAGATGAGGAATCCAAAAACTGTTTGATATCATCACTTACTCCCTGATAGAAGGTTTCTATCAATTAGTTCTGGGAGATTCCATGATGGGGGCACTTCCGCAAAAGTTCTTTAAACCTTTCCCATCCTTCAGCAAGGGATTCTCCAGGTAATTGAGAGAAGTGATTGATCTGCCCCCTGATCTCATAAGTCAGTGAAGGGGGAAAGAACTTCTCTAAGAATTTTTCCTCAAGGGGAGCCCAGGTAGTTATTATAGGTTCCCGGTCAAGAGAGTTATACCAACTCAGGGCTCTCCCAGATAGAGTGAAATGAAACAGGTGAAGCATTATAGCATCAAAAGTGACTCCGGCTTGTGGAACCAGGCGGCACAGCGCCTTAAACCTTTTCAGATGATCCATGCAATCATCTCCAGAACCTCCGGAGAAAGAGATGCCTTGCATGATTTGGATCCACTGGGTCCGAATCTCGAAGTTAGGAATATTAATAATCGTAGGTCGGATCGGGTGGTTATCCTCATAGTTCTTTGGGACAGCATAATCTCTCAGTTGCTTGTTCCTTAACTACAGCTGAGCAGCTTGGGTAGCTGCCTCAGTTTCAGCTCTAATGCGAGCTTGCTATTCCGCACGAATCTCTTCTTGGATTTGGGCACGAGTGTCTGCGATGAGTTGTGCCCATTGAGCGGCGATGGCGGCATTTACCCTTTCCATCACCAAAGCAGCCTGGCGTTGGTCTTCAGCCATCTGTCTAGCTCTTTGGCGATTAAGACGAATGTGGTGATGGAAACTTCTCTCTACCTCAGAGTCAAACTCTGGATCAGGGGAGAATCCGAGGTTATGTGCAGGTTGCATACACGATTTCTACCTGAGTAGAGAGAAGAAAACACCTTTTAGATGAATTCAAGTAGATATGGACTAATGATTAAAAGAAAGTGTAAAATCCTAACCAACTAACAAGGTACTAAATGAAATAAAAACGTTCTGTTGTCCCCGGCAACGGCGCCAATTTTTGATGGAGCTTCCACTTGCGTAGAATTGCGTGCACCACTAAAAATCCTAAAGATGGTAAGTCTTTAAGTTTAGCCTTGCTTATACTAGATAGAAAACTCCACCCACGTATTCTAAGATACGTGGAAGTCTTATCGTAGTATAGTTAAGGGTCGAATTCATGGGACAACGGTCTTGTTGTAAGCAACAAGATGGAAAATGCTAGAATTTCACTTAATCACTCAATAGTTGGTATTTAGATCAAAAGGTTGATTTCGTTTGTTTTTAAGCTAAGTGCAAGTAAAGTAAAGAAAGCAAGTAAAATTAAGGAGTTAAACTATGATAAAAGTCACTAGGGTGTGGTCGGTTTTTCACTGGCACTACACACGGATCAACACATGCAAAGCAAAACATAACCTGCAAAAAGAGTCTAGTCAGTTAGTATCTTTGTAGACTTAGCTTCCTTTCGGAGAACTAACTACGAGAAGTGCGGGAGTGTTGCAACGCCAGCCATTCTCGAACAAATGGTCACTTACTTTGCATCATCCCCTTCGCGAAGTGTGTTCCTCGACTTACCAAGGTTGAACTTTCATACGTCAACTGATTCCATTTCATAGTATGAAAGTGAAACAAATGATAGTGAGTTTACTCCACTTCTTGAGATACACTTCTAGATACCGAAACAGATGCATGGTGGATACATGCACCAGGGACCAACATACAAACGAGTTTTGAATCTAATAGTACAAATGTAGACAATTCATACTAAAAGATAAAGGATAACACAAGTTGGAGATCAAGGAACATGCATTCATTAAACGTTTGATGTCGAATTGAAAAGATAAGAACCCTATATTAAAAATTATGGATTACATTTACATGATATGAAAACATGGGTAGCAGGGCTACTCCCCGCACCCTAGTGAGAGAGACTACTTGCTCATAACTAGGACAAAGAAGGAGGCAAGAAGAGAGAGAGGGCGTCATCCCCACAAAGGAGAGAGGAAAGTCAACCCCTTGGAGAGAGAGAAATGATCCACCAGCTTCACAGGTTGCTTGATGATGAGATCTCCCTCTTCCCACCTTCTTTGGTGAAGTGAGAGAAAGAAGCTTTGAGATGGAGTGTGGGTCTCAGACCGGCAGCCCCTGGGCAGAGGATGGAAGTCAGATTTGCTCTGGTGTGATTGAGGCAGCCTTTAGACATCTGAAACTTGATGCCTGGTGGAGGACCCTTGGGGTCTTATTTATAGGTCTTAAGTGAAGTCCAAATGGTTTGGAGACTGTTTGGACCTCAAGACCGTTTGGATCTCAAGACCGTTTGGATCTTGAGACCGTTTGGAACTCAAGACCGTTTGGACCTTGAGACCGTTTGAACTCCATGCGGTCTCAGGACCGGTTGGCTTCATGCGGTCTTGAGACTGTGTGACTCCATGCGGTCTCGGGACCGGTTGGCTTCATGCGGTCTCAGGACCGGTTGGCTTCATGCGGTCTTGAGACCGTGTGACTTCATGCGGTCTCGAGACCGGTTGGCTTCATGCGGTCTTGGGACCGTTTGAACTCCATGCAGTCTCGAGACCGGTTGGCTTCATGCGGTCTTGAGACCATGTGACTCCATGCGGTCTCGGGACCGTGTGACTTCATGCGGTCTCGGGACCGGTTGGCTTCATGCGGTCTTGGGACCGTTTGAACTCCATGCGGTCTCGAGACTGTTTGGCTTCATGCGGTCTTGAGACCGTGTGACTCCATGCGGTCTCGGGATCGTGTGACTCCATGCGGTCTCGGGACCGGTTGGCTTGATGCAGTCTTGAGACCGTGTGACTCCATGCGGTCTCGGGACCGGTTGGCTTCATGCGGTCTTGGGACCGTGTGAATCCATGCGATCTTGAGGTTGAGTTATTCTTTTATGATTTTTTTTTCGTGTTTTTCTGCAAAACAAAGGAAAAGTTAGTCTGATGGTATATTTACAAAAATAGGGTAAATTTGGGATTATGTATAGTTTTAGTTTAGAAAGAGTATGGAAAACTAAAGGAAAAGATCAAGATAATCGTCCAAAATAGGGTGTTATCACTTCCCAACAACCTTCATCATCTCATATTCTTCCATCTGAGTTCTTTCTTACCTTGGTATAGTGTACCCTCATAGGTGACTCAGGACATTTCAGCCTCTCAAAAAGATGAATAGGTTCAGGGCTCAGCACATGGCTTGGGTACCTCACATAGTTCTCTAGATCGGACTCATGTAACACATTATACATCATGTTATCCTGAGGGGCAAGGCTAAACACAACCATCTCCACCAATCCATTTCCAATGAACCCATATATCGGGGACTCATCTTTCTTAGCTGTAGCTTAGAGGGGTCAGATTTTCACATCACATATTCCCCCACAGTGAACTTCATGTTAGTCTGCTTTGCATCAGCTCGTGACTCCTATCACCCTTGGGCTCTCTCTCTCAGCCATTGCTCGATCAAGCGACTTCATCTGCACACTGTGGTTCTTTTCTGACCTTCACGAGGCCTCCTTCACCAACATCATCTTAATGAAGTGGTGACTTACACTACCTCCTTATAGAACTTCTTGCATCCCGATAAAGGCTATGGTGGTTAACATCACATCTTAAGAATTGTCTCTTTGTATCACCCTGCACAAGCACACTTTCTCTCATCAGACCCTCTAGTTTGGATCATTAGTTAGGGGTGATAGGCGGTACTGACACCGAGTTCTTCATGTACCTACTTCCACCTTATGGAAGTGAACCTTTAGGTTATTCTCAAAAACTTTGCACTTGCATCATGGTGTAATTGAACCATCTCTCTCTTATAAGTAGTTCAATCGGATGTGTCCCGTGACAGAACTCTTTCTTTCTCATGTCATCTCGATAAAGTGATCTACCGTAACCCATATTGCATCTTGACCGTTCTTGGTCTAGGGGAGACTCACAACATCCATAGTGATGAACTCCCATCCCCTCTCGGGAACTCTTTATACTTTATATCCATGCATTGGGTTACTGGTGTTCGTCCTTCACCTCCTGGCTTGCATGGCCACATGCAACATGTATCAGGCATCCAAAGCTCTACCATCACTTACTATCTCTGTAGTTTCATGGTGTATGGTGTTCATGATTTCCTATATGTCATGATTCCTCAAGGTCGATTCCTCGAAAGCCCTAAACCACTCTCATCAGGGTTTTATCACTTTCCTTTCCAAAGAAGTACATATGAGGTTCTACAACCATCCTTTTATTACATCAAGGCCTAGGCTGGCTAACCAAACCACTGCTAACTTGACCAATCATTATCGTTACATCTTTGTGTTAGCCAAAACACATCTTCTTTCCAAACTTATCTTTTTTTCTCAACTTAAGGTTAGCCTAACAACCTCAACTTCTTCTAGCTTCTGGCTAGGCACTTTATCCCAACCAGAGCATTCATTACCACTTCTTATCCTTAGGTGTTCGGTAACATACACCTCTATGTATTCCACTTATCATCTCATCTCAACTCTAGGTTTGTCTTCATCAAGAAACTCTGAGCTCATCATCATGGTGATCAAACTCAACCTTGGTTAACTTGAAAATTCGACATAGCTCATGATATAACAGCCTCACAAGAAGACTACACTACTCCTCTTAGTGTTTGTAAACCATCCATGTACCATTCACTCCACCAAGGTATGTTATCATCTTTGTCCTCATACCTCATAGCAACGTTCCAACTCGCATCATCTTTTACCCTTGGTGTATGGCATGCGTACTGTCCCATCTCTACCTCCCATAACAAGAGATAATAAGCATTTGGTGGCCGTCCAAACACAAAGTTCTTCCTGTTCCATGAGTAGAGATGATACATCCCACATCGCCAGTACACCTTCAATTCTAAGTTGAAACGTGCAAGTTATGTCTCTACATCATCATATCAAAGTTACTTCCATGGAAAACCGGTCTAGAACCTACTTGGGTCACCACACAATCCTTGCTCATCTCCCCTAGGTCTATAGGGTGTCAGCACTTTTGGGGTCATCCCCTTTCCCTTATGCATCCAGAGAGTGCCCTACTCATCTACCCTTTGGGTCCCATGAGTTCATGAAGGTGATCAATCTCCTAACCCATGGCCCTCAGACAATTATAGTTGTTACCTCCTGACCCTATGGTCATGTGCAACTAGGAAATTGGGCAACTCCTTCTTTCGTCGGTCTTATCCCTACCTGACGCTAGGGTAGACTTAGGATTCTATTATATTACATGTACAACATAGAATATTACCCAAGCCTTCTCCATCTCTCTCTGCCTGCGTGGGTTGTCTTTCATCCCTTCACAGGGGTCATGGCAGCCTGCCTACTTTGGTCAGGCCCCATACTGGTTACCTCCATGGTAACACCTCCACATGCACATAGATATGGTTATCTATGGGTCTACAGGTTCAATATCATGCCATGTACTTTTCACTTAGCTCCTCTCGATCCTATGAGACCCCTTTAGGTTCCACAAAACCCACAAAACTGGTATACACCCTACCAAAGGGACCCTCTCCCAAGATGGGAGGAAACTACAACTCTTGGCAACAAGGCCACAAACATCCTTAGGGTTTACATCCGTATGAGCATGCTTAATCCAGCAACTACTAAGGCACAAGCGTACCTACTAAACCATGCTAGGTTACACTTGTTCTCATCCTCAACATTAGATCAACTTAGTTGTGAGGGGTTCATCAAACATACCCTTAACTTAAGGGATTTCTTTTTCCTCTACCCATGCTTGAAACTGTAGAGACTCAAATCTTATCATGAGCATCAGATACCCTGCTTCCACTCTTAGGCCTAGGAACCCTAGGTCCACCTGTGGGTGTCCGACTGCATGCTTAATCTCTTAACCGCGAATCAAGCATGTCCAAGGTATGTCATGTACTTCCATGATCCTTCTACTCGAGAAATACTTCGGAGTTGAGTCCTCTTCCAGGACAACCAGCTAGGTATAAAACCTCATAACTGGTTACTCAAACCTCCTCAGGGTCTAAAGCACTCTTTATCTCATCCAGTAGGTAGTCACTTATACCATAGGGACCAAAAGCATCATTCTCTCCTAAGGGTTTGGTTCCTCTGAGGCCACCAAGATATTATCAGTCTCTAGGGATCAAGCACGAGGCAACCACTATCATCCACTTAGGTCGCATCATCCTCAACTCCCCACTCTTCCTCATGTCTCGAAATTTAAGCTTTCGTCCTCCTTGCTTGGGTCTGCTTTCTCTCTCTAGAGCTAATCCTACAACCAACCTCACTACTAGAGGTCCTTTCTTCATGAAGATGGATCAAGCTTACAAACATACCCCTACTTGGGTGAAGCCTATGTCCAACTTATGTTTGCTCAAGATTATCCATAGCTCCTCATGCTTATCTCATAGGCCATCCACCCTATCCTTCTAGCCTCGGTGTTAACTTACTGCTCGTACTACTGATGTACTCTGGGTGCAAGCTATACCCTACTTGCACAAGTACATAGGGTTCTAAAGGTTCTTCTCTAACCTCATCATTGAAGGAGTTATCCTTCACTCTAACATTCATGACTCTTCCCAGGGTTGGGTCGCCAAAGGTACTAGGTCATCCAACCACTCATGGCTCATATGGCATCCCAAAGGCATGTCCATCCAAACATCTGGTCTACCAAGACAACTAACTCATCATGTCATCTCTCCCTCTAACCTTCACTTAGGGTTAGGGTTACCATCATCCTCAAAGGATGTACTAGGTCTCTACTTTTTATGGAGGTCTCTACCTCTAAGACTAACTCTCTCTACTCATCCTCCTGCCAAGGAGGTCTATCCTTAGGTCTCTCTTGAGGGCAATGACAACTCGTGTCATACGACGTAAGCATGTATCTATTCCTTTACGCTTACTCTATTAAGCTTATGTCCATGACATCTTATTTACATGCTTTTTATTAATTTGGTGGAGGATTCCTTAATCCTTATCAACCTTACCCATACCTCAAGAGGGTGAGGAGAAGAGAGGAAACCCTAATCCTTAAGGTCCTTAATAGAATTTGAGTTGAGAAGGGATGAACAAGATGAGAGAGTCCTAAAGGTATCTTATTTCGATTCATACCCTAAGACTTTGGCCAGGCAGTCACACAGGTCTGGGAGTCCTCGTATTCCGACTAGTGGTGTGGAGGAAAATATTGCCAGCCCTCGGTCGTGATCCTTTTCTAGACACCTCTGTCTTTCAGATAATCCTCTAATAACTCCCTTGGGTTGTACAGAATTTGTAAAATTTAATAATTATTAAAGATTAGATGAGGAACCTATGCTCTGATACCAATTGTAACGACCCCGCCTCCCGATAACCCCCAATTAAGGGAGACCCGAAGTTCAGAGCCGTTATTCAATTAACAGGATCAAAGGTTCGACAAATAATCAATAATAATTATGAAATTCTACTACTAAACTGAAAACTTGTATAAAATAAAAGTTTTCTTACCTTTTAAAAACTGGGATTTCTAAACTTCTAACCATGAAGGTACTGATCTAACTAATCCTCCCGTGCACGTTAATTCTCATTTAATTCCACATATGCCACTTTAATGTTTGTTCTTTTCATTGTACCTAAAACGCCGACAAACAAAACGTCGGTCAGCAAGAAGCTGGTATGAGTGGGAAACAATAATCATGAAAATATGTTAACAATGTAATCATTCAATTAATCATTTAACAACCAAGATTACGTTTTAAGCCACACTACTCAATCCTTACCTATCCCCTAACTCTGTGCTATCCCTGTAGTGGACTGGTATGCTACCTCTCTTTAGATAGATTCTTACCCCCATGGACCTACCTTACAGGTAGACAATACCTAGGGTAATAGAGTCGCATGGCACTACCTGAAGGTAGCCCAATATCTAACTCATGATGACTTGATGGTCCTACCCATTGGTAGCCACTTACTAAGTCATTTAATGACCTGATGGACCTACCCCATTGGTAGCCATTTACTAGGTCAATCTATAACGCTACATAGGGGACTAGGATCTGAGCTAGTAGGCACATCTCTTATGTGAAAGTCATATTCACATTATAATTTGCATGAATTAAATGCAACCAACAGTTTAATTTAAGTCATCGATAAAACCTCAAAAATCCTCGAGAAACTAATTTGGGATATTCATAGGCGTAACCACATACCTGTCAAGTTGATGTGAGACAGAAATAATCCAATAAACCAATAGGCAAGCAAGCATTCAATAAGATCCTGAAACAATTATACAATTTCCTTTTATTACTCATATCATTAAGATCTATTAAATCTAGCTCACTTCCTAGGGTTTCTAGTCCACTTTTAGGGTTTCCATTACAATTAGGGTTTCCATTCATCTTTTATTATTTTAAACCCTAATTTAACACAATTGATTACAAGCCCTAATTATCTCAACATCTAATCCTCAATTTCGGATTTAAGGCATAATTAACCATTAAATAAGTCCATTAAGCCTCTTTTACATTAAAGCTACAATTTTCATCTTTTTAATATATAACAAGATCATTATGCTCATTTATCGTCAATTCATAGTTCGTTATGATTGAACTCACATACGAACTTGATAAGTCATTAATTCCATCTTGATTCATTCAAAAACCCTAATTTCTATATTAAGGTTATTTATCCACAAATCCTTTACAACATGATGAGGTCCTTGGGGTTTAACCATAAGTGGATTCGCCTTATGCAACAGTGCTACGAGACTTGTTCCTTCTCCGTTCTTATTAATGGCACTCCTGAAGGGTTGTTCAGGTCTTCTAACGGCTTACGACAGGGAGACCCTTTATCGCCACTGCTTTTCACCTTGGTAATGGAGGGTCTCAGTCATATCATCAAAGTGGTGGATAACAACAATCAGGTGAAGACGTTCAAGGTGAAAGGGGTTAAAGTCAAACCAGCTCTCATCTTTGTAGACGATGTTCTCCTATTCTCGGTGGGAAATGCTAGGAGGCTCAAAGAAATGAAGAAAGCTATTAACATGTTTGGGAAGGTGACGTCTTTATACATTAGTACCATTAAATCAAGGGTCTACCTTTCAAAGTCCTGTGATAGTAGAAGAGGGAGATTAAAGAACGCGGCGGGTATGAAGGTTGGAAAGCTTCATACGAGATATCTAGGCATCCCTTTGTCTTCGGGGAGAGTAAAAACTAGTTATTATAACATGCTCATGAATAGGCTGCGACAAAGGATAGAAGATTGGAGTGGACTTAATCTGTCTATGGCCGGTCGGTTGGTGCTGATCAGAACGGTTATCCAAGCAGTGGTTAGATTCTGGGCTCGCATGGGGGATATCCCAAACCCGGTCTTGAATAACATCCGATCTCTTACTGCTAATTTTCTTTGGGCGGGTAAGAATCACGGTATCGCTTGGGACAAAATAGCTAAACCGTTCTCTCAAGGAGGGTTACAGATTGAAGACCCGGCTACCATTAAGGAGGTGCATACCAAGAAATGGGTTAACAGACTTCTTGATACGGCGGAGAGTACATGGGGGAGATGGATAAAGCAAAGATACAGTAGTTGGAGGTCAAGCGAGGCAGATAGCAATCCTTCGAAGAACTAGAAAGCAATGTGCACTTTTGTTACTAATAACCCCAACCTATATAGTGTGGATGCTAATGGTGGATGGGTTGCTTTAACCCCTCCACCATTAATCAACACTAATATATCGTTGGCGGCGGAGGAGGTACATGCAGACCTGATATGGGGCCGTTTTCATTGTCCCAAGTGGAGTACCCTAGCCTACCGTGCAATGCTTAAAAAACTACCTTCGGCTGACAGATTGCGAAGATGGGGCGTACAGGTGGAACCCAAATGCTGCTTATGCAAGGAAAAGGAGGAGACGATTGATCACATCTTCTTTGATTGTAAGTACTCCAAACGGGTGCTTGCCATCATGTGCCTTAGAAATGAATGGCCGTACAGGGGGCTCCCAGATCCGCACGACATTTTGAGTTGGGTCAAAGACACTTACAGAAACAACAGATCCTTATGCAGTTTTGCAAACCTCTGCATAACGGGGCTGATGTACGGGATATGGAGCGAAAGGAATAGGAGGATACACAACAAGTGTGAGTTGGATGAGTTAAATCTTATCAAAAACTTTTCCACTAACTTAACATGGCATGTAAAGAATAGGCAGAAACTCTTAGATAGTCTGAGTTTGACGACAAGTACATACTGGGGATTTTTGTATACAACCCCTGTATAGATGGCCTAGCCTCCTGTTGTTTTAGGGTCTCGCTTCGAGATGCCATGTTTTGTTAATAGCTTTGCTATGCCTCTTTTGGAATATATTTACCTTACTCCAAAAAAAAATTAGGAACTTTAATGCTCAAAATAGCTTTTAACCATGAAAACTCAGTTCTATACATGAAATCGAATAATTAAAGCCGTTAGTAGTCCTAATTACCAACATTAGGGTTTCAAGGCCCATTAAAGTATATTCATGCACATGAAACTCTAAATTAACTAATTTCGTGCAAAATTCAACTTTTTCGATCTTAATGTATCTCTTTATGATTAACAGGTTAATATCAACTTTAACCATCAATTAAACCCTACTGATTACATTTATCATATCAAAATGGGGTTTCTTAATCATCATTACATTAAAGTTAACAACTTCCATTACTTTTCGAATTGCAAGAAGAATTAGGCTTCATGTATATTTTTATTACATTCCTCTCATTTTTCTGAGCAAAATTCATGTATAATGTGCATCTATCCGAGCTACGGTTATTTAGTTACGAATTGAACAAGAATCACTTACTTCGGGCCAATCACAGAGTGACACGTCGCCTTATGCATGCAATACGACTTGCCTTTGAGTTTATAACTGAATTATGGTTTTGCCCTCATTGAGTCCATCTTCTCTTCAGCCCGCGGAGGGACAAAACCGTCAAACGTGCCAATCCTTCTTCAACCTTGCGCAACGCAGGAGACCGCCGACCAGTAGCTCGATTGTAGGTGTGTCCCCTCCACCCTAGGACCCAGGGACCGCCTCCGAGGGCCGCCCAGGCTCCTATACCTCCGAAGCACCTAGGGCATTGCCCAGGTCACGCTATAACTAGACAAAGCAAGCATTCTTGACCTGTTAAGTGCGGCCGCCATTGCTTCCATGCTGTTGCAACTGCGCGCAACTCAGGGCTTTTTTTGTTTGGTGGGGCTTGTTGTAGCACCGACGAGGGTCCCATTACCTCCTCCACCTCTTTCCGTGCCTGCGGAGCCCCAGGTTAGGGTCAAAGAGAGTCGGGGTCAGATTGCGGTGCTCCTCCGTCTACTTGTTCTTGCAGTCCTGCTACAGATGGCCGGAGCGATAGTAGGAGCTTGGGCTACGCCTCCCCTGGTCGATGGGAAAACTACAGGCCGCCCTCGTACTCTATCATAGAGCTTGGATGTCCCTTGGATTGCTCCACCCTCTCTTAGCTAGGGTTTATGTGGAGATAAGAAGAAACAAATAGAAAGATGCTCGAGATCTCTTTGGCTCAAGGCCCTGGATCCAACCCTTATATAGGGAAGGATGGCAACGTCCCATTGTGCTTAACCACAGGGAAAACACGTCCCCTTTATCTTACTTTCCTTGCTTAGGTGCAACTTCTCTTTTTAACTCTATTCCTTGTTTATTAGTATTCCTTGGTTATTAATGAATCTATTCACTTAAAGGGAAATCTGAAAATTACATGTTTTAATCTCCTTGTGCTTGACTTTTAATCCATTGGCCATGAGGATCAACTTCCTTAAGGCAATTTACATCCCCTTTTGATATTATCAAAAAGTTATTAATTATATAGTACATAATCCTCTTATTTTGCTTTATTGGAATTTTCTCTTTCCTATTTATTCATTGGGGCTCCTTGGACCCCAAGAAAACCTATTATTTCGAAATTTCTTTTCAAGATACCTATTATCCTTCTAGATGCATCTAAATGCATTGTTCTTCATTATTTCTCATTATCTCATTTATTTCTTATTAAAATATTTCTTTTTGAGGATTTCTCTTTATTTCTATTTTATTTTCCTTATTGGTATTCCTTTTATCATTAGGAATCCTTGGAATACGAAATTCCACTAAGGATAACTCAATTATACCTCTTTTCGCTTATTTTCCACCTTTTGCATTGTTTTCAATTTCTTTCTTAATAAAGAAATATTTGATTGATCTTTTCTTTTATTTTTGCATTATCTTTGCCACTTTGGACTCCTTGGAACCCAAGGAACCCAAGAGGCACGAAATCCACCTTTGGATTAAGTTCTTTTGCCTTCTAGAGGTTTCCACATCCTTCTTTTCTCAAATATTCAATTATTCAATTACTAATTGAATTTCCTCGTTATTGGGCCCAATAGCCAATAAAGCCCACAAAGCAATCATCAAGTCTATTGTAACGAAACTCATTTATTCAAAACAAATTATATCATTATTTGTTCCAATTTCCTTAATATGAGAATTTACATTTCTCACCCAAAGGAACCCAAACATTGGGGTTGTAACAGTTTCCAATCTATTTGGGATATGAGAGGGTGACCGATGTGTTTCCCCCATCATACCAAACCTATATATATCTTAGTCTAGACCTAACTCCTCCTTGTCCTAAAATGTCCAATCTTCCTTCTTAAAGCTTCTTCGACACCTATTATAGTAGGTGAACTTGGCCTTTGATTTTTCCAGTAAGGAAGCGAGGAGCTCCTCTGATAGTCAAGGAGACATTTGGATCTACCAATTTTGGTATGACTCCTATGGTTTCTCGATGGGGATTCAGTCTTCATATCCTATGGTGACAAGTTGTATATAGGAGAATAATTCACCCTCCAATAATTTCCTAGACACTTGTTCTTTCTATATATGGTCGTGGTTTGTGTCACATTTTTGTCCAGCCTAGATTGACGAACTCCCACGCCTCATCAAAGATAGGGGATGGTTTTCAGGACATCTCGTGCAAGTTTTTCTTTAATTTCTCCTCTTCAATATTCTGATGAGTGTGCTAAAGTTGGTGTCACCTTTTGTTTGGACAACCTCTCACTGATTGCCTTAGTTTCAACCTCAATCTCTTTTTTTCATGTGTCCCTTCTTACAATTGACTGTCATGCAATTGGATGGGGCTAGATGTGAATGGTGTCTAGTAATCCTATCATATTTCGACTGTTCCGCTGAAGGGTGAGGGTGTTTTCTAATGACTAAGGGTGGGGGAAGGGAGTTATGTGTGTGCCATGATTTTGAGAAATATGTCGAGAGCTAGAGGAATGAAGAAGAAGATCTGAGATCAATGTAGTTGTATTTCAAATGTATCATGGTGAACATAGTCAGACTTAGATCATAAAGGTTGTTTTTGTTATCAAATTTGAATTTTATGATGACAAATTTATGATATTGCCCTTGGTACGCTCTAAGTTTGTGATAAAATTGAAGGGTTTTCTCGCCTTCTTATTTTGTTTTATCTAAAATCACGGATAAAGCTAACGACTTTATCTAAATCAAGATTGGTCAATTTTATAAGTTAAATATCTTTTAGTGGTATCTCCTATGGAGTCGAGTTATATATGAATTAATACACATTTTTTGAGATCTTGGCATTGGAATAGGGCATCAGTCATATTTTTTACTCTGATTTCTCAGATTTCAAGACTCCGCCTAATTAGGTTTAATGACATAATGATTAGTCTTTAGGGTTATAATGCCAGGGAAATTCAAAGTCTTGATATCAGGATCTTAGAAGCAATTGTTCCTAGTGAAACTAGGTAAGTGGTAAATCACTTGGTTTTCAATACTTTGCATCATTCAATTTTGTTTGCATTATCATGTCTAAAGTTCATATTATATATGCTATCATGTAAAAATCTAATTTTTGAAGAAGAATTTATCATATGCACATCTTATTATGATTTACTACATGCGTGTTATATTTTAAAATCAAATCATTTAAGAATAATACCTCTCATGTTTAAGATCACTAATGCAATTATGGGAAGAAAATCCTAAGTAAGATAAGATAGGATAATATAAAAATAAGAACTAATACTTAGGCCCTATTCATGAACATTTTATGGAAGGTTTGTGCCTCATGTGCCCCCTCCACTTTACGCATTCAAGACCAAGCCTATTCACTTTCAGTGTGTTCAATGACGTTTGTGTTTATTGGTTCAAGCCCTAGCATGTTTACTTTTAGTGTGGTCAGCGATGTCAATGTTTATGGGTTCAAGTCAAAGCGTGTACACCTACAGTGTGTTTAGAAGCCTACACACCTCATGTGGGTTAGGGAGATCAGATCAGATAAGGTCTATTCATTATGTTCCCTAATAAGAATGCTTAATCAAGTTAAGAATGCATCCTAAAGCCATTAATAATGTTTATGCATGTGAAATATCAATATTAAGCTTTATTTTATGTTAAAAATATTATTCGAACCAAACCACATAGAAATGGTTTTCCTAATGCATGGCTATGTGTGAATGCACATAGGTTATATGTAGCATGGGATACATTTTAGGAGGTGTATGTGTGTATGATTCCAAGACCTAGTGGGCTGCCATCTATATTGTTCAAGGAGGTTCAACCACTTTTCATATTTTCATGTCTAAAGTGTCTTTGTTGTATGTTTTTTGAAAAGAATATGTATGAGAATAGATGTATTCACATCCTATGTAAAGTCATTTATGTTATTGTAATGTATGATCTAAGTTTTTTATGGTATTCCCCAAGTGTTATCTTTATGGTTCATGCATCTGTGATGTTGTTTATGGATCACATTTGGGAGATGCTGCAAAATGGTATCAGAGCATTCATATAGATGGCCACTAGGAAAGATTCATACTTTTATTATAGTATTCATCTCTTAGATGAGTCTTAATAGTAAGGAAATCCAAGTTATACCAAGTAATACTTGTCAGATTCTTAGTAGGATAGAGGTGTTTGTGATCTTAATGCATATCTTTAAGAAATCATGGGAGTTTGTGGATATGGAACATCCTTACTCGGGGGATATGTTATAACCTAGACTAATGGTCTACCTTTCTTAGAAGATGATTAAATATAGATCAAGAAGGATATAATCTCTAATAAGTTAATTTTTTATGATCGAAGGATGAGTGAATTGTTGAGGTTCATATAATTTTGTTTACAAAAAAGATCCCTCACCTTTGATACATGGCTAGCATTCATGTACAACTATCAATTTATATTTTCCCAGATAATCATTTTGGATCCATATTTTTTGGCGATTTTTAGAATTTCTATTATGCATTATGGTTATGATCGACCAAAAAGAATATTTTATTAAATTATTATAACATAAATTATTTAGGTTTTCTCAAAGTTTTCAATTCTCTAACTCTTCTGAAAGAAGGAATGAAAGAAATGTTTTATTAGGATTTCATGTTTTAGAAATAGAAGTTGTTACGCAAATATTACAAGATTCAAACGGGGATAAGTAACCTAACGTTCAAGTTTCTTTTGTTGTGTGTTTGTGTTGACTCCCTAGTCGATAGCATGTCCTCTTTCTTTCTCAAATGTTTGTGGTATGGGATGCAAACAAATTGGGAACCATAGAGGATATGTTATGGAACACATTATTGTATAATCATACTATCCTTCCTCATGGTGTTTGTGGTATGGGACACTTGTACCAAGGGATGTTGGAGAGGAGTATAATATGATCAATTTTTCTCAAGATACGTAAATTTGCAAGTATTTGTCAGGAAATAACATAAAAGTTAATGGTAGGAACCATACATGTGATTACTTGAACCTGATGGTATCATAATTATGAAGAAGTCCACAAAACATGGTTGTAGTAGATTCCTTGGTATAAATAATAGAATAATGGTCTTATAGTAATATCTTAATTGGGATGCGCTGAGGTTGTAATAGTAAGTCAAAAATATTGAGATGCTCTAGGTTATGTTGAAACGGTTGAGGAATGTTGAGAATGAAGTAAGTCAAAAAATTATTTAAAATATATCTTCATTAAGAGAAAGAGAATGTGTGTAAGTATAGTAATAAATGATATATTTTCTTAAGTTTTTTTTATTAAATAAATTGTTAATCTTTGACATCTATAAATATATTGAGGACTTATTTTTAATACCTAGAAATCCTAACCTCAAAAGAAAGGATATAATATCTTTTCTTAAGGAGGAAACCCTAATACTTTTGTGTATGCATATTTAAGGTGTATGAAATATTATAAAAGTCCTGACATAGTGATTAAGATTAATTCAAACAGAATTATATCTCTTGCTTATGCAATATAGGTGTATATGTATCATAGAACATGTTAAGATGATTATTCTCTATAGTAAATTATTACAATTACTTTTCAACAAATATATATGTTCTAGTACATATTTAATGTTTAAGATCATATCAGTATAGCATGCATCTAAATCATATTCTATGAACATGCATGCTTATGTGGAAGAAAATCCTATAGTTTAAATAAATGAAGAAGATTGTAGGAAGGTCTCTACCTTAGATTGTAGATATTGAACTATGTGTTGGGTCTCAGACTTTATAGTCGTTGAAATCATTTAATCAATATATAACAACTCATGTAATATTCTTAATATGACTAATTAGGGCTTATAACCCTAATTAATGTGCAATAATCACAAATATGCTCAAGAAACCCTAGAAATTCTAGAATAAGCCTGTATCCGTAAGTGGAAGCTAATATGTAATTCTAAGATCATAACTATGCATATAAATCATGTTGCATGTTAAATGATCCTAAGATGATGAGAAAACCCTAACATGAATTATACATGTAACCTAGGGTCAATTTGTGCACATTCAACCAAATAATCAGATAATATATCTTGATGTGGAATCTAAGACCAGTAACCTGATTATAAGAAGATAAGACAAGTAATTATGCACATATCTTAACAAGATAATCTAAACCCTAATGAACGTGACTAGGATTATGATGATGAGAACATGATGATGGTATATGTGGTCTTGTCTTAACCAGGGGTTTGACCAAGATATAGTTGACATGAGGATATATCTGATATTAGGAATGTGATAAAGTTATCTCTTGATCAAGGTGCCATTACCTCTTACTTGTCTTATTATACAGTATGCTTGTATTGTGTGTACAAATGCTTGGCATATGGTATTGGATGAAATGATTGTTCTTTTATGATATCTTGCTTAATTTTCCATATTTATAGCTATGAACACATGAAACATAATATATTTGTTCCATTATATGAAAACATGAAACTCTTTGGCAGTACAGTGCTTGGAAATGACTTAACTCTTTGGTAGTCAATCACATTATACATATGATCTAACTCTTTGGTATTCTATCATAAAGGCCTTAATCTTGAGCTCCTTGAGAGTCAAGAGAATGCATAAAAACCTTTAGTAGTAATTGCATGGATGATATAATGAAAATGTGCCTAAAATATGTGTTCTCTTTTGTTAATGAACATCTTTGTGCAAGTATATACTTTTCTTATATTTGTTTATTACTAACAAGTTCTAGTTTTATCTTATTTCCAAGATTAGTAATGAGAGGTAAATAAAAAGACACGTAGGCGTACTCAGTACAATATTCTTGAATATTGTGCTGACGTGTACCACATGTAATCTTTTGTTTAGGTTGTGGCTATATGATCTTGAAGATCTAGGATAGTTGAGAGTTGTGTGGTGAGCTGATGTACAGGTGGACATGTTGTCTTAAGATCCTATTGTTTAGTGGTAGTACATGTATATGTAGAAGTTTGTTGTTCAATCTTTAATATCAAATGTTTTAACAATTCATTATGTAATTATATGTTGAATGGTGAACATGTGTTGTATGGCTTTATTATTGTTCATGTGCATGTGTTATTGTTGTTTCCTTCTGAATTTCTCTGATTTTCTTCATCTTAGCCTAGTGTGGGGTGTTTAAATTAGGATTCTCACTGAGGTGAGGTTTCGATTTAGATGTCACGCATCACATTAAGTTTTAGAAAATCTGGGGATGTCACAGATCCCCCTCTTAGGACCACCCCAACTCTACTCATGGGGTTGGTGACACTCGCGCCTCTTC
The DNA here is from genome assembly GCA_963693085.1 of Alisma plantago-aquatica. Classification (NCBI taxonomy): domain Eukaryota; kingdom Viridiplantae; phylum Streptophyta; class Magnoliopsida; order Alismatales; family Alismataceae; genus Alisma; species Alisma plantago-aquatica. Next base: position 469,543,352 of record OY856415.1, read on the forward strand.
TTTGACTGGCCTCACTACTGGGCACGAGTTAGCCTTTCTACAACAGTTTCTCACCACTGTTATGGTGGGAAACTTGAACACCCCTCATGTGCCTGATAAGCCAAAGGATTAAACATTGACCGACTTCATGAAAATGAAACCACCCTACTTCATGGGTGAAGGGGAACTAGAGATGGTCGATAAGGTTTATGAGTTGGTCTTAGCCATAGAGTGGACTTTTGATGGTATGGCATGCTCTCCGCACCAGAAGGTCAAGTTTTCTTCTTGTGTGTTGGATGGACCGACATGTGAATTGTGGAAGGGGATAACAGAGACTCATGATGTCTCTACTTTTACCTGGGAACAATTCTTGATGCGTTTTTGGGGAAATACATTTGAACTTCTCTTATGAAGAAGGAAGCAGAGTTCTATAGTCTGAAGCATGGATCACTGTCTATTCCTACCTACATGCAAAAATTATTGTTACTTGAGAATTATTCTTTGGGGTTAAGTGAGGATCATAGGGACGATCAATTCTTACAAGGACTCAATTTCCATGTAGGTCGTTCTCTAGTCCCTCAACTTCCTCTCATGTTTCAGTAGATGGTTGATAAGACCTTAGTCATTGAGTTTTATCTGAGATATCAAGCTTCAGATGATAGTAACAACAAGAAGAAGAAGAGAAAGTATTCAGGTGACGAGCAGAGGTACACGAGATATTAGGATGTCATCGTCATCATCCCCAAAACAAATGCAATTTGGGAGAATCTTCTGTCTAGAGAAATGATAAACGATTTGTTTGCCACCATTGCGGTTTAACTCGGTATATTAGGCCGCAATGCCCACAACTTTATAGAGGACCACCCCCCACTCAACCACTTGTACCTCAACAACAACAACCTCAACCTCCAAGGAACCATCCCAACAATCAAGGAAGACCCCCTTTGAGAGACGTGATGGTCGTGTTTTTCTCTGGATGTTGTGGGCGTTGAAGATGTTCATGCAGTACATGAAGGTAACTTACACTGATACTCTTGTCCTATACATGTACCTTTATCACGAACTAGTTTATGTATATTCAAATTGGTATATAAAAGGAAAGAAACATGTATAAGGAACACATGAAGATTAGCCTATGGTAGTGCATGTCACAAGGATTATCAGCAAAGAATAGTTTTTGAACATTCATAGGTTTTAGACACCACCTTGAACCTGACTAAAATAAAATAGTTAGTTGAAAGGTTATGGTTGGTGACTTGGCTTCGTCTTGATTTTGGCACCAATTTTCATATTTCTATTGCAGAATTTTCAATGATAACATATATATGTACCTTATGAATACAAAAAGTTTTGGATTTTGTCGATGTTTTCAAAAACCAAGCCACCATGTAAGGATTCATATGAGTTAGTACCAAATATCTTACCGATTAGGTCAATAGATACCTTGAACAAGGAAAGATCTATGATGGGACTGTTGGCTAAATTGACATTAGCATAATCCCTTTTGTTTTGATAATGACAAACATTTCATTCTTGTGGTTTTAACGTGCTATTTGAGTATTTCAGGAACAAGCATATAAGGTGGTGGATAACAAAGACTTGGAAGAAACAATTTGATAAAATCGCTTTATTTTCATGATTGTAATCAAATGTAAATGCTTGTACAAGTATATAATGTACAAGTAATTAGATATCATGTAAATCAAGCGTTTAGATCTTCCATATCCACTCACAACACTTAGATAGGCCATTCCCCAAGATAGTATTACAATTGCACATTGATACACACACTTAGTAAATGAATACATTGAGTCAGTAATATTCTCGGTCGACAAATCATCGATCGAGAAAATATCGGTCGACAAATCTTCGACCGAGAAACTCTCGGTCGACAAAATCTTCGATCGAGAATAGACCCTACTAGCCGTTAGACCCAGCAGACAAAGTGGTTGGGAGTTGGAAATGAAAGATCTAAACACTTGCTCCAGGAGGTCCCTCGGTCGACAAATCTTCGACCGAGAAGGACTCTCGGTCGACAAATTGTCGATCGAGAAAAGTTCTGTCTGCACTTTTCAGGGTCAATTAACTAGCCGTTGCAAATGCAATTAGTGGACACATAACGGCTAGTTGAGCACTAAGAACCCCCTAGAAAGTGTCTAGAATGTCCTTAAGCACTTGTAGGTCATTCCTATAAATAGGACATGCCTTAGGACACCTAAACTCACCTAAGCTACACGTGTGCTACACTTGAGATTGAATACTCATTGGCAATCTGTTTTGAGCAATAGAGCAATTCCTACATTGGCTATTCATTCCCATTGCTCCAACTTCGTGTCCTATAGGCTAGTATCTCCTATCCACAACACTTACACTTCTACATACATTGGTTAGGAGATCAAAACGCTTGATATAGGAAATCAAGCCTTGAGCTACAAGTGGTATTGTAATTTCTATTTTCTTTCTTGTTCCTTTGTATCTTTTGTATTCTCCTTGCTACTCCTAGGATTGGAGGCTGCGGATTGGAGAAGGTTCTTCTCGGAGGAGAAGGTGGACTTCAAGCTACTTCAAGAAGGCTATCGCAACGGGAAGCTACTTCAAGAAGGTTATTGCAACGGGAAGCTCCTTCAGGAGGAAGGCTGCTTCAAGGTTGGTGCAATTGCTTCTAGGTGAAGGCTGCTTCAAGGTTGGTGCGATTACTTCGAGGTGAAGGCTGCTTGAAGGGTTTAGGGAGAGAATTGTAATTTTATGTAAAGTCCTTGCGAGGTAATAAAATTAAATTCTTTCCAAATCCCGGTTGGGTAAGCAACCGGGTAGTGGACTGACTGCCTTAGTATTTGCTAAGGTAGGAACCACTCTAAATCCTTGTCCCCTTGTCCAATATTTTTGTGATTGGTTGTTTGAGTTAAATAATTGTTTAAAATTGTTTAAAACTCTATTCACCCCCCCTCTAGTAGTTTTTCAATTGGTATCAGAGCAGGGCTTCAAGGAACCTTAACACGGTCTTGAAGAAATGGGTGATGGAGTGCTCAACCACCTCAACATTGAAGGAACGCTCGTTGCTAGACCTCTGGCATTCGACGGGACAAACTATCAATACTGGAAGAGAAGGATGCAATTCTACTTCCAAGGAATCAACTGGGATCTTTGGAGAATGGTATCTACACCATACACACTCCCACAAGATGATTTCGCAGTATGGGATGCTAATACGGTAAAAATGGCCCAAATGAATGCAAAGGCAGTAATCATTTTATATTGTTCCATTTTAGTAGGTGAATTTAATAGAGTATCAAACTGTGATACCGCATATGAGATTTGGCATAGATTATCTATAACATATGAGGGTACCGTTCAAGTTAAAAACTCTAAAGTTAGTTTGCTTAAAACCAAGTTTGAACATTTTCGTATGGATCCAAACGAAACTATTAGTGAAATGTATTCAAAATTTTCTACTATTGTTAATGGTTTGAGTGCTTTAGGGAAACCTGTTCTTGAGGAGGATCAGGTATCAAAAATACTTCGATCTCTTCCTCCAAAGTACAAACCAAAGGTGACAGCTATTGCAGAAGCAAACGACCTCACTCGCCTCAAAATGGAGCAGCTCATCGGAAACTTAGAAGCTCATGAGGCAGAAGAGAGAAGAGAACATGAGCATCAACGTGGGCCAAAGAAAGACGTGGCTCTCAAAGCATCAAAAGCTCTCTCACAAGAGAGTGAGGAATCCAGTGAAGAAGAAGGAGAAGAAGCATTGATAGTCAACGGTAAGAAATACAGAAGGTTTAAATCTAATAAAATTTCTAGTTCTTCTTCCACTCCCAGGTGCTTCGAATGTGGAAAGAAAGGACATTTCAAAAATGAATGTCCCAAAGCTAAGAAGGGAAAGAAAAGCTCACATAAGAAGAAAGAAAAAGCTTATAAAGCGGCATGGGATGAAACGAGTGAAAGTGAAAGTGGAGATGAAAATGTGGAATGTCTAATGGCAAGAGAAGACAATGAAGACTCTCAAGAGGAATGGGTAGTTGACAGTGGCTGCTCCAAACATATGACCGGAAACAAGGACGCATTTCAAACTTTTGAAGAAAAGAAAAGTGGAACGGTCACCTTTGGAGACAATGGTAAGGGCAAGATCGTTGGAATAGGTAATGTTGGAACAAATCTTGAAATCAAAAATGTTCTACTTGTTGATGGATTGCATCACAATTTAATTAGCGTAAGTCAACTATGTGATAGTGGTTATGATGTGTTATTTAACAAAACCTGCTGCAAGTTGTTGATAGAAAACACTACAAATGTCATTTATGAAGGAAATAGAGTTGGAAATCTTTATATCCTTAAACCAAACTCTATGAAATCAGTAATCGGCAAATGCTTGCTTGCAAATGAAAATACCTTACAGCTATGGCATAAAAAAGCTAGGACATGCTAGTTCACACACTATTAAAAAGTTAGTAAAATATAATCTTGTTCGTGGATTACCTGCTCTGTCTTTTGATCAAGCTGAAAACTGTGAACCTTGCACAATGGGAAAGCAAACCAAAACATCTTTTAAATCAAAACATGTACTCAGCACCAGTAGATCCTTAGAATTAATTCATATGGACTTATTTGGACCAATGAGGACACAATCTATTGGTGGTAAAAGATATTGTTTTGTTATTGTTGATGATTATAGTAGATTTACATGGGTACATTTTATTGCAACTAAAGATGATACTATTCATGTCTTTATGCAATTTTGTTCTAAGATTGAAAATCTTTTACAACATAAAATATGTACCATTAGAAGTGATCATGGTGGCGAATTTGAAAATCATACATTTGAGACCTTTTGTACATCTCAAGGGTATACTCATAATTTTTCTGCTCCACGTACCCCACAACAAAATGGTATAGTAGAACGAAAAAATCGATCCCTACAGGAAATGGCTAGGACCATGATGCTTGAACACAACACACCTAAAACCTTTTGGGCTGAAGCCGTAAACACTGCTTGTTATGTGCTTAATAGAGTAACTATTCACTCTCATTTGAAGAAAACTCCATATGAAATACTACACTCTAAGAAACCTCGAGTTGACTACTTTCATACTTTTGGCTCCACATGCTACATTTTAAATACCAAAGATGATAGAGACAAGTTTGATTCTAAATCACACAAAGCATTTTTCTTGGGATATTCCACTTCTAGCAAAGCCTTTAGATTATATAACACTATATCTAGAAAAGTTGAGGAATCCATTCATATTTCTTTTCATGAAGAATCAAAATCTGAAAATCTAGATATCATTGATCTCACAAATCAATTCGAAAATACAACCATTTCCAATGATAGTGAGAAAATTCCTATATCGGAACCCCAAGTTGAAACACAACCTACACCTAGGCTTATCAAGGATCATCCCCAAGAACAAATTATTGGAGATCCAAATGATAAAGTCAAAACTCGGTCTTCCTTCAAAGATGTTGTAAACATGGCTTTCGTTTCTATCATTGAACCTAAGAAGATATCCGAAGCTCTTAAGGATGATTACTGGATAATAGCCATGCAAGAAGAATTAAATCAATTCACTAAAAATGATGTATGGGATTTAGTTCCTAAACCACAAGACAAAACCATCATAGGAACTAAATGGGTTTTTAGGAATAAACTCAATGAAGCAGGAGAAGTCATAAGGAATAAAGCTCGATTAGTAGCACAAGGATATAATCAACAAGAAGGAATAGATTTTGATGAAACATATGCACCCGTAGCTAGACTTGAAGCCATTAGGATGTTACTAGCTATTGCTGCCCATAAAAACATTAAGCTATATCAAATGGATGTCAAAAGTGCATTTCTAAATGGCATCATACAAGAAGAAGTTTATGTTGCTCAACCACCGGGCTTTGAAATACCAGAAAAAGGTGACCATGTTTATAAACTTAAAAAGGCACTTTATGGTCTAAAGCAAGCACCTAGGAATTGGTATGAACGGCTCAAGACATATCTTTTTGATAATGGTTTCTCTATTGGAAATTCAGATTCCACTTTATTCTTCAAAACATATGCATCTGATTTCCTAGTTGTGCAAATATATGTTGATGATATTATTTTTGGAGCTTCAAATGATTTATTATGCACACAATTCAGTGACATTATGCAAAAAGAATTTGAAATGAGCCTTATGGGTGAATTAACATTTTTTCTTGGTTTTCAAATTAAGCAAACGCCTGCAGGAATTTTCATAAGCCAAGAAAAATACACTAAAGAACTTTTAAAACGCTTTGGGATGGATCAATGCAAACATGCTACTACTCCTATGGCTACTTCTATCAAAATTGATAAGGATGAAAATGGGGAACCTATTGATGATTCCTTATATCGAGCTATGATTGGTAGTTTGCTATATTTAACCGCTTCTCGACCGGACATCATGTTTTCCGTTGGTCTTTGTGCTCGATTTCAATCTCAACCTATGCAATCTCATTTTCTTGCGGTTAAACGAATTCTTCGATATCTAGCTGGCACTACTTGTTTCGGTTTATGGTATCCAAAAGTACAATCCTTGTATGTAATAATGGAAAATCTCATCAAAAACCTAGTTGGAGAAGGACACAAGCACTAGAGAGTCAATCCTTGTATGTACCTAGAGGCAAATATACATATGTACCAAAGAACAACCTAGAACAAAAACATAGAAAGAGACTTGAGGTTGATTCTATATGTTGCCATTATTGCTTACGTCTTGGACATTACTCCTTTTCATGCCCATACAAGAAAAAGGATGTTGAGTTGGTATGGGTTCCAAAACCTCCAAACTAAATGAACGGAATTAAGTTGAGATATGACCAAGGACCTTAGTTGCATATTTCTATGTCTATCTCAACTCAACATAATGGAATAATAAATTAATTCAAGTTTTTAAACATCTAACTTGGATATATACAAAATCCTTCAAATTGCAAAAATAAAATTTTGCCTTACTCATAGCTAAATTGTTAATAAAGATTTGGATACAATTAGTTGGGATTTGATCTAAAAATTCCTTTGATGTTCATAAAGTCTATCTCAACTAAACTGAGTCTTCAAATTGTTTAATTGAGTAAATAACCATTCATGATTTACTTATAAACAATTACTGATAATGGTTCTGAAAACAATACAGAAACCTGATCGGTCGAGAAATCTTCGACCGAGCAGTCAGTCGGTCGAGAAATCATCGACCGAGCAGGTTACTGATGTCAGTCTGAAATAAGTCTGCTGAATAATTCTACAAAGGATCAATGTGCTATCTATTTGCTGTTAATAACTGTTTTACATGCACAAATTATGGAAATCATCTTTGGAACACTTATATGAGATCATTTTTATCTATGAATCATATTCGATTTAAGTTAAGGGAAAATTACTGTTTTCATGGTAACCCTTGGAATATCTATACATGAACCATGTGTGTATTGAAATTTGTTTTAAATGATCATAATTATTGCATTTATATGTTGATCATTGTATATGCTTCAATTGTTCTATCATTACACCATGGATATGCTTCATCGTGATCATTATGTTTCATTGGTTTGTCTAAAATAATCTTTGATTCATATATACAAACCATGAATGGATATTATTCTTGATCATTGTGATTTAGATAAATTGAAAATGCCATTAGCATAAAAGCATCTTGACATAATAAACAATGATTGTGGACATAGCTTGTGATAAAATAATGATGTTGCTATGACAAGCCAAATGGTGCCTCTTAGAACAAAAATATTAATGTTTTTATCTATTTGTTTGTTCTAAGAAATCAAAAGCAAAAATCTTGACTTTAAGATATTAATCTTGCTTTCAAAATATATGTCTCTAAATAATCTTATGATTAACATGAAAATCAGGGTATAAGAAGAAATGTGATTTAATATGTATCCATAGCAAAGCTTATGAAAACATCATTCACAATGAATGTAAAACATGCGTTCTAGAAAAATCAAGGACAAAGACTTCACTATGATGCCCATATTAAGTCTTCATAATAGGTATATCTTAATATGCTTCAAATAGATATTTATTTAAAGCTATCTGCAGAAATTATACTTCACATATGAATGTTTAAATTGGAAATCTGCAGAATTTGCCTCTTGGTTGAAATTAAAATTGACCAAGGGGCGCTATGGTCGTAGTCAAGGGCGACCTAAAATAAGCTTTGACAAAATGCTTATATTGACATCATTTTATTGTACTTAATCTTAGTATACGTTTGATAAAGGTCAAAATCAAAATTTAAAATCATTTGTGACCTTAGAAGCCTTAAATTGTAAGATTAAGGGGGAGCTCATAAAAACAAATTTGATTAATTGATTAAGAAGATTACAAAAACATTGTAAACATCAATTGAAGCTTGTTACGACCTTAGTACTTTTACTCTTGATTATGAAGAAATCTATGAATATCATAAAAATGATATATCTTGTACTTAAAGGAACTCTCTAAACAAATCAGGGCTTAACATCCCTTGCATTTGGTTGGAAACATTTTTATGTAATCTAAGATTAAAGGATTCTCATTTAATTCCTAGGGCTTAACATCCCTTGATAGATGAGAAATCAATATGCATTCATCATAAGCTTAAAGGAACCTCATATCATTTCAAGGCTTAACATCCTTTGCAAATGATTGAGAAACAAATTGTGGATAAATTAGACAAAAATGATATTAAATCCATGTTTCTAATTGAATATCTCTTTAAGGGGGAGCATAGCATAAAATTAAGGGGGAGAAATAAAATCTATTATATTGGATATCTTTTTGAAATGACAAAGGGGGAGAAATAATATAAAATCAAAAACATAAAATAAAAATATGAGTTTCATAATATCTCGGCCAACATCCACTTGCAAAACATGAATGGCTACAAAAGGTAATTTTCAGGTATGAAACTCACATGATTTATATTTCCTTATTTTATATTTAGGAAATGTTTGTCATCTTCAAAAAGGGGGAGATTGTTGGCTAAATTGACATTAGCATAATCCCTTTTGTTTTGATAATGACAAACATTTCATTCTTGTGGTTTTAACGTGCTATTTGAGTATTTCAGGAACAAGCATATAAGGTGGTGGATAACAAAGACTTGGAAGAAACAATTTGATAAAATCACTTTATTTTCATGATTGTAATCAAATGTAAATGCTTGTACAAGTATATAATGTACAAGTAATTAGATATCATGTAAATCAAGCGTTTAGATCTTCCATATCCACTCACAACACTTAGATAGGCCATTCCCCAAGATAGTATCACAATTGCACATTGATACACACACTTAGTAAATGAATACATTGAGTCAGTAATATTCTCGGTCGACAAATCGTCGATCGAGAAAATATCGGTCGACAAATCTTCGACCGAGAAACTCTCGGTCGACAAAATCTTCGATCGAGAATAGACCCTACTAGCCGTTAGACCCAGCAGACAAAGTGGTTGGGAGTTGGAAATGAAAGATCTAAACACTTGCTCCAGGAGGTCCCTCGGTCGACAAATCTTCGACCGAGAAGGACTCTCGGTCGACAAATTGTCGATCGAGAAAAGTTCTGTCTGCACTTTTCAGGGTCAATTAACTAGCCGTTGCAAATGCAATTAGTGGACACATAACGGCTAGTTGAGCACTAAGAACCCCCTAGAAAGTGTCTAGAATGTCCTTAAGCACTTGTAGGTCATTCCTATAAATAGGACATGCCTTAGGACACCTAAACTCACCTAAGCTACACGTGTGCTACACTTGAGATTGAATACTCATTGGCAATCTGTTTTGAGCAATAGAGCAATTCCTACATTGGCTATTCATTCCCATTGCTCCAACTTCGTGTCCTATAGGCTAGTATCTCCTATCCACAACACTTACACTTCTACATACATTGGTTAGGAGATCAAAACGCTTGATATAGGAAATCAAGCCTTGAGCTACAAGTGGTATTGTAATTTCTATTTTCTTTCTTGTTCCTTTGTATCTTTTGTATTCTCCTTGCTACTCCTAGGATTGGAGGCTGCGGATTGGAGAAGGTTCTTCTCGGAGGAGAAGGTGGACTTCAAGCTACTTCAAGAAGGCTATCGCAACGGGAAGCTACTTCAAGAAGGTTATTGCAACGGGAAGCTACTTCAGGAGGAAGGCTGCTTCAAGGTTGGTGCAATTGCTTCTAGGTGAAGGCTGCTTCAAGGTTGGTGCGATTACTTCGAGGTGAAGGCTGCTTGAAGGGTTTAGGGAGAGAATTGTAATTTTATGTAAAGTCCTTGCGAGGTAATAAAATTAAATTCTTTCCAAATCCCGGTTGGGTAAGCAACCGGGTAGTGGACTGACTGCCTTAGTATTTGCTAAGGTAGGAACCACTCTAAATCCTTGTCCCCTTGTCCAATATTTTTGTGATTGGTTGTTTGAGTTAAATAATTGTTTAAAATTGTTTAAAACTCTATTCACCCCCCCTCTAGTAGTTTTTCAGGGACATAATTGTTGTACCTCATGTGATCCATATAGAACCACTAGTTAGGCTCTCAAATCTCCTTATCTAGGTGAAATTCAAACCGTTAATATAGAAGTTTGTGTTTTAACTAAAACACTCTATCTAACTCTTGAGTTATTTCTCAAACAGTTGGCATCCAAATATAACTACATCCTACGTGGGGTACATAATAGAGACATGCGACAATGTAAATAATAAAACTAAACTCACAATATAAAAATATCTTGTGGACTCCTAACTTAGGATGTTTGGATTTCAGGGACGGTATCCTCTTTTATGGGTGAAGTATTTTAATGAACCCGAATTTTAGAAACTAATCTTAGAATACTCTTCTTAAGTTAGGTTGAATTAGGATGTCAATAATCTTCAATTATAGAAGTTTAAGCCAAAAACATAATTATTTGTGGTCTTTATGCAAGAAATAGGGGTAATACGCTAGTTTGGGGTAAGTTGAGCACAAATTATCAAATTAAGGCATTTAAGTTCAAAATTATCCTTTTAGAATTTCATGGGGATAGGTTTGTTTAAGAGAAGGTTACACACAAAATTTGGTTAAGAAATAATGAAGGAATTCTTTAATATGAATAAAATGTACTTCCCCTCAAATTGTGTGTTTTGCATATTAAACTTTACCAAAAGGCAAATTCAATTCCAAAATTGGATTATTTGGGTTCTTTTCACCTTAATCATAAAATTTCATTTTATTTGGATGGTAATTACTCATCCAATCAGAAAGAGAAGGAAAAGAAATTGAAATATACACCACTTTATTCAATTTTGATTTGGAAACATTAATGTCACAGATTATTTGCATCAATAGTCAATGATGCATGATTTTTCTAGTGATCAAATCCCAATCACATGGCTCAAGGATCGTCTTCAACCCCGAGACAAATCAGGAAACCATGTTGTTTTATATGCCACAAAAATTCTTGAATTTCCCGTGCTCTACTCCATCTTTTCTCGATATTTCTTTTCCAACAAATTTCTAGAATGATCCCACACCAGATGATACCTTACTCAATATATATCGTGGATTATTCTAGAATTCCCCAATTCTTCCACATGCCTCTTGAAGATACCACCTCTATAAACCCTAATACCCAACCTTATAAAAGGGTGACTCCTATTTTGTTTCTGCCACACCACATGCTTCTTTTCCTTGGCTTCAATTTCTCTGTTGGTTGTGTGATCGTCTATTGGCAAGAAATTTTTCCTCTCTTGCTTTAGGAGTATATGGTGGATCCCTCTCCTCACTTTGGTTCAATTCCCCCTAAGGTAAGGTCCTTAGAGGTCCCCTCTTCCCTCGCGGCTTTTTGTTTTGATAAGAGCAGGTGTTTACTAATTTTGCCCAAATATGGCCAACAAAGCTGCTTCACACTCATGGCCATGGCTTGGTCAAGAGAGGAAAAAGGAGTTTGAAGGGTCATTTCCATCTTTCTCCCTCCACACCATCACTGACGAAGTTGTCTTCCCGGGGGTATTATGGTATTTCCGCCACTTGTTTTTGTTTCTCCACCATGATGAGTAGGAGTCAGGCTTACAATGGCCCAAGCCACTTGGTCGTGCATGGTTGGTCCAACTCAGTGGAATTAACCTCGTTTGATTGGGTGTTATCCTTTGACGTGGATTTATTTGAATTTCCTGATTGGTTAGAACTTTAAAATTTCATAATTTTTTACTGGACACTCCAAATATTTCATTAAAATATGTTTTGGAATCCTTAGAATTTTATTTACCTTTTGGCATACTTTTCATTTCCCAGATCTAAAGATTTAAAGATTAAACTTTTAGATTTTTAAACATTCATAATACCACATTAATAATAAAAGAGAGGTTTTAAAGGACAAATTTGAGATCTTGGAGTCAAATATATAATTAGTAGCCTTGGACCCCCTCTCTAAGATATAATCATGTGTCAATCTACGTTTTGTCCAAGATTTGGGATTGTAGGGTTTTTATTTCACTTATGATCTTAATAGTAACTAAAGATACCATCAATAATAAAGTTGTGATTTTTAGTCAAGATATCATTAAGAAACTTCGAACTCAGTGTTAGGTATTTAACATGCACTGGCCTATGGTTTTGCTGACGGATTTGGCCTTTTAGGGTTTCACCTAATATATTATTAAACCCTAACGACGTACAAAAATAGCATATGTAGGTTGGAGGTTACTTTAGGCTTGAAAGGGTAGATTTGATATATGATTTAATACTCCAATCCAGGTATGTGCATCTACTCTAATTTATTTGGGCAAAATATTATGAGTAAACAACCTTTCGTGAGGCATTGATCAAATTGAGAACATTCATAACATTTTATGATGGTTGTCTTCCTGATGAATATCTCTCAATTTATTAACATTGACATGTGAAAGCCACTTTGATGGTCTTATGACCTAATCTTATTAATTATTTGGATCCTACAACCCCACTTGATGACAACTATTATTTCTTAATCTTTTGCATGAAAATAATTATACCTTTTTCTTGCCTGCCCTATTAGCATGCGTGATTGACTAGTCATAACTAGAAGTAGTGACACAATGTTTAAGGAACTGAGGTTTTAGTCCTCCTTCCAAAGCACTGAGGTTCTAGTCCTCCTACAATTTATCACTTTAGGCATTGAGGTTGTAGTCCTATTGTGTTATTATATTTTTTTGGCACTGAGGTTTTAGTCCTCCTTCCCTTTGTATGATATACATGGATTCCTATCCTAATTTTTAGTATATGTTAGTCAAATTTATTTTATTACCATGCAATAGTTTATATTATGATGAATAAGTATATGGAAATACTCCTTTTTAATCAACATATCTTTTTAATAAATGCATCATCTATTGGACATGTTAAACCTCTTGACAAACTCTTCCCTTGTTGATATCTTCTTATCAACAACCCTTCTATTCAACCCTTCTCTTGCATTTAATTAATGCCCAATATGTTTATCTACGCATACTAATTTTTGTTCAAGTCCTTTCCTCTTTCTTATTTTTTGTCTAGGTGTTATTTTTCAACCCACCCAGAGGTAGCACAGCCCGAGGGTCATGAAGGAGAGGACTTTGTTTAGGACCAAGTTCAAGGATGAGTTCTGAGATTGTCAGGTTGCTCACCCTAATGTGACCCTTATAGTTAGATTCATAATTTAGACCTTCGCGTGTATGGCTCAATTTTAAGTTGAACAATTAATTTATGTAATAGTTAGATTTTTTTCCACTACCATAAACTATGTTTCTGTACTCACCTGTTTGAGAAAAAGATATTGCACCCCTTTTATTTGATCATATTTGTGTTTATGGGGTTATATGCAATTATTTTCTTGAATTGATTAAGGAGTGGCCCCTAACGGGTCCCATTCCTTATAGGTTCACCTATGAACATACCAGCCCATCATTCATATCTTCTAGAAAATTCATGATAATACATCTCTTCAATTCCTGCTCAAACCATAAGTTCTGACCCTAGTCCTCCAATAAATAGAGGGGTTATGGAGAGGCCTCCTAGAGACACAACAATCTCTCTAATAATTATTGTCCTCTCTGGTTGTGGTAACCAACAGAGCTCGAGCAAGTCCTACCTATCAAATGGAGGGATAGAAACGGAACAATTGGGAGAGCTAGTTGGTGCTAGCACGCTGAATAGAAGGGACACTAAAATCTCTTTGATAATTATTGTCCTCTCTGGTTGTGGTAATCAAGAGAGTCTGAGCAAGTCCTACCTGTCAAAGGGAGGGATAGCAATGGAACAATTGGGAGAGAAAGTGGGCACTAGCACGCTAACTAGAAGGGACAACTCCATCTTGTTTGTTCATCTAGATCGACGGGAGTCCCTGATGGTTTGTGTGGACTATTCTAGAGGTGAGGAGGTCGTTGTCGCCCGCTACGAGGAAACAAACAACCACTTTTCATGGTGATCAACCCGGAATCTAATGTTGTTCCTGTCTATGTGGAACTTGAAGAAAGTCGCACACTACTGTAAGGGTTGTCACTGGACTTGCTCCAGGACCAGGTATATATCTTGCAAACCCTAATTCAAATTACATAGTTGTTGATGCCACCTGCTATTAAATGGGAATATGGCAAGTAAATTTTGTTTCTACTGTCTTATCTGGTGCCATATTTTCCATCACGAGGATGTTGGGGTTAAATGGAATCAAGAAAATGAGCAACGGTAAACTTATTACAGCTAGAAGATTCACTATGAGAACCCGTTGCACTAAACGAGACTACTCAAAACAAAAAACACCATCAATCACTAATTAATCACATTTCCAGAAAAGAGGGTAAATTAAAATTGATTCAACAAGACCAACATGCTCTGAAATAGTACACAAGGGCCCAACAATTTGCTTGTATTCATATTATGCTAAGAATCTCTTACAATTGTTCCATGGCCTCAACCACCACGTATACATTTTACAAAGGAAACGTTTCCACATCTATCACTTTAACAAGCATATAACATGCTACCAAAAACCTGATTCAATTGAAACACCATTTACAAACTTTCCCCCCAGACCTGAGAGTACAAGAACGACTCTAGGACACACTAGAGAACTAAAAATCGTATCAAAGGTTCAACACCAAAGATCCTTATTGATGCCACCAATCTATTGTCATTTGTAAGGACCCTGACCTATGTTTTGGGGTAACCATTATTTCTTTGGCTTAATCATGTACTTAGAACCTTGCTCTAATCTTTTGATATGTTTTTAGGGCTTGTAGAGAGCTTAAGTCTCCAGTTTGAGCTTGTTTGGATGATGTTTGTGCTTTCTGTGCTAGTTTTGGTGCAAATTGCAATTTACCCAATATAAGGGGGGTTGACATACAATTTTCCACCTCTAAAGTGTTCCTTCTCTCTCCTAGCTTCATGAGAGAGTGTGTGGTTCTTTTGGGCACTTTTTTTACCCTTGGTTGAGTGGTGTCACCCTTAGGGTGATTAGGGTTTTCTAAGGTTGGTGTGCTTTGACCTTGTGACCTTTGGTGGTTTGTCTCGACCTAGGTCACAACCTAGGGATTTTTGGAGGGGGTGTCATGGTTGAGACACTTCTCCTTGGTGTGGTGGTCACAACCAAGGTTGTCTTGGGTCGATACAATGGCTTGTAGAGGTGTGTTTCAACCTAGGTTTCTTGTGGTGGTCTTGGCGTCGCGACCTGGTGGTGTTGTTAGGGTGTCTCGCGACCATGGAGCCCTTGGTGTGTTGCACTCGCAACATAAAGGGTGGAGTTGTTTGGGTGGTCGAGACACTACCTAGAGTGTATCACCATATCTTGCATGTCATTCTTAGGTGGTTGCATGTTGTTCCTTTTAGTGGACAAGTGTCTCTTTGGATCCCTATCTAGTTTATACCTCATCCAGTCTTACCTTCCTCCTCCTTTGCTATATGAACCCTCTTCTCTCCATGCAAGTGGTTGTTTTCGATCATCTTCTTCCTCCCTTCTCTTGTGCTCATCCTTGGATCTTGGTGGAGCAATAAGGAGTGTCCTTGGTACCTTGAAGGTGGTTCATCCCTTGCATGTGGTGCTTTTGGTGATCCTTAGCCATCTCAAATATTGGTGAGTGATTATCTGATTTCTTTGATGTTTTCTTCAGATCTTATACCCCTTCTTCTTCCTCCTTCTCTACCTTAGACTATTTTTTGACACGGTGGTTGTTCTTGAGAGTAAGCTACTCATCACAAGGGTAATAGGCCATGTTTTGACAAGGTGACACCCAAGTGAGAGGGAGTTTCTTCTCTCTTTTCCCCCTTCTTTCTTTTGGTTTGATTTTGAGGTTTTTCTCACTTTCTTTAGATACCCTTTTGACCTTGGTGTTTATCCTTTTTTTGAGGTTCTCTTGAGGCCAAGTGTGGAGCTTTTGGTAGAGCTTCTTCAACCCTGGCATCTTATGCTTCAAGCTTTGGTGGTGATCTTCTTAAGGTGGGTTATATAACACTAAACCTACTCTATTATTGCACTTCTTTATAATTTTTATTACTGCCTTCTTCCCCTAAATCACCCTCTCACCATGGTTGTGCTTGGTGGTAAACTCTAGAGCTTCTTTGGTGGTGATCCCTTGCTTGGTTTAAAAGCAATCTGAAACCCTAATCTTTTGTACCCATTTTGGTAGATGATGTGTTGTGAAGGTTATCCCCCATGTCTTGCTCTTTATCTTACCCTCATGTATGGTGTTTGTACACCTAGAGTTAGGAGGGAAGTTAGGTTCAATTTTGGTTATGTTGATCTTAGTTTTCTTTTCCTTGGATAAGGTTCTACCTTGGTAGTTTCTTGACCCATGACTTAGGGTTTGGTGGTTGGTTGTATGTGACCTCTTCTTCTTGGTAACCATGGCTTCACCTTCTATTTTAGTTCTGTTTGATGACCTAGGTGGTGTGTCTTGGGAGGTCATGACACTCCCCTCATGATGGTCCTGACCTTGATAGCTCTTGGGTCAAGACGTTCCTTTGAGGTGGATTTTGACCTAGTGATGTTAGGTTGAGACCCTTGGTGGGCGGTGGTTGAGTTACCTTTGGTGTTGGACATGTCTTGCTTGAGTTTAGACTCACCCTAGAGAGTTGGGTCGTGACCATGGTCATCTTTGGTCGTGACATAGGTGGAGGTCAAAACATAGGTTGAGGTCGAGACACCTCTATTCAAGGTGCTTTGGTGGAACCCTAACCCTAGTGTCGCGGTCGCGACATGGTCTAGATGTTGAAGGTCGTGACATGTGTTGGTTGGTTGATGCACATGAGGCTCGCAGTCACGAAATGGAGCATGGTAGGTGATCGCAACCTATGTGGTTATGTGGTCAGCATATGGTGATGGTAGATGGATGAGAAACATATGTAAACACCTAATGATAACCATATATGTATGATACTTGAGCCATATACAATGTTGTTGAGAAAGTTTCCTAATCAACTCTAATGATGCTTCCTAACCCTCATATACACCAAGATGGAAAAGGGTGATGGTTTTAGGGTTAATGGTTGAACCTAGTCTTAAAAAACCTAATGGGTTAAGAGGAAATCCCTAACCTTGATAATAATGAATGATGATCTTGCCTGTTTCTCCATTTTGGAATGGTTATGAAGTTATGTGGTTATCTCTCCTATTTATAAGTTTCTAACCATGGAGGTGTTATGAGCTTGATAATCATAGATAGTGTATGCTATGATGATGAGACATGATATAGATTGAATGAGCCTTGAGAGGCATGTTGTGGCACTTGTGATACCAAAATGATGAGATGAGGGATTGATATCCCATAGCATGTGACTATGGTACTGATGATATGATAAATAGCAATAATACATGCATCATGTGGAGATGGTGTGACAAGTTCACACCCTATGTGTTTATATTTGCTGGAAGAGTACTATGCACTGATCTTTGTAGAATTTGTTATGATTTTATACGTTGTAACTTGATTGATTCTAAAAGACACCTAATTGACTTAACTAATCAAGTGGAACTTAATCATGTAGTTTTGCCCTGTTCCATAGATCCATTTTGTGTCAACACTTGTTGAATGGGAAATGGGTTTAACTCGGAGCACATATTTTGAATATGTAGGGGTCAGGACAAATATCCCCTTATGCCCAGGATATATGAGGCAGCCATTCATGAGCTGGTCTCTTAGTCATATGTGATACAGGATTGGTTGTGGGACATACCCTGAGACGAGTGCGGCTATGGGCCGTAGATCAGTTATATGTAATACAAGATTGGTTGTGGGCCATACCCTGGTGAGAGTGTGGTTGCAGGCCATAGCTCAGTTGCTCTAGCACCATGACTTGTACCAAGGCGGGTTAGACTTGTACAACTGGACTATATGTCACTGGTAGCAGTATGGCTGGTAATGTCACTGCAAGTTCACTCGTACTGACTGAGGGTGTGAGGTCATGGATTATGGCTCTTCATTAGACCTAGTATGACATCGATTCTGAATTTGACTGGTAATGTCACTACAAGTTCACTCGTACTGACTAAGGGTGTGAGGTCGTGGATTATGGCTCTTCCATAGACCTAGTATGACATTGATTTTGACTTAGCAGTGATTAGTTGGATTTGAGTGGTACGACTCAAATCCTTGGTGCATAATAAAACACATAATCAGCCATGTAGCATACTTGCATAGGATCAAATATGGAAATAATGGATGAGACCTTGCTTGTTTTTATACAATATAGTTGGTAGTGAATGTACATGTTCTTCATATTCCTTTTATGATGATATGTTGTTTCATAATCTAATTGTAATCGCTTATCTTGTTAGAGATGATTACTTGCCTATCATAATTGTATCCTTACTGCTATTCCTCAATCATCTTATTTTTGCTAATAATAAGGTTTCCCACATCTTTTTAGGTGGTCATGCACAAGGAGGAAGATATCGTGCAGTAAAGGTTGAGCAGCAGTAAGAAGGATAGTAGCTGACAAGGTTGGATGTGTTGCTAGTGGTCCTTTTGGTTTTAGAGTCTTAGAGTCATTCTTGTACACTCTGTTCTTTGGGATGGTTATTTTTTGGGGTGTGTTTTATAGACGTGTTGTTGATACATGGTTTGATTTGTGTGTTCTTTTCATGTACGATTATTGTGGATATGTATATATGTTTGGGATAGGTTTCCTTGTAACAGGTTGATGGCATACATGGTGAGTACCCTATGACATGAGAGGACTCATATGTAAAGGTTTTTGTTGTTTGAAGTTCAATGAAAATGGTTTTAATTTCTAGTTTTTTTGGTAATCTATTTGTTTAAGTTTTGTTTCTGTGGTTAGTTTTGAGTTATCTTATGGTTTGTGGTGTGGGGCGTCACAATTTGGTTGGTATCATAGCTTTAGGTTCGTTGAGTATACAGAGACCTAGGACTAGGGTTTGTGTCTATTCTTGTGTCCTCTACTCGGTATTATTGTAATTTTCTCTTATGCAGAATAAGCAGAAAAGCCTAAAGATATCTGGAGAACATGAAGAACACGTTGTTGAGAGCATTGTCAGTGCACCAGGAGGAGGTGCAAGGAACCAGGCATGAGAAGATCGGGTGCCTGATGGTCCCCAGTTTGACCCAGCCATGATTGAAAACCCTACCTTTCAGTCTCTTTTTGGGTAGTTTATGGCTACGATGACGCATATGGCAGACAGGATGTCTGCACCTGATCCTAGAGCATCGGTTCCCAATGTGGAATCTTTGGGTATTGGGAAGACCTTTAAGCATCTTCTCCATGTTGGGGCGGTGGAGTAAGTTGGGACAGTTGATCCGACAGATGTTGATATATGGCTTACTGAGCTTGAGAAAGCCTTCAAGATCCTCAGCATCCTAGAAGCGGATAAGGTTAAGCATGTGGTGTACCTTCTGAAGGGGAGAACTGGCCATTGGTGGACCATTAAAAATGAGAAGAGACCAGGAGTGGTTGTAGGTTGGGAGGAGTTTCAACGTGAGTCTGTGAGTCATACTTCCCACAGATCTATCTGGATGAGAAGATCAGTGAGTTTGAGCGGATGCGGCAGGGACCCATGTCCATCAATGAGTACGAGGCTAAGTTTATGGAGCTTCTTTAGTTTTGTCCTCACATGGAAACCATGCAAGATGAGAGGATTTGCATTTCGAGAAGTGATTGAACGTTGAGTTGACTACCCTGGTGGCTACCTTGGAGAATCGAGAAAGGCTTGCCACGTTTGTGGAGTCTATTTATAGGATAGAGCAATCTGTGATAGAGAAGCGGGAGGCAAGTGCTAGGAAGAGGCATGCGCAGTCCCAAGGATAGTCATCAGGAGGCTTTAAAAGGCTGAGGTTTTCTACACCACCAGCATCGCAGAGGTACATTACTTCGACACAGTGGTCACCGACTAGAGGTAGAGGTTGTAGTCTTCCACCTGTTGGAGCTTATAGCACAGCGTTAAAATCGGTGATGATGCCATCTAAGCCGTAGTTTGTGACCCGAGCTTGCCACAAGTGTGGGCAGACAGGACATCTAAAATGGGAGTGTTCAGTGAGAGACGACGAGGTGACCCAACAACTGAGGCAGAGCCAACAGGGCTTGTAGAGATAGCAAAATAGCGGTGTAGGAGGACGAGGACATGGCCAAGCATCGCATGCCAGATTGTCTGCTCAGGGAAGCAGCGGATGGGGCAACAATAGGAAATGGATATATTCTATGCTAATAGCCAAAGGTGGTAGTCAACCCTCGAGTAGTGATAGGTCAGATGGAGTTATTTCATTCTAATTTGTCTTCTTCCTTCTTTGTATCTATTTTGGTTGACCTGGGTGCAACACACTCTTTTATCACTCGCTAAGTGCTTGACAGTTGTCTTTTGCCTGTTAGTCATAAGAGGGATAGTTTGCTATTAGAAACCTCATTAGTTGGTCCTATAGTGTTACAAGAGGTGTGTCCTTCAAGTGTCCTTTCTTTTTCAGGGGACATCATTCAAGTGTATCTCATACTGCTTGACATGGATGCGTTCGATGTAGTCCTTAGAATGGACACCTTGGAGAAGTATAGATTGGTCTTGGATTGTAGTTCCAAGCAGGCAACTTTTGTAGATGGTGGTAAGACGTGGATCTTCCAAGGAGACATGAAGATTCTTACGACGTGTCCAGTATCGACGTTGGTGGTTGGGAAGTTGTTGAGACATAGTTGTGAGGTGTTCTTGGCACATGTGTTGGATGTCGAGGTGAGGAGTCCTAGTAATCAGGAGATGTCAGTTGTTAGAGAGTTCAAGGATGTGTTTCCTAAGGAGTTTCTAGGTGTTCCCCCACCCTGAGAGATAGATTTTGAGATCAATATGGTCCCCAGCATGCGACCAATAGCCCAGACACCTTACCGGATGGCACCAGCAGAGATGGTAGAGTTGAAGAGATAGTTGCAAGAGCTGTTTGACAAAGGTTTCATCAGGTCAAGTATGTTACCTTGGGGTGCTCTAGTGCTCTTTGTAAAAAAAGGACGGATCCATGAGGTTGTTATAGAGTACAGACAGTTGAACAAGGTGACGATAAAGAACAAGTATCCCTTGCCAAGGATAGATGATCTGTTTGATCAGTTGTGTGGCATGACAGTGTTCTTGAAGATAGACCTAAGGTCACGATATCATCAGTTGAGGATCAAGGAGGATGACATACCTAAGTCAGCTTTGAGGACTAGTTTTGGTCACCACAAGTCTGTGGTTATGTCATTCGGACTAAGCAATGCACCAGAAGCTTTCATGGACTTGATGAATAGAGTGTTTCGGTCATTCCTCGATCAGTTTGTGGTTGTCTTCATAGATGACATCTTGATATAAAGTTATGAAAGTCAACAACATGAACAACATCTTCATCATGCATTAACAGTGTTGAGGCAGCATCAGCTTTATGCCAAGTTCAACAAGTGTGAGTTCTGGTTAAAGGAGGTAGCTTTCCTGGGGCATGTTATATCTGTCGAGGGAGTTCATGTGGATCCCAAGAAGGTTGAGTCTGTGACTGAGTGGCAGCAGCCAAAGATGTTGATAGAAGTGCGTAGTTTTCTAGGTTTGGCAGCCTTTTACATACGATTCATCAAGGACTCTGGTGCTATCACATCACCCCTAACAAAGTTGACAAGGAAGGATGTGTCACTCATCTAGGATGATAGATATCAGCGAGCTTTTCAAATGTTGAAAGAGAAGTTGACAAGTGGACCGGTTCTGGTCTTACATGAGCAAGGAAGAGGATACATAGTTTTCTGTTATGCATCCATGAATGGTTTTAGTGGTGTACTGATGCAAGACAAGCAAGTGGTTTCCTTTGCTTCCCGACAGCTTACGAAACATGAGGAGAATTACCCGACCCATGATCTGGAGTTAGATTTGTGGTCCATGCTTTGAAGATCTAGAGGCACTACCTTTATGGTGATAAGTTTCAGATCTTCACATATTACAAGAACCTAAAGTATATATTTTCACAATAGGAGTTGAACATGAGGTAGCGGTGCTGGATGGAGTTAATCAAGGATTATGACTGTACGATTGATTATCATCCAGGGAAGACAAATGTTGTGGCATATGCATTAAGTAGGAAGTCTTTGTCTTTGCATATGGATAGAGCCCAGTTGAGTTCTTTGGTGTGTCACAAGAGAGACATGTTGATCTCCCTATGTCAGATGAATGTTAAGATAGAAGTTTCCTTGCTAGCAGGATTGTTAGCACAATTATAGGTGAAGCTCATGCTGAGACAGTAGATCAGACAGGTGCAACAGGTTGATACCTTGATACAACATATTATATTAGAGTTTGACAGTGAGAAGCATGATGGCTTCCACGATTTATATGATGGGAAGATTTGTTACCATGGTAGGGTTGTGGTTCCTGATGTTGATGACCTGAGAAAGATGGTGTTGGAAGAAGCTCACTCTTCCATGTACGCTATGCACCTAGGTAGAACCAAGATGTATCATAATTTTAAGGACATGTATTGGTGGCTTGGATTGAAGAAGGACGTGGTTGGGTTCATTGTAAGATGCATTGTGTGTCAGTAGGTTAAAGCCAAGCATTAAAATCATGTAGGAACGTTGCAACTATTGCCTATACCACAGTGAAAATGGGATCATGTGACTATGGACTTTGTGGTTGGTTTGCCTAGGACAGCCAAAGGTCATGATTCCATCTAGGTGATTGTTGGCATGTTGACCAGGTCAACGCATTTTCTTCCTGTAAAGATGACTTATATAGTTGAGAAGCTTGCACAGACCTATGTTGATTAAATAACGTGTATGCATGGTGTTCTAGCAACTATCATGTCTGATAGAGGTCCTCAATTCACAATTCACTTTTGGGAGAGACTGAACACAGGTTTGGGTGCACAGTTGAGGTTCAACACTGTCTTTCACCCACAGACAGATGGTCATCCTAAGAGGACCATTTAGACCTTGGAGGATCTATTGAGAGCTTGTGTTCTTCAATTTTTGGGTAGTTGGGACATACACCTCAGTTTGATAGAGTTCGCCTATAATAACAGTTATCAGTGAAGCATTGGCATGGCACCTTATGAAGCGTTTTATGGGAGACGTTGTAGGCCTCTTTTGTGTTGGTATGAGATGGGAGAATACCAGCTTCTTGGTCCTGAGCTTGTGTAGAAAATGACAAAAAATATCAAAGTGATTCAACAATAGTTGAAGGCAGCACATGACAGATAGAAGTAGTATGTTGATAACCGTTGTAGACCCTTAGAGTTCCAAGTGGGATATAGGGTATACCTCAAGTTCTCTCCCTGGTAAGGTGTTCTGGGGTTTGGGAAGAAAGGTAAGTTAACTCCCAGATTTATGAGACCTTACACTATGGTGGCACATGTTTGGTAGGTGGCCTATAGGTTAGAGTTGCCATGGCCTACAAGTTAGAGTTGCCAGTTGAGTTGCATAGGTTGGATCCAGTGTTTCATGTGAGTATGTTGAGAAAGTGGCATCCTGATACAGAGTTAGTGTTGTAGCCTTTGGAGGTAGAGCTTGATGAGGACATGTCATATGTTGAAGGCCCAGTGTTGATCCTTGACAAAAGAGTAAAGAAGCTTAAGAAGAAGTACATAGTGCTTGTGAAGGTTCTGTGGCATCACTATGGTGTTGAGGAATCCACTTGGGAGCTCAAGGAAGAGATGAAGAAGAAGTACCCCTCTCTTTTCTCTTACGATTTTGGGGCCAAAATCCTTGTTAGGGGTTTATGGCTTGTAAGGACCTTGACTTGAGTTGTGGGGCAACCCTATTTGTGTTGGCATAACCATGTTCTTAGAACTTTTCTCTAATCTTTTGAGATGTGTTTAGGGATTGTGGAGAGCTTAAGTCTCCAGTTTGAGCTTGTTTGGATGATGTTTGTACTTTTGTGATAGTTTTGGTGCAAATTACAATTTACCCAATATAGGGGTTGATATGCAGTTTTCCACCTCTAGAGTGTTCCTTCTCTCTCCTGGGTTCATGAGAGAGAGTTTGGTGCTTTAGGGTGCTTTTTCTTAACCTTGGTTGAGTGGTGTCACCCTTAGTGGTTATTAAGGTTTTCTAGGGTTGGTGTGATTTGACCTTGTGACCTTTGGTGGTTTGTCTCGACCTAGGTCGTGACCTAGGGCTTTTTGGAGGGGGTTTCATGGTCGAGACACTTCCCCTTGGTGTAGTGGTTGCAACCAAGGTTGTCTTGGGTCAAGACAAAGTCTTGGGGAGGTATGTTTCGACCTAGGTTGATTGTGATGGTCTTGGTGTCGCGACCTAGTGGTGTTGTTCAGGTGTGTCGTGACCATGGAGCCCTTGGTGTGTTATTCTCACAACATAAAGGGTGGAGTTATTTGGGTGATCAAGACACTACCTAGATTGTATCACCATGTCATGCTTAGGTTTTTGCATGTGGTTTCATGCTGGTCCTTTTAGTGGACAAGTGTCTCTTTTGAGCTCTATCTTGTTGACACCTCATCCTTTATCTTACCTTCCTCCTCCTTTGCTATATGAACCCTCTTCTCTACATGAAAGTGGTTCTTTTTGGTCATCTTCTTCCTCCCTTCTCTTATGCTCGTCCTTGTAGCTTGGTGGAGCAAGAAGGAGTGTCCTTAGTACCTTGGAGGTGGTTCATCCCTTACATCTGGTGGTTGTGGTGATCCTTAGACATATCCAATCTTGGTGAGTGTTTATCTTCTCTCTTTGCTATTTTCTTCCAATATTTTACCCGTTCTTCTTCCTCTTTCTCTGCCTTAGACTGTGTTTTGACACAGTGGTCGTTCTTGAGTTTAAGCTTCTCATCACAAGGGTAATAGGCCATGTTTTGACAAGGCGACACCCAAGTGAGAGGGAGTTTCTTCTCTCTTTTCCCCTTATTTCTTTTGGTTCGGTTTTGAGGTTTTTCTCTCTTTCTTGAGATACCCTTTTGACCTTGGTGTTTCCCCTTTTCTTGAGATTCTCTTGAGGCTGAGTGTGGAGCTTTTGGTGTAGCTTCTTCAACCCTAGGATCTTGTGCTTAAAGCTTTGGTGGTGATCTTCTTAAGGTGGGTTATATAACACTAAACCTACTCTATTATTTCACTTCTTTATCATTTTTAGTACTTCTTTCTTCCTCTAAATCACCCTCTCACCATGGTTGTGCTTGGTGGTAAACTCTAAAGATTTTTTGGTGGTGATCCCTTGCTTGGTTAAAAAGAAATCTGAAACCCTAATCTTTTGTACCCGTTTTGGTAGATGATGTGTTGTGAAGGTTATCCCCCATGCCTTGCTCTTTATCTTGCCCTCATGCATGGTGTTTGTACAACTAGAGTTACGAGGGATGTTAGGTTCGGTTTTGTTTATCTTGAGCTTAGTTTTCTTTTCCTTGGCTAAGGTTCTACCTTGGTAGTTTCTTGACCCATGACTTAGGGTGTGGTGATCAATGTTATGTGACCTCTTGTTCTTGGTAATCATGGTTTCACCTTCTATTTTAGTTCTATTTGGTGACCTAGGTGGCGCATCTTGGGATGTCACGACATTCCCCTCATGATGGTTGTGACCTTGATAGCTCTTGGGTCGTGACGTTCCTTTGAGGTGGAGTTCGACCTAGTGGTGTTAGGTTGACCCTTGGTGGGTGGTGGTTGAGTTACCTTTAGTGTTGGACCTATCTTGCTTGATTTGAGGCTCACTCTAGAGAGTAGGGTTATGACCATGGTCATCTTGGGTCGCTACATAGGTTGAGATTGTGACATAGGTTGAGGTCGAGACACCTCTGGTCGAGGTGCTTTGGTGGAACCCTAACCCTAGTGCCACAGTCGTGACATGGTCTAGATGTTGAAATTTGTGACATGTGTTGGATGGTTGAGGCACATGAGGGTCGCGGTCACAACATGGATCATGGTAGGTGATCACGACCTATGTGGTTATGTGGTCAGCATAGGGTGATGGTAGATGGATGAGAAACATATGTAAACACCTAATGATAACCATATATGTATGATACTTGAGCCATATACAATGTTGTTTAGAATTTTATCTAATCAACTCTAATGATGCTTCCTAACCCTCATACACACCAAGATGGCAAAGGGTGATGGTTCTATGGTTAATGGATAAACCTATTCTTATAAAACCTAATGCATTAAGAGGTAAACCCTAACCCTGATAACAATGAATGATGATCTTGCTTGTTTCTCCATTTTGGAATGGTTATGAAGTTATGTAATTATGTCTCATGTTTATAAGTTTCTAACCATGCATGTGTTATGAGCTTGATAACATATACTAGTGTATGCTATGATGATGAGACATGATTTAGATCGAATGAGCCTTGAGAGGCATGTTGTGGCACTTGTGATACCGAAATGATGAGATGAGGTATTGACATCCCATAGAATGAGACTATGGTACTGATGATATGATAAATGGAAATAATGCATGCATCATGTGGTAATGGTGTCACAAGTTCACACCCTATGTGTTTATATTTGGTGGAATAGTAATATGCTCTTATCTTTGTAGAATTTGTTATGATTTTATACGTTGTAACTTGATTGATGCTAAAAGACACCTAATTGACTTAACTAATCAAGTGGAACTTAATCATGTAGTTTTGCCCTGTGCCATAGATCCATCTAGTGTCAGCACTTGTTGAATAGTGAAATGAGTTTAACTCGGAGCACATATTTTTGAATATGCAACGGTGAGGACGAATATCCCCTTACATCCAGGATATATGAGACAACCATGCATGAGCTGGTCTCTTACTGATATGTGATACAGGATTGGTTGTGGGTCATACCCTGACAGGAGTGCGGCTATGGCCGTAGCTCAATGATATGTGATATAGGATTGGTTGTGGTCCATACCCTGGTGGGAGTGCGGCTACGGTCCATAGCTTAGTTTCTCTAGCGTCCTGACATGTACTAAGGCAGGCTAGATATGTGATACATGATTGGTTGTGGGCCATACCCTGGTGGGAGTGCCTCTACGAGCCATAGCTTAGTTTCTGTAGTGTTGTGACCTGTACTAAGGTGGGATAGACTTGTACATGTGGACTATATGTCGCTGGTAGTAGTTTGACTAGTGATTTCACTATAGGTTCACTCATACTGATTGAGGGGGTGAGGACGTGGATTTAGGTTCTTCCATAGACCTAGTATGGCACCGATTTCGACTTAGCAGTAGTCAGTTGGATTTTAGTGGTACGACTCAAATCCTCAGGGCATAATAAAACATGTAATCAGTCGTGTAGCATACTTTCATAGGATCAAATACAAAAATAATGGATGATGCCTTTCTTGTTTTTATACAATATAGTTGGTAGTGAATATACATGTTCTTCATATTCCTTTTATGATGATAAGATGTTTCATAATCTAATTGTAATTGCTTATCCTGTTAGAGATGATTACTTGCCTATCATAATTGTAGCCTTATTGTCGTACCTTAATCATCTTATTTGTGCTAATAATAGTGTTGGTGGAGAGTTACATCTCCCGCTGAGATTTGGAATCTCACCTCGTGGGTTTCCCACATCTTTTTAGGTGGTCATGCACGAGGAGGTAGAGATCGTGTAGCAGAGGTTGATCAGTAACAAGAAGGACAGTAGCTGACAAGGTTGGAAGTGTTGTTGATTGTCCTTTTGTTGTTAGAGTCCTAGAGTTTTTCCATGTACAGTCAGGTCTTTGGGATGGTTTTTTTTTGGGTGTGTTTTGTAGACTTGTTGTTGATACATGGTTCAATTTGTGTGTTCTTTTCATGTACATTTATTGTGGATATGTATATATGTCTGGTACATGTTTCCTTGTAACAGGCTGATGGCATACGTGGTAAGTACCATGTGACATTAGAGGATTCATATGTAAAGGTTTTTGTTGTTTGAAGTTTAATGAAAATGGTTTTAATATCTAATATTTTCTGGTAATTTGTTTGTTTAAGTTTTGTTTTTGTGGTTAGTTTTGAGTTATCTTGTGGTTTTTGGCATGGGGCATCACACCGTTGATTTCCTAAAAAGATTTAGTGACCCACAGAGTGAGACCCATGTCTCAGCAAGAGATTTAACCTCTAACAATTCTTATTGATTACAATAGAATAAGTAATTAAACTATTTAATCCAAATGAGTATGTCAAACAAATAGACATAGCAAAGGATATACTCAACAAGACACATAACGGAGTAGATAACAACTATCATTATTAGCCTGACTATCATCATATCCTTCTTAATAGTATAATGATTCTAGTAGCATGAACATATCAAATATCATGAATAAGTCCAGAAACATAAGCATCTCTAATATTATGAATAAGTCCATAAAAATAAGTGTCTCTAATATCATCAATAAGTCTAACAGCATAAGTACAAAATATCTACATAAGCATGATTAGCAATTTGAGCATCTATAGTTATAGAGGCATAACTAATATTTAAAACATTTAATACAGAGGCATGGCTAGCAGTTCAACATCTCTAACTAATAGAGGCATAGCTAGCAAAGTAAGCATAGTTAACAACATTTGATAACTAATATCATGATCATGGCCGACAGTGGTAGTATATATGTTCAACATAAGCATAGTTAACATCATAGACCAGTCTAGTAGCATAAACATGTTTATAGTATGTACATATCTACATTATGAGCATATCTGAAACATAAGTAAATCTACTATCTATGATTACACTATTGATAATCTCTATGTAAAGAGAGAAAACAATGGTTATCATCAAATGTGAAGTGTTGTGTATAACCCTAAATAAATATGCTTCACGGTTGTATTACATCTTTAACTAAGCCCTGAGGAATTTGAGGATACCACTCAAAATACAACTCGCCACTTCTAAGTTGAAATCAGTGTCATATAAGATCTAGGAAAAGCGGGACTCCTAAGATCTTCTCCGTCCCCAGTTAGTACAGGTCCGCCACAACCACACATAAGGTCAAGATGCTAACAGCCTAGTCCATCCTAGGTATA
This sequence comes from Alisma plantago-aquatica, assembly GCA_963693085.1. Taxonomy (NCBI): domain Eukaryota; kingdom Viridiplantae; phylum Streptophyta; class Magnoliopsida; order Alismatales; family Alismataceae; genus Alisma; species Alisma plantago-aquatica. The sequence continues at coordinate 469,572,681 of OY856415.1, forward strand.
GGTCACAACACTAGTGAAAGGAGGTTGGCACTACCCTACCATTTGGGGTACAACTGCAATTGTCCTCCAATCTCATCACATATATAATCATCAAGACATGACAGCAACATTCTCAAACTGAGGAATAGGTATGACCACAGTCATCCTCCCTAAACACTTGGATTCAGGATGACAAGCACCTAGAATACTCAATAGTATGTGCTCCAAGTTTCTCTTAGGAATACTTGTTTCACAATCTAGCAAGTTCTAACACTCATATGGATATGTGGCATAGGACACTACATGATTAGAGTTTCACTTGATTAGTTATTGCCAATTGGGTGAATTAAGGGTGCATCAAACAAGTGGACATACAAACCCTAATTCATTTCTAGAAAACATTGTTATATAACAACTTCAGAAGATATAAAGCATGTGAGACATAATTTCCCATATCAACATCACAAGGTACTATTCACATGCCAATCAGGAGACTATACTTGTCATCACATCATCATCACATGTAACTATTCATTACCTTTCATGAGACTACACTTGTCACCATACTATCATAGGATATAAATCCTTATCACAACATCACAGGGTATCAACCTTTGTCATCATAAGAGGATTACACCTCATTCAGGGGTCAACCATGCCCAAGGGTCAATAAGACCATCACATCATTCCCTACAAGTTCATCATTATCTTTCCATGCCTTATAACAAGGCTTAACAAACATCACCACACATGTGATGCATAGGCTTGGAATGATATTGTATTAAATATATAAGATGTTTAGAAGATTACATTGTAGGGTTATTTTAACATTAAGAGAATTCCTTTATTATATTAACATATAAGAAAACTATATGCAGGACATCAACACACTGTTAGTGTACAAGTTTATCATAAGAAAGAAGAAGTCATAAAGTTATGATGATCACTAGTTAGAACAGTAGAGTTGTAATAAATCATTAGGAAGGATATTCCATCATTATACTAACCATACAAGGAAGGGTAGCATAACTAGATACCATCATTTGTTATCATTAGGGTTAGGTTCAACAAGATAGGTTACTTTGATGTTATAAATCAGCACTTATACCCAAACCCTACTTATGGCATCCCCATTGGATAGTGGATACATAAGGTGAAGCATCACCAACACATTCCATCCATCCTCGAGTATGTATTCATAGATAACTCAAGGTGTAACCATCAGGTTATAGAATACTAGGGTTCAATTACAACAAGAGAGTACTCCATTATCTATTAATCATTCAAGGAATATTGATCATGAATAATAACCATCACCCAATTGTATATGAATTAGGGTGTAACATGCTATGTCCCATTAGGGTTGCATATCACAAAATATGGTCACTATCCATTCTATTCATATGAGGGCAAAGGTAAGAATACCTTATTAAAAGAAAACCACCATCAGTTCCAACGTCATTCAACCCATATCACCACACCACAACATCATCCCCCATTGGATGTTGAAAAGGTAAGACCATTGGTTATTTACATTAGTAAACACCCAGAACAAACCACCTATAAAGTCATTGAGTTGTGACCTATAAAGAGTCACCATCTAACACTAAACATCTATTGTTCCATAACATAAAAGGTACCTTTGGTTGTAGGGTTTAAACCCATCATCGGTCGCATATTTAAAGTAGTTCATCAATTGCCAACAATCAAGCTTCTTGGGTTGATCAGAAGAAGAAAATCATGGAATTCACATCATCATTACCAACACCTTTACACTAAAGACTTCATTCTAGACCTATGAATGTTGAAGAACCTAATATCCACCATTGGATCTGGTTCATCATTCAAAACCATCAATTAGGGTGTACGTTTAACTTTGGTTCATATAATCTAAGAAACCATTGATTTGGGGTTTGATAAACTCAACTCAAGATAACTAGTTTCACCACACTACTACATAAAAGCCTTTTAGAGTCAGTTATTTAAGATCTTTAGTTTCGGTTTCAAAGCGACACCCAAGTGGGCGCCGCTAAAGGGGGACACCTTCGGCGTCGGATCCCAACTGATGCCAAAACGTTTTCCGCCACAGAAAACGCACCAGCAAAGGGACTATAGGCATCGGTTGTTTAGTAAAAACCGACGCCCAAACTCTTCCCACCACCGAAAATGCGCCAGCAAAGGGACTATAGGCGTCAGTTTTTTACTAAACAACTGAAGGCAAAACTCTTCTCGCCACCAAAAACATGCCAGTAAAGGGATTATAGGCGTGAGTTTTTCAAAAGAAATCGACGCCACATATGATGAAAAGACGTCGGTTTTTAACAGTAACTGACGTCATATCCCCTGACAACACGGTCAAATAGACATCAGTTTTAAGTGAAAAACTGTCGCGGTATGTCTTTGGTGTTGGTTTTCTTCAAATAACCAATGCCTATGTTATGATTTTTTTTTCTAATCAGTTTGTAGGCCTACTGTATGGCTGGTCAGCAGGATGAGAACCTGCAGTTCAGTTCTGAACTGTAGGTTTACGACATCCATTGATATCAGGCAACAACAGGCCACAAACCTGCAAAATTAACATGATGGACAATATTATATATATGTGATTCACACTCATGTATAAGAACATTTAATTCATATTATTTTTTCATCACACGCATGTAGAAACCAGTAGCAACCTGCAGTTCAATTTATTTCATCTCTTTTCCCATTCAGACACATGTAGAAACATTCATGTATTGATGATTTTCACACACATATGACAATTCATAAAAATTCATTCACATTCACACAAAATTAATTATGAGAACAAAGTTATTCTTTATTCATCATTGTCATCATTGTCAACAAAATTATATTTAAAATTCCCACTCTTTGCAGGGCTTTTGCCCAATCTTCTCTTACAGCATCTAATTCATCTCTCGTATAGGGAGCATGTACATCGAAACGCTTTGCACCTGTGTTGAAGTCCTCAGTTTTAAAGACCTACAAAGAGAATGACGTATATACATAATTATAATAATATATAATAAGATTCATATATTTCATATTATCTAAGGAGACTATGTATAATACATGTTGTATGTTATCGATTTCCAATACGGCATGTTTGATGATTAGGTCCATAAATCGCATCACATAGTAGGCACATGCCCAACCGTTGTCTTGTGTAGCACACTATAAATTGAAACATACAAAATATTCAAAATTACAAATAAGCACATTTCACATAAATAATATATACATTGGAGTCAGGAAATTACTTTCACATTCTCCCAAATGAGTGTCAGATTTTTTTTCCTGGGGACCTTTCCTCCAACTTTTTTGTACTCTTGTAAAGCCCTATATATGTTAATGTAACACATTAAATTGCATAATTAAATAGTAATGTAGTAACAAATGTTAACATATATAAAAACATAAAATATTTCTCACGAGAATAATGGCCTTTTAATTGCATGTCCATATAATACATCCAACTCACTCCCCGCAGGATCTAGATAATAGACGGTGAATGTCTTGGGGACAATAACTAATAACTCCCAATTCTTAGCACTACAGGTAAGAAAGTAGAAAACTAATAACTCAATATCCACAATAAAAATGTAATTTGCTTAAGTCCAAATTACAAGCAAATTAAACTTACTCGACATTGAATGGAGCTATCATCACCGTCTTATTATTTTTACCAAAATATTCAAAAGCATCACAGCAGTATGAAGTAACAGAATATGGGTATGTATCTACAAGACTAATCAAAGATGGAACCAAAAATCCCACATGGGAAAACCCAAAATCTGTACATGTCTTGTGTAAGTGGCTGCAAAACATGTATTATTTATGCATTAATATATAAGAAACCAGATTGCCATATATAAAAAAAAGGTATATGGATGTATAAACCAGATTTCCATATGCATTAATCTCACCATATCCACAGCTCTATCATAGATGTGTTCAGCCATTCATAACTAAACAACTCCAAAATATCTTATATAAATATGTTGTTTCTAAATGTTTGACATGCATTAATACGTATCCAGAACTTCTATTACGTATGCATTAATATGTATGCTAAACTTGTATAAATAGATTGTTATCGTATGATTTACCTGCATCATTCTCTGGAATAGTAACATTTACAGGGCAATTTGGATTATGTTAGCCAATCCATACTGCCACACTCCTATAATTAGGACCTATCGAGGTGTGTAGGTCCCCTGGAAGCCAACTTGGTAGTCGAGGAGGTGGAGGCCGAGATGTAACGGGTCTCGTTTTTTGGACCTATATATATAATTTCATATCAATTGACTAATATATATATATACACACTAACAAATTAAAGTAATGAAAATTTATCATACAATATTAGTATAGAGGACATCCACTTCGGGCCACAATATCACTCCGCCTACTGCCTCACCAAGAGTTTCAGCATTTGGGTGTGCATGAGGCAGTGCAAGATTCGTCCAGCCAGGGAGTACATGTATCGGGCTCACACGTACCATGCCATCTGGTAATGGACTCCCATGAAATATTCACCCTTTAAGGGGTGGGTAAGCCGATGCCTCTGCAATGATATATCCTTCACTTTTTAGTCGGCATGGCTTCAACCCCTACAAATTTACGTAAATAATGTTATATGCATATATACACAAACATATCATCTTAAACAGACTAGCTATTATATATGCCATAAAAATACTTACAGGGGACGTGCTAGGTTGTGGGTCTATAGGATTACTCCCAACCTCTGCAGTACGAGCAGTAGGAGAAGAGAGGTCCACCATAGGTACTGTCTGAGTGGCAGTCTGAGACGCCTGCCACTTGTTAATTGCTTCATGGAGTCTTTTATCAATTACTTCCTCGACTCTCCTATCAATTAAGGAATCTACCTATACATCGATAAAAGAAATGCTAGTTTCTGATTATTGAATTCCCTTTCCCAATAACATTCTAAAATAAGAATAAGTTACCTCAGCTTGTGAAAGTCCCGCTTTTGGGATAGGTTTGCGCTAGGATGGCCCAAAGAACGCTTTGATGCCCACACCAGCGCCTGCACCCCTCACACATCCAGGATGCTCTGGGTTACCCAGAGCAACTGTCAGTTCATCCCTTGTGCCCTGAGGGATGAACTTGCCTTCCTTCCTCTGCTCGTGCAGCTACCGCTAATCACCATCAACAAAAATTCGTAAGTAAACATAACAATAATCAATATCGATAGATTGCTCTAAGAGTTGATTTTTACCATTTTTGCAGCCGCCTCAGCGGTTGCGGGCTTCGGTATCTCTCCCTTCTTGTTTTGCCTCCCAGCTATCCACATAGCATGGCGAGGCAGAGGTGCGGGAGCAGTAGTAGAGGACTCTGCAGTCTGCTGAGTAGCAGTAGGATGAGTAGACTCATCCTATAGTCTTTGGTGAACGCCTGCATATCCTCTTGGACCCATTGTGTGGTCGTGCACATTCAGTGCACACCTTGCTCGTTGAGCATCGCCGATAGCCTAGTTAGTTGGCACATTGATTTTGTTAGTAACACTAAAGGTTAATCTTGAATAGGTGAATAAATAAAAACGTATATTAATTAAATTGGGAGTGGCGCTTAATACCTTGAATTCATGTATTTTTCTTTGGGTAACAAACTCCTCCCAGTCTTTGGGGTCCAAGTAGTTCCGTTGTTGTGTGGCTTCCTTCTTCCTATATTTATTTTTCAAAGAGAATACAAACAAAAATTATTACTGTAGAGTTAGTGAAATACTGATCAATGTCTAGAATTGGAATCAATCAAGAACCTATTCTCAGCATCGCGTATGTAATCTCGGGTGAGATTGGTCCTATATTTCCTTAGGACCCTCCCACAACGTTTTATCACACATTTACGATGCAGCTTTTCATCCAGATCAAATATGCTCTGCAAATTAAATAGAATTGCTATTAACTAGTATCCTAAAAATTAGTAATCTACACAAATAGAATTACAAATAATAATAACTCATGCATAGTTCCTTCCATATGTGGTCTTTCTTCCCCTTAGGAACTTTATGCCATGATTCTAGGATAGGACTGCAATGGCTGCGAGTAAGAACCCCAAGATATGAAACAAATGAGTTGTGGTTCACTCCATATGGATTTCCTGCCTGATCGAAATCCACAGCCAATTTGGGTCCATTGCCCCTTTGATGTATTAACTTGTTCATCATTGTGATGCCCCTCACTTTCTCAATTTTCTTTTGTTGCTCATCAAGTGCTGTAACAACTTCAGGGGGTACATCACCAGCCTAAAATTTGATAAAAAAACACACTTACATGATATAATTATAAATGAACATATAGATAGAAACCTCAGGGATATATTCATAATTAAAATTAACTAACATTTTTAGGCGGCGCAATCACATCCTCACCCTCACGATGATCATCAACAGAGTCATCATGGGAATTCTCAGCCATCTGAAAGTTCACATTCAAATTATAAATTCCACATTGTAAAGTAACACTAATTGTAAAGTTCACATTGTAAAGTACACATTCACATTGTAAAGTAATTCACATTGTAAAGTTCACATTCACATTGTAAAGTTCACATTCACATTGTAAAGTAATTCGCATTGTAAAGTCCACATTCACATTGTAAAGTTCACATTCAGAAAAATAAAACATAATAAAAATATAAACACCCATGCCTCTAATATTGTGATCTTTTATCAATTAGCAATCCTTCATTATGATCCCCGCGAACATACAAGTCATTGTGATCCCCAGCTTCAATGTTTTGTGGTGTTGGCAACCCAACTGAGAATGGACTGGAGTCATCATACTTATCATAGTACTCTTCTTCATCTATAGGATCTTCAATGAACTGTCTTTTACCATGAAGAACAACCGACCATTTATCATTTGCAGGATCATCAATATAAAATACTTGTTTTGCCTGTGATGACAATATGAATGGTTCACCCTTCTCGCTAATCTTTTCAAAGTTCACTAACGTGAAACCCAATTCATCCACTATAACTCCTTTGTTGTTGTCAACCCAATTACATTTAAAGAGCGGAATTCTAAAATCTACATAGTCAAACTCCCATATGTCTTCAATGACACCGTAATATGAGATTTTAGCTTCACGTGGACTTTTATCCTTTGCATATAGGACACGCTTTAGATCCTTTGACACTATATCCAGAAAAATTCCCATATGCTGGAAAGTCATTCACAGTGCAAAACAACATAGCGTGCAAACAAAATGTCTCTCATTGTGAAGCATCATAGGTCATCACACCTTCACCCCAGATCTTCTTCAAGTCATCAATCATAGGATCAAGATAAACGTCGATATCATTTCCAGGTTGTTTAGGGCCTGATATCAAAGATGACAACATAACATACTTATTTTTCATACACAACCAGGGAGGAAGATTGTATATAACAAGCATAACTGGCCAAGTGCTATGTTGGCTGCTCAATGTCCCGTACGGATTCATCCCATCTGTACAAAGCCCAAGTCTTAGATTCCTGTCCTCTTCACCGAATTCAGGGTACAATAAATCAATCTTCTTCCACTGTGGGGAATCAGACGCATGTCGTAGGATCCCATCATTATTTTTCTTAACATCTGCATGCCACCATAAATTCTTCACATCTATAGGATTGGCAAACAAGCGTTGAAACCGTGGTATTATAGGTAGATACCACATCACCTTGGCGGGAGAACCAATTTTGGACTCCCCCGAAGTCGTCAATTTATACCTTGACACACCACATTTCAGACTATCTTTCAAATCCACATAGTCCTTTTGAAATAATACACAATCATTCTTGCATGCGTGTATCTTCTTGGCCTCCATTCCCATTGGGCACAACAATTTCTTTAATCGGTATGTTGAGATCGGCAGCTTGTTTCCTTCATGAAGAATTTTTTTCAACAAAGACAACAATGACATGAAGCTTTTGTCGCTCCATCGATTGTTAGCTTTCAGTTTATACAATCTCAACACAGCGCTAAGCTTCATAAACTTACAACCCATGTATAATGGTATCTCAGCATCATGCACAATGTTTCTAAACATGGGAGGTGGATCAGTTTTAGGGTGCTCTACCCCACAACTATCCATCATCGCATCGACGGTGTCTATTGGAACTGATCCGTTCACATCTACGTCATTGAAGGCAATTTCTTCTTCCACACAAGCACTGCTATCGACATCCACTGGTTTCGGGTTTGAAATCTCTCCATGCCAGTGCCATTCTATATAGCCTTGTACAATCTCGTTGCACATGACATGACTTCTGATTTCGTCACCAGTACTGACTTTCAAGTTGTTACCGCAATGCCTACATGGACAGTAGAACCTATCTCCAGGTTGTTTCCTATGTTCCTCGGCAAATCTAATAAACTGATCAAGATTAGAAATAAATTCTGGGGTGCAGCGATTGCGAATGGACATCCATGATCTATCCATTCTATGATCAAAGAGAAAGTAAGTATATATTACAACAATATTAGGGTCTAGGGTAAACAGATTAGAGTTTATGGTTAAAACTTTAGGGTTTATACATGTGATGTCATTCTTATATATAATAAATGTGTACCACCTATCCCATTCTTGAACACCTAATCTCACTAGTAAGTGTATAATGTGTATTGGGTTTTCAAGAAAATTTCGGCAGCATTTCCCCGTTGTTCTCCAAGTACATATGTACTTAGAGAATAAACGGGGAAATGCTACCGAAATTTTCTTGAAAACCAAATACACATTATACACTTACATCCTAAGTGAGATTAGGTGTTCAAGAACAGTCCCAAATTGGGGACTATCCAAGATTTACTCCTAATCAGTAAATCTTGGATGGGTTTCTAGGCCAACATAATATAACACTAGTCCCTTGTTCACAACCTCATTCAACACACAATTTTCTTATAAAAACACTTGTGGACAGCCATAACAACATATCAATGCTTCCTAAATTAATCAATGTATTATTTTATGACACAAATCGTGGTGGGTATAACATAGAAAAAAAACTCAACATGTCACAATAGAATCATGTCCTTAACCTGATATACAGATATTTGTAACAAAACTCATGGTAGCTTTACCATAGAAAATTAAGTAGCATGCCCAATATATAACAAAAGCAACATTTTTCCAGATTGTTATAACAAAAGCAACATTAAGGTTATTCATAACAACATATGTAGTGGAGGAAACTCGTGGATGAGCGATGGTTTAAAATCTTGGTCTAATCTTTGTGCATGTATGGATGTGATTTGATTAGGGGACAAACTGATATGTTTCTAAGGTTGTGATTATTTAACTAATATTTAAGATAAAAGCTGGATTGATTGATTATTCTGTGATTAATAAAAGGGTTGAATTAAATATTGATTATTCTAAAGTTGTGATTAATAAAAGGGTTGAACTAAATTATCATATGAAAGTAACACAGGCCAGAATGAATTTCACCATCGCTACCTATCATTCAATGTCTTACTGCATCACATTAAGCATTAACATATATGTTGAGGTTGCGTTAATCCACTTTTGGTGTTAATTAGGGTTAAAACATATAAAGCACCTATATGAAGTTTTCATCAAGGGTTTAACAAAAAACAATTGATATGTTAGATCTGGAGTATCTATGATAAGATTGGAGAGGTAAAGAATAACACCCCCTTTTCAAAGAAGAAAATAGTCATGTAACCTTATAGACAACCAGCCAAGAAACAAGCCCACAAAAAACTCGACCATCACTCATCGAGTGAGAGTGGAGCATCAGTAAAGGAAACAAACAAACAACCAGTAGCCATATGTAGGAATACCCTAGAGGAAGAAGAGGAGGAAGAAGGGTACCTCGGCGGCGGCGGAGGAAAAGAGGAGAATGTGGCCGGCGGTGAGCAGCAAGAGACGGTCGACGGAGAGCAGAAGTAGGCCAGACGGAGCAAAGGAGTAGGCCGGCCAGAGCAGAAGTGGCGGTGAGACAGAGGAGAAGGTGCCAGCCAGAGTAGAGGAGAAGGTGGCAGAGCAGAAGCAGGCGGCGGTGGCGGCTGGAGCAACGAACGGTGGCAGATGGAGCAGTGAGCGGCGGCCGGAGCAGAAATGATCGCCACAACTAAGTGTGGAGGCGATGAAACAGAGAAAGGGGGAAGATCCTGGCTCGCACAGGTGTATTAAGTTAACAATAGGCATCGGTTATTCAAAACATCTGACACTTAAAATAATCAGCGTCGGCTGTAATAAAAAACTGACGTCCAAAGGGGCTGAAAATTTTCACAGGGACAACGCGCGAAAATACATTGGCGTCAGTTATTTCATGAAAACCGACGATAAATATGGGCCCAATTTCTATCTCGCGCATAAACATTAGTCATCGGTTGCGTAGATAAAACTGACGTCGTATGATAAATTTTTGAGGTAATTTTTTTCGCTGGAAAATTTGGATTTGGCGGTCGATTTTAGGCGTCGGTTGGTTATTACGGAACCGATGCTAAATAAAAAGTGATACATGTGTCTGGTCGCTCTTCACAGATAGATGTCAGTTTTTGTTATAAACCGACACTGTATGCATTAGGTGTCAGTTTCTTGTATGCAACTGACGCCTGTAAATGTGACTTTATAAGCCATTTCTGTAGTAGTGCCATCGGTTGACACCATTGGTTTTAACCATCGGTTGACACCATTGGTTTTCACCATCGGTTGACACCATTGGTAGTCACCACCGGTTGATAGGGTTAGCATTGATATCATTTTCACTGTCGGGTGTTGAGCTAATATAATGTCACCATTAGTGGATTGCACCATTAGGGTACCATATCATTGATCATTAGCTTCCAATCAAGCCTAAACCTGACCTAAGTTGTGACCATTGCTTGACACCACTGGTTGTCACCCTTGGTCACTACCATCGGTTGTTATTCAGTCAACACCACTGGTTGTTGCAATAGCAACACCATCTGGTCATGTGTTAGAGTAGAAATTAGCATAAAAACCCTAATATGGACCATCGTTTGATAAGTGATTAGCACCATCGGATGTCATACCAACCTGATTCAAGTCATCTTCTACCTTAGTAAGAATTTACACATGATTACATGTTCATCTAGAACTGAAAACATAGCAGGTAACACCATAAAAAATCTAAACTCTAGGCAAGCATAGCTTCTTAGTGCATAGATCATCGTTTTAAAGTAAGAACATGAGCTAGCAAGCTTATAGTAAGCAACAAACGTGGAGCAAGTTATAAAAATTGCCTCAAGAAAGAAGATCATATCCCAAACGTGGAGCAAGTTATAAAAATTTCCTCAAGAAAGAAGATCAGATCCCAAACAACAGGAAAAACTCGAGCATGAAGGTAGAAACCCCAAGATGAAGCTTTGAACTCGGCCATCTAGCACCCTTCTCTATAAAAGAAGCAAACCCTAAGTGTAAGGAGCATGAAAAGTAGGGTTTTTGAGCTTAGGAGGAAGTTTAACCATGAAAGGCCATGGTTATGACCTAGAGGAAGATAGGAGGAAGACGAACAGAAGGAAAAATGAGAAATGAGAAGGAGAAACTTACTCATTTTGGTCAAAAACACCTTAAGGTAGCTTCACAAACCCTAGAAATGGGTAGATCTAAGCTTTACTTGCTCCAACAAGAAGGTCGGTCACCTTATTCAAAATTGGGTGCCCATTTCCATAGACAAACACTGAAGATGAAGCTCCAGGTAGGGGAGAAGAGATAAGAAACTAAAGTTCTCATTTTGAGGCTAAGGAAGGAGTATATAAACCCTTATGGATAAGGAAGAGAAGAAGCATGAGGTGTCCAAGAAGCTCTCCATGTGTCCATGGCCTAGAGCTTCCATGGATGAGAAAGAAGCAGGTCCATTGGATGTTGGGAAATTCTAGGCCATCATTTTATGACCTCCCAGGTCCACCACCGGCTGTTGGCCCTCCCCAACCATCATTTCTTGAGGTTCTATCTCAAAAGGTCATGAACCATGGTTCAACCATCCATTTTAAGTGAACCACCAGTCCAATGGGTTCAAAGAACAAAACCATTAACCCCCTAAGCATCTAGGGGTCACCACTGGTTGTTACCACCATTTAGTGACCATCGGTTGTTCACCTAATAGAAGGACCGTCGTTTGTTGGCCTTGAAGGTGGCTCATCCATAGGTGGTAAACCCTAGTTCAACCCTAGAAGGGTAATTCCACCAAACCAAGGTACAATTGAGCACCCCATGGCTCAAAAATATAAAGAATGTTGAGAAAATTTATGAGGAACATAAAACATCTAACAAATTGCAAATAAACCTCTCAATTTGGTAAATTGCAGAAAAGCACAAAATGTACATAAAATTGCATAACTTGCACAAACAACGTCCAAATTAGACCAAACTTGAAAGTTAATCTTTTCATAAGATATAAAAACACCTAAAAAGGTTTAATTAAGGTTTTAAGATCTTATTATTATGACTAAGCATGTTCAAACTTTTAAGCAAAGTTAGGGGTCTCTCCTTCACACTCGTCATCAAAAGAAAAATACTTCTATTCTCAATTCAGACAAAGATAAACCTATGTGGAGGACCAATCAATATGATATTATACAAGACAAAGATGATTTATGTTTGAATGATAATGTAGCAAGAACTTCACAAATGCTTCACACTGCTCCAGTAGGGAAAATGGTCGGGACACTCAAGTGGGGAAGCAGTTAAAGGATGTTGATAATCTGTTATGAAGGAGGTACATGAACAACAGCAAGGTGGGTTAGTGACAAAAAATGAAATGGCTAACTTTAATAATCCTTCAAAGGTCAAGATAGATAATTTGTCATAAACGATTACTAAGGGACAAGATATAGTAGTAGATCTTGATCTTGACGAGGTCATTATCCACTCACTACAAAATGAAGAGGCTACAAAAAGTAATTAGGAAATGGATGAAACTAATCTTCCCAATGAACTAGATAACACAAAGCAATCTAAAACTCTCTCGGGTAAGATAGGTCATCATGTAAGAAGCAGTATTGGCTGAACGAATTGCATGCCATATCAAACAAGGAGGCATACAACAAAGCTAGTAGACTTCTATGTGAATGAAGATAGAAGTTTATAGAAGTTCTACTCAAATTGCTAGTAAGCACATATCTCAGGTCAGTTCATGGCATGAACTGTACATAAGATTAATCAGCATACTATGGACAGGAGTGAGACATATCATCATCACTACTCAAGGCTGTAAAGATTTCCTATTTGTTATATAATACTTAAATGTATGCTAGATGGCTTGCTCTAATGTGGTAAAAAAATGATCCAGTGTTGTAATTGTTGTTTCCTACTCATTTGAGTAGTATCAGTAAAGATTAACAACCTTTCCAGAAAAAGATAGAGAAAAAATAATTAGAAGTATCAAATTTTTATATGGGAAGTAAAACTCATTGGTAAAAAAAATCTCTAAAAGAGACGTATATAATAAAAGAAGAAAAATCTTGAAAATGACTTCTTTCACATGTGTCAAAATAATTATATAAGAACTAACTTTTTAGATCCCCTGTCATTTACAATGGTTGTTTCATAGAGGCAAACTTGGACCAAATGTCTATAAATTCCTCATAAAAATGTTCCTTCCCCTAGCATTATTCTAAGCAAACAACATTTTTTATTTTCCTTCTTTTTTCCTTCAAACAATTCACCATGTACTAAAAATGAGTTCCAATAACACATGAATCTAGTTGTTGGATTGTGGTTTGGATGTTGCATCTGTTCATGAATAAAATATGAGTTCTAAACTCTCATAGAACTAGTAGAATGCACATGTCAAGCGTGTGGATTTCAGCTAAAGGAACTCATGAACTAAAATGTCAAATTATATATATGTATGTATAATCATTATTTTTTTACACACCTAATTGATATTTTCATGGACTTAAGTTTGTATCTAGATGAAAAATTATAAATTAGTCTAATAAGTGATTACTAATTACTAAATATGTTCATGTAATATAATCTACTAAAGTTATTTTTATATTGGTCGAGTTTGGCTTATAACATGTACTATACTAACATATACATTAATCTTACACTTAACTCCATTTTGAGACATAACTAACACGAAAACATATGTGCACACTACATACAGAAATGATTATTAGCCAAACTGGTGATAACTATTATATTATCGAGTTACAAACACATAAAAAATCCTATAACAAATTATGTATGTATCATTATCAAAATTATATATGATCCCCTTATTGTGCAAGTGTCTCTTGATGACTTATATATTACTAGTTATCATATTAGTTCATATGCAACACAATAAAAGAACATATCGACTAAATGTTTATTGTCTCCCTCCATATTGTCCGGGTGATTGGTAAAATTATCTCTGCTCCATAAATTATATAATAAAAACTCACAAAATTTGTTCAAAGAGAAAAACTTGATTATTTATTAGCTAATTCCATCCTACTTGAAGCGTGAGATTACAAAAATTACCCAACTGAATCCAAATAGCTGTTGTACCACTTCTATTTTTTTTAATTCCAAATCAAATTGTTAATTTGAATAACAAAAATTCTTAAATCTGACTATTTATCCCCGCATGTATGGTCTCAAGATTTTTCCATTAAAACACCCAAAAACTTACTCATGTGAATTATGTATCACTTTATCTTAGAAACATGTGAATCTCGCAACAAACAACTCAGTTAGGCTAAGAATATAGGTATTGTTTGGTAACGTCTTCCGTTCCAATAAAGCAGTGGTAGAAGACCAAAAGTTCATCGCCACCAGCCTTAATTACGCTCATGAAACAGGCGATTGGCAATCATTATCTTTTTCAGTTGTTTTTACTGCATTTTGTTTCTATCGGGTCGATCAATGATCCCTAATTTCTCACTGCATGAATTTCTTCCGGTGATGCATCATGCGTGGTCGGCGTTCAGTGTGAATGTGTTACCAAACGAAGCCATAATGAATCAAAAGTTAGTAGATGAATCAGACATGCAAACAAAAATGTGCACTACCCAAAGGTCCCAAACCAACAATTGTGTAGTGGCACGTTTCATAACACCTATAACGTGGCGCTTTTCTGAAATTGGGGCGTTTAGCCTCCATCATTTAAATCCCCAGTAATTTTATAAATAAGCAACAGGTTTGGTCATTCACAAAAATGAAAATCGGCATATTATCTAGTACTTGCATCGCTAACAGCGAGATTCTAAATCACACCATGCGTCATGCGTGGCTGAATTTAGAACATACGCTTTTCGGCAGGTGAGTAAGCAAGCCAGCTGTCTAGTCACGTGATTTGTCAGCTAAAGCAGCAGTGATCCCGAAATCAAGCAACTTTCCTGTCTACAAATACCAGAAGTCACAAAAGCATGACCCGAACAGCCCCTAACTCAACTAAAATGACAGCTCCAATATACGAAATTGCCTTTGTGTTCGTTTGGCCGTATAAAAAAAAGAGTTTTTTCCCAAAACTCTCCTCATCTTTGTCATAATTCTATAAAACTCCATCTGTTATCCAAAATCCCTACAGGCCCCCTCCCTTTCATCCTTAATTCCTAGAACCCCCTCCAGTCAACTCCGTTAGAATATGAGTTAACGGCTGTTGCTCTTTTCGGTTTTTTTCTAACTACTTGTATGTTACATTATATATAATTATAGATAATTATATATAATAATATTTTTCTTTTAAAATAATAATTATTATTCAAATGTTTAGTTATAATTAAAAAATAGATATTAAATAATTTTTTATTTGCTCATACCAGTTATGCCTCACAATAGGTCGGGTTTTGCGGGACCTGAACCGAACAGACTCGACCCGAAACGGGTCTGAATCCAAACAGGCCGGACCTGGAATGGATCTAAATCCGAATAGACCCGAGTGGAACAAGACCGTTCTGGACCTGACACGGAACCAATTGGATCCGAAAATCATAAAAATGTTCTACGAAAAATATTAACAAAAAGAATTGCAAAACCAAAATTCGACCCAACTCGACTAGATCTAAACTAAATAAGACCTTCACAGCTGTCGGGTAGGGTTGGGTCCATTTAATTGGTGTTGGCTCGGGTAAGGTCTTATTTAGTTGGTGGGTTGGGCTGGGTCCATTTAATTGGTGCTGGCTCGGGTAAGGTTTTATTTAGTTTAGATCTATTCGAGTTGGGTCGAATTTTGGTTTTGCAATTCTTTTTGTTGATATTTTTTGTAGAACATTTTTATGATTTTCGGATCTAGTTGGTTCCGTGTCAGGTCCAGAACGGTCTCGTTCAACTCGGGTCTATTCAGATTTAGATCCATTCTAGGTCCGGCATGTCTGGATTCAGACCCGTTTCGGGTCGAGTCTGTTTGGTTCGGGTCCCGCAAAACCCGACCTATTGTGAGGCATAACTGGTATGAGCAAAGAGAAAATTGTTTAATATTAATTTTTTAATTATAACTAAGCATTTGAATAATTATTATTATTTTAAAAGAAAAATATTATTATATATAATTATCTATAATTATATATGTTAATGTAACATACAAGTAGTTAGAAAAAAACCGAAAAGAGCAACAGCCGTTAACTCATATTCTAACGGAGTTGACGGGAGGGGGTTCTAGGAATTAAGGATGAAAGAGAGGGGGGCTGTAGGCATTTTAGATAACAGATGGAGTTTCATGGAATTATGGCAAAGATGAGGGGGTTTTGGAAAAAAAACTCTATAAAGAAAGGTTAGGACAGGGAATAGCCGAGCAAGCCAGTGAATAACCAAGCAAGCCCGCAGCTAGTCCGACAGACTGCTGACTTGTTTTTATTTGTTTTTTTGGTAAGTTATTCTTATTCATCTTGTCTTCCTCGTATAAGCTTTTTTTTTTAATTAAGTCAAGAGGTTGTATTATTCATCCTACCCTCCTCGTGTAGGCCGCAATCACAGCAAAAATAATATACATCTGCCACTTATAAACTCGCGGTTCAACCCCCGAGGACCCCAGGCCCAACACACCAACAAAGAAATTAGACGTCCTCTCTACTGATCTTAACATAAGGAATCCCTCGCTTGTCAAGGGTAGCCATACCTCTGACCTTCGTAGGAAGTTCTCTGGAGTCCGAGCACACAAAAAGGCCATCATGGTGCCGGCCCCCGTACCCAAATTCCCTAGGAACCGAGTTAACCACTCTATGTACCAGACTACCAAGGATGGAGGATTCAGCCAAGGTACTTCGCAGCTCGCGTACATATGGGGTAGCTCTCCATGGCTCCGGCCATTCTTTCCACAAAATGTCGTGCACATAGGAATCATCAATCTCAATCGCTGCAATCACCAGATTATGATCATCAATCATCTTGAGACCTACCAAACATGCATGGTCCATGGATGTACGCCACCGTGTAATCCGAGACTTTCAACCATGCTCTAAAAGCCAAGCATATTGCGGCGTGCCTATTCCGCACAACTCCAGCCATCCAAAAACGTTTAATACCGCGGGAGTCCAGACCTTGGCCTATTGTTAAGTTCAGCTTGAGACTGTTGATGTCCGGCGGAGACCAGCACCTAAGGACAACCCATTGTAGACGATCTTTGGGTTCATCAATGCTATCTAACTTGAGCCTACTGTAGAACTCCGAGGATTCTATCTTGGGGAAGGTTCTGAGTCTCATCATCTTATTCAGGTTGTAGATAATGCGGAACCATACATTCTCTAGGGATGGAAACTTGCCTTCGAATCTCGCCATACATCTAGATTTCCAGATGTTCCACGGAATAAGCACGGCTAGGCGACTACTCACCCAAGTATTAGCCGAACGGGTAGAACTGATCGCACATCGATGCATGAGTGAGGGCAGATAGCTTGGTGCAGGCTCATCTACCAGATCCGAGAACTTACTCCATAGGAAATGAGCTATCTTTCCCTCGAAGAGGAGGTGTGGTACATCTTCAACGTGGGGGTCCTCCGGGCAGCAATGACATTTAGATACCAGAGAAATATGACAGCTCCGAATCCTATCATCAGTAGGCGCAGCACCTCGGATGAATTTCCATAGCATCGCACTAGCACTAGGTGCATCCAGCTTCCATATATTACTAAAGTTATTATCGATCATAACCGGCGACTCACTCAAAAGTTTCTTGGCCGAACTCAGACTAAACAACCCTCTCGGGTCCGGAGCCCAAACAATCTTGTCCGCAGTGTCCGATATAATCACCTCTGCATCTCTAATCAACGCCAAGCCCTGCTCGTCGAGTAGTTCACTCAGGGTGGGCCAATCCCATCCTATACCATCCCTCCAAAAATCTTTCACACGAAAATCAAGCTGTCTGTCACTAGCGATCATTGCCGTATCAGCCAACCTAGAGTCGCACCATAAAGCATCCCAGAAGGGGATGTCTCCCCTTCCCACTACCCATCTACAGTGAGGGTAAACCGTGGGGAACATAGCCCAGATCTTCCTCCAGAAAGGTGAGGCAGCAGCACTGAGTTTGAGGGATGGAGGATACACGCCAGATCTATTAGTAAAACGACTAGCATATTTAGTTCGACAGAAGGAAGCCCATAAACCCGTCATAACCTCCCAACACGCCTTGGCTACAAACTCTCGGGTCAGTTCTTGGAGTTGTTGAAGACCCAAGCCTCCTCGCCCCGTAGGGATCGCAATCCTCTTCCAGCACAGCCAAGCTCTCCTCGAGTGGTTAGAACGATCTGCCCAGAGGAATTTTGACATGATGTGTTTTATTCTCTTCATAATGCCTGAAGGAATACCTACCGCAGCCGCTACATACAGAGTAACCGAGGAGAATACATGGTTGATGAGCATGCGTCGTCCTGCAAAGGACAAAAGTCTCGCCTTCCAAGAGGCGATCTTGTTGTTTACCTTGTGTATAAGAAACTCAAAGTCGGCTAATCTGGTCCTACCCACCGAGATCGGGATACCCAAATACGAGAACGCACTAGAAGTGTCTTGCATGCCCAACGTGCTCGCAACCCAACGTGCATAAGCTGGATCATCCACCAACACAATCCGATTTCAGTCTGTTAATACACTGTCCAGTCGCTCTCTCGTATCCATCAAACACTTCTTTAACCGTAGCAACAGAGCTATCATCTGCGTTGAAGAAAACCACCACGTCATCAGCATATAGCAACACCGGCGGGGCTCTCGCTGACCCTCTCGTCTGGTACCAATTGATCGATGAGTTCTCAGCCAGCTGAACAAATCTTCTGCAAAGGATCTCCTCAAAAATAATGAATAGGAAAGGTGATAATGCATTTCCTTGCTTAAGGCCTCTGTGCAAGGGGAAGAAACCCGAAGAGAAATCTCCCACTGTAACTGTTCCCCATACGCAATTAAAGAAACTGAGACACAGGTCAATAGCTGTCGGAATGAAGCCAAATCTGGATAGTACCGTACGAAGTACCTCCCAAGAAACACGGTCATACGCCCTAGACAAATCCATCTTGACAATAACATTGGGGTAAGGTCGACCTTGATTAATGTCATGCATGAGTTCCTTAACAAGCCTGATATTATTAGTAACATCTTTGCCCTTGATGAACGCACCCTGCGGATGGGAAATAATAGAAGATAGCATAGAAGACAGCCTGTTCACCACATGAGCAAGGATTCTTAGAGCAACGTTCTCAATAGAAATAGGCCGGAAATCGGTGAGCAGCCACTATGACACCTCCTTCTTGGGTATAAGCACTATCCTACAACAAAATAGGCTTCTGAGGCAAGTCTGTCCACTGAAAAAGGCGTTCCCTAGCTGTAAGAAGTCAAGTTGAATAATATCCCAGGCGGATGTAAAGAAGTACACAATAAACCCATCCGGCCCCGGTGCAGTATTTGCCTTCATCCCTCGCATGGTACTAAGAATCTCCTCGGCTTTCGGGATGGCCGTTAGGGTGAAGTTATCATCTAAGCTCAATCAAACGAACATTACAACCATAATTAGAGTCTGACAGAATAAAATATGGTAATTTTACTGTTGTATTTTCTGTTGCAAAATTCTAATTTTCCAGCCCAACAATTATCTCCTAGAAGTCAGGACCTTTCAAGAACAACTAATTGGTTAGCCTTGTGTATTTCTCATAATAAAATAGACAAAAAATCAAAATGGCACGTTTGGCCATTTTAATTCCCAGAATAGCATGTTCTTGAACTTAATTCCCAAAATGGCACCTTTTGGGGCAATGCGTCCCCTATGGAGACGCATTGCTTTCTTGGGAGGCAATGTGTCCCGTTCCAGGACGCATTGGCCCCACACAAGTGCAATGCGTCCCGGACTAGGACACATTGCTCTGCGACAGAGCAAAGCGTCCCGACTTGAGACGCATTGGTCCCACCGGAGAACAATGCGTCCCCAAGTTGGACGCATTTTCCTTCGGTGGGGGTCAATGCGTCCTGACACGGGACGCATTGCCAGCAATGCGTCCCACATGGGGACACATTGCGAGTAATGCGTCCCCATACAGGACGCATTGCGAGTAAAGCGTCCCCATACAGGACGCATTGTTGTTTTACAAAAAAAATCATTATTATTCTTTAATACATAATGTTTGTATATTAACTACATTGATTATATTTGTACATTTACTATTCTTTCACTTGTATTTGAATGTTTATAATATAGCCAATTATTATAAATTTGTTAATTTTAATAGCTCTGAACATGCATATGGATTATAGAAGTGATATTGCAACCAACACTAGTTGATGAGTAATGCGTCCCCATACAGGACGCATTGCGAGTAATGTGTCCCCATACAGGACGCATTGCGAGTAATGCGTCCCCATACAGGACGCATTATTGTTTTACAAAAAAATCATTATTATTCTTTAATACATAATGTTTGTATATTAACAACATTGATTATATTTGTGCATTTACTATTCTTTCACTTGTATTTAAATGTTTATAATATAGCCAATTATTATAAATTTGTTAATTTTAATAGCTCTGAACATGCATATGGATTATAGAAGTGGTATTGCAACCAACACTAGTTGCTTTCTAATTGATTATATAAGAAGAAAATAATCTAAAAAAATGAGATATCGTAAAAAACAAGGTTAAAACATGAACCAACTTGACGAGAAAATAATACACAACAGAACAATTTGATAGATCCAAAATGAACCAATATGATATCATAATATGATAGATCCACATACAAGATAAATAAATGCCTGAACAAAGGCATATATATAACACTACATAACATGTACAAAACTACGAAAATCTAAGCACGTCCTCTACGCCCACGACATCCTCGCCCACCTCCCTGTACATCTGGCTCCTGAGTACCGAAGTCATTTGGAGATGCCTCAACGGAGGACAACTGTGTAGCAGTAGGCTGATGAGGAATAGGGAAGTAATGAAAAGTTAGAGGTGGGGTGAGGGGTCTCTGAATACTAGGATGTGGGGCATCAGGTGGGGTGCATCCTGAGAAATCAAATGGAGTCAGTGAGTATGTGACATAGGATGGTGGTTGACTGTCATGAATAACTGGTGGTGGGAGTGGAGTGTATGGAACAGAAGAAGGACCTGCTCCATAGTAGGATGCTGGTGGAGGTGGGGTGATGTATGAGGAAAATGAACCAGCTCTTGAAAAGTATGGCCCTGTCAGTCCCCATGCCATGAACTGAGAAGTGAGTGTGGGAGTGGGCACAGCAGCAGTAATCACAGGAGTAGGAGTAGGAGTAGGAGTGGGCTCAGGGGTTGTGGTATGAGTGGGTATGGGATCATACGGGCGAGCGTAGTCGGGAAGACTGTCAAAGTAAGTCCTCTGGATGCCATAGATGTCATCTATGATTTGTGCAGGGGCATGTTGTAAAGCCGCTCAGATCCGCACATGTGATTCCACCTGTTCAAACAAAGTATGTATAAATAATAAAGACCAATTGTATATATTACAAATAATAAAGAAAAATATTAATAATTTATAAAAGAAATATAAATGATACTCACAAATTGATGTTGACGATAACTTTATGGGTAGTATGTGGTTAGAGGTTGAGCTAGAGGGGGCAGTACGTATTGGGGATGACACCATCCGTAGTGCGCCTGTGGACTGAAGACTATCTCCGCTGGTGGAGGGGGGACTAAGCTCTCACGTCTATTGTTCCACAATTGCACCTCCCACCTATAATGATGCAACCAGTCCTTAGCCGCATGACCCCTCCCATCTATCCTACTAAGGCGTCGCAACTCTAGAGTAGGTTGTACTTGAAAAAATCCAAATTGTCCAAGTACTCTGTCAGGGAAGTGCCACTCTACTATTGTGTAGTACAGTAAAGGCACTCGTGCCAACCAAATATCACGACCCTCTTGGTATAAGGCTGGAAGTCTCTCCAGAATATTAGCAGTGTAAGGAGTTACCTGTATCTGTTATTCAAATAGATACAATATGTATCATATAAAACAGAGTAAATTGCATAAAAAATACAACATATATCATATAACATGTTAGTAGAAGTAAGTTAGTTATACCTGAGAGGGAAAAATCTGGTCAAATGTTGAATCATAAAATTGGACCGATCCTCTCATAGTATCACTCCTTTCAAGAAATGTTGGCCACCTATTAAATTGACAAACTAAATTTAGATAAATATTACAAAATGTTTGGACAAATGTATAAAAAATTTGTGTAAATCTTTACCTGTAACCCAAGGGAACATTGTCTGGCCACTCTCCCCAGTTCATAACAATTCAACATGGGCGTCTAATTCCTAACCTCTCCTAACACCACATCTACAGTAGACATACACAACCAGACAGGTGGGCGGTTTTTCTAGAATGGGTGGTAGCCTTGTACAACTCCCTATACAAGTATGCTAAAGTCGCAGCACCCCAAGATAGAGTGATATAACTAGCAAAGTCAGACAGAAGTGGGAGGTACCATACATGAACCCTGTCCCCGGTACTATCAGGAATAAGATAACTGCCTAAAAAGTATAGGATATATGCTCTAGTGTACCTTATCCTATTTTGTATTTGTTGTTCTTCATCTCCCAAAGTGAAATCCATATCCCTAAAGGTCTCACGCAACCATATAAAGGAGATATGCCCCTTAGACATCTCATCTGGTGCATCTCCTAAGAAACTCTCACAAATGTGAGACCATGAAGGAAATTGCCCCTCATCTATGCCTAAAGGATATGAAGCTATAACTGGTGGCCCATCAATACTAAGGCCTAAAAGAAATGCAACATCCTGAAGGGTTACACTCATCTCAAAAGGGGAAAATCTAAAAGTATTAGTAGAGTTGCCCAACCGGTTAACTAAGGCAGTGATTAAATTGGGATCAAGGTGGATAGGTCGTAGCCTATGAACAAGCCCAAAACCAGCCAAAGAAATGTTTTCCAAAACACCTGGGTCGGTAATAGGCCACTGTGACAACATAAAGTGGTGCTGGGAGAGTCGGAAGGATGCTTGTCTAGGAGCCATATCTATGAAAAGTACAAATATTACATTAAATGAAAAGTGCAAATATTACATTAAATGAAAAGTGCAAATATTGTACAACATATAAGTTTGTCAAGATTCTTCATTAGATAAGATGAAATTAATTCAAATATATGAACTACCAAACAATATTAAAATACAACATGAACTACTAAAAGAGAAATACTACAATAATTAGTTACTGTATTTGATTCAATGTCTCATCTAGAGGTTCATAAAATGGCCATATTTGATGTACAACTCGATGTATCTCTAGATGTGATATAGCTAACTGGTTTTTAACTTGTTCATCGATTGGCATTGCTTTCTATTTCGTGTGATCCCAATACCAACCAGGTACCTCAAGAAGTTCTTCATACATGTGAAACATTTTCTTTAAAAATTGTCAATGAAATTTTTCTTGTTCTTTTGTCACTATAAATCCTATTTGTTGTACAACAAATCTGGTACGTCATTCCAGTCATCATCCAATAGTATTTGATGAGCCATTTTTCCCTATAGGCACTTTGTAGCTATTATTTGGATTAACTCTACGGACATTTGAAATGTACATGTCCTTCGATGAGCCATCTAGAAAAAAACCCATTATAAATTCATTCTTTTAGTGAAATTGCAAACATTACATGACTTGATTAAATTGAAATTGCAAACATTACATTACTTGAGTAAATTGAAATTGCAAACATTACATGACTTGAACAAACTAAAATTGCAAACATTACATGCCTTGAGTAAATTTAAATAGCAAACATTACATGACCAGACATCATATTACATTCGGACAAGTGTGTCTATTATGGCCCTTTCTACCACACTTATGACAATGACATGTATATTGATTTGGATCAACATCCATAGTTGAAGGCCTTCTTTTTTTCTTTGGTCTTTCAGTGTGCCTTCGTTTCCTTGGGGGTAATAAGGGATAAATGCCTCTGCTTTCATCAAAATGAGACCAATACCTCTTTTTGGTAATACCACAAAATTCAGTTTTGTATGCGTTTAAATAAGCTTCATTTGTGTAATATGGGCTCACAAGTGCATCAGTATCATAATTGATAGATCTTGCAGCTACCCAAACATGAGCACATGGAAAATGCCATTGTTGTGGAAAACCACAACTGCATTCACTTACACCATTTGGACGCACAAAGACTTGAAATCGATGTCCATACATGTCATCAACAAGCCATTCATCATTGTTCACGTGGATGTTTGTTGATAGTTTTTGTGCATCTTGTGATACATCAAAAAGCTTATCATGAAACCTAAAGGGCCATTTAAAACCCTTTTGTACACAACCATATGCTTAATTACACCTCTCCAACCACATTGTAACAGAGCGATAGTATGTGGCAACAATAAATACATGTATTGGTAAACCTCTAACACCTTTTAAGACTCCATTTAACACTTCAACATGATTGCTAGTCAATGACCCATACATGTAGCCTCTGTCATATGTGAGAGACCATTGTACTGTATTTTGGGCTATCAAATACTCCTTAGCTGCTGGTTCTATGATTTCTATATCAGCCATTAGACGATCAAATTCATGTGTATCAGTTGTGGATCCCACCTTCCACAAAAGTTCCTTCAACTCCTGTGACTTGAACTTTTGATGGAAGTTCTCACGAAGATGTCAAAGGCAATAACGATGTTCCTTCAACTCTTGTGACTGGAACTTTTTATGGAACTCATGTGACATGCTCATCATCAGTTTCATTCAATGACTCATCATCATGATCACTATTATTATCACCTTCCTGATCACTATCATTATCAACTTCATGATCACTAATATCATCACCTTCTTGTTCACCCTCCTCAACCTCAACACTAATACTCTCAATAGTAGGATTTTGAGAGAATTCATGTGATTTATTCCATTCAGTAGTTACATTACTTCTACATAGTTGGGATTCAAATTGATTCAACAAACTAATGAAACTAGATTGTTGGTGGAAAGATGTTTTTTCAAGAAACACATCAATATAAGCATCAGATGAAAGTGTGAACAAGGTTCTATATGCATCATCAACATCAACTTGTATGAGCATATGATCTTCTCAAGGGAAATGATAGGATATATTGATAGAGAAGTGGTTGGGATTGATGTCAAGTTTTGTATGGATATATGATTTTAGTTCAGATAGGGTATTGATAAGTGAAATATTTATGGGTCTAACAGATCGACTAGAATAAGACTCGTCTGAGAGATATTGACCATTATATCAAAGCTTGACAATTCGTGAATGTGAACTAGATGCCATGTTCCTATCATTGTAAAACAGTAATTCTGATTTTAGAACAGTAATTTAACTTTGGAACAATAATTAACATGAATTAATATTTTATAGCATGGATTAATATTTTATAGCATGAATTAATTTTTTCAAACATTGGCATCAATTTTAAAAGAGTAGTTCAGATTTTAGAACAATAATTTTGAATTTGAAAATAAATTTGAAACAATATTTTTTCTATAACATTAACATTCTAGAACAATAATTTTGGAATTTGGAACAATAATTTTGGAATTTGGAACAATAATTTTTTGAACAGTAATTACCTTCAAGTGTCATTTTCTATAACATTACTTTAGTAATTTGGAATCAAATAGTAGCAATACAATTATTTTTTTTTAATATTGCATAGTAATTTTAGGTACAAATTTTTGAATCTAAAAATATAGTAGAAAAATTACCTCAAATGGTGAGATCTCAAAACCCAAGAACAGAACGAAGAGAAAGCATCCCGGCTAGACAGTGAAGCAATAGAAATCTGAGCAGCAAAGCAATAGAAGAATAGCTCCAAGATCGCCTGGAATCAGCTCCAAGATTGCCCGAAATCAGCTCCAAGCAATAGAAATCCAAGCAGGGAACTCCTGAGCAATGGAAGTAGAGAAGAAGTTGAGGAAATGGATGAATGGTGTGAGTTTGGGGGGGTGATCTCGTCTCCTTTATATAGGAGACCAATGCATCCCCAATGGGGACGCATTGCCCCCCCCCACGTGGCAACGGTCGCGGCCCACAACGGCTATGTTGCAACGATCGGGGGAGCAATGCGTCCCCAGCCGGGACGCATTGCCCCAACTAGCCGTTGGGACGTCTCGGGACGGGATGCATTGGTCCCACCGAAGGGAAATGCATCCTGGGTCGAGACGCATTGGCCCCACATAGGGGCAATGCGTCCCGGCCCTGGACGCATTGCTCTCCGGTGGGACCAATGCATCCCAGCTCAGGACGCATTTCCCGGCCAATGCATCCTGGTCCGGGATGCATTGCCTCTCGAGAGAGCAATGCGTCTCCATAGGGGACACATTGCCCCCAAAATGTGCCATTTTGGGGATTAAGTTCAAGAATGTGCTATTATGGGAATTAAAATGGCCAAACATGCCATTTTGGTTTTTTTTCCAATAAAATAATAACACACATGCACGCCCGTTCATTTTCTCACTCTGCCCCTTCCGATTTGGTTCGGTTTGGCGCGTAGATTTATCTTTTTTATGAAACAATTTATTTTATTTATTTTGTTTGTGAAATGACATCTTTGTTTTCTATGTTGCGTCGTTTGGAGTCCTATCGATAGCGTTTAAGACACAACAATAAACCACTCTTGACTATCCCTTAAGCCGACAATTAAACATGATGTTAATGACACACATTGGAGAGACCAACGGGTGTGGACAGTTACCATGGGCGGCTGAGACGTGCTCCATATAACGAGGCATCCGCTCTCATTTGAAAAACACGATAGACACAGTGCATACCAGAAATACAGAGAGACTTGAGAAAAACCACAGCCATACAGAGAGTTCTTATTCCTCCCTTTTCTCCACCTGTAATAAGCATGTTCGTCTCGAATGTCGTCCTGTTTTGCTACGTCGGCGAGACTTTGCAATGTCGTCTTTGTTGTTTGTGACCAAGGGCTAAAGAACGAGTTCAACACAGCACTCTCGCTTGTACCGAGAGGGTGTACCAGAGTTGGAGTGGTTGAATCTTGGAGATAGACCGTCTGAGACGCTCATGCTAGGAGCGGCAGAATCTGACTTGAAGACAGTGTTCCACATGCATTCATCTCAAGCTTTGGAGTTTGATTTCTTATACTCTTTCGTCGTTTTCTCTGTATCCATTTACTATGATTATTACTGCTACATTCTGGTAGTTAACTATTTGTGAAAATCTAATTAGCATTTGTCTTACAGTACCCTATATCTAACATTTTCAAGACAAATTATTCTGTTTACTGTTCTATTTTAGATTGTATACACAATCTATTTTAGATTGTATACATAATTGCATAGACAGACCAATTCGTTCCTAAAAAGTTGTTAATTAGATATATATATATATATATATATATATATATATATATATGTTAACTACTTGTTTGAGTTTTAATGGATTCAAAAACCATGCTTTCACTTGATTATGTCGCCTCTCTTCGCTCGGAACACTTTTCTAGTTTGCACTTACATTGTTGGCAATAGAAAATATGATTCTGGCTTACATCTCTTGGACTTGTATCTACCATCTTACCACCAAATGAGTCTGTTCCTGTTGTGACTCCACCACAATCCACAAACCTCCATACTAGAGAAGGACAACCTGAACCTAAAGTTCTTGAACCTATTGTCCCCACTCCTGTTTCAAAGGAGATTGATTATCTAAGTCATGGTAGGATCCTATCTACCCTATCCGATGAACTGTATGATATATACCATAGGATCCCAACCGCTCTTGAATTATGGACAGTCTTAGACTCTAAATTTGGTCTAGAAGATATTGGTCTTGAGTGTTATGCCTTTTGTTGAATGGCTAACCTACAACATGCTTGATGACAAACCTATTTCGGCTCAAGTTCTAGAGTACTAAAACTTAGTTTTTAAGTCCATGGTCAAAGGTTACAACCTTCATGAGAACGTTCAAGTAGCAACCCTCATAGAGAAACTCCCTCCTTCTTGGAAGGACTTTGCCAGGACCCTTAGATATAGACAAGGGAATATGACCATGGAATCCTTAGTTAAATCCCGACAAACCAAGGATAGACATAGAGAACAAGACAGGAAGCCTGACCGTGTTGTAAACATGGTTATAGGTGATAAAGCTAAGAAGAAACCTAACCCTTCCCATCTCCATAAGAAATATAAACCTTCCTTTAAGGGCCTCAAGCACCACCAAAATCAAAGTAATAATAATAGTGATCAAGGAGAAAAACGTGTCTTCTTTGTGAGTGATAAACCTGGCCACTTAGAAAATGTGTTCATATTTCACAAAGGTCAAAGAAAGTAGAATGTCCATGCTCCTAAAAATCCTGAAGTAAATATGATCACTGTGGGGGTGGTCCCTTCATCTTCTGTAGAAAGGTTAGAAAATCCTACCATTCTTTTTGCTGACTTATCTTCAGGTTGGTACATGGATTCTGGTGCTTCCTGCCATATTTGCTTTGACCAATCCCTCTTTTCTACCTACCAGGTCAAATCCGATAGAGTGATCAAGTGGGGAGATTATTCATCTACCATCCCGATTGTTGGCTTTGGACTTGTGGACATAAAATGTTAAGAGGCGAGATCATATCTTTACTAAAATTTAAAGGAAATACAAACATCCACAATTTTAACAAAAGTTAAAGACTTTGAGGATGATTGCATAATATTCCAAATAAATAAGCATGATTCCAGATACATGATAAAATGTCAATAGTAGTAGAAATAAAGAAATAATAAGCCTTCACATGGCTTTTATTGTTTATTACAAGAATAATTTCTAAAAGAAAAGATAAGATAAGCAGGATCTAGCTATAGCAACCTAGCCATCCTTTCCAAACGCTAAAGATCAACTCCTGAGGAAAGCCTCCTTCAAGCCTGTCCTTCTCCTTGCACAAAACCGACACCTGGGTGGTTGGGAAGACACCCAGCAAGAGAAAAAGGAAGAAAAAGTATGTGTTACAAGATTATTCTAAAAGTGACAAGATAGTTGTAACAAGTAAAATAGGCTAGGAAATCATCAAAATATGAGACGTCAAGAGTATGAGGCTTTTATTAAGGAAACTTGCCATTAACAAAAGTAAATAAAGGATTTTCTTGTAAATTAATATGTCTACCTAACTAAGTAGGGTTGAGGCACCTACCGGACCTCTAACCTTAGGTGCGAGGAGAATAAGACATTCTGAGTCACCTATAATATTTTGGGGAGAATTATAAACATTCCCCTAGGGCGGTTATATACATGCCCTCTGTGGGTGGTTGTACATAAGTACCTCTACTTTACAATTAAATAGAACATATAACTACATTCTAGCGAAAGAGTTATGGAAAGATTAATCAAAGGATTCATATAACAAGGCAGTGGGGTATAAAAACCCAAACAAGATAATACTACAACTAATTTTTGAGGCATAAATGAATTTAGGTTTCAAGAATCATGAATTAGGTCAGATTAAGCCTCATTAGGGAACATAGATAAAAGGTATAAATAATCTCCCAACTGAAGGGGGGGTAGATGCACATACCTTAGCCTCAAAAGTTCTAGAAACCACTTTCCAACCCTTCACACGAAATCAGAACCCACTTTCCCTAATATCATCATTAGATCTATGAATTAGAATTAAGTATACTCATTAAAGGTTTAAAACCCTAATATTACTAACATTTTGCACAAACATTCGAATTAGAATCCAAAAACATAACCATCGTCTTAGTTAGGGTTTTCTGAGCAAAATGACATATAATATTGTATATTTTGAAGATATGGATTTTTCGGGTTATTTTTGGTGATTTAGTTAATTAAATCATTCTAAAAAATACTTTTTCACAAACATCATAATCAAACCTCAAAAACATTTTTAATGGATAGATCTCGTTCTCCTGATTTCAAAACACTATTTATTTTTAATTTTTGACCACTGGAATCATTTTCTATGATTTATTTTACTTCGGCCAATCATAGCCTTCCACATAGGCAAGGCATGAGCGCAAAGAGCAAAAAGGAGAGGGGAGTGGGCCCCGCACTGCTGACCTGGCCCAATGGGGGCTGGCCTCATGCGTGCGGGCACCCAGTGGGCCGCTCGGCTGGCGCTAGCTGAATCGGGTCAGCGCTGGGTCAAGCAAGAGTAGAAAAAGGTGAGAAGACGTAAATACCCTCGCGAAAATCACAGCTAACTGAACATAGTCGGGGGCGATTGGGTAAAAAAATAGGGATTCATCTTCCTCCCACTGCCCATGACACGGCAACGAGCTGCGAGCAGCTTGCTCGGGCTCGGTTTGGGCAAAAACACCACACCCAACGAAACTCGATGATTAAGTGATTAAAAGAAAGAAGAAGAAGAAGAAGAGAGGAATCTAATAGTACCTTGTATTAGAACGGAGGCAAAGAGAGAAGAGTGTGAGGGGTGCCACAAGACCTAAGGCTAAAATGGCTAGATGAAGGCCTAAACTTCCACGAAACACGAAATTGACATTGTGGTTGAGTTGCAAATGCGATGGCGGTCCTTGGGGTATGTATATGTATAGGCAAGGAGACTTAGACTAGGGTTTGGCTAGATGGGGGTAGAGAGAGGTGGCACACGAGTTGGGTGTTTCTCAAATCTTCATCAAAACACAAAAATCTTGGAATAATATGGTGTGGAATTGCACAAGGAATTCATAGGATCAAAAATCATTGAATTTCATTGAGTAAAACTCGAGATAATTAGATTTGAATACTTGGCAAACAAGCCATCTGTTTCCAAATCGGGCCAACGAAGAAGACAACCCATGGATCCTTAGATCAAGATCCAACGATCGACGATCATCATGATATAACAGTTGCCATCTTTTATTCCTATTCAAAATCGACTTAAAAGGGCATATTCATTTAAATGTTTTCTCGCTCCTCATTTGGAGGCCCAAACATTATCCAAAAATTACCAAATTTTATATTATGACTGATTTTGATGCGTATAATCCAAATATGGAGTTATTTTTTCATTTTGGAAAATTTTGATAGGTTAAATAATTAAAATGGCATTTTCTCTTTCCTCCTTCAAAAGAGGTGATAACATTATCTAAAATTTGTGTAACTTCACCCATAAGTCTTCCTACGTGTTTAGAATAGGATTTTGTTATTATTTTCACAAGTTGAGATTATTTATTTATTTATTAAATAAATAGAAGATTCTACACACTTTCTCTCTCCTATTTTACTCATTATTCAAACATTATTCAAATTAGTTGCAAATTTCCCCAAAGGCTTATTTTTATGCTTAGAATTCGAATTTGGAGTTAGTTTTCTATTTTGAGAGCATTAAGTATTTTATTTCACTTTATTGGCCTATTTCCTATTTTCGTTTGATAAGGTCATTAATATATACACTTATCTTCCCAATTAAATGATACTTGGCCCCTAAGTTACGTTTTAGTCAAGAAAACGAATTTGAGTGTCAAATTATCCTTGTGGGTTTCCAATTAAATTTTTGGTACAAAATATTTCCGGTTATCTTCTTTTATCCATTAAATCCCATATTACCTCTAATTATTGCATTTATCATCTCCTTTATATAAAATTCGGATTTTCTCTTATTTTTCCTATTCTAAAAATTACTAGAAAGTTCTAGGATGAAATATCTTATTCTTTTTATTTCTTAGTGTACAACTTGCACTTTAGGCCCATTATCTAAAATCTAACTGAGGTATTTGTGCATACAACCCTATATTAAGAATATATGGGAAACATTTATCCAATCACCATCATAATTCCACTAAATCAGATCCAAAGACATATGGAATGAAAAATGAAGGAAAAATCTTATTGGAAAAGAGTACAAAGAGATACATAATGGATTTCAGTATGTTACAGCACTCCACCCCTTGAAAAGGATTTCATCCCCGAAATCTCATACAAAGAGGGAAGGGTGAGTATGTAACATCTCATCTTTCAACTCCCAAGTGGTTTCTTCTAAACCATGATATTTCCACAAAACCTTTAATAACTCTATCTCCATATTCTTTAGCTGCTTTACTCGGGATCAAGGATCCTCATAGGTAGTTCTTCATAGGTCAGATTCTCATGAATCTCCACAGGTTCAATAGCGAGTACATGAGAAGGATCTTTCACATACTTGCTCAACACAGAGACATGGAACACATTATGGATCTTGTCATAAGCAGGAGGTAAGGCTAAGTGATATGCACAGTCTCCCACTTTATCTAAGATTTCAAATGGTCCAACATAGCGAGGACTCAACTTGCCTTTTACTTTAGATCTTGCAATAGAACGTATAGGATTGATCTTCATAAAAGCATAGTCTCCCACTAAGAAGCTTACATCAGACCTCTTTTTATCAGCATACATCTTTTGTCAGTCTTGAGAAGCTTTCAACCGTTTCTTTATCAGTTGTGCCTTCTCGAGCATCATCTTCATGTCATCGGTCTTCACTAGGGACCGTTCACCAACATCATCCCAATGCAAAGGTGAACGACAAGGTCTACCATAGAGAGCCTTAAAAGGTGGCATACCAATACTAGTTTGGTAGTTGTTGTTGTAAGCGAACTCTGCTAACGGTAGATACCGATCCCAAGCACCACCCCAATCCATCACACAAGCACGTAGCAAGTCCTCCATAATCTGAACTGTTCTCTCAGACTGGCCATCAGGTTGCGGGTGGTAAGTAGTACTGAAATGTAGATCAGTACCCATCTCTTCTTGAATCTGACCCCATAAGCGAGAAGTAAATTTCAGGTCTCGATCAGAAACTATCACAGTAGGAATACCATGCAGACGAACCATCCACTCCACATATAACTGGGCCATCTCAGCAACTTTATAGGTAGTCTTGAAAGGCAAGAAATGAGCAGATTTTGTAAGCCGATCAATCACCACTCAAACAACATCATAACCTTTCTTGGACTTAGGGAAACCAGTAACAAAGACCATTGTGATCTTCTCCCACTTCCATTCTAGAATCTCAAGAGGATGAAGAAGACCATCGGGTCGTTGATGTTCAATCTTGACTTGCTGACATGTCAAGCACTTCGCCACAAACAGAACTATGTCATTCTTCATGTTCTTCCACCAGAAGCTTCGCTGTAATTCCTTATACATCTTCGTCATGCCAGGATGAATAGTGTACTTGGACCCATGAGCTTCACTCAGAACCTTCTGTCTCAGATCACCAACATTGGGAATCCACAACCTTTGTCTGAAGCGGACAACACCATCCACTCTGATAGAGAAGTCAGATTGTGGTTTCTCAGTTAAAGATTTCATCTCTTCAAGCTCAAAACTCTCCAACTGTGCAACCACAACTTTCGAGATCCAAGTTGGTGTAATGGTCAAGCTGGCTATATGGACACACAACTTATCTTCATCCACTGAATCAACAGGCTGAGGTCTCCAGCTAGCCACATGTTCAAGGTTTTCCCACACTGAACATCTCATAGCAGCACAAACAACATCCTTCTTGTGACTTAGAGCATCATCTACGACATTCGCTTTACCAGGATGATAGGGATGGTAAAGTCATAATCTTTAAGGTATTCCATCCACCTACGTTGTCCCAAGTTCAGATCCTTATGAGTCAACAGATATCTCAGACTCTTGTGATCAGAAAATACTTCAAACTTTTTGCCATAGAGATAGTGTCGCCAGATCTTCAAAGCATGAACTATGGCAGCAAGCTCTGAATCATGCGTAGGCCAATTAGCTTCATTAGGTTTTAACTATCGAGAAGCATCGGCGACTACCTTACCGTCTTGCATCAAAACACACCCTAAGCCTTGTTTGGATGCGTCGGTGTAGATGACATAGGGTAAGCCCTCAACAGGAAAAGCAAGCATGGGAGCAGAAGTCGGGCTCTTCTTCAACTTCTGAAAACTGTTTTCACATTCAGGGGTCCATGAAAACTTGACCTCCTTTCGAGTCAGCTTGGTCAAAGGTAAGGCCAACTCAGATAAGCCTTTGATAAACTTCTGATAGTAACTGGCTAGACCAAGGAAACTACGGATTTCAGATGGGTTTTTCGGAGCATTCCACTTTGTCACAGCTTCTACCTTCACAGGATCAACAACTATATGACCGGCAGAAATCACGTGACCAAGAAACATAACTTCCTTTATCCAAAACTCACACTTTGAGAATTTTGCATAGAGTAAGTTTTCTCGCAATGTGTTGAGTACAATCCGCAGGTGCTCGCGATGTTGTTCTAACGTCTCGGAATAGACCAAAACGTCATCGATAAACACCACTACAAACTTGTCAAGATATGGGCGGAATACTCTGTTCATCAGGTCCATGAACGCAGCAGGGGCATTTGTCAAACCAAAAGGCATGACCATGAATTCAAAATGCCCATAACAAGTTCTGAACGCTGTCTTCTGGACATCATCATCCTTCACATGCATCTGGTAGTAACCACTTCGTAGATCCATCTTAGAGAACACGGTGGTTGAATTTAGCTAATCGAATAGGTCATCGATGTGCGGCAACGGATAACAGTTCTTCATTGTCACCTGGTTAAGCATGCGGTAGTCCATGCACATCCACATTGATCCATCCTTCTTCTTCACGAACAGGACAGGGGCTCCCCAAGGGGAAACTGTTACAACCCCAATTTTTGGGTTCATTTGGTGAGAAATGTAATTTCTCATAATAAAGATAAATGAACAAATAATGATGTCTTTTTATTGAATGCATGAATTTCATTTAAATAGCCTTGTTGATTTATTTGTGGGCTTTATTGGCTATTGGGCCCAATAACAAGGAAATTCAATTAATTAATGAATAATTGAGAATTTGAGAAAAGAAAGATGTGGAAACCTCTATAAGGCAAAAGAATGTCATCCAAAGATGTATTTCGTGCCTCTTGGGTTCCTTGTGTTCCTTGGGTTCCAAGGAGTCCAAAGTTGCATAGAGAATGCAATAAGAAAAGAAGGGATCAATTAGAAATTTCTTCATTAATAAAGAAATTGAAAACAATGATAAAATATGGAAAATAAGTGAGAAGAGGTACAATTGAGTTATCCTTGGTGGATTTTCATATCCAAAGGATTTCTAATATTAAAAGGAATTCCAATAAGGAAAATAAAAAGAGAGATAAAAAGAAATCCTCAAAAAGAGATATTTTAATAAAAAGGATAAGGAGAATATGTGAAATAGACATTTACAAGAAGATAAAGGCAGACCAATATTCCCCAATATGGGAATTCCTGCCTTTAGGATTTATTGAGGTCCAAGGGACCCAAAATAACAAGATAATGGCAAAGGGAAAAGGAAATAACAATTAATTTTGAATAAATTAATGAATAACTTGGTAGATAAGGAAGACTTCTCATCCATTGCTTTTTGTTTCCCAAATTTCGTACAAAGCTAGATAATGCTAAGATGAATGTTCCCTTAAAATTTGAGACAAATAGGAGTTATGGTTTGGGATATATCAATTTTCCAAGTTATCTCCAATTTGGGAATTATTTTGAATTAAAGAAATATATCTTTCCTTTATTTTTGATCACGAGCGATGAGGTTCGTTGGATCTCAATCCAACGATGGACGCTCATCATCTAAGTCCCAAGCGGACATGGACTCTGTCATGTCACAGGAGGGACTTTCCCTCTTGATTTCTTCTTTATCTGGTACATGTGCACTCATGAAGACAGTTCCATCAAATTCAGGAGAGAATTCGGCACCTCCCCGACCCTATTTCATTGAGCTCCCGAGGTTTCTACAAGAAACGACCAATTGGGCAGAGAACGAGGGTGGCGGCGAGGTGGGGGAACCCTAGAAGAACCCCCTACAACCTATAATTAGCACCCCTCTAGATCCCTTACACCCTAACGGATGCTACCAACCACTTATTTTGGTCAATCGTGCCCTGGAAGCATGAATTGAGCCTGCTCCGATGAGCTCCAGGCTACGGTGCCGCCACGGGCCGAGTGGATGGGGAAGAAGGAGGGGAGTAGAAGTATCTGTCGGATCGGGGATCACTATGATCCCACTCACCCATCCGACGGGTCAAAGGAGGGTCGGCTGACTTAAGTTGTGTGCGTGCCGCCAGACGTCGGATCGAGAAGGTGGATCATTGGACCACGGATCGTGCGGCCCCATATTTTTGGTAATCAACTATCTCTCACCAAAATTCCAAAGAAAATACGTTTTCTTGCGAAATTCATAGCAATAGCTAGGAATCTCGGATTAACAAACATAATACATGAAAGTTGATTA
The DNA here is from genome assembly GCA_963693085.1 of Alisma plantago-aquatica. NCBI lineage: Eukaryota > Viridiplantae > Streptophyta > Magnoliopsida > Alismatales > Alismataceae > Alisma > Alisma plantago-aquatica. The sequence goes on from OY856415.1 coordinate 469,609,291, forward strand.
TAAAAATATGAGGAATAAATTAAAAATGATTTGGAAGCCTAAATAAGTATAATTTTGTAAAAGTGTTTTATTTTGAGGGAAAAAGTAATCATTTGTGGTTAGAAATCCTAATTGTTGATAAAGAATAGATTTTATCTTGCAAGAGAATAAATCTGAGCACTTTTAACTGGTTTAATGATATAGATGGATATTAACCTGTTTTGAAAAGGGAATTACAAGAATTAGGGTTTTAAACCTAACTATGTAATTAGTACCCTTAGAAACCCTAAAGTGAGGAAAAAGGGAAGAAAAGATATAGTAATCCGAAAATTAGGGTTTTTGTGATCCAAATATGATCTTAAGATCTTAATGGGAAACAAACTGAGATAAATAGGGTTTGATGGATATTTTGATAAAAATAAAGTAAAAGTGGTAAAAAGGAATGAAACCCTAATTATGGTCAAAACCCTAAAAAGGGCTAGTAACCCTAGGGCACGATTAGGCCTATTAGACTTGGATACCATGATCAATGATAGAAAATATTGGATGTATATTTCAAGACTGAATTGTGCTTGCTTGCTTGATTCTAGATTACTTGCTTGTTTGGTTTAATTCTACATTCAAGATAGCTTGACAGGTATGTGGTTAATTATGGTTAATCACATTAGTTTCTCGAGGGTTTTCCGGATGTTTCCTCACAGTGAATGCAATCTAAACAGTTTGGATGTTCATACTGCAATTATAAAGTCACTATAGCTATCACAGTTATATATACATGTGAATTCTCGCACCTACATGCCACCCTAATGGAAGATGCCATAAAGGTCAGGCCCAAGAGGGTAGACCCATGGGCACCATGAGAGGTGACCCCAGACACCAAGCTCGGGAATGAGAAGGTGGTCTATGATGCATGACTATGGAGCACCATGAGAGGTGACTCCCAGGCACCAAGCTCGGGATTGAGAAGCTGGCCTTACGTCAATGGCAAAAGAGAAACCCTGGAGGGGTATGCCAGGGTTAGGGCAAAAGCGGTGGAGAATGACACATTGAAAATGTAAATTGTCTTGTTAAATAATTTGATTGTGATTATTAAATTGTTAGCCATATCTGTGAAATTTTGGATGTCCCCACATACCGGCATATTCCGATATGCTGACCGACGTTTTGTTTGTCAGCGTTTTAGGTACAAGCTTGAAAAGGACAAACAATAAAGTGGTGTATGTGAAATTAATTAAGAGTTAAAGTATAAAGGAGGATTAGTTAGAGTAGACTCCTGACGTGGATAGATGTAGACATCCCAGATTTGAAAAAGGTATGCAAAGTTTTATTTTGTACCAGTTTTCAGTTTAGTTAGTAAAATTTGTTAATTGTTATCGATTATTTGTCGAACCTTTGATCCTGTTAATTGGGATAATGGATCTGACCTTCTGGTCTCCCTTAATTGGGGGTTACCAGGAGACGGGGTCGTTACATTTGGTATCAGAGCTTAGGTTCCTCATTTAATCTTTAATAATTATTAAATTTTACAAACTCTGTAGAACCCAAGGGATTTATTATCGGATTTTTCGAAAGATAGAGGTGTCTAGTAAAGGATCACGTCCGGGGGCTGGCAAGATTTTCCTCCGCACCGCTAGTCGGAATACGAGGACTCCTGGATTAGTGTGACTGCCTGGCCAATGTCTTAGGATTTGACTTGAAATAAGATACCTTTAGGACTCTCTCATCTTGTTCATCCCTTCTCAACTCAAATGATGTCAAGGACCTTAAGGATTAGGGTTTTCTCTCTTTTCCTCACCTTCCTGGGGGATGGATAAGATTGATAAGGATTAAGGAATCCTCCACCAAATTAATGAAAAGCTTGTAAATAAGATGTCATGAACATAAGCTTAATAGGTTAAGCATAAACTAAAGAATAGACACCTACTTAGGTTGTATGACATGAGTTGTCATTGCCCTCAGGAGAAGACCTGAGGCTAGACCTTCTTGTCAGGGGGTTAGTAAAGAGAGAGTTAGTCTTGGAGGTAGAGATCTCCATTAAAGGTAGAGACTCGGCACATCCTCTGAGGATGATGTTAACCCTAACCCTAAGTGTAGGTTAGAGAGAGTTTTGACATGACGAGTTAGATGTCATGGTTGACTGGGTGTTTGGATGGACATGCCTTTAGTTTGCCATACGAGCCATGAGAGGTTGGATGACCTAGCACCTTTGGCAACCCAACCCTGGGAAGGGTCGTGCATGTTTGAGCGAAGGATAGCTCCTTCATTGGTATGGTTAGTGAAGAACCTATAGAAACCCTATGGGCTGTTGCAAGTAGGATATAGCTTGCACCCATAGTACATAAGTAGTACGAGCAGTAAGTTAAAACCGAGGCCAGAAGGATAGGATGGATGGCTTATGAGATAAGAATAAGGGGCTATGGATAATCATGACCATAGGCTTCATCCATGTAGAGGTATGCTTGTGAGCTTGATCCTTCATGGAGAGAGGACCTCTGGTAGTAAGGTTGGATGTGGAATTAGCTCTAGAGAGAGAAAGCAGGACTCAAGCAAGAAGGTTGGAAGCTTAGATTCTGAGACAGGAGGAACAGTGGGGAGTTGAGGATGATGGGACCTAAGTGGATGATAGTGGTTTCCTCATTCTTGAACCCTGGAGATGGATGATATCTTGGTGTCCTTTAGAGGAACCAAACCCTAAACAGAGAGTGATGCTTCTGGAACCTATGTTCCTACGGTATAGGAGTTTACCTGCTAAGATGAGACAAAGAGTGTCTTAGACCCTGAGGAGGTTTAAGTAACCAATTGTGAGGCTTTATACCTAATTGGTTGTCCTTGAGGAGGACCCAACTCTGAGGTGTTGCTCATATAAAAGGATCATGGGAGTACATGACATACCTTGGACATGCTTGATTCGTGGTTAAGAGATTGAGCATGCAGTTGGATACCCAAAGGAGCACCTAGGGTTCCTAGGCCTAAGAGGGGAAGCGGTGTATCCGATGCTCATGATTAGATTTGAGTCCCTATAGTTTCGAGCATGGTACTCCTCATGTGTAGAGGAAAAGGAACCCCCTTAAGTTAAGGGTATGATTGATGTACCCCTCACAACTAAGTTGATCTAATGTTGAGGAAAGAGAACAAGTATGACCTAGCATGGTTTAATAAGTGGTCTGCTTGTGCCTTAGTAGCTGTTGGGTTAGGCATGCTCATGTGAATGTAAACCCTAAAGACGGTTGTGACCTAGTTGTCAAGAGTTGTAGTTTCCTCCCATCCTAGGAGAGGGACCCTTTTGTAGGGTGTATACCAGTTTTGTTGGTTTTGAGGTAACCTAAAGAGGTTTCACAGGATCTTGAGAAGCTAAGTAAAAAGTACATGATATGAGAATGAACATGTAGACCCATAGATAACCATCTCTATGTACATGTGGATGTGTTACCTTGGATGTAATCGGTCTGGGGTCTGACCAAGGTAGGTAGGTTGCCATGACCCCTATGAAAGGATGAAAGTCAGCCCATGAATGTAGAGAGAGATGATGAAGGCTTGGGTAAGGTTCCAAGTTGACGTGTACTATAATATAATCCTAAGTCTATCCTAGGGTCAGGTAGGGATAAGACCGATGGAGATAGGAGTTGCCTAATTCCCTAGTTGCACATGACCATAGGGTCGGGAGGTAACAACTATCATTGTTTGAGGGCCATGGGTTAGGAGACTGATCACCTTCATGAACTCATGGGACCCAAAAGGGCAGATGAGTAAGGCACTCTCTGGATGCATAAGGGAAAAGGGATGACCCCAAAAGTGTCGGCACCCTATAGACCTAGAGGAGATGACCAAGGATTGTGTTTGGACCAAGTAGGTTCGAGACCAGTTTTCCATGGAAGTAATTTTGAAATCATGATGTTTATGATGTAGAGACATATGTGGCACGTTGCAACTTAGGTTTGAAGGTGTACTGGCAAGGTGGAATGTACCATCTCTACTCTTGGAACAGGAAGAACTTTGTATTTGGACTGCAGCCAAATGCTTATTTCCTCTTGTTATGGGAGTGAGAGATAGGACAGTATGTGTGCCATACACCAAGGATAAAGATGATGTGATTTGGAACATTGCTACAAGGTAGGAGGACAAAGATGATAACGTACCCTGGTGAAGTAAACAATACACGGATGGTTTACAAATAGTAAGAGAAATAAGGATGTTTTAAGCAGAAACTATGTGGAATCTGCAAGTTATGCAAGGTTGAGTTTGATCACCATAATGATGTGATCAGAGAGTGTTCTTGATGAGTACAAACTTAGAGTTTGAGATGAGATGATAACTAGAATACATGGAGGTGTATGTCTTCAACATTACCTAACACCTAAGGATAAGAAGTGGTAATGAATGCTCTGGTTGAGATATAGCTGCCTAGTTTAGCTAGAGGCTAGAAGAAGTGGAGGTTGTTTGGCTAACCCTAAGTTTGGAAAGAAGATGTGTTTTGGCTAACACTCAGATGTAACAAGATATGTTGAACAAGTTAATGGTTGTTTGGTTAGCCAGTTTAGTCCTTGATGTAGTGAAAGGATGGTGATAGAACCTCAGATGCACTTCTTTGAATATGAAGGTAATAAAACCCTGATGAGAGTGGTTTAGGGTTTCTGAGGAATCAACCTTGAAAGATCGTGACATACAGGAGATCATGATTTCAAGTTCATCATACACCATGGTACTACGGAGATAGTAAGTGACAGTAGTACTTTGGATACCTAAGATGAAGTTACATTGCCATGCAAGCCAAGAGGTGAAGGACAAACACCAGTAACCTGGTGCATTGTTTTAGAAGATAAAGAGTTCCCGAGAGGACATGGGAGTTCGTCACTATGGAGGTTGTAAGTCTCCCCTAGACCAAGGAGGGTCGAGATGGAATATGGGTTATGGCAGATCGCCTTACCTAGATGACATGAGAAAGAAAGAGTATTGTCAAGGGACAGATCTGGTTGAACTACTTATAAGAGAGAGAGATGGTTCAACTACACCATGATGTGAGTTCAAAGTTCTTGAGAATAACCTAAAGATTCACTTCCATGAGGTGGAAGTACATACAGGAAGAACTTGATGGTAGTACAGTTTATCACCCCTTATGGTTATTATGATCCAGACTAGAGGGTCTGATGAGAGCATGTGTGCTCATTCGGGGCGATACATGGAGATAATTCTTAAGATGTGATGTTAACCACCATAGCCTTTATTGGGATGCAAGAAGTTTTATAGAGAGGTTGAGTCGGTCACTGCTTCATTAAGATGATGTTGGTGAAGGAGGCCTCGCGAAGGTTAGAAAAGAACCACAGTGTGTGCAGATGAAGTCGCTTTGATCAACCAATGGCTGAGAGAGAAAGCCCAGAGGTGAAATGAGTCGTGAGTTGATGCAAAGTAGACTGACATGCAGTTCACTGTGGGAGAGTATGTGATGTGAAAATCTGACCCCTCTAAGCTACAACTGAGAAAGTTGAGTCCCCGATATATGGGTCCACTTGAGATGGATTGGTGGAGATTGTTGTGTTTAGCCTTACCCCTCAGGATAACATGACATATAATGTGTTTCATGAGTCCAATCTAGAGCACTATGTGAGGTACCCAAGCCATGTGCTGAACCCTGAACCTATTCAGCTTTTGAAAAGCTGAAATGTCCTCAGTCACCTATGAGGGTACGATATACCAAGGTAAGAAAGAACTCAGATGGAAGAATATGAAATGATGAAGGTTCTTGGGAAGCACCATGGGAAGGGTGAAGCCACATGGGAGCCCTGATGGACATAAGAAAGGCTTATCCTGAATTGTTTGTTTGCTTGATGGAATTTTGAGGACAAAATTCTTATAAGAGGGGAAGGATGTTACAACCCCAATTTTTGGGTTCATTTGGTGAGAAATGTAATTTCTCATAATAAAGATAAATGAACAAATAATGATGTCTTTTGATTGAATGCATGAATTTTATTTAAATAGCCTTGTTGATTTATTTGTGGGCTTTATTGGCTATTGGGCCCAATAACAAGGAAATTCAATTAATTAATGAATAATTGAGAATTTGAGAAAAGAAAGATGTGGAAACCTCTAGAAGGCAAAATAATGTGATCCAAAGATGGATTTCGTGCCTCTTGGGTTCCTTGGGTTCCAAAGAGTCCAAAGTTGCATAGAGAATGCAATAAGAAAAGAAGGGATCAATTAGATATTTCTTCATTAAGAAAGAAATTGAAAACAATAATAAAATATGGAAAATAAGTGAGAAGAGGTAAAATTGAGTTATCCTTGGTGGATTTTCGTATCCAAAGGATTTCTAATTTAAAGGAATTCCAATAAGGAAAATAAAAAGAGAGATAAAAAGAAATCCTCAAAAAGAGATATTTTAATAAAAAGGATAAGGAGAATATGTGAAATAGACATTTACAAGAAGATAAAGGGAAACCAATATTCCCCAATATGGGAATTCATGCCTTTAGTATTTCTTGAGGTCCAAGGGACCCAAAATAACAAGATAATGGAAAAGGGAAACGGAACTAACAATTAATTTTGAATAAATTAATGAATAATTTGGGAGAGAAGGAAGCCTTCTCATCCATTGATTTTTGTTTCCCAAATTTCGTATAAAGCTAGATAATGCCAAGACAAACGTTCCCTTAAAATTTGAGACAAATAGGAGTTATGGTTTGGGAGATATCAATTTTCCAAGTTATCTCCAATTTGGGAATTATTTTGAATTAAAGAAATATATCTTTCCTTTATTTTTGATCGTGAGCGATGAGGTCCGTTGGATCTCAATCCAACGATGGACGCTCATCGTCTAAGTCCCAAGCGGACAAGGACTCTGCGGTGTCACGCGAGGGACTTTCTCTCTTGATTTCTTCTTTATCCGGTACATGTGTGCTCATGAAGACAGTTCCATCAAACTCAAGAGAGAATTCTGCACCTCCCCGACCCTATTTCATTGAGCTCCCGAGGTTTCTACAAGAAACTCCCAATTGGGTAGAGAACGAGGGTGGCGACGAGGTGGGGGAACCCTAGAAGAACCCCCTACAACCTATAACTAGCACCCCTCTAGATCCCTTACACCCTAACGGACGCTACCGGCCACTTATTTTGGTCAATTGTGCCCTGGAAGCACGAATCGAGCCTGCTCCGATGAGCTCCAGGCTACGACGCCGCCGCGGGCTGAGTGGATGGGGAAGAAGGAGGGGAGTAGCAGTATTTGTTGGATCGGGGATCACTATGATCCCACGCGCCCATCCGACGGATCAAAGGAGGGTCGGCTGACTTAAGTTGTGTGGGCGCTGCCATACGTCGGATCAAGAAGGTGGATCATTGGACCACGGATCGTGCGGCCCCAGATTTTTGGTAATCAACTATCTCTGACCAAAATTCCGAAGAAAATACTTTTTCTTGCGAAATGCATAGCAATCGCTAGGAATCTCGGATTAACAAACTTAATACATGAAAGTTGATCAGAAAATTACGAGGAATAAATTAAAAATGGTTTGGAAGCCTAAATCAGTATACTTTTGTAAAAGTATTTTATTTTGAGGGAAAAAGTAATAATTTGTGGTTAGAAATCCTAATTGTTGATAAAGAATAGATTTTATCTTGCAAGTGAATAAATTCGAGCACTTTTAACTGGTTTAGTGATATAGATGGATATTAATATGTTTTGAAAAGGGAATTACAAGAATTAGGGTTTTAAACCTAATAATGTAATTAGTACCCTTAGAAACCCTAAAGTGAGGAAAAAGGGAAGAAAAGATATAGTAATCCGAAAATTAGGGTTTTTGTGATCCAAATCTGATCTTAAGATCTTAATGGGAAACAAACTGAGATAATTAGGGTTTGATCGGTATTTTGATAAAAATAAAGTAAAAGTGGTAAAAAGGAAATGAAACCCTAATTATGGTCAAAATCCTAAAAAGGGCTAGTAACCCTAGGGCATGATTAGGCCTATTAGACTTGGATATCATGATCCATGATAGAAAATATTGGATGTATATTTCAGGACTGAATTGTGCTTGCTTGTTTGATTCTGGATTACTTGTTTGTTTGGATTAATTCTGCATTCAAGACAGCTTGACAGGTATGTGGTTAATTATGGTTAATCGCATTAGTTTCCCGAGGGTTTTCCAGATGTTTCCTCACAGTGAATGTAATCTAAATAGTTTGGATGTTCATACTACAATTATAAAGTCACTATGGCTATCACTGTTATATATACATGTGAATTCTCACACCTACATGCCACCCTAATGGAAGATGCCATAAAGGTTAGGCCCAAAAGGGTAGACCCATGGGCACCATGAGAGGTGACCCCAGACACCAAGCTCGGGAATGAGAAGGTGGTCTATGATGCATGACTATGGAGCACCATGAGTGACTCCCAGGCACCAAGCTCGGGATTGAGAAGGTGGCCTTAAGTCAATGACAAAAGAGAAACCCTAGAGGTGTATGACAGGGTTAGGGCAAAAGAGATGGAGAATGACACATTGAAAATGTAAGTTGTCTTGTTAAATAATTTGATTGTGATTATTAAATTGTTAGCCATGTCTATGAAAATTTGGATGTCCCCACATACCGGCATATTCCGATATGTTGATCGACGTTTTGTTTGTCGGCATTTTAGGTACAAGCTTGAAAAGGACAAACAGTAAAGTGGCATATGTGAAATTAATTAAGAGTTAAAGTACAAAGGAGGATTAGTTAGAGTAGACTCCTGATGTGGATAGATGTAGATATCCCAGATTTGAAAAAGGTATGAAAAGTTTTATTTTGTACCAGTTTTCAGCTTAGTTAGTAAAATTTGTTAATTGTTATCGATTATTTTTCGAACCTTTGATCATGTTAATTGGGATAATAGTTTTGACCTTCTGGTCTCCCTTAATTGGGGGTTACCGGGAGACGGGGTCGTTACTGAAACACTAGGGCAAATGAAGCCCATGTAGAGAAGCTCTTCAAGCTGCTTCTTCAACTCAGCCAGCTCAGTAGGGGCCAAGCGGTAGGGTGGTTTCGATATCGGTGAAGTTCCAGGTATAAGATCGATGGAGAATTCCACCTCGCAAGTTGGCGGAAACTCGGGCAACTCCTTGGGAAAGACATCCGAGAAGTCCTTCACCACATCAACGTGATCTAGAGCAGGAGGTGTAGCATCGAGAACTATGGAGGCTAGGAAAGCTCTACACCCTTACGAGACAAGCTTTTAAGCTTTAATGGCAGAGATGACAAACTGTCGCTCTTCTCGCTTCTTGCCCTTGACACACACGTTTCCTTCAATAGGATGAACCAGTCTAACCTTGGATTCCTCATATTACAAAATTGCTTTATACTTCTTTAACCAATCCATACCCAGGATAATATCAAATACGGTCATATCAAGTAAGACAAAATCAGTGGGAAACATTATTCCAGATATGCAAAGGTCCATGGTAGGAGTTTGGAGGTACGAGGAGTAGATCATACCACAAGGGGTTTTTACATCTAACACATGATCCATAAACTCAGATGCTATTTCTAGCATAGAGGCAAACTGACAAGATATGAAGGTATTGGAGGAGCCAGAATCAAATAGTGCTTTTCAAGGATGCATATTAAGGTGTAGTGTACCTTCAATCATTTCATTGCCTTCACCTTCTTCCTCAGCATTGAGAGCGAACACTCTCCCATTACACCTCTCCACTGGAGGATGCCTCAGGTTCTGGTTGTTGTTGTTGTTATTGTTGTTCCACAGAGGCGGGTTCTGTCTTGGCTGTTGCGGCTGTTGGGCATTATTCTGCCCTTGCCGGAAACGAGGGCAGCTGGGTCAGATGTGCCTGACTTGGCCACACTCATGGCAGGTCGGTGGAGGACGGTTGTCATTACGGGCAGGTGCATTGTTGGCGGGGCATCTGCCAGGAGGATGGTGGCGCTTGCACCTGTTGCAGCGATCACGTCTGTGGTTCTCATGCTGGTTCTGATTCTTCCTTTTGTTATTTAACCATTAGAAGCTTGAAACCCTGGATATGACTCGATGGAGAGAGCCTTGTCCACCATCTGTTGAAAAGTAAGTGGTAGCTGCGGGACGAGGCTCCGACCCACTTGATAGTTCAGACCCTCCAAGAACATGGTTGCTCTTCTATCAGCTCCAAGGTCAGTGGCGTAACGTTCTAGCAACAGAAATTTCTGAACGTAGTCGGACACACTCATGCTTCCTTGCTTGAGACTATAAAACTCAACCTCCGTCTTCCTTAGGAAAGTAGGGCAGATATACTTCTCCCTGAACAACTTCAGAAATTGGGCCACTCCATAGAAGAGGTGTCCTGAGTGCGGGCAACACCATTCCACCAAACGCGTGTCGATCCATCCAGCACGAATGTCACAAACCGAACCTTCTGCTGAGGAGGGCACACCATACCCTCGAAGGTCCGATCCAGGGCCAACACCCAGTCGTCGGCTTTTTCCACCATGTTAGGCTCACTTTCACCCTTGAAGTAGGGTGGCTGCATCTTGATGAAGTCGGTGAGGGTGAACTCCCTCGGCTTGTTGGCACTAGCAGCTATGGTGTTGAGTTGTCCCATCATGGTGGAGGACAACAACTGACGTAGCATTGCCAGTTCTTGCTCAGGCGTGAAGGCGGGAGTACCCATAGCAGTCTGGTTGACTACAGGAGTCACAACAGTGTTGGGGTCATTAGGGTTTGACTCCTGGTTCACATTGTCAAACAAGTCACCTCTCTTGAAAATTAGGTTTAACATGTTAGGTTCTCATGAGTATAGAATCATAGATGAGAAGAGAATAGAAACAAAGATGAGAAAAGGATATCTAGAATGCTATTGCCTAAAGGCATACTATTTTGGGCAATTCGTATCAACGCAGGCCAAGCCGGTATCATATGGGCACGGGAATCCTCGTATACTAAGCTAGTGGTGCGGAGGAAAATTTTGCCATCCCTGAAACCCGGATCCTTTCTAGACACCCTTGCTTCAACTTCATGCCCTAATAGTCGCCTAAAGGCTCTGATACCATGTTGTAAAGAGGCGAGATCACCTCTTTACTAAAATTTAAAGGAAATACAAACATCCACAATTTTAACAAAATTTAGAGACTTTGAGGATGATTGCATAATAATCCAAATAAATAAGCATGATTCTAGATACATGATAAAATGTCAATAATAGAGGAAATAAAGAAATAATAAGCCTTCACATGGCTTTTATTGTTTATTACAAGAATGATTTCTAAAAGAAAAGATAAGATAAGCAGGATCTAGCTATAGCAACCTAGCCATCCTTTCTAAACGCTAAAGATCAACTCCTGGGGAAAGCCTCCTTGAAGCCTGTTCTTCTCCTTGCACAACACCGACACCTAGGTGGTTGGGAAGACACCCAGTAAGAGAAAAAGGAAGAAAAAGTATGTTACAAGATTATTCTAAAAGTGACAAGATAGTTGTAATAAGTAAAACAGGCTAGGAAATCATCAAAAGATGAGACATCAAGAGTATGAGGCTTTTATTAAGGAAACTTGCCATTAACAAAAGTAAATAAAGGATTTGCATGTAAATTAATATGTCTACCTAACTAAGTAGGGTTGAGGCAACTACCAGACCTCTAACCTTAGGTGAGGGGAGAATAAGACATTCCCAGTCACCTATAATATTATGGGGAGAATTATAAACATTCCCCTAGGGCGATTATATACATGCCCTCTGTGGGTGGTTGTACATAAGTACCTCTACTTTACAATTAAATAGAACATATAACTACATGCTAGCAAAAGCGTTATGGCAAGATTAATCAAAGGATTCATATAATAAGGCAGTGCGGTATAAAAACCCAAACAAGATAATACTACAACTAATTTTTGAGGCATAAATGAATTTAGGTTTCAAGAATCATGAATTAGGTCAGATTAAGCCTCATTAGGGAACATAGGTAAAAGGTATAAATAATTTCCCAACTGAAGGGGGGATATATGCACATACCTTAGCCTCAAGAGTTCTAGAAACCACTTTCCAACCCTTCACATGAAATCAGAACCCACTTTCCCTAATATCATCATTAGATCTATGAATTAGAATTAAGTATACTCATTAAAGGTTTAAAACCATAATATTACTAAATATTTGCGCAAACCTTCGATTTAGACTGCAAAAACATAACCATCGTCTTAGTTAGGGTTTTCTGATCAAAATGACATATAATATTATATATTTTGAAGATATGGATTTTTCGGGTTATTTTTGGTGATTTTTAGTTAATTAAATCATTCTAAAAAATAATTTTTCGCAAACATCAGAATCAAACCTCAAAATCATTTTTAATGGATAGATCTCGTTCTCGTGATTTCAAAACACTATTTATTTTTCATTTTTGACCACTGGAATCATTTTCTATGATTTATTTTACTTCGGCCAATCATAGCCTGCCACGTAGGCAAGGCATGTGGGCAAAGAGAAAAAAGGAGAGGGGAGTGGGCCCCGCACTGCTGAACTGGCCCAATGGGGGCTGGCCTCATGTGCGTGGGCACCCAGTGGGCCCCTCGGCTAGCGCTAGCTAAACCGGGTCAGCGCTGGGTCAAGCAAGAGTAGAAAAAGGCGAGAAGACGTAAATACCCTCGCGAAAATCCCAGCTAACTGAACAAAGTCAGGGGTGATTGGGTAAAACAACAGGGAGTCATCTTCCTCCCACTGCCCGTGCCATGGCAACGAGCAGCGAGCAGCTTGCTCGGGCTCGGTTTGGGCAAAAATGCCACACCCAACGAAACTCGATGATTAAGTGCTTAAAAGAAAGAAGAAGAAGAGAGGAATATAATAGTACCTTGTATTAGAATGGAGGAATCGAGAGTAGAACGTGAGGGGTGCCGCAAGACCTAAGGCTATGGCAGCTAGATGAAGGCATAAACTTCCACGAAACACGAAATTGATAGTGTGGTTGAGTTGCAAATGCGATGGCGGTCCTTGGGGTTTGTATATATATAGGCAAGGAGACCTAGACTAGGGTTTGGCTAGATGGGGGTAGAGAGAGGCGGCACACAAGTTGGGTGTTTCTCAAATCTTCATCAAAACACAAAAATCTTGGAATAATATGGTGCGGAATTGCGCAAGGAATTCGTAGGATAAAAAATCTTTGAATTTCATTAACTAAAACTCGAGATAATTGGATTTGAATACTTGGCAAACAAGCCATCTGTTTCCAAATCGGGCCAACGAAGAAGACAACCCATGGATCCTCAGATCGAGATCCAACGATCGACGATCATCACGATATAACAATTGCCATCTTTTATTCCTATTCAAAATTGACTTAAAAGGGCATATTCATTTAAATGTTTTTCTCTCTCCTCTTTTGGAGGCCCAAACATTATCCAAAAATTACCAAATTTTATATTATGACTGATTTTGACGCGTAGAATCCAAATATGGAGTTATTTTTTCCTTTTGGAAAATTTTAATAGGTTAAATAATTAAAATGGCATTTTCTCTTTCCTCCTTCAAAAGAGGTGATAACATTATTTAAAATTTGTGTAACTTCACCCATAAGTCTTCCTACCTGTTTAGAACACAATTTTGTTATTATTTTCACAAGTTGAGATTATTTATTTATTTATTAAATAAATAGAAGATTCTACACACTTTCTCTCTCCTATTTTACTCATTATTCAAATATTATCCAAATTAGTTGCAAATTTTCCCAAAGGCTTATTTTTATGCTTAGAATACGAATTCAGAGTTAGTTTTCTATTTTGAGAGAATTAAATATTTTATTTTACTTTATTGGCCTATTTCCTATTTTCTTTTGATAAGGTCATTAATATATACATTTATCTTCCCAATTAAATGATACTTGGCCCTTAAGTTACTTTTTAGTCAAGGAAACGAATTTGAGTGTCAAATTATCCTTGTGGGTTTCCAAATAAATTTTTGTGCAAAATATTTCCCATTATCTTCTTTTATCCATTAAATCCCATATTACCTCTAATTATTGCATTTATCATATCCTTTATATAAATTCGGATTTTCTCTTATTTTTCCTATTCTAAAAAGTACTAGAAAGTTCTAAGATGAAATATCTTATTCTTTTTATTTCTTAGTGTACAACTTGCACTTTAGGCCCGTTATCTAAAATCTAAATGAGGTATTTGTGCATACAACCCTATATTAAGAATATATGAGAAACATTTATCCAATCACCATCATAATTCCACTAAATCAGATCCAAAGACATATGAAATGAAAAATGAAGGAAAAATCTTATTGGAAAAGAGTACAAAGAGATACATAATGGATTTCAGTATGTTACATAAAGCTTATTTCTGGAAACATTCTTAGACTACATGATGTCCAACACGTTCCTTCTTTCCATAGAAATATGATTAGTCAAGTTGTTTTGCAACACTCTGGTTATACCTTGTTGTATCAAGGCAATAGAGTTGTAATATTGAAGAATGGTTCTTATATTGGACGTGTTTACACTGTTAGCGGTCTTATTAAACTATCTTCTGTTTCATATAATACATCTTCTATTAATGATATATCTTCTACTGTTTTAGTTTTTGAAACTAGTGATGTTTGGCATGTGCGTCTTGGTCATGAGAATAAAAATATGATGAAACACATGATTCATTTAGATCTGATTCCTAAGACTCATATTAATAAATCTGATAGATGCCAAGTTTGTGTGCAAACTAAGCTTCCTAAGAAGCCTTTTAAATTAGTAGTAGACAATAATACATCTTTGCTTGAGTTAATTCATACTGATGTTTGTGATTTAAATCAAGTTCTTACTCGTGATGATATGAGACACTTTATTAGCTTTATAGATGATTTTTTAAATATTATTCTATATTAGTTGCTAAAAACTAAGGATGAACAATTATAAACATTCAGAATCTATAAAACCCAATTTGAGAAACAACTAGAGAAGAACATTAAGAGAGTAAGGTCTGATAGAGGTGGTGAATACACTTGTTATGAACTTAGCAAGTTATGTGAGGACCATGGCCTTATTCATGAAACCACTATCCCATATAATCCGCAATCTAACAGAGTAGTTGAGAGGAAGAATAGAACATTGATTGATATGGTCAATTCAATGCTAGCACAGTCTGGACTTAGTCACAGACTGTGCGGGGAGCCCTTCATACAACCAACTACCTTCTTAATTGTATCCCTTTTAGACACCTTGACAAAACACCCTATGAACTTTGGATTAACAAGAAACCTTGTTTGAAATACCTCAAAATTTGGGGGTGTTTGGCCAAGGTTAAGATCTCTGAGAATAAGAAGAGAAAATTAGGACCTAAGACTGTTGATAATGTCTTCATAGGATATGTTGAAAACAATAATGCCAATAGATTCCTAGTAATAAAATCTGAAATCTCAGACATTAGAGTCAACTCTATACTTGAGATTAGACATGTAGATGTTTTCTATTATGAAACTATATTTCCTCTTAAGGAAAATATTCCTAGACATGTTAGTGAAGATCCTTCCTCCTCATCTCCTGTTGAACCTCTTGTAGTTCCACCTTCTTATGAAGTAGAACTCGAACTCCTTGTAGATGAACCTCCAAGTGATCTAGCTAGGGGTAAAAGGACTAAAGTTGATAAGAACTATGGTCCTAACTTCTACACCTTCACGGTAGTAGAAGACACAGGTAGTAGAAGACACACATACCTATGAGGATGCCATGAAATCCATAGACTCTAGCTTTTAGAAGGAAGACATTGATAATGAGATAGAATCAATTATGAGCAATCATACTTGAATTCTGACTGAACTTTCTCCAGGCTGCAAGACTATTGGATGTAAATGGGTGTTTAGGAAGAAGATGAGGGCAGATGAATCCATTGATAAGTTTAAGGCCAGACTAGTAGCCAAAGGATTTAGTCAAAAGGAAGGATTTGATTACTTTGACACATATGCACCAGTAGCCAAAATATCCTCCATTTGTGTCCTAGTATCTCTAGTTGTGATCCATAATCTTGAAACCCATCAAATGGATGTCAAGACAGCTTTCTTGAATGGATATCTTGAAGAAGAGATATATATGGATCAACCAGAAGGCTTTTCAATACTTGGACAAGAGCATAAAGTTTGTAGACTTGTCAAGTCCTTATATGGACTGAAACAAGCACCTAAACAGTGGAAGGATAAGTTTGATAAAATTGTTTTATCTGTTGGATTTTTTGCGAATGAATCTGATCGTTGTATTTATTCCAAAATTGTTGATGACGCCTACATTATTATGTGTTTATATGTAGATGATATCTTGTTGTTTGGATCTAATTCCGAAATTATTGTTGAAACTAAATCTTTTCTTGCTAGCAATTTTGATATGAAAGATTTAGGACTTTTCGAAGTAGTACTTGGTATTAAGTTGAGTAGATCTGCTTCTAGTTATGTACTTAATCAAACTCATTATGTTGATAAAATCTTGCATAGATTTGATATATTTGATTGTACTCCTGTTAATACACCTTATGATGCTAGTTTACATCTTATTGTACATAAGGGTACTCCTATGGATCAACATAGATATGCTCAAGTTATAGGAAGCTTAACGTACCTGGCTAAATGCACTAGGCAGGATATTTGTTATGCTATAAGCATGTTTAGAAAGTACACCAGCTGCCTTACTGTGGACCACTGTAAAGCTTTGGTAAGAGTGTTTAAGTACCTTAAAGGTACAACTAAGTATAGTCTCTACTACACTGGTTTTCCACCCATGTTAGAGGTGCATACTGATGTTAACTGGATTGCAGATTTAGATGAAACCAAATCTACCATTGGGTATTTTTTTGCCTTGGAGGAGGAGCAGTTTCTTGGAAATCATCCAAGAAAACTGTGAGAGCTAGATCCATAATGGAGGTTGAGTTTATTGCTTTAGATTTATCATGTTGTCAGGCTGAATGGCTTAGAGATTTACTTATTGATCTGCCTGTGACGTCCAACTTATAAAAACATGATTAACTAATACGGAAGTGTATCATTAGCAGCGGAATTACTGAAAATCACTAAAAATTAAAACCTTTTACACAGAGATCCATTCTCAGGAAAACTCTTTAAACAGGAACCAAAGTATGACATTTGCATCCTGGTTCATATATACATATCATGTATCATCCCTTCTCGAGGAATACACGCATCAACTGCTCTGTCTTAGCTATACAAAAGTAGTATAAAAACCTCGAGGCTTAAAGCTAAAATCTTAGATCGATTTATAAAAAGCACTAACTCCTAGGACCTGAGAATACAGAGACGACACATAGGACTATCTATTTCAAAACTTGATCACCAGTATTTCCACCTGTAGAATTACTGCGATCCATGTTGTTGCTGTTGCTGCTGCTCTTCCCTAGCTATGGGATTTCTGCCTCTACTTCGTCCGCGTCCACCTAAAAATTTTGGATCCCACGGGGGTGAGACAATTTGTAAATTGCCCCAGCGAGAGATATAACTCTCCGCCAAAAACATTATTATTGCAGTTTAATAAAAATAAACTGAGCAGAAGAATCATATATATATATATATATATATATATATATATATCCAGTAGTAGATAAATCAATATCTAAACTGATTAGAGAAATATGCTTATTCAGAGCAATTCAATTATGACTTGATAAAGCAGCATGTCACTATTCAACAAGATATTGAAGAAACATGTATATCATTTATTCTTCTAGGATATACTAAGCAATGTACATCAACCAGTGATTCTCGCATTTTTACCTTAGCAATTATGCTACACGGCTGATTACACTTTACAAACATATTTATGCCCCGAGGAGATGAGGTATACCGCTCATCCTCCAACCGACCACTGCGAAGTCAAAATCGGTACCATATAAGGTCAAAGGAAGAACCGGATTCCATGACCTCTCACATCTCGGTCAGTGCGAGACTACAAGCAGGACTATGTCAACTACTCAACATAGCATTCCAGGGTATACTGGCAACTTCGCTACAGAGTTACAGTGGCGACTGCACTCTCATCAGCAATCGAGAGATTTTATCTCATATCGACCCGACATTCATCATCATCGGGAGATTCGTGATACATCCATCCTGACACAATTAATGAAGGATTGTGAGATTTATTGCTTATCTCAAATCAATCCCTTCATCAGGGCATAAGGTATTAGCGCCCATTACCCCCACATATTCAAAAATATGTGTTCCTTAGGAATTCCCGAAGGAAAACCTGTTTCACCATCACCAACTTCTGACGATGATGGTTCTATGGTCAGGGCTCTACATGAAAGGATTTCACTTGACTAATTAAGTACATTATCATATTATTTTAGCATCAGTCAAGTTTTCAAACATAACTTATTAGGACAAATGCTACAAAGAAACATGTATTGTTTTCATCAGTTACTTCTCAGTCTTTATAAGACATTGGGATCTCAGTCCCTCATTTCAATTACTGGGAATACTCATCCCTTCACAAACTCAATGTCATAATCATATGGTTCTGGGTATTCAAACCCTTAACTCATCACTGAGCATTGTTACCACTTTTTTAGGTAACTATCACCTTCAGGTCATATAACCAAGGTAAACATGATACTTGTTACACAAGCATCTCATATGGCACTTAAGGCCCATTAATTCTCTTATTACCTCTTACTCGGCAACAAGGCATATTATGGCACATAAGGCCCAATAATAATTTAACAAATAAAACACCATAGCTCATACCTGGCTATGTTCATCATCTCATGATACCTGCATGGTTAGTACAGATGATAACAGTTACATCAATTTCATATCAGCACCATGCAAAACAAATATAACATCATTGTTCAAGGGTAACACCGCTATTCCCTCACTAGGGTTAGGGTTTCCCATTTTATTTCAATTGGGGATACTCATTCCATTACCCAAATCAGGGTTATGGTTTATCACCATATTGCCCAAGATTAGGGTTTCATATAGCATTACATAGCATCACCCTGGATTTAAGTTCCACATCACATTAATATACTAGGGTTTACATAACATCATCCTAATTTAGGGTTCCACATAAAATCACCCTAGATTAGGAGTTACATTTAATATCCCACAATTAGGGTTTACTATTCATCCCAATTAGGGTTTCATATTCAATTACCCATATTTAGGGTTTACTATTTATTTAAATTAGGGTTTTACACTTCATAACCCTAACTTGGGATTACTCATGTCATCACCCTCAATTAGGGTTTCAATATTTCCCTAGATTAGTGTTTCACTTAGAATTGCCCTGAATCAGGGTTAGGGTTCATTAACCTATACAATTAGGGTTTTATGATCTCTTCACTATGGATCATACCCTAATCACTACATGATTAATACTCATGTATGAATACTTCTCTCTCATCCTCCCTAGGATGTTAGTTACAAAAAACTTGATTTAATTAGGTCAACCCATCATTTCAAGTACATGCACTTATGACTGACATAGTGTATTGAGTTACTTCTTCTATAAGCTTTTAGAGTTAACCAATCTAAGGATACTAATCATCTAGGTACTTTGGGGTTTCAACCTTTGTTCCTATCATTGATAATCATCATGATCAACCATTGGATCAATGGATCAACCATTACTTTAAGTTTCCAATCAATTTTGATCACATTGAATCATCCAATCGGTTTTGGCCTTTTTTCACTCCAAACGGTTTGAAACCGTTTGGGTTCCAAACGGTCCTGAGACCGTTTGACCTCAAACAGTTTCAAGACTGTTTGGACTCAAACGGTCTCAACACCGTTTGGGCCAAACCAGCCTCAAAACCGAATGGGTCACTTAGGACATTCATCAATCAAATTGAATATGATTTTCACCATTGAATTGGCCATCGATTAGGCTATTGAAGGATTCACCATTCAACACCATTAGATCTCTATCCATCAATCAATGTTCAACCATTAACGTGGTATTTTGAATGCACTAACAAATTCACTCGGGGTTGAGATCCCCGAGTTTTTACCAAAACCAAAGTGCAATAATACCACCCGCAAGCGGACGAGTCTTATTGCAGTATAGTTTAGGATCGAACCCAAAGGACAATGTTTTTAAGAATCTTTGTCAGTCTATTCTAGTTCGATTTAAGGCTAATATTTAAAATGATTGGTTGATTTAAGGTTACTTAAACTAATTGCGAGAAGGTAAAAGCTGAATTAAAGTTGGGTTTAGATCGATGATATGGAATCGCTGGGATGGTATCAGGTTTCACCACCGCTACACACGCAAACACATTCAATCGCAAACAATCCAGGCAAGATATATCAATCCAAATAGAGCTGCTGCAGAACCCCCCATACGGGCGTTAGGTTCGCGTAAACATCACCTTAGGCATCAGATGTCTCATCACCAACCGGATCACTTACTTACGGCTTCGAAGATATAGAAATCCAACGAAGGTTGTGGGCCCTCTATACAGGCGTTAGGCACACAGAAGTGTCACCGAAGGCTAGATGGCTCGTCCCCTTGCGGATCATACACTTACGACCTCGAAGAAATCTCATTCTATTTCTAGTTTGGGAGTCAACCGCATTAATCGATAAGCAAGCAGGTGATAGATCTACAAACTAACATCGACGATAAACAAAGACGATACAAAATCTAACTAAGGTTGTGGTCCTCCCGGAGGGATGTTTAGACCACAGAAGCGTCACCATAGGCTAGATATCTCGTCCCCTCATGGATCATACACTTACGACCTCAAGGAATCCTATCAGAAGTTCTCGACAAGGAGTCAAACTTCGTAAACCGCCATTCTATCCCACATATAGAAGGGTTCGCAATATAGGAGAGAACAAGATGAAAACAAGTAGATAATCAACTACAAACGTACCAATTAACAACGAAATGGAAAGTTATATACATTGCCATGGAGAGTTTAATAAAAGAACATGATTGCATGGGCAACGGGGCTAGTCCTCGCACCCCAGCAAAAAGGTACTACTCGCTCATGATGTGAGAAACAAGAAGAGTAAGAAAGAGAGAGAAATCCGTCATGAACTCGGTGCAGAAGGTAGTCGCAGCTCGGTGAAAAAGATATGGCCTTCTACGTCGCGTCGGAGCAGATCTGGACGCGAACGGGAGTTGCCAAGACAGACCGAACAGTCTCCCTCGCTCCGTCTTCCTTCTCTCCTTAGCCTCCTTAGTTGCAACACGGGCAGTAGGTGGAATGAAACTGGCGCGGACAACACTGGATTTGGATCGGACTTGTGTACAGGCAGTTTGTCGGCGTCCCAGAACCGATCCCGAAATAAGGATCCTGCTGGTCCTATTTAGTGCAAACGGTTTAGTTAAAAGTTGGCCAAACAGTTTGATAAAAAATCTTGGCCAAAAAACTTAAATGACACATTTGCCATTTTTTATTCCCTAAATGGCACGTTCTTGAACTTATTGCCCAAAATGGCACATTTGCAGGCCAATGCGTCCCCTGCTGGGACGCATTGCTCTCTCGGGAGGCAATGCGTCCCCGGTTGGGACGCATTGCTCTCCCGGGAGAGCAATGCGTCCCAACCGGGGACGCATTGCCCCCACAGGAGGGCAATGCGTCCCGCAGCCGGACATATTGCTTTTTTTATTTTATTTTTTTTAATTTTTTAATTTGATACCATGTAAACCATGTATATTATATATACATATATATATATATATTAAATTGCTAAATTAATATAATCTAAATTAACTTATATAAAATTATCCATATATTTAAAATAATAACAGAATATTATATTTATCAAAACTTAATATTTATAAATGTAGATAAAAATATTCAAAATTAATAGATATAATACTAAAATTATATAATAAAGTTTAAAATTATAAAAATAAAGAAAATATATACATGTATTTATTTGAAACTTAGAAGAAAAAAACTAATATAGCAATAAAAATAAGAAAATACTAATATCAAAAATAAGAAAATAAGAAAATACTAATATTTGTATATATTTGTATATATTTGTATATATATTTGTATATATTTGTATATATTTGTATATACTTGTATATATATTTATATTTGTATATATATTTATATTTGTATATATATTTGTATATATATATTTGTATATATATTTGTATATATATATATATATTTGTATATATTTGTATATATATATATATATATATATATGTATGTATGTATATATTTGTATATATATATATATATATATATATATATTTGTATATATTTGTATATATATTTGTATATATTTGTATATATATTTATATTTGTATATATATTTATATTTGTATATATATTTGTATATATATATATATATATTTGTATATATATTTATATATATATATATTTGTATATATATTTGTATATATATTTGTATATATTTGTATATATATTTATATTTGTATATATATTTGTATATATATATATATTTGTATATATTTGTATATATTTGTATATATTTGTATATATTTGTGTGTGTGTGTGTGTATATATATATATATATATATATAAGAAAATACAAATTAAGAAAAAACTAATATAGAAAAATAATATATATATACAAATATATACAAATATCTATTCAAATATATATATATATATACAAATATATATACAAATATATACAAATATATATACAAATATATACAAGTATATATACAAATAATATGATATATATTTGTATATATATATGTATATATAATATATATATATTTGTATATATATTTGTATATATTTGTATATATATATTATTTTGCTATATTAGTATTTTCTTATATGCATATATATATACAAATATATACAAATATATACAAATATATATACAAATATAAATATATATACAAATATATACAAATATATATACAAATATATACAAATATATATACAAATATATATACATATATATATATATACAAATATATATACAAATATATATATATACAAATATATATACAAATATAAATATATATAGAAATATATACAAATATATACAAATATATATACAAATATATATACAAATATATATATACAAATATATACAAATATATACAAATATATACATATACAAATATATACATATATATATAAATATATACAAATATATACAAATATTTATATATACAAATATATATACAAATATATATATAAAAATATATATACAAATATAAATATATATACAAATATATACAAATATATATACAAATATATACAAATATTAGTATTTTCTTATTTTTGATATTAGTATTTTCTTATTTTTATTGCTATATTATTTTTTTTCTTCTAAGTTTACAAATAAATACATGTATATATTTTCTTTATTTTTATAATTTTAAACTTTATTATATAATTTTAGTATTATATCTATTAATTTTGAATATTTTTATCTACATTTATAAATATTATGTTTTGATAAATATAATATTCTGTTATTATTTTATTATCTTCAGATATTATTTTAAATATATGGCTAATTGTATATAAGTTAATTTAGATTATATTAATTTAACAATTTAACATATATATGTATATATAATATACATGGTATACATGGTATCATAATTAAAAAAAATAAAAAAAAATAAAAAAAAGCAATATGTCCGGCTGTGGGACGCATTGCCCTCCTGTGGGGGCAATGCGTCCCAACCGGGGACGCATTGCCTCCCGAGAGAGCAATGCGTCCCAGCATGGGACGCATTGGCCTGCAAATGTGCCATTTTGGAAAATAAGTTCAATAACGTGCCATTTAGGGAATAAAAAATGGCAAATGTGCCATTTAGGTTTTTTTGCCAAAAATCTTCGTCAAACGGTTTTAATTTGCATGCATTCGGTTTGCATGTACGTAGAGTACAACAAACGGTTTTGGCATTGAGTCTTGGTATTTTCCAGCAGCCCATTCGGTCTTCAGTTGCTATTCGGTCTTCATGCTCATGCGGTTTGCGATGGCAATTGGCCATGCCGTTTGTTGCTCATGCGGTCTTGGATTATTATTAAACGGTTTCGCAGCATTGCCTTCATTTGGTTTCGGTCTTCACGTGGGATGATTCCAATTGGTCGTTGTAAACCATAGCTTAACAATACCCAAACTGTTTTGTGTGCAGCTCCATTCGATTTGCATTATTATATTCAAACGGTCTTAGTTGTTGCATCATTCATGCCTAGCGGCCTTCCCTTATCCAAATGGTTTTGGGTATATTATATTCTATCGATTTCATGCAGACTTTTGTCCCATGCACGTGATTGATCAAACAGTTTCGGTCTTGGCTTCGCAGCAGATTCGAACGGTCTTCCGATCATTCGGTCTTCATGATCTTTTATTCAAACGGTTTGGCAGCAGTGAAGCATTCGGTCTTGGGATGATTTCCTTCATTCGGTTTTGTATATTAGCGCAGCAACCAGTCTTGGTATTGCATGCAGACTCATGCATGTGCTTAATTCATATGGTTTGCATGCTCCAGCAGCAAACGGTCTTGGTGTTTACTTTGCCAAACGGTTTTGCTGCATGCATGTTGTTCACACGGTCTTTGCTTCAAACAGCCCAAACGGTCTTCACGTTTATTCAGTCTTTTACGCAAGTGACTAAACGGTCTTCGCGTATCCAGTCCTCCAAACTGCTTGGCACAGACCTCCATACGGTCTTGCAATGTTGGCCTCAAAACGGTCTCGCAGACCGGTACTGTCCAAACGGTTTGCATGCTCATATGGTTTTGCTTCGGCAAACGGACTGCTGCTCTTCACGATCTGCTGGGTCCATTCGGTCTTCACACGCAGGCTTTCGGTCTTCACTTCTTGCACCGCAAACGGTCTGGCGGCCGGTTTGAGCAAACGGTCCTGCAGTCCTTTATTCGGTCTTCGCATGTATTCGGTCTTCGCGTGCATTCGGTCTTGAAATGGAACTGTCCATTCGGTCTTAAGACCAAATGGTTGAAAACCGAATGGTGAGACCGAATGGTTGAAACCAAATGGTTGAAACCTAATGGTGAGACCGTTTGGTCGAAACCGAATGGTGAGACCGAATGGTTGAAACCGAATGGTGAGACCGTTTGGTCGAAACCGAATGGTGAGACCGTTTGGTCGAAACTGAATGGTGAGACCGTTTGGTCGAAACCAAGGGTGAATGAAGGTGGGCCCCGGCTAGTTGTTCAGCTTTATCAAGACCTGCATTAAATCAACATAAATTCAGTTAAAACCTCGATAATCGAATCAATTAAGTAATTTTGCACATTATGATGCATTTTGATATTTTAATGAGTGAAATATGATGTGTTAAGTTGAAATTGACCCAATATGGTACTTGAATTCCATGATGAATATACATTCATCAAAATATCATGAACTTAAACGTTGCTCGTCCTCGAGTAACACAAAATCTGAAATAGTCGCCAAAAGAATACTTTCAATTCGTGTGATTGCTTCATCTTCACAACATGAATGTTTTCTTTCTACTCAAAGTGACTCAGTATCTCAACCTCCTGAGACCACTAAACACATCTTACCATATCTTCGTTCCTGGGTTCATTTTCCAATATCACTTCCTCCTCACTTTTTCCAACAACAAGCATGTCAACGAGTTTTGTAAGAGTCCAGAGACGCCCGTGGAACAACAAGTGTGCATTTGATCTGACACTGGTGTTTTCTAGGATAGGGTAGGCAATCATTGTACCATTAGGTAGAAAAGGGAGTGAATAATGGTATGGAAGGAAGAAATAAATCTCTCCTCTATTCGACTCGAGATTTTTATTTTATGATTTACAATTTCATTTATTGCGTTTTTTTGTGCGAATCTCTCCTCTATTCGAATCGAGATTGCATTTCTTTTTGTGTGCGCTTTGTCATCTTTTGGTTTGCAAATCTCTCCTCTATTCGACTCGAGATTGCATTTTTGGTGGTACGCCCATGTTTATTTGTTAGGGGTATGGAAGAAGCGGATATAGAGGGAAGTGGTGTGCCACCCTGAAATTAGGGTTTGGCACTATTTTGGCTATAATTGTTTCTTTTTTATGGATGGATGGGTACGAAGATGATAAAAGAAGTGTAGAAGAAAGTTCAGATCAGAATGCAACTTGATTTACAATTCAGTGCACCGGATTGTTCTCTTTATCAAACTCTGCTCAAATAATGACTTGATGAGGATCTGGTGGGGATTCCATGCTATTGTTCCACAAATCAGTTAGGAAGCACGACGTGTTTGATCCCTATCAGTTTGACAGACACTTATCATTTTTGCAAAAGTATCATGATGTTAGGAATCATAAGCTTCACAGAATGATTTCAATCAAAAGGCTTGTTTCAAAAAGTGGTCTTTTTGATGATTTACTTTGAATAAGGAGGATATAATGATTCAAAATGCATCATACGTTAGTTAGTGACTTTTAATGAAACCAGAAAGTGTCAAAAATTCATCAAGTATCTGTTCAACTTCTTTGAAAAACTTTAACATTTTGAAAATTTTAATAAAAAATGTGACAGTGAAAACTTAAGTATGAAAAGGATGGGTGTAGGTGGAAAGTGAAGTACATACCACCCACCCTCCATCCCAAACTTAGAAATTTGCTCATCCTAAGCAAATCCTAAATCCAAGTTGGAGGGGAAAATTCGCGCCATTTGAACCAATGGATGTGGTTGCGCTCCAATTAGCGAGTATCCTCTTATCTAAAAATCTAAAGAAAGATCAATCAGAACTCAAGATAGCATCTCGCGATGCAAATTTTATTTGGTGCGAAATTATCTAAAAGGTGAAAACAAAATTAAGGAAAAATTTCTAATTCAAAATTGAAAACTAAATATGAATTTATTTATCGGGTTGCCTCCCAACAAGCACCTTTGTTTTATGTCGATGGCTCGACGTGATATCTTCACTTCATGGTGGTTCCTTTGGATTGGAGAGATCTATTATTTCTTCGGTGCTCATATCTGCTGTGGTGAAATATCTTTTCAAGAGTTGGATGTTCGCCACAAATTCACCCGACTTTTCACTCCATAAAGAGAAAGCACCATGTGGGGAGATGCTTTTGACAATGTACGGTCCAGACCAGCGGGAGCGGAGTTTTCCTGGGAATAACTTCAATCTTGAGTTGAACCGCAGAATTTGGTCTGCCACTTGTATGTCTTTTCTTTTTAAATGACCATCATGCCAAAGTTTGGTGTGTTCTTTGTAGATTCGTGCATTCTCGTAAGCTGTCATCCTGAGTTCATCCAGCTCTTGAAGTTGCAGAATCCTGGCCTGACTAGCTTTTTTCATGTCAAAATTTAGTTGTTTTATTGCCCACCATGCCTTGTGTTCCAATTCGACTGGAAGGTGGCAAGCTTTTCCATATATTAATCGAAAGGGTGTAGTCCCGAGGGGAGTTTTATAAGCGGTTCGATAGGCCCATAATGCGTCATTGATTTTCACTGACCAATCCTTTCAATTGCGGCCTATAGTTTTTTTCCAGAATAGCCATTAGTTGACGATTAGAAACCTCTACATGTCCACTCATTTGTGGGTGGTAAGGTGAGGCTACTTTATGTGTTACACCATATTTTCTCAGCAAAGCTTCAAAGCTTCTTTCAAGGAAGTGAGACCCTCCGTCAGATATCACGGTTCGTGGCACTCCAAAACGGGGGAAAATAATATCTTTGAATAATTTGATGACGGATTTGGAATCACTAGTGACGGTTGGTATAGCTTCAACCCATTTTGAGACATAATCAACCGCTACTAGGATGTAAGAAAATCCGTAAGAAGATGGGAATGGCCCCATGTAGTCCACACCCCAAACATCAAATATCTCAATTTCTTGCCACAACTTAAGTGGCATCTCGTCTCTCTTCGTAATGTTACCTGTTCTTTGACATTTGTCACATGATAGAACAAAGTTGTAGGAATCCTTGGATATGGTTGGCCAAAAGAACCCACATTGCAAAACCTTTATCGCAGTCTTCTTAGAACTCATGTGGCCTCCAACTGGACCAGAGTGGCAGTGCTCTAGAATGAGTTGGGTTTCTTCCTCAGCGATACATCGTCTATAAAGACCATCAGCACATAGCTTAAAAAGATATGGCTCATCCCAGTGATATTGTTTCACATCATGCATAAATTTCTTTAGTGCATTTCCGGTGCATTGAGGATGGATAACCCCAGCAACAAGGTAGTTCACAAAATCTGAGTACCACGGTACAGCTTCTGAGACCTTCATTAGTTGATCATCTGGAAGGGAATCATTGATCGGAATCTTCTCAGTATCCAGAGTGTGGATGCGACTAAGGTGGTCTTCTACAACATTCTATGTACCCTTTTTATCTCTTATCTCTAAATCAAATTCTTGTAATAGGAGGATCCATCTAATCAACCTGGGTTTTGCATCTTTCTTTGTCAGAAGGTAACGAATGGCAGCGTGGTCTGTGTAGACAATGACCTTTGAACCAATTAGGTAGGATCTGAACTTGTCAAAGGCATACACAACTGCTAGAAGTTCTTTCTCGGTAGTTGCATAATTCCTCTGGGCTTCATCGAGAGTTTTCGATGCATAATAGATCACATAGTGTTTCTTCTCTATATATTGCCCTAAAACCGCACCCACAGCATAGTCACTGGCATCACACATAATTTCAAAAGGGTGGTCCCAGTCGGGAGCTCTAATGATGGGTGTTGTTGTGAGAGCCTGCTTTAGTGTGTGGAAGCTTTTGACACATTCTTCGTCAAAATTGAATTCAACATCTTTTAGTAACAAATTTGTCATTGGCTTGGTTATCTTTGAAAAATCCTTTATGAATCTTCTGTAAAATCTTGCATGACCTAGGAAAGCACGTACTTCTTTTACATTTGTTGGGATACCCAGTTTAGAAATCACTTCAGTCTTGGCTTTATCTACTTCAATTCCTCTATTGCTGACCCTATGGCCGAGGACAATGCCTTCCTTTACCATAAAATGGCACTTTTCCCAATTCAGCACAAGATGTGCTTCTTCACAACATTTGAGGACCAGGGATAGGTGCTTTAGACATGAATCGAATGAATCTCCGTATACAGAAAAATCATCCATGAAAACTTCCATAATTGTTTCAGTAAGACCAGCGAATATGGCAGCCATGCAACGTTGGAAAGTTGCGGGTGCATTACAGAGGCCAAATGGCATTCTTTTAAATGTGTATGTTCCGAATGGGCAGGTAAAAGTTGTCTTCTCTTGGTCATCTGGATGTATGGGTATTTGATAGAATCCAGAGTAACTGTCAAGATAACAGAAATATTCTTGGTGAGCCAACCTTTCTAGGACTTGATCAAGGAAAGGCATTGGAAAATGATCTTTTCGAGTTGCCTTGTTCAATTTTCTATAATCTATGCACATCCTCCACCTTGTGACTGTTCGAGTGGGGATAAGTTCATTGTTTTCATTTCATATAATAGTTGTTCCACCTTTCTTCGGGACTACATGCACTGGGCTCACCCATGGCGAATCTGATATTGGATAGATTATTCTAGCTGTGAGCAGTTTGATGACCTCGTGACGGACCACTTCCTTCATATTTGGATTCAATTTCTGTTGATGCTCAACAGTGGGCATGTGATCTTCTATCATAGGGATCTTGTGCATACACATCGTGTAACATCCCTGACCTGGGTTATGCTTTAACCCTAGGTGTTTTGATTAAGAAAGATGATTATATGCTTAATCTCATCTTGTGAAAAGTAATTAAGGCTCAAAAGGAACCTATGTTTCAATTTTGGTCCTGTTTGAACAATGTTGAAACAAAGTTTGCTTATTTTGGACTAAAGTGCAAATTACCCAAGTTGAGGGGTTAACATGCAAATTGCACATGATAAGATGTTCCTCTGATGTTGTGACATCATAGGAATGAATATAATGTAGTGGTATGGTTTTCCCAAGCCTGGACACCAAGATAGAGCTTGTTGGACAATGTTGTGCATTAAAACCTAGTTTTGGAGTAAAGTGCAATTTACCCAAAATATAGGGTTCAATATGCAAATTACCACTTCAAAAAGGTCCCTAATGTTTCTTATCATCAGTTAGAGCAAAGAAAATGAGAGGGAATCCTCATTTGAATTAAGTTGTAGGAGAGAGAATCTTGACATTAAAATAATCAAGAATAATGCCTAATTGAAACCCTAATTTGATTTAGGGCAAAAATGAATAAAAATAATTGAAGGGCTTTCAACCAAAATGTTTTGGTTTGATTTTTAATAAGGATGGACGTTCCTTTAACAAGATAAGGAACGAAAATATCTTAAGTAGGTGAAATTCCACTCACCTTTTTATAAAGAAAAGTAATATCCACTAACATGTGGGATATTATATTATAAGCATTAAGGTGCTTAATTTGCTTTTCTTTAAATGGAGGATAATGAAGGAGAATTAAAGGCAAGGAAGGTGCCTCGTACCCAAGGTAGTTGAGGGGGAAGAGGCGGCCACTTTATTGGGATTAATTGGATTTTTATAAGGCATTTTCTCTCTCATCAATTTCCTTATAAAAGTGCCATTTCCAAGCCCAAACCAAGGCCTTTTCGGATTTCTTTCTTCCCCTTGCTTGCAAAACCGACCAAGGAGCTAGGGAGGATCATGGAGCACGTCCCCAACCTGTTGGTAAGCCCTTGAACTTCATTCTTCATGATTTCATGGTGGAAATCAAAAATAAATTATGGATTCCTTCTTATTTCGATCTCCTCTTCAACCCTAGCCAACTTTTGCAATCAAAAGCTTGAGGACGAGCCTAGGGGGAGTTGCTAGAGATTCATCCACCATTTATGGCGTGATCTTGGAGCTTTGGAGCTCAATTGGAGGCAGGTTTTATAACTTAAACCCTCAAACATTGCTATTGCATCAATCTTCTATGCTTTGTTGATTGATTTCTTCAATTTTATACACTTTTGTTTCTTTGCTGCAAATTCCATCAAGAACGGTTGCTGTTCTTGGGATCACGAAGGAAGATGATGATGACATCATCATAAGCAAGCACCTCACCAAATATCTTGAGAGAAAACGATCTCAAAAGTTGGGACCAAACGGTTTCACAAAAACCATTTGGTGACCAAACGGGTTGCAAACCGTTTGGTGGCAAACGGGTTCAAACCCGTTTTAAAGAGTTGACCAAGCGTTGACCATTTGGGAATCTCGTTCCTAATTATGTAGGCTAATGCCCTCCAAATTTGAGGGTCTAACTCCAAAGGAATCATAGGTTGAAGGCCAATCAATTAGACAAATCGAATTGAATTAAGTGCTGATTTTCAACTTCATTAACTTGACCTGCTTGGGCAAACGGGTTGAAGACCGTTTGAGATGGTTGACCAAGCGTTGACCGTTTGGGATTCCTGTTCATAATAATGTTGGTTAATGACCCTCCAAATTTGAGGGGTTAACGCCAAAGGAATCATAGGTTGACGGCTAATCAATTAGGAAAACCTAATTGGATTAAGTGCTGATTTTCAACCTGATTAACTTGACCTGCTTGGGCAAACGGGTTCAAGACCGTTTGAGTGAGTTGACCAAGAATTGACCGTTTGGGATTCCTGTTTAATACTTAGGTTGGTTAATGACTCTCCAAATTTGAGGGGTTAACTCCCAAGGAATCGTGAGTTGAAGGCTATTCCATTAGGAAAACCCTAATTGAAAACAGTGCTGAAATTCCAATGAGTTAAGTTGAGATTTTGGGTTGATTAGCCCAAACGGGTTCAAGACCGTTTGGGGATCATCCAAACGGGTTCAAGACCATTTGGGGATCACCCCAAGACCGTTTGGAGGTTTGGGGTCAAGTATAGTTGATCAATTGAAGGTCCAAAGGTACCAAATCATACTACAACTCAATGCTGATTTGTTGATCAACTTGATAGACCAATCCATGATGATTTTTCACTAAAGTCCAAAGGTTGGATGAGCCAAACGGTCTCAAGACCGTTTGGAGCTCATCCAAACGGTCTCAAGACCGTTTGGTGGTCACCCAATACCATTTGGAGGTCTAGGGTTGAGTATGGTTAGGTGTTTGAAGGTCTAAAGGTACTAAGCTATTATGCAATGCAATGTTGATTTGGTGATCAATCCAATGAACCAAACCCCAATTGGATTGCTTAGATTTGAGTGATATGATGGGAAAACGGTCTCAAGACCGTTTGGAGGTCATCCAAACGACCTCAAGACCGTTTGGGGTCAGGACATACCCAATTTTGATGATGGCTCAATGGTTTCAAAGCAACTAGTCTTACATTGATTAGTGTTGTTGAATCATCGATTCCAAACCCTAATTCAATTGAATCAAACCCTAATTGATGATCAATTGAGGGTAAATTGAGGGTCAAATTAGTTGAAGGTCGACTTATCAAACTCAATTGAAGTATGAATATAGGTCCAATTGATGATTGGTTCCATGAATTCATTGATTGAAGGAATCAACATTGGAAACCCTAATTCAATCGGATACCTCATGTTATTGAAGGTCCAATTGATCAAACCTTTTTGGAAACCTAATGTAATTAGGTGAGATATACCTTAATGGTACTAATTAAGAATGCTCAACAAATGCATGGATCCAATACATGATGAAAACCCTAATTGAGGTTGATTCCATGTATAACCCTAATAAGAGATTGTCTACATGTGAAATCACTAATTAGGATGAATAGTAAACCCTAGTTGAGGGTGTATCCAAGTGAAACCCTAGTTGAGGGTGTATCCATGTGAAATCCTAATTGAGGGTGATTTCTTGAGAAACCCTGATTGGGAATGATTAGTAAACCCTAATTATGGGCAATGTGATATGAAATCCCTAATGAAGGGTGATGCTATATACAATCTCTATTCTAAAGAAGGGAGATGGTATGTGAAACCCTAATCCCTAATGAAAGAATAGAATTCATACTTGAATATGATTTATGAAGTGAACCCCTGTGGCACGACCGTGCAAGGTAGCACGGCTGTGGTGGATTCACTTTGCACGACCGTGCAAGGTAGCACGGCCGTGGTAGCTTCATTGTGTACGACCGTGTACGGTAGCACGGCCGTGGTGGCTTCCCTTTACACGGTCGTTCTTGGTTACACGGCCGTGGTGCTCTATGCTTGACTTAGAGCTAAATTGAAAGTGACCTAACATGGTCGTTTTGTTAATTCCCAACCTAAGGATGAGAGAGAAGCTCATACCTTGTGATGATAATCATTTAATGATACATGATGAATGTAATAAGTATGAATGAATACTTAGGATATCAATGAATGCTCCCAGAGGAGTGTAGCAATAAATTAGGGTTGGAGTGATAATACAAATATGAAACCCTAATTGATAAGAAAGGAAAATCCTAACCCTAGCTTTGGGTGAAAGGATGAAAAGCCCTAATTGATGGTAAACCCTAACCTTGGTAAGGGAATAGTGGTGTTACCCTGTATTGCATGATGTGTTGTGAACTTGATAAATCTATTATCATGTGTGACAATCATGCAGGCCTCATGAGGTGATGAACATAGCCAGGTATGAGCTATGATGTTTATTTGATAAGAGTTCATTGGCCATATGTGCCATTATGTTCTTGTTACTTAGAAAAGAAGTAACAAGATTAGTATGGGCTTGTAAGCCTTGTTATAAAGTTGTTGCCTAGTAAGAGGTGACAAGATGTGAATGGCCTTATGAGCCATGTGAATAAAGTTGTTGCCTAGTGAGAGGTGACAAGATGTGAATGGCCTTATGAGCCATGTGAATAAAGTTGTTGCCTAGTGAGAGGTGACAAGATGTGAATGGCCTTGTGAGCTATGTGAATAAAATTGTTGCCTAGTGAGAGGTGACAAGATGTGAATGGCTTCTGAGCCATGTGAATAAGTATCTGATGAAAGTGGTACATGTCTCTTTATAGCATTTATCTGAATAAAATATGTTTGAGAACTTGACTGATGCTAAAAGAATATGAGAATGTACTTAATAAATCAAGTGAAATCTATTCATGTAGTGCTCTGACCATAGATCCATCATCGTCAGGAATAGGTGATGGTGAAACGGGTGCACGCGGCAAAACCCGGAGCACATATTTTGAATATGTGGGGGTAAATGGGCGAAAATATCCTTACGTCCTCTTGAAGAGATTGATGGAAGGTAAACAAGAAACCTCTCAATCCTTCATGAATATGTCGGGATGGATGTATCATGAATCTCCCAATTATACTTAATTTTGGATCGAGGAGATAAACAAGAAATCTCTCGATTGGCGATGAGAGTGCAGTTGAAGTTGTAACTCTGTAGCGAAGGTGCCAGAATACCCTGGCTAGCTAGTTGGCAGAGACACGAGATGTCCTGCATGTGGTCTCGTACTGACCGAGACATATGAGGTCATAAGAATCCGGCTCTTTTGATGACCTATGTATGGTACCGAGGCGATTTCGTAATGGTCGGTTGGAGTATGAGCGGTATATCTCATCTCCTCAGAGCATAAGTGTGATTGTAAAATGTAATCAGCCGTATAGCATGTTTTCTTAAGGATTGAATACGGAGATTCATTGGCTGATGTTGCATTTCTTTGTGCATTCCTTAGTAGATAAATGTTAATTATGTTTCTTTATATTCTCTGCAAAGTAGACAGATGAATTACTTATCTACCATGGGTAGATGCAATGACCTCCTTGAGAATGGAGATTATCTTATTCTGTTCTATGATGAATAATTATGCCTGATAATGTAAAAGTAACCCCTACTCAGTTTTAATTTGATAAACTGCAATAACAATGTTTTTGGCGGAGAGTTATATCTCTCACTGGGGCAATTTTGAATTGTCTCACCCCCGTAGGAAACATTTTTAGGTATGCATGGAAGGCAGAGCAGAAACCCTAGAATAGGGAAAGAGCGGCAGCAACAGCAGGGACTACAATAAAATCTCAGGTGGAAATATTGTTTGTCTAGTCATATAGATAGTAGTCTTATGTGTCGTCTCTGTACTCTCAGGTCCTCGGAGTTTTAAATGTATCAATTTGAGTTTTGGCTTGGTGCCTAGAAGTTTTTATACTGCTTGTGTATATTTGTTAACAGGGCAGTCAATGTTGTAATCCTTGAAAAGGAATGGTACAGGTTGTGTACTTTTGAACCATGTTGAATTTGGAATACTTTGGTTCATGGTTAAAGAGTTTTCCTGTGAATGGATCTCTTTGCAAAAAGTTTTAAATTTTTAGTGATTTTCAGTAATCCGCTGCAAATAATTCACTTCCGCATTAGTTAATCCTGTTTTCGTGAGACAGTCGTTTCAATTAGTGGTATCAGAGCTCTAGGTTCGCTGGGTCTACAGAGACATAGGACTAAGGTATTGAGTCTGTGTTAGTGTCCTCCAGTATACCCTATAATGATTTCTGCTTGTGTAGAGAAAGGGTAAAGTTTAAAATGACTGGAGAGCACAACGAACACATTGCTAAGGGCAATGTTGTTGCACCAAGAAGAGGTGCAAGGGATCATGCAAGAATAGAATGAGTGCCTGAGAATCCCCATTAAGACCTGATCAGGATAGAGAATCCTATGATCATGCTCTTGTTGGGTAGATTAGGGCAACAGTAATGCATATGAGTGAACTGGATGCTAGGCTTATAACCTAGGTAATCAGTCCTTAATATAGAAAGCTTGATCTTAAAATGAGTTCGTAAATGACTTAGTCATGTTGGAACAAGGGAAAATATGGAAAAGATTAACTTATGGCAAGAAAGTAGACTCTGCCATGAGCTTAGACAGATAATAAATATGTGATGGTAGTGCCCAAGAAGGGGCAATAAGCTGAGAAGTAGGTGATGATCTCTATAATTTTAGAGACATTTGCCTAATGGTTCTAAAAAGCCAAGGTATTTGGTACAAATAGTGCAATAAATGCCTAGTGTACCAGGGCAGCAGCCCCTAAGTAAGTGTAAAGGTCTT
The DNA here is from genome assembly GCA_963693085.1 of Alisma plantago-aquatica. Classification (NCBI taxonomy): domain Eukaryota; kingdom Viridiplantae; phylum Streptophyta; class Magnoliopsida; order Alismatales; family Alismataceae; genus Alisma; species Alisma plantago-aquatica. The sequence continues at coordinate 469,645,072 of OY856415.1, forward strand.
AACCTTTCACCTGTAAAATTCCATGGCTTAGTTTTTGCATCAGTAATAAGACTAATAAGACCATGATGTGAGGACAATGTATGTTATAAATGTGTACATGTTGAGTACACTAAACCCCTTTTGTTATAAAAAGGAGGACTGCTGATTTGGTTTTCCCTATTAGTTGTCATATAGGGAAGAAATGATGAGAATTAGAATTTGAATTATGTTCAAGTATTCTTTTAAATGTTCTATATTGATCTTACCTCTATGAAAGAGGAAGAGGTATAGAAGAGATGCCTGGATAAAATCCAGGGATGTTAAATCTTATGTTATGATAATATGAAAAACAAGAAATATGATAGCATGTAAGTGCATACTACTTGATCTCAGTACTTGTAAACCCTGATCAGGTTTACAACTATAGATGATAAAGTGAGTATGGAAACTCTTAGATTGATATCTTTTTTATTGCCCTGATCAAGCAATCATTCTGATACAATCTAATGAGTATCATGAAATAAGAAATATGGTATGGATAAATGTATCATACCTTAAGTACAAGAAATAAGGATCTGATAGGAATTCATATCAGTATGTGTATATGAGGAAGTAAAAGTATGACCCTCATACGATGAGAAAGAGAACAAGGGAGGTGATCCCTGATCAATAAAGTTGTAAATATGATAAAAGAAAGATGAGAATATGATGTGTTCTCAACACATGTGACTGATACCAGGGTAATGGATTCTGGTATCTGAGAATTATCAGATGGTTTAGATTAGCTACCTGGAGTGATCAACTATGAAATCAGTCTGATTATATAAAATGATATGAACATCATATGTTAGGGGTTTATGCTTTGCATAAACATAACAACTAAATATGTCTTTAAGATAAGTTCTCATTTGACTCTATGAGAATATTGTGTGAAGGAACTTTGTGCTGATCAAAGTTCTATGATGTCTACATAACAATGAGGTGTAATGAAGAGACATGATGATATGATGAATGAATAATATCTGTTCCCTTTATCTGGGATTTCGGGGACGAAATCCTTGTTAGGGGTTTATAATTTGTAACATCCCTGACCTGGGTTATACTTTAACCCTAGGTGTTTTGATTAATAACGATGATTATATGCTTAATCTCATCTTGTGAAAAGTAATTAAGGCTCAAAAGGAACCTATGTTTCAATTTTGGTCCTGTTTGAACAATGTTGAAACAATGTTTGCTTATTTTGGACTAAAGTGCAAATTACCCAAGTTGAGGGGTTAACTTGCAAATTGCACATGATAAGATGTTCCTCTGATGTTGTGACATCATAGGAATGAATATAATGTAGTGGTATGGTTTTTCCAAGCCTGGACACCAAGATAGAGCTTGTTGGACAATGTTGTGCTTTAAAACCTAGTTTTGGAGTAAAGTGCAATTTACCCAAAATATAGGGTTCAATATGCAAATTACCACTTAAACAAGGTCCCTAATGTTTCTTAGCATCAGTTAGAGAAAAGAAAATGAGAGGGACTCCTCATTTGAATTAAGTTGTAGGAGAGAGAATCTTGACATTAAAATAATCAAGAATAATGCCTAATTGAAACCCTAATTCGATTTAGGGAGAAAATGAATAAAAATAATTGAAGGGCTTTCAACCAAAATGTTTTGGGTTGATTTTGAATAAGGATGGACGTTCCTTTAACAAGATAAGGAACGAAAATATCTTAAGTAGGTGAAATTCCACTCACCTTTTTATAAAGAAAAGTAATATCCACTCACATGTGGGATATTATATTATAAGTATTAAGGTGCTTAATTTGCTTTTCTTTAAATGGAGGATAATGAAGGATAATTAAAGGCAAAGAAGGTGCCTCGTACCCAAGGTAGTTGAGGGGGAAGAGGCGGCCACTTTATTGGGATTAATTGGATTTTTATAAGGCATTTTCTCTCTCATCAATTTCCTTATAAAAGTGCCATTTCCAAGCCCAAACCAAGGCCTTTTCGGATTTCTTTCTTCCCCTTGCTTGCAAAACCGACCAAGGAGCTAGGGAGGAGCAGGGAGCACGTCCCCAACCTGTTGGTAAGCCATTGACCTTCATTCTTCATGATTTCATGGTGGAAATCGAAAATAAATTATGGATTCCTTCTTATTTCGATCTCCTCTTCAACCCTAGCCAACTTTTGTAATCAAAAGCTTGAGGACGAGCCTAGGGGGAGTTGCTAGAGCTTCATCCACCATTGATGGCGTGATCTTGGAGCTTTGGAGCTCAATTGGAGGCGGGTTTTATAACTTAAACCCTCAAACATTGCTATTGCATCAATCTTCTATGCTTTGTTGATTGATTTCTTCAATTTTATACACTTTTGTTTCTTTGCTGCAAATTCCATCAAGAACGGTTTCTGTTCTTGGGTGCACGAAGGAAGATTATGATGACATCATCATAAGAAAGCACCTCACCAAATATCTTGGGAGCAAACGATCTCAAAAGTTGGGACCAAACGGTTTCACCAAAACCGTTTGGTGACCTAACGGGTTGCAAACCGTTTGGTGGCAAACGGGTTAAAACCCGTTTGAAGGAGTTGACCAAGCGTTGAAAGTTTGGGAATCTCGTTCCTAATTATGTAGGCTACTGACCCTCCATATTTGAGGGGTTAACTCCAAAGTAAGCATAGGTTGAAGGCCAATTCATTAGACATATCGAATTGAATTAAGTGCTGATTTTCAACCTGATTAACTTGACCTGCTTGGGCAAACGGGTTGAAGACCGTTTGATATGGTTGACCAAGCGTTTACCATTTGGGATTCCTGTTCATAATGATGTTGGTTAATGACCCTCCAAATTTGAGGGTTAAATCCAAAGGAATCATAGGTTGAAGGCTAATCAATTAGGAAAACCTAATTGGATTAAGTGCTGATTTTCAACCTGATTAACTTGACCTGCTTGGGAAAACGGGTTCCAGACCGTTTGAGTGAGTTGACCAAGCATTGACCGTTTGGTATTCCTGTTCATAATTAGGTTGGTTAATGACTATCCAAGTTTGAGGGGTTAACTCCCAAGGAATCGTGAGTTGAAGGCTATTCAATTAGGAAAACCCTAATTGAAAACAATGCTGCAATTCCAATGAGTTAAGTTGAGATTTTGGGTTGATTAGCCCAAACGGGTTCAAGACCGTTTGGGGATCATCCAAACGGGTTCAAGACCGTTTGGGTATCACCCCAAGACCGTTTGGAGGTCTGGGGTCAAGTTAGTTGATCAATCGAAGGTCCAAAGGTACCAAATCATACTACAACTCAATGATGATTTGTTGATCAACTCGATAGACCAATCCATGATGATTGTTCACTAAAGTCCAAAGGTTGGATGAGCCAAACGGTCTCAAGACCGTTTGGAGCTCATCCAAACGGTCTCAAGACCGTTTGGTGGTCACCCAAGACCATTTGTAGGTCTAGGGTTGAGTATGGCTAGGTGTTTGAAGGTCTAAAGGTACTAAGCTGATATGCAATGCAATGTTGATTTGGTGATCAATCCAATGAACCAAACCCCAATTGGATTGCTTAGATTTGAGTGATATGATGGGCAAACGGTCTCAAGACCGTTTGGAGGTCATCCAAACGACCTCAAGACCGTTTGGGGTCAGGACATACCCAATTTTGATGATGGCTCAATGGTTTCAAAGCAACTAGTCTTACATTGATTAGTGTTGTTGAATCATCGATTCCAAACCCTAATTCAATTGAATCAAACCCTAATTGATGATCAATTGAGGGTCAATTGAGGGTCAAATTAGTTTAAGGTTGACTTATCAAACTCAATTGAAGTATGAATATAGGTCCAATTGATGATTGGTTCCATGAATTCAATGATTGAAGGAATCAACATTGGAAACCCTAATTCAATTGGATACCTCATGTTATTGAAGGTCCAATTGATCAAACCTTTTTGGAAACCTAATGTAATTAGGTGAGAGATACCTTAATGGTACTAATTAAGAATTCTTAACAAATTCAAGGATCCAATACATGATGAAAACCCTAATTGAGGTTGATTCCATGTATAACCCTAATAAGAGGTTGTCTACATGTGAAATCACAAATTAGGATGAATAGTAAACCCTAGTTGAGGGTGTATCCAAGTGAAACCCTAGTTGAGGGTGTATCCATGTGAAATCCTAATTGAGGGTGATTTCATGAGAAATACTAATTGGGAATGATTAGTAAACCCTAATTATGGGCAATGTGATATGAAATCCCTAATGAAGGATGATGCTATATACAATCACTATTCTAAAGAAGGGAGATGGTATGTGAAACCCTAATCCCTAATGAAAGAATAGAATTCATACTTGAATATGATTCTTGAAGTGAACCCCTGTGGCACGACCGTGCAAGGTAGCACGGCCGTGGTGGATTCACTTTGCACGACCGTGCAAGGTAGCACGGCTGTGGTAGCTTCATTGTGCACGACCGTGTACGGTAGCACGGTCGTGGTGGCTTCCCTTTGCACGGCCGTTCTTGGTTACACGGCAGTGGTGCTCTATGCTCGACTTAGAGCTAAATTGAAAGGGACCTAACATGGTCGTTTTGTTAATTTCCAACCTAAGGATGAGAGAGAAGCTCATACCTTGTGATGATAATCATTTAATGATACATGATGAATGTAATAAGTATGAATGAATACTTAGGATATAAATGAATGCTCCCAGAGGAGTGTAGCAATAAATTAGGGTTGGAGTGATAATACAAATATGAAACCCTAATTGATAAGAAAGGAAAATCCTAACCCTAGCTTTGGGTAAAAGGATGAAAAGCCCTAATTGATGGTAAAACCTAACCTTGGTAAGGGAATAGTGGTGTTACCCAGTATTGCGTGATGTGTTGTGAACTTGATAAATCTATTATCATGTGTGACAATCATGCAGGTCTCATGAGGTGATGATCATAGCCAGGTATGAGCTATGATGTTTATTTGATAAGAGTTCATTGGCCATATGTGCCATTATGTTCTTGTTACTTAGAAAAGAAGTAACAAGATTAGTATGGGCTTGTAAGCCTTGTTATAAAGTTGTTGCCTAGTAAGAGGTGACAAGATGTGAATGGCCTTATGAGCCATGTGAATAAAGTTGTTGCCTAGTGAGAGGTGACAAGATGTGAATGGCCTTATGAGCCATGTGAATAAAGTTGTTGCCTAGTGAGAGGTGACAAGATGTGAATGGCCTTGTGAGCTATGTGAATAAAGTTGTTGCCTAGTGAGAGGTGACAAGATGTGAATGGCTTCTGAGCCATGTGAATAAGTATCTGATGAAAGTGGTACATGTCTCTTTATAGCATTTATCTGAATAAAATATGTTTGAGAACTTGACTGATGCTAAAAGAATATGAGAATGTACTTAATAAATCAAGTGAAATCTATTCATGTAGTGCTATGACCATAGATCCATCATCGTCAGGAATAGGTGATGGTGAAACGGGTGCCCGCGGCAAAACCCGGAGCACATATTTTGAATATGTGGGGGTAAATGGGCGAAAATATCCTTACGTCCTCTTGAAGAGATTGATGGAAGGTAAACAAGAAACCTCTCAATCCTTCATGAATATGTCGGGATGGATGTATCATGAATCTCCCAATTATACTTAATGTCAGATCGAGGAGATAAACAAGAAATATCTCGATTGGCGATGAGAGTGCAGTTGACACTGTAACTCTGTAGTGAAGGTGCCAGAATACCTTGGCTAGCTAGCTGGCAGAGACACGAGATGTCCTGCATGTGGTCTCGTACTGACCGAGACATATGAGGTCATAAGAATCTGGCTCTTTTGATGACCTATGTATGGTACCGAGGCGATTTTGTAATGGTCGGTTGGAGTATGAGCGGTATATCTCATCTCCTCAGAGCATAAGTGTGATTGTAAAATGTAATCAGCTGTATAGCATGTTTGCTTAAGGATTGAATACGGAGATTCATTGGCTGATGTTGCATTTCTTTGTGCATTCCTTAGTAGATAAATGTTAATTATGTTTCTTTATATTCTCTGCAAAGTAGATAGATGAATTACTTATCTACCATGGGTAGATGCAATGACCTCCTTGAGAATGGAGATTATCTTATTCTGTTCTATGATGAATAATTCTACCTGATAATGTAAAAGTAACCCCTACTCAGTTTTAATTTGATAAACTACAATAACAATGTTTTTGGCGGAGAGTTATATCTCTCGTTGGGGCAATTTTCAATTGTCTCACCCCCGTGGGAAACATTTTTAGGTATGCATGGAAGGAAGAGCAGAAACCCTAGAACAGGGAAAGAGCAGCAGCAACAGCAGGGACAGCAATAAAATCTCAGGTGGAAATATTTTATGTCTAGTCATATAGATAGTAGTCTTATGTGTCATCTCTGTACTCTCAGGTCCTCAGAGTTTTAAATGTATCAATCTGAGTTTTGGCTTGGTGCCTCGAAGTTTTTATACTGCCTGTGTATATTTGTTAACAGGGCAGTCAATGTTGTAATCCTTGAAAAGGAATGGTACAGGTTGTGTACTTGTGAACCAGGATGAATTTGGAATACTTTGGTTCATGGTTAAAGAGTTTTCCTGTGAATGGATCTCTTTGCAAAAAGTTTTAAATTTTCAGTGATTTTTAGTAATCCGCTGCAAATAATTCACTTTCGCATTAGTTAATCCTGTTTTCACGAGACGGTCGTTTCACATCGCTTGACTAACCCCAGTTAGGTCACTCATTTTATAACTGATGGCTTTCTTTCTTTCCCTTAATTCCTTCTGGAGTTTATCTTCTTGTTCAGTTGTTAGAACAGAATTTATAATTACTGGGCAAACTTTGAGGTCGTCTAAAAATACATACTTCAGTCCTTCGGGTAGGGCTTTATTTCGGGAGCCTCTGGTTTTTTTCATGTTTCTTCTGTAGTTTCCATGGCTTTGAGTTCTTCACTAGTAGCTTCAACATCTTTTTTAGCGGAGTCGAGGGATTCGATGCAATCTTTTACTTGTTCGTCAATCGGTTCATCAACTGATGGGATCGTTAGAGCAACTTCTAAAGGATCGTTTGATTCATGATGCTCTTGAGTCAGAAGTGACATTTGCTCAATGCAGTCAATCAGATTTACTTCTTCTTGCATACTTGGTATTCTCATACTTTCAAAAACCTTGAATTTGAGAGTTTCTTTGCCTAATCTGAGCAGTAAGGTACCAGCTTCAACATCAATCAGGGCTCTTGTAGTGGCCAGGAATGGACGACCAAAGATGAGAGGATATCTGGCATCTTCTTTTATGTCCATAATGACGAAGTCACATGGAACATATGTGTCCTTACCTACCTTGACCGGGACATCTTTGAAGATTCCTAACGGACGTTTTATCGAATTGTCTGCAAGCTGTATAGTCGTGCCAGTAGGAAGAAATTATGCAAATCCTAGTCTTTTGCATAGGCTAAGTGGCATAATAGAGATGCCTGCACCGAGATCCGCCAATCCCTTCTTGCATGATGAGTCGTCAATATGACATGAAATTCCAAAGGATCCCGAGTCTTTTTGTTTCTTGGGCATCTTGCTCAATATGATATCAGATGTAGTTGTAGTCAGTTTTACTGTCTCATACTCTTCAGTTATATACTTCCTGGTGAGGAGTGACTTTAAGTACTTTGTCCATGCCGGTATCTCAGCCAGAGCGTCCAAAAAGGGTATATCAACATGAAGTTTCTTCATAGCCTCTTTAAACTTATTGAATCTGGTATCTAGCTTTGTTTGCCTTAGACGAGCTGGAAAAGGTATACGAGGTTTTTACACAGGGATATCAGGTTCTGGAGTCTCAGTTTCTTCATCTTCTTGAGCAGACTTCTCCAAATTTCCTTTTTCTGACTTATCATCTTTTGATTGAGTCTCTTGAGTTGTTGAGTCTTGGGCAATCACAGGTTCATCCTCGTCTGTAATAACCACAGGTGTCTTTTCAGGGGGATCCAAATAGTCTTTCCCTGACCTAGTGGTGACTGCTTTCAACTGTTCAAGATGCTTAGGATTGTTCTCGGGTTGGCCAGGAAAGACTCCAGCAGGTGGCTTTATGCTAGCTGCGAGTTGAGCTAGTTGAGATTCAGTAGCCTTCTGCTGAGCTTGTTGGTTGGCTATCATAGTTTGCTGAGTTTGCAACATCTTTTCAATGGCTGATAGCTTGTCATCAGAAGAGACGGGTCCTGCTTGCTATCCTTGTTGTTGATTAAGATTCTGATACTGAGAGTTATTTTGATAATTATTGTGGTTCCTATTCTGAACGTTCCCCTTGAAATTTCCTTGATTCCCAAAATTCTATTGTTGATTATACTGGAATACTGGTGGGCCTCTTGGTTGATTGTTTGAACCAAATTGATGCGAGTTTACTGCTCCATAGGGGTTTCTGTATTGAAAACCGGGATGATTCCTATTCTGATTCGGATTGTAATAACTTTGACCAGGAATGGTGTTGATAGCATTAAGATTTTCCATCTGACAATTATCTCCTTGGCCACATACATTGCTCAGAACAACATCATAGAGAACATTGCATGATAAGGTGGAATGATCGGTGCTCTTACATGCTTCACAGAACAGGGAAGCGGAGTTGATCTGTTCTTGATGTTGAGTGGGCGAATGTCCTCTTCCAATAGAAGCAAGAGATGATTCAATATGGTCTTGCTTGGCAACTAAGAGTTTTAGGGTTTCAGCGATAGACTTGTACTCGGGAGTAGCTTCAGCCATAGCTACTTTCAAGACTCCTTTACCTACAGATCTACCCCAATTGGCTTGATTCTCTGCTCCAAGGGTGACGACCCTCCATGCACTGTCATAACTTTGACGCATGAAGTTTCCTCCAGATGAGGAGTCTAGGAATCTCTTAATATCATCATCCACACCCCTATAAAAAATCTCGATGAGTTAATTCTTTGGAATTCCATGGTGCATACATTTGCGCAGAAGCTCCTTGTACCTATCCCATGCTTCAGCGAGAGTTTCTCCAGGGACTTGAGTGAAATTTGTTATCCGCCCTCTAATTTCATAGGTAAGAGATGGAGGGTAGAACTTTTCTAGAAACACATTTTGGAGTTGTTCCCAGGTGGTGATGGGTATTTCACTTTGCAGCGAATTGTACCAACTTATATCTCTATCAACAAGGGAGTACTTGAAGAGACAGAGTCGAATGGCATCATTTGTGACTCCATTTTGTTTTGTCATGGCACATAGATCAATAAACCTCAGAAGATGTTCTTGACTATCTTCACCTTGTTTTCCATAGAAAGGGTTATTTTGAAGCAAGGTGATCCAATGCGCTCTTATCTCGAAATTCATAGCGTTGATAGGAGGACGTTGTACACGATGATGAACATTCGCAGCTTTTGAGATTGAGAACTCTCTAAGATCCTTTTGTAGTTCAGCTGCTTGCGTTGCTGCTTGCGCTGCTAGGATTTCCTGTTGAACTGCAGCCCTGGCTTCTTGCATGAGCCTCTCTCTTTGTGCATTGATGGCTTGAGCCACCCTTCAGGCTACCTCTTCTTCTTGAGCCATCCTAGCTTGACTTTCTCTGATCTGACGAGGGAAAGTTCTGTCTATCTCGGGATCAAAGCTCGCTGTTAGTCCGGGGCCGTCCGAACGGTGCATGCACTACGCCTTGGATTGTACCTAAAAATAGAAAGATTTCAAAGGCGAGAACTGTGGCATACAACTCATAAAACATAATTAACTAATGCGGAAGCGTTCACTAAGCATCGGATTACCAAAAATCACTAAAAATTAAAACCTTTTTATCGAAAGATCCATCAAAGGAAAACTTTCTCACATAGAACCAAAGTAACACATTTACATTTTGGTTTAAAGGTACATGTCATGCATCATCTCTTTCTGAGAGTTACAAGCATCAACTGCACTGGTAAGCTCAACATAGGCAGTATAAAATCTCGAGGCACTGAGCCAAAATCTCGAAAGCACTAACTACTACTCTGAGGACCTGAGAGTACAGAGACGACACATAGGACTCTATATACATCTAAACAAGGCATAACAGCCAGTTTCTCCACCTGAGACCTCACTGCGGTTCCTGCTGCTGCTATTGTTGTCCTTCACCTATTGAAGGATTTATGCCTCCTCGTCCGTGTCCACCTAAAAATGTGGTTCCCACGGGGGTGAGACAATTATAAATTGCCCCAGCGAGAGTTATAACTCTCCACCAGAAACATTATTATTGCAGCTAAAGAAGATAAATATGAATAGAGGAATCATATTTATTTGGCGGCAGATATTTTAATGTCTAACAGATTAGAACATTATTCTTATCAAAAGACTTACAGCTATAACTTGATAGAACAACATGTCACTTATCCTTTAAGGAATATGAAGAACATGTATAACATGTATTCACTATAGAATCATTACCACATCATTAACTCTCTTCAGGCTTATATCATATATCTAATGCATGGCATTGTCATTGGGGAGTCATGGCCTGTAGCCATACTCTTTTCACAAAGTATTGGGATCTTAATCCCTCAACTCATCAAGTACAATTCCACTTCTTAACAAGTTCATTATCATGATCATAGAATCTGGGTATTTGAACCCAAAACTCACCATAGGATACTTCTTACCACTTATTAGGTAACTTAATACCTTTAGATCATCTGACCCAGGGACATTATAATTCTTACTACACAAAGTATTGCACATAGTTCACCAAGCTCATACCCCCTCTTATTACCCCTTAATGGGCAATAAGGCATATTATGGCTTATAAAGCCTATAGAACATTTTCAATATACATAACATCATAGCTCATACCTGGTTATGCTTGTCATCTCAACATATCTACATGATTAGTAATCATGATACAATTGCATATCAGTACCATGCAATACAAGGGTTATCTTACTACATTCATAACCCTTTAGTTTGTATTTGAGCTTCACATAGGATTACTCTATGTTAGAACTTCTCATAACACCAGCCTGTATTAGGGTTTCACATAGCATTACCCTGTATTAGGGTTCACATAGCATTAACCTGCATTAAGGATTCACATAGCATTACCTTACATTAAGGATTCGCATAGCATTACCTTACATCAGGGATTCACATAGCATTACCCTGTGTTAGGTTTCACATAGTATTACCCTGCATTAGGGTTCACATAGCATTACTCTACATTAGGGATTTCACATAGTATTATTCTTCAATAGAGTATCACATAATCATCCTTCTATATCAAGGATTCACTTAGTATTATGTGAAATTAGGATTTCACAACACATCACCCAGTGATAGGACTTCACTTAGAATTAGTAGCACAACCCTATATTAGGGTTTCATATATCTTTATCCCATTTTAGGGATTAGGGTTTACCATTCACATCCAAGTGAGGTTTCTCTTTCCTCATACCCCAATTAGAGTTAGGATATACATTTCCCATTAAATTAGGGTTTCCTTCATTGTTACACTAAGCTGGGGTTACATCATCACCTTGGATTTATGACAACACTCAGCTTTGCCCTAAATTAGGGTTTCACACATAGCTTTACCCAAATTAGGGTTTCACACATAGCTTTACCCAAATTAGGGTTTCACACATAGCTTTACCCAAATTAGGGTTAAGGCTCATTGATTTGGGTTTCATGATCTCATTATTATGGGTCAAACCCTTATCACATAGTTTACTCATAAAGAGAGAATTAGGGCTTAATTATATAAGCATTCATATTTCTCACTCTCTCTCTCATCCTCTTTAGGATGTTAAATACTCCAAGATCAATCTAGATCAACTCTTCACTTGAGTACACAAAGCTAGGGTTAACCTTCATAATCATCATGGGTCTACATCATTAATATTCACATAGTTAATTGACCTTTGCTCATATTAGATGTCCAAATGGTCTAATCAATTAAACCATCAATTATATAAGGAATTCAAAAGAATTGACCAATTAAACTTTTAATTCCACAAAGTGATCATTTGGGTTAATCATTGAAATCTTCAAATGCATTGAGTATCTAAACAGGTTCACCATATTGGACCTTCAATTACATGAGATATTCAAATGTATTAACCATGTTGATCTTCACAAAGTTAATTACTTAGACCCTCAATGATCTTGGTTGTCTCAAACTGTGGGCTCCGATCTCCAAACCATGAATTAATCCCGATTTAAACATGTGCGGAAGCATCGATTAAACAGCAGAAGAAAAAAATCACGGGAAATTAAAACTTTTCGAGATAAGAGCTTGAAACCACAAACCTTTTCCATAGAAAAAGGATTTAACTGTTTACAACTCTGACAAATTACTTCTTGAGTAATTATATACAACATGGTACAAAATCTCTCAAGAATTCATACTCAAAACATTCCAAGACCTGAGAGTACAGAGGACACATAGGACTTGACTCTAACTACACCATAAAGCAGGCTGAATCTCCACCTGAGATTTACTGCTCCTGATGCTGTTGTTGCTGGGATTGGTCACCTATGTTCTTGTTTCTCCGTCTTCGACGACCACCTAAAAAGTAGAAGCCTACGGGGTGAGACAATTATACATAATTGCCCCAGCGAGAGTTATAACTCTCCACTAGAAGCTTTATAAGCAAGACATGGAATAACTAAAGCAATAAAAGCCTTCAAGATATTCACTTGCAGTTTTGATGATAAGCAAGAGTTCAATCAATATTAAAATATGAGAACATCTATATTATTCAAGGTAACATCAATCAAATAACTCGTAGATACTCTAACAGATATACTACGTTGTTGATTATGTTTTTCAAACATTATTGTTATGCCCTGTGGAGATGAGGTATACCACTCATACTCCAACCGACCACTGTTAAGTCGCCTTGGTATCATACTAGGTCATCGAAAGAGCCGGATTCTCATGACCTTCACCTTCCTCAGTCAGTTAGAGGATTGTTTGATAGACATCTGGCGGGATGTCTTTGTAATAGCTCACCAGGGTACTCTGGTCCTTCGCTATTTTTAGAGTTACAGTGGCATTCTGTACTCTCTTCGCTATCGGAAGATTTCTTGTTTATCTTTCACCGATACGGTATTTGTGTCTTTAAGGGAGTGTAGAGATACATCTCACCTTTTGGACTTTGTGGTGGGGAATGATGGACTACATGAATCTACACCAAATCCTCTCACCTATTCTCTTTTAGTGAAGGTATGATGGACTATATGAATCTACATCAAATACCTACACTAGGATGTAAGGTTCTACACATCCATGTACCCCACATACTCAAAAGTATGTGATCCAGGAATTCCCTGGGGAAAACCTGTTTCACCATCATTTAGACTCTGACAATGATGGATCTATGATCAGGGCTCTACATTTCACTTGATTAGTTAGGTACATTCAGTATTCTTAACATCATACAAAAACATTAGCTTCACAGCTATATATGAGAATACTAAAATGTAGCAGGCCTAACTCATTTCAATCATCAGTTCTCAGTTATCTCATCACAAGTCATCTGTCAAGCATGACCTTGATGGTGTTTATGGCTCTTACAGCCCATAAATCACAATAGATGTCACTTAGCAGTGCATCAAGATGGTTCACTATTCATAAAGCTTAAGACATGCTTTCAATGAATATAACATGGTATTCCATACCTGGGTGTGACCATCATCTCATAACAACCTGCATGGTTAGTTCAACAGATAATAGTAAACAATTCAACAATTAGGGTTTACTATTCATCTTTCATGTCATCACCCTAAAATTAGGGTTTACTATTCACTCCATGGTGAATTGTACTCATTACATCATCATGTAAGAGGAACATCATCATTAAGGCTCTTAAATAAGATTAAGACCCATTAGATATCATAACTAGGGTTTCCATGACCTCACATAGGTGGGTCATTCCCTAATCATACACCTTCATGTGCAAAAGAAGTATCTCACTTGAGTTTCCACCTTAAAAAGGGTACTTTCTCTCTCTAGGATACTTTCTCTCTCTAGAAATACTTTCTCTCTCCTCTCACTAGTAGATGGTGGCAACACCACTCTAGATCAGGTTGAGATAAGTCTCCATTGACTAACATAAGCCAAAACCTCAACATCATGTGATTAGGGTTTGATTAGAACAAGGTTTTATCCCTTTAGACCCCTCAAGGGTATTTTGGTAATTTTCCACATGATCACCATCATGGGTTAACTCACTAATCACATAGTCCCTTAATGACCTAGGTTACCATTAGGGTTTAGATTGGATCACCATTGAACTAATTACACCATCAAATGGTTAAGTACAAACCATCACCAATCTCCAAACGGTTTCAACCTTCAAACGGTTTCAACCACCCAAACGGTCTTGAGACCGTTTGACCCCAAACGGTATTGAGACCGTTTGGAGGTGAAGACCGTTTGGAAGGGTTGACTTCCAAACCGTTTGGAGCTTCAATCGGTTTGAGACCGTTTGATCAAGCTTGCTTGAGATCGATTGGACCAAACGATCCTGAGGTCGTTTGAGCCCAAACGGTCTTGAGACCGTTTGGTCCAAATGGGCTCAAACCGTTTGGACCTCCAAAGGGGTTCAAAGGTCACCAAAGTTCATGGATATGTGTGTTGAAGCCCTCAATTGGCTAAAGTTATGCTAACCACTTATAAATTGAGTCAATTAGGGTTAGCCTTAACCACTTAGACATCCAACTGACCCTCAATTGCAAGACAATTAGGGTTCAATCCTCCTCAATTAGGGTTTCAAAACGATTGGTCATCAATGTTCAACAATGTGAATCAATTCAAGGTTGAACCTATCAATTGACCTCCAATTGGGCTCAAACTTGGCCCAAACGGTCTTGAGGTCGTTTGAACATCATCCAAACGGTCTTGAGACCGTTTGCCCAAGGTTTGACCAAAATCCAAGTCGTTTTGACTAAGGTTGAAGTCCAATTAGGTCAAAATCAGCAATTTTCATCAATTCATCAATTTCCTACAATTGGACCCTCAAACCATTAGATTAACTCAACCCTAGACCTTCAAACGGTCTTGGGTTGTGCCCAAACGGTCTTAGGACCGTTTGGAGGAATCCCCAAACGGTCTTGAGACCGTTTGGGTCCTTCAACTCAAACTCAACAAGATCTATATGTTAAATCAACACTTTTTCACCCGATTAGGGTTTCATGTTGAAGTTCCTTCAACTCTCAATTGGTTAAGAATTAGACTTTGATTCTTTGCAGAGATGAAAATTCAATATGTTAGGAACAGACCCTCAAACGGTCGTCCCTTGGTCAACTCTTTCAAACGGTCTTGAGACCGTTTCAATCCAAACGGTCTTGCAAGACCGTTTGAGAGCAAACGGTTTGAAACCGTTTGGACCAAAAAGGGTCCATGGTCGTTTAAAAAAGTAACATAGGGAACCACGCCCCTCATCTTCAACCTCTAGCAAGGTCGGTTTCTCCACTGATTTGCTTGCAAACGTGCAAGGAAGAAGGGTGGTAGAAGGAGAATTTACCAAGTAAATCTCAAGAATTGAGCATACATATAAAGCATAAGTTTAGAGTTATAAAACCCGCCTAAAGGTTGATCTTAGAGATCCAAGCCTTCAAGCTCCAAGCTTTAATGGCGTCCTTGAGCTTCCAAAACTTGGTCAGAGGTGAATTCTCCAAGGAAACGTTGCTTTGGTCGGCTAGAACAAGAAGACTAAGTAAGCTAACCATAAAACCAACCTTAGAAAGTGAATTCCTCCATGAATTCGAGCTAGAAGGTGGGGTTTTCTTACCTTGAACAGGTTGGTCGTCCCCCCCTGAGCTCCATAGCTACCCTTGGTCGTTTGAGCAAGAAAGGAAGAGAAGTGAAGGAAAGAAAGTTCGTTCACTTAATTGCAAGGGAAAAGGGCTTATATACTTTAGCCTCTTTTACACCCTAAGGACCTCACAAGATTGGAAATCACATCTAGGTCCCTCCTTGCTCAAAGGCACGACCAAACCTATCTATCCTTATGCAAATCTCATGAAATCTCAAGATCTAGGGGTAAAGGAATCCAACCTTCAACTAGGGTACATACATAAAAGGGTTTCATACCCATTTTAGGTGATTTCTATCACAAAGATCATTTTTCTCATCTGATTATTAAATGATGTATCCCTTTCATCATTTCTACTCTAAATGATGACAAGAGTCATAAAAGATGGTCTAGATATTAAGAATTACAACTTGGACCCCTCAATTTGGGTAAATTGCACTTTACCCCAAATTAGGGTTTCTAAGCATGGGAATTGCTTCCACAGCTGCACCTTGGTGCTCAAGCTTGGGAAATCCCTCAAACTTTACCATAACCATTCTCATGATGTCTCAACATCAAAGGAACATCTTATCTTGTGAATTTTGCAAGTTCAACCCTTAAACTAGGTAATTTGCACATAGGTCCCTGCATACAACACAATGCTACAACTTTATACAAAAAGGAGCAAAATTGAAAGTAAATGTTCCTGAGGAACTTAATTACATGCCAGGGAGTGTTCACAAGTATATTAATTACATATTTAGGCAAAACTTCCAGGGTTAGGTCATAACCCAGGTCAGGGGTGTTACAAATTCTTTACCCCTTCAAAAGGATTTCATCCCCGAAATCGATAACGCATATTGTAAGAAAAGAGCAGGATATTTTCTTCTCATTTCATCTTCTAGTTCCCAAGTGTCTTCTTCAACACCACGATGGTTCCAGAGGACTTTTACAAGGCTTATATCCTTCTTCTTTAACTTTTTAGTTTTGTTATCGAGGATTGACACTGGTCCCTCCTCATACGTTATATCTTCATTCAATTCTACTTCCATAGGTTGTAGAACTGACTCGGTATCTGGATGACATTTCCTCAGCATGGAAATGTGAAACACAGGGTGCAGCTTCTGCAACTCCTGAGGTAACTCTAGCCTATAGGCCACCTTTCCAACTTTTTCAACAATTGGATAAGGTCCCATAAATCTAGGAGCTAACTTTCCTTTCTTCCCAAAACGAAGGACTCCTTTCCAAGGTGAGACCTTGAGATACACTCTGTCTCCAACCTGGAATTCTAGGGGTCTACGACGTTTATCGGCATATGATTTCTGTCTATCTTGTGCAGTCTTAAGCTGTTGTTGTATTACTTTAATCTTTTCTGTAGTTTGCTGCACAAGATCAGGGCCTAACAACTGGTGCTCACCAGTTTCATACCAACACAAGGGTGATCTACAACTTCTACCATATAAGGCTTCATATGGTGCCATATCAATGCTATGTTGATAGCTATTATTATAGGCAAACTCTATCAAGCTTAGATGTAGATCCCAACTCCCGGTAAACTGGAGAACACATGCTCTCAACAGATCTTCTAAGGTCTGTATAGTTCTTTCTGACTGTCCATCAGTCTGGGGATGAAAGGCTGTACTAAACCTTAGCTTGGTGCCTAGGGCTCTGTGTAACTGTTCCCAAAAGCGACTTGTAAACTGGGGACCTCTGTCAAAAACTATAGTGACAGGAACTCCGTGCAACCGCACTATCTCTTGAACATATATCTGGGATAACCTTTCAGCAGAATAGGTTGTTTTAACAGGTAAGAAATGCGCTGTCTTTGTCAACCTATCAACAATTACCCAAATGGAATCATGTCCTTTGTTTGTCCTAGGTAGGCCAACAACAAAGTCCATGGTCACATGGTCCCACTTCCACTGTGGTATGGGTAAGGGTTGCATTGTTCCTACAGGTCTCTGGTGTTCAGCCTTGACCTGCTGACACACAGGACACCTCAGAACAAACTCAGCTACATCCTTCTTCATCCCAGGCCACCAATACATATCCTTCAAGTTTCGATACATCTTGGTGCTCCCTGGATGCATAGCATACATCGAAGAATGAGCTTCTTCCAGGACTAACTTCCTCAGGTTGTCCACATCTGGCACTATCATCCTTCCATGATAGCATGCCATCTGGTCATCTGACTCATGAAAACCTTCTCGCTTCTCATCTCTAAACTCAGATCTAATCTGCTGTACAAAAACATCTACTTGTTGTGCCTCCTTTATCTGCTCTCTTAAGGTAGGTTTAATCTGCATCTCAGCTAATAGACCAGTTAACAATGATGCCTTCAACTGCACATTGTCTTGCCTTAAAGAGATAAGCATATCTCTTCTAGAGCATACTAAGGAACTTAGTTGTGCCCTATCCATGGTTGATGTTGCTGATTTCCTACTCAAGGCATCAGCAACCACATTGGCTTTGCCCGGATGGTAATCAATTGTACAATCGTAGTCCTTGATTAACTCCATCCAGCGACGTTGCCTCATATTAAGCTCATGCTGAGTGAAGATGTATTTAAGGTTCTTGTGGTCTGTGAAAATATGGAAAGTTTCTCCGTAGAGATAATGTCTCCAGATTTTCAAAGCATGGACCACAACAGCTAACTCTAGATCGTGTGTCGGATAATTCTCCTCGTGTTTCTTAAGCTGTCGGGAAGCAAAAGAAATCACTTGTTTATCCTGCATCAACACACATCCAAGTCCATTCTTGGAGGCATCACAAAAGATTATATATTCCTTTCCTTGCTCAGGTAACACAAGCACAGGTGCACTCGTTAACCTCTCCTTCAACAGCTGAAAAGACTGTTGACACTTATCACTCCAAGTAAAAGGAACATCCTTTCAGGTTAACTTGGTCAAAGGTAAGGCTATAGAACTGAAATTCTTGATAAACCTTCGATAATAGCCAGCTAACCCCAGGAAACTTCTAATCTCCGTCGGTGTCTTTGGTTGTTCCCACTGCAGAACAGATTCTATCTTTGCAGGGTCAACACGAATTCCCGAGGCAGATATCACATGCCCAAGGAAGGATACTTCAGATAACCAAAACTCGCACTTGCTAAACTTAGCATATAGCTTATGTTCTCTTAGCAAGGTCAAAGTCTGGCGAAGGTGCTGCTCATGCTGCTGAGCATCCTTACTATAAATCAGTATGTCATCTATGAAGACAACAACACACTGATCAAGGAAGGGTCGGAAGACTCTATTCATGAGTTCCATGAATGCAGCTGGTGCATTGGTTAGTCCAAACGACATAACCGTGAACTCATAGTGACCATATCTTGTCCTAAATGCAGACTTGGATATGTCACTGTCCTTAATGCGGAGTTGATGATATCCAGACCTTAAGTCTATCTTAGAGAAGACTGTTGCACCACGCAACTGGTCGAAAAGATCATCAATCCTCGGCAAAGGATACTTGTTCTTTATTGTTACTTTATTAAGTTGCCTGTAATCAATGCACAACCGCATCGATCCATCTTTCTTTTTAACAAACAAAACCGGAGCACCCCACGGTGAGGTACTCGGTCGGATGAAACCCTTCTCAAGTAACTCTTGAAGCTGTTTCTTGAGTTCTGCCACCTCAGCAGGCGCCATCCTATACGGAGTTTGGGCTATGGGTTTCGTATCTGGGACCAAATTGATCTCAAAATCAATTTCTCGGGGTGGTGGTATACCAGGAAGTTCTTCGGGAAACACATCCTCGAATTCCCTGACTATCGGAATTTCAGCAGGGTTGGAACTCTCCTTGGTAACATCCACCACATGGTCTAAGAATGTGTAGCATCCTTGCCTCATCAACTTATCAGCAACTATAGCTGATACAAGACAGGTGGGCAGAATCTTTCTTTCACCTTGAAAGATCCACGTGTTGCTTTCATCAGCAAACACTGCCAACTTGGACTCACAATCCAAGACAACTCGATACCTTTCCAAGGTATCCATCCCTAGGATTATATCAAATCCTTGCATATCAAGTGGTATGAGATCCACTTGAATGCGATACTTAGAAAAGAAAAGTACGCAGGGAGAGCATACTTCTTGCAGAACACCGGACCCACTCAACGGAGTCTCCAACAACAACTTATCTTCCCTATGACTAGTTGTCATATTGCAGTTACGAATCACTCTTCGAGTGATGAAAGAGTGTGTAGCACCCGGGTCAATCAAAACAGATACTACACAAGATTTAGACATATCAGAATATAAAAGTTCCATCTGACCTGTTACTACTTGTGGATTGACCACTGCCTCTGGTGGGTTCATGGCATAGAACCTCGCCGTAGCCTGTTGTTGAGGTGGTGCTGATGATCCAGCTTGAGACGCTTGTCCACGTCCTCGAGCTGCTCCTTGATGTTGTCTATTCTGAGATCCCTGTTGATTCTGTCTCGGGGTTTGTTGTGTCACACCGACAGCCCTAGAACGGCAATCCTTCATCAAGTGTCCCACCTTACCACAGTTGTAGCAACTCTTCTCCTGTTGTTGTGCTCTGGGTGGTCCAGTAACTGACACAGATGCAGAACTGTGCGTCCCTTGAAGCGGTTGACTTCGTCCTCTACCTCTTCTTGGTGTCCATTGAGTTTGAAAACTAGATCTAGATGGTGGAGGGTTAGGTGCAGAGAATCTAGGTTTCTTGGAATCCCTAGATGAAGAACCCTGGAACTGTGGATATCTTTTATGGGTTTGTCTTTTCTCAACCACAGATCTCTCTATCCTTCGGACTGACTCAACGAAGGTAGAGAATCTCTCTCTGTTTTCTAAGGTAGACACAAGGGTTGACATATCAGAATTCAGACCCTTCTCGAATCTTCTGATTCTTTCCTCATCCGTAGCAGCCATGTGCGGACAGAACCGCAACAACTCCATAAACTTAGCTTCATACTCACTAATGTTCATCATACCCTGCCTTAGTTTCTCAAACTGAGAGATCTTCTCATCTAGGAAGGTCTTTGGAAAATATCTATTGATAAATTCCCGACGAAACTCTTCCCATGAGAACTCTACCCCATGTCTCTTCTGCTCTTCCATGTTCCACCAGTGACCAGCACTGCCTTTGAGAAGATAGACAGCATGTCTAACATTCTCAACTTCAAGAATACTGAGGATCCTGAAAGCCTTCTCCAACTCTGTCAACCACAGATCAGCATCTGCGGGGTCAGCAGTCCCATGGTACTCGGTAGCTCCGACACGATGTAGTCGCTCGAATGTCTTCCCGATACCTTGCCCCTCAGGCTGGACAGGTGCCCTAGGTGCAGGCATAGGCAACCTGTCGGTTATATGTGTCATGGCAGTCATGAACTGCCCAAACATTGTCTGGACTGCTGGGTTACCTATGTCAGCTGGGCCAAACTGGGGTGGCTCTCTAGGTTGTTCTGGTACAGGCTGTTCCACCTCTGGTACTCCTGCACCGCCTTGAGGTGCACTGGCACTACTTTCTTCCACATACTCATCATGTGGCTCTGACATCTTAAGTATCTTCTTCTCCTGAGGAGTAGAAGATTCTTTTAGATAAGGAAGGAATACTAAAGATAGACTCGACTTCCTAAGTCCTATGCCTCTGTAGACTCGGCAAACCTGGCTCTGATACCACTTAATTGTGGGCTCCGATCTCCAAACCACGAATTAATCCCGATTTAAACATGTGCGGAAGCATCGATTAAACAGCGGAAGACAAAAATCACGGGAAATTAAAACTTTTCGAGATAAGAGCTTGAAACCACAAACCTTTTCCATAGAAAAAGGATTTAACTGCTTACATTACTGACAAATTACTTCTTGAGTAATTATATACAACATGGTACAAAATCTCTCAAGAATTCATACTCAAAACATTCCAAGACCTGAGAGTACAGAGGACACATAGGACTTGACTCTAACTACACCATAAAGCAGGCTGAATCTCCACCTGAGATTTACTGCTCCTGATGCTATTGTTGCTGGGATTGGTCACCTATGTTCTTGTTTCTCCGTCTTCGACGACCACCTAAAAAGTAGAAGCCTACGGGGTGAGACAATTATACATAATTGCCCCAGCGAGAGTTATAACTCTCCACTAGAAGCTTTATAAGCAAGACATGGAATAACTAAAGCAATAAAAGCCTTCAAGATATTCACTTGCAGTTTTGATGATAAGAAAGAGTTCAATCAATATTAAAATATGAGAACATCTATATTATTCAAGGTAACATCAATCAAATAACTCGTAGATACTCTAACAGATATACTACGTTGTTGATTATGTTTTTCAAACATTATTGTTATGCCCTGTGGAGATGAGGTATACCACTCATACTCCAACCGACCACTGTTAAGTCGCCTCGGTATCATACTAGGTCATCGAAAGAGCCGGATTCTCATGACCTTCACCTTCCTCAGTCAGTTAGAGGATTGTTTGATAGACATCTGGCGGGATGTCTTTGTAATAGCTCACCAGGGTACTCTGGTCCTTCACTATTTTTAGAGTTACAGGGGCATTCTGTACTCTCTTCGCTATCGGAAGATTTCTTGTTTATCTTTCACCGATACGGTATTTGTGTCTTTAAGGGAGTGTAGAGATACATCTCACCTTTTGGACTTTGTGGTGGGGAATGATGGACTACATCAATCTACACCAAATCCTCTCACCTATTCTCTTTTAGTGAAGGTATGATGGACTACATGAATCTACATCAAATACCTACACTAGGATGTAAGGTTCTACACATCCATGTACCCCACATACTCAAAAGTATGTGATCCAGGAATTCCCTGGGGAAAACCTGTTTCACCATCATTTAGACTCTGACAATGATGGGTCTATGATCAGGGCTCTACATTTCACTTGATTAGTTAGGTACATTCAGTATTCTTAACATCATACAAAAACATTAGCTTCACAGCTATATATGAGAATACTAAAATGTAGCAGGCCTAACTCATTTCAATCATCAGTTCTCAGTTATCTCATCACAAGTCATCTGTCAAGCATGACCTTGATGGTGTTTATGGCTCTTACAGCCCATAAATCACAATAGATGTCACTTAGCAGTGCATCACGATGGTTCACTATTCATAAAGCTTAAGACATGCTTTCAATGAATATAACATGGTATTCCATACCTGGGTGTGACCATCATCTCATAACAACCTGCATGGTTAGTTCAACAGATAATAGTAAACAATTCAACAATTAGGGTTTACTATTCATCTTTCATGTCATCACCCTAAAATTAGGGTTTACTATTCACTCCATGGTGAATTGTACTCATTACATCATCATGTAAGAGGAACATCATCATTAAGGCTCTTAAATAAGATTAAGACCCATTAGATATCATAACTAGGGTTTCCATGACCTCACATAGGTGGGTCATTCCCTAATCATACACCTTCATGTGCAAAAGAAGTATCTCACTTGAGTTTCCACCTTAAAAAGGGTACTTTCTCTCTCTAGGATAATTTCTCTCTCTAGAAATACTTTCTCTCTCCTCTCACTAGTAGATGGTGGCAACACCACTCTAGATCAGGTTGAGATAAGTCTCCATTGACTAACATAAGCCAAAACATCAACATCATGTGATTAGGGTTTGATTAGAACAAGGTTTTATCCCTTTAGACCCCTCAAGGGTATTTTGGTAATTTTCCACATGATAACCATCATGGGTTAACTCACTAATCACATAGTCCCTTAATGACCTAGGTTACCATTAGGGTTTAGATTGGATCACCATTGAACTAATTACACCATCAAATGGTTAAGTACAAACCATCACCAATCTCCAAACGGTTTCAACCTTCAAACGGTTTCAACCACCCAAACGGTCTTGAGACCGTTTGACCCCAAACGGTCTGAGACCGTTTGGATCCAAATGGTCTTGAGACCGTTTGGAGGTGAAGACCGTTTGGAAGGGTTGACTTCCAAACCGTTTGGAGCTTCAATCGGTTTGAGACCGTTTGATCAAGCTTGCTTGAGATCGATTGGACCAAACGATCCTGAGGTCGTTTGAGCCCAAACGGTCTTGAGACCGTTTGGCCCCAAACGGTCTTGAGACCGTTTGGTCTCAAATGGTCTTGAGACCATTTGGATCCAAACGGTCTTGAGACCGTTTGGTCCAAATGGGCTCAAACCGTTTGGACCTCCAAAGGGGTTCAAAGGTCACCAAAGTTCATGGATATGTGTGTTGAAGCCCTCAATTGGCTAAATTTATGCTAACCACTTATAAATTGAGTCAATTAGGGTTAGCCTTAACCACTTAGACATCCAATTGACCCTCAATTGCAAGCCAATTAGGGTTCAATCCTCCTCAATTAGGGTTTCAAAACGATTGGTCATCAATGTTCAACAATGTGAATCAATTCAAGGTTGAACCTATCAATTGACCTCCAATTGGGCTCAAACTTGGCCCAAACGGTCTTGAGGTCGTTTGAACATCATCCAAACGGTCTTGAGACCGTTTGCCCAAGGTTTGACCAAAATCCAAGTCGTTTTGACTAAGGTTGAAGTCCAATTAGGTCAAAATCAGCAATTTTCATCAATTCATCAATTTCCTACAATTGGACCCTCAAACCATTAGATTAACTCAACCCTAGACCTTCAAACGGTCTTGGGTTGTGCCCAAACGGTCTTAGGACCGTTTGGAGGAATCCCCAAACGGTATTGAGACCGTTTGGGTCCTTCAACTCAAACTCAACAAGATCTATATGTTAAATCAGCACTTTTTCACCCGATTAGGGTTTCATGTTGAAGTGCCTTCAACTCTCAATTGGTTAAGAATTAGACTTTGATTCTTTGCAGAGATGAAAATTCAATATGTTAGGAACAGACCCTCAAACGTTCGTCCCTTGGTCAACTCTTTCAAACGGTCTTGAGACCGTTTCAATCCAAACGGTCTTGCAAGACCGTTTGAGAGCAAACGGTTTGAAACCGTTTGAACCCAAACGGTTTGCAACCGTTTGGACCAAAAAGGGTCCATGGTCGTTTGAAAAAGTAACATTGGGAACCACGCCCCTCATCTTCAACCTCTAGCAAGGTCAGTTTCTCCACTGATTTGCTTGCAAACGTGCAAGGAAGAAGGGTGGTAGAAGGAGAATTTACCAAGTAAATCTCAAGAATTGAGCATACATATAAAGCATAAGTTTAGAGTTATAAAACCCGCCTAAAGGTTGATCTTAGAGCTCCAAGCCTTCAAGATCCAAGCTTTAATGGCGTCCTTGAGCTTCCACAACTTGGTCAGAGGTGAATTCTCCAAGGAAACGTTGCTTTGGTCGGCTAGAACAAGAAGACTAAGTAAGCTAACCATAAAACCAACCTTAGAAAGTGAATTCCTCCATGAATTCGAGCTAGAAGGTGGGGTTTTCTTACCTTGAACAGGTTGGTCGTCCCCCCCTGAGCTCCAGAGCTACCCTTGGTCGTTTGAGCAAGAAAGGAAGAGAAGTGAAGGAAAGAAAGTTCGTTCACTTAATTGCAAGGGAAAAGGGCTTATATACTTTAGCCTCTTTTACACCCTAAGGACCTCACAAGATTGGAAATCACATCTAGGTCCCTCCTTGCTCAAAGGCACGACCAAACCTATCTATCCTTATGCAAATCTCATGAAATCTCAAGATCTAGGGGTAAAGGAATCCAACCTTCAACTAGGGTACATACATAAAAGGGTTTCATACCCATTTTAGGTGATTTCTATCACAAAGATCATTTTTCTCATCTGATTATTAAATGATGTATCCCTTTCATCATTTCTACTCTAAATGATGACAAGAGTCATAAAAGATGTTCTAGATATTAAGAATTACAACTTGGACCCCTCAATTTGGGTAAATTGCACTTTACCCCAAATTAGGGTTTCTAAGCATGGGAATTGCTTCCGCAGCTGCACCTTGGTGCTCAAGCTTGGGAAATCCCTCAAACTTTACCATAACCATTCTCATGATGTCTCAACATCAAAGGAACATCTTATCTTGTGAATTTTGCAAGTTCAACCCTTAAACTGGGTAATTTGCACATAGGTCCCTGCATACAACACAATGCTACAACTTTATACAAAAAGGAGCAAAATTGAAAGTAAATGTTCCTGAGGAACTTAATTACATGCCAGGGAGTGTTCACAAGTATATTAATTACATATTTAGGCAAAACTTCCAGGGTTAGGTCATAACCCAGGTCAGGGGTGTTACACAAACGATCAAATCAATTTAGGGTTCTCAATGTTGATTCCTTCAATCATTGAATTCAAATACCCAATCATCAATTGGACCTATCCTCATACTTCAATTGAGTTTAATAGGTCAACCTTCAACTGATTTGACCCTCAATTGACCCTCAATTAGTCATCAATTAAGATTTGAATCAATTGAGTTAGGGTTTGGAATCGATGATCCTTCAACACTAATCAATGTAAGATTAGTTACTTTGAAACCATTGAACTATCATCCAAATTGAACATGACCTGACCCCAAACGGTCTTGAGGTCGTTTGGATGACCACCAAACGGTCTTGAGACCTTTTTCCCATCATATCATCAAAATACAAGTCAACCAATTAAAGTTTGGATCATTGGATTGATCACCAAATCAGCAATTGATTGCAATTCAATTTGGGGGATCTTTGGATCATCAAATACCCATCCATGCTCAACCCTAGACCTCCAAACGGTCTTGGGTGACCCACAAACGGTCTTGCGACCATTTGGATGAGTTCCAAATGGTCTTGAGACCGTTTGGCTCATCAAAACCTTGGATTCTAGTGAAATTTCATTAGGGTTTGAGCCATTGAGTTGATCATCAAATCAGCACTTAATTGCAAAGTGATTTGATACCTTTGGACCTTCAATTGGTCAACTATACTTAAACCCAGACCTCCAAACAGTCTTGGGTGATCCCCAAACGGTTTCGAAACCGTTTGGGTGATCCCCAAACGGTTTTGAAACCGTTTGGGCTAATCAACCCAAAATCTCAAATCAACTCATTGGAATTTCAGCACTAATTTCAATTAGGGTTTGCCCAATTGATTAGCCTTCAACTCATTATTCCTTGGGAATTAATCCATAAAACTTGGTGAGTCTTTAACCAACATAATCAGGAACAGGAATCGCAAACGGTCAACCCTTGGTTAACTCTCTCAAATGGTTTTGAAACCGTTTGCCCAAAAAGTTAAACTACTCAAGTTGAAATCAGCACTTAATCCAATTAGGTTTGCCTAATTGATTAGCCTTCAACTCATGCTTCCTTTGGAACTAATCCATCAAATTTGGTGGGTTATCAATAAACATAATTAGGAACAGGAATCTCAAACGGTCAACCATTGGTCAACTCTCTCTCAAACGGTTTTGAAACTGTTTGCTCCCAAACGGTTTGAAACTGTTTGCTCTCATACGGTTTGGTGAAACCGCATGAGCAAACATGTTGAAACCGATTGGAACAAGATTTCTTTAGGAAAAGTATCCAATATGATGTCATCATCATCTACCTTCGTCCCTGAAGTTATAACAACTTCTGATTTCATGAATTAATCAATTTCAACCAGCAATTAATCAAGATAAAGAAGGAATCATTGAAATTGTAAGATTAATGGTTGAATAACAATGTAAAAGGGTTCAAGTTATAAAACCCGCCTCCAATTGAGCTCCAAAGCTCCAAGATCACGGCCACAATTGTGGATGCAACTCCCTTCACTAATCCAAGGCTCTTACTCAAGCTTTGAGTGAAAAGAATTGGTTAGAATTGAAGAGGGGATCGAAATATGAAGAATTCATACATTGATTTCCGATTTTCACCATGGATTCAAGGTGAAAGGAGGTCAAGAACCTTACCAACAGGTTGGGGGTCGTCCTCCTGATCCTCCACAGCTCCTTGGTCGTTTTCCAAGCAAGGGGAAAGAAAGGAATCCGAAAAATCCTTTGTTTTGGCTTCGAAAATGTACTTTTATAAGAAAATTGATGAGAGAGAAAATACTTTATAAAAGTCTTTTAATTCCAAAATTGTTGCCACCACTTCCCCCTTGGTTTCTTGCATGCAAGGGCATATCTATCCCCACCGAGATCCCTTCCATTATCCATGAATTAAGGGAAAAGAAATTAAGCACCTTAACTCTTATAATAAGAATATCCATATTTGAGTGGAAATTCTTTTTCTTATAATAATGGTGAGTGGAATTTCACCTCCTTAGGATATGCTCGTGCCTTTTCAAGTATTTAATATCATCCACACACATCTGAATCCAACCATTTTAATTTTGGTTGAAGGACTTTTAATTAATACATTCATTTTTGCCCTAAATTGAATTAGGGTTTCACTTAGGATTAAATCTTGATTATTTTAATATCAAGATTCTCTCTCCTCCAACTTAATTCAAATGACGTGCCCCTCTCATTTTCTTTGCTCTACATGATGCCAAGAAACATTAGGGACCTTATTGAAGTGGTAATTTGCATATTGAACCCTAGGTTTTGGGTAAATTGCACATTACACCAAAACTAGGTTTTAATGCACAAGGATTGCTTTACAAGCTTAATCTTTGTGCCCAAGCTTGTGAAAACCATACCACTACATCATATTCATTCTTATGATGTCTCAACATCAGAGGAACATCTTATCATGCAACATTTGCAATTTAACCCTTCAACTTGGGTAATTTGCACTTTAGTCCAAAGTAAGCAAACATTGCTTCAACATTGTTCAAACAGGACCAAAATTGATACATAAGTTTCTCATGAGCCCTAATTACTTTTCCCAAGATAAGATTAAGTATCTACTAAACCTTATTAGGAAAAACATCTAGGGTTAACACATAACCCAAGTCACGGGTTTTACAAATTATAAACCCCTAACAAGGATTTCGTCCCCGAAATCCCAAGAAAAAGGAGAGACAGATTATTCAGTTGTCATACCCTCAAGTCTCCGCATAATATTTTAGTATCATGGAGATATCATGGATTATGTAATCCACACAAAGTTCCTTTCATTGATTCAACCTTGTCAATATTTATGTTTATGCAGAGCAGAAACCCCTAACATATGATGTCCATATTATTGAAAGGAAAAAGCATAAAAGAGCATACTTCTATCATCACCTAAGAATATTTATCAAAAAGGAAAAACATATATATCCAACAGAGATAATTCACTCAGCAATCCTTTATTCATTTAGGAAAGTTCACTTAGCAAACTCTATGTAATTGGGAATGTTCACATAGCTTTTCTTTTTTTGTTAGGAATGTCCACATAGCTCTTCCTTTTTAGTTGGGAATGTCTACATAGCTTTTCCCTTTAAGTTGGGGATGTCCACATAGCTCTCCCCTATTAGTTGGGAATGTCCACATAGCTTTTCCCTATTAGTTGGGGATGTCCACATAGCTCTCCCCTATTAGTTGGGAATGTCCACATAGCTTTTCCCTATTAGTTGGGGATGTCCACATAGCTCTCCCCTATTAGTTGGGAATGTCCACATAGCTTTTCCCTATTAGTTGGGGATGTCCACATAGCTTTTCCGTATTAGTTGGGGATGTCCACATAGCTCTCCCCTATTAGTTGGGAATGTCCACATAACTTTTCCCTTTAAGTTGGGGATGTCCACATAGCTCTCCCCTATTAGTTGGGAATGTCCACATAGCTTTTCCCTTTTAGTTGGGGATGTCCACATAGCTCTCCCCTATTAGTTGGGAATGTCCACATATCTCTTCCCTTTAAGTTGGGGATGTCCACATAGCTCTCCCCTATTAGTTGGGAATGTCCACACAGTTTTTCCCTTTTAGTTGGGGATGTCCACATAGCTCTCCCCTATTAGTTGGGAATTTCCACATAGCTCTTCCCTTTAAGTTTCTTTATACTCTCTAGATTGTTTCAAAATGACTACTTGATCAGAGTAATCAAAAAGATAACAATATAATAGTTTCATACTTCCCTTATCTACAATAATCATATACCTGGACAGGGTATACAAGTATTGAGATTAGGTAGTATGCACTTTATTTACTATCATATTCCTCACTTTTCATATCATTATACACATAGGATTTTCCATTCTTGAATTTTTCTTCAGGCATCATTTCTATATCTCATCTTTCAACACACAGATAAGGGAGATTATAAAACATTTTAAGGAACACTGAGTAAGATATAAGTTCTCCTTTCCCTTGTGTTCTTATAGGACTAGTCAAAGGAATTCAAAAACAACTATTTTCATATCTTTAACACATAGAAACATGAAATGAAGTATCAGGATGAATATATTTCATCTGACTATTACCCCTCACAGTTATTTACCACTTCAGGTTGACTCAACACATAGTGTCTGGTTATTTCATGTTACTGCTTTTACCTTTACTTAGTGCCTACTGTCCTGGTGCACTAGGCATTTATTGCACTAGTGACACCAAAAACTTTGGTTTTTCAGAATATCTAGGCAAATGTCTCTAAAATTATAGAGACCTTACCTTAATTCATAGCTTATTGCCCCTCCTTGGGCACTACCATCACAGATGTACTGTTTGTCCAAACTTATGGCAGAGTCTACTTTCTTGCCATATATTAATCTTTCCCACATTCCCACTATTCTAACGTGATCATGTCACTCAAGAATCCTTTCAAAGTCCAAAGTTTCCACATTAAGGACTGGTAACCTAGATTGTAATACTAGTAGCCAGTCTTCTGTATGCATCACCATTACCCCAATCTGCCCTTCAAGAGCATAACATAGGATTCTTTATCCTGATCAGGTCAAGATGGGAATCCCCAGGCACTTGTTCTTCTCTTTCCTGGTCCCATGCACCCTCTCCTGGTGCAACAACATTGGCCTTAGCAATGTGTTCCTCGTGTTCTCCCGTCATTTTCAAGTTCTTCTTCTCCTATGTGAGCAGAAGATACTATCAGATAAACTGGAAGACACTTAGAACAGACTCTACAACCTTAGTCCTATGTTTCTGTAGACTCAGCGAACCTAGAGCTCTGATACCACTTAATTGTGGCATACAACTTAATTGTGGCATACAACTCATAAAACATAATTAACTAATGCGGAAGCATTCACTAAGCAGCAGATTACCAAAAATCACTAACCTTTTTATCGAAAGATCAATCAAAGGAAAACTTTCTCACATAGAACCAAAGTAATACATTTACATTTTGGTTTAAAGGTACATGTCATGCATCATCTCTTTCTGAGAGTTACAAGCATCAACTGCACTGGTAAGCTCAACACAGGAAGTATAAAATCTAGAGGCACTAAGCCAAAATCTCGAAAGCACTAACTACTACTCCTGTAACATCCCTGACCTGGGTTATGAGTCAACCCTAGGTGTTTTGCCTAAATATGTAATTAAATCTTTGTGATTAACTCTGAGCATGTAATTAAGTTTCTCAGAAACGTATATCTCAGTATTTGCTCCTTTTTATTTAAAGTAGTAGCATTGTTTTGATATACAGGGACCTATGTGCAATTTACCCAGTTAAAAGGGTTAGCTTGCAATTTGCACATGATGAGATGTTCCTCTGATGTTGAGACATCATGAGAATCTCTTTGGCAAAGTTTGAAGGATTTCCCAAGCTAGAGCACCAAGGTGCAGCTGTGGAAGCAATCCCAGGGCTTGAAACCCTAATTTGGGGTAAAATGCAATTTACCCAAATAAAGGGATGCAATTTGTAAATAATGTCATCTAAAGTATATTTTTAGACTCTTGACATCATTTAGAGAAGAAATGATGAGGAATTCACCTCAATTGAGTTATCAAGTTAAGAAATAGGCTTTGTGATTGAATAATCAGGGTATATGTGCAATATCCCTTTAAGTGTGAACTTTATTATTAGATTGTTCTTCCTTGCCTTCTTTTCTATAACTTAAGATAAGTTTTGTCCTTAGAATAAAGAGGAAGGGACGAGCAAGTAATAAAGGAAGGACTTAGTTGGAATTAAGGGAAACTTATGCACTAATGTTGAAAATCCTACCCCATGTATATAAGCTCTCCTTCCCTTAGTTGCAAGGGAACTCACCCTTCGTTCCCTTACTGTTTCATTTCACCAAAGACGACCAAGGACTGCCTTGGAGCTAAGGAGGACGACCAAGGGGTGCAAGGTAGGTTTAAACCCCTCTTCTTGCCTAATTCCATGGTTAGAACTCGAATTCAAGGTCAGCTTCATGGCTAATTCTCGAAACCCTATCTTTCTAGCCGTCTCTTTTCATCCTTCCTTGGAGTTTTCACCTTGGCCAACCTGTAAGAACTCAAGGACGCCATTAGAGCTTGGAGATTGAAAGCTTGGAGCTCAAGAAGCAAGCTTTAGGCGGGTTTTATAACTCTAAACCCATGCTTTACTATATGCATCTTTATATGCGTTTTGATGATAGCTCTTAGTGTTTCCCTACTTTTCCCTGCTATTTTGCAAGCAAACCCGTGGGATATCTGTACTGTTCTTGAGCTAGAAGATGAAGGCGTGATTTCCAAGAAAAACCCACCGCTTTTCTTTTCCTTAAACGGTCCTAACAGTTTTCTCTCTCGGACTCAAGACCGCGAGGTGAGCAAACGGTCTCGAGACCGCGACAGGGCAAACGGTCTCAAGACCATTTGGCCCCGTTGACCGAGCTTGTACCGTATAATAAATCTGTTCCTAATTATATAGGATAATTACCCTCAAAATTTGGGAGACTAACTCCAAAGGAATCGGGAGATATGACCTTATTAAGTCACAACTTTAAATGAATTAATTGCTGATTTTCAAACGGTCTGAAATTGCCTTTTTGGGCAAACGGTCTCAAGACCGTGTAAGGTCGTTGACTAAGCGTTGACCGTATGAGATTACTGTTCAAAATTATGTTAATTAACAACTCACCAAGTTTGATGGTCTAATTCCAAACGGGATAAGAGTTGAAGGGTGAATACTAGGGCTAACCCTAGATAAAATCAGTACTGAAATTATGGTGACCTAATTAGGGTTTTTAGGGTTGATTGACCTAAACGGTCTCAAGACCGTTTGGGGGTCACCAAACGGTCTCAAGACCGCGAGGGCAATCAACCAAGACCGTTTGGAGGTCTGGGGTCAAGGATAGTTGACCAATTGAAGGTACAATTACACCAAATTACATTGCAATTAAATATTGACATGATCATCAACTCAATGGGTCAGACTTTGATGAATCTGCACTAGAATCCAAAAATTTGATGGGCAAATGGTCTCAAGACCGTTTGGAACTCATACAAACGGTCTCAAGACCGAGAGGATAATCACCCAAGACCGTTTGAAGGTCTAGGGTTGAGTAATTTGACCAATTGAGGACCCAATTGCAAATAAGTTATCAATTAATCAAAATACTGAATTGGTGACCCAATCATGGTTCAACCTCTATCAAATCACCTTAGATTTTGATGAAATCTTGGGCAAACGGTCTCAAGACCATGTGGGGTCCACCCACATGACCTCAAGACCGTTTGGGCCAAGTTTGGGCCCAATTGGAGCTCAATTGAAGGGTTCAACCTTGTGTTGATGCACACTGTTGAGTGTTGATGGGTGAACATTGATAGATCCTAATTGAATCGATTTCAACCATAATTGGTTAACCATTATGGGTCAATTGAATAACCAAGTGATCAATAATAATCTTAATTGACTCAATCCATAAGTGGTCAACATAGATTTGACCTTTTGAGGGCTTCAACATCGGTTGACATCATCGATTGCTTTGTTGATTTTGTTGATGGACCAAGCGGCTGAGACCATGTGAGCCTCGCGGTCTCAAGACCGTGAGAGGGCTCACGGTCTCAAGACCGTGAGGGGGCTCACGGTCTCAAGACCGAGAGGAGGCTCGCGGTCTCAAGACCGCGAAGGGCCTCGCGGTCCTGAGGTCAAAGAAGGGCAAACGGTCTTCATGACCCTCGCGGTCTCAACTCAAATTGGTCTTCGCGGTCTCAACATTAACTTGAACCAATGGAAGGCTTCGCGGTCTTGAACCCTTGAAGAGGCTCACGGTCTTGAAGCCTAAGGGGGCTCGCGGTCTTGGATTTAGAAATAGGCTCGCGGTCTTGAAGGGTCAAAGTGGGCAAACGGTCAACACTTTCAACCAATCTCAATCCAATTGATGATTAATGATTGAAATCAATCAATGTGATTCAAGGTTGACCTCATTCAATCATTTGATGATGTAAATGGTTCAATGTTGCCCAAATCAAACCCTAATGACAACCTAGGGTATTAAGGGGTTATTTGACTAAGGTTTTGACCATAATGATGATCAATGGGGTGAATTACCAATATACCCCTGAAGGGTCAATTGAGTTATACCTTGCTCAATTCAAACCCTAATTACATGAGAATGATGCTTTTAGTCATAATGACTCTATCCAACTTGATTTAGTCTAATGTTATCATCAACCATTAGTATGATGAAAGAGAGAGTACTCTAGAGAGAGAAAGTACCCTAGAGAGAGAAAGTAACTCTAATCACATAATGGTGATGCTTTTGGCTATGTTAGCCTATGATGACTCAATCCAACCTGTTTTAGAGTGATGTTGATATCACCTAACATTATGATGAGAGAGAAAGTACTTCTAGAGAGAGAAAGTAATTCTAGAGAGAGAAAGTACTTCTAGAGTGAGAAAGTACTCTTTTTAAAGTGCAAACTCAACTAAAGCATCTCCAATGCACAGGAGTGAGTATAATTAGGGTATGATCCACCTGTGTGAGGTCATAGAAACCCTAATTATGATAAATGATGAACCTTTAACCAATCTAAGAGCATCAATGAAGATGTTACTCATACATGATGATGTTATGAGTTTAATTCACCTCGATATGAATAGTAAACCCTAATTCAAGGGTGATGACATGTAATGTGAATAGTAAACCCTAATTCAAGGGTAATGGCATGCTTTTGAGTATTAAACTCTATTTGATTTGAATTAAAGATTTAACTCTTATGACAAGAGTAGGAAGTACATTCCTTATTGTTGTATTACCTTTATCAGATGTATTAACCATGCAGGTTCTGATATGAAGGTAATCATATCCAGGTATGGATGTTGATGTTATATTCATTGAAGGCGTGTTGTTAGCCTTATGAATAAGCAAAGTAATCCGATGCCTTTCCAGTGGCATCCTATGCTGATAATGGGCTATGAGAGCCATGAATACCATCAAGGTCATGCCTTAGAGATGACTTGTGATGAGGATAAGGAGAAATAATGATTGATATGAGTTAGGCCTGTTACCGTTAGTATTCTTCTTTTATAGATGCTATGCTATTGTTATTGTTTGCAGAACAATGTATGCTGTTAAAGAATACTGAATGTACCTAACTAATCAAGTATAATGTAGAGCCCTGATCATAGATCCATCATTGTCAGAAATTAAGTGGTGGTGAAACAGGTTTTCCTCAGGGAACTCCTGGAGCACATACTTTTGAGTATGTGGGGTACATGGATGTGTAGAACCTTACATCCTAGTGTAGGAAAGTGATGTAGATGTGGAATCCATCCATCCTTCACTATAGTTCCATACCGTATCAGTGGTAGGTAAACATGAAACCTCCTGATGACGAAGACAGCACAGATATCCGTATCAGTGGTAGGTAAATATGAAACCTCCTGATGACGAAGAGAGTACAGAATGCCACTGTGACTCTAGAATAGTGAAGGACCAGTTTACCCTGGTGAGCTATAGTAGTAGAGACACGAGATGTCCTACAAGTGATCCTCTTACTGACTGAGGAAGGTGAAGGTCATGAGAATCTGGCTCTCTTAATGACCTATGTATGATACTGATGCGGCTTCTCAGCGATCAGTTGGAGTATGAGTGGTAAGCCTCATCTCCACAGGGCATAATGTTGTTTGTAAAACATAATCAACCATATAGTATAACTTGTTAGAGATAACTCCAAGTTAGTTGATTGATGTTACATTGCAATAGTGTTTATATTCTCCATATCTCCCAAATGGTTGAGATCTTGTTATACCTGCAACTGTTACAAAATGCTTTGAAGGCTTTACTGTTTAAAATAATCTTTGATGTTATAATAAAGCTTCTGGCGAAGAGTTATAACTCTCGCTGGGACAATTATGTATAATTGTCTCACCCCGTAGGCTTCAACTTTTTAGGTGGACGTCGGAGACGAAGGAACCAGCCTACAGGTGACCAGTCTCAGCAGTAGCAGCATCAGGGGCAGCAGTAATCTCAGGTGGAGATTTGTCCTGCCATGTGGTGTAGTTAGAGTCAGTCCTATGTGTCCTCTGTACTCTCAGGTCTTGGAGTCTTGTGTTATGTGATCTTGAGATTTTGTATCTTGATGTATATAATTACTCAAGAAGTAATTATCCTGAGATGTAAACAGTTACCTCTCTTTATGAAAGAAGCCTTTATGGATTCAAGCTCTTATCTCGAAAAGTTTTAATTTCCCGTGATTTTTGTCTTCCGCTGATTACCGATTCGCTTCCGCTAAGTTTTAATCGTGTTTATGTCATGGTTTGGAGATCAGAGCCCACAACTCCGAGGACCTGAGAGTACAGAGACGACACATAGGACTCTATATACATCTAAACAAGGCATAACAGTCAGTGTATCCACCTGAGACCTCACTGTTGTTCCTGCTGCTGTTGTTGTTGTCCTTCACCTATTGAAGGATTTCTGCCTCCTCGTCTGCGTCCACCTAAAAATGTGGTTCCCACGGGGATGAGACAATTATAAATTGCCCCAGCGAGAGATATAACTCTCCTCTAGAAACATTATTATTGCAGCTAAAGAAGATAAATATGAATAGAGTAATCATATTTATTTGGCAGCATATATTTTAATGTCTAACAGATTAGAACATTATCCTTATCAAAAGACTTACAGCTATAACTTGATAGAACAACATGTCACTTATCCTTTAAGGAATATGAAGAACATGTATAACATGTATTCACTATAGAATCATTACCACATCATTAACTCTCTTCACGCTTATATCATATATCTAATGCCTGGCATTATCATTGGGGAGTCATGGCCTGTAGCCATACTCTTTTCACAAAGTATTGGGATCTTAATCCCTCAACTCATCACGTACAATTCCACTTCTTAACAAGTTCATTATCATGATTATAGAATCTGGGTATTTGAACCCAAAACTCACCATAGGATACTTCTTACCACTTATTAGGTAACTTAATACCTTTAGATCATCTGACCCAGGGACATTATAATTCTTACTACACAAAGTATTGCACATAGTTCACCAAGCTCATACCACCTCTTATTACCCCTTAATGGGCAATAAGGCATATTATGGCTTATAAAGCCTATAGAACATTTTCAATATACAGAACATCATAGCTCATACCTGGCTATGCTTGTCATCTCAACATATCTGCATGATTAGTAATCATGATACAATTGCATATCAGTACCATGCAATACAAGGGTTATCTTACTACATTCATAACCCTTTAGTCTGTATTTGAGCTTCACATAGGATTACTCTATGTTAGAACTTCTCATAACACCACCCTGTATTAGGGTTTCACATAGCATTACCCTGTATTAGGGTTCACATACCATTAACCTGCATTAAGGATTCACATAGCATTACCTTACATTAAGGATTCACATAGCATTACCTTACATCAGGGATTCACATAGCATTACCCTGTGTTAGGTTTCACATAGTATTACCCTGCATTAGGGTTCACATAGCATTACTCTACATTAGGGATTTCACATAGTATTATTCTTCAATAGAGTATCACATAATCATCCTTCTATATCAAGGATTCACTTAGTATTATGTGAAATTAGGATTTCACAACACATCACCCAGTGATAGGACTTCACTTAGAATTAGTAGCACAACCCTATATTAGGGTTTCATATATCTTTATCCCATTTTAGGGATTAGGGGTTACCATTCACATCCAAGTGAGGTTTCTCTTTCCTCATACCCCAATTAGAGTTAGGATATACATTTCCCATTAAATTAGGGTTTCCTTCATTGTTACACTAAGCTGGGGTTACATCATCACCTTGGATTTATGACAACACTCATCTTTGCCCTAAATTAGGGTTTCACACATAGCTTTACCCAAATTAGGGTTTCACACATAGCTTTACCCAAATTAGGGTTTCACACATAGCTTTACCCAAATTAGGGTTAAGGCTCATTGATTTGGGTTTCATGATCTCATTATTATGGGTCAAACCCTTATCACATAGTTTACTCATAAAGAGAGAATTAGGGCTTAATTATATAAGCATTCATCTTTCTCACTCTCTCTCTCATCCTCTTTAGGATGTTAAATACTCCAAGATCAATCTAGATCAACTCTTCACTTGAGTACACAAAGCTAGGGTTAACCTTCATAATCATCATGGGTCTACATCATTAACATTCACATAGTTAATTGACCTTTGCTCATATTAGATGTCCAAATGGTCTAATCAATTAAACCATCAATTATATAAGGAATTCAAAAGAATTGACCAATTAAACTTTTAATTCCACAAAGTGATCATTTGGGTTAACCATTGAAATCTTCAAATGCATTAAGTATCTAAACAGGTTCACCATATTGGACCTTCAATTACATGATATATTCAAATGGATTAACCATGTTGATCTTCAAAAAGTTAATTACTTAGACCCTCAATGATCTTGGTTGTCTCAAATGATCAAATCAATTTAGGGTTCTCAATGTTGATTCCTTCAATCATTGAATTCAAATACCCAATCATCAATTGGACCTATCCTCATACTTCAATTGAGTTTAATAGGTCAACCTTCAACTGATTTGACCCTCAATTGACCCTCAATTAGTCATCAATTAAGATTTGAATCAATTGAGTTAGGGTTTGGAATCGATGATCCTTCAACACTAATCAATGTAAGATTAGTTACTTTGAAATCATTGAACCATCATCCAAATTGAACATGACCTGACCCCAAATGGTCTTGAGGTCGTTTGGATGACCACAAAACGGTCTTGAGACCGTTTGCCCATCATATCATCAAAATACAAGTCAACCAATTAAAATTTGGATCATTGTATTGATCACCAAATCAGCAATTGATTGCAATTCAATTTGGTATCTTTGGATCATCAAATACCCATCCATGCTCAACCCTAGACCTCCAAACGGTCTTGGGTGACCCCCAAACGGTCTTGAGACCGTTTGGATGAGTTCCAAACGGTCTTGAGACCGTTTGTCTCATCCAAACCTTGGATTCTAGTGAAATTTCATTAGGGTTTGAGCCATTGAGTTGATCATCAAATCAGCACTTAATTGCAAAGTGATTTGATACCTTTGGACCTTCAATTGGTCAACTATACTTAACCCCAGACCTCCAAACGGTCTTGGATGATCCCCAAACGGTTTTGAAACCGTTTGGGTGATCCCCAAACGGTTTTGAAACAGTTTGGGCTAATCAACCCAAAATCTAAAATCAACTCATTGCAATTTCAGCACTAATTTCAATTAGGGTTTTCCCAATTGATTAGCCTTCAACTCATGATTCCTTGGGAATTAATCCATCAAATTTGGTGAGTCATTAACCAACATAATTAGTAACAGGAATCGCAAACGGTCAAACCCTTGGTTAACTCTCTCAAACGGTTTTGAAACCGTTTTCCCAAAAAGTTAAATTACTCAAGTTGAAAATCAGCACTTAATCCAATTAGGTTTGCCTAATTGATTAGCCTTCAACTCATGATTCCTTTGGAATTAATCAATAAAATTTTGTGGGTTATCAATAAACATAATTATGAACAGGAATCTCAAACGGTCAACCCTTGGTCAACTCTCTCTCAAATGGTTTTGAAACCGTTTGCTCCCAAACGGTTTCAAACCGTTTGCTCTCATACGGTTTGGTGAAACCGCATGAGCAAACATGTTGAAACTGATTGGAACAAGATTTCTTTAGGAAAAGTATCCAAGATGATGTCATCATCATCTACCTTCGTCCCTGAAGTTCTAACAACTTCTGATTTCATGAATTAATCAATTTCAACCATCAATTAATCAAGATAATGAAGGAATCATTGAAATTGCAAGATTAATGGTTGAATAACAATGTAAAAGGGTTCAAGTTATAAAACCCGCCTCCACTTGAGCTCCAAATCTCCAATCTCACGGCCAAAATGGTGGATGCAACTCCCTTCACTAATACAAGGCTCTTACTCAAGCTTTGAGTGAAAAGAATTGGTTAGAATTGAAGAGGGGATCGAAATATGAAGAATTCATACATTGATTTTTTATTTTCACCATGGATTCAAGGTGAAAGGAGGTCAAGAACCTTACCAACAGGTTGGGGGTCGTCCTCCTGATCCTCCACAGATCCTTGGTTGTTTTCCAAGCAAGGGGAAAGAAAGGAATCCGAAAACGTCTTTGTTTTGGCTTGGAAAAGGTACTTTTATAAGAAAATTGATGAGAGAGAAAATACTTTATAAAAGTCTTTTAATTCCAAAATTGTTGCCACCACTTCCCCCTTGGTTTCTTGCATGCAAGGGAATCTATATCCCCACCGAGATCCCTTCCATTATTCATGAATGAAGGGAAAAGAAATTAAGCACCTTAACCCTTATAATAAGAATATCCATATTTGAGTGGAAATTCTTTTTCTTATAATAATGGTGAGTGGAATTTCACCTCCTTAGGATATGCTCGTGCCTTTGCAAGTCTTTAAGCTCATCCACACACATCTGAATCCAACCATTTTAATTTTGGTTGAAGGACTTTTAATTAATACATTCATTTTTGCCCTAAATTGAATTAGGGTTTCACTTAGGATTAAATCTTGATTAATTTAATATCAAGATTCTCTCTCCTCCAACTTAATTCAAATGAGGCGCCCCTCTCATTTTCTTTGCTCTAAATGATTCCAAGAAACATTAGGGACCTTATTGAAGTGGTAATTTTCATATTGAACCCTAGGTTTTGGGTAAATTGCACATTACACCAAAACTAGGTTTTAATGCACAAGGATTGCTTTACAAGCTTAATCTTGGTGCCCAAGCTTGTGAAAATCATACCACTACATCATATTTATTCTTATGATGTCTCAACATCATAGGAACATCTTATCATGCAACATTTGCAATTTAACCCTTCAACTTGGGTAATTTGCACTTTAGTCCAAAGTAAGCAAACATTGCTTCAACATTGTTCAAACAGGACCAAAATTGATACATAAGTTTCTCATGAGCCCTAATTACTTTTCCCAAGATAAGATTAAGTATCTACTCAACCTTATTAGGCAAAACATCTAGGGTTAACACATAACCCAAGTCACGGGTGTTACAAATTATAAACCCCTAACAAGGATTTCGTCCCCGAAATCCCAAGAAAAAGGAGAGACAGATTATTCAGTTGTCATACCCTCAAGTCTCCACATAATATTTTAGCATCATGGAGATATCATGGATTCTGTAATCCACACAAAGTTCCTTTCATTGATTCAACCTTGTCAATGTTTATGTTTATGCAGAGCATAAACCCCTAACATATGATGTCCATATTATTGAAAGGAAAAAGCATAAAAGAGCATACTTCTATCATCACCTAAGAATATTTATCAAAAAGGAAAAACATATATATCCAACAGAGATAATTCACTCAGCAATCCTTTATTCATTTAGGAAAGTTCACTTAGAAAACTCTATGTAATTGGGAATGTTCACATAGCTTTTCTTTTTTTGTTAGGAATGTCCACATAGCTCTTCCTTTTTAGTTGGGAATGTCCACATAGATTTTCCCTTTCAGTTGGAGATGTCCACATAGCTCTCCCCTATTAGTTGGGAATGTCCACATAGCTTTTCCCTATTAGTTGGGGATGTCCACATAGCTCTCCCCTATTAGTTGGGAATGTCCACATAGCTTTTCCCTATTAGTTGGAGATGTCCACATAGCTCTCCCCTATTAGTTGGGAATGTCCACATAGCTTTTCCCTATTAGTTGGGGATGTCCACATAGCTCTCCCCTATTAGTTGGCAATGTCCACATAGCTTTTCCCTTTAAGTTGGGGATGTCCACATAGCTCTCCCCTATTAGTTGGGAATGTCCACATAGCTTTTCCCTTTTAGTTGGGGATGTTCACATATCTCTCCCCTATTAGTTGGGAATGTCCACATAGCTCTTCCCTTTAAGTTGGGGATGTCCACATAGCTCTCCCCTATTAGTTGGGAATGTCCACACAGCTTTTCCCTTTTAGTTGGGGATGTCCACATAGCTCTCCCTTATTAGTTGGGAATGTCCACATAGCTCTTCCCTTTAAACAAAGATGATACAAAATCCAACTAAGGTTGTAGTCCTCCCAGAGGGATGTTTAGACCACAGAAGCGTCACTGTAGGCTAGATATGACGTCCCCTCACGGATCATACACTTACGACCTCAAGGAATCCTATCAGAAGTTCTCGTCAAGGAGTCGAATTTCGTAAATTGCCATTCTATCCCACATATAGAAGGGTTCACAATATAGGAGAGAACAAGATGAAAGTAAGTAGATAATCAACTACGAACGTACCAATTAACAACGAAATGGAAAGTTATATACATTGCCATTGTGAGTTTAACAAAAGAACATGATTGAATGGACAACGGGTGTAACATCCCTGACCTGGGTTATGAGTTAACCCTAGGTGTTTTGCCTAATTATGTAATTAAGATACTGGTGATTATCTTTTGGCATGTAATTAAGTTCCTAAGGAACATACTTTTCCTTTTCTGTCCCTTTTAAACAATGATTGAATTGATTGTTTTGTAATACAGGGACCTATGTGCAATTTACCCAGTTAGAAGGGTTAACTTGCAATTTTCACATGTTGAGATGTTCCTCTAATGTTGAGACATCATAAGAATGATTATGGTAAAGTTTGAGGGATTTCCCAAGCTTGAGCACCAAGGTGTAGCTGTGAAAGCAATCCCTGTGCTTGAAACCCTAAATTAGAGTAAAGTACAATTTACCCAATTTGAGGGGTGCAACTTGTAAAATACACCATCTAAAATATCTTGTAAGACTCTTGTCATCATTTAGAGAATAAATGATGAAGAAGTCACTTCAATTAAATAATCATATAATGAAAAACACCTTTGTGATTGAATAATCAAGGTGTAAGTACTATAGCCCTTTTATGTGTGTGCTTTAGTAATAGGTTGATCTTCTTTGCCTTCATTTCTTGACCTTAGAAGAAGGTTGTCCTTAGAAATAATAAGAAGGGATGAGCAAAGAAGAAAAGGAGGGACTTAGTTGAAAGTGAGGAAAACCTATGTGCCTATGTTGAAATTCCACCCAAGTATATAAGCCCTTTTCCTCACTTAGCAAAGGAATGTTTCTTTCGTTCCCTTCACTCTTCCCCCTTGCTCAACCGACTAAGGTGATCTAAGGAGCACAGGAGAACGACCAGGGGAGTGCAAGGTAGGTTTGGATCCTTCCTTTTTGCTCGAATTCATGGATGAAACTCGAATTCAAGGTCAAATTCATGGCTAGCTCACTTAGCTCTATCTTTCTAGCCATCTTTTCTCAACTTTCCTTGGAGGATTCACCTTGGCCGACCTATGGAACTTCTAGGACGCCATTAAAGGCTTGGAGCTCGAAAGCTTGGAGCTCAAGGAGCAAGCTTTAGGCGGGTTTTATAACTCTAAACCTATGCTTTGTTATATACATCTTTTCTATGCTTTTAGTTGCTAGTTCTTCTTCTTCCCTATCTTCCCTTGCTTCCTTGCAAGCAAATCCGTGAGGAACTGTTTCTGTTCTTGAGCTAGAAGATGAGGGTGTTATTTCCTATGCTTATCCACAGTTTTCCACTTTACCATACGACCTCAACCAATTGCCCATACGGTTTATAAAACCGTTTGGTGGGCAAACGGTTTCAAGGTCGTATGAAGGCATACGGTCTCAAGACCATATGGCCGTGTTGACCAAGCGTGGACCGTGTGGGAATCCTGTTCAAAATTATGTAGGTTAATCACCCACAAAATTTGAGAGGTTAACTCCAAAGGGATCGTGAGATATAAGCAAATCAATTA
The DNA here is from genome assembly GCA_963693085.1 of Alisma plantago-aquatica. Lineage (NCBI taxonomy): Eukaryota > Viridiplantae > Streptophyta > Magnoliopsida > Alismatales > Alismataceae > Alisma > Alisma plantago-aquatica. The sequence goes on from OY856415.1 coordinate 469,688,800, forward strand.
GTAAATCCAATTGAATTTAGTTCTGATTTTCAATCTGCTTAATTTGCCCTTTTTGGGCAAACGGTCTCAAGACCGTATAAGATGGTTGACTAAGAATTGACCGTATGATATTACTGTTCATAATGATGTTAATTAATGACTCACCAAATTTGATGGACTAATTCCAAACGAGTTAAGAGTTGAAGGTTGATTACTAGGGCAAACCCTAATTGAAATCAGTGCTGAAATCACAATGAGCTAATTTGAGATTTTGGGTTGATTAGCCCAAACGGTCTCAAGACCGTTTGGGGAATCATCCAAACGGTCTCAAGACCGTTTGGAGGTCTAGGGTTAAGGTAATTTGATCAATTGAGGGCCCAATTACAATGGGTTATTGAAATAATCAAATTGCTGATTTGTGACTTAATTAAGGTTCAACCCCTATCAAATCAATCTAGATTTTGATGAATTCTTGGGCAAACGGTCTCAAGACTGTTTGGAGGATATCCAAACGATCCCAAGACCGTTTGGGCCAAGTTTGAGCCCAATTGGAGGTCAATTGATAAGTTCAACTTCGATTTGATTCACATTGTTGAGTGTTGATGGTTGAACGTTTATAGACCTTAATTCAACCAACTCCAACCCTAATTGGATATCAATTGAGGGTCAATTGAGTAACCAATTGGTTAAGGCTAACCCTAATTGTCTCAATTGATAAGTGGTTAGCAAGCTTGAGACCAATTGAAGGCTTCAACATAGGAAACCCTAATTGAGTCTACCTTTTGAATCACCTTGGAGGTCTATACGATCTTGAGCTTCTAGGTCCATTCAACCTCAAGACCGAATGAGGGCATTCGATCTCAAAACCGAATGAGGGCATTCGATCTCAAAACCGAATGAGGGCATTCGATCTCAAAACCGAATGAGGGCATTCGATCTCAAAACCATATGAGGGCATTCGACCTCAAGATCGAATGAGGGTATACGACCTCAGGATCGAATGAGGGTATACGACCTCAAGATCTAATGAGGGCATACGACCTCAAGATCGTATGAAGGTTGAAGGTGTGAAACCTATTGAAGACTTTTGAGGATAAGTCTGCCTAATGCCTTGAAGGCTTAGATGGTTTGATGGTTGTTCAACCTAAACCATAATAATACCAAGAGACATTAAGGGTCAAATGGTTAGTAAATTAACCCATGATGATGATCAATGTGTAATTTACCATAATGCTCTTAAAAGGTTCAATTGAGTGAAACCTTGTTCTAACCAAACCCTAATCACTCAATAGTGGTGATTTGGTTTATGTTAATCAAAGTGGTCTTATCCCAACCTGATTTAGAGTGGTGTTATCACCATCTGCTGGTATGAGGAGAAAGAAAGTATCATAGGAAAGAGAAAGTATCCTTTTATGGTGGAAAGTCAAGTAATTACCTTCAATACATATGAATGTGCATGATTAGGGTATAATCCACCTATGTGAGATCATGGAAACCCTAATTATGATATATGATGAATCTTAAAGCTAATCTGAGAGCATCAATGATGATGTTCCTCATACATGACAATGTTATGAGTTTAACTCACCATAATGTGAATAGTAAACCCTAATTCAAGGGTGATGACATGTAATGTGAATAGTAAACCCTAATTCAAGGGTGATGACATGTAATGTGAATAGTAAACCCTAATTCAAGGGTGATGACATGCAATATGGGTAGTAAACCCTGATTGATGAGAATCAGAGAACTTAGCTCTTATGATAAGAGTGGAAAGTATATTTCTTGTTTTGAATTACCTTTATCAGTTGAATTAACCATGCAGGTTCTGATATGAAGATGATCATATCCAGGTATGGATGATGATACTATATTCATTAAAAGCATGTTGTAAGCTTTATGAATAAGTATATATCTTGATGCCTTGTCAGTGGCATTCTATGATTTTTAATGGGCTGTGAGAGCCATGAAAACCATGAAGGTCATGCTTTACAGATGACTTGTGATGAGTATAATGAGAAATGATGATTGATGAGAGTTAGGCTTGTTACATTTAGTATTCTTCTTTCATAGCTGTTATGCTACTGTTATTGTTTGAAGAACAATGTATGATGTTAAAAGAATACTGAATGTACCTAACTAATCAAGTGTAATGTAGAAGCCCTGATCATAGATCCATCATTGTCAGAGATCAAATGATGGTGAAACAGGTTTTCCTAAGGGAACTCCTGGATCACATACTGTTGAGTATGTGGGGTATATGGATGTGTAGAACCTTACATCCTAGTGTAGGAACTTGATGTAGATATGTAATCCGTCAATCCTTCACTACAAATCCATACCGCATCAGTAGAAGGTAAACACGAAATCTCCTGATGACGGAGAAAGCACAGATACAACATCAGTAGAAGGTAAATATGAAATCTCCTGATGACGAAGAGAGTACAGAACGCCACTGTAACTCTAAAATAGCGAAGGACCAGATTACCCTGGTGAGCTATAATAGTAGAGACACAAGATGTCCTACAAGTGATCCTCTTACTGACTGAGGAAGGTGAAGGTCATGAGAATCCGACTCTTTCGATGACCTAGTATGATACTAAGGCACTTAACAGTGATTGGTTGGGGTATGAGTGGTAAACCTCATCTCCACAGGGCATAATAATAAGAATGTTTGAAAAACATAATCTACATCGTAGTATACCTGTTAAAGGTAACTATGAGCTAATTGATTGATGTTACACTGTATAGTGCATATGTTCTTTATGCTTTATAAATGTTGAGCTCTTGTTTACAACTGCAATTACTATTGAATACTTTGAAAGTTTTTACTGCTTAAGTTATTCTTTGATGTTATAATAAAGCTTCTGGTGGAGAGTTATAACTCTCGCTGGGACAATTATGTAAAATTGTCTCACCCCGTAGATTTCAACTTTTAGGTGGACGTCGGAGACGGAGGAACAGGTCTACAGGTGACCGGTCCCAGCAGCAGTAGCACCAGGAGCAGCAGTAAATCTCAGGTGGAGATTTAGCCTGCCATGTGGTGTAGTTAGAGTCAGTCCTATGTGTCCTCTGTACTCTCAGGTCTTGAAGTCTTTTGGTTATGAGTTCTTGAGATTTTGTATCTTGTTGTATATAATTACTCAAGAAGTAATTATCATGAGATGTAAACAGTTTATCTCCTTTTATGAATGAAGCTTTATGGATTTAAGCTCTTGTCTCGAAAAGTTTTAAATTTCCCGTGATTTTTGTCTTCCGTTGTTAATCGAATCGCTTCCGCTAAGTTTAAATCGTGTTTGTAACGTGGTTTGGAGATCAGAGCCCACAACGGGGCTAGTCCCCGCACCCCAGCGAAAAGGTACTACTCGCTCATGATGCGAGAAATAAGAAGAGTAAGAAAGAGAGAGAAATCCGCCATGAACTCAGTGCAGAAGGTAGTCGCAGCTCGGTGAAGAAGATACGGCCTTCTACGTCGCATCGGAGCAGATCTGGACGCGAACAGGAGTTGCCAAGACAGACCGGACAGTCTCCCTCGCTTCGTCTTCCTTCTCTCCTCAGCCTCCTTGGTTGCAACACGGGTAGTAGGTGGAATGAAACTGGCGCGGACAGTACTGGATTTGGATCGGACATGTGTACAGGCAGTCTGTCGGCGTCTCGGAACCGATCCCGAAATAAGGACCCTACTGGTCCTATTTATAGGCACGGGATAAGTCCTCGCGCTTTTGGTGTGATTTTAGTCCAAACGATTTAGTTAAAAGTTGGCCAAACGTTTTGATAAAAAATCTTTTTTATTTACATGCATTCGGTTTGTATGTACGTAGAGTACACCAAACAAACGGTTTTGGCATTCGGTCTTGATATTTTCCATCAGCCCATTCGGTCTTCAGTTGCTATTCGGTCTTCATGCTCATGTGGTTTGCTTTGACAATTGGCCATGCGGTTTGTTGCTCATGCGGTCTTGGATTATTATTAAACGGTTTCGCAGCATTGCCTTCATTTGGTTTCGGTCTTCACGTGGGATGATTCCAATTGGTCGTTGTAAACCGTAGCTTAACAATCCCCAAACTGTTTTGTGTGCAGCTCCATTCGATTTGCATTATTATATTCAAATGGTCTCAGTTGCTGCATCATTCACGCCTAGCGGCCTTCCCTTATCCAAATGGTTTTGGGTATATTATATTCTATCGATTTCATGCAGACTTTTGTCCCATGCACGTGATTGATCAAACCGTTTCGGTCTTGGCTTATCAGCAGATTCGAACGGTCTTCCGAAGCATTCGGTTTTGGGATGATTTCCTTCATTCGGTCTTATGTATTTGTGTCTTGGTATTGCATGCGGACTCATGCATGTGTTTAATTCATACAGTTTGCATGCTCCAGCAGCAAACGGTCTTGGTGTTTACTTTGCCAAACGGTTTTGCTGCATGCATGTTGTTCACACGGTCTTTGCTTCAAATAGCCCAAACGGTCTTCATGTTTATTCGGTCTTTTACGCAAGTGACCAAACGATCTTCGCGTATCCAGTCCTCCAAACTGCTTGGTACATACCTCCATACGGTCTTGCAATGCTGGCCACAAAATGGTCTCGCAGACCGGTATTGTCCAAACGGTTTGCATGCTCATACGGTTTTGCTTCGGCAAACGGACTGCTGCTCTTCACGATCTGCTGGGTCCATTCAGTCTTCACACGCAGGCTTCCATTCGGTCTTCACTTCTTGCACCGCAAACGGTCTGGCGACCGGTTTGAGCAAACTGTCCTGCAGTCCTTTACTCGGTCTTCGCATGCATTCGGTCTTCACGTGCATTCGGTCTTGAAATGGAACTGTCCATTCAGTCTTGAGACCGAATGGTTGAAAACCGAATGGTGAGACCGAATGGTTGAAACTGAATGGTGAGACCGAATGGTTGAAACCGAATGGTGAGACCGTTTGGTCGAAACCGAATGGTGAGACCGAATGGTCGAGACCGAATGGTGAGACCGAATGGTTGAAATCGAATGGTGAGATCGTTTGGTCGAAACCGAATGGTGAGACCGTTTGGTCGAAACCAAGGGTGAATGAAGGTGGGCCCCGACTAGTTGTTCAACTTTATCAAGACATGCATTAAATCAACATAAATTCGGTTAAAACCTCAATAATCGAATCAATTAAGTAATTTTGCACATTATGATGCATTTTGATATTTTAATGAGTGAAATATGATGTGTTAAGTTGAAATTGACCCAATATGGTACTTGAATTCCATGATGAATATACATTCATCAACCATTAATCCTCCAAACGGTCCTGAGACCGTTTGGACTCAAACGGTCTCAAGACCGTTTGGGCCAATTAGTCTTGAAATCGAATGGATCAAATTGAGTTTTCTTTCAACAAGTCGATTAGGGTTTCTAATTGGAGGATTGTCCATATATTGAATCAATCAATTGGATCCATTGGATCATCATCCAACATGTACTAGGGTCCTGACCTCAAACGGTCAACCCATCCAAATGGTCAACCCTTCTAAACGGTTTGGGATCCAAACCTCCAAACGGTTTGCAAATTGTTTGGTCTCCAAACAGTTTGGTGAAACCGTTTGAACCAAAGTCTTAAAACTGTTTGCAATGGAAGCTTGTTGGAATGTGTGCCTAAGATGATGTCATCATCATCAAGCCTTAGTCCATCGACAACTACTACCATTATCATGATAGTTGCATCAACTAATCAAAGGAATTGTAAGAAGAGCAATTGAACATAATTGATTGAAAAATTGAATTCAATAACAATGAATAGGGGTTCAAGTTATATAACCCACCTCCAATTGAGCTTCAAAGCTTGGAGCTTCATGTTAACAATGGTGGAAGAAGCTTTTTCACACCACAAGGTTTGTTCCTCAAGCTTTTGAGTGAAAAGGAATGGTTAGAATTGAATATGGGATCGAGATAAGAAGAAATCATGCATTGATTTGTGATTTCCACCATTAAATCAAGGTGAACGAAGGTCAAGAAGCTTACCAACAGGTTGGGGGTCATCCTCCTGTTGCTCCTAGCTCCCTTGGTCGTTTTTGCAAGCAAAGAGAAGAAGTGGATTCGAAAAAGCCTTTGGTTTGAGTTGTAAAGCGTGTTTTTATAAAAAAATCAATGAGAGAGAAAATGCCTTATAAAAATCTTTTAATTCCAAAATCGGTGCCACTTCTCCCCCCTCAATTCCTTGCATGCAAAGATATCTTCCTCACCTTCGAATTCCCTTCCATTATCTATGAATTAAGGGAAAAGAAATTAAGCACCTTAACCCATATAATATTATTATCCATAAGTTAGTGGATATTTCTTTTTATTTTCTTAATGTGAGTGGGTTCTCCACTCACGTAGATATTTTCTTTGCCTTTGCAAGGCACAAGGACGTTCATACTTGAGAAAATTCAACCATCTCGTTTTTGGTTGAAGGCCCTTCAATTATTTTATTTATTTTTTCATTAAATTGAATTAAGGTTTCAATTATGCTTAAATCTTGATTATTTTAATATCAAGATTCTCTCTCCTTTAAAGTGATACAAATGAGACACCCCTCTCATTTTATTGCCTCTACAAGATGCCAAGAATATTAGGGACCTTTTTTTTTGAAGTGAAAATTTGTATATTGAACCATGGGTTTTGGGTAAATTGCACATTACACCAAAACTAGGTTTTAATGCACAAACATTGCTTTATCAGCTCTTTCTTGGTACTCAGGCTTGGGGTAGCCATACCTCTACATCATCTTCATTCTCATGATGCTTCAACACATGAGGAACATCTTATCATGTAACATTTGCAATTTAACCCCTCAACTTGGGTAATTTGCACTTTAGTCCAACACAAGCAAAACATTATTTTCAATATTATTCAAAATGGACTAAAATTGAAATATAAGTTCCTCTTGAGCCTTAATTAATTTTCAAAAGATAATATCAAGCACATAATTACCTTTCTTAAACAAAACACCTAGGGTTAAAGCATAACCCAGGTCAGGGATGTTACACTACCTATTGTTTCTAAACCATTTCCTCCTATTTGCATATTATGTGATAATAGAGTAGCCATTGATAAGGCTAAGCAATCTAAAGGCAACCCGTGTAAGCACTTTATGAGATTAAGATATGAAGATGTGAGAGATCATATCACCCGAGGGGTCATATCTATAGAGTATGTGAAATCCACAATGAATACTACAAGTCCACTTACTAAGGGTCTAGCTAGAAAGCTAGTACTCAATTCGTCGAGGGGGATGAGTCTTTTGTCCATAGATTAAACATTACAGTGGTAACCCTAACGGTCCAAAACTGGAGATCCCATGAGGATTGGTTCAAAGGGACAACTAAGTTGTCATGTTATGCGGAAGCACACATTGGAGTTTTACTCCTTGACCCTCCCTATTGCGCTAGTGCTTCGATTCTATCTGAGTAGAGAAAGAGTTTTGCTCTGAATGGGTTCAAGGTCATTTATTGGTAAGGTATGCACCAGACATGATATCCTTAGAGATCCCTACTATTTGAGTGTAACCTGAGAGTCGAGGTTTATATGAGTTGGGTATACTCACTAGAACACTCATGAAACAAGATTTTTGTGAAGGCCATTTATGTGCAACACCAATACAAACTCGTTCTAGTATCTGCATTATGATTGTTTGATTTACTAAGGTCTGAATCAGGGAGTCTGGCTCAAGATGTAGTTCACCACATCTCTCCGGATTGAAGTGAGTGATTCTAGGCAATGTTTCAAAGCCACAAGCTACCAATGCTGAAAAACATAGTAATGTCACAAATTTTATTATTTATTGAATTTATGAAAAGAATTATGGAACTGTGGGGTGATATTGTATTTCCTATTCCAGAATTCCATATTTCTAGCCCAATAGTTAGCACATATTGGTTTCTTCAAAACCTCACAACTCCTTATAAGGGGTAGTGGTCCCCTAGAGGTCAGGACCTCTCAAGGGCATGGAAATTTATGACTGATTGGCTAGTAGCCTTATGTATTTCTAGGAATAAAATAATAACACACACGCACACACGTTCATTCGTTTGTTCGCTCGCTCAACTTGCCCCACCTTGCTCATCCCATCCTGGCCCGGTTCGGTGAGTGCATGTGTGGATTTATCTTTTTTGCGAAACAATTTATTTTATTTTATTTTGTTTGTAAAATGACATTTTTGTTTTCTGTGTTGCGTCGTTTGAACTCCACTCAACAGTGTTTAAGACACACCAATAAACCTCTCTTGACTACCCATTAAGTCGGTCATTAAATGCGATGTTAATGACGCACGTTGAAGAGATCAACGGGTGCGGGAAGTTACACGGGAGGCTAAGACACACTCCATATAAGGAGGCATCCGCTCTCATTTGAAAAACATTGTAGACACAGTGCATACCAGCAATACAGAGAGACTTGAGAAAAACTACAGCCATACAGAGAGTTCTTATTCCTCCCTTTTCTCCAACTGCAATAAGCATGTTCCTCCCGAACACCATCCCATTTTTCTTTTGTCAAATGCCGACAAGACTTCATGATGTTGTCTTTGCTATTTGTGACCAAGGGATAAAGATGGAGTTCAACACATCACTCTCTCTTGCACCGAGTGGATGCCAAAACTGTGTGCAAAAATGCAAATGCACGCGTCGAGTAATATAAGCATTTGTGAGGCCCGAGTCAAACTTAGGGAGACGTAGTCTCAGTGACTACTACTAACTACAGTATGATTAGCTAACCCGGTTGAAAATGTTGAATTGAATTTTAAAAAAACAAAAGAAAATTAAGAGAAAATGAAAATGGTTGATTCGAATATGGTTGAATTCCTTTGGGTTACCAGTTTCACCACAGGGTCTCGTCGTATATTGTTTCTACCGAATTAATGTAAATTCCTACTCCTAACCTAGATAGAAAGCCTGTAGCTAGAATTGCTCGCTTCTACAAAATCTACAGGAAAGATGAACTTGTCTATTGTGACTAGCACATCCTCGCATATACCCTGTGGCTTCACAATTGATCCATCAGCCAACTCAATTGTCATGGAGGTTTTGTTGGCTTCTTCAATCCCAAATTTTGAAAAGTAACAAGAGGCATGAGGTTAATGCTTTCCCCCGAGTCAAATTGTGCTTTTGGGAATTGTTTTCCACCTATAGAACATGGGATGTAGAAACATCATGGATCCTTCCTCTTTCTTGGCAGCTTTCCTTGAATAATAGAACTCACCGGTTCATCAACACACCAAACATATGTATCTTTGATCCGTCGTTTCTAGTTGATGATGTCTTTCATGAATCTTCCATATGCAGGGATTTTCTCTATAGCCTACACCAGTGGGATGTTGATCTGGAGCTTTTGGAAGATCTCAAGAAATTTCCTAAAGTGTCTTTTCTCTTTCCTCGGCTTCAGACTATCTGGGAATGGCACACTTGGCTTCTCTATGCGCTTGTGCAGTGGAACATAAGGAACTTTGAGGGTCTCCTCCCCTAAGCTTGCTTCAACACCACCTTCTGAGATAGAATTTGGCACATCTTCTGTGGATGGCACGACTTGTGGCTACTTCTCCTTGTTTGTGGGTGTCTCCTTGTTTATTGTGGCTGCTCCACTACGAAGTAGAGCCTTCACCTGCTCTTCCTTGTGTGGTGTTGTGCACCCTCCTGGTAGTCCATACAAACTACGAGGGTATGGAACTTTGGGGACATATTCCATATCTAACTATATGATGTTCTGCTCAGGTATCTCCTCAATAGGGGGCACTAGCTCCTTTCTGATTGGGATATATTTAACATGTTGATGTTGTTGAGCAGGTGCAGCATTCCCAGTAGGTTCCTTCTAAATGAGCTTCTTCATGGAATCCATCTCTTCCACAATTTGAGAAATTTGATATTGCATGCTTTGTATCTGTGCCCCATGGCTTTGAAGAACCTGTTGCGTCTGTCCCATGAACAACTCATTTTACTTGAGCAGTTTCTTGAGCATCTCATTGGTATTATCTTCTTCATTGTTTATGTACCCATGTTGTAACGACTGATAATCAAATCATTACTGATTAAGCGGAATTAAACATTAGCAGCGGATTGCTGAAAATCACTAAAAATGAGAACCATTTACAAAGAGATCCAAACATTGGAAAACTCTTTCATTGAGAACCAATGTATAACATTTACATCCTGGTTCATAAGTACATAACTTGTACCATCTCTTCTCGAGGATTACAAACATCAACTTCCCTATTAATATTATATACAGACAGCATAAGAACCTCGAGGCATCAAGCTAAAATCTCATATCGATTCATTAAAAGCACTAACTACTAACTCCGAGGACCTGAGAGTACAGAGATGACACATAGGACTACTATTTATATGACTTGACAAACAGGATCTCCACCTAAGATCTCAATGATGTCCCTGCTGATAATGTCCTTTCTCTGCTATGGGGATTTTGTTTCCTTGTCCGCGTCCACCTAAAAATGTTGGATCCCACGGGGGTGAGACAATTTGTAAATTTCCCCAGTGAGAGATATAACTCTCTGCCAAAACATTATTATTGTAGTTTATTAGAATAAAGTCTGAGTAGGAGTTATTATATATTAATAGTAGTATTAATCATTGTATGAACAGAATATGATAATCTCCCTTCTTAAGGAGGACATTGCATCTACCCATTTATAATCTATCTGCTTTGTAAAGAATGTAAAGAGATATAAATAACATCTATCAACTAGAGATGCATAAAAGAAATGTAACATCAGCTAGTAAATTTCTGTATTCAATCCTTAAGCAAACACGCTATATGGATGATTACATTTTACAATCACACTTATGCCCTGAGGAGATGAGGTATACCGCTCAAACTCCAACCGACCATTGCGAAGTTGAAATCGGTACCATACAAGGTCAATGGAAGAGCCGGCTTCCAAGACCTCCCACATCTCGGTCAGTGCGAGACCACATGCAGGCCATCTTGTGTCTCTGCTACATAGCTTGCCAGGGTATAGTGGCATCTTCACAATAGAGTTACAGTGGTTGTTGTACTCTCTTCGCAATTGAGAGGTTTCATGTTTACCTCCATCGATCTAGCATTAATATTATTAGGAGATGTGTATTGCATCTATCCCAATCATCAGGAGATTCGTGATACATCCATCCCGGTACAAATAATGAAGGATTGAGAGGTTTAATGTTTACCTTCCATCAACTCCCTCATTAGGACGTAAGGATATGTTTTCCCATCAATCCCCACATATTCAAAAATATGCATTCCGGGTTTTGCTGCGGAGTAACCCGTTTCACCATCAGTAAATACTGACACTAATGGATCTATGGTCAGGGTTCTACATGATATGATTTCACTTGATTAATTAAGTACATTAGTATATTCTTGTACCATCAGTCAAGTTCTCAAACAGGAATTATTATGACAATTGTTACAAAGAAACATGTACTATTGTCATCAATTACTTCTCAGTCTTTATAAGACATTGGGATCTTAGTCCCTAATTTCATTACTTGAAAGTTCACATCTCTCAACAACATCATTATCATACTTATCAAATATGGGTATTCATACCCTCAGTTCATCACTAATCATTGTTACCAACTATTAGGTAACTATTACCTCTAGGCCCTCAGACCGAGGTATACATGATACTTGTTACACAAGCATCTCACATGGCTCACAAGGCCATAAAGTGTCTTGTCACCTTTCACAAGGCAACAGCTTGTTCATATGGCTCACAAGGCCAATCAACATCTATATCAAATAATCATCATAGCTCATATTTGGCTATGCTTATCATATCATGATACATGTATGGTTGATACACACGATAACAGCCATAAAAATCACTTATCACATCATGTGATACAATAGTAACACCACCATTCCTTTATCAGGATTAGGGTTTACTATCAAATAGGATTTTCCATTCCATTACCCAATTTAGGGTTAGGATTTCCCATTTCACATTAATTTGGGTTTCATGTTTATATTATCTGTCCAACCCTAATTTATTGTTACATTCCTCTAGGAGCATTCAATAATATTATAAGTATTTACTCATGTTCATTACTTTCATCATATATGATTAATAATTATCAATTCAAGGTATGAGTTCATCTCTCAACCTTACCATGGTATGTTTATATCATACTCTTAACCCCTTTCTCATAGTATGTTAGTCAACACTTATCAAAGTGCATTGAGTTCATTACATCTTCATTGTAACAATTTACATAACACACACTTCTTGTGTTTCTTATCCAAGTATATTGGATTTGAGGTGCATCAAGGTATATCGACCCTGAAATGCTAAATGTGATATCTATCATGTCTTGATGCATCACTTTTATTCTCATTTCCATCTTACTTAAGTTAATCAACTGACCTTGTATTAAGATATTTCCCTCTTAATACTTTAACCACTAACCTATCACCTTTATCATGTAGTGCATAGGTCACACATTTGAATTTGTACAACTATCTTTAATGATACAGACTTATCTCAAGTTAAGGCATTGCTTGCTATAAGGTTACCTATAATCAATCACTTTAGGTACTTCCCTTATCAGTGTAATAATCACTATTCCATTATTAGGATTAGGTCTCCAATACCATCACCCTTTATTAGGGTTTAGGGTTTCACACACTATCATACTTCATTAGGGTTAGGATTGCATATAGCATCACCCTTCATTAGTCTTTCTCATCACATTGCCCATAATTAGGGTTTATTATTCATCCCAACTAGGGTTTCTCATGGCATCACCCTCAATTAGGGTTTCTCATATGACTTTACCCAAAATTAGGGTTTCATGAAGTATCTTCTCAAATTAGGGTTTTTCATGATGTTACCCTGAATTGGGATTTCCCATATTATCATCCTAGTTTAGAGTTACACCATTACCCTAGATTAGGGTTACCTCTGATATTTCCCTAAATTAGGGTTAGGGCTCAACAACCTTCTTGATTAGGGTTTCATAATCTCTTTATTAAGGATCATAGCCTAATTGCATAATTATTCAAATTGAAGCTGATAAGGCTTGACCTTTACATGATTATTATACATGTATGAATTCCTCTCTCTTTCATCCTCTCTAGGATGTCTACTACTCGAACCTTGATTAGATTGAGTCTACTCTTTATTCAAATTCATGCATTTAGGGTTAGCATGATGTATTGAATTATTGCATCATTATACATTAATGATTAATCCCATTAAGTGTACCAATCATTTAGGCGCATTAGGTGTCCAAATGGTGTGATCAATTGAACCTTCAATTACATGAGGTATCCAATTGGATTTACCAAGTTGTACCTCAAATTATTTTTATTACTTAGACCCCAAACGGTCTTGGTCTCTCAGAACTCAAACGGTTTGAAACCGTTTGGGCAAATTTCCCTTGAAACCATTTAAGCAAGAAGTGTATTGAAACCGAATGGACTTGGGTCTCCAATCGGTTTGAGATCATTTGGACCCAAATTTTTTTGAGACCGTTTGGACCCAAACGGTCTTGAGACCATTTGGACTCAAACGGTCTTAAGACAGTTTGGTCCAAACCCTCTCAAAATCGAATGGACCAAAAAGGTCTTTCAATACTTAAACAATTCAAGGTTTCAATCAATGAACCGACTATCAATTGAATCCTTGATTCATTCCTCAATTGAACTATTAAAACATCCTTAAATTAGACCATCAATTAGGGTTTTGAAACCAATTGAACTAGGATTTATAATCAAGAAACCTTCAATTAGGGTTTTGAAATCGAGGAACCTTCAATGATTAACATTGTGGAACCGATTCAATTGAAATCAATGAATCATCATCAAATTATGGTTTGACCTGACCTCAAACGGTCTTGAGGTCGTTTGGATGACCTCCAAATGGTATTGAGACCGCTTTCCCCATCCCATCATTAAAATTTGAGAAATTCAATTAAGGTTTAGATCACTAGATTGATCATCAAATTAGTTATTGATTGCATTTCAATTTGATATCTCTGGATCTTCAAATACTCAACCATACTCAACCCTAGACCTCCAAACGGTATTTGTTGACCTCCAAATGGTCTTGAGACCATTTGGGTGATCTCCAAACGGTCTTGAGACCGTTTGGGTTAATCAACCCAAAGTTTTATATCAACCAATTGCAATTTCAACACTTAACCCGATTAGGGTTTGGTAATTGATTAACTTTCAACTGATGAACCCTTTGGAACTAATCAATTGAATTTAATGGGTCATAAACCATCAACATCGGTCTATAAGCTCCAAATGATCAACCATTGCAAATGGTCAACCACTCCAAATGGTTTGAAACCGTTTGGTTTCTAACGGTTTGTTGAAACCGGTTAACCAATTTCAATGAAATTGATTGGTTTCCAACTTTTGAAACTGTTTTCCTAGGATATTTTTGAGGTGTGTGCTTAGGATGATGTCATCATCATCAAGCTACGATCGTTCATATTTTTTTGTAATTTTCATGGTGGTTCTATTGATTTGATCAAGTGAATTTCAAGAAGAACAAATGATCAACAATTGATAAGGAATTGAATGCAATAACAATAGTAAGGGTTCAAGTTATAAAACCCGCCTCCAATTGAGCTTCAAAGCTTCAATATCACGTCAACAATGGTTGATGAAACTCCTTTCACTATCCTAAGTCTCGTCCTCAAGCTTTGAGTGAATAGGAATGGTTAGAATTGAAGTTGGGATCGAGATAAGAAGAAATCATGCATTGATTATCGATTTCCACCATGCAATCAAGGTGAAAGGAAGTCAAGAAGCTTACCAACAGGTTGGGAGTAGTCCTACTGTTGATCCCAGCTCCCTTGGTAGTTTTTTCAAGTAATAAGTGAAAGTGCTTTCGAAATTACCCATTCAACTCATGGATAAAGGAGCATATATATGAATTTTATGGAAAATTCATTTAAGAGAGAGAAAGTAGGGATTATCTCCTCCATTTCCTTGCCACTTGCTCCCTTCCCTTACTTGGTTATGAGGATATATTCTTTGCCTCTTATTCCTCTCAATTATCTATGTTTTAAAGAAAAGCAAATTAAGCACCTTAAATCATATAATACTAATATCCATAAGTTAGTGGATATATCTTTTTCTTTTCTTAATGTGAGTGGGTTCTCCACTCACGTAGATATTTCCATTGCCTTTGCAAGGCACAAGGACGTCCACACTTGTTGATTTTCAACCAACACAATTTTTGTTGAAGGACAATCCAATTAATATAATTATTTTTGCATTAAATTGAATTAGGGTTCCAATTATGCTTAAATCTTGATTATTTTAATATCAAGATTCTCTCTCCTTCAAAGTGATACAAATGAGATGCCCCTCTCATTTTATTTTCTCTACATGATGACAAGAAACATTAGGGACTTTTTTGAAGTGGTAATTTGGATATTGAACCCTAGGTTTTGGGCAAATTGCATATTATACCAAAACTAGGTTTTAATGCACAAACATTGCTTTATCAGCTCTTTCTTGGTACTCAAGCTTTTCCCAAGCCATAACTATGCATAATATTCATTCTCATGATGCTTCAACATATGAGGAACATTTAATCATGTAACATTTACAAGTTAACCCCTCAACTTGGGTAATTTGCACTTTAGTCCAAAATAAGCAAACATTGCTTCAATATTATTCAAACGGGACCAAAATTGAAACATAGGTTTCTCTTGGGCCTTAATTACTTTTCACAAGACAAAATTAAGGATCTAATTAACTTTCTTAAGCAAAAATCCCAGGGTTAAGGCATAACCCAGGTCAGGGATATTACAATTTATAAACCCCTAACAAGGATTTCGTCCCCGAAATCCCAGATAAAGGAAGACATATTTTATTCATTCATCATACTATCTAGTCTCCACATAACATTTCATTGTTATGGAGACACCATAAATCTTTGATCAATACAAAGTTATTCCACACAAGTTTATCATAGAATGGTTCACACGGGGCACATATTCCACTGTCCTTTTTATTATTAACTATGGAATTAATTCTGTGTCAGGTAACACTTTTTCTTAATTTATAGTTTCATGTGACAGATTCTTGTTTCTGAGGAGTCTCCCATGCTCCTTATTTAATATAGTATTTCACTTTCATCATGACAATTATGTTTTGTCACCCTCTTGGGACTATAAGTCTTCTCATACCTCGGTTGTGCCTTCTAATCTGCTGACGTAATACTAGGATTTCTTGTTACTAGTACCAACTATCTCATTAGTTGTACATTTTCTCATCATAAAGAGAAATTACTTATTAATTAATAATTTATTTTAAAGATATATTTAATTGTTATGTTTATGCAAAGCATAAACCCCTAACATATGATGTTCATATTATTTTATGTATAATTAAATTGATTTCATGGTTGACCATTCCAGGTATCCAACATAAACCATTTGATATTTTTCAGATACTAGAATCTCTTACCTTGGTATCTATCACATGTGTTGAAAACACATCACATATTTATCTTCCTTTCATCTTGGGACATTACTTGGTACATATATCTTCACCTTGGAACCAAAGTCCAAGATAAACTGATAATTTTCTAAGTATCCATCACATGAACATTTTTATCTTATGCACAACAAGTATCTTAAGACTTACTTAATTGCCATGTCCCCAAAAGGAAAGAAAGCAAGGGATCATATTCTTTTTATTATTTCATGAGTTTTCAACTATTCATGAATCATTTACTCTTTGTCTCATCCTAGGTTCCCTGCCCTCTGCACATGAATTTTTTTTTAAGGATGATCACATGATATTATTCCTTTCTTTGTTATTATCTAACATGTTCATGTGCATCTTATGATCTCATCACATTTCCCATTTCCTCATTATGGGAAAAGATCTTTATTGTATATACAAATTTTATCAAACAGGGATCACCTCCCTTGTTCTCATTCTTATCTTATGAGGAGTATACTTTTTACTTCCTCATACACACATACTGATATGGGATTATTTCGGATTTCTCTTTCTTATTCTTAGGATATGACACATTTTTCCATTCCATATTTCTAATTTCATGATATTCATTGGATTGTCTCAGAATGACTACTTGATCAAAGCAATCAAAAAGATAACAATCTAAGAGTTTCCATACTCACTTTATCATCAATAGTTGTATACCTGGCCAGGGTATATAAATACTGAGATTAAGTAGTATGCACTTTGTATACTATCATATTCCTTCCTTTTCATATTATCACAAGCATAAGATTTAACATTCCTGGATTTTATCCAGGCATCTCTTCTATACCTCATACTTTTTTTTGTAGAGGTAAGAACAATATGAAACATCTATAATGTTACTGTACAAAATGTAAGTCCTCCTGGGACTAATCAAAGAAAGCTCAATCAATTACTTTCTCAATTTAACTCAGGAAACCATAAAAATACATATTAGAATGACATTATTTTGTCTGACCTGTCATGATTCGTGGATGGTTCACTGCCTCAGGCTGATTCTTATCATAGAATCTTACCATTGCTGGTTGCCGACTACGCTTTCTATTATTATATATAGATGAACCAGCTTGGGACACCTGTCTTCGTCCTCGTGTGCTATCACTGGACCACTGCTTATGAGAGTCCTGCTGACTCTACTTCAGGGGTTGATTCACCATAACATTTTTGGCTGAGCAATTTCTTGCCAGATGTCCTACCTGTCTACATTGCTAGCAAATTATGGGCTTTAGATGTGGTCTAGAAGGTTCTTTACCCTTTTCGGGTAGCCATTTCCTTGGTGTACTAGATTCTGGTTGTACTGGTGATACCAAAATATTTCCCTTTTTGGAACTACTAGGCCTCTGTACCTAGATTTGGATAGGCCTTTTCTCAATTCTTCCTTTATATTCCTTTTCTAGACAATTACTTCTGATATGTCCAGGTTTCCTACACCTATGGTAGATCCTAGTTTCAGATTGTATCCTATTCCTTTCATCATTTTCTATTGCTTCAACCTGCTGGTGTTGATTACGTATCTTGTTGATGTCCAAAACATCATCATTGGGGGCTGGTAATCTAGGTTGTATTGCTAATGCTTGATCCACTATATACATCATGGTTGCCCTAAGTTTCCCAACAGTGATACCTAAAGAAGGATTTCTTATCATAGTTGGATCAGCATGAGGGTTCTCAGGCAATTGTTCCTCTCTTGCCTGATCCCATGCACCTCTTCTTGGTGCAGCATTGTTGCTTTCTGCAGCATATTCCTCATGTGACCCAGCCATCTTCAAGTTCTTCTTCTCCTATATGAGCAGAAGACACTATCAGATACACTGGAAGATACTAGAATAGACTCTACTACCTTAGTCCTATGTCTCTATAGACTCAGCAAACCTAGAGCTCTGATACCAAATATGTAACGACCGATAAACAAATCGTTACTGATTAAGCAGAATTAAACATTAGCAGCGGATTGCTGAAAATCACTAAAAATTAGAACCATTTACAAAGAGATCCAAACATAGGAAAACTCTTTCATCGAGAACCAATGTATAACATTTACATCCTGGTTCATAAGTACATAACTTGTACCATCTCTTCTCGAGGATTACAAACATCAACTGCCCTATTAACATTATATACAGACAACATAAGAACCTCGAGGCATCAAGCCAAAATCTCAGATCGATTCATTAAAAGCACTAACTACTAACTCCGAGGACCTGAGAGTACAGAGACGACACATAAGACTACTATTTATATGACTTGACAAACAATATCTCCACCTAAGATCTCAATGTTATCCCTACTGATACTGTCCTTTCTCTATTGTGGGAATTTTGTTTCCTTGTCTGCGTCCATCTAAAAATGTTGGATCCCACGGGGGTGAGACAATTTGTAAATTGCCCCAGTGAGAGATATAACTCTCCATCAAAATATTAATATTGCAGTTTATTACAATAAAGTCTGAGCAGGAGTTCTTATATATTAACAGCAGTATTAATCATTGTATGAACAGAATAAGATAATCTCCCTTCTTAAGGAGGACATTGCATCTATCCATGGTAAATTATAAATCATATATCTACTTTGCAAAGAATGTAAAGAGATATAAATAACATCTATCAACTAGAGATGCATAAAAGAAATGTAACATCAACCAGTAAATTTCCATATTCAATCCTTAAGCAAACATGTTATATGGTTGATAACATTTTACAATCACACTTATGACCTGAGGAGATGAGGTATACCGCTCATACTCCAGTCGACCATTGCGAAGTAGAAATTGGTACCATACAAGGTCAATGGAAGAGTCGGCTTCCAAGACCTCCCACATCTCGGTCAGTGCGAGACCACATGCAGGACATCTTGTGTCTCTGCTACATAGCTTGTCAGGGTATAGTGGCATCTTTGCTATAGAGTTACAGTGGCTTCTGTACTCTCTTCGCAATCGAGAGATTTCATGTTTACCTCCATCGATCCGACATTATATTATTAGGAGATGTGTACTGCATCTATCCCAATCATCGGGAGATTTGTGATACATCCATCTTGGTACAAATAATGAAGGATTGAGAGGTTTAATGTTTACCTTCCATCAATTCCCTCATTAGGACGTAAGGATATGTTCGCCCATCAACCCCCACATATTCAAAAATATGCATTCCGAGTTTTGCCACGGAGTAACCCGTTTCACCATCAGTAAATACTGACACTGATGGATCTATGGTCAGCGCTCTACATGATATGATTTCACTTGATTAATTAAGTACATTAGTATATTCTTTTAGCATCAGTCAAGTTCTCAAATAGGAATTATTATGACAATTGCTACAAAATAACCTGTACTATTATCATCAATTACATCTCAGTCTTTATAATACATTGGGATCTTAGTCCCTCATTTCATTACTTGAAAGTTCACATCTCTCAACAACATCATTATCATACTTATCAAATCTGGGTATTCATACCCTCAGTTCATCACTAATCATTGTTACCAACTATTAGGTAACTATTACCTCTAGGCCCTCAGACTGAGGTATACATGATACTTGTTACACAAGCATCTCACATGGCTCACAAGGCCATAAAGTGTCTTGTCACCTTTCACTAGGAAACAGCCTGTTCATATGGCTCACAAGGCCAATCAACATCTATATCAAATAATCATCATAGCTCATATTTGGCTATTCTTATCATATCAAGGTACCTATATGGTTGATACACACGATAACAGCCTTAAAAATCACTTCTCACAACATGTGATACAATAGTAACACCACCATTCCTTTATCAGGATTAGGGTTTACTATCAAATAGAATTTTCCATTCCATTACCCAATTTAGGCTTAGGATTTCCCATTTCACATTAATTAGGGTTTCATGTTTATATTATCTGTCCAACCCTAATTTATTGTTCCATTCCTCTAAGACCATTCAATAATATTAAAAGTATTTACTCATGATCATTACTTTCATCATATATGATTAACAATTATCAATTCAAGGTATGAGTTCATCTCTCAACCTTACCATGGTATTTTTATATCATACTCATTATCTTGGCTTAACCCCTTTCTCATAGTATGTTAGTCAACACTTATCAAAGTGCATTGAGTTCATTACATCTTCATTTTAACAATTTACATAACACACACTTCTTGTGTTTCTTATCCAAGTATATTGGATTTGAGGTGCATCAAGGTATATCGACCCTGAAATGCTAAATGTGATATCTATCATGTCTTGATGCATCACTTTTCTTCTCATTTCCATCTTACTTAAGTTAATCAACTAACCTTGTATTAAGATATTTCCCTCTTAATACTTTAACGACTAACCTATCACCTTTATCATGTAGTGCATAGGTCACCCATTTGAATTTGTACAAATATCTTTAATGATACAGACTTATCTCAAGTTAAGGCATTGCTTGCTATAAGGTTACCTATAATCAATCACTTTAGGTACTTCCCTTATCAGTGTAATAATCACTATTCCATTATTAGGATTAGGTCTCCCATACCATCACCCTTTATTAGGGTTTATGGTGTCACACACTATCATACTTCATTAGGGTTAGGATTGCATATAGCATCACCCTTCATTAGGCTTTCTCATCACATTGCTCATAATTAGGGTTTTATATTCATCCCAACTAGGGTTTCTCATGGCATCACCCTCAGGGTTTCTCATATGACTTTACCCTAAATTAGGGTTTCATGAAGTATCTTCTCAAATTAGGGTTTTTCATGATGTTACCCTGAATTGGGATTTCCCATATTATCATCCTAGTTTAGAGTTACACCATTACCCTAGATTAGGGTTACCTCTGATATTGCCCTAAATTATGGTTAGGTCTCAACAACCTTCT
The DNA here is from genome assembly GCA_963693085.1 of Alisma plantago-aquatica. Taxonomy (NCBI): domain Eukaryota; kingdom Viridiplantae; phylum Streptophyta; class Magnoliopsida; order Alismatales; family Alismataceae; genus Alisma; species Alisma plantago-aquatica. The sequence continues at coordinate 469,710,123 of OY856415.1, forward strand.
TGATTAGGGTTTCATAATCTCTTTATTAAGGATCATACCATAATTGCATAATTATTCAAATTGAATCCGATAAGGCTTGACCTTTACATGATTATTATACATGTATGAATTCCTCTCTCTTTCATCCTCTCTAGGATGTCTACTACTCGAACCTTGATTAGATTGAGTCTACTCTTTATTCAAATTCATGCATTTAGGGTTAGCATGATGTATTGAATTATTACATCATTATACATCAATGATTAATCCCATTAAGGGTACCAACCATTTAGGTACATTAGGTGTCCAAATGGTTTGATCAATTGAACCTTCAATTACATGAGGTATCCAATTGTATTGACCAAGTTGTACCTCAAATGATTTTGATTACTTAGACCCCAAACGGTCTTTGTCTCTCAGAACTCAAACGGTTTGAAACCGTTTGGGCAAATTGCCCTTGAAACCGTTTAAGCAAGAAGTGTATTGAAACCGAATGGACTTGGGTCTACAAACGGTTTGAGATCATTTGGACCCAAATGGTTTTGAGACCATTTGGACCCGAATTGTCTTGAGACCATTTGGACTCAAACGGTCTTAAGACCGTTTGGTCCAAACCCTCTCAAAACCGAATGGACCAAAAAGGTCTTTCAATACTTAAACAATTCAAGGTTTCAATCAATGAACTGACTATCAATTGAATCCTTGATTCATTCCTCAATTGAACTATTGAATCATCCTTCAATTAGACCATCAATTAGGGTTTTGAACCCAATTGAACTAGGATTTACAATCAAGAAACCTTCAATTAGGGTTTTGAAATCGAGGAACCTTCAATGATTAACATTGTGGAACCGATTCAATTGAAATCAATGAATCATCATCAAATTATGATATGACCTGACCTCAAACGGTCTTGAGGTCGTTTGGATGACCTCCAAATGGTCTTGATAATTTCAGCTCTTAACCCAATTAGGGTTTGATAATTGATTAACTTTCAATTGATGAACCCTTTGGAACTAATCAATTGTTTTTAAGGGGTCATCAACCATCAACATCAGTCTATGAGCTCAAAACGGTCGACCATTGCAAACGGTCAACCACTCCAAATGGTTTGAAACCATTTGGTTTCTAACAGTTTGTTGAAATCGTTTAACCAATTTCAATGAAACTGATTGGTTTCCAGCTTTTGAAACTGTTTTCCTAGGATATTTTTGAGGTGTGTGCTTAGGATGATGTCATCATAATCAAGCTACAATCCCTCATATTTTTCTGTAATTTTCATGGTGGTTCTATTGATTTGATCAACTGAATTTCAAGAAGAAAAAATGATCAACAATTGATAAGGAATTGAATGCAATAACAATAGTAAGGGTTCAAGTTATAAAACCCACCTCCAATTGAGCTTCAAAGCTTCAAGCTCACGTCAACAATGGTGGATGCAACTCCTTTCACTATCCCAAGGCACGTCCTCAAGCTTTGAGTGAAAAGGAATGGTTAGAATTGAAGATGGGATCAAGATAAGAAGAAATCATGCATTGATTTTCGATTTCCACCATGGAATCAAGGTGAAAGGAAGTCAAGAAGCTTACCAATAGGTTGGGGGTCGTCCTCCTGTTTCTCCCAGCTCCCTTGGTCATTTTTACAAGCAAGAAGTGAAAGTGGTTTCGAAATTACCCATTCAACTCATGGATAAAGGAGCATATATATGAATTTTATGGAAAATTCATTTAAGAGAGAGAAAGTAGGGATTATCTCCTCCATTTCCTTGCCACTTGCTCCCTTCGCTTCCTTGGTTATGAGGCTATCTTATTTGCCTCTTATTCCTCTCAATTATCTATGTTTTAAAGAAAAGCAAATTAAGCACCTTAAATCATATAATACTAATATCCATAAGTTAGTGGATATTTCTTTTTCTTTTCTTAATGTGAGTGGGTTCTCCACTCACGTAGATATTTCCATTGCCTTTGCAAGGGACAAGGACGTCCACACTTGTTGATTTTCAACCAACACAATTTTGGTTGAAGGGAAATCCAATTAATATAATTATTTTTGCATTAAATTGAATTAGGGTTCCAATTATGCTTAAATCTTGATTATTTTAATATCAAGATTCTCTCTCCTTCAAAGTGATACAAATGAGATGCCCCTCTCATTTTATTTTCTCTACATGATGACAAGAAACATTAGGGACTTTTTTGAAGTGGTAATTTGGATATTGAACCCTAGGTTTTGGGCAAATTGCATATTATACCAAAACTAGGTTTTAATGCACAAACATTGCTTTATCAGCTCTTTCTTGGTACTCAAGCTTTTCCCAAGCCATAACTATGCATAATATTCATTCTCATGATGCTTCAACATATGAGGAACATTTAATCATGTAACATTTACAAGTTAACCCCTCAACTTGGGTAATTTGCACTTTAGTCCAAAATAAGCAAACATTGCTTCAATATTATTCAAACGGGACCAAAATTGAAACATAGGTTTCTCTTGGGCCTTAATTACTTTTCACAAGACAAAATTAAGGATCTAATTAACTTTCTTAAGCAAAACTCCCAGGGTTAAGGCATAACCTAGGTCAGGGATATTACACTTGTTGCCTCATGTACTTGTCCTTTTCTGCCTCTTCTTCCTCTTCCTTCTGATATATCTTCTTAACAATCAAATCCAGCTTTTCATTCAATGCACTAATCGCCTTTAACTCTGCCACATTATTGATGTGCTCTGGGCATTCTCTCTCATTATCCCAGGATTGGTTTTTGGCCATGTTATGTAGAATCTCCTAGCACTTCGATGGCGAGTTATTAAGAAAGAAACATGTGCCTGCACTATCCAGAGTGACACGTTCATTGTGGTTGAGACCAAAGTAAAACATCTTGACTTGGTCCTCTTGATCTAACCCATGATGAGGGACTTTTTTGAGCATGTTCTGAAAATGCTCCCAAGCCTCAGAATAGGACTCAGATGCTTGATGTTTGAAATTGTGAATCTTCCGGACCATCTCATTGGTCTTCTATGGTGGGAAGTATCTTTCAAAGAAGACCTCAATCATCTGCTCCCATGTCCCAACGAATTCCTTTGGCAGGTTGTATAGCCATTCTTTTGCCTTGTCTGCCAGCGATGATGGAAATAGCTTCAGATAAATAGCTGTCTGTGGAAATTTATCCACTTTAACCATGTCACAACACTCCACAAAGTTGCTTATGTGTGCCACCGGGTCTTCATGAGTATGCCTGTGAAAGTCCTGTGACTTGACTAGTGCAATCAGCCATGGATCAATCTTGTATTATGCCACATTCACTGCCTATTTCTTGATCGGGCCCAACTGAGCAGTCAAAGAAGATGCCTTGATCTTCTCGCATATGGTCTTTTCTTCAGCTGCTGCTCTGCCACCCATTGTTGCTTTAATAGTACCTAGAAATTTCAAATGACAGTGTGTGAACCGATACTAATAATTTTAAAAAAAAAAGTAAATAAGATTTGCAATTCAGTTTGAAAGATTAAAATAAAATTATGAGAAATAAAAAGTGGCCTAGAGTGGCTGATCGTAGTACTCGTAGTGTTGAGACTTGTCGTCTCCCCGACAACGGTGCCAAAAACTTGACACGCCAAAACCGTGTGTAAAAATGTAAGTGTACGCGTCGAGTAATATAGGCCTTTGTGAGGCCCGAGTCGAACTCAGGGAGACGTAGTCTCAGTGACTACTACTAACTACGGTACGATCAGCTAAGCCGGTTGAAAATGTTGAATTGAATTTTAACAAAACAAAAGAAAATTAAGAGAAAATGAAAATGGATGATTCGAATATGGTTGAATTCCTTAGGGTTACCAGTCTCACCACAGGGTCTCGTCATATATTGTTTCTACCGAATTAATATAAATTCCTACTCCTAACTTGGATAGAAAGCATGTAGCTAGAATTGCTCGCTTCCACGATACAATTTACTACCTAAATCTAATCCAATTACATGTCTATGGTAATTTATTTCTCAGTTTAGGTGCATTATTGAAAACTCTGGGTTATTTCCACTAACCATGCATCACCTTTTCCAAGGAACGCGTAGGAAAGTGTACAAGTTATGGTTTTCTAACCTTTAATCCCCCTTCCAGAGTAATTATTGGTCTATAATCATATCGTTGGTAATCAAGTAGTGATAAGTCATTCAAATCCACACTTATATATCCAGGAATAAAGAGAAATTTATACTAAATCATGTAGAAAGTTAATGCAACGATCCCCCGGGTTACTCTCAGGTCAAAAGGAAAAGAGGGGTTTAGCCCCGCATAGTTTTCACTTGAGAACACATAGAAGGAGAGAAGAAAAATGTGGGAAACATGAAGGGGATTCGTTTAACCCCTGGAAAGAAGGTGCTCCAGATGATCCTCCTTGAGAAACGTGCATCCTGTAGTCTTTCGACAGCAGAAACGTCTGTCGGAGGTGCTCAAATTGTCTGGTTGTCGTCCTTCGGCTCCGTGCTCTCTCCCTCTCTTCTCTGGCCATTGTGCGGTGCAAAAACTCATCCCCTTTAGGTCTGGCCGTCCTCCCTTTTTGTCCTAGGTCACTTACGCTACCACATAACGTGGACCGTTGGATCGGGGTGACTGGTTTAGATTGCTGAAATACGATAGAGTTGGTGGCACCGACCTGGTGGTCGGTGTCACCGACGATATTGAGTTTTGGTCGCTCTTTAGCTGAGTCGGTACCATCGACTGGGATGTCAGTGGCACCGAGCTGATGTGAGTTTTTCCCTTCCTCTCTGATGCTATCTCGGTGGCACCGACTAGGGTGGTCAGTGCCATCGACTTGATTCGTCGATCAAGGCTTGTCTCAAATGTCATCTCGGTGGCACCGACCAGGGTGGTCGGTGGCACTGACTCCTCAAATATTTGAAATTCTTGAAAATTGACAAAGATCATGTATCAAGCCGAGAAATATATAAAATACTAAAATTATGATGAAATAAGCATAGTTTGATGCAAGCAAATTATACAAGCCAATTATATAGATTTATGCAGATATGATCAATGAATTGACTAACAAATGAATAAAAGCACGGTAAACTAGGCCTGTAATAAGAGACTCAAAACCCATACATCACTGTACCAGAGTTGGGGTTGCTGAATCTTGGAGATAGACCGCCTGAGATGCTCATGCTAGGAGCGGAGGAATCTGTCTTGAAGACAGTGTTTCACACGCCTTCATATCAAGCTTTGGAGTTTGATTTCTTAATTCTTTCACCTTTTCCTCCAAATCCATTTTACTGTGATTATTACTGCTGCATTCTGGTGGTTACTTCTTGAGAAAATCCAATTAGCATCTATCTTACAGTACCCTATATCTAATATTTTCAAGATAGATTATTTAGTTTACTGTTTTGTTTTAGATTGTATACACAATTGCATAGACAGACCAGTTCATTCTTAAATAGTTCTTAATTAGATATATCTTTTAACTATCTGTTTGAGTTTTAATGATTCAAAAATCATGTTTTCGCTTGATTATTTCACCTCTCTTCTCCCAGAATGCTTTTCTGGTTTGCACTTCCATCATTAGCAACAGAAAATGTGATGTTGCCTTACATCTCTAGGACTTGTATCTGCCATCTTACCACCAGATGAGTTTGTTCCTGTTGTAACTCCACCACAACCCACAAACCTCCTTACTGGAGAAGAATAACATGAACTTGATGTTCTTGAACATGTTGTCCCCACTCCTGTTCCAAAGGAGATTATTATCTATGTCATGGTAGGATCCTATCTGCCCTATCCAATGAACTGTATGATATATACCATAGGATCCCAACGCTCTTGAACTGTGGATGGCCTTAGACTCTAAATTTAGTCTAGAAGGTATTGGTCTTGAGCGTTATGCCTTCATTCAATGCATAACTTACAACATAGTTGATGATAAACTTGTTTCGGCTCAAGTTCTAGAGTACCAAAACTTAGTTTCTAAGTCCATGTCCAAAGGTTACAACCTTGATGAAAACTTTCAAGTATCAGGCCTCATAGAGAAACACCCTCCTTCTTGAAAGGACTTTGCCAGGACCCTTAGACATAGACAAGGGAATATGTCCAGGGCATCCTTAGTTAAATCCCTACAAACCAAGGATAGACATAGGGAACAATATAGGAAGTCTTGACCTGCTCTCAACATGGTTATAGGTGATAAAGTTAAGAAGAAACCTAACCCTTCCCATCTACATAAGAAATCTAAACCTTCCTTTGAGGGCCGAAAGCACCACCAAAATCATAGTAATAATAATAGTGATCAAGGAGAAAAATATGTCTACTTTATGTGTGATACACCTAGCCGCTTAGCAAATGTGTGTAGATTTTGCAAAGGTTAGAGAAAGCAGAATGTCCACGCATCTAAAATCCTGAAGTAAATATGATCACTGTGGGGGCGGTCCCTTCATCTTTTGTAGAAAGGTTAGAAAATCCTACCATTCTTTTTGTTGACTTATCTTTAGGTTGGTACATGGATTCTGGTGCCACCTGCCATATTTTCTTTGACCAATCCCTCTTTTCTACCTACCAGGCCGAATCCAGTAGAGTGATCAAGTGGGGAGATCATTCATCTACCATCCCGATTGTTGTCTTTGTCCTTGTAGACATAAAGCTTACTTTTGTAAACATTCTTAGACTACATGATGTCCAACATGTTCCTTCTTTTTGTATAAATTTGATTAGTCAAGTTATCTTGCAACATTCTGCTTATACCTTGTTGTTTCAAGGCAATAGAGTTGTAATTTTGAAGAATGGTTCTTATATTAGACTTGGTTACACTTGTAGTGGTCTTATAAACTATCTTTTGTTTCATGTAATGCATCTTCTATTAATGATATATCTTCTATTTTTTTAGTTTTTGAAACTAGTGATGTTTGGCATGCACATCATGGTCATGTGAAAAAATATATGATGAAACGCATGATTCATTTAGATCTGATTCCTAAGACTCATATTGATATTTATGATAGATGCCAAGTTTTTGTGCAAGCTAATCTTCCTAAAAAGACTTTTAAATCAGTACTAGACCATGATACATCTTTGCTTGAGTTAATTCATACTGATTTTTGTGATTTAAATCATGTTCTTACTCGTGATGGTATGAGATACTTTGTTACCTTTATAGATAATTTTTTTAAATATTATTCTATATTATTTCTAAAAACTAAGGATGAACAATTAGAAACATTTAGAATCTATAAAACCCAAGTAGAGAAACAAATAGAGAAGAACATTAAGAGAGTGAGGTCTGATAGAGGTGGTGAGTACACTTCTAATGAACTTAACAAGTTCTGTGAGGACCATGGCCTTATTCATGAAACCACTGCCCCATATAATCCTCAATCTAACGGAGTAGATGAGAGGATGAATAGAACATTGATTGATATGGCCAATTCAATGCTAGCAGAGTCTGGACTTAATCACAGACTGTGGGGAGAAGACCTTCATACAGCCAACTACCTTCTTAACCGTATCCCTTTTAGATACCTTGACAAAACACCCTATGAACATTGGATTAACATAAAACCTTGTTTGAAATACCTCAAAGTGTGGGGGTGTTTGGCCAAGGTTAAGATCCCTGAGAATAAGAAGAGAAAATTAGGATCTAAGATTTTTGATATTGTCTTCATAGGATATGTTGAAAACAATAATGCCAATAGATTCCTCGTAATAAAATTTGAAATCGCAGACATTAGAGTCAACTCTATACTTAAGATTAGACATATAGATGTTGTCTATTATGAAACCATATTTCCTCTTAAGGAAAAGTTTCCTAGACATGTTAGTGAAGATCATTCCTCCTCTTCTCCTAGTAAACCTCTTGTAGTTCCACCTTCTAATGAAGTAGAACAAGAACTCCTTGTAGATGAATCTTCGAGTGATCTAGTTAGGGGTGAAAGGACTAAAGTCGATAAGAACTATGGTTTGGACTTGTACACCTTCATAGTAGAAGAAGACCCGTGTACCTATTAGGATGCCATGAAATCCATAGACTCTAGCTTTTGGAAGGAAGACGTTGATAATGAGATAGAATCAATTATGAGTAATCATACTTGGATTCTTACTGAACTTCCTCCGCGATGCAAGTCTATTGGATGTAAATGAGTGGTTAGGAAGAAGATGAGGGCAGATGGTTCCATTGATAAGTTTAAGGCCAGACTAGTAGCCAAAGGATTTAGTCAAAAGGAAGGATTTGATTACTTTGACACACATGCACCAGTAACCAAAATCTCTTCCATTCGTGTCCTAGTTGCTCTAGCTACGATCCATAAGCTTGAAATCCATCAAATGGATGTCAAGAAAGCCTTCTTGAATGGAAATATTGAAGGAGAGATATATATGGATCAGCCTGAAGGCTTTGTAGCTCCTGGACAAGAGCATAAAATTTGTAGACTTGTCAAGTCCTTATATGGACTGAAACAAGCACCTAAACAGTGGAGGGATAAGCTTGATAAAATTGTTTTATCTGTTGGATTTGTTGTGAATGGATCTAATCGTTGTATTTATTCTAAAATTGGTGATGATGCCTACATTATTATGTGTTTATATGTAGATGATATCTTGTTGTTTGGATCTAATTCTGAAATTGTTGCTGAAACTAAATCTTTTCTTGCTAGCAATTTTGATATGAAAGATTTAGGACTTGTCAATGTAGTACTTGGTATTAAGTTGAGTAGATATGCTTCTGGTTATGTACTTAATCAAACTCATTATGTTGATAAAATCTTGCATAGATTTGATATGTTTGATTGTACTCCTGTTAATATACCTTATGATGCTAGTTTACATCTTGTTGTACATAAGGGTACTCCTGTGGATCAACATTGATATGCTCAAGTTATAGGAAGCTTGATGTACCTGGCTAATTGTACTAGTCCGGATATTTTTTATGCTATAAGTAGGTTGAGCAAGTACACCAGCTTCCCAAATGTGGACCACTGGAAAGCTTTGGTAAGAGTGTTTAAGTACCTTAAATTTACAACTAAGTATAGTCTCCACTACAGTAGTTTTCCACCAATGTTAGAGGGGCATACTGATGCTAACTGGATTGAAGATTCAGATGAAACCAAATCTATTAGTGGGTATGTTTTTACCTTGGAGGAGGAGCAATTTCTTGGAAATCATCCAAGCAAACTGTGAGAGCTAGATCCACAATGGAGGTTGGGTTTATTGCTATATTATTTTATCTTGTTGTCAGGCTGAATGGCTTAGAAATTTACTTATTGATCTGCCTATTGCTTCTAAACCATTTCCTCCTGTTTGCATATTATATGATAATAAAGCAGCCATTGGCAAAGCTAAGCAATCTAAAGGAAACTCAGGTAAGCACTTTATGAGATTAATATATGAAGATGTGAGAGATCATATCACCTGAGGGGTCATATCTATAGAGTATGTGAAATCCGCAATGAATATTGCAGATCTACTTACTAAGGGTCTAGCTAGAAAGCTAGTACTCAGTTTGTCAAGGAGGGTGGGTCTTCTGCCCATTGATTAACATTGCAGTGGTAACCCTACCAGTCCAAAATTGGAGATCCCATGAGGATTGGTTCAAAGGGACAACTAAGTTTTCGTGTTATGCGGAAGCACATTTTGGAGTTTTACTCTTTGGCCCTCCCTATGGTGCTAGTGATTCGGCTCTGTCTGAGTAGAGGATGAGCTTTTCTCTGAATGGGTTCAAGGCCATTTATTGGCAGGATATGCACCAGACATGATACCCTTGAAGATCCCTACTATTTGAGTGTAACCGAGAGTTAGGGTTTATGTGAGTTGGGCGTACTCGCTAGAGCACTCATGAAACAAGATTTTTGGGAAGTTTGTTTATGCACAACACTGATACGAACTCGTTCTAGTGTTTGCACTATGATTGTTTGATATACTAAGGTCTGAATCAAGGAGTCTGGTTCAAGTCGTAGTTCACCACATCTCTCCGGATTGAAGTGAGTCATTCTAGGCAATGGTACAAAATCACAAGCTATCAATGCTGAAAACATAGTTATGTCACAAATTTTGTTATTTATTGAATTTTCAAAAAGAATTATGGAACATGTGGGGGAATGTTGTATATCATGTTTCAGAATTCTAGTTTTCAGCCCAACAGTTATCCCATATTGGTTATTTCAGAACCTCACAGCTCCTTATAAGGGGAAGTTGTCCCCTAGAGGTCAGGACCTCTCAATGGCATGGGAATTTATGAATTCTTAGCTAGACTTATGTATATATTGGAATAAAATAATAACACACATGCGCGCGTTCCTTCGCTCGCTCGCTAGCCCTGCCCCGTCTGGCCCGGTTCGGTTCAGCGCGTGTGTAGATTTATCTTTTTTACGAAACAATTTATTTTATTTATTTTGTTTGTGAAACGACGTTTTTGTTTTTTGTGTTGCGTCATTTGGAGTCCATTCGATAGTGTTTAAGACACAGCAATAAACTTCTCTTGACTATCCATTAAGCCGGCCATTAAAAGCGATGTTAATGATGCACATTGGAGAGATCAACGGGTGCGGGCAGTTACCGCGGGAGGCTGAGACACACTCCATATAAGGAGACGTCCTCTCTCGTTAGAAAAACACAGTGCATACCAGCAATACAGAATAACTTGAGACACTTCGCGACGCCGTCTTTGCTGTTTGCGACCAATGACTAAAGAACGAGTTCAACACAACACTCTCACTTACACCGAGCGGCTGTACCAGAGTTGGGGTGGTTGAATCTTGGAGATAGACCGTCTGAGACGCTCATGGTAGGAGCGGCATAATCTGTTTTGAAGACAATGTTTCACATGTCTTCATCTCAAACTTTGGAGTTTGATTTCTTAAACTCTTTCACCGTTTTTTCCGAATTCATTTACTGTGATTATTATTGTTGGTGGTACACTACTTGCAAAAATCTAATTAGTATCTGTCTTACAGTACCCTATATCTAAAAACTACTACCGTTGCATGCTTCAGAATTTACAAGGTTTGTCTAAGTTGGGTAGGGGTACCGTATAATGAAAGATTTGATGTGCACTTCTAAGATGGAACTTAGCCAAATTGTTTGCAACTTTTTTTTTGTACGCATGCTTGATAATCCAATCAACTTGCTTCATGTGCTTGATCTGTGCTATCTAGTAAGCATAATTGGGGTAGGCGGTCCTCTTCCTCCACAGCGCTCACCGCTCCAATGCAATCAGTTTCGAAAATTGCCTCGTTGATCTGCTTATTGGTAGCAAATTGCATAGTTCTAACCATCGCCATGAGTTATGCCCCCATTGCACATGTGGTCGAGTATTTGCTTCCTCCTCCTCCTATCCACCTTCCGCTACTGTCTCGTAAAAACCACTGCCGACTCCGTTTTGCCAACGGCCGTGTCAGTATTAGATTTGACTTGGTTCCCAACCGGAGGAGACCACTTACCTGCTCACTGATTAGCTTTAGGTTCCTCTGCACTTAACAAAGCTTGGCGCATCAGCTCGACTTCCTTCCTCATCTGCATAATCATTTGTGACGTTGTGGTCTTGATTTCTTCCATAGCCTCCTTGTTGCAAGATTTTCAGATTTGATTACATGTTACCGAAAATAATTTATGTAATGTGGGTGGTTTGGCAAGGTAGGATTGAACCCATATTCCTTTGTATCAGCTTTACTCTTTAAGATATTTAGCTCTGCACGATTTAGCTGGCCTTCCCAAACTGGCTCACCGTGCCTACAATCATGTAGTGCATGCAATAGTATTTCCTCGTGCTCATTACATCTTGCACATTGACCTTCGTCCGTCACATGTCGGTCTTTTCTTCTGCTATTAGTAAGTAGGGCTCCCTACATGAGGATCCAAGCGAAGTTTTTAAGTCTGCCTGACACTTTAGCATTCCAGACATGATTCCAGTTCGCCAAAGACACATTGTCTTTGTTTTGTCGTATCGCTCTATAGGCTGATGTCGTAGTGAAACGTCTGTCCACAGTTTTGATCCAACTTCAAAGGTCCTCCTCGTTTATTTTTAAGGGTGCATTGATTTTCAGTATGTTGCTAATGGTCTCATATTCTAACCAGTCTTCCAGGAATCTTTTATCCCGATCTCCTTCAAGTGTATCAACGTTGCCAACTACCAAGTCCCTTGGTTCCGAAGTGACTTGCTTTTATTTTGAGAACTAGCAGAACACATACTAAGCACGTGTTGTACAATGGAATTAATCCGTTCAAAGAGAACACCAGTCTAACTTAATGTGACCCCCAATTTATAGTTTAACATTAGTAAAATTTTATTTGCTTCCCTTTCTGAGCATGTGCCGGTTGACCATTAACTCTTAGGTGACTCCCTCTAATTAGTAGCACGTGTAAAATTACTTATGCTTAAAAAAATTATGCATATAACATTCGTAATAATTTAAACACAACATGCTAAAAGATAACAACTTGACTAATTACTGAGTTGACTCTCTACAATATGTATATGTGGTTACCGCAATTTCATCTGCTCTAAAAAATTGTATAATCAATACTAACACTAACTTACAAACAACTCACTACAGAGAATAACTCGGTTAACTACCAGCTAATTCCCTCTGACATGACAAGGTTTGGGCCCTTATCTAGGACCCAAAATGGCCCCCATAACTGTCACATTTAATGTGGCGGGTGTGTATAGGGGGATTGGCCACAATGGGTTGACTATTCGACAAACATTGCCATGTGGATGGCACGTGTCCTTTGTGCCAAAGGGGAAAATAATACATAGTCCATATGCTCTTCAAGTCTACTGAGACAGGGAAGGTGTGGTTGTCTAAGCCAGTTGTTGATCTGATTCACTCTGTTACTCATCTCAATCCGATTCAGATCTTTTGGAGCTGAATAAGGTAGTTCAAGAACCTCATTTCTTTAAAGTTGTGATGATTATGTGGGGTATCTTGCAATACAGGAACCACTACGTGTTCAACGGCGGAGGCAAACTGATCAGGATCTTCACCAGGGAGACTATATCCTTCCTCAGGGATCACGAGAGCGCCCTTTTGTATGCTTATACCGCCTCCCATCCTGTGGGGATGTTGGTGGTTCCTTGCTGGCGGCCACTAAAGATGGGGTGGGGTGGATAAAGCTCAATTCAGACTTTGCAACAAAAGACCCAGATTGGTGTACGATAGGCATGGTCCTGAGTGACGTGAAAGGCAGTGTGTTGATTGTTAGAGGGCACAGAAGAATGGTTGGGTGGTCGGTTGAACTGGGCAAAGGCATGGCATTATCATAAGGTGCTTGCATGACTCTGGATGACGACTCGAATCACCTTCAAATGGAGACAGACTCCATGAGTCATCAAGGAGACTTCCTCTCCCCGGCCCCTCATTGACCTGTGGAAGCCCGACACAGTAGGAGTAAGGTAAATCAAGTGTGCAACACATTAGTTTCAGCACAAACTATGTCATACATAAATTCTAGTTTTATTCGTCCCTGTGAGGATTCCAACCTGAGACCTCTGTCTGCGTTCACGGTCTGATCACCAGTGAGCTACACCCTTGTAGGCAATGGAGACAGACTCCATGATCCTCTACTCGGTGGTGGCTACTCCACACAGTAGATTAGATTACATGGGTTTGATCGTGGATGATATTCTACAGCTGACATCTTGTTTCTCTTCTATTTTCTTTTCGCATGTTTCCATATTCTATAATAAAGTGGCGCATGAAGCTCCTCTCCAGCACTAGGAGGTGACTTCTATTGCACTAGAGAAGAGGGGAATATCCCCCCTCTCATTTAGATGCTTGTAAGTGCCAATTTGGTGAGTTAATGAACAAGAACTTAGTGTTGTAAAAAAAACTCCCTCCAACATGTAATTTTGTCATTACTAAATTTACACATATTCCCCTTCTTAGATGTGTGTCTATTGACGGATAGTACAACAAACAATTTACATACAACCTATTCAAAGAGAACAACTCAATTAACTTTTATATGATTCCCTCCAACCTATAATGTGGGATTTTAGAGTTATATTTGTTCCCAAAAAAATATAGGTAAGTAAGTACACGGATATGTTAGACCACCAAGATGACAGACAAACTGCTGAAGTATGTAACAAACTGGTGAACCACGCAAATGTGCTTCTAAAACACACAGACAAAACTCAAAAATATAATAAGCAAGTACATAGACTTATGAAACTTGGATAAATATGGATGTGATTGAATCAATTTATTAAAAAAAAGCTAAGAAGAACAACACATTGGTCAATGAGCTAAAACTCCCCTTATAACTGAGCATATAGATAAAATTGAATAACAAACAAAGATGTTATACACAATCTAATAGGATAGTAATTAAATTGTAATCTTACATGGATATTAAGCAAGTGTTATACGTATATATAGTGTTTGTAATATACTACACAAAAACTAATACCTTGAAAAAAAAGAATTAACAAACTTATCAGCTTCTGGAAACATCAGAATAAAATGAGTTGAAAAATTAGACTATGAGAGGTAACACATACTAATCATCGATACACTAGTAAACAAGACATGCGAAGTTGGGTGAGAAGTTGCTATACTTATGTAGAGTTTGACCAGGAGTTTGGTCAGTCATCGCTCTGGTGCAGTGAGATGAATCGCCATGTGATTTTTCTTCAATGGAAACATGACATCTGCAAATGATGTCCATCACTGCATTAAATGTAAAAAATAGTACAAAACATCAGTAGTTGGAAACCTGACGTTTGGTAACAACATTGACAAACTGACCGCTCAGCCCGATAATATTTAATCATTGCATGAACAATCGCCACTGCTTTGCTAAATGAAGCATTAAACATGTTAACTCTTCTTTATCTCTAACCCGATAAATAAATCAGAATGTGGTGTGAGCTATTTGCGCTGCTTTCTCAGTGCACCCCACACTACTTTATTTTATTTTTCTTTTTGTTCATGTCATTTTGGCCATTTCATACACAAATCACAATGCTCAATTGGATGGATTTTGTTGAAATACAATCATCAGTGCCAAATTTGATTTTTAAGTTAATGTGTATGACAACATAACACTTGACTCTGAACTCGACTCAGTTCCGACTAAAAAAATTAACTTTAAATTAATGAGAAATTATTTGTGTATTATTTCAAAAGTCTATCTTTTTTTTTCAAAAATCATTTTTCTTCACAAGATGTCTTACAAAAATACCTTGATAGAAGTATAGACAATAAATTGGATTGTCTATTATTTTTTGATGACAATGTCTATGGATCTAAAAACAAAATTGTAAGATGTAGATGATGGTAGCATAAGGTTACTATCATTAACGTGTTGAAGGTGGTGCAAAAGAGAGGTTGTGTAATTATTATGTACTCCAAAGGTATCAAAAGCAAAAGACAAAAAATGGTGATTTGTCATACATGATGTACCATGCTTTTGTACTCTTTATGTAGAGGCATCACCACCAATCTGGCATGCTTTAAAGTTACTTGAAAGAACAACAGTTAGGGAAGAGACTCTGATGAGGTCAACACATATGAGCTTGCCATCTGTCGAATCAAATAATAAGATATCAACATGACCTCGGGAGTGGACAGCATCACGTCGTGTGCCAAGAAAGGCTACATGAGCCTCATTTTGGACCTTTAATCCATCTCACTAGACAAGGTCAAAAAGTATCTCTAACTAAATTATCTATGTTAATTGATCTAGTAAGTCTATGTGCTTACATGTAGGAGGAAATCCATTGGTCGTTAATCGAGTTTCTCTCTTGGTCGACTATATATAAATTAATGTATGCCAATGTAGTATCTTGACTTAAATTTTGTATTTTTTTTGATGGCATGCTAGGTTGGAGTGAGTCAGCCAGCGTTATATTTCAACATCTTTATTGTGTGCTCATAAGTCTATTCAGTATGTGTGTTCCAGCTACATATCTTTGTGCTAATTATTTTAGTCTGTTTGTGTGCTTACATATTAAAGGGAGTTAAGTCAATGCTAATTGAGTATTTTCTATCATGGTGGATTGTATCTTATTTATCTATAATAAAGGTAGGTGACGTGCTTGTGTGTCTGCTTTTCACGTGCATGTGTGCTTGCTTTTCCAGCAGCTAGCGTGCCTTCTTGGCATGCATTTTATATTTTTTTCTTTTGACATTTCTAATAAGGCAGCTGACATGTCTACGTGCTTGCTTTTCCAACAGCTAGGGTGTCTGCTTGGCACACAGTTCATATTTGTTTTCTTTTTACAG
Source organism: Alisma plantago-aquatica (assembly GCA_963693085.1). Classification (NCBI taxonomy): domain Eukaryota; kingdom Viridiplantae; phylum Streptophyta; class Magnoliopsida; order Alismatales; family Alismataceae; genus Alisma; species Alisma plantago-aquatica. The sequence continues at coordinate 469,726,304 of OY856415.1, forward strand.
TTCTAATCTATGTAATGATTGCCACCTTTTTTTTAATTGTTTATTAGGAAATAGTAGGTTGGGAGCATTATCTGATGGGCAATCGTGTGTGTCGCGTCTTAAATGTGATGTGTCACCATATATACTTTGTAAGAAACTTTTTATTATTATTTAAAATTAACTACACTTTTATCTTTTCTTTTTAAAATATTATATTGTATAATGAGACTCACCAATACTATATAAGAAAGGTCTTGGGGCAGAATAAATTGTTTCCATTATTTTTTAGAATTACAAACCGCTATGTGTGTGTACATTATACTTTTGTCTTTTCTTTTAAAATTTTATATTGTATAAGGAGGCGCATCTACTATAATAAGAAGCCATGTAGGAAGTTGAATGCAATTTTTTTCTATTATTTTTTGGAATTACAAATAGGTCCATGTATGTGTACACTACACTTTTGTATGTGTGCCTACTTTTCACGTGTCTATGTGTGTTAGAACCCCAATTTTTGGGTTCATATGGTTCGAAATGTAATTTCCCTGATAAATGTATGATTATGGGAATTGTATGATTTAAGTGTATTGAGTGGATTTCCTTTGTTATATTTTTTGTGTGCATGTGATTTCGTGGATCATAATATATTAATGATCCCAATGTGATTAAAATAAAAAGAAGAAATCAAATATTGCTTTATTAAGAAGGAAATTTGAGATAATGATGAAAATATAAGAAATATGTGGAAATATGTATAATAAAATCATCATGGATGATATTTCAAGTCCGCATGGTTTCTAATGGTAAAATGAATCCAAATAAATAATATAAAAGAAGATGAGAGAGAAAATATGCATGAATTATGCCTTAATAAGTAATAACTTGCATATGAAGAAAAGTCTCTCATACTTTCGCATTTTAGTCCCAAACTTTTCACATAAGTATTTTAAGTAATTATGGACTTTACTATAAAATTTGGGATTAAAAGGATAAACGGTTTGGGAGATATGAATTTTGTAAGTTTCCTAAAGTGTAAAGGATAACATCAAATGTCACAATTCTATTCTGACTTGTGTTCATATACTTTCATTTATGGCATTTGGGTATCAACTAAGTATTATGGATAATAAATTTATAAAATGTATCAATAAAATATAAAGAGATGGAAAGATATGAGTTATGTCTCGTGGGCATCACAGTGACTCCCTCCTTAATTAATCAACAATTTAACAAATGTTAATATGTTAAGAAAAGGAAACGAAATTGGCAACTTGCTATTGATTAGAATAGGAAACTAACCTTGAAGAGACAAATCCTATTAGAATGATCCTATATGGATTAGTATATATATGTAGGTCTCCATACTTCTCGTGGGACACCTTCTACCATCATTGTTACCCTTCTCCTACGCCTAGGGTTTTCTCGGTGACAGGATACTTGTCTACCCAACTGCCTAAAGGAGACAGCGGGCAAGCCGCTACATATTTTTGTAGTTTGTAACCATGGTTACAAGGAAGGGGCGAGGAGCTTCATGATATCTCTTGAAGGTAGACATCAACTACGATCATGAATCTCATGCAAGAAAGTTTGAGAAGCTCCAACGTTGCCTCATCCAGAGATCAGCGAGACCAGCTGATGGAGACCGAGAACACTGGATACCCAGGGCCTTGTCTCCAACTCCTATCACAACTAGAGGGACTGTAGGAGAAAGGAGTACAGTTGCGGATAGGTCTAGGTTTCACGGGATGAGTCAAAGATGCCATGGCCTCCCCTAACAGGCAGCGTCGTGATCGGTGCGAGACCAACGGAAGAAGGTGAAAGGGGGGTCTGTGAAGGGTGGTGCAGGTAGATGAATGAAGAAGAAGCAGTGAGTGACGAGGAGACTATCAAGAGATCTCACCAGCATCCCCTAGGAAGAGGCACCATGTCTCACCGTCGAGCGGCAGGCACGGGACCGTAGGTGCCGGCAGCGGCGTGAGGACGGCTGCATCTGTACGTCGTGTGCGGAAGCGCCACTTTGTGTGAGGAAGAATAGTTGTCTATCTAGAGTTTGGGTGATAGCTTGGTCATACATAGTGGTATTGGTTGTTTGCGTTGTAAGGGTGGTGACGTTTCTTGCTAGTTGACCGCTGATCAGGCACCTATCGGAGCAACGAGCGGAGAGGGTCGCGCCCAGCGTGAGGTGGAAAGGGGATTTGTAAGGCCCCTAAACTTGCTTAATGAGTTGAATAAGCTTAATTATCATAATTGAATTCTTATAACCCTAAACCAACCTTGTGATATTCTTTTAAATTATATTACAAGCTTAAGTTTCAAATTTGGTCCAATTTGGACACTGTTTGAGCAAGTTATGAATTTTTATGCACACTTTGAACTTTTCTGCAATTTACCCGATTGAGGGATTTTCGTTGCAATTTGTCACATAAATTATGTTCCTTATATGCTATATTATCATTCTTGAGTTTTTTTTATCCATGGGGTTCCTATTTGAGCCATTGTTTGAAGGTGTTTTCCTCAAGGGTATTTTAGGGTTTACCCCTTCATGGATGAACTACCTTTAGTAGCTATCAACTATTGAATTATGTGATTGGCTGGGAAATTTGAAAAATGAAAGATAAGAAGGTCTATATGGACAGTGTGGGAGCTTCTTGTGTTTGTGCTTGTATATTCTAAATAGTTTAAGGCCATAGACACATGGGGAAGCTACTTTTACACCTCATGCTTGCTTCCATCCTTATCCATGGGCTATATTTACCTCTTCCTTGCCCAAGTACAAAACTATGCCTTCTTTTCTCTCTCATCTAACCTGGAGAAACGACTCCACTCTGTTTTTATGTGGAACCAAGTGCTCTAAGGCAGAATACAACCTCCTTTTTGGAGAAGAAGATCTACTAGAGCTCCATCTAGCCCTACCTAGGGTTTCCAAGGTCATCTTCTAGGGATTTTGACCAAGGCAAGTTATTTTCTTCCTTCCTTCTTCGTTTGTCTTGATCTTCTCCTTCCTTATACCTTTCTCCAGGTCGGAACCCTGCTTTTCCATGGTATAATTTGCTCTAAAGCTCTAAAACCCTACCTTTCTTGCTCCTTATGCTTAGGGTTTGCTCATTTGATGAAGAAAGGTACTAGGTGGACGAGTTCACAGCTTATGCTTGGATTTTCTACCCTACCTACTCGATATTTCTTTTGTGTGGGATTTCATATTCTCATTAGTGGTAAGTTTTATAACATGCTCCACATTTATTACTTATCATAAGCTTTCTAGATCATGTTCTTGCTTGAAAATGATGATCCATGCACTAAAAAGCTATGCTTGACTTGGATTTCGATTTGTATAATGTTCCCTATTCTTATTTCAGTTCTATATGAACCTGTGATCATGTGTATGTTATTCCTAAGGTATAATATGTCTTGTAACAGGTTGGTTTGGTAACCTATGGTGCTAAGAACCTATCAACCAATGGTCAATTTTAGGGTTTTAAGCTGATTTCTTTTATAAACCCATGACTCGATGATGGTACCATATCAATAACTCTATGGTGTTGTCTTCATGACAACTGATGGTCGAGATCAAACATGTAAGATGATGGTGAAAACCTATGGTCACCCCCTTAGGTCAGTTTTTGGATCAATTAGAAGTTTAATGATCAACCATTAAGTACCCTACTGATGTGATCAATCAATGATGACATTAGCTTAATATTTGATGTTGATTAATGAAAATAGTGTTGATCTAACCACCTATGGTGATTTAATTGTCACTAATGATTGTGGATCAGGTCTCTACAACCTATGTTGAGTTAAGCATTGTAGTTGTAGCATCAATTAAGCCTTAGACCAATGGTTTCTTGGGTCACCTGATGCAATGGTCGGATATATACTGTAATTGATGGTTTTAACATATTAACTTGACCCAATGGTCAAGATAATGTTTATTCCTCCAGTAAAGTGGAATGATGGCTAATGTAATATTTTGGTCCTAATAATGTGATTTAGATGGTTTCCTTTATATGACAACTTAAGGAGCTTATTTGTTGACAATGGATGGCTTATTTTAACTGAACAGTCCATTATGGGTTTTACCCTACTCTCAATAGAACGTTTTGTGTTGTTAATCAAGGGATGTCTAGGGTTAGATGGTGACTCTTTATAGAGCACAAATGAAGGACTTCATAGGTGGTTTATCTAAGGTGTTCACTTATGTAAACAACCAATGGTCTTACCTTTTAAACATCTAATGGTTCTGGGTGGCATAGTGGTATGGAGATATGGGTTGAAAGATGATGGAACAAATGGAGGGTTACCCTTAATAAGGTAGTTTTACCTGTTCACTCATATGAATAGAAGGGATGATAAACATATTGTGTTGATATGTAACCCTAATGAGGTATAGCTTTATATGCCTAGCTTTAATATAACTAAATGATGGTAATTGGGTATGAATAGTCCTTGAATGACTAATACAATCATGGAGAACTATGTTACTGTTGTTGAAACCCCAGTATGCTATAACCCAATGGTTACACCTTGATTTATGTGTGGGTTCATACTTGAGAATAGTATGGAATGTGATGGTGATGCTTCACCTTATGCATCCATGATCCAATGGGGACGTCGTGAGTTAGGGTTTGGGTATAAGTGTTGATTAGTAACATTCATATAATTTATCATGTTGAACCTAACTCTAATGCAAATAGATAAAGATGAGTATTCGTGTTTAACATTCTTATATGATGGAATGCTGGTGGAATAACCTCCTTAATATGATCATAACCTTAATATGTCAATTGGTGGTTATCATAGCCACATGGTTGATACTTTCTTGTGCTGAACATGTGCATTATGAATATGATGAGGGTTAATCATATCTAGATTCCTTGCATGTTGATGTAATAAAGGAATGTTATTAATGTTAATATAACCCTGCTATGATTGTTTATGAATATCTCCTAGCTCATTAATGCAATATTGTGTTGATCTAATGTATTATATGTAAGTGATGTTGTTGAGCCTTGTTATAAGGCACACAAAGATAATCATGATCTTATAGGGAATAATATGATGGTCTTAATGACCTTTGGGCATGGTTGAGCCCTGAATGAGGTGTAATCCTCTTATGTTGGTAAGGGTTGATACCATGTGCTATTGTGAAAAGGATTTATATCTTGTGATAGTATGATGACTAGTGTGGTCTCCTGAATGGCAAGTGAATAGTACCATGTGATGATGATACGAGAAATTATGTTCCACGTGTTTTATATCTTTTCAAGTTTTGATATTTATATGCTTGCTAGAAGTGAATTAGGGTTTGTATGTCCACTTGTTTGATGCAGCCTTAATTCACCCAATTGGCATAACTAATCAAGTGCAACTCTAATGATGTAGTACCCTATGTCGTAGAGCCATCTTCAGTGTCAAAACTTGCTGGATGGTGAAACAAGTATTCCTAAGGGAAACTCGAAGCGCATATTGTTGAGTATGTGGGGGTGGCAGGTTGAGGATATATCCTTGTCATCCATAATGCAGATTGTGGAGGTTGGATATGGTCATGCCTCATACATCTGATGTGATTGAGAATGGTTGTGGTCGTGTCTCGGTGATTATAACATGATGTGATTAGAGGACAACTGTGGTTGTAACTCGGTGATTGGGTTTCTATACCCTAGTTTCTAGTGCCATGACCTGTACTAAGGGTGATCTAGTGGTTAGAATCTTGACTATATGTCGTTGTGGTGGTAGCTTTGACTGATATGTCGCTGCCTTTTTACTCGTATTGACCGGGGGGAGAGATCTTAGGAAACTGACTCTCCTAGATCTTGTACAGAACCGAATAGCCCTTCACAGGGGTCGGTTGGACTTTGAATGGTACGATTCAAATTCCCCAGGGCGTAATAAAAGATGTAATACAGCCATGTAGCATATTTTTTTTAGGGTTATACATGACGTTTTACATTGGATGATAACCCTTGTTTGTTATCTTTACATAACGATGATGCTTAGTGCAATTAAGAGATAGTAAATATACTTATGTTGTGAATATGCTTAAGATTGTAGATGCATACATATGGTAGCCATGCTTATGTTGATAACTATACTGCTACTTCTAATTATAATCATGATGCTAGATATCTCATGTTGTTAGTTATGTTTAACATGCTAGCCATGCCTTTGTAACTAGAGATGCATATAATGCTAATGATGATTATCCAGATAGTTGTGCTTATGTTGTTAGCTCTTCTTATGAATTTGAGATGTTCAACCAATTAGACATGCTCATGTTGTTAGCTATGCTTATGTTGTAAGACTTATTCATAATGCTAGAGATTCTATGTTACTAGACTTTCCCATGATGCTAGATATGCATATGCTACTGAATTGCTTAAATTGTCAACAAGATAAAGGATGATAGTCTAGCTCATGATGATAGTTATTGTCTGCTCCTTCATGTATTTTGTTAATCATCAGTACTGTTGAGCTTATTTGTTATATCTGATTAAACGAATTAACTGTTTAATTACTTAAAAATGTTGTAATCAATAAACGTTGCTGGAGGTTATATCTCTTGCTGGGACATGGGTCTCACCCTTGTGGTTCGCCACATTTTTTTAGGTAATTGGAAGTGATGAAAACAAACACGTGACAGCAAAGAGGAGCTGTATTAATGAATCTTTGAGAAAGTTGATTAGATGTTTAGTGTGTCCTAGAGTCGTCCATGTACTCTCAGGTCCAAGCAGAAATAGTTTGTATATGGTGTTTCAAACAAATTGAACTTTTGTTAGCATGTTAATGCTTATTTGTGTGGCATATATGAATATTTTTCTCCGGTGTATATATGTTGTGGCTAAGGTAATAGAACAATTGTATCAAATTCTTGGCATAGTATGGATATAAGAAAGATGTTGGGCTCTTATGCAAATGTTTCAGAGCGAGTGCTGACGTTGAAATCGGTTTTAATTTACCCATATTTTTTGGGTATGTGATTAATTAGTGATTGATTGTGCGTTATGTTTTGAGTAATCTCGTTTAGTATAACGGGTTCTCACAAGTTGGTATCAGAGCATTAGTTTCATCGAGTCTATAGGGACACTAGGATTTAGGACTAGGATGATGTCAAAATTAGGAATATGACATAAATATATGGTGCATACTGCCTAATCTCAGTATTTGGGTGCACTGGCCAGGTATTCAATTATTGATGAAAAGGTAAGTATGGAACTCTTAGATTGTTATCTTTCTGATTACTCTGATCAAGTAGTCATTTTGAGACAATCTAAAGAGCATAACGAATAAGAAATCATGGTGTGAATATCTCAATCCTACCTAAAAGAAGATGAGAATTACATCATTATCTATCAAAACTTGAATGTTTGGTAACTATAAGAGAAAGATACAACACCATGAAATCTAAATCTGAATACAAATAAGGAAAAGAGGAGTTCTTGAAGATGTGATTCAATAAGATAATAAAGTAAAAGACAGATAAGTCTATGCTTATAAAGTAAAAGACAGATAACTCCTATAACAAGTACAAAATGAGAAGATAAATGGGAACAATGACAAAGGAATAAGGTGGAACCTGAGTTAATCTCATACCAACCTATGTGTGTAAGAAAGTGTTAATGTAAAATCAGCATGGCGTGTGAAAGAAATTAAGGGAGATGATCCATGTTTAATGAATAAAATGTGGGATATGATGATTTACTTGTTGATAAGTGGTTGAAAAACATAATTAAATAATACGACATACCCAAGTGTGATAAATAGTCATCAAAGAAGAGGGAATGAGATATGTAAATCATGATGATTCCTATGCTAATGGCAAGGAACCCGAAATGAAAAAGGTAACATGATACATAAGAAGTTGTAACCTGCATAATGAAAATAGAATTGATTACCTTTTTGCTAGTGACCCTTGAAAAATGTTGCTATGATGTGGGAAGTGTGTTTCCCTTTGTGTCTTTCCTTTTCGGGGCATACCTTTCAAGTGGATCATTGCCACTTGGTATGTGTGGATTCGTTGTAAACATGAGGGTGGGTAGCTTATTATAGAATAAGGTTGTTTGGACTATGGTTCCAAGATCATAAATTTTGTGATGATTTTGCTTTTGAGCCTTCCAATAATTAGGAAGACTCCTCTTATATGTCTTGATATTTCTTATGTTGGTAAAAGAGGATGAGATAATGATGTGAGTTCCTTATAGCACATGAGGTGGATACCAAGGTAATCAATCTTAGTATCCAAGATGTATCAACAATATGAGAAATATGTGAAGGTTGGATATATTTATTAAATGAACATTCCAAGTGTTCCTCTCCCTTAGAGAGAGAAAGTGAGTTGATGATGACCCTTTAAATGTTGTTTGGAAAAAAAAAAGTGATTCTATAATGTTGTGTATGGTTCCGTGATAGCTGGGCAAGACCAATATCAAGGACAGATGGTTTGTTGGTCAATATATATGTGATACTGTGTTCCTTTAAGATAAACCTATTTTCAAATATCAATGCATAAGAGTTAGATTTATTGACACAAGTTACATGACCATAATGAGTTTAGAGTCGTGTCCTTTAGACTAACCAATGTACAAATAGAATTTATGAATAGGAGGAACAGAATGTTCCAGACATGTCATACAAGTTATATCAAGCTTTGAATGATGACATGTCAAAATATTTCAAATATGGTCAAAAATATGATCAATATTTCTTCAAAAACCTTAGGGTTGCTGAAGCAACAATAGCTATGAGATAAGTTGAAGAAGAGTGAGATGGGGTTGATTAAATGTCATTATGGGATCATGATATGTCTACTAAGTAGGTTGTGTAAATACTAGTAAGGGGAAGATAGTGTTGTTGTTTCACCCCTAACAAGGTTGACTAGGAATGATGTTTCCTTTTATGGAATGACAGGTTCCAGCATCATCATTTCTTTTGATGATGAAAAAGAACTGACAAGTGTTCCAGTATCAGTGTATCTAGAAAAGAAAAAAAGGATGGATACATCACCTTTTTTTATGCTTCAAGGAATGGTATGGGACACATGCCATGATTGGTAAAAAGCTAGCAAGTATGAATTTTGAGTAGTGTGTTGATACAATAGATATAAATTTTGGATGATAGCCAGAATTTACAGTTGAACATTACTACTATAGTTGTACAGATGACACAACAAGTTTCTATGTTCAATATTTGCAAATGTCTTCTTATGTGGGGGGTTTTGGGTTGACCCAAGATGAGATATGTATGAATGATGTGAAATCACCATTATATGCAAGTAACCATGTGAAGGTAATAGGATGAGGTGCAGAGGAAGTACCCATCTTTGTTTACCTTGGATTTTGGGGGCAAAATCTCTGTTAGGGGTTTATAGTTGTAAGGCCCCTAAACTTGCTTAATGAGTTGAATAAGCTTAATTATCATAATAGAATTCTTATAACCCTAATATAACCTTGTGATATGCTTTGAAATCATATGACAAGCTTACGTTTCAAATTTGGTCCAATTTGGACACTGTTTGAGCAAGTTATGCATTTTTATGTACATTTTGGACTTTTCTACAATTTACCCAATTGAGGGGTTTTATTTGCACTTTGTCACATACATTATGTTCCTTAGATGTTATATTATCATTATTGAGTTTTTTGAGCCATGGGGCTTCTATTTGAGCCATTGTTTGAAGGTGTTTTCCTCAAGGGTATTTTAGGGTTTACCCCTTCATGGATGAGCTACCTTTAGTAGCTATCAACTAATGAATTATGTGATTGGCTGGGAAATTTGACAAAGGAAAGCTAAACAGGTATATATGGACGGTGGGGGATCTTCTTGTGCGTGTGCTTGTATATTCTTAATAGTTTAAGTCCATAGACACATGGGGAAGCTACTTTTACACCTCATGCTTGCTTCCATCCTTATCCATGGGCTATATTTACCTCTTCCTTGCCTAAGTACGAAACTATGCTTGCTTTCTCTTTCCTCTAACCAGGAACAATGACTCCACTTTGTTTTTTTATGTAATCCAGTGCTCTAAGGTATAATACAACCTCCTTTTTGGAGAAGAAGGTCTCCTAGTGCTCCATCTAGCCCTACCTAGGGTTTCCAAGGTCATCTTCTAGGGATTTTGACCAAGGAAAGTTATTTTATTCCTTCCTTCTCCGTTTCTATTTCTCTTCTCCTTCCTTAGACCTTCCTCCATGTCGGAACCCTACTGTTCTATGGTAGAATTTGCTCTAAAGTTTTAAAACCCTACCTTTCTTACTCCTTATGCTTAGGGTTTGCTCATTTGATGAAGAAAGGTGCTAGGTGGACGAGTTCACAGCTTATGCTTAGATTTTCTACCCTGCCTTCTCCAGATTTCTTCTATGTGGGGTTTCATATTCTCATTAGAGGCAAGTTTTATAACTTTCTCCATGTTTATTACTTATCATAAGCCTTCTAGATCATATTCTTGCTTGAAAATGATGATCCGTGCACTAAAAAGCTATGCTTGACTTGGATTTTGATTTTATAATGCTCCCTATTCTTATTTCAGTTATATATGAACCAGTGATCATGTGTATGTTATTCCTAAGGTATAATATGACTTGGATCAGGTTGGTTTGACAACCTATGGTGCTAAGCACCTATCAACCAATGGTCAATTTTAGGGTTTTAAACTGATTTCTTTTATAAACCCATGACCCGATGATGATACCATTGCAACAACTCTATGGTGTTGTCTTCATGACAACTGATGGTCGAGATCAAAGGTGTCAAATAATAGTGAAAACCTATGTTCACCCCCTTAGGTCATGTTTTGGATCAATTATAAGTTTAATGATCAACCATTAAGTACCCTATTGATGTTCTCAATCAAGGATGACATTAGCTTAATATTTGATGTTGATTGATGAATATAGTGTTGATCTAACCACCTATGGTGATTTAATGGTAACTAATGATGGTGTAATAGGTCTCTACAACCTATGTTGAGTTAAGCATTGTAGTTGTAGCATCAATTAAGCCTTAGACCAATGGTTTCTTGGGCCACTTGATGCAATGGTCGAATCTATACTGTAATTAATGGTTTTAACATATGAACTTGACCCAATGGTCAAGATAATGTTTATTCCTCCAATAAAGTGGAATTATGGCTCCTAATAATGTGATTTAGATGGTTTCCTTTATATGATCAACTTAAGGAGCTTACTTGTTGACAATGGATGGCTTATTTTAACTGAACAGTCCATTGTGGGTTTTACCCTACTCTCAATAGAACTTTTTGTGTTTTTAATCAAGGGATGTCTAGGGTTATATGGTGAGTCTTTCTAGAGAACAAATTAAGGACTTCATAGGTTGTTTATCCAAGGTGCTTACTTATGTAAACAACCAATGGTCTTACCTTTTAAACATCTAATGGTTCTGGGTGACGTAGTGATATGGAGATATGGGTTGAAAGATGATGGAACAAATGGAGGGTTACCCTTAATAAGGTAGTTTTACCTATTCACTCATATGAATATAAGGGATGATAACAATATTGTGTTTATATGTAACCCTAATGAGATATAGCTTTATATACCCAGCTTTAAGATAACTAAATGATGGTAATTGGGTATGAATAGTCCTTGAATGACTAATACAATCATGGAGTATTGTGTTACTGTTGTTGAAACCCTAGTATGCTATAACCCAATGGTTACACCTTGATTTATGTGTGGGTTCATACTTGAGAATAGTATGGAATGTGATGGTGATGCTTCACCTTATGCATCCATGATCCAATGGGGATGTCGTGAGTTAGGGTTTGGGTATAAGTGTTGATTAGTAACATTGATATAATTTATCATGTTGAACCTAACTCTAATGCAAATAGGTAAAGATGAGTATTCATGTTTAACATTCTTATATGATCGAATGATGGTGGAATAACCTCCTTAATATGATCATAACCTTAATATGTAATTGGTGGTTATCATAGCCACATGGTTGATACTTTCTTATGCTAAACATGTGCATTATAAATATGATGAGGGTTAATCATATCTAGATTCCTTGCATGTTGATGTAATAAAGGAATGTTCTTAATGTTAAAATAACCCTGCTATGATTGTTTATGAATATCTCCTAGCTCATTAATGCAATATTGTGTTGATCTGATGTATTATATGTAAGTGATGTTGTTGAGCCTTGTTATAAGGCATGCAAAGATAATGATGATCTTGTAGGGAATAATATGATGGTCTTAAAGACCTTTGGGCATGGTTGAGCCCTGAATGAGGTGTAATCCTCTTATGTTAGTAAGGGTTGATACCCTATGATATTGTGAAAAGGATTTATATCTTGTGATAGTATGATGACTAGTGTGGTCTCATGAATGGCCAGTGAATAGTACCATGTGATGATGAGATGAGAAATTATGTTTCACACATTTTATATCTTTTCAAGTTTTGATATTTATATGCTTCCTAGAAGTGAATTTGGGTTTGTATGTCCACTTGTTTGATGCAGCCTTAATTCACCCAATTAGCATAACTAATCAAGTGCAACTCTAATCATGTAGTGCCCTGTGCCGTAGAGATTTTTTGTCACACCCCGATCTCACACTAACCACTAATTATGAGATTAGGGCGCGACGGAGGGATTATCACATAAACAAATCACTGAGAACTTTTTTTTTCTTTTAAAATCTCGTAATGATATCCGGATTATTGCTGTAAACTAAAACATAATAAACTATTGCGGAAGCATTTCAATTAAACTGGCTAGAGAACATAAACAGAGTTTACAACATGTAACATTGTTTAACAAAAAGTAAAACATAACAATTAATTTACATCTTTTACACATTCGCCATACATACTCTCTCTCACCCACACCATGTCCCAAGGACCGAGGGGAAAGGACTAAGAGACCACTATCTAACTAACTACATATACCTTCTATTGACTAGGTGACCGGCCTAAATCGCGCGTCCTAAAATTGGAGGCGTATTTGAGGTAGTCGAGCCATCGCATTTATAACCCGAATCCTTCTAGGCCCCCACAACTTTGTTTACGGGGTGGAAGTAGTCATACGGGGTCGAACACAGGGACAAGGTGGGTTGTGTTGACGACTCTGAATCGACACTCTACACTCCGGTAGGTATAAAGAGATATTAAAATTCCCCTAAGGGAACAACAAGATGTCACGATTAAATCAAATAAAACTATCCCCAACTGGAGCTACAAGAAAGATTTAGATTTTGTCATTTAGCAGTTTTTAGGAATTTTCATGCAACAGAAAATAGAAAGATAAACTGCAGTTTAAGGCGTAATGCAAGGGATAAGACTTCAGTAAGACAAGCGGTAGCAGTAACACCCGGCACCCCTCCTCTCAGAGCGGGTGCCTCTAACCAAGCTTCAACACCCCTCTCGAGGTTGTTGTTCTCAAGTTAGAGTGGAATGATACTAAAACAACTCCGTTCCGGACACTCTTGTACTCCAGAATCGGACCGAACACTAGAGCCACAACCCAACTCTCGAAGTAGTTGCGACGGGAAAGACGATTTGGTAGCTAGCGAAACGCGATCCAAAACATGCAAGCTAGAGTTCAGATATCCAACACAGCAGTTACCCAATCATAAGGCATCAAGCATTAAACAAATTGCAATTAAGCATTTCTATTTCCATAAGCAATTAAGGGTCTTAATACAATGCTGAAGTAAAGAATTTAAATAACAGAATTAAAGATAGATGTCGCCTTCTTAATGTAGAAGGGCGACAGACTACTACTACTCCCAGCCCGATACCGTCCAGGGACCTATCCCGGTACAGCCGTGTCGGGCGGCACGAACTCTCGAACGGCACGCCTGACGAACGACTATATCGTTCGAAGACCCTGGCCGATACGCTCATGTCGGGCGGCACGCCCTCTCAGGCGGCACGCCTGACGGGGAGAGCGTATCGGTTCCGGTATCGTGTCGGCCAAGGATTTACATATACTACTGTCGGGCATTGCTGTCAGGCACTCGTGTCGCGTATCTACATCGGCCGATATCGGCCCTTAGTGTCGTCTGGTACGTCCTAGGTGAACCGATCCCCTCCCTCTCGGGATGAGGAAGAGCTCACCTAGTGTCGCCCGGTACGAGCACTGGGGCACGATACGGTTGCTCTCGTACTTCTCTCACAGATAGCTCAAGTCCCCAACTGTCCGAACGGTGAACTGGCCAGCCGTCCCAACCTATCCAACCTGTCTTTTCGGCTTCCTGTAGCTGTTATTTATAGTCAGCTGGTTGGTGAGAAAACATGGTGCTCGAAGCGCCACGTACCCTTATACGCCGGTCGATGGATGTGGATGGCCGATACAGGCATATCTCGGCGCGAGGTGCTGGCTATTGGTCACGTGATGGGTGGCACGCCTGCCGGTGGGTGGTCGTGTCGCTCGTCGAGCTGGGTCGTCGAGCGGCTTTGGCTCCCTGTCGGGTAGAAGGTGTGTCGGCCGGCACGTCCCTTTCGCAAGGTGCCCTTCTCCATCGATCATTCTTGTGTCGCCCAGCCCCTGTCGGGCTGGGTTGTATTGGGCGTCAGGAAGGTCGAGGCGGGCTTAGACTTATTGTGGGCCGGAACCGGTCTTATTGCACAAAAACGAGGAAAACTCTGTAGAAGATCGGAAAAATTGGAATAAGAGCGTTGCTTGGCCAATTATTGCGAAAATGCTAATAAGATAGAGGAAAATAGCAGAAAAGGGTAGTTTTGATAACAGAATAAAGGGAAAAACGTCACAAAATTTGGTGTTATCAACTCCCCCAAACTTAGCTTTTTGATTGTCCTCAATCAGTATTTAAACTAAACTTTGTGTTACTTCTTCTTGCACAGCAAAACTTTAAGGCTAAAGGGTAGCACAAGATTTGTGATGTCTTGGAGGTAATGCTGTCTTAAAGCGAATAAAAGACCTTGCCCTACTTGCCTTATTATTTAAGTAAAATATTTCTTCTCCACAGCTACAGTGAGACTTTGGTGTATGATTCCGAAGTTAGCTTCCACACCAAACAGCTTCATTTTAAGGGTAGAAAGTTGTGTATAGGGTAGGCTAAGGCTTTTTGGGTTTTTCTTCTTGTTTCCCATCAGTCCATCCAGGTAAGGGTCCGTTAACGGGCAAGTGGTCCCTACAGTCCAAGCCAGTTGGCTTTAGAGCAGTGATTTCACATCCTACGTACCACTGCCCCGGATCTACCATGCCTAAAGATGGGTACTTTTGGAAAACAAGGGTGTATATATATTTTTTTCTTTTCTTTTATCGGGCACAACTCTCATACTTTTATTCACGCTCATAAGGCTTCTTTCTCTTTTTGGGATTTTTTCTGGGTAAGGGAAAACAAAAGGGATATCTGCTATTTGGGCAGCTTTTTCCTTCTCCATACTCGTCTCTTAGCTGTTTGCGAGATTATTATTTTTCGAAAATTTTTGGATGGCAAGGCACAATCTTTTGTTTGTCTGAGACAACATTATCAGAAAGATATGACAGGACTTGTAACTCGTTAAATATACAGAAAGTAAACTTTGCAAGAAGTCACAATAGGTTTTTATTATTAAAGCAACTTTGTACATATGCATAGGGGCAGAAATTTGCAAAGGAAAGATTTTTGTAAATTTTTATATGGCATACATGCATACATCAGATATACAGGAAGTTGTAAGAGCACATCAGGTAAAAGAGAATGAATATCGTAGAAAGCTTGAAGTGATAAAATTTTTATACCTCCCTCACTGGCATACCCCCAAACTTACTTTCTACTCTGTCCCAGAGTAGAGAAGAAAGCAAAAGTGAGGTAAAGCTTAGCCAGTGAGGGTTAGCTTTCTGATGTGCTACAAAAATGCTCCTGTGAAGTTGCAGCATGCCATTGGGAGGTTGCCTAGTGGGTTCGCTTTGGCGATGTAGCGGTTGAGCTGGAGTGAAACCCTCAAAATTCACTTCTAGCCCCCCTTCCTTCACATCTCTGTTGTTAACATAAACAAAGGGACTTATTATCCGTCCCTAGTTTAGTTCCCAGGAGTGTGTAGTCAGGGTGGGCCCTCTCCCTTAAGAGGGCGGAACCAGGGTGCCTCGAACTTGTTCGGAGGCCTTGGTTTCCGCACTCATAGCTAGGCGACTCGCTATTGGAGCTACCAAATCAAGAGGAATCTTCCCTTTCATTGTTGTTGCCGTTTCTGCCCGATAGTTGTTGCTGATCCCTGCGCCGTGCTTGCTAGCGCGGTATGTGGTTTGCTCCATACGAGCCATACCTGTTATTTAAAATTTATTTATTCACCCGTTAGGCAAGAAAGATGAAAAGAAAGAAAACTTATTAAAACTGGGCGATAAGTGATCGGACGACACGATGTTGTCGCGCGATAAGGCTCGACGCCCAACACAGGTTTGTCGGGCGATTCGAGATCACATGAAGCGAAAACATGACATCGCCGTGAGAAGCATGACGCCCGATACGAAACATCGGGAAAACACTATCGACCGCCGTTACGCACGAAAGCATGTCGGGCGATAGAAAACATGCAGGACAAGCGAACCCGATAAGCGTCTCGATAAGAGATATTGGCATCGGGCGACAGGGTTATCGGCCGATAAACGTGTCGGTCTACGAGCCTATCAGGCGACAAGCCATGTCGTTTGGTAAGAAAACAACAAGCCGGCCGATACGCCCCACACGATGCAAAACTTGTGTCGGGCGAGAGATAACGTGCCGGGCAAAAGGCGTGTCGGGCTATACCTTTGCTCTCAGGAGGCATCGCCCGATACTAGGGTGAAGGCAAGATGGCTGACACACGAGCAAAAGGGGATGATCACTGCATGCATTTCCGGTGGCAAAAGAAAGAAAATGATAGCTAGCCCGTCACGAAGAAACCTCCACGTTATTTATAGAGAACCCAGCTGGGGGTAAAACGTGCAAAACATGGCGCGCGTCGGGCGTTTTAGTCATGCTATTCCCGAGACGCGAAGTCCCATCGGCCAGTCCAAGGGTCATCCGCTGCCCTTGCGATGCCCGGGGCGAGGCTGCCCGATACAAGCGGTTCTGCGCCCAGCTGGTCGACACGGTAGAAAAGCTGGCGGTTAAAAGGCCAAAACTAAACCTGCGTGAAGTAAAAGGCCATTGCAGGGTAAAACATCATTGGTATAGAGAAGGATCTCCTACCTCAGATGGTATTACTCCTCAATGCTCTGCAAAACACAGCGACGGCCCATAAAACAAAAAGAGTCAGCACACGTGTGCATGTACTGACTTGGGCCTTATTACAGTCCATAATGGTTGTTTTTACAAAGAAAACAAATGTATCCTAATCTATGACTCGGGCTACCTCCCGAAGAGCGCTGAAGTTTTCATCGCCAGCTCGACCGGTGTAGGCTCTTCGGTTGTACCCACATCCAGTAAGTCAATCTCTGCTTTCCTGACAAAAGCTTCCTCCTCATAAAACCTTTTCACTCTCTGCCTGTTCACCTTGAAGATCTTAGTCGGGTCATCCTTATCGCGGAGCTCCATCATTCCTGATGGGTATATCTTTGCCACAGAAAACGGTCCCGACCATCTTGTCATAAATTTCCCAGGAAAAAGACAGATGGAGGACTTGAATAACAAGACCTTATCCCCTTCGCTCACATCCTTTCTCCTAAGGTGGGCATCATGCCACATTTTTGTTCTTTCCTTGTAGATCTTTACATTCTCGTAGGCGTGAATCCTCAGCTCTTCGAGCTCTTGAAGCTGTAAAAACCTCTTTTCTCCTGCTTTGTCTAGATCCATATTTAGGAACTTGATCGCCCAAAGGGCCTTGTGTTCTAGTTCCAAAGGCAGATGGCAGGATTTTCCGTATATAAGACGGTAGGGGGTGGTTCCAATGGGCGTCTTGTAAGCAGTACGGTAGGCCCATAATGCGTCGTCAAGTTTCATAGACCAGTCCTTCCGCGTGCGGCTGACAGTCTTTTCTAAGATCCGCTTGATCTGTCTGTTTGAGACCTCTACCTGCCCCGACGTCTGTGGGTGGTAGGGTGTAGCGATCTTATGTTTTACTCCATACTTGTGTAGGAGCGCTTCGAACTGCCTTTCTCCGAAGTGTGACCCGCCGTCGCTTATTACGGTGCGCGGTATACCGAAACGGGGAAAGATGGTCTTCTCAAAAAGCTTGATAACCGACTTGGCGTCACATGTTTGGGTGGCTACCGCCTCTACCCATTTCGACACATAATCTACTGCCACTAGTATGTATTGATACCCCTGGGATGGGGGAAACGGCCCCATGTAATCAATCCCCCAAACGTCAAATATTTCCACTTCGATCCAGCTTGCCATCGACATTTCATTCCTCCGCCCTATATTTCCCGTTGACTGGCACTCTTTGCAAACCTTTACAAATCGTGCAGCATCTTTAAATAAGGAGGGCCAGTAGAAACCTGATTGTAGTACTTTTGCCACTGTTCTTTCGCTACCCAGGTGTCCACCATAGGGGGAGGCGTGGCATCCCTTCAGGATATCAGCGGTTTCTTCTTCCGGGATGCACCTCCTGTACAAGTTGTCTGCGCATCTTCTGAACAGGAGAGGATCATCCCAGTAATAATTCTTGGCATCCGCAAATAGCTTCTTCTTTTGATTGTAGGTAATGTCAGGAGGCAGCTCTCCACAAGCAAGGAAATTGCAGATGTCTGCAAACCAAGGCAAACCTTCTTCTTGAGCTTCAGCCATCATGAGAGCTTCGTCGGCAAAGTCGTCGTTGATCTGTGGCCCTCTCTGTCTCTCAGCCACTATCCTCGATAGGCGGTCTGCAACCACGTTTTCCACGCCCTTCTTGTCGATAATTTCATGATCGAACTCTTGGAGCAACAAGGCCCATCTCAACAATCTGGGCTTTGCGTCTTTCTTTTGCATTAAGTATTTTATCGCCCCATGATCTATGTATACTTTGACCTTTGATCCGACGAGATACGACCTGAACTTGTCAAACGTGAAGACGATCGCGAGCATTTCCTTCTCGGTGGTTGTGTAGTTTACCTGTGCTTCGTCCAACGTGCGACTAGCGTAGCAAATCACATGGTGCTTTTTATCTTTCTTTTGCCCCAGGACCGCTCCCACTGTGTAGTCGCTAGCGTCGCACATTAGTTCAAAGGGAAAACCCCAATCTGGCGCTTGAAGGATAGGTGGTGATACTAAAGCATTTTTCAGGGCCTGAAAAGCACTGAGACAATCGTTAGAGAAAACAAATTCAGCATCTTTTACCAGAAGATTGGACAATGGTTTGGAAATCTTTGAGAAGTCCTCGATGAATCTTCGGTAATATCCGACGTGCCCGAGAAAGCTTCTTATCCCCGTGATGGAATTTGGTGGGGGAAGCTTAGATATAGCTTCGATTTTGCTGGTATCCACCTCGATCCCACGCCTTGAGATCTTATGCCCTAGAACGATGCCTTCCCGCACCATGAAATGACATTTTTCCCAGTTCAGGACCAGGCTATTTTTCTCACACCTTTGAAGTACTAACGACAGATTCTTCAGACAGCTATCGAAGTCCTTTCCATAGACGGAGAAGTCATCCATGAAAACTTCCACGATGTCTTCTAGAAAATCTGAGAACATTGATATCATGCATCTTTGAAAGGTGGCGGGGGCGTTGCAGAGTCCGAAGGGCATCCTTCTAAAGGCATAAGTGTCGTAAAGGCAGGTGAACGTCGTTTTCTCCTGGTCGTCGGGTAAAATGGGTACCTGGTAAAATCCTGAAAACAAAAATAATCGTGATGCGCTAATCTTTCAAGAACTTGGTCAATAAAATGTAGCGGAAAATGATCCTTTTTTGTAGCCTGATTTAGCTTTCGGTAATCAATGCACATTCGCCAACTGGTGACGGTCCTTACCGCCACCTCGTCACCCTTCTCACCCTTAACTACAGTCATTCCGCCTTTCTTGGGTACTACGTGGATCGGGCTTACCCAGTTGCTGTCGCTAATTGGGTAAATGATCTCCGCGTCCCTAAGCTTTATTACCTCTTTCTTGACGACCTCCTTGAGCATCTGATTCAGCTTCCTCTGGGGTTGGGCCAGAGGCTTGGCAGACTCATCCAAGTTGATGCGATGCATGCAAAGGGCGGGGCTAAGGCCTTTGATATCATCTACGGAATATCCTATAGCCCCCCTGTGGAGTCTTAACTCCTCAAGGAGCCGGTCCAGCTGATTGCTTGAAAGATCGGCGTTTACGATGACTGGGTTCCTCTGTTCTTCATCTAAAAATTCGTACTTCAGTCCCTCAGGTAACGCTTTTAAATCCGGCTTTGCTCTGGGTGTCTCCTCTTGAGGTTCTCCTTCAAGGGAGGCATACTTCGCAGAGTTCACCTCCTCCTCTTCTTATTGCAAGTCTTTGTCAGAAAGGTTGAAAATTTCGAGATGCTTCACGACCTCGGGATTTTTGAAGTCGAGATCCTGATAGCGTATTGCTCTCGCGAGGGGATCCACTGTCCGGATATCCTCCTCTATTTCCTCACAGAATTTATTGTAGCTATCCGCAAAACAGGCCGATTCAGACAGGGATGGACCTCTCATGATTTCCTTCATCTTAAAGTCCATGTGGCTGTTTCCAACCCTCAAGGTAATTATCCCTTTAGAGACATCAATCAGTGCCCTCCCTGTTTCCAAGAAAGGGCGTCCGAAGATGATCGGACATCTAGGATCTTCAGCTGTGTCGATGACGACGATGTCGCAAGGAATAAAGAAATCCCCGACCCTAATCGGCACATCTTCGATAATGCCAACAGGTCTTTTGAAGGAGTGATCCGCCAGTTCAATCCGCATATTGGTTCGAACTATGTCGGTCAAACCAATCCTTTGCGCGAAACTTAAGGGCGTGAGGCTGATGCTTGCCCCCAAGTCTGCTAGACCTTTCCGCTCGACATTGTCCCCGATGGCGAATGGGATTGTGAAAGCTCCGGGATCCCTTCTCTTAGTCGGCAAGCCGGGCTTTACGAAGGCAGAGGAAGTAGAGGCCAGGTACACTGTCTCTATCCTTCCTCCCCTTCTTTTCTTCATTATTAGATCTTTGAGAAACTTGGCGTATGTGGGCATCTCCTCCAAAGCGTCAAGGAAGGGGACTTCAAGATGCAGCTTCCTGATCGAGTCCATGAACCTTTCGTGCCGCTTTTTCAGATTTGCCTTGATCAGCTTGTACGGGAACGGTACCCTGGGAGCATAGGGATTCCTCCCACCAGATGGCTCATCGGACGGTCTCGGCGCAGGCTCTTGGGCTTCTGCAGGCCTACCTCCATCTCCTGCTGGAACGGCATCCTTGGGCCCTTGCTCAGGTTCCAGTAGGGCTTCATCAGCATGCTCTACCGTCTTTCCTGATCTAAGCACTGCCATTACTGTAGTTTCAGGGTGAGGGAGCATTTTTCCTGCAGGGTTCTTCATCAGAGCAGCCATCTGAGACAGCCGTTGATCGACCTCCCATTGGCGCATCTGCAGACTCGCCGTCTGGTGTTGCATGGAATTCAGAGATCCAGGGCTGGTAAGCGTCCCCTATACCAGCTGGTTGATGATGGTGTCCTGTCTTTTTATGTAGGGGGAAAGCTGACCAACCCAATTAGGCCGGGTCGATTTCTCGCTTTGGCTCTGACATTCGCCCTCAGAAAGGGGTTGCTCACAACGAGGCATGGTTGACAGTCTCAGTGTTCAGTAGATCAGAGTACCTGAAAACCGCATAAAAATCATGTTTAGAAAATTATAATTGGGGTAAAGAATAATACTTAAAGTAAAAGAAAAAAGAAAAAGAAGAAGAAGTGTTGTCAAGCCTATTTCTAAGCTTCAGGCACGGGAGTGTAGTTAGTGGATTCGGATTCGTCAACAGTGCCATTTACCTTGTCCCCGGCAACGGCGCCAGAAAGTTGACCGGCCTAAATCGCGCGTCCTAAAATTGGAGGCATATTTGAGGTAGTCGAGCCTTCGCATTTATAACCTGAATCCTTCTAGGCCCCCGCAACTTTGTTTACGGGGTCGAAGTAGTCATACGGGGTCGAACACAGGGACAAGGTGGGTTGTGTTGACGACTCTGAATCGACACTCTACACTCCGGTAGGTATAAAGAGATATTAAAATTCCCCTAAGGGAACAACAAGATGTCACGATTAAATCAAAGAAAACTATCCCCAACTGGAGCTACAAGAAAGATTTAGATTTTGTCATTTAGCAGTTTTTAGGAATTTTCATGCAACAGAAAATAGAAAGATAAACTGCAGTTTAAGGCGTAATGCAAGGGATAAGACTTCAGTAAGACAAGCGATAGCAGTAACACCCGACACCCCTCCTCTCAGAGCGGGTGCCTCTAACCAAGCTTCAACACCCCTCTCGAGGTTTCTGTTCTCAAGTTAGAGTGGAATGATACTAAAACAACTCCGTTCCGGGCACTCTCGTACTCCAGAATCGGACCGAACACTAGAGCTACAACCCAACTCTCGAAGTAGTTGCGACGGGAAAGACGATTCGGTAGCTAGCGAAATGCGATCCAAAACATGCAAGCTAGAGTTCAGATATCCAACACAACAGTTACCCAATCATAAGGCATCAAGCATTAAACAAATTGCAATTAAGCATTTCTATTTCCATAAGCAATTAAGGGTCTTAATACAATGCTGAAGTAAAGAATTTAAATAACAGAATTAAAGATAGATGTCGCCTTCTTGATGTAGAAGGGCGACAGACTACTACTACTCCCATCCCGATACCGTCCAGGGACCTATCCCGGTACAGCCGTGTCGGGCGGCACGAACTCTCGAACGGCACGCCTGACGGACGACTATATCGTTCGAAGACCCTGGCCGATACGCTCATGTCGGGCGGCACGCCCTCTCAGGCGGCACGCCTGACGGGGAGAGCGTATCGGTTTCGGTATCGTGTCGGCCAAGGATTTACATATACTACTGTCGGGCATTGCTGTCAGGCACTCGTGTCGCGTATCTACATCGGCCGATATCGGCCCTCAGTGTCGTCCGGTACAGTCCTAGGTGAACCGATCCCCTCCCTCTCGGGATGAGGAAGAGCTCACCTAGTGTCGCCCGGTACGAGCACTGGGGCACGATATGGTTGCTCTCGCACTTCTCTCGCAGATAGCTCAAGTCCCCAACTGTCTGAACGGTGAACTGGCCAGCCGTCCCGACCTATCCAACCTGTCTTTTCGGCTTCCTGTAGCTGTAATTTATAGTCAGCTGGTTGGTGAGAAAACATGGTGCTCGAAGCGCCACGTAGCTCCCTTATACGCCGGTCGATGGATGTGGATGGCCGATACAGGCATATCTCGGCGCGAGGTGCTGGCTATTGGTCACGTGATGGGCAGCACGCCTGCCGGTGGGTGGTCGTGTCGCTCGTCGAGCTGGGTCGTCGAGCGGCTTTGGCTCCCTGTCGGGTAGAAGGTGTGTCGGCCGGCACGTCCCTTTCGCAAGGTGCCCTTCTCCATCGATCATTCTTGTGTCGCTCAGCCCCTGTCGGGCTAGGTTGTATCGGGCGTCAGGAAGGTCGAGGCGGGCTTAGACTTATTGTGGGCCGGAACCGGCCTTATTGCACAAAAACGAGGAAAACTCTGTAGAAGATAGGAAAAATTGGAATAAGAGCGTTGCTTGGCCAATTATTGCGAAAATGCTAATAAGATAGAGGAAAATAGCAGAAAAGGGTAGTTTTGATAACAGAATAAAGGGCAAAAACGTCACAAAATTTGGTGTTATCACTAGGATGGTAAGATCCTTCAGATTCCTGGAACTGTCGCTGACCTGAAAATGTTTGAGTAGAGGAGTGAGCCTACTCGCTCAGTGAATAGTCTTTCATTTAACTATCACTAAACAACTCGTCAAGTTTATTAAATTGAAATTAAGCATAAGAACAATATTATACAGAGCAGTTCTAATGACATAGCAGATTTTACAGATAATAATCACATTTCTATACAACAACAAATATCGCATAACTGTAAAGCATAAAATATCAGAAACTGCATATCTTGAATAATAAAGCAATTATTGAGAACTAGCGTAGAAGTTCTAAACTCTTAACATATTAATTTTACTGTGATCCTATGTGAATGCATTTTCGTTATACCCCAAACATATGCAGCGCACTCTGTATATGAAGATCTGTAGCGAATTACGATCCCACCGTACAAGACTTAGCGACACACCCGGGAAATGCTAAGTCTGACTTCTCGTCCTGGTCTGCACAGGACTCTCAGGCTCACAAGGCCTCACTGCACTAACTCTGAGTGCTCTGGACTCCTCCCGCAACCTGTAGTGCACATTCGGAGGGTCTCTAAGTCTCTGATGCCTGGGCGTATCCCCAGGGCTGACCGGGACATTCTCTCGGATCTCCGATGCCTGGGCGTATCCCCAGGGCTGACCGGGATCCTACCTATCAGACTTTGTGTCACCGAGACATTCGGTATTTGTTGGACACGAGTCTCTGATGCCTGGGCGTATCCCCAGGGCTGACCGTTTTACCCCAAAGGTACAGACCGCGCACTGGAGTTCTACGGTGTTGGGGCACCTAAGTCTATTATAACACAATTATATCTTTCATTACTTTAGAACATACAACTGGATTAATACACTTGTTTATGAATTGTACTAATTTCAACTGTTACTGTGTCACTTAATTAAATCTATTTCAACAATTGCATTAAGCACTTTTGGTTTTTGTTGAACCAAATAAATTCTTTGATCTGATCTACACTGATCAGAAGCTGCTCTAGATCATGTATAAACATATAGAAACAACTTATGAAATAAAATTCATGTTTCGTCAAATACTGACTAAACGCCTGATAACTACTGTTATCAGTGCAAAAATGCACAGTGTTATGAAAAATTCCAACGAAGGAGTTAAATGATGATAACTAAATGAACTCCTACTCACAGCGTTTTGAACTGTCCGGGTTCGTCCGGAATTGCGTCTAGAGGCCTATTTCGAGGCGTTCCTTGTATTGCTTTCTCGGGCAATTTTTGAATCTTCTTCTATCTTGGACTTTTCCAGTATTCTGCACGGACTGACTCGTTAATAAACTGCTCTCCTTCTGTTTCGTCTTTCATTTCCACTTGAGATGCTGCTCTCCTCCTCAAGCCAGCACTAACTAGCAGTAGGTGCAAACATTAGATTAATTAAGCGCATTTCAGCTACTAAAAACCGTTAGCTATGTACTTCACAGAATATACTCCAAAAGCGATCCAATGAAATTCAAACCTCTTCATATTAGCTCTTCCTCGTGTTAGTTTAGGAATACCTATTCCACTTATAGCTTCGTGCCCCTAGGTGTGTGCCTTAGCAAGTATAAGCAATTCACTGATGGCAAATATTGCTAGCAGCCGCGCCACAAGGTACACCAGGAAAAACCCAAACGTGAACTACTAACAAGTAGCTTCATTACCAGAAAACAACATATGCAATTGTTAGAGTTGAATTCAATGACATGGGTGAATTTCTACTCACCGAGAAACGTGGCAGCTAAAATCTGTTGGATTCCGCCCAAAAGGATCTACTTCCAGGCGACGCTGGGTCATCTTCTTCAACCTTGGGTCAGTCCTGGAACAAGCCTGCTTCACGTGCAGGTGCTCCCGTACGACAGGTTGAAGACGAACCTGGTTAAGGATGAATTGAAGACTAAGGCTACGGATTTCCTGCTCCATCATCTTGGTCGAGCTCGGAGCTGATCTTCTCTTGCTCTGCCATGCGCCAAAAGGGCTCTAGGTTGGACGAGCTGCTTACAGCAGCTTCTGCTGCTTGATAGATGGGGCGTCGCCCCTGCTAATCTGAAGTGTAGGTGGCGCAATAGAGGCGAGAAGCTGCAAATTTCTGGTCCTAGCATCACAGCCAGACTCGACGACATCGATTTATGGTATTGCTCGGCCAAGAACGGCCCCTAGCCGGCCTCCAAGTCGATGCGCGGCCATAGGTCCTTGCTGAAGGTAGGCTCCGCCCTAACTGTTTGAGGTGCTGTGCACCTGGGGCGAGGAAGAAGAAAGAGGGTAGAGGAAAAAGAAGAACGGATGTGGCACCCTGGCTGGTCGGAGGTGCTGCGCACAAAATCGCCCTCAATCGCCCCTATGCTGCTGCGATCGGGCGGATAGGTTGGGCGCCGCTCTGTCGGTTGCCCTGTTTCGATCGGGAAGACAACGAAATAAAAGGGCAAAGATAGTCAGCCCACTAAAAGGGATAAGGAAAATAAATAGCCAAATGTGGGTAAATTACAATCAAGGTCCAAAGAACTAGAAAATAGAATAACTTCTGCCTCGAGGGTCCGAATCAAACGATTTTTCTTGCAACTTTTCAAGCACGAAATCCACTATGACCTCGGAGCAAGAAATCATCCTAATTGGATTGTATCACCTGATCAAAGCACTAAACACATCAGTGAGTACTTAATTCAACTTAATTAACTTAACAATCCACATTGCTATTATCATTAATTACCTCAGGTGATTCAATCTCAACCATTGAATCACATCTTAACTTATCATGATTATCCATGATGCTTAACAGAGTGCTTAGCACTAATCAAGGTGTCTCACGCTAATCGAGATATTTATTGACTAACCCTAGTATGGGTTGTAACAATCTCCCTCCCTTATAAGAATTTCGTCCCGAAATTCTTAAAAGAGAAAAGGAAATTGGTACGCACCTCAGACTTAAGATCCCACATGGCTTCTTCTAGGTTATGATTCCTCCATATAACTTTAACTAATGGTATCTCGTGATTCTTAAACTTCTTGATCCTTCGATCAATTATCTGTACTGATCCTTCAACATAGGATACATCTGGTCTGAGCTGAGCAGGTTATAGATCCACTATCTTCAACATCAATACATGAAATACATCATGTAAATTAGCCAACTCGGATGGCAAATCCAACTTATAGGTTATAAGTCAAATCCTCTCAATGATAGGATATGGGCCCATAAACCTAGGAGTCAGTTTGCCTCTCTTGGCAATCCTCAACACTCCTTTCCACGGTGAAACCTTCAGATAAATTTCATCACCAACTTGAAACTCAAGAGGTCAACGCCTCTTTTCAGCATAACTCTTCTGCCTGACTTGTGCAACTTTCAATTGTTCTCATCATATCCTCAAGAGTCTGAATGGTCCTTTCTGACTGACCATCCGTCTGCGGGTGAAAAGTTGTACTGAATCTTAACTTTGTGCCCAAAGCACAATGCAACTGATTCCAAAACATGGATGTGAACTTAGGATACCGTGAAACCTGAGTATCTCATACACGAATATCTTAGCCAACTTTGAGACATCAAAGGTTTACCTAACAGGAAGAAAGTGAGCAGATTTAGTCAATCTATCCACAATCACCCAAATCGAGTCACAACCTCTAGGTTTTTTGGGTAACCCTATCACAAAATCCATTGTGATATGTTCCCATTTCCATTCTGGTATAGGAAGAGATTGCAAGGTACCTGTAGGTTTCTGGTGTTCAGCCTTAACCTGCTGACACACACTATACCTAGCCACATACTCAGCTACATCCTTCTGCATACCTGACCACCAGTACAACTCTTTGAGATTCCTAAACATCTTAGTGTTGCCTGGATGCATAACGTACATCGATGCATGTGCTTCCTCAAAAATCTTTTCTTTTAAATCACTGTCTCGAGGTACACACGACATGTCATGCTAATACAACAAACCATCATCTGAAAACCTAAACTCTGGTCTTTTCCCCCTATCATGTCATGCATGATCTGCTGCACCTCACTGTCACTCTGCTGAAGTTCCTTGATCTGATCATAAAAAAGTAGGCTTGACTTGCATCTGTGCAATCAAACCACTCTACTCTGTCACCCCTAAGTCTAAGTTCAACCTTCACATTTCTATTAGCAGGTCTCTCTCGAAACATGCCATAGAAAATGCATCAACTGTTGAACTTGATTTTATGCTCAAAGCATCTGCTACCACATTCACCTTACTAGGATGATAATCTATGGTCACATCATAATCTTTGATCAATTCTAACCATCTGCGCTGTCTAAGATTCAGATCCTTCTGGGTGAAGATATATTTTAAGCTCTTATGATCTGTAAACACCTGACATGTCTCACCATAAAGATAGTGACGCCATGTCTTAAGATCATGAACTACATCAGTTAACTTCAGATCTTGTATCGGGTAATACTCCTTATTCTATGCTACTTACTTCTTGTTATTACTTGTAAGAATTTATTTTATAACGCACTTCACTTATATTATATTTCTCCTTTTGTTCAAAACACGCTTATTACATTTCATATTTATATCTCACTCTTTTCTCCAAGTCATTTCATATTGTTTATCTACCTTTCAGATTAACTACTTTTAAACCCTGGATTACTATCAGTGCTAGCTTACCTTTCATTAAGCAAATCTCATGATTTTGTTTTATAGAGATGCTAGTATTCAAGGTCAAATCACTGGTGATATTCCTTGAGCTACTACAACTCTAAACATTCTAGGGTTTCGTCTTTATCAATAACATAACATTATTGTGATGTGACTTTGCTTCCTTAGTTTGAAATTCAAACTTGGATCTCATAAGTTTTATTAAAGTCTTTCTTATCTTATCACTGGAATTTCCTTTCTCTTACTTGAACATTCAGATAAATTACATCCTCAATTTACCTTGCTAGGGTTTCATGCTCGTATTGTGTGCCATTATTTAATTCATTTAGACATCTCTACCTTGGTAGTTATGCAACATATATGATGCATTCATTTTCTAAATTACATTGTTGTTCTTTATTTTAGAAACAAGTTAGTTAGTCTATAGAGACTCAGAATTCAAAGGCAGTATGTATGAATGTACTAAACTTTACAATAAAGATATACATTCGATACTCTCAATTATGTCATGCAATCCTCATTCTTTAATCAAAGCCATCATTTCTAACATTTCTTTTGATTCAATCGAGTTTCTTGTCCTGATCTTGTGATTTATATTTTCATCTAATTCCTTATATACTTATTGTATATTTAACTCTTTTCTTCTATTTTCTATTTGCTTTGAAATACATAAACGTATTTTACTCTATTACATGATCCATTCCATGGTCGATTATTACGTCCTATTCATTACATACTTTTCTCATTTCTTTTCCATATTCTCATATTCAGAGTTCATATAATACTAATCATTGAATTTAATATGAACCTGATATCGTTTCCTTTTATTTCCAATTAAGGATTGCTCAAATGAGACTCCAACATTAGGCTTCTGATATCAGTTCCAGCTACTTCTTAGCTGTTCTAATCTTTCCCTTATATCTCAACATCTTAACATATATACATTCTTGCTATGATACTGGTCTATATTATCCAGAGTCTACTTTTATCGAACTGTTAATAGGAGTCATTAAATCCCAGTATCGCATCCTGCCAACCGGACCAGGCCGAACCTGTAGTCCTGAAGCCAAGAGCTACTCAGGATTAACCAACTCCTATTGATTTCCAACATGTGGAAAGAATATCCACTCAGGGAAAATGCATTTAAACATAATTTTTGGTCTGCTTAATGCAAAGAATAAAAATAATAAATGAATCGCTTCAAGACATACAATATAAAAGAATCATATTTATTCTACAAACTGAAAATCTAAATTCATACATATAAGAACAATTCTAGTGATTTTCCAATCAAATAAACAATAATAAACAATAGATGTATCACATCTTATGTTTAATCTCTTATTCCTGCATAAATTTCCGGTTTCTTAACCCTAAAATTTCTAGAGTTTCTCTCTAGCCTATCCTACCTCTGCATACCTGGCCAGGGCATCCAGAGAAGAATAGACAGAGTAGCTTGATACTGGTCAATCTAAGTACTCAGACACCTGGCCAGGGTATCTAAACACTCAGACCTTCTAGAGCTAAAGACACATCATTTCCTATTTATCTCACTTATAATTCTATCTTTCGATTCTAATGATCCCTGATGATTCAGCCTAAGCTTTCAACTTGGTCCTCGTGACCACATCATCTTCCTGCCATCTGCAATAGTATAACAGAACCCTTCCTGTTATAAAAGTGCAGTTAGAAGGAAGACACTTAAGTCCTAATCCTATTGGTCTCTTATCGTCCCCTGACCTTGACTTAGAGTATCTATGTACTCAACCTATGCTCTGATACCAAGATGTCACACCCCGATCTCACACTAACCACTAATCATGAGATTAGGGCGCGACGGAGGGATTATCACATAAACAAATCACTGAGAACTTTTTTTTCTTTTAAAACCTCGTAATGATATCCGGATTATTACTGTAAACTAAAACATAATAAACTATTGCGGAAGCATTTCAATTAAACTGGCTAGAGAACATAAACAGAGTTTACAACATGTAACATTGTTTAACAAAAAGTAAAACATAATAGTTAATTTACATCTTTTACACATTCGCCATACATACTCTCTCTCACCCACACCATGTCCCAAGGACCGAGGGGAAAGGACTAAGAGACCACTATCTAACTAACTACATATACCTTCTATTGACTAGGATGGTAAGATCCTTCAGATTCCTGGAACTGTCGCTGACCTAAAAATGTTTGAGTAGAGGAGTGAGCCTACTCGCTCAGTGAATAGTCTTTCATTTAACTATCACTAAACAACTCGTCAAGTTTATTAAATTGAAATTAAGCATAAGAACAATATTATACAGAGCAGTTCTAATGACATAGCAGATTTTACAGATAATAATCACATTTCTATACAACAACAAATATCGCATAACTGTAAAGCATAAAATATCAGAAACTGCATATCTTGAATAATAAAGCAATTATTGAGAACTAGCGTAGAAGTTATAAACTCTTAACATATTAATTTTACTGTGATCCTATGTGAATGCATTTTAGTTATGCCCCAAACATATGCAGCGCACTCTGCATATGAAGATCTATAGCGAACTACGATCCCACCGTACAAGACTTAGCGACACACCCGGGAAATGCTAAGTCTGACTTCTCGTCCTGGTCTGCACAGGACTCTCAGGCTCACAAGGCCTCACTGCACTAACTCTAAGTGCTCTGGACTCCTCCCGCAACCTGTAGTGCACAGTCGGAGGGTCTCTAAGTCTCCGATGCCTGGGCGTATCCCCAGGGCTGACCGGGACATTCTCTCGGATCTCCGATGCCTGGGCGTATCCCCAGGGCTGACCGGGATCCTACCTCTCAGACTTCGTGTCACCGAGACATTCGGTATTTGTTGGACACAAGTCTCCGATGCCTGGGCGTATCCCCAGGGCTGACCGTTTTACCCCAAAGGTACAGACCGCGCACTGGAGTTCTACGGTGTTGGGGCACCTAAGTCTATTATAACACAATTATATCTTTCATTACTTTAGAACATACAACTGGATTAATACACTTGTTTATGAATTGTACTAATTTCAAACGTTACTTTGTCAGTTAATTAAATCTATTTCAACAATTGCATTAAGCACTTTTGGTTTCCATTGAACCAAATAAATTCTTTGATCTGATCTACACTGATCAGAAGCTGCTCTAGATCATGTATAAACATATAGAAACAACTTATGAAATAAAATTCATGATTCGTCAAATACTGACTAAACGCCTGATAACTATTGTTATCAGTGCAAAAATGCACAGTGTTCTGAAAAATTTCAACGAAGGAGTTAAATGATGATAACTAAATGAACTCCTACTCACAGAGTTTTGAACTGTGCGGGTTCGTCCGGAATTGCGTCTAGAGGCCTTTTTCGAGGCGTTCCTTGTATTGCTTTCTCCGGCGATTTTTGAATCTTCTTCTATCTTGGACTTTTCCAGAATTCTGCACGGACTGACTCGTCAATAAACTGCTCTCCTTCTATTTCGTCTTTCATTTCCACTTGAGATGCTGCTCTCCTCCTCAAGCCAGCACTAACTAGCAGTAGGTGCAAACATTAGATTAATTAAGCGCATTTCAGCTACTGAAAACCGTTAGCTATGTACTTCACAGAATATACTCCAAAAGCGATCCAATGAAATTCAAACCTCTTCATATTAGCTCTTCCTCGTGTTAGTTTAGGAATACTTGTTCCACTTATAGCTTCGTGCCCCTAGGTGTGTGCCTTAGCAAGTATAAGCAATTCACTGATGGCAAATATTGCTAGCAGCCGCGCCACAAGGTACACCAGGAAAAACCCAAACGTGAACTACTAACAAGTAGCTTCATTACCAGAAAACAACATATGCAATTGTTAGAGTTGAATTCAATGACATGGGTGAATTTCTACTCACCGAGAAACGTGGCAGCTAAAATCTGTTGGATTCCGCCCAAAAGGATCTGCTTCCAGGCGACGCTGGGTCATCTTCTTCAACCTTGGGTCAGTCCTGGAACAAGCCTGCTTCACGTGCAGGTGCTGCCATACGACAGGTTGAAGACGAACCTGGTTAAGGATGAATTGAAGACTAAGGCTACGGATTTCCTGCTCCATCATCTTGGTCGAGCTCGGAGCTGATCTTCTCTTGCTCTGCCATGCGCCAAAAGGGCTCTAGGTTGGACGAGCTGCTTACAGCAGCTTCTGCTGCTTGCTAGATGGGGCGTCGCCCCTGCTAATCTGAAGCGTAGGTGGCACAATAGAGGCGAGAAGCTGCAAATTTCTGGTCCTAGCATCACAGCCAGACTCGACGACATCGATTTATGGTATTGCTCGGCCAAGAATGGCCCCTAGCCGGCCTCCAAGTCGATGCGCGGCCATAGGTCCTTGCTGAAGGTAGGCTCCGCCCTAACTGATCGAGGTGCTGCGCACCTGGGGCGAGGAAGAAGAAAGAGGGTAGAGGAAAAAGAAGAACGGAGGTGGCGCCCTGGCTGGTCGGAGGTGCTGCGCACAAAATCGCCCTCAATCGCCCCTCTGCTGCTGCGATCGGGCGGATAGGTTGGGCGCCGCTCTGTTGGTTGCCCTGTTTCGATCGGGAAGACAACGAAATAAAAGGGCAAAGATAGTCGGCCCATTAAAAGGGATAAGGAAAATAAATAGCCAAATGTGGGTAAATTACAACCAAGGTCCAAAGAACTAGAAAATAGAATAACTTCTGCCTCGAGGGTCCGAATCAAACGATTTTTCTTGCAACTTTTCAAGCACGGAATCCACTATGACCTCGGAGCAAGAAATCATCCTAATTGGATTGTATCACCTGATCAAAGCACTAAACACATCAGTGAGTACTTAATTCAACTTAATTAACTTAACAATCCACATTGCTATTATCATTAATTACCTCAGGTGATTCAATCTCAACCATTGAATCACATCTTAACTTATCATGATTATCCATGATGCTTAACAGAGTGCTTAGCACTAATCAAGGTGTCTCACGCTAATCGAGATATTTATTGACTAACCCTAGTATGGGTTGTAACATTTTTAGTGTCAGAACTTGCTGGATGGTGAAACAAGTATTCCTAAGGGAAACTCGGAGCGCATACTGTTGAGTATGTGGGGGTGATAGGTTGAGGATATATCCTTGTCTTCCATAATGCAGATTGTGGAGGTTGGCTATGGTCATGCCTCATGCATCTGATGTGATTGAGAACGATTGCGGTCGTGTCTTGGTGATTATAACATGATGTGATTAGAGGAAAACTGTGGTTGTACCTCAGTGATTGGGTTTGTATACCCTAGTTTCTAGTGTCATGACCTATACCAAGGACGAACTAGTTGTTAGCAGCTTGACTAT
This sequence comes from Alisma plantago-aquatica, assembly GCA_963693085.1. Classification (NCBI taxonomy): domain Eukaryota; kingdom Viridiplantae; phylum Streptophyta; class Magnoliopsida; order Alismatales; family Alismataceae; genus Alisma; species Alisma plantago-aquatica. The sequence continues at coordinate 469,759,947 of OY856415.1, forward strand.
ATGTCATTGTGGTGGCAGCTTTAATTGATAGGTGATTTTGATTGTTAGCTAATGATGAACAAACGAGGAATTAAAGGCAAGAATGAAATCTACGTTAACCCTAGACTAGATTAAGGCTAAGCAAGCAAGGAAAGACTAAGCTAGGTATGAAAAGGCAAATTACACTAAGGCAAGCAAGAGAAAGCAAAAGAGCAATTAAAGAGATACACTAGCATGAACAAGACAAGAGCAAAGCGAGAAGCTAACTAAGCAAGGAAAGAACTAACTAAGCTAAGAAAGCACAAAACTAGGGTTTTAAGCAATAAAGAGAGGTGTGGGTTGTTTAGGGGTATGAACTTATCACTTAAGTTGGGGGGTGACATATGAACATTATGATTCCATTTAGATTATCCAAACCAAACAACAAGTTAGAGTCTAATGAATTAACCTAAGCTACTAACTGGCCATGGATATGCTAGGTTGTGTATAGGGGAACTAGTCCCTAACACCCCCTACTACCCTTACGAGGCTCAATTGGGTTAGGGATTAGGTTCAATTCAATTAGAGTCTAATCAAGTCTAGGTTTCTAGATTAGACATTCCTAGGGCAATTAGGGGCCGAGGGTAGTAATGGGGAGGTGAAATTAGGGATTTGGACCCCAATTCCCCCACATTCTAGCCTTGAGAAGGCTCCATGCTAATTGCACTAGAATTATCTAATCTAGCTACTTCGATCTCTCACTTAGGTTTAGGGAGATTGATTAGGATGTAGGAAGATGGGAGGCAACCTAGGGATCCAAGAATTGGACCTAGGGGCAAATCCCAAAATTCACACATACAAGCAATTTGCCTAAATTCCTAGGTGATTTCACACACAAACCAACAAGTAATCCATGGAGAATGAGATATAAATAGAATATAATCATTAACAAATGAAATTACAAAGTTTACATGTCATTTTCCCCCAACATGGTATCAAAGTAACATATTTTCCCTCAAACAGCCCACCCACGGGGGCCTAGCTACTCATAGAAATGGAAAATACAAAAAGAGAGAAGAAAGAGGTAGAAGAAGCCATGGAGCTCGGTGTAGATGAAGAAGTACTCCTCTCCAGCAGCTGCAGGGACGTCCTCCTTCTTCTCCTTGGATGAAAAGGTGTGGAATGATGGAGGGAAGTGGATGGAAGGCTTAGATATGGGGGGTTATGTGGTGGAAATGGTGAAATGGAGTGGATTTGAGGTGGATATGGAGTGGAATGGAGTGGGTGGCGATTTGGGGAGCTAGGAAGGGGTAGAAGGTAGCCAGCCTCGTGCCCCATCCGCCACCTAGGTATATATAGGTGTGGGGGAAGCACTAGGTTAAGTTAGGGGCAAAATGGGGAGAGCAGTGGAAAAATGGCTGGATTCTGTGAGTAACACGGCCGTGGTGGGGTACCATGGCCGTGGTGGGCAGGGCAGGCCATGGCCGTGGTGTAGGGGCATGGTCGTGGGAATTAAATTGCACAGTTACAGGGTTTTTGTCAAAACGGCCACGGCCGTGCTGGCTGTGGTGTGCCACGGCCGTGGTGGCTGGCACGGCCATTTTGCTCTGCTGCGCCACGGACGTTTTGTGGTGCACGGCCGTGGTGTCTGTCACTGGCACGGCCGTTTTGTTCCACCACGGCCGTGCTACCTTCTACTTGATTTGGGAGTTGAACCTTTCGATATCTAAGTGACCTAGCACGGCCGTTTTGTTGTACCACGGCCGTGCTGAGTCCTAGGGCAGCACTTTGACTTGGATCTTTTGATTTTCTTGGACATCTTTGCTTCAAATGATCTTTGGCCACTAAGGGTAGGTTGAGGGAGCCTTGGACTTCACTTAGGGCCTCTCCAAGGGTAGAGGAACCCTAGGATCACTCCTTCTCTCTCTCTTCCATCAAGTGTGGTCCAAATGCCTGAAAAACACGCAAATGATGTCCATAAGTGCATTTTATACAAATAAGCATATTAGGGGGAATGACATGCAATCTAACAGGTATAGATGTGATTGAAGAGCAAAATAAAACAAGATGAAGCCCTAAAATAGGGCTGCATCACCACCCCAAACTTGAAGCATACTTGTCCTCAAGTATGCTCCAACTCAATCTCTCTACAAACTTTCACAAAAACAAATGACAAATGCAATATAAAACACGATTGTTACTGAATGGGATCAAAGATGACTAAGTACATGCATTTCACCTCTCTCCTCTCCTTCTTTCACAATCCAATCATGAAAAGAGCACAAAGCATATGAACTTCAAATATAGCGCATAGAATACACAAGTTATCCATATTTCTTCCATTAAGTTCTGGGTAAACCGTTTCATGGTGGCGTTAATCAAAAATGACTAGGAGTGTTGTTTCACATTCATGCATTCAATCTTATATCTCAAATCACACCAAATGACCCACGTGGTTGCGGAAAAGGGTAAAATGAGCTAAGTTTGATGTTTCCTAGCTCAATGGGTATGAAAGTGGAAGAAAGGGTTGCGGTAAGATTTTTGGAGTGTTTTTACACACTCATCTTTTCTTTATTTGAATGCTCTTAAACAGGAGCATCCTTTTATTTTATTTTGCTTTTCTTTTTCCTTTCTTTTCTTTTTCTTGCCCTTGGTGTAGATAGGGCATATGGTGGATAGAGTGAAGCGGGGAGGTAAAGATATGGCCACCACAAACTTTTGGAGGTGGCCAAGGTTGATTATGTGCACTAGGGCATCTTTTTATGAGGCGGAGGGGTATGAAGATGGTGGAAGAATAGTCGGGTCAAAGAGGGGTCATTGGTATGATTTTCCACATAAGACATCCTGTATGAGAATTAATCCAACACTTCATCCAAGATATCACACCACATGAATGAACAAAATGAAATTGATATATCAAACAAGCAATTCCACAAACACTAAGCGTTCAAAGCTTGCTCAATTTCACAATTCAACCAATTCAATCACAATCCTAAGAGAGGTGATGCACATGTAAAAAGTCAAACATTGATACCACTTAGCAACAAACAATGGTGATTCACTTGCATTTGTCAAAGGTCAACATTTTAATTCAAAACAGTAGAGATTGGGTCAAAACACAATTTTTAGACAAGAAGTTCCAAATTTGGGCAAAATTGGCTAAAATGGTGCCAAGTTGCCTCCAATCACATCTAAACATATATTATTGAACTTAAAGCAGCAAATAAGCAAATCCTAGCTAAAACATGCAAGAATTACAAAAAACTACATGAAATGCAATGCATGGCAAAAAGGGCAAAATTTTTGAAAATTACGCAAAAAATGACAATAAGGTAAACTACATGGAATGCAGGTGTGCAAAGTAGTAAAGATGACTAAGATAGATAGCAAAAACAAGAAAACAAAAGTGGATGTGGCAGGTGAAATGTAAAGTGAAACTAGGGCATACCTGCCCTACCACCCCAAACTTTTGAATCATGATTTCCTCAACATGATCCTAGAGTTTAGGATGATAGGGTAGACGATCATGGCTCTCTCGAGGCTCTGGAGGTGTTCCTCCCTGTGGTGGAGGATATGCATAGTAGCTGCCACACTAATCTACCTTCAGTGGCTAAAATTGGTCTGCTACACGGCCGTGCTGCGTAGCACGGCCGTTGTGGCTTCAGGTTGCACGGCAGTGCTGCTTGGCACGGCCGTGGTGCAGTCCTTTGGCAACTTTTCTCAATTTTGCTTTTGAATCCAGGGACTTGGTGTGTTTTTCATGCAAATGACCACGGTCGTATTGATGTGCCACGGCCGTGGTGGTCGCTGTAACTGCTACTCTCAAAATGAGGAACATCAAACATCTCAAAAACTTGACCCAAAGTGATTTTTCTTTGAATCCTTCTCTCAATTGTACTTAAATTTCCTTCATTTCACCTTGTTACCACCTGCACATCTTAAAACTAGACAAAAACTATTAAACACAAGTGTGTGTGTGTGTTTTCTTGGAAAGTGTAAAAACAAAGCAATTGTATCAAAAAGTGAAGGTTGGGTTAAAATTTCCCAAACCTATGTGGGTTGCCTCCCACAAGCGCTAAGTTTCATGCCTTCAGCCAGGCTTGTTGTTCTTTCACCATCAACCATGGTCCAAAAACAAAATGTTTGCACCCCCATCATAAGCAATCCTCTCAAATGCTTTCCTTGATTGATCTTCCTCCCAAGGGTCATGCGAGCTTCGTAAGTCTTTTTCCGCAATTCTCTCTCCTTGGGGATCATCATCATAGATCTTAATAAGCCTTAAGACCCACAGAAATCTAATGCCATAGGTTTTCTCTCTCTTGAGGAACGGGTCTTCATAGGCACCAAAGAGAGGGGTCTCAATCATATCCATTTGCTCATGGGAAGTAGGGGGAGCATGTGATAGTTGTGGTGGTGGTATCGGTGTTGATGGCTGTTGGACTTTAGGTGGAGGAGGGCATTGAGCTGGTTGGAAGGTGAATTGGTGGGAGGGTTGTGGTGATGGAGGTGGTAGAATGAATTGAGGTTGGAAGGTGAACTGGTAGGAGGGTTGTGGCAATGGAGGTGGTGGAGGTGTGTAAGGCTTAGGATAGCCTTGGAGGTAGGGTGGTGGAGGAAATGAATGGGTTTGTGCATTTTGGCCTTCCATCTTGTCTTCTCCGAGTGGCTTGTCACATGCACAAGGCACAACCAAACAAAAGAAAGCAAGTTAGAAAACCAATATACACAAAGAATGCAAAGAGTAATGAATAAAGAATAGCAATGATGAGGGCAGTAGGAAAAGTCAAAGCAAAACTAACTAGCTAGGCCGAGCGCCTCTAATCCCTGGCAACGGCGCCAGAAAGCTTGGTGCGATTCCGCTAGAGGTGCAACACACTAGCCGATTTGACCCGACTAGATGCGCCCCACGAGGTCAGAACACACGGGATAAGGGATTTTTCTTTCAAAATTTATAAACCTAAACTAGCTACCTACGTCTACTAAAACACTACACCCGCAAGCGCACGGGGTCGTGTCGTAGTATAGGAAGGTGGCAAGTATAGGGTCGATCCACAGGGAAAAGAGGGGGCACTAGATCTAGGTTAGTTTAGCTAGGTTCCTACTGCGGAGATTAGGGTTAAGGGTTTGAAGGTGATTTTGATTGTTAACTAATGATGAACAAACGAGGAATTAAAGGCAAGAATGAAATCTACGTTAACCCTAGACTAGATTAAGGCTAAGAAAGCAAGGAAAGACTAAGCTAGGTATGAAAAGGCAAATTACACTAAGGCAAGCAAGAGAAAAGCAAAAGAGCAATTAAAGAGCTACACTAGCATGAACAAGACAAGAGCAAAGCGAGAAGCTAACTAAGCAAGTAAAGAACTAACTAAGCTAAGCAAGCACAAAACTAGGGTTTTAAGCAATAAAGAGAGGTGTGGGCTGTTTAGGGGTATGAACTTATCACTTAAGTTGGGGGTGACATATGAACATTATGATTCCATTTAGATTATCCGAACCAAACAACAAGTTAGAGTCTAATTGATTAACCTAAGCTACTAACTGGCCATGGATATGCTAGGTTGTGTATAGGGGAACTAGTCCCTAACACCCCCTACTACCCTTACGAGGCTCAATTGGGTTAGGGATTAGGTTCAATTCAATTAGAGTCTAATCAAGTCTAGGTTTCTAGATTAGGCATTCCTAGGGCAATTAGGGGCCGAGGGTAGTAATGGGGAGGTGAAATTAGGGATTTGGACCCCAATTCCCCCACATTCTAGCCTTGAGAAGGCTCCATGCTAATTGCACTAGAATTATCTAATCTAGCTACTTAGATTTCTCACTTAGGTTTAGGGAGATTGATTAGGATGTAGGAAGATGGGAGGCAACCTAGGGATCCAAGAATTGGACCTAGGGGCAAATCCCAAAATTCACACATACAAGCAATTTGCCTAAATTCCTAGGTGATTTCACACACAAACCAACAAGTAATCCATGGAGAATGAGATAGAAATAGAATATAATCATTAACAAATGAAATTACAAAGTTTACATGTCATTTTCCCCCAACATGGTATCAAAGTAACATATTTTCCCTCAAACAGCCCACCCACAGGGGCCTAGCTACTCATAGAAATGGAAAATACAAAAAGAGAGAAGAAAGAGGTAGAAGAAGCCATGGAGCTCGGTGTAGAGGAAGAAGTACTCCTCTCCAGCAGCTGCAGGGACGTCCTCCTTCTTCTCCTTGGATGAAAAGGTGTGGAATGATGGAGGGAAGTGGATGGAAGGCTTAGATATGGGGGGTTATGTGGTGGAAATGGTGAAATGGAGTGGATTTGAGGTGGATATGGAGTGGAATGGAGTGGGTGGCGATTTGGGGAGCTAGGAAGGGGTAGAAGGTAGCCAGCCTCGTGCCCCAGCCGCCACCTAGGTATATATAGGTGTGGGGGAAGCACTAGGTTAAGTTAGGGGCAAAATGGGGAGAGTAGTGGAAAAATGGCTGGATTCTGTGAGTAACACGGCCGTGGTGGGATACCACGGCCGTGGTGGGCAGGGCAGGCCACGGCCGTGGTGTAGGGGCATGGTCGTGGGAATTAAATTGCACAGTTACAGGGTTTTTGTCAAAACGGCCACGGCCGTGGTGGGGTACCACAGCCGTGGTGGCTGTGGTGTGCCACGGCCGTGGTGGCTGGCACAGCCGTTTTGCTCTGCTATGCCACGGCCGTTTTGTGGTGCACGGCTGTGGTGTCTGTCACTGGCATGGCCGTTTTGTTCCACCACGGTCGTGCTGCCTTCTGCTTGATTTGGGAGTTGAACTTGTCGATTTCTAAGTGACCTAGCACGGCTGTTTTGTTGTACCACGGCCGTGCTGAGTCCTGGGGCAGCACTTTGACTTGGATCTTTGGATTTTCTTGGACATCTTTGCTTCAAATGATCTTTGGCCACTAAGGGTAGGTTGAGGGAGCCTTGGACTTCACTTTGGGCCTCTCCACGGGTATAGGAACCCTAGGATCACTCCTTCTCTCTCTCTTCCATCAAGTGTGGTCCAAATGCCTGAAAAACACGCAAATGATGTCCATAAGTGCATTTTATACAAATAAGCATATTAGGGGGAATGACATGCAATCTAACAGGTATAGATGTGATTGAAGAGCAAAATAACACAAGATGAAGCCCTAAAATAGGGCTGCATCAGTAATCGGAAGTGACGAAAGCAAACATGTGGCAGCAAAGAGGAGCTATAGTAATGAATCTTTGAGAAAGTTGATTAGATGTCTAGTGTGTCCTAGAGTCGTCCATGTACTCACAGGTCTGAGCAGGAATAGTTTGTATATGGTGTTTCAAACAAATTGAACTTTTGTTAGCATGTTAATGCTTGTTTGTGTGGCATATATGAATATTGTTCTCCTGTGTATATATGTTGTTGATAAGGCAATATAACAATTGTATCAACTTCTTGGCATAGTATGGATATAAGAAAGATGTTGGGCTCTTATGCAAATGTTTCAGAGCGAGTGATGACGTTGAAATCAGTTTTAATTTACCCATATTTTTGGGTATGTGATTAATTAGTGATTGATTGTGTGTTATGTTTTGAGTAATCTCGTTTAGTGTATAAAATGAGCGTTTTTATAATGTGAGCGTTTAGTGTATAAAATGAGCGTTTTCTTTTCCATGGAACGATACATGAGCGTTTTTATAATGTTCGTTGTTCTGATTTTAGTTCTAGATGAACTTGTGGTCATGTTTACATTATTCCTAATGTATAAAATGACTTGGATCAGGTTGGTTTGACAACCTATGGTGCTAAGCACCTACCAACAAATGGTCAATTTTAGGGTTTTAAGTTGATTTCTTCTATAAACACATGACCCATTGGTGGTACCATTGCAACAAATGATGGTGTTGTCTTCATGACAACTGATTATTGTGACCAAGGGTGTCAAATGACGTTTACCCCTTAGATCAGATTTTGGATCAATTAGAAATTTAATGATCAACCATTAAGTACCCTACGGATGTTATCAATTAATGATGACATTGGCTTAATATTTGATGCTGATTAATGAATATAGTGTTGATCTAACAACATATAGTGACTTAATGGTCACTAATGATGGTGGATCAGGTCTCCAAAACCTATAATGAGTTAATCATATAGTTGTAGCATCAATTAAGCCTTAGACCAATGGCTTCTTGGGTCATTTTATGCAATGGTTGGACCTATACTGTAATTGATGGTTTTAATATATGAACTTTACCCAATGGTGAAGATCTAATGTTTATTCCTCCAATAAATGGAATGGTGGCTAATGTAATATTTTGGTCCTAATAATGTGATTTATATGGTTTCCTTTATATGATCAACTTAAGGAGCTTACTTATTGACAATGGATGGCTCGTTTTAAATGCACAGTTGATTGTGGGATTTACCCTACTCTCAATGGAACTTTTTGTGTTGTTAATCAAGGGATGTCTACTGTTATATGGTGACTATTTCTAGAGAACAAATCAAGGACTTCATAGGTGGTTATCTAAGGTTTTTACTTATGTAAACAACCAAAGGTCTTACCTTTTAAACATCCAATGGTTCTGGGTGACATTGTGGTATGGTGATATTGGTTGAATGATGATGGAACAAATGGAGGGTTACCCTTAATAAGGTAGTCTTACCTATTCATTCATATGAATAGAAGGGATGATAACCATATTGTGTTGATATGTAACCCTAATGAGGTATAGCTTGTTGTACCTAGGTTTAATATAACTAAATGATGGTAATTGGGTATGAATAGTCCTTGAATGACTAATACAATCATGGAGGACTCTATTACTTTTGTTGAAACCCTAGTATGCTATAACCCAATGGTTACACCTTGATTTATGTGTGGGTTCATACTTGAGAATGGTATGGAATGTGATGGTTATGCTTCACCTTATGCATCCATGATCCAATGGGGATGTCGTGATTTAGGGTTTGGGTATAAGTGTCGATTAGTAACATTAATATAATTTATCTTGTTGAACCTAACTCTAATGCAAATAGATAAAGATGAGTATTCATGTTTAACATTCTTATATGATGGAATGATGGTGGAATAACCTCCTTAATATGATCATAACCTTAATATGTTAATTGGTGGTTATCATAGCCACATGGTTGATACTTTCTTATGCTAAACATGTGCATTATGAATATGATGAGGGTTAATCATATCTAGATTCCTTGCATGTTGATGTAATAAAGGAATGTTCTTAATGTTAATATAACCCAGCTAAGATTGTTTATGAATATCTCCTAGCTCATTAATGCAATATTGTGTTGATTCGGTGTATTATATGTAAGTGATGTTGTTGAGCCTTGTTATAAGGCATGCAAAGATAATGATGATCTTGCAGGGAATGGTATGATGGTCTTAATGACCTTTGGGCATGGTTGAGCCATGAATGAGGTGTAATCCTCTTGTGTTGATAAGGGTCGATACCCTGTGATATTGTGAAAAGGATTTATATCATGTGATAGTATGATGGTCTTAATGACCTTTGGGCATGGTTGAGCCCTGAATGAGGTGTAATCCTCTTGTGTTGATAAGGGTTGATGCCCTGTGATATTGTAAAAAGGATTTATATCTGGTGATAGTATGATGACTAGTGTGGTCTCATGAATGGTAAGTGAATAGTTCCATGTGATGATTAGATGAGAAGTTATGTTTCACACATTTTATTTCTTTTAAAAGTTGTGATATTTATATGCTTGCTAGAAGTGAATTAGGGTTTGTATGTCCACTTGTTTGATGCAGCCTTAATTCACTTAATTGGCATAATGAATCAAGTGTAACTCTAATCATGTAGTGCCATGTGCCATAGATCCATCTGAGTGTCAGAACTTGCCAGATGGTGAAATGAGTATTCCTAAGGAAAACTCAGAGTGCATATTATTGAGTGTGTGGGGGTGGAAAGTTGAGGATATATTCTTGTCATCCACAATGCAGGTTGTGGAGGATGTCTATGGTCATGCCTCATACATCTAATGTGATTGAGAATGACTATGATTGTGTCTCGGTGATTATATATGTGACAAGATTGGAGGACAACTGCAGTTGTACCTTGTGTGGTAGGGTATGCGTACCCACCTACTTTCACTAGTGTTGTGACATGTACCAAGGATGGACTAGGCTGTTAGAAGGTTGACCTTATGTGTCACTGTGATGGACCCGTACTAATTGGAGGTGGAGAAGATATTAGGAGATCGGCTCTTCCAAGATCTTGTATTGCACTGATTTCGACTTAGTAGTGGTCAATTGGATTTTGAGTGGTATCCTGAATTTCCTCAGGGCATAATAAAAGATGTAAGACAGTTGTGTAGCATATTTGTTTAGGGTTATACACAACACTTCATATTGGATGATAACCCTTGTTTGCTTTCTTTTCACTGAGATCATGTACAGTGCAATAAGAGATAATAGATATGTTTATGTTGTAGTTATGCTCATGTTGTAAACATGCTTATGTTATCAAATATACTGACATTGATGGTTAAGATGATGTTGCTAGCTATGTTTAATATTGCTAGCCATTCCTATGTAATTATAAATATTTAAACTGTGAATCATGCCTTTGCAGTTAATTGTGTTATGATGTTAGTTCTACTTATGATATAGATTTGTTCACTTTATTTGAGATGCCAATATTGATAACCATTTTATGTTACTAGACATATTCATGATGTCATGGATGCTTATGCTACTAGATTGCTTGTGTTGTTATCAAGGAATATGATGATAGTCAGATTAATGATAATGATTGTTATTATATACGATTTGATGATATTTGAGTAGATATATGTGCAGAGAAATGGATTTATTTGTTACCTATATATGCATTGATGATCATACTTGTTACTAAGATTATTTTCTTAATCTGTTTAGCATTCTTAAACTATTCAATATGTTCAATTGATTATTAAATACTCTAACTGCTTAGTTATCTACTATTTAAAATGTTGTAATCAATCAGCATTGTTGGAGGTTATATCTCTTGCTGGGACATGGGTCTCACCCTTGTGGTTTGCAACATCTTTTTAGGTAATCAGAAGTGACAAAAACAAACATGTGGCAGCAAAGAGGATCTATAGTAATGAATTTTTGAGAAAGTTGATTAGATGTCTAGTGTGTCCTAGAGTCATCCATGTACTCTCAGTTCCAGGTAGGAAAAGTTTGTATATGGTGTTTCAAACAAATCGGACTTTTGTTATCATATTAATGCTTGTTTGTGTGCCATATACAAATATTGTTCTCCTATGTATATATGTTGTGGCTGAGGTGATAGAACAATTTGTATCAAAATTCTTGGCATAGTATGGATAAAATAAATATGTTAGCTCTAATGCAAATGTTTATGAGTAGATAATGACATTGAAATCGGTTTTAATTTACCCATATTTTTGGGTATGTGATTAATTAGTGATCGATTGTGCTTTATGTTTTGAGTAATCGCATTTAGTGTGATGGGTTCTCACACATATGTTCAACAATAAGATGCTTCTCACAATTTAAATGGTTACAAGGGTTACTCATTTCACTATACTACATGTTCAAACACCAAGATAGTTTTATGGTGATAGGTTCACTACAAGGTCATTATTACACTTGAATAATAATGCCAGATAATCACTTTTCAACTATATTAATATGTACGTAAATGACACCAAGATGTCATTGTGAAATAAATAAGGAATAAAAAGTTAAAAATAAACATTATTAGATATAAATAGGACTGTAACATTTTGAATTAGGACACACAGAAGATCATTTTGACACGAAGGTTATAACATTTGTATATCCTCATATGAACCTCATAGCCATCAAAAACATATAGTTTCACATTGAGATACTAAGACAACACTAAATAGTTTAGATATGAACTCTAATGTGTATAATAGTTAAGCCAATTTTATGATTTGGGTATGAAAAGGCCAAAATGAAGAATAGATGAGCCACCATTACATATATGATTTCAGCAAAAAAAATCAATATCATCATATCAATGAAAAATAATGTAAACCATTTTAGACCATCTCACAAACACGAAAGTGCATACATATTCCATTACTCATTAAATCACATATAAACAACATAAATTAATTATTTTGGTGTAGTTGAACAATATTACGAAATTAATTTGTATATGTTGAAGTGAGCATGCGACTAACATACTAGTGTATTTTTAAAAGATTACAAAGCTTTAAAAAAAATCATATTTGTATCTCATTTACATAAAACTAGCCATAAAAGATCATATTTTTCCATATCAGGGGACTCTAGCACAAAATTAATGTTATCCATATAACATTGCATATAACATGTAGGCTATGATTGTATTAAAAGTTATATCACTCACAAGAAGGGTGAAGAAAAAACATCCACACAATGAACCACAAAATCAGTACCAAGGAACTGAGCTTTATCCTCCAAAAGCTCTAAGAGAGATACTATCTCCAAGAACTAGGTGTATTTAGTGTAGAAGAGAGAAGAAAAGAAGGTTCTCTAACAATATGTAAATAATCCAACTCAAAACTCTACGGGTTTTTTACCAAAGTAGAATAAGTAGGGAAGAACAAGAAGAAAAGAATTTTAGAAATTAAGGGAGATCTTAGATATAGCAATCAAGAAACTATGTTAGAATGCTTAGAAACATCATAGGGGAGTTTGACCCAAGGCCTACAAGAACATGCTTGAAGGCTCACAATGACTTTGGAGTTTTTTTTTACCACCAACCTTCTCATCTTTTGTCATGCATGTAAATTCCATCAGTTTCTTATTCCAATTTTTCCATTTGTTAGTGCATCTATCATCTAATTTGTTTGTAAATTGGCTTCTTATCAATTTGGTTAAATGTATTCTCTCCGGTCCGGTTAGATGTTAAACTATCACAAGGTGATAATAATTATAAACATAAAATTCTCATCGACCAATGGTGTTTTGTTTCATATCATCAAATACCAGTTTGAGCATCATTTGATTGTGTTTTTCTCATTGATTGGAATCAACAACTTTGTCCATTCATCAACTATATATTTTTGTTCGTTTGTGAAAGGGATGATCATTTCTCTAAAAGAAAAAGTTTATTAGTTGACTAATTTAAATCTCATTGGGTTTTTTCCAAGTCACCCTCTAACTATGAAGCAATAAAATTTTAATTAGTCCACACAAGCAAGAAGTTGGCTTCATCAATTGTTACTCAGTCCAATTATCATGGTGTTTTTAAATAAAAATCCAGTTGTTAACAAATTCTAATTTTATTTGGTCTTTGTAAATGGAAAATCATCACCTACATGCACACCAATGACTATCACACTAGTCTCATATAAGGAAATAGTTCCCCATTAATGCACCTAGGGAACACTAGGCTCATTAGTACCTAAATGATGGAAACACTCTTGTATAATATGATCCACAGGAGCATGGGATCGAGATGTAGTATAGAAGTGCAAGGCGGGGTTGACTTCACATAGAGAGTGGGGGAACGAGAGCTACATTTGTTTACTAGGTTCCTAAAGTGAAGTTTAGGGTGTTTGTGGTTTGACATTGAATTTGAACTACACTAAGAATAAATTGAAATGATCAAGGATCAAACATAGATTAACCATACAAAGTTACGGCTAACTAGTAAGCTAAGAGAGGAAGTACATTAAATCAAGCAAGTAAAGTCTAGCAATCATATGGAGAGTGGCCCCGCGCTACAAGCAATGCACATCTACTACTGTAATTTTGCTTGAGAGTGATTGTCAATTTATACACTGCTAGATCAATGATAAGTGTTTTGTTACATTTTTCTATGCTCATCATAACCCTCTAATACTCCATTTACTGTGTAATCATCTTCCTCATATTGTCTCTTCCATGAATCAACCCTGGATAGTTATTGGTGATTTTAATGTCATGATATCCCCTTTTGAAAAAATGGGTAGTCACTCCTTCCAGTTTTCTAAAAAAAACTTATTTCTATATTGTTTTATGCAATCTAATCTCACTGACTTTGGTTTCTATAGATACCCTTTATAAGTATGGAGAACATCATGAAATACTAGATAATGTATTAGTCAACTCTTTGTTTCTCCTACAATCATATTCTTTCAATGTAAACCACCTAATTCAAATATAGTCCGACCACAATCCAATATTTTTTTCCAATACTGAATGACGATCATTTAAATTGGTCTTCAAAACCAAATTAAGCTAGAATTCATATACTTCTTTCAAATCAATATTTGTAGCATATTGGTCGGCAAACCTAGAATTTACAAATGTTGCACAATAGGTCAAACAACATCTTATTTCTTGGGGCTCAAATAATTGTCGACAACAACAAATTGCTAAACACCATCTACTATAGCATATCAATGAACTTGAATTTATTCTTACTGAAGGATTTTCCTCGAAGAGTGATCTTTATTGTAACCATATACAACAATAGTATGACGTCCTTATTGCTAAAGAGATTGTTGATCTCAGGAATAAAACTCACATTACATGGATTAGGGACGGTGATGCCATACATCTTTTTTTCATACTTATGTCAAGTGTCATAGACAACAAAATACTATCTCTTCGTTGTTGGATGACAATGATAATTATGTTGTTGATCCATCCTTGCTGAAACAACATGTCCTAAATTTTTTAAATTTTAGTTCACATCAAAAAATGCTCCCATGTCCTTGGCTTTCTTAAGGGTTCCTACAGATGATTCTATGCTAACATCAGTCTAACAAATCTTAATTGCACAACTACCTTTAGAACTGGAAGTGTGTACTACATTACATTCTATGGGGCATAATAAGGTGTCTGGGCTGGATGGAATAAGCGTGGAGTTCATGCTGAGTAACTAGGACATTATCAAAGCTTCTACAATTAAAATTGCATCCATTTGTCTGCAAGGATACCCAATTCCAGAATCAATGTGCAATGTGTTAATGGTTTTAATACCAAAAGTACCAAACATGAGAAGTTGCTCCCAACTAAGGCCTATTTCATTAAGTAATGTTTGTCTCAAACTTATTTCTAAGATTTTTGTCAATTGTCTCAAGAAGTATATGGATCTTTGGATATCAAATGAACAATCAAGCTTCATACTGGGGAGGCACATATCGAATAATATTATTCTTATTCAGGAGCTAATTCACAATATGAGGCATTCACGCTTAGCACCATTAATGACTTTTAAAATTGATCTGGAAAGATCTTATGATAGGATATCTTGGCCCTTTATCCTTGATACATTAACTAAAGTTAGTTTTCCTCTAAATATTGTATCATACATTATGAACTCTATATGTGGTGTTCGTATCTCAATTACCTTTAGTGGAGAAAACCTACCAGGATTTGGACTTCGACAAGACAATCCACTCTCACTGTATTTATTTGTTCTATGTTTCAATCAATTAAGCCATATTATTCACAATGTTGTATGGAATTCTCATTGGAAACCTATAAAACATTCTAGGAAAGGCCCTTCGATATCACATGCTATGTTTTATGATGAAGTTATTCTATTTGCAAGAGAAGATTTGAATCATATTGAAGCAATTATGTACTACTTTGATATCTTCAGTGAAGCATCTGGTCAATCAATATCTGCAAATAAATGTCTGATGTTCTTTACATTACATGTCTCCACTTTGCTTCAAAGACAAATTTGTGAAAAGACAGACAGGACTGTTACTTATGATCTTCGAATATATTTGGGTGTCCTAGTGATTCAACAAGACAAACCTATTCATATATTACTGATAAGATTCATGGCTGACTTTGAAGTTGGGAAGCAAGGACACTTAACCTTTTAGGTCGAATTTGTCCAGTAAAATCAATTGTAATGTTCATCCTAACATACACTATGCTTGCTTCTATTATCTTGATATCTATTTGTGATAATATAAATAGGATGATTAAGATTCATGGCAGACTTTCAAGGTTGGAAGCAAGGACACTTAACCTTTCAAGTCATATTTCTCTAGAAAATCATTTCTAATGTCTATCCCAACATACACTATGCATACTTCTATTCTCCATGTATCTATTTATAATGATATAGATAGGATGATTTCATGTTTAATTTGGAGATGAATTTCATCTCAGACAGTGTTATCACTGGTGGCTTCGGAATCAGTAATAGCACGTTTAAAGCTTGGGGGTCTTGGCTTGTTTTCAATGCACGAGTGGAATAAGGCTTTGGTTATGAAATCTTCTTGGGAGTTCATGTGTGGCAGGAAATCTACTTGGTCTATGGGTCTTGTACATAAATATAGGAATTTCTCTTTATATCGAGGATAACATATTGCACCCTTTAAGAAAATGGTTTGTTCTTTAAAAGATATAGTACAACAACATAGTAAGAAAGTGATTGGCAATCGCTTCTCTTCATCGGTGTGGTTTGACAACTGTATATCTAGAATCCAAGGACATACTTTGTTTCTCAAAAGACCAATTCTAAAGGACCTGATGGATCTGAATGTGTGGACATGATAGGTTTATTTGGAGAATGAGACATCCAATTTTGTTGACTTTATTTTCCAGATGCTATTGTTTCTCACATTTTGAGTCCACATGTTCCACAAATATCCTTCTTCAATGTTGTTTGGGCATGGAATCTAACATGCAGCGGTGTCTTTTGTATGACTTCTGCTTACACATTATGTATATAGGGTATAGCTAAACCTACAGATGGCTATTGGGAAAGTATTTGGTCATTGAAAATACCTCATGAGTTGAAGTGTTTTCTCTAGATGGTCTCACATAAAGGGTTAATGAATAATACTGAAAGAATGAGGAGAATTCTGACTACTTATCCTTCTTGTCTAGTATGTCAAGATTTGGAAGAAATTGTTCTTCACACTCTCTTGGATTGTTATTTGTCACAATAGGTATGTTTACAGTTAAATAATAATGAGGTATTGCCACATTTCTTCACTCTCTCACGCAAGCTTGGATTCAATCAGTAATTTAAATCTCATTCGAGCTATCAATCCTTTTTATCTCGACATGCTACAAGCTATGTTTTACTAGGAATGCATCAATCATGAACCATGTTGTGCTTCTAGGGTAATCAATGATGCTTGCAATCTAGATGATTATATTCATCAAGCTTTTGATATTCAACTATAGGTTTTGTAGACTTCTATTTCTTCACTGAATACAGTCTGATAGCTTTCTCCTCATAGTTGTATTAAGCTAAATATTTATGCTTCAGTCACACCTACATCATCAACTATAGAGGCAGTAGCAAGGGATTTTGATGGACGGTGGATACATGGATGGTCAAAAACAATTTACACTAATTATGTTCTTGAAGATGAAGTGGCGGCTATGCAGTTAGCACTTGAACAGATAAAGAGTTCCAGGTATAAGAATTTTATATTAGAATCTGATAGCCAAATTGCAATATCATAGGTTTCTGCTGAGGACAAGAGACTCCCCCATCCGCAATTCATGGCTCAACTCCATTAAAGATTGTTTTTACAATTCGAGTGTGATTGTCTTTTAAAAGCTCTCATGCTTATAGAATCATGAAGCTAACTTCCATGCAAATTTACTATAAAAGAGTGAAATCACATCTTTACTAAAAATTTGAAGAATAAAACATCCATCCCAAACATACTCAAAAGGTACGCTGCAACAAGTGTAAAATTTTCAAATTTTTATATAATGGTATATAAAAGACCAAGGTGTATAGCAGCGGAATAAAAATCATGACTATATTTAATTTTTCAAAATATTACAAAATTCCATCATATCTCCCATCAAGGGTTTACATGTAAGATACGTCCAAGGATTTAAGATAAAGGAAAGTCTAAACTAATTGAAACCTTGTCTCCAAAGCAACATATCCAAGAGCTAGGTCCATGCCAAAAGCTATGTTCTCCTTGATCTTGTTCAACACCTTGTACTTTACTTGGGTGGTTGGGAAGTCACCCAGTAAGAGTGAGAAACAAGGTATGTGTCAACAATATGAACAAGAAACAAATATAAGAACAACAACAAAACATAAGGATATATATTCATCATAAGATAAGAAGGCCAAGAGAATGAGGCATATAACAAAAGATTCTTGCCAAAACCAACAAATGATAAGAAAAAGAATGCATGATATTAATTGGACTACATTAAGTAAGTAGGGTTGAGGCACCTACCATCCCCAACCTATAGATGAGGGGAGAGTAATCACATTGCTAGTCACCTATCAAATATTTTATATTGGGGAGAAATAACACATTCCCTAGGAGGAGAGTAAACACATTCCTTAGGGCGAAATAACACGTGCCCTAAACTATGGATAGTTGTACATAAGTACCACTACTATAGCTAAATAGCCAAATAAACTATCATGCTTGAGAAATAGTAAAGTGGCAAGATAGATCATCATATAATTTCAACATGGCAGTGGGGCTCCAAGATCTAAGGAATAATATATCAAATTTGATTTTGAGGCATTTAGAACAAGAGAAACAATAATAAAGGAAATCTGATTCATTTCATGCATCATTATGGAAAATAGGGTTGGTTCACAAATATCCCAACTTAAGGGTAATATTTGGACATACCTCTTTTATCGAGTTCAATTATTCACTTTCACCACTTCAATTGAGTTCAAGGCCCACTTTTTGTATTTTCATTGTATAATCATGTATTAGGGTTTGCCATATGCATTAATGTTAGGAAACTCTAACTTTTGGACTTTTTGAACAAAACCCCGATTTAGACTTTATAAACATCACCATTGATCTTATTAGGTTCTCATGATTAAGAAAGCATATAATTTTGTCTATTTTGGAGTTATGATGATTAAAGTGTATTTTTGGTGAATTTTATCCATTAAAATCATTATCTAGAAAACACCTTTTGACAAACTCAAAATCAAACCTATAAAGTATTTTTATCCAGAAAAATCACATTTTCTAATTACAAAACATATTTTACTTCAATTTTTGGAGAAAGGAATGAAAAGAAATGATTTTTATAAAATTGACCAATCAAAATTCACCAAAAATCCACAAAAGAAAAGGAAATCACGAGGAAGAGAAAGAAAGGGAACCAGGCCCACTGACATGGTCCAATCATAGCCAGCCATTTCATAGGGTCAAAGTCTCGGTTGACTCTCCTAAACAAAGAAAACGAGGGTTCAATGACAAAAATACCCCCATCAAAGAAAAGAAATGAAAGAGTAAATTGAGGGGACAAATTTGTCAAAGAACACAGGGGATTCTTCCCCTACACCCGTCCACGCCATTGCTATAGGAGTAGTAGGCTGGAGCTTGGGCAATTTTGGGAAAATCACAAAGGAGAAACTGAACAAATGTTCACCAAACCACTATTATTTCCACGAATTAAAAATGAAAGCCAAATGGATAGAAAGGAAAGGGAAAGCTTAGAAAAGGGCAAAAAGATAATATACCCAATATTTTAGTTCATTACAACACTCCACCCCTTAAAAATATTTCGCCTTGAAATCTCAAGAAAAGAGGGAAGCAGGAGTATGTAATAACTCATATCTAAACAAACCATAAAACATCCACCAATACTTAACTTGGGAGTCCAAAAACTTCATATGTAGCTCTTCATAGGTCAGGTTCTCAAGGATCACCTAGGATTCCACTATTAAGATTTCTTGTAAAATTTTTGGCTTATTAGCGTTATATTTATTAGCATATCACATTATCATTATTATTGTATTAATTGTGTAATGTTATGTTCACTTTATTGCCAAAAGAGTTATATTTCATTATTATGCAAAAATTCTTTATTTATATTTTTTATTTATCTCATGAAGAGTTTTAGAACTTTTAGGGTTTACTTAATTATCTCAATATACTTGATCATTATCCTTAATCATTTGGATTTTTCCTCCATTATCCTCTTGTTAAGCACCTTATTGAATTATATCAGATTATTTTGCAAGAAATAAGACGTCTTTATCCAATTTGTTATCAAGTCTACAATTAATCCAATTATCATCACATTAGTTACTTATATCTATATTAAACAAATATTCATTGTCACATTACATTTCTTACACACATTGATGTCATCATTAATCATTTTCTCATATTTATTCACTTCTTATTATTGATTATGCATATTTATGTGAATCAAATTACTTCTTATCCATATCGAAGTCATTATTTGTATTTTAGTGAACAAGGTGGAGTATATTACATATTAATTAATTGATTCACACACCAAGTCATGATTAGGTTGTGTATTAGAGAACACGGTGTTATGCATTTAATATTGATGACTTGATTAATCTATGATTAGGTGATTATATATCGTTTATGTGTATCAAAGTATGTTATCTAATTATGACACTTAAGGTTACTAATGTATCATGAAAGTAATTAAGGATATATTAGTTAAGGTTAGATGATTACAACTTAGGGGTTATCTCTGATGCCGCATTAATCTTCACATATATATCTTCTTAGCATGTATTAAGTCCAAGATTAGGTTACAATTATCTTGCTGATCATAACATTAAGGTTTATGACATGGTTAGAATCATGTGTATCCACAATTAGTATTAATATGTGTGTTACTCTTATTATGTGCATGAAGTGTCCATTAGGGTTCAAACACATGAAGTATTCATTAGGTGACCATTATATGTTCATTAGTATATAAACAAGCATGTTGAGTTATAACTATAACTTGTTGGGTAAAAACTAAGGATCCAAGCACACTAACCTCCTATTCATACTAATGAACATATAATGGCCATGTAGTTAGATCTCGGTATGGCACAGAGCTCCATCCCTCATAAAAAGGATTTTGTCATCGAAATCTAACTACCTAACATCAACAACCAACTAGTTTGCAGCCCTTAAAAAGGTTTGACCTACCAAGACAAACTAATCTATAGGTAAAACGGTGAGTCTAAGTAAACCATGTATAAGATCCATCATGCTTCCACTATGCACTTTGATAGCTTACGAAACACCAAACTTCAAAGTCAAGGTTCTAGGGTTAGGCTGACCAAACATGTGGTCCTAGTGGACATACGGGAACTATATTGAATATTCATCCTCAAACATTCATAACACCTAAAAGACTAGGTCATCACATAAGGTTCCTAAAGATATCCAACATATATGTCTAAGATTATTATTGCCTAAAAGCATGTTATTTTGGACAATCCATATCAGCTCAGGCTAGGCAAGTATCATATGGGTCCAGGAGTCCTCATAAACCAAGGTAGTGGTGCAAAGGAAAATCTTGCCAGCCCCCAAACCCTGATCCTTTCTAGACACCTTTGCTTTCAACTTCATGTCCTATTAGCTACCTAAAGGCCAAGATAACCAACCTCAAGTTATCGTGTTCACTTAAGCATATTTTAGTAGTAAGTATTTTGGGGGTTTGTTCATCATGTATCTAATGTGAAACTCATAGGACCCTAAATCATCCTTTCATCGTATATAGATCGACTCTAAGGCAAACATGTTACTAAAAGGGGAACTATGTATGAAAAGGTTTCTAATTAGGGAGACAAAATTGAAATAGTTAGATTCTAACTACCATGGGCTCTGATACCATGATGTAAAAGAATGAAATCACCTCTTCACTAAAAAATTGAAGAATAAAACATCCATCCCAAACATACTCAAAAGGTACGTTGGAACAGGTGTAAAATTTTCAAATCTTTATATAATGGTATATAAAAGACCAATGTGTATAGCAACGGAATAAAAATCATGACTATATTCAAATCAAAGGATTACAAAATTCCATCATATCTCCCAATAAGGGTTTACATGTATGATACAACAAAGGATCTAACATAGAGGGAAGCCTAAACTACTTCAAATCTTGTCTCCAAAGCAACATCTCCAAGAGCTAGGTCCATGCCAAAAGCTATGTTCTCTGTGATCTTGTTCAACACCTTGTGCTTTACCTGGGTGTTTGAGAAGGCATCCATCAAGAGAGAGAAACAAGGTATGTGCCAACAATATGAACAAGAAACAAAGATAAGAACAACAACAAAACATAAGGATATAGATTTATCATAGGATGAGAAGGCCAAGAGAATGAGGCATATAACAAAAGATTCTTGCCAAAAACCAATAAATAATAAGAAGTAGCATGCATGATATTAATTGGACTATATTAACTAAGTAGGGTTGAGGCACCTAACGGACCCCAACCTATAGATGAGGAGAGAGTAATCACATTCTCAGTCACCTATCAAATATTTTATATTGGGGAGAAATAACACATTCCCCAAGGGGAGAGTGAGCACATTCCCCAGGGTGAAATAACACATGCCCTAAACTATCAGTATTTGTACATAAGTACCACTACTATATCTAAATAGCCAAATAAACCATCATGCTCTAGAAATAGTAAAGTGGCAAGACAAATCATCATAAAATTACAACACAACGGTGGGGTTCCAAGACCCAAGAAATAATATGTCAAATCTGATTTTGAGGCAATTAAAACAAGATAAACAATAATAAAGGAACTATGATTCATTTCATGCCTCATTATGGAAAATAGGATTGGTTCATAAATATCCCAACTTGGGGGTAAGATTTTCACATACCTCTTTTATTGATTTCAGTTTTTCAGTTTCACCACTTTAATTGAGTCCAAGGCCCACTTTTCCTATTTTCAAAGTATAATCATGTAATTGGATTTGGCATATGCATTAAAGTAAAGAAACCCTAACTTTTGGATTTAGAGTCTATAAGCATCACAATTGATCTTATTATGTTCTCGTGATTATGAAAATATATAATTTTTTCTATTTTGGAGTTATGATGATTAAAGTGTATTTTTCGTGAATTTTATGAATTAAAATCATTTTCTAGAAAAAACTCAAAATCAAACATCAAACGTATTTTTTATCAAAAATATTATATTTTTTCGATTCCAAAACATATTTTACTTTAATTTTTGGACAAAGGAATCAAAAAATATGATTTTTATAAAACCGACCAATCAAAATTCACCAAAAATCCACTGAATCAAAGGAAATTGTGAGGAAGAGAAAGAAAGGGAACCGGGCCCGCTGACATGGACCAATCATATCCGGCCATGTCACGGGGTTAAAGGATCGGTTGACTCTCATTAAACAAAGAAAATGGGGGTTAAATGATAGAAATACCCCCATCGAAGAAAAGAAGCGAAAGAGAAAAATGAGGGGGCAAAGTGGTCAAAGAACGCATGGGATTCTTCCCCTACACCTGTCCACATCATTATTGTATGAGAAGTAGACTGGATCTTGGGCGATTTTGAGCAAATAACAAAGGAGCAACCGAACACCAATTCGAGATCACGAAAATGAAGAATAGGCACATACCTAGAGAGCAATTGAACAGAAAAGTCCTCTAGAGAGAAAATGGTCCATCGGTAGCAGACCTCTGTTGTGAGATCATGATGGCAATCGAAAAGGTCTCAAGCACAATTGATGTGAGGAAAAGATTGCAAGTGACCGGACAAAGGTTAGGGTATGGCTATTTAAAGGTGGGGAAGCCACGAACAAGTATGGGGAAGGTTGCCACAAAGCTTGAAGCCCAAGGTTTTGGGCATTTCCAAAAAATGCGACGACAGGTACTAAGTGGGGTACCAATCTATGTAGATTCTCTCCCAAATATATAGCACCAAAAATCTCAAAGATTTATCAAGTATGGAGAGAGTAATCCACGAATTACTACTCACTAAAACAAGTGACATGTTGCCTTGTTGGGTGCGAGGTAGGAGATGCACAGCTACCTTTGGATCACCGATCCTAAGCTCAGATCACCTCACTAAATCAAAGAAAGTGTGACAAATATTTAAATCAAAACCATATCCAAATCGGAATTCAATTAAAGTGGAACATTAAATTATATCTCTTTTTCTCTCTCCTCATTTGAGGGTGCAAATGAGCCCCAAATTAAATGAAAATTGGCACATAGCCTATTTTTGATATGAGGAATCTGAATTTGCAGTTAAATTTTCCTTTTGAGAATGTTTGATGTGTTAAATAAACCAAATACTATTTTCTCTTTCTTTCATAATTAATGGTTGTAAGATTTTTTTAATTTGATGAAAATTCGCCCACAAGTCACATTAAGTGTCTTGGATATGAATTTTCCATCAATTTTACATGTTGAATTTGTTTATACATTTATTTAATATTTTAAAGCACTTTCTCTCTACTGATTTCACCTTTTAATCAAATATTCTCCAAATTGAGTGAACATTCACCCAAGGCATATTTTATTGTGTATGTTACAAATCTATAGTTATTTTCCATTTTTGAGTCGTTAAATATTTTTATTTCATATGTTGAGAAAAAACTCACATTTTCGTTTCAAAATAAAAGAGATATAGTTACTATCATCCCAAAATTATGGAACTTGGCCTCCAAGCCCAACCAAACCCAAGGAAAATGAATCTCAAGTTATTTTTAACTAATTAGTCTTCCTTTTATTAATTTATCCCATTATCCAATATTATCACTATTTCTCATATTAAATAATTCAACATCACATTATCATGTTTAAAAAATTATTATTCATCCTTTTTTCTCTTTCTTGCACCATAAGGCTAAGGAATGATCTAATACGAATTATTTTACCAATATGTCACATAAGTGGTCAAATTGCATATTAGAACCTGATTAAAACATTCACTGAGGTATTTGTGCATAAACCCATTTGTCTGCATAACTAATGAACAAATCTTCACCAAACCACTATTATTTTCACAAATTAAACATCAAAGCCAAAAGGAAAGAAAGGAAATGGAAATCTTAGAAAAGAGCCAAAAAGATAATATGTGCAAGATTTCAGTTCATTACAGTTACAATAGTAGAATCCTTTAGGGTTTAAGCAATGCCCTACTCCTCCTATGGGACTATAATTTTTTTATTTTTCCTAATGTAATCTTATGTAATCGGATTTTTACTATGCATTGGCATAGTTCCTAATGAAACTCTATTTCCCAACAAAAGGCTAGCAATCAACACTACACTAACAAGTCCAATCCTAATTAGCAACTAAGAGGACAACTAGATAAACAAGGTAAGAGAAAACAACTAAATACAATAGACTAGAACTAAACTAAAAGGTAAAACAATAAACAACACTAGACGTGACCATCTTTCACCATAAAGAGGACAAAAACATCAAATTAAGGTGTTGAATGCTCAATTTTCCATGAAAGTCATAACACATCATATCCTTATAGGAATCACATAGATATCTGAATTTTTTTTCAAAGATTAAGAAGGCATTTGAAGACAACACTAAAACATTTATATCTGAATTCTAAATCAAACAAGTTTATGTATGTTTTAAGATTTGGGTATGACAAGGCCAAACTAAGAGTAGACAAGCCACCATTACATACATGATTTTGTCTACTAAAATATATAGTATCTTCACATCAAAGCAAAACATGTAAACCATTTTGTTTTGCATTGCTTGACATACAACCAACATTAATTACATTTTGGAGAACTTTAACATATATTACAAAATTTTAGTCCATACATATATAAGTGAGAATGTGACTAACCTAACAACTTATCTTTATAAAATTATGAAGACATGAAAAAAATCATATTTCTATCTTATTCACACAAAACAGGCAATAAAAGATCACGTTTGAACATATTAGGGGATTTTCAAGGAAAACTGATATTATGCATATAACAAGTAGGCTAGATATGTATCAAAAGTTATATTACTTGTAACAAGTGTGAAGAAAAAAAAATTTCCACACAATGAACCATGAAATCTTTACTAAGGATTCAAGATTTATCCTCTAAAAGATCACAGAAAGATACTTCCCTAAGAACTAGGTGTATATATAGTAGAAGAGAGAAGAATAGAAGGTTCTTTAACTATATACAAGAGTTTCCAACTGAATCATTTGGATTTTGACAAAGGTAGAAGAAGTAGGGAGGAACAAAAAGAAAAGGAGTTTAGAAATTAAGGTCCTCAATTTGCTTATAGAAGTTTTCTACTAGTTTTGGATCATCTTCCTATAACTGCTACAATAAATCATTTTTATTTTGGTTCAAGAGATCATGTGAATGAGTTCATTATTATCATGAAGTTTAACCTAATATGAATCCTCTTTACTGGTCATTTTCATGAGGCATGAAAGCTTCATTGTTCATTATATTTTGCTTAGTGACTCTATTTAGATGCTTCTCTCTCATTTTTTGATGTATTTTTACAACTTGTAATATTCTTTTAGATCCTCCTTTCTAGAAAGGATTGGAAAGACATGTATAATCCATCAAAGTCTTCATCTTGACTTGGTACTACTCTACATGTTCTATGTGATTTTTCATTCATGTCTTTCTTATTTTGCTTTTACATGAATAAGGTTTTACCTTGTTTCATTATTTTTGTGCACTCACTATTGGGATGTACTTTCTCCTACATTCATATGTTTTGAAAGAAGAGGTTACAAATCATGTTAGAATATTTATAGTATAGCATATTATCCTTTCCAAAACTTGCTACTTCACTGAAATACTCTTTGAATTACATTTATTATTCTAAGTTTGGTCTTATTTATCTTTATTAGCTTGATCCTTATGCTTGGCCTCAATAAGTTTCAATATTTCCAATCAAATCATCAATTAGTAGATTTAGGGTCATATGATTATTCAATTTCCATTACTTTCGTCATATTTGGGAGTGAGATATAGAAAAATATTTTTGATAGTTTTTAGCATGTATCATTACCATGTGATGTTTGACTATTAACAAGAATGTAAAACACGTTTGAGAAATGGGTTCATTCATTACCATAAAAATAACTATAATTTATGGCTGATCATATTGATGTTAAATTATGTGACTTGGTTTGTTCCGTCATGGGTAACCATTAAATTCATACAAATCTCAAAAGAGTAATTGGAAGAATAAATCTTATTTAATGCGTATAAACAAAGATATATTAAAGAAAACATAGAGCTTTCATAATAAGTGTTGTAACCTTGTATCATTTGCATCCCAGTCATCAAGTCGTGTGATAGGTTATTTATAATTTTTTTCTACCATCTTATGAAGTCATGATTGATGCCTTGGTCCACAAATGAATCCTCCTCTTCAATTTAGGATATTTTGCCCCATCAAATCATGGAGCGTAGGTGTGGTGGAGTCCCTCGATCTTTACTAAAAATTGAAAGCCATATTTCAAGATTATTTTGGAAGTGCTTAGAACTCCTTCTCTATTACCAAATGAAAAGATGTCTAGATGAGAAGGTAAATAATACCGTTTAGATTTTTTGTTCAAACTCAACAAAAAATGTATTAAGCAATTGCTCTATGAATAGTCTAACAAATAAGACAATATAAGAGTTGAATATACAAACACACTCTATATAACCTATCTGATAAAAACCCAAGCTTCCCTATCTATACTTGGTTGGCTTTCAACCACCAAGAGTAGGAATAAATTTCCTCATTAAGTTGAGAGGCAATGCACAATCATAATCTAAAACAACAGAACTAAAGATAAAATCTTGCACTTTCTACTTTACATCTTATCCGGGGAATAATACCACATGTTCCTTGTCTAGAACAAAGGGAAACCACCTACAGTCTACATTAGGTCAAGAATGGAAATGTGTCACCAGTTGTCTCCTCTTTTCTAGGTGGAAGAGGACCACCAACTTTTTTATAGAGAGCTTGTCATGCTTCACACCTTGAAGAACTTATCGAGGCTTCATACACAATAATAAGATTGTAACAATGAAGATTACAATATCCCTTGAAGGATTTTATGAATGAGTTACTCAAATGATTGTAAAATCAATTTTAATAGGAAAACTCTAACTTGTACACTAATATAATTAATGAGGAGCAAATAAAAAATGCTTAGTTTCTATAGCTCAGTTTGTATGTCAATGATATCACATATGGACCAATATATAGAAATGGGCTAGGGTTAGCATATGGGAGTGTTTAAGAGCACCTAAAGTCAATAGATTTGATTGTGTAATTCAAATACAAAATTAAGAGGCAATGTTTCATTAGGAAGATTGTCTCAGTCAAACTTATACTTCTAACAAGCCTACTTTGATTGAACAGTTACTTCAAGCAAAGAACATTTGAAGAGGTAACTCATGTATAAAAAACTATAACATTAATAAATGTATCATTCTTTTACCCTCCAATTGCACTAGAGCTCAGTCTAGATAATATTCAAATAAGCTAATGGTGCAATTTAGGGATGTTTAGTTGCACAAATACTCTTCGAACCATTTACTACTTCTAATCTACAAGTTGGAGGGACTCTATATCAATCTAACTAAGAGTTTGACCAAATTTCAACTGACCTAAAAGTCACATTGCATTTCAACTAGTTCTCAATAATATTGTATTACATGATAATAATTTTCTTGTATTCCATAGGCTCTAACTAAGGGCCAACATAACTATGTAACACCTTTACAAGATAATAAAATAAATGGATAACTATAAGCTTTATAGAGTGTTGGATAATAAATTTTTTTACTAATATTGATTACTATCAAAAGTTTAGTCCATTTTGTATTTCTCTAACTCACACTATCATGAAAAACTTAATAAAATTATTGACATCAAATATATATTATTTATAAAAAGAGGTCTAATTAATGCATTTGGACCAACATATAGGATAACCATCAATATCTCACCTATCCCCAAATCAAATAGTTTTATACTAAAAAGGCACTCATAGAAGTTTACCCTTCCAAATTTAATTCATTCTTGATCATAAAATGATAAATTTTCACATAAAGCCTTATCAAAGTTAATGCAAAGTTGAAGTTGAGTAGATTTTGTGTCAAGTTTCACTTGTATAAAGTATATTCTCAAGACCAAATAAAATTAATTTAATGAAATTATCAAACACAATTGGATTGTGTTTCATAATATCTTACCCAATTTGGGCCCAATTGACATGAAGGGCCAATACACTGATTTAAGGATCTAACCTGGGTCCATTTATCGATTTGGGATCATATTTCTCAAAATTCATATTTTTACATTGTTATTAATATACAACTCACCCAATTTGATTTCACTACTAGAAGATATTTAAAAACCACAAGGTTTTGGGTAGGGATGGGAATTAGATCGGGTCCTGACCCGTAAAGTGAATTTCAGGTCCTAAATCAAGTTTGCACAATAAAGTTTATGCAATCTAAAAAATTATTGGATATTTGATTGTAGCATTGTTTAAAAGACATGTAAAAATGTTATGAAGTATTAATTTTTAATACATCTTAATGAAATCTACCAAAATGTACATTTCGGTTCATTTCACGTTACTGTCAGGTTGAACGGGTCGGGTTCGGGTTATTCGGGTCCATACAAACTAAAATTTACACACATGGCTGAATTTTAATTTGCAACCAAATAAACATTTTTGAGTTTAATTTGGGTCATTCCGGGTCAGAATTTTGGGACGGGTCGGGTCGAGTCATTTGGGTCAGGTCTGGGAACGTCAGGCCAAGTTTTGGGCATTTCACCCAAATCTAGGTTATTACATATGCACAACACCAAAGTGGATACTTGTGATGGGAATATGCAAATGCCACCTTATTTAGTTATTAGTATGAAATAAATAATCAAAAAAATTAGCAATATTTTAATTTTAGTAAATTACACTCATTTACCTACATCATTTGAGATTTTTATCTCTTACATTATTGTGTTTGTAGTATTTAGAACTCCTACATTTACTCTCATTTGATTCCATGTTGATAGACACAAGAATGAGTCAACATCTAAGCTCCTAGTACACTCATATAGAAAGATATTGTTCAGCTACCAATATTATAACATGTAAATCTGAAAATTTGTATTGACATGGATTGTTACTAGATTTCACACCAAATTGTCACCTTTTTAAATCGTTTCTCGTTTTAATCCTGAAATCTATTGGTATGCACTCCATTTTGATTAGATTTTTTCTTTGTGTGGTTTTTGTTCTTCTGTATCTATAGTATACACCACTATATGTTTTGGCCTCCACTACCATTACCTCGCAGTTCAACACATTAGGATTAGTTTGTTCATCATATGAAAACAAAATCTATCATCCTTGAATGAGTTTATTTTTTACATTAAAATATTGTCTCAGAGCAATATCACGATCAATGAAACTGAATGCAACTAATATTTTTCTTGTAATGTTACCATCACCATTGGTTGAATCACTGACTATTAAAAACCATTAATCTTTCAAAATCTTTAGGAGACAAAGAGATGCATGATCTTTTATTTTTATTTTTAAATCTATATGGTATTTTTCACCATCTCCTAACTCATCCGAAGCTTAGAAATGTTATTACTCATTATTTCAATATAGATAACCATTAAATGCGGGTAACATAAATAATTTTGGTTACGAAATATTACCTCAGCAAAATGTTATAATCCAGATATTGTTATTGGTAATGCTTTCAATAAAAAAAAAAAAAGAATGGCCGAGACTTTCGTTTCAAAACCTAGATCTTCTTTTGGTCAAACTTTCCGGACTTTTCTATTGATGAAGTAGGAATGTCTTAAATAACACTCGTCAATATAATAATGCAATAAAATAAATTTGGAACTAAGGAAACTACTGCTCTTACCATAATAGGTCATATACACTTCTTGTTCGGATATAATTAAGAAAAACCTCTACTGGTTGAAAGTACCTAATTATGGTTGGTTTTATTAATTAAATAAAAAGGGCTATGATTCACGTAACCAGCTTCACACCCATTTCTACACCCCGAAATGGTCCATTACTGGTCATATTAACGTCCCCAGCAACGTTCGCCTAACCCAATCCCCTGCAAATCCGTCGTCCTCCGCCCCCCCGGGGCGAAACACAGGTCTCCAATTCCTCACCATCCTTCCCCCTTTCACACGCCTTTTGCACTCCACTCTTTGGGCGTGGTCGTAGGCATATCGCTAGGGATGGAGACAGTAGGGAGCAGCGGCAGCGGCACTGACAACGACATCTTCTCACTTTTCTCCCCCCATCTTCTCCCTGAACTCCTTCTGATTCTTCTTCTTCTCTCCAACTCCATTGTCCCTCATCTCCATTTCTACCTCACACGAAGCCAGTAAATGCTCCTAGTGACCTTTCTCCTTCTGTTGTAGTTGTTCAACATCGTCGTCGCTGTCGCTTGTTCTCGCCTCTGCCTCTGTTGATCCATCCGCTCCGTCGCAGATTCCACAGAAGCCATGCCGGCTCACCTCAACTGCAGCCATGGTACGTCCCGATTCCCGTCGCAACCGTAGTGGTGATCCGGACGAAGTGGTTTGGTCAATTCCTTCTCCGGTTCTGGTCGCAGCTCTTAGTCGAGTTCAAGGGAGATGCTAGATGGTCGTAGTAGTCGAGTACGACTGTACGAGGGAGGTGGCGGATGTGTGCTATGTAATGGACGCCCTTCGGGCGCCTCTTGGATTGGGATTGTCGTAGGTGTTCGATGCTAGCAGCCGGATGAGTAGCCTTCTCGGAGTGGAGAAGGTTGAACGCGACATACTCGAAGCAGTGGTGTAATTCTGCCTGACTGTCGTTGCTGCTCCCCATGGACTGGCGGACGTCTGTGGTGGTATTGGTACAGTATTGGAGTCAGATTGTTGGGCAGACAACAGAAAGTTTAGTCAAGCAAAACATAGGGATTTGTTCCACCTATTCGTATATCATATTGAAATTGAACCCCAAGTTTATCCCCAGAAATGGAAGCGAGCGGCTGGGTGGAAAGGGGGAAGAAGGTGTGAAGGATGGTTTTACACAACTATTTTGACATTAGTGCGACCGTTGCTGCTTTGTTGAGGATGCCATCAGATGTAGTAGATGAGGCAAAGAAGAAGCAGCTTGGGAGCAAAGTCACATGCCAGCGGAACCCCTTTTCCCCAAGACCAGCCCCTTCTCCAAGCCTAGTTGCTCATGCGATTGTTGAGTGCAGAGACGGAGCGACATCATATTCAAACTAATTGCCTTTTTTCATAAAATATGTATTTGGGTAGACGAAATACGGGGAAACTATAGAGGGAAACATTTTGCCGAGGAAATGTTCTCAATGGTGAAGGCACAAGGATGGTGATTTTTTTTTAGAATTTTAGTTGAAAGAAATACCTTTATATGAAGGTTTGACCCGCATAGGTGATTGTACCAACCTATAATCATCACATAGCCCACACCTAATCTAAGAAAAGGGAGCGTCTTTACAAAGTTTCAAACAAAACGGGACCTTTCAACTAAAAAGAAAAATGTGTCAAAGAAGAGTGATACTATAGAGAAAGGAAGGTGAACAATTACTTATTGTGTGTACATTTTTATGTATACATTTTTTATAATTATCGTGTTTATTTATAAGGATTCTTTTATCATAAGAGAATTATTGTTTTATAGTATATATAAAGTAAAAATAGTAAAAATGTTGACGTTTTACCTATCCTCATGTACACAATAGTAGATATGGATGTTCACATTTGTACAGTTGTGTACACATGTCATGTGTACAGTCTTCTATACATGTGTACATCCATGTGTACTATCATGCGTATTGTCTTGTACAATTTTCTACACATGTGTACATCTATGTGCACACATGTTTACTATCATGTGTACAATTTTGTACACATGTGTACTACCATGTGTGCATTTGTGTACAGAAATGTGTACAAGACTTCTCACAATAGTATCATGGAGAAGCCTTGTACACATGTATATATCTATATGTACGGTGTTATACAAATGGCAGTTCACATGTGTAAAACAATACACTTGTGTACAATTATGTAAACATGTGAACATCCATGTGTACGTAGTGTTGTGTACACATGCACAACCATGCCTACAGTTTGACAGACTTCTAAACATGTGTACACAAAACAAAAGACATGGTTGTACACAAATGTATTGTTCTGTACACATGTAAACATCCATGTGCACTACCATGCGTACGTTTGTTTACGCATGTGTACAATAGTACAAATGGATGTAGGCATGTGTACAAAACTTTTCAAAATAGTATACATGGCATAACACATGGATACAAGACTTTTGTGCACTGTTGTGTATAAATGTGTACCCATGTGAACATCCATGTGCATTGTTGTGTACTACCATGTACGCAGTTGTGTACACATGTGTATTTCCATTTGTACACAACAACACACATGGATGCTCATATGTGTACAAGACTTTTCACAACAGTACACATGGATGTACACATGTATAGAAGATTTTACAAATCAATACACAACACTACAAATGTGTATAAAATGTGCATAGATGCGAACATTCATGTTTAGACATGTATACTATCATGTGTACAATTATGTACACATGTGTATTGTTGTGTACATCCATGTGTACAAGACTTCTCACAATAGTATCCTAGAGATGAATTGTACATGTGTGAATATTTTTGTGTATGCTTGTATACACATGGAAATACACAACAATAGACATGGATGATCACATGTGTACAAATTTGTGCACGACAGTATACATGTGTGATACCAGAACACATGGTAGTACACAACAATGCACATTGATGTTCACATGTGTACACATTTGTACACAACAATACACATGTGTGCTGCTATGTGTATACACATGGTAGTACACATGTGTATTGTCAAGTATATTATTTTGAAAAGTCTTGTACATATGTGTACATCCATGTGTACTTATGTGTACAAAATTGTACACATGTGTGTTGTCATGGGTACTATCTTGAAAAGTCTTTGTATACATGTGAAAATCCAAGTGTGCATGTGTACAGAACATGGCAGTAAAAATGTTTACATATGGCAGTATACATTCGTACACATATGTACACATGTTAAACAAGTATACACATGATAGTACACATGGATGTTCACATGGGTACACATTTGTACACAACAGTACACATGTGAACTATCATGTGTACACATGGATGTTCACATGTCTACACAATTTTACACATGTGTACTTATGGATGTATTGTTTTGTACAATATTCTACACATGGGTACATCCTATGTAATGTTGTGAAAAGTCTTGTACACATGTGAACAATACATGTGTACACATGGATGTGTATAGGTGTACTCATGGATGTGTATATTTATACACATGGATGTGTACATGTGTACACATGGATGTGTACATGTGTTCACATGGTTGTGTACATGTTTACATGTGTACACTTCCATGTGTACATGTGTATACATGGATGCGTACATGTGTACATGTACACATAGATGTGTACATGTGTACACGTGGATGTGTACATGTGTACTCATGGATGTGTAGAGGTGTACGCATTGATGTGTACATGTCTACACATAGATGTGTACATGGATGTGTGCATGTGTACACATGGATATGTACATGTGTACATGGATGTGTACAGGTGTACACATGGATGTGTACATGTGTTCATGTATACACATAGATGTACACATGGACGTGTATAGATTTACACATTGATGTGTACATGTGTACACATGGATGTACATGTCCACATCTATTTGTTTACATGTGTGCACATGGATACATGTGGACACATGGATACATATGTACACATGGATGTAGACATGTATGTACACATGTGTACGCAATAGTACATGTGTACATGTGTACACATTGATGTGTACATGTGTTCACATTGATGTGTACATGTGTACACATTGATGTGTACATGGATGTGTACACATAGATGTGTATATGTGTACACATGGATGTGTACATGTGTACAGTTGTTCACAAGGATGTCTACACGGATGTGTACATGTGTACATGCATACACATGGATGTGTACGCATGGATGTGTATAGGTGTATTTATGGATGTGTACATGTGTACATTTGTACACATAGATGTGTACATGTGTACACATGGTTGTGTACATGTGTATAGGTGTACACATGGATTTGTACATGTGTACATGTGTACACATGGATGTACACATGTATATATATACACATGGATGTGTACAAGTGTACTTATGGATGTGTATAGGTGTACACATGGATGTGTACACGAGTACATGTGTATGCATGGTTGTATACATGTATGTGTTGGATCCTGGGCTCTAGATGGGGGTGAATAGAGCTACAAAATTTCTGACGAGATAGATTAGACCTTCAAATTATATCATATTGAAACCAATAGCTTAAGTGTAATTTGAAGTCCTAACTAACAAGCATAGCAAGGATGAGATTGATTGATAGAAAGCACTTGACAAGGCGATGTAGAGTGGTTCCACTATCCAAACTAGGAGAGAGTCAGTCCACTACCTAGAGTGGTTCCACAGTATTGTAGGACCATGTGTACATTCTTGTACATATGTGTACAGTCTTGCAGGACCATGTGTACAGTCTTGTACACATAGGTGTAAAGTCTTGTGACACATGTCTACAGTCTTGTACACATAGGTGTAAAGTCTTGTGACACATGTCTACAGTCTTGTACACATGTGTACAATATTGTAGGACCATGTGTACAGTCATGTGACACATGTCTACAATCTTGTAGGACCATGTGTATAGTCTTGTAGGACCATGTGTACAGTCTTGTAGGCCCATGTGTATAGTCTTGTACTAATGTGTACAAGATTGTAGGACTAGTGTATAGTCTTGTGAGATATGTGTACAATCTTGTACGCATGTATACAATCTTGTGACGCATGTGTACAGTCTTGTAATACCATGTGTACAGTCTTGTACGCATGTGTACAGTCTTGTGACACATGTGCACAGTCTTGTAAGACCATGTAATTGTCTTGTACACATCTGTACAGTCTTGTAGGACCATATGTACAATCTTGTGACACGTGTATACAACAACATATGTACATTCTTGTGAGACATGTGTACAATATTGTAAGATAATGTGTACAGTCTTGTAGGACC
Source organism: Alisma plantago-aquatica (assembly GCA_963693085.1). NCBI lineage: Eukaryota > Viridiplantae > Streptophyta > Magnoliopsida > Alismatales > Alismataceae > Alisma > Alisma plantago-aquatica. Next base: position 469,795,773 of record OY856415.1, read on the forward strand.
ATGTGGATAATCTTGTAATACCATCCATGTGTACGGTCTTGTACGCATGTGTACGGTCTTACAAGACCATGTGTACAGTCTTATACATATATGTGTACAGTCTTGTGACACATGTGTACAGTATTGTACACATGTGTACAATCTGGTAGGACCATGTGTGCAGTCTTCTACACATGTAGAAAGAAGCAATGTCTTGTACACATGTGTACAATCTTGTACATATGTAGAAAGAAGCAATGTACACATGTACAGTCTTGTACACATGTGTACAGTCTTGTACACATTAGAGACATAATCAATAATGACCATGTACAAAGAAGCAATGTCTTGTACACATGTGTACATTCTTGTAGGACCATGTGTACAGTCTTGTAGGACCATGTGTATAGTCTTGAAGGACCATGTGTACATCCTTGTACACAGGTGTACAATCTTATACAACCATGTGTACAGTCTTGTGACACATGTGTATAGTCTTGTACGCATGTGTACAAGATTGTAGGACCATGTGTATAGTCTTGCAGGACCATGTGTACAGTCTTCTACATATATGTGTACAATCTTGTACACATATGTACAATATTGTAGGACCATGTGTACAGTCTTGTAGGACTATGTGTACAGTCTTGTAAGACCATGTGTATAGTCGTGTAATACCATGTATATTGTCTTGTATACATGTGTACAGTCTTGTAGGACCATGTGTATAGTCTTGTAGGTCCATGGGTACAGTCTTGTAGGACCATGTGTACAGTCTTGTAATACCATGTATATTGTCATGTACACATGTGTACAGTCTTGTAGGACCATGTGTACAGTCTTGTAGGACCATGTGTACAGTCTTGTAGGACCATGTGTATTGTCTTGTACACATGTGTACAGTCTTATACAACCATGTGTACAGTCTTGTAATACCATGTGTATAGTCTTATGTGCATGTGTACATTATTGTGACACATGTGTACAGTCTTGTATGCATGTATACAGTCTTGTGACACATGTGTACAGTCTTGTAATACCATGTGTATTGTCTTGTATACATGTGTACAATATTGTAGGACCATGTGTACACTCTTGTAGGACCATGTGTACAGTCTTGTAGGACCATGTGTGCAGTCTTGTAATACCATGTATATTGTCTTGTACACATGTGTACAGTCTTATAGGACATGTACAGTCTTGTACACATGTGTACAGTCTTGTAGGACCATGTGTACAGTCTTGTACACATGTATACAGTCTTATATGACCATGTGTACAGTCTTGTAATACCATGTGTACAATCTTGTATGCATGTGTACATTCCTGTGACGCATGTGTACAGTCTTGTAATACCATGTATACAGTCTTGTATGCATGTGTACAGTCTTGTGACACATGTGTACAGTCTTGTAATACCATGTGTACTGACTTGTACACATTCATACAGTCTTGTAGGACCATGTGTACAGTCTTGTAGGACCGTGTGTACAGTCTTGTAATACCATGTATACTATCTTATACACATGTGTACAGTCTTATAGGACCATGTGTACAGTCTTGTACACATGTGTATAGTCTTGTAGAACCATGTGAACAATCTTGTAGGACCATGTGTACAGTTTTGTATGCATGTGTACAATCTCATACGACCATGTGTACAGTCTTGTAATACCATGTGTACAAAGTGTACAATATTGTAGGACCATGTGTACAGTCTTGTATGACCATGTGTACAGCCTTAGAGGACCATGTGTACTGTCTTGTACACATGTGTACAGTCTTGTAGGACCATGTGTACTGTCTTGTAGGGCCATGTGTACAGTCTTGTTGGACCATGTGTACAGTCTTGTAGGACCATGTGTACAGTCTTATAATACCATGTGTACTATTTTGTACACATCTGTATAGTCTTATAGGACATGTGTACAGTCTTGTACATATGTGTACGGTCTTGTAGGATCATGTGTACAGTCTTGTACACATGTGTATAGTCTTGTACACATGTGTACAGTCTTATATGACCATGTGTACAGTCTTGTAATACCATGTGTACAGTCTTATACGCATGTGTACATTCTTGCGACACGTGTATAGTCTTATAATACCATGTGTACAGTCTTGTATGCATGTGTACAGTCTTGTGACACGTGTACAGTCTTGTCATGCCATGTGTATTGTCTTTCACACATTTGTACAGTCTTGTGGGACCATGTGTACAATCTTGTAGGACCATGTATACATTCTTATAGGACCATGTGTACAATCTTGTAATACCTTGTGTACTTTCTTGTACACATGTGTACAGTCATGTAGGACATGTGTACAATCATGTGCACATGTGTACAGTCTTGTAGGACCATGTGTAATGTCGTGTAGGACCATGTGAACAGTCTTGTAATACCTTGTGTACAATCATGTACACATGTGTACATTCTTGTGACACATGTGTACAGTCTTGTAATATCATGTGTACAGTCTTGTATGCATGTGTACAGTCTTATGACACATGTGTACAGTTTTGTAGTACCATGTGTATTGTCTTGTACACATGTGTATAGTCTTGTAGTACCATGTGTACAGTCTTGTAGGACCATGCGTATAGTCTTGTAGGACCATGTGTACAGTCTTGTAATATCATGTCTACTGTCTTGTTCACATGTGTACAATCTTGTAGGACATGTGTACAGTCTTGTAGGACCATGTGTACAGTCTTGTACACATGTGTACAGTCTTATATGACCATGTGTATTGTCTTGTAATACCATGTGTACAGTCTTGTAATACCACATGCACTGTTTTGTACACATGTGTACAATATTATAGGATCATGTGCATAGTCTTGTAGGACTATGTGTATAGTCTTGTAGAACCATGTGTACAACCTTGTAATACCATGTATACTGTCTTACACACATGTTTACAATCTTGTATACATGTGTACAGTCTTGTAGGACCATGTGTACAGTCTTGTACACATGTGTACATTCTGATACGACCATGTGTACAGTCTTGTAATACCATAGGCACAGTCTTGTACACATGTGTACATTCTTGTGACACATGTGTACAGTCTTGTAATACTATGTATACAGTCTTGTATGCATGTGCATAGTCTTGTGACACATGTGTACAGTATTGTAATACCATGTGTACTGTCTTGTACACATTTGTACACTCTTGTAGGACCAAGTGTACAGTCTTGTAGGACCATGTGTATAATTTTGTAATACCATATTACTATCTTGTACACATGTGTATAGTCTTGTAGAACCATGTGTACAGTCTTGTACACATGTGTACAGTCTTGTAGGACCATGTGTATAGTCTTGTACACATGTGTACAGTCTTATAAGAACATGTGTACAGCCTTGTAATACAATGTGTACAGTCTTGTGACATATGTGTACAGTCTTGTACACATGTGTACAATATTGTAGGACCATGTGTACAGTCTTGTAGGACCATTTGTACAGTCTTGTAGGACCATGTGTACAGTCTAATACACATGTGTACACTCTAGTACACATGTGTATAGTCTTGTAGAACCATGTGTATAGTCTTGTACACATATGTACAGTCATGTACACATGTGTACAGTTTTGTAGGACCATGTGTAAAGTCTTGTAGGACCATGTGTACAATGTTGTAGACATATCTACCGTCTAGTATGACCATGTGTATAGTCTTGTACACATATGTACAGTATTGTAAACATGTGTACAGTCTTGTAGGACTATGTGTACAGTTTTGTAAGATCATGTGTACAGTCTTGTAGGACCATACATTCTACCTTGTAGGACCATGTGTACAGTGTTGTACACATATGTACAGTCTTATACACATGTGTACAGTCTTGTAGGACCATGTGTACAGTCTTGTAGGACCATGTGTATAGTATTGGAGGACCATGTGTACAGTCTTGTACACATATGTACAATCTTATAAGAGCATGTGTATAGTCTTATACACATATTTACAGTATTGTACACATGTGTATGGTCTTGTAGGACTTTGTGTACAATCTTGTAGGACCATATGTACAGTCTTGTAGGACCATGTGTACAGTCTTGTACACATGTGTACAGTCTTGTAGGACCACGTGTAAAATCTTATACATATGTGTACGGTCTTGTAGGACCATTTGTACAGCCATGTACACATTTGTACAATCTTTTAGGACCATGTATACAGTCTTGCAAGACCATGTGTACAATCATGTAGGACCATGTGCACAGTCTTGTAGGACCATGTGTACAGCCTTATACACATATGTACAGTCTTGTACACATGTGTACAGTCTTGTATGACAATGTGTACAGTCTAGTAGGACCATGTGTACAGTCTTCTACACATGTGTACAGTCTTGTAGGACCATGTGTCCAGCCTTGTACACATATGTATAGTCTCGTACACATGTGTATGGTCTTGTAGGACCATGTGTACAGTTTGTACACACGTGTACAGTCTTATAGGACCATGTGTACAGTCTTGTACACATGTGTACAATCTTGTAGGACCATGTGTACAGTCTTGTTCTATACACATGTGTACAGTCTTGTAGAACCATGTGTACAGACTTGTAGGACCATGTGTACAGTCTAGTACACATATGTACTATCTTGTACACAAGTGTATAGTCTTGTACACATGTTACAGTCTTGTAGGACCATGTGTACAGTCTTGTAGGACCATGTATACAGTGTTGTACACATGTGTACCCTCTTGTAGGATGATGTGTGCAAGACTATACCATGTGTACAGTCTTGTACACATGTTTACAAGATTGTACCATGTCTACAGTCTTATATGACCATATGTACAGTCGTGTACACATGTGTACAATCTTGTAGGACCATGTGTGTAGTCTTGTAAAACCATGTGTACAGTCTTGTACACAAGTATACAGTCTTGTAGGACCATGTGTACAGTCTTGTAGGACCATATGTATAGTCTTGTAGGACGATGTGTACAGTTTTATAACACCATATGTACAGTCTTGTAGGACCATCTATACAGTCTTATAGGACCATGTGTACAGTCTTGTAGGACCATGTGTACAGTCTTGTAGGACCATGTGTACAGTCTTAAAGGACAATGTGTACAGACTTGTATACATATGTACAGTCTTGTACACATGTGTAAGGTCTTGTAGGACCATGTGTACAGTATTGTAGGACCATGTGTATAATCTTGTACACATGTGTAAAGTCTTGTAGGACCATGTGTACAGTCTTGTACACATATGTACATTATTGTACACATGTGTACAATCTTGTAAGACCATGTGTACATTCTTGTAGGACCATGTGTACAGTCTTGTATACGTGTTTAGTCATGTAGAACCATGTGTACAATCTTGTAGACCATGTTTACAGTCTTGTAGGACAATATGTACTGTCTTGTACACATGTGTACCATCTGTTAGGACTACGTGTACAGTCTTGTAGGACCATTTGTACAGTCTTGTAGGACCATGTGTATAGTCTTGTAGGACCATGTGTACATTCGTGTTCACATATTTATGGTCTTATACACATGTGTACAGTCTTGTAGGACCATGTGTACAGTTTTGTAGGACCATGTGTATCGTCTCGTAGGTCCATGTGTATAATCTTGTACACATATGTACAGTCATGTAGGATCATGTGTACAGTCTTGTAAAACCATGTGTACAGTCTTGTATACATGTGTACAGACTTATAGGACCATGTGTATAGTCTTGTAGGACCATTTGCACAGTCTTGTAGGACCATGTGTACAGTTTTGTAGGACCATGTGTACAATCTTGTATGACCATGTCTACAGTCTTGTACACATGTGTACCATCTTGTAGGACTATGTGTACAGTCTTGTACACATGTGTACAGTCTTGTACACATGTGTACAGTCTTGTACACATGTGTGCAATTTTGTAGGACCATATGTACAGTCTTGTAGGACCATATGTGCAGTCTTGTAGGAGCATGTGTACAGTCTTGTACACATGTGTATAGTTTTGTAGGACCATGTGTGCAGTCTTGTAGGGCCATATACACATGCGTACTGTAAAGGAGGGTGTAATCACCCCTTTACTAAAAATTTAAAGAATTGACATCCATTCCAAACACTCTCAGAGGTATGATGGAATGGGAATAAATTTTCCAAATTTATTAAACATTGGTATACAAAAGACCATTAGAAAGTAGCGGAATAAAAAAATAACTGACTTTATTCAATTTCATAAAAGGTTTACAAAAATACATCAAAATCTCCCATTAGGGTTTACATCAAGACACACAATTAGGATCTAGATAGAGGGAAGTCTAGACTACTACAATCTTGTCTCCAAGCAACATCTCCATCAACTGAGTCCAAGCCAAAAGCTATATACTCCTTGTCTTGTTCATCACCTTGCTCATCACCTAGGTGGTTGGGAAAGCACCCAGCAAAAGGGAGAGGAAAACAAGGTATGCGTCAAATAATGAATAAGTACAAGAGAAAAGGAAATCATATGAAACATAAATATATTGAATCATCATAAGATGAGAGGGCCAAGAGAATGAGGCACATAACAAAATAGATTCTTACCATTACAAAACATATAAGAAGTAGCATGCATGATATTAATTGGACTACATTAACTAAGTAGGGTTGAGGCACCTATCGAACCTCAACCTATAGGTGAGGGGAGAATTCATACATTCCCAGTCACCTATCAAATTTTATAGGGGAGGAATAACACATTCCCCATGGGGAGAATAAGACGTTCCCCAGGGCGATTATTTACATACCCTCTGTGGGTGGTTGTACATAAATACCACTACTATAGTTAAATAGCCAAATAAACCATCATGCTCAAGAAATAGTAAAGTGGCAAGATAAATCATCATATAATTACAACTTGGTGGTGGGGTTCCAAGACCCAATAATAATGTTCTGAAACTGATTTATGAGGCAAGTATAGACAAAGATTCAAGAGTATATGAAATAGGGTTTAATAAAGCCTCATTATAGAAAAATAGGTTAAGGCACAATTATTCCCAACTTAAGGTGTAAATGCACATACATAAATAGGGATTGCACATACATAGCACATACCTTTTATTATGATTCATATTATCCACTTTCATCACATGATTGAGTCCATGATCAATTTTTCCTATTTTCAATTCGTGTACATGTATTAGAATGATATATATGCATTAAGGTAGAGAAAACCCATATTTTTACTTTTTATATAAAAACCTCAATTTAGACTATGAAACATCACCATAGACTTAGTTAGGTTCTTCTGATTAAGAAAACATATAATTTTGCATATTTTGGAGTTACGATGATTAGAGTGTATTTTTGGTGATTTTTAAGTGATTAAATCATTTTCTAGAAAACCACCATCGAAAAAACTCAAAACCAATACTTGGAAATATTATTATTGAAAATAAAATATTTTTTTGAGTTCAGGACGTATTTACTTTAGTTTTTGGACAAAGGAATCAAAAGTTATGAATTATTGAAATTCGGCCAATCAGAAACCGACATATCATGAAACCAAACGAGATAAGCAAAGAGAGAGAGAGGGAGGGAAAACACCATTCGACCTAATATCATGGTTTTAGATTAATAGTTATCTAAACTAGATCTTCTAGAGAAGGTAAACCGATAAGAAACCAAAACCCTAGATGAACATATGGTAAATAGAGATGGAAATCATCGATTTTAAACATAGATGCATGAATTTTAAGCATGTAGCAAGTAATATATGAGAAGTGGGTTATGAAACTCGCCTCTAGGGAAGATAAGAAGGTCCAAACAGCAAGGATTCGAGCTTAGAAGGTCCGGTTGCTCCAAGCCTAGCTCCTTTCTTGGACAAAGATCACCTTCTCAACTTAGAGGTGATAAACCCTAGCAAAAGAGCATAGAGATGAGGTGTTTTAGGGTTCTAGGTGGAGTTTTACCATGGAAGGTCATAGTTATGACCTATAATAGGGTGTAAGGAAGACTAATAGTATGAAAATAGGGGAGGAAGGGAGGCAACTTACTAGTTTTGGTCGAATTCACCAAGGAGGAGCTTTAGAAACCCTAATAGAGCAATTTGGAAGCCCTGGGAGCCTTCTTCACCAAGGTAGGCTCCCTCTATTACCTTGGGGCAGAAACTTTGTGGCCAAATACAGAAGGAACTATTATCTAAGCTAGAGGAAAGAAAAGGAGAGCAAGAGTTTTCGAATTGTGAGTTGGGAAGGGGTATACATGGCTATATATAGAAAGAGGTGAAGCATGAGGTGTCTTAAGGGACTTTCCATGTGTCTTTAGCCTAGGGATTGACGGCCATACAAGAGGACAGCTCATAGAGGCTTCATGCATATCAAAATTCGGTTCTAAGAGCCCATAGATCCTTCTAGGCCATCCCCACCATTTTTCAAGAAAGAAATAACCTCATTGGTTGATAGCTTTCAAGGATAAGCATCTTTATAAAGAGGGTAATCCCTATAATGCCCTTGGAAAGAAATACCATCAAACCAAGGTGAAACTAGGTTCTCCAATGGTTTAAAATCTCGTCCATAGTAAGGGAATATCTAAGGATTAAAATTCAGGTGATAATTTGTAAGAAAAACCTCTCAATTGGGTAAATTGCATAAAAGTCCAGAATGTACCTAAAATTGCATAACTTGCACAAACAACATCCAAATCGAACCAAATTTGAAACTTAGGATCATTTTATGTTTTCAAATCATATCAAAAAGTTAGATTAAGGTTTAGAGTACTTAACTATGGTAATTAAGCTTTCACTGAGGTATTTATGCATAAACCCTTATATTGGTACAATTAGTGAATAAATGTTCACTAAACCACTATAAATTCCACTAATTAAATAGAAAGGACAATAAGGATAGAAATGAAAGGAAAAGATAGGAAAGAGGGTCAAAAGACAAAATTCTAGAATTCGGTATGTTACACGTACAATCTTATAGAACCATGTATATAGCCTTGTAGGACTATACTAGTATATACACGTGCTTTGCACGTTTCTTATATTAATAATAACAAATGGAATACTATTTATCAAATGATATTATAATGACTTCATCTCATTCGCTAATTCTGATGAGTACATGATGTTTCATTCTAGCCAAACAATTTAGTGGTGTGAGTTTGACATAGAGGTAAATGAGGTGGAATTCATGGTTGAGCATAGAATAAGTTTGTGAATAATTACGTATTACTTCCTACTGTGTTCATGTTGGACCCAGTGTTATATGCGGTATAATTTCAAATTAGCATTTCTTTTGTGTGCACTATCTGACATAGACAGATTGGTTCACATCAATATTTAGTTATATATACTTTCAAAACAAACATCCTGAGATTAAATTATGTGGTTACGGATAGTATGATTGAGATATAAATATATTAGGTGAATTAATTACTGAATAGGTTTATTATGTAGAGACAAAAGCATTATTTTACTTTTGAAACAACAAAATATACTTAATTATTTATGCACTATGACCACTTGTCTGTAGTATTGTGCATAAGATATTTTTCATGTATTATGTTAAATATAATAACTACAATGTTATTACGTCAATGATAATATAATATATAAATAATGTATTATTAATAAATTTAGTTAAATAGGATCCCCAAAGCTAGACACATATATACGTTTACCACTATGGGTTGTGTTACATACAAAACATTATCAACATGTGTGCTTTTGGTATTCTTTTTGTTATATACATGATTCAAAGCATGCTATACAATGTATCATTGAACCTTTTTATACATGAAAATAGTATTTTCTTTCTTTTTTATTATTATATGTAGATTGTTGTCATGAATTTTATATCATTATTCTACAACACCGCAAATCACACTAAAATTGTGTAAAATTTTATTTGAAATTCATTTGATTATAACTAACCTTTAAAGAACTTTAAATAAATTAAATTGGTTCTGTAATGTTAATATTTTTGGTGACTCACCATATTTCTAATTTAGTTCATTTAAAACTCATTTTTCTTATAAGCAAAAAGATGACTATAAGAATCTTAAAATGTAAATATAAATATAACAACATAATGTAAAAATGTAAAATTATTGAATTTAGTATTATGAACATATTATTTGATATTTATCTTATGTAGTAACATTAACAAAAATTCAATATTTTGTTAAGTATCTAATATCAAGTTCATACACTTAAATGTATACATATTCAAGTAGAAAATAGTACGAACAAGAATTATTGAAGTACTTAAATCTTTACATATACATTATTATTGAAAATTATGATATCTCAGGGTGTACTATTTTCTTTACAACTACGTTTTTATATTAATATGACCTATTTAATTAGATATAGTAGCTGATGAATTGATTTCATTTTGAAGTCATTCACTCTTGACAAAAGTACAGAAACTACAAATTAATGCAAAATGGCCTAAATTGTTGACATAATATTATCTTGAAAGTCGAACTAAGGCAAAAAAATATGATTCCATATAAATCATGTCTTATTTGGATAATTAAAGTCTAAGTATTTTTTAGAAATGCTTGTTTTGAATGTTTGAAAAGGTTAATAAAAAGAAAAGTAGGATCCATATACATATATAATAGAAAATTTACAAACTTTGTTTCCCTTTGAAAGTAATATGATTAATGAAAAATCCTATATGTAAAGAATTTGACCAGATCACTATAAATAAAAAAATCGAAGTTTGAAATAGAGATTGAATTCAAAAAACAATCTTGTAAAAACTAAGTTGAATTTCAAAATAATGTTGGACTATTTTCACATTCTGGGGTCGTACTTGGAAGCATAATTCAAATAAAGACTATCAATAAGAAAAGTTTGTTGATTGCATACGGTGTATAATCAAAATCCAAGTCGATAGAGTGAAATTGAAAGCAAAAGAATAATAGATATTATAACTAACAAAGAGGAGTGCACGTCATTATTTATTCATTATTTTCATTTTCCCAATCGCATAAAAAACACAATTCAATAGCAACCTTGCAAGGTTATCATAGGATCAAAATAACAAATTTATGGTTAAATGTGTAAAAATGTGGTCTTCCATGACTCAGTTGGGTCGAGTACAGTCGTTATGATTTTGAAAGAGAGGTAGATTAGGCGGGATTCATGGTTGAGCATAGAACAAATTTGTGAACAATAGCTTGTCAATTCCTAGTGAGTCCATGGAAGACCCAATGTTATATGCGACATCATTTTAAATCAGTGTTACTCTTATATGAAATATCTGAGATTGATAGTTTGGTTCACACAATCAATCAATTATATGTACCTTAAAAATGAATGGCTATTAAAATATGTTTGCAGGAATGGTATGAATGAGATATATTTGTGAATTTAAAAGTGGTATTTTAGGTTCATTACATAGAGAGAAAAATATTTTCTCTTTTTCCTTTGAAACAACAAAAATTTACTTTTCAATTTATCTACTTTGAACTCCTTAGTATTGTGTATGATGATAATACTCATGTATTATTATAAACATTTTTCTAATTCTCTACCATGTTTATTACATCCATGGAAAGAAAATATTTAGATAATATATATTGGTAAATCTAATTAAGTTGGTGCCACAAAGATTCTACAAATATATAAGGTGACCATGTGGGTTGTGTTAGATACCATACATTAACAATATGTGTGCCTTTTGTATTTTTTACTTATTCATGCACATTTTAATCATGAGATAATGTATTCTTTACCTTTTTATATATTTTAATATAATAAATTTTTTTGTTGATAAAAAATTATTGTTGTTAGGAATTAGATATCATGTTCCTACGACATGATTAATCCACACAAATTTTTGCAAACTTGAATGTAAAATAAACATTTAATAATATATAATGATTAGGAACTTTGGATAAATTATATTGATTTTTAAAATATTTACATATTTTCAATGACTCACTTTTAATTTTTGTAATGTCGTTCGATCAAAAAACTCATTTTTTTTAATAAAAACATGAAAATAAGAAACTTAAAATGTAAATATATACAACTATATAATCTAAAAAAGTAGAATCATTGAATTAAATATTATGAATGTATCATTAGATATTAATATACTACAATAACATTAAAAAAGGTCAATATTTTGAAACATATAAAAATTCAAGTTTGTACAATTGAAATGTATGTATACTGAAGCAAAAAATGCTAGAAACATATTATTACTAAACTATTGAACTCTTTACAAAGATATTATTATTATTAAAATTCAAGAGATCTCAATGGTGTATTGCTTTCTATTCAATTGTGTTGTTAAATTCATATGACCGACTTCATTAGATACAAATATTGCTGAATTAATAAATTTTTGAAGTCATTCAATCTTGATAAATAAGTATGTAAACTACAAAACGATGCAAAAAAGGCCTAAATGCCAAGCTTGTGTTATCGTGATAGTAAAAGTAATTGAAACAATATGGTTTTGTTAAACCCATGCCATATTTGGACAATTAAGTTTTAATATGTTTTAGAAATGATTGTCTTGAATATTTTAAAAAGTTAATAAAAGGAAGAAAAAAAGAATCCATGTACATAAATAAGAAAAAAATTACAATATTTTGTTTCCTTTTGTATGCAATCCCATCCACAAAAAATGTTTGAAATTTAGTGAATGTAACCAAAATACTACAAATAAAAAAGTAGAAGTTTTAAATAGGCATTCAATTAAAAAATCTTGTCAAAACTAACAAAGATGAATGTCAAAATAATATAGTAATATTTTCACATTTTAGATTTGTAGTTATAAATATCTTTCAATTTATGACTATTACTAACAAAGATTTGTTAATTGCATATGATTTATATTCGAAGTCCAAATCTATCCAACAGAATTTGAAAGCAATTAGGATCCAGAGATTATAACTAATAAAGAGGAGCGTACATACATATTTATTGATCATTTTTATTTTCCCATATATAAAAACAACACAGGTCAAAAGCAACCATGTAAGGGTATTATAGGATCGAAACCATTAAAGAACGAGTAGATGTGAAAATGTGTCCTTTCAAAACTCATCTAGGTCAATTTCATCATTATAGAGGGGGAGAATGAAATATGTTGATGTGTTAAACAGACCAAGGAAGGTGTCGTTGGGGTTGGAGGTTGTAATTTTTCTTTGATAATGAGAAGAAAAGTCTTTCTATAAGACACTTAAGATACCACTCGTGTAAGTGAAAGAGAAACTGAAAGGAAATAGCCATGTTGTTTAAAATGAGGATATTGATGCATATAAGGAATATATTTTTGGGACGATCATGTCTTCTTATTTTGGTGCTAGACCTTGTTGTTTCCTTTATCATGCCAAAGATATGTTGGACAAAAAGAATCTTCGAAACAATCATTGATGATACGTCCACATAACTAAGATATGTGTCTCTAGTTTGTAGGATTGTGATATAAAATATGAAGCATATTTGAATGCTAGTTAAGAACAAATAATGATTACTAAGGTAAAAGTCTAGATCAAAACAATGAAATCGAGAAATGTTTACATTTTTAGTACATAAAAAGTAAAATTGATTGAGCAAAAATTGAAAAATATCAAGAAAAAAAATCATATAACGGGTTAAAATCAGCAGGCCAGTAACCAAACGAAGGAAGAAATAGAGTTTCGAGGACACAGGTTAAGAAAAGCACCAAAATTTGGACATGTCTTTTATAAGGAGCAAATCATTTTTACAAATGGCACATTTTCTCTCTCTTTATTTTTCAAAAGGGGTGGGTTTCCCTCTCCTGTATAATAGGAATGTGGGATCCTAATAGGCTCTCCTATAGATGTAGTATAAGAATCATCATATACTACTTGCCACCACACATGGTGTCCAAGTGACATCAACCCCGCCAATGCCACAATTATTGCGGCATCCGTAGTGCTACATGTATGAATGTTCTTGTGAGGGAGACACATTCATCTAAACCAATACTATTTCCACTCATACTTATGTAAAGTGTTATTTCACAAGTTATAATTAAGCATGTCATTTTCCTTTGTGTCATACAAAAATCCATTTTCAATATGAATAGAAATATAGAGGAATCAGAATATGTAGTAAAGGAGGTGAAACCAACCTATATAAGAAAAAATTTGAGCAAAATCACCCATGAAGGTATCATACGACTTGATAAACCTCGAACAAACTATCCACATTAGTTGTTGGGGCTCTACGTTAGTTGTTGGGGAAGTGCTTGTTGGCCACATTCAATTTCTCGGTTCCACTTGCGTTGGCTAGCTCCTCTTTAATTCCCTTGTAAACCGATTGGGCATGAAGGTCAACATTGCTGCGTAAGGACTTCTAGTCCCTTGTGCTTAGCTACCGCTAGCCAGAGATCATCTCGCTTCTAATGTGCCAATTGGCACGGCCATACTCGAGTCAACTCAATTGCAGGTTATACAAGGGTATTTGCTGGTCTAGTATAAGCCAGTTACTTTTTGTGGTTATCCTTTATTTGTCAATTCTTTTAACAAGGTCTGCTGTTTTTTGGACCCAACTAATTGATGAACACACAAACTTATTATGATGTCAGCTAAAGTGCACACTGCATGGTTCTGTTTCATCGCTCACTTGACAGTTCAATTGATATTAAACCTCGATAAACTATGCCCTTGCTTGATTAAACCTTGATAAACTATGGCCTCGCTTGATTCAACCCTTAAGCATACTGAATCCAGCTCCCCTACAACATTTTTTCAGCTATTCCAGAGAGAACTGGCACTTGGTAATATATCTCCCAAAGTTGTTGATGCAATTCCAGATTGCCTTGTAGTGGATACTGCAAGCATAACACCTGCGGAAGTGGAATACCGCAAGCATAACACTTGCGGAAGTGGGCACAACTGCTGCAGCATCTGAGACGACAATCTCGTGTTGAATGGGTTTGAAACACATAAAGGCGGCCATGCCACTGGTGATCTATAGAACTACCAGTTGTATTAAAATCAGTACCCGTAGAAACAAATTACTAGATTCATGTAAGGGAGTAAGGGGAGACCGACCTACATTGCTCTGAAGAGGAGCAGGGGGATAAGACTGGCTTCCTTACTGAATAGGATTACCTTGTTGGACCATGCTTTTCGGACCCCCACACCTCAACTCAAGTATGTGTGTGTGTCTGTACCTGGGAGGAGGGAAGGAAGACGATCATTCGTAGATCCCAAGCTCGTCACTTTTCACGTCTAAGAGCGAACAGCTCACTGCGTGAAACACACACACTAGCTAGAATAGCAGTAGAGAAAGCTGACGGGGAGAAGGGTGGGGCAAAGGGAAGTTGGCCCGCAAGTAGCGAAAAGATCGAGATGAGGAACAGAGCAGCGCCGCCGCCGCCAATAATGCGACTTTTCCTTCTGACGACGACGGCCTGCTACGCATTGTCGCTTGCGGCAGGGTCCGTATCTGTCGCTACTGTTAACGCCGACCAGCAGTAGCTCAACGATGACGTGCTGGGGCTCATCGTGTTCAAGTCGAGCGTGGAGGACCCGGAGGGCACGCTGTCGAAGTGGAACGAGGGGGACGACTCACCTTGCAACCCCACCGCTTAGCTAGGGGTCTGGTGCAGTCCGGACACGGGACGAATCAAGTCGCTCAACCTCGATGGAGTGGGACTCTCCGGCCGCCTCTCTTCCTGCGGGCTCGATCGGCTGTCACCCACACTCAAGCACCTCTCCCTGGCACGTAACAACCATTCTGGCCCTCTACCACCTGGCCTCGCCGCGCTCCGCGCCTGCCTAATCTCCGCCTACTTCTGCCTCCTCACGCTCCTCCTCATCGTCCTCCTAAACATCATCCTCTTCCTCACCCTCTTCAAGCCGAAAAACCCCACAACCTCCCTCCTCTCCGTGACCATCGACGGAATCGCCACCAGCGTCTCCCTCCTGACCCTCCAGCTCCGCCTCAACATCACCCTTGACATCCAGATCGCCGTCCGCAACCCGAATCGCTCATCGTTCCAGGCCCAGAAGGGCACCACGGAGATCACATACGGCGGGACGCTCGTCGGGACGGCAGATATCGAGCCGGTGACGATTCCAGAGAGAGGGATGGGGACCGTGACGTGTAGGGCCACCATCTTAGGTGACGCGTTCCGGAGAGAGGGACGGGGACCGTTGGAAGCTGTTGCCGGGTGGGTGTGCGGAGTGTTAAGTATATGACGGCTCTTGCGGCCGTTGAATGGGTGTGAAACCGGCGCTGCTCTGGGGTTTGAGGAAGGGTTTGTTCCTGGTTCTGGCAAAAATATCCGATAAAAAAATCATCCTCGTTGTCTGAACTGGGAATCTTATTCGATTCTAATAGACCATTTTCTTATAAGTAGAATTAGGATGAGACTCTGTGTGTTATTCACTGCATCTGTTAATCCCATCTAATGGAATTACACCTGCTATGTACAAGCAATTATGTGAAGATAGAAATATGTCTTGAATCTTGATAAACAAAGTGATCAGATTTTCTAACAAATGATATTAGTTTTATTCATACACAAAATTGTGAAAAATAACTACCTGATTTGATCCATGCTTATCTATAATTTTACAACATGGACAATATGCATGCTTGGATAAGGTCACATTTATAGTCTTCCATTTGATGCAAAGTGTTTTCTCACATTATTCAGTCAAGTATATAATTTTCATGTTCAGTTATTTTAAATCCAAAGAAGAATAACTAATATGTCCATGTAAGTTAAGAGATATATTTTCTTACCAATTATTCTTCATAGAGTGATTGTTGACTAGTATTGTATTACATATTCATTTGTTGTAATCTATTGTCGCATTGTGTAGTTTTATTTAATAAAAAAAGTTGGTAAGAGAATAGAAAATCTACGTCATTAAATTATAGTCCAAGGTTTTGGTGTTTTGTAACGTGTAACTTATATTAGACAATGAGAAAAAAATCAACTTTCTTATAGAATTGTAAGATTATCCTATTTAGGATGGAAATCAATCTAGTTTTGAAGGTACACACTACAGTTCCTGATTATATTTTATTATTTACCATTTCGATTCTTATATGAGAATGTTGTTTCTATATTTATTTGCATCAATGTTATGGTAAGTTGTTGTTGGTTTAATAGAGTTTTGATATAAATTTAATTAAACGTTGACACACATTAAATATCTTCAGAACAATTATAATTCTTTACAGATTCATGATCCGGAAAAATCATCGTAAAATGACAATAACAATAAAGAAATGTTAGACAACATGGCAGCTAGAGTTCAATAACTTATTGTTGTAGTGACTCGTGAAAGAATGTGAGATGGAGATAAAAATAGTTTACACTCCTTTTCTCCCTATGTTGGGTTTGGTATTTCTACTATTCCATATCTGACGAAAAAAAAAGAAATTTTAACATATCAGCAAAGCAATGTCCCTTTTTTCAATGTATCTTTAATATTTAATATTTTAAAATTTCCAGTGTCTAAAAGTGCAATGAATACGAGTGAAGTTTGGCAAAAATTAACAACCATTCGATTTGAACTAAAGATATATCAATGGTTCATCTTGTAAATTGATATCTCATGAAGGCACATCTATTTTCTCAACACCATGTTCATATATCAAACAACAAAATTTTACTCCATTTTTTAACCAAATATTCTCATACAAAATTAAACGTTGTTATTGGTAATGATTTCCTCATCCAAATATTGGTCAACAGTAGTGCTTTAAAATTATGATCTTCTTTTGGTCAAACTTCCTCTCTGTATTTAACATAGTGAGCTAAAGGTGTAAGATAACACTTAATGAGTATAATAATGATATATTATATATGGAACTAAGTACACGGTTGTTCTACCATAATGAGTCATATACCCTTCTTGATTGAATCTAAATAAGGAAAATATCTTTTGGTTTTAAATAGGCAATATTGTTTGGTATTGAATTTGAATTTAAAAAACATCCTTGTTCTCTAACATGATATTTCTATAAAATTACAATAACTACTTGACTTAGGATGGGGCTCTGGATATTATTCATGACATCTCCTGATCCCATCAAGTCAAAGTGCACCTTCTATGTCCATGGTTTTACTTCAAGTTGTGAACATAGGAATGTGTTCAATAATGAAAAATAAATGAACTAGAGATTACAATTTTCTAGCCCATGATATCAATGTTACTACACACAACATAGTTTAAAGCATTTTTCATATTTGTACCATCTTTATCCATGATTTCACAACATGTACAATCCACATAATTGCATAGGACCAAAATTTAGAGTCACACATTGGATGAAGATAATTTTCTAACATTATCCATTAAAGTATTTGTAAATATGGTCACATATATTTAGTCATTAGAAGCATAACTAAATATGTGCTTATGAGTGAATGTAAATTCTTCGTAGAACATTTGTTTTCATAGAGTGAACTTTGACTAGAAATGTATTACAATTTCACACATGGTACTTTTTTTTGAAATATTGTGTTATTTTATTTCATTAAACTTAGACAAATATAACATAATGTAATTAATTGGATAATGGTATAGTACAGGGAAGTGCAGTTCTATAGTGTGTATAAGATAAGAGAATGAGAACATGATTAAGTTTCCTTGACTTTTTAAGAATACCCTATTTAATATGGAAGTCAATTAAATGTAAAGGGTTCAAAATCCAATGTTTAATTATATTTTGTTAAACTCATTTCTAATTCTTCTATGAGAAGGTTACCTTCTAATTTATGTGCAACAAGGTTCATGAAAATAGATATTTGGTTCGCCAAGGTTTTATCTAGATTTAACTAAATGGTGACATGTGTGAAAAAAATTATAATCATTTACAATTTTTTAAATGATAATGGTGAAATAATCATCCTAGAATGAACATACTGTGAAAGAGATTTTAGACAGCATGGTCTCAGTGGTTCAATGATGTATGATCATATTAAAATGAGAGATTATGTGAGAAGGAGAAAAAATCCTTCATATTTTCCCCTCTCTATCTTGAGATTGATATTTACATATGTGATGGAAAAAGGAAATAACACAAAATATATAAACTAATGTTCTTTTTTCTAATATGTATCATTAATTACACATTTTTCAAAACTCCAATGTCAAATTAAATGAATATGAGTAAAATTTGGAATATATAGACAACCATTCACATTGACCTTAAGACATGTGATGGGTTCACCCTATATATTATATATCTTGAAGTTTCATCATAATATTTCCAACTACAAAACCTTACTCCATTTGTGTGGGATGAAGAAAAAATTGTGTAGAAGAAATCTCACAAAACTCTCCTCTTTCAAGGGGTTTCTCAAGATCCTAAAATAATTTAAATTGAAATTGTATAGTCTTTAAATAATAAAGTTGCAATTTGGTAAATTGTTGAATCCTCATGGAACTTCATTTATTATGTCAATAAATCAATTATTTCATAAGAAAATAACTATAAAGTTTGTATACCCTAATTTATGGTTGGCAAACGTGATGGAAACGGTGTATGCATCTGGCTTGGTCATGGATCGTCCATCTTTTTTTCATGTACTTTAATTTTACTTTGTCATATCCCCTTGAATAAAAAATTATTGTTTGTTTGGATATCGAAGTAGTATAATGCAATTTTCTAATTATAACTGGTTATATAGAATGAAATTTACCAAAAATATGTGAAAACCTCTAGAGGGGGGGTGAATAGGGTTTTATAAAGATTTTAAAGTAATTTAAACTCAAACAACCAAACTAAAGATTAAGGAGAGGAACACAGGTGTTTAGAGTGGTTCCACCTTAGCAAATACTAAGGAGTCAGTCCACTACCCGGTTGCTTACCCAACCGGGATTTTGAAAGTACTAAATGTTATTACCTTTCAAGGATGTTACATAAAATTTACAATACTTTCTAAACACCCTTTGGACAGCCTTCACTTTGAAGTAGTCTTGCCAACCTCGAAGCAGCCTTCCTTGAAGTAACTTCAAGCTCCCCCTTGAAGTAGCCTTCCTCCCAAAGTAGCTTCCCGTCAAGACAGCCTTCTGAAGTAGTCCAAAGTCCTCCTCTTCACCACGAAGAGCTTCACCCTCTCCAATCCGCAGCCTCCTACCTGGAGTAGCAAGGAGAGTACAAGTAATACAAGGAACAAGAAAGGAATAAAAGAAAATACAACTTATCCTTGTAGCTCAAGGCTTGATTTCCCTAGATCAAGCGTTTGGATTTTCCTAGCCAATATGATGGACTTGTGATTGCTAGGGTTAGGAAAATCTAGCCTATAGGACGAGCTTGAGCTAAAAGGAAAATGGCCAATTGATCACAAAGCTCAGTTCACACAGATTGCACAAGAGGGCTCAAGTATTTTCTCAAGTATAGCAAGTGTAAGAAGTGAATTCTAGTGTCCTATGGCTTGTCCTATTTATAGGAATGGCCTAAGTATGCTTAAGGACATTCTAGACAACTTCTAGGGGTTTCTAAGTGCTTAACTAGCCGTTAGGTACAAAGTTGTTGCTTTAACAACGGCTAATTGCTTTACTCTGCAGATTCTGTCAGAGATCGTCTCGGTCGAGAAACGGTCGACCGAGACACCCACTCGGTCGAAGTGTCGTCGACCGACAGGCTCTCTGAAAGCAACGTCTATTTCCAACTGCCAACTAACTTGTCAGTTTAGTCTAACGGCTAATTGCAGAGATCGTCTCGGTCGAGTGAAGGTCGACCGAGACACCTCTCGGTCGAGGACTTGTCGACCGACAGGTTTCTCTTTTCTCAAGTTATATGCAGATATGTCTAACGGCTACTTGGATCTTTCTCGGTCGAGAATGTGGTCGACCGAAAGTGTCTCGGTCGAGGAGTTGGTCGACCGAGAGAGATCCTGTTTTAAGGTTTCAAGTTAGGCACTAGTTATACGTATGTGTTCATAGGTGGTCCTATTGAATGGATGACTAAGGTGTTTAGCTAGGGAAAATCCAATGCTTGATTTACATGCGATTCTAAGTACTTGTACATTATAATTCTGTACAAGTTTTTACAATGATTACATTTGCATGAAAATATAAATACTTCATGTTGGATTTCCCTTATAGTTGTGTCATCCTACACACTCAAGTAGCTCGTCAGATAAATAAGAATGAAATGTTTGTCATAATCAAAACAAAGGGATTTTTATAGATGTCCATTTAGCCAACAATCTCCCCCTTTTTGAAGATGACAAACATTTCCAAAAGGTGAATAGAGGAAATATAAAACTTATAAATGCCATACCTTTAGATTGTCGTTTGGAACTTTTCCTCTTATTTATAAAATGTGTGCTTAGTATCCCCAATGAATTATGGAACATGAAATCCAGTTCATTTGGGAATATAGCAACTTTCAATGTAAAGCCAAGAGTATATTTATGAAACTCATTGATTGAGTTTGTCATAAATATTAAGTTATAGTTTTATATATCTCTCCCCCTTTGTCATCTCAAAAAGATAACCGTTTTATTAAAAGCTCCCCCTTAATTAGATATCCCAAAAAAAACGAACGAAAAAGATGTCCATTGAATAGCCAAAATTGAAAGCAATGAAGTTTACTAAAATGATGTCCAAAGAAGCATATTTGGCAAAGCTTGTTTTAGGTCGCCCTTGACTACGACCGTAGAGCCCCTTGGCTAAGTTTTGTTCTAGCCAAGAGGCAACAATTTGCAAATTTCCAATTTAAACGTTCATATCAATTTTGATACTGAACATGAAAGCATAAGTATTCGTTTTAAGAACCGCAGATATCAAAGAAAACATCCTCCAACGGAGTAATAAGTAGTTGCTTCCTAATGTTGTTGAATTGATCTAATGGAAGCGGTTTTGTAAAAATATCAGCCAATTGATTTTCCGTATCAACATGATGAAGGGAAACATGATTTTTTGAGATGTGATCCCTTAAGAAGTGATGACGGATTTCAATATGTTTGGCCCGGCTGTGTAAAATAGGATTGTGTGCTAAATTTATGGCGCTTGTGTTGTCACAAAAAATAGGTGTAGATGAAAGATTAAAACCATAATCACTTAAAACCTGTTGCATATAAAGCACTTGAGCACAACAAGACCCGGCTGCCATATATTCAGCTTCGGTTGTAGATAGGGCAACCGTGTTTTGTTTCTTGCTAAACCAAGATACTAAGGCTCTACCTAATAAGAAACATCCACCACTAGTACTTTTGCGATCAAGTCGACAACCGGCATAATCCGCATCAGTATATGCTTTAAAATCCAAGGATTGTCCTTTTGGATACCATAAACCAAAACAAGTAGTGCCGGCTAGATATCGAAGAATTCGTTTAACCGCAAGAAAATGAGATTGCATAGGCTGGGATTGAAATCGAGCACAAAGACTAACGGAAAACATAATGTCTGGTCGAGAAGCGGTTAAATATAGCAAACTACCAATCATGGCTCTATATAAGGAATCATCAATAGGTTCCCCATTTTCATCCTTATCAATTTTAATAGAAGTAGCCATAGGAGTAGTAGCATGTTTGCATTGATCCATCCCAAAGCGTTTTAACAGTTCTTTAGTGTATTTTTCTTGGCTTATAAAAATTCCGGCAGGTGTTTGCTTAATTTGAAAACCAAGAAAAAATGTTAATTCACCCATAAGGCTCATTTCAAATTCTTTTTGCATAATGTCACTGAATTGTGTGCATAATAAATCATTTGAAGCTCCAAAAATAATATCATCAACATATATTTGCACAACTAGGAAATCAGATGCATATGTTTTGAAGAATAAAGTGGAATCTGAATTTCCAATAGAGAAACCATTATCAAAAAGATATGTCTTGAGTCGTTCATACCAATTCCTAGGTGCTTGCTTTAGACCATAAAGTGCCTTTTTTAGTTTATAAACATGGTCACCTTTTTCTGGTATTTCAAAGCCCGGTGGTTGAGCAACATAAACTTCTTCTTGTATGATGCCATTTAGAAATGCACTTTTGACATCCATTTGATATAGCTTAATGTTTTTATGGGCAGCAATAGCTAGTAACATCCTAATGGCTTCAAGTCTAGCTACGGGTGCATATGTTTCATCAAAATCTATTCCTTCTTGTTGATTATATCCTTGTGCTACTAATCGAGCTTTATTCCTTATGACTTCTCCTGCTTCATTGAGCTTATTCCTAAAAACCCATTTAGTTCCTATGATGGTTTTGTCTTGTGGTTTAGGAACTAAATCCCATACATCATTTTTAGTGAATTGATTTAATTCTTCTTGCATGGCTATTATCCAGTAATCATCCTTAAGAGCTTCGGATATCTTCTTAGGTTCAATGATAGAAACGAAAGCCATGTTTACAACATCTTTGAAGGAAGACCGAGTTTTGACTTTATCATTTGGATCTCCAATAATTTGTTCTTGGGGATGATCCTTGATAAGCCTAGGTGTAGGTTGTGTTTCAACTTGGGGTTCCGATATAGGAATTTTCTCACTATCATTGGAAATGGTTGTATTTTCAAATTGATTAGTAAGATCAATGATATCTAGATTTTCAGATTTTGATTCTTCATGAAAGGAAATATGAATGGATTCCTCAACTTTTCTAGAGATAGTGTTATATACTCTAAAGGCTTTGCTAGAAGTGGAATATCCCAAGAAAAATGCTTTGTGTGATTTAGAATCAAACTTGTCTCTATCATCTTTGGTATTTAAAATGTAGCATGTGGAGCCAAAAGTATGAAAGTAGTCAACTCGAGGTTTCTTAGAGTGTAGTATTTCATATGGAGTTTTCTTCAAATGAGAGTGAATAGTTACTCTATTAAGCACATAACAAGCAGCGTTTACGGCTTCAGCCCAAAAGGTTTTAGGTGTGTTGTGTTCAAGCATCATGGTCCTAGCCATTTCCTGTAGGGATCGATTTTTCCGTTCTACTATACCATTTTGTTGTGGGGTACGTGGAGCAGAAAAATTATGAGTATACCCTTGAGATGTACAAAAGGTCTCAAATGTATGATTTTTCAAATTCGCCACCATGATCACTTCTAATGGTACATATTTTATGTTGTAAAAGATTTTCAATCTTAGAACAAAATTGCATAAAGACATGAATAGTATCATCTTTAGTTGCAATAAAATGTACCCATGTAAATCTACTATAATCATCAACAATAACAAAACAATATCTTTTACCACCAATAGATTGTGTCCTCATTGGTCCAAATAAGTCCATATGAATTAATTCTAAGGATCTACTGGTGCTGAGTACATGTTTTGATTTAAAAGATGTTTTGGTTTGCTTTCCCATTGTGCAAGGTTCACAGTTTTCAGCTTGATCAAAAGACAGAGCAGGTAATCCACGAACAAGATTATATTTCACTAACTTTTTAATAGTGTGTGAACTAGCATGTCCTAGCTTTTTATGCCATAGTTGTAAGGTATTTTCATTTGCAAGCAAGCATTTGCCGATTACTGATTTCATAGAGTTTGGTTTGAGGATATAAAGATTTCCAACTCTATTTCCTTCATAAATGACATTTGTAGTGTTTTCTATCAACAACTTACAGCAGGTTTTGTTAAATAACACATCATAACCACTATCACATAGTTGACTTACGCTAATTAAATTGTGATGCAATCCATCAACAAGTAGAACATTTTTTATTTCAAGATTTGTTCCAACATTACCTATTCCAACGATCTTGCCCTTACCATTGTCTCCAAAGGTGACTGTTCCACTTTTCTTTTCTTCAAAAGTTTGAAATGCGTCCTTGTTTCCGGTCATATGTTTGGAGCAGCCACTGTCAACTACCCATTCCTGCATTAGAATGTAGATTTTGGTACCCATGTGATGGTCTGATAAGGTTAGAAACTTTTAATTTGCTTATGTGTATAAAAGTTCTGATACAGAAACCCAGTCGGTCGACAATTGTTCGACCGATATCATTCTCGGTCGACAATTTGTCGATCGAGCACGTTACTGTATTACAATCAAAAACACAGAAAATTTCTCGGTTGACCAATTTTCGACCGAAATAAGTACTGGAAGATTTTCGATTTGTTAAAGACATCCAGTCGGTCGACAATACTTCGACCGACCCAGAGCTCGGTCGACAGTACTTCGACCGACGAAGTTTCTGTTTTAGTATAGCAATGCAGAAAAATTAATACCAATAAGCATAGCATCGTTTGTTGAGATAGAACAATATAAATAGCAAAAATTAAGTATTTGTCATATCTCAACTACATTCCATTCTTCTAAGTTTGGGGTCTTGGAGTCCAAACTAAGTTGGACTTCTTAGTCTTGTAGGGGCATGAAAAACAGTAATGTCCAAGACGTAAACAGAAATGACAAGTAATAGAATCAACTTCATTTCTCTTTCTAGCTATTGTGATTTTTGGTACAAACATAGTTTGGGTCTTTTTGGGTTGATTTTTCTTTGGAACATATCCCAAACCTTTTCTTCCATTGAAGGTAGTACCACTTCTCAATATGTTATCAAGAATATCTTTTCTTCTTAACTCATAAAGTTCTCTTTGCAATTGAGCAATGTCATTCATCTTCTTATGTATATCTTTTCTTGCCTGGTCTAAATCAGAAATCAATGAATCCTTTTCTTTTACAATATTGTCATAGTCCGAATGATTGCACAAGATAGGTTGAGTTTGAAAAGCTTGTAGTTTGGCTAACAAATCAGTCTTTTCTTTTGATAGAAGATTAAGATTGGTTTCCAAAGTAAGTAGCTTTCTAGTGCAATCATCTAAAGATGTTTTTAAAGATACATTTTCAAGATCAATGTTATTCTTTTCAGAAGAAAGTTCATCTATTTTGGCACTGAGCTCATTATTTGATTTCATAGTCTTCTTTAGTTTCTTCTTGGCATCAACATACTTATCATGAGTTTCTTGTAAGCTAGCAACTAATTCTTCTTTAGGAAGATCAATAAGGCTTACCTCTTGAGAGTCTTCATTGTCTTCTCTTGCCATTAGACATTCCACATTTTCATCTCCACTTTCACTTTCACTCGTTTCATCCCATGCCGCTTTATAAGCTTTTTCTTTCTTCTTATGTGAGCTTTTCTTTCCCTTCTTAGCTTTGGGACATTCATTTTTGAAATGTCCTTTCTTTCCACATTCGAAGCACCTGGGAGTGGAAGAAGAACTAGAAATTTTATTAGATTTAAACCTTCTGTATTTCTTACCGTTGACTATCAATGCTTCTTCTCCTTCTTCTTCACTGGATTCCTCACTCTCATGTGAGGGAGCTTTTGATGCTTTGAGAGCCACGTCTTTCTTTGGCCCCCGTTGATGCTCATGTTCTCTTCTCTCTTCCTCTTCTAGGTCTGCCTCATGAGCTTCTAGGTTTCCGATGAGCTGCTCCATTTTGAGGCGAGTGAGGTCGTTTGCTTCTGCAATAGCTGTCACCTTTGGTTTGTACTTTGGAGGAAGAGATCGAAGTATTTTTGATACCTGATCCTCCTCAAGAACAGGTTTCCCTAAAGCACTCAAACCATTAACAATAGTAGAAAATTTTGAATACATTTCACTAATAGTTTCGTTTGGATCCATACGAAAATGTTCAAACTTGGTTTTAAGCAAACTAACTTTAGAGTTTTTAACTTGAACGGTACCCTCATATGTTATAGATAATCTATGCCAAATCTCATATGCGGTATCACAGTTTGATACTCTATTAAATTCACTTACTGAAATGGAACAATATAAAATGCTTACTGCCTTTGCATTTATTTGGGCCATTTTTACCGTATTAGCATCCCATACTGCAAAGTCGTCTTGTGGGAGTGTGTATGGTGTAGATACCATTCTCCAAAGATCCCAGTTGATTCCTTGGAAGTAGAATTGCATCCTTCTCTTCCAGTATTGATAGTTTGTCCCGTCGAATGCCGGAGGTCTAGCAACGAGCGTTCCTTCAATGTTGAGGTTGTTGAGCACTCCATCCCCCATCTTTTCTTCAAGACTTTGTTAGGGCTCCTTGAAGCCTGCTCTGATACCAATTGAAAACCTCTAGAGGGGGGGTGAATAGGGTTTTATAAAGATTTTAAAGTAATTTAAACTCAAACAACCAAACTAAAGATTAAGGAGAGGAACACAGGTGTTTAGAGTGGTTCCACCTTAGCAAATACTAAGGAGTCAGTCCACTACCCGGTTGCTTACCCAACCGGGATTTTGAAAGTACTAAATTTTATTACCTTTCAAGGATGTTACATAAAATTTACAATACTTTCTAAACACCCTTTGGACAGCCTTCACTTTGAAGTAGTCTTGCCAACCTCGAAGCAGCCTTCCTTGAAGTAACTTCAAGCTCCCCCTTGAAGTAGCCTTCCTCCCGAAGTAGCTTCCCGTCAAGACAGCCTTCTGAAGTAGTCCAAAGTCCTCCTCTTCACCACGAAGAGCTTCACCCTCTCCAATCCGCAGCCTCCTACCTGGAGTAGCAAGGAGAGTACAAGTAATACAAGGAACAAGAAAGGAATAAAAGAAAATACAACTTATCCTTGTAGCTCAAGGCTTGATTTCCCTAGATCAAGCGTTTGGATTTTCCTAGCCAATATGATGGACTTGTGATTGCTAGGGTTAGGAAAATCTAGCCTATAGGACGAGCTTGAGATAAAAGGAAAATGGCCAATTGATCACAAAGCTCAGTTCACACAGATTGCACAAGAAGGCTCAAGTATTTTCTCAAGTATAGCAAGTGTAAGAAGTGAATTCTAGTGTCCTATGGCTTGTCCTATTTATAGGAATGGCCTAAGTATGCTTAAGGACGTTCTAGACAACTTCTAGGGGTTTCTAAGTGCTTAACTAGCCGTTAGGTACAAAGTTGTTGCTTTAACAACGGCTAATTGCTTTACTCTGCAGATTCTGTCAGAGATCGTCTCGGTCGAGAAACGGTCGACCGAGACACCCACTCGGTCGAAGTGTCGTCGACCGACAGGCTCTCTGAAAGCAACGTCTATTTCCAACTGCCAACTAACTTGTCAGTTTAGTCTAACGGCTAATTGCAGAGATCGTCTCGGTCGAGTGAAGGTCGACCGAGACACCTCTCGGTCGAGGACTTGTCGACCGACAGGTTTCTCTTTTCTCAAGTTATATGCAGATATGTCTAACGGCTACTTGGATCTTTCTCGGTCGAGAATGTGGTCGACCGAAAGTGTCTCGGTCGAGGAGTTGGTCGACCGAGAGAGATCCTGTTTTAAGGTTTCAAGTTAGGCACTAGTTATACGTATGTGTTCATAGGTGGTCCTATTGAATGGATGACTAAGGTGTTTAGCTAGGGAAAATCCAATGCTTGATTTACATGCGATTCTAAGTACTTGTACATTATAATTCTGTACAAGTTTTTACAATGATTACATTTGCATGAAAATATAAATACTTCATGTTGGATTTCCCTTATAGTTGTGTCATCCTGCACACTCAAGTAGCTCGTCAGATAAATAAGAATGAAATGTTTGTCATAATCAAAACAAAGGGATTTTTATAGATGTCCATTTAGCCAACAATATGTACATAGTTATATACCTCTAAATTGTAGCCTATCCTTTTTATAGTGCAATGGTTGTTAATGTATAAAGAATTTTATCACTATGAAAAATAGAATTGGGTAGCATATTTCCTTGGTATCCTACATGATAAAATGGATTAAAAAAGGTATCTAGTTTTCTATGGAAACAAAAGGGTTGAAAGACCTTTTCAATCCACCCTCGAACAAGATGATGTAAGAGAATAATCCTTGTTGAGATTATAGATGAAACTATATGTTGATCAAGGGTGCATTAATTAGAAACTATTGGAAAAAATTCAGACTATACTAAAATGACATTTTATTACTCTATTACTGGTGAAATCATCATTATGTCAATGTCAATTTTATTCTAATCGATTATTTTCTTGATTTTTCTTTGACTACTATCTTATAAAAATGAATTTTGTATACATTATGCTTATGTACTTGTATATTTTTTCAGACATAGTAACCAACATCATAATAACATAATTTTCTTTTAGGTAGTTGCATCAAAAACTTGCTTTCAGGACGATACTATGTAGGACAATATTTAGGTCAATGTAAAACCAATTGAATCGTATTTCAATCAAAAATTGATTATTGGATAAGTGGTAAACCCAGATCAAGCTTGAGTTTGAAAGTCTAACCTAGAACTAAACCTAGATTATGTAGTATTCTTTATCTATACTACTATAAAAAGAGTGAGTTCATGATGTGTTCTCCTTGATTCTCTCTCTTCTCACAATTTTTCTCAACCTTTTTTTATATTTTCTCTATTTTATTTTTTCTCTTTCATGATAAAATCAGTTACCGCAAACCTCTCAACTTCTCCGTCACATTCCTTTCTTTAAACGTGCGTTTCGGAGTCAATAAACAACATGTTTCCAAATTTTCTACAAAACAGTTACAAGAATTACCATTATCCTTTTGAGAAATTTTATTTTTCAAATATTTAATATAAAATAATCACGTTCAATGGGGCACGTGCATGTACACATGTGTGTTAACTAGTATATTCAAACAAGTTACTATTAGTTATTATCTTATTGCATAAATATCAAAGTTCTATTTATGTAACATTGATAGAGTTTTATTTTTTGAGAGTATTAAAATTTGTGGTATGTACTAAATGTCACCCTTGTAGAATTTTGATTTCCCAAAACTTTATCCTAAACAAATCAGATCTCATCCAATTTAAGATTATGAATCAATCCTGTGTCTGTCTGGACATCAACTTCTAAACCATAAATCGATCTATATTATATTAAAATACCTCAAACTCAAAATTTCACTACAAAAAATTTGGCCTATGTTGAAGAACATTTGTGAGGAACCAAAAATCGTGAATAATGATGTCTATTTGTGAGGGCTCATCCTTCAAATATGGGACCAAATCCCTCATCCGTGTTTTTAACATCCTTAGAACTTTTATGTGAACACTAATCCCTCACAAATACATTACTCACTAATTACCCCGTGAAAATTGACATGCCAAATGTTTCCCTCCATCTCATAACCCTTCCCTCTATTCTAAAACACCACATTTGTAAATTTAAAAAAAACCTCCCCACTCGTTCCTCCGTGCAAGAACTATTTCGTCGCTTTGTGCTTCCCCCTCTTACGCCGTGCGCGTCCGGCCGGTCCTCATTTCCCGTTCATTTTCTCTTCATCGGGCGTCGACCCTAGAACGGGGGAATCTACTTGTTCAATCTGTCGCACCTCACCTCATCCTCATTTCAACCATCTCCAGCTCTACGATCTAGACTTATAAGGGGGTACTGATGCCAGATGATCTGCCCCTTTCCTCATGACCTGTCTGAGTCCTTAAGGGTGCACCCCAGAGGTCGCTCAATGGGGGCTTCATTGGACGGTGGCACGCCGCCAGAAGTGTTGATGCACTATGGCACCCAACAACTGCCTGTTCTAGGATCTATTGTAGATCGACCATAAACAGCAAACCCTATTGCACCTTGGAGTTGTTGTCGGCAAAAGACTCGACAAGGATCTTACTGGCGTTGCGCGGCCGCCGGGTTGGTCGGATGCATTGGTCAAGGCGTTGTATCTGGGTTGATCCCCTTCCTTGAGTCCCTCTTCATGCTGGTCATAGATTGTTATCTTCTATCATTTTCTCAAGACTTGCAACAGTTGAGGATCACAGATAAGTATTAATCCATTAACGATTCAGCCTATTTCCACCACGGAGTGGATCATGCATGATTGCTCTGTATGTCAAGAGTCCCTTGCATATCCATATCCTATGCTTACCTTTTAGGCTAACTTCTCCTCTTCCTTGTAGGCTTCCAGCAGATCAATTATATTACTAAATTGTTTGCTTGATCTAAATGTCAAGCTAATCATTTCTCACCAGATTTTAATATGGCGCTGCAACAACCTATATTGGGTGGCAAGTCGTGCAGGAAGGTGAAGTAGGGTACCTGAGAATATACATAAGGTAAAGAAAGACATGGTCCTCTTCTTCTGCAGATAGAATATGTATAGTTTATTCTATTAAGGGAGAAACAATAACATCCAATCACACTAGGTACTGATGTCTTTTCTTTACTGGTTGTTATATTAGACATATGCCATGCTAGGCTCTTCTTGTATGTGTCTAGTTTATAAGCTAACTATGGTCTGAATGAGTGTGTTCTGGTACTTTACATTGGCTTGTGGTGTAGTATTCTGTGTGGAAACTTGTGGATATATACTTGTGTGAAACTAGTAATGGCAGCATATTACTGAATAATGTTCCTACTTGAATGATAACAACTTCTATCAACACCTTTTCTCTCACTATTTCATATCTCACACTCCAATTACATCTGGCATGCTTGATTATGTGTCCAGAAGGGATGAGTGTCCTACAACAATGGGTCTAATGAACTGAACCACAAATAGGACATTATATGCATGCAAAGTAGCAACAGAAGGCCTGTAATCACAGTCGTTTCTGAATAGCAATGGAAAAACTACTTTAGTACACATTGTAGATGCTTGACATTTATGTGCTTATTGCTATCAAATTTATATAAAAAAATTAAATTGAGACATTATTTTTAAAAACATTATTGAAATAGTGTGGTTTCCCTCCTTTTAATTTCTGTCAAAGTATACATCAAAACAAAATTGTAGACAGTGATTTGTTAATTGATTTTTGGAGACATTTAAGCATACTTACTATAGGTCATTTGGATTTATGTATATGTGGTTCTTTAAGTTTCTTCTCATGTGAAATGCCCACTAAAAAATTTCACAACACTTTTTGCATATGCTAGGTTGGTTCCATATTATTCAGATATTTCTTTTTCTTTCCAATATGCTCAGTTATAGAAAAATATTGTTCATGGGAGGTTGACGAGAATTGGATGTATGTTGCTTATCTTAATTTTGATTGTAATTATACTATTTCTCATACTTTTGTTGACGAAGTTATATGTACAAAGGATTATATGAAATCTTGTTTTGCTAAGATGCAATCATGGGTGGTATTTAGTTCTATTCTTATAACATTTTATTCACATCATACTCTGCCTATTATCATTTTGCCTACTTATTGTGGGTCGAACTCAATCTGTTCTGAATTACTTCTATCAAGACAAGCCATTTGTATACAATCTTACTATTTTTGGGGCAAGGTCTTAGCCAGTATATGGTAAATTCATGATTTTAACACCGGGTGTGTCTTTCTCAAATGCTTAATGATTGTTCCATGTTAACTCAGGGTAGATCCTACGGCAAGCCTTGAACAAGAACTACTAGAAGGGGTGATGATGACATGAACCACCCATGTGTATTTCTGAGTGCAAATGTTGTCGTTAACCACAACACTACTCGGTAGAAATTTAATTTAATTTATTTTTTTAGTTATTTTCTTTTCCTTGTGTTCTCTTGTAAATATATGGGGTTTAGTCCCAGATGGCTATTGCTTAATTTATTTTGGTTTGCGGATCTGTATATATGTTGCATTGTGGTCTTGTGAAGACACCTCAGTAATTATAAATGAAAATCATATTTTATATTAAATTGTTAGTTAGCATTAATTGTATTGGTAATTCTCCTTTAAGTGGTAACAGAGCCTAATCCTAAATTATTAAGTTTAGGTCCTGACCATATCATCACCCGGTGGAGGAACAACACAACATTCATCCAAGAACCGTTGTCAAATTGGGTCATCATTGCTCATCATCAACTCACCTTCTCTAAGTCGTCATCCTAGCAACTCTGTCACTCCTTTGATATCTCATCCTACACCGCAAAGCACGTATCCAATTAGCTCTTGTACTGACAAAACCCCTCCCCATGTTTAATGGACCAACTAGAGTGAACTTGTGTCCAAACCTTGTTGCCCCTTGCTTCATCGCTTGCCCACTTTTACCTATTATCTCGATAACCCTATCCCAATAAACCTCATACTGGTAATACCACAACTCCTCTCTGCACCTTTTCATAAGCACTGAGTCCTCAAGCCTTTCATTAGCATTGCATTCACCATCATATTCCATCCTCCTACCCGCCACACCGCCAATTTCCTCTACTTTTGTCTCTGTGTACCATTTCGCTGGTCTTTTCCCAACCCAGTGATAGTCTCACCATGCATGATTCCATCTCACTAGGATCATTTACATGATCTGAGAAAACATTGATAAATCTGGCTATATAGAAGGGAAAGATGGCCTGCCTAAGAATAGAAGAGGCAAATGTACTATGTAGTAGGGATGAAAAAGGGTCGGGTTTCTACTTATCTACTTTAGAATGCATACTTTAATTAAATGAACTACTCTAATGTATGACTAACTATTGATGTACACAAATTACAATTAGTAAGATATCCATGATAAGTCTATTGTTTACTTGTTAGCTATGTAAACATGTGATGCAATTTTTTGTTGTATCATGTATGTAGGGTGTTTGATCCACATCAAGTCTATAATTTACTATATTATAGATATAATCATTGTTTTGTAGTTGTTTTATTGACTATTTGGGTGTTTTATATTGTTGGGTAGAGTGTTCATGTATATATAAAAGTTCCAAGAAGTATAGTATTTATATACATGTGTAATTTAGTATAAAATATATAGGAAACTAAAACTCATTTTTCAAAATTCCCCCCTTACCGCTTAACCAGTTACAAGGTGTTGTCCACATGTTTATCACTTAATGTTCTTTAAAACATTGGGCCTAGCAATCCGTTGTCACACCAACTCACACCGGTAGTCCATCGGCCAAACACCTGATACTCCTTACTCCCACTTTGACCCATGTTTTGAAGGTGGTACTTGGTTTCTTGTAAAGGAGACACTTGGATTGAGAACGTAGTATCGATCCTATGCTTGGATAACAATAGATAGCTCTCGGATTGAGTAATTCTTTGCGCAGAGAGTAACAAACATATTGGAGTAGTTATCTATTACAATAAGGAAATAACTATGAAGCAGGAACAACAACTTCATCTATATATCGTCATTTTGATCAAGCCGGAACAACAACACAAACTTGGAATAGTTATCTATTACAATGAGGAAATAGCAATGACCTTGAGAAGAAGCAATGGGTGATGGCCCCCATGGTTGGCGGAAGATGGACCACTGCCTGTGGGCTTGCTAGACACATCCATAGAAGAAAAGCCTTCCCTCTGACCCTTTGCACCATCGAGGTCAAGTAGGATGGTGAGTCACATGGAGGTGGATCTGTTGGGGTATAGGTCGAGGGAGGAGAGTCACACGGTCTTCCTTGAGGCCGTTGTGGTTCTGAAGAGCATGGAGCAACTCATTTGCCAAATGTTGCCTTCTTCCCCATCCTCTCCTACTACCTCTTCCCTCTCTGACCAACACCTACTGAGCGGCGTCAACAAGCAAGTTTACTGTAAGCAGACCATGGATTTGATGGTGTCCAAGTTTTAGAAGATAAACCCCATCCCAGACCACACATGTCACGCACAGTTCAGCCACAACCCCGTTCACTTAGCGCTGCCATGTCTATGTGGCGGTATCATGCTTTGATGCCTTCAAGAACACCCTGCTTGGTCTTCGACGTTCCGAATGGGAACACTGCCATGCCCCAGGTGACACATGGCATCAGGTCGTTGTTGCTGAGAGGAAATATTGGGAATTTGGTCTCTGCCCCTGGTGCCATTTTTTGTTATGTGCTAAGTAGGCCCTCTCCTTTTGATTTAAATGGGGTGGGTGTTTCTTCAGATTCGGAAATGCCATATCTAGAGTCAATGGCACACACGTAAGGCTTTCCCCCATGGCATCCGATACCAGGTCACAGAGGCAGTACACAACAACCAGAATGGACGAGGTTGTAGTACTTAGAGTAGGTGTCTTCGCCCATGCCTTCATCCAGGATATGCAAAGTCCATAATGGATGAGGTCATTACAATGGAGTGCACAACGGCTAGAGAGGAGGCAGAGACCACTTCAAACAAAAGCACTGATTGGTGTGAAACGAGCGCACAACCTCTTTCTACAGATGACGGATGGGATTGAGGATGGTGGAGGCATATTTAGGCATGATGATCCTCGGGTATTCTGGGTTGGATCGGGTCTAAATATTGAGGCCAGGCAAAATTGGATTGGGTCTATTTCGGGTCTGCTATTACTCATTCTTTTTGGGTCATATCGGGTTGGGTCTTGAGTCAAGTTTGGGAAACCCGACCCATTACCAGATCCAAACCCTGGTGTTTAACCTTATAAGGGAACCCATCAGTAGCTCATTTTGTGCTCCTAGTCATAAAAAAGATGATCTTCCTAAGTAGAAAGACTCATGTTTATTGAAAGCATCTTGAAGGGGGGGTTAGCAAAAGTTGGTGGGCATGATGGAGACTAGGATGTCCAAGGTGACGATGCCAACACTCAAAGGAGATGCATGTAGAGAGGTGGGCACTAGGTTGGTAGCTATAATGAGGGCTATAGAGGTTGTCTTTATCTCAAGGTTCCCCCTAGGCCATCGGGCTATGCTTTTGTTGAGGTAATAATGTGAACTGTCTCATTACCTTGTCCTGCAGTTCATGGTTCTAAATGAATGTTTTAAACTTCATGTTATAGTTTGATTTTCACTGTAATAAAAACGATGAGGAATATAAAAAAACCATCTTATCACTTGTTGTATGGAGTCTATTAAGATGAATTGAAGATCTTGTTAATTTATTGCCTGGTCTCTTAGGGTCGTTTTGGATACCAAGTCTCAAATATGTCAAAAGCATAACCTTTTTTTTTTGGTTGGGTTTCAGTGATCTAACCCTTTCACCCATGTGGGCTGAAGTCACAAGTTTTCACAACTACTGACTATGTCAAGCTACACCTTTTCTCCTTGTATTTGCAATTTTAATGAGTGGTCCCTTCCAATCAATTTCTTTTAGAGTTTGAGGTCCACAATTAATGTGGTCGCTTTCACTCAATTAGGGGGGTGTCTGGGCGTTGCCCTACTTTTTTTTAATTTTCTGCGTTATATATATATGACATCTTATGTATCAAATGTACGGTATTTATGTGTATATTTCATGATCTACAACCTAAACAGTAATGTAAGAATGATCTAGTAGCTAAAAAACTCCTAAAACAACTTACATATGTCAAACATATGTTAAAATGACATTAGTCAAAACTAAACAACCCACGAAAGAAAACTTGTCTAGGTGTCGTAGGTGCTCCTAGACGGTCGCCCAGGTGGTCATAGGTTCTATCCCAGACGTTCATTTTTTTTCTTCAGGTAGGCGAGGGCTAGGCGAACCCCCTTGGGCGCCTAGCCGCCAAGGTGGCTTCTAGGCACCGCCTAGGCGGGCGCCTCAACAACTATGGTATTAACCTTTTTTTTGGTGGTGTTAGTTAGGTTACTCAACAGAGTCCATCACACTGGTTGCACCCATAATGATTCCCTGCACTTGGAAAATTTTGCTATGCCCTTTCTTGATTAATTATTTGCAGTAGAACCTCATGGAAAATCATGTGACCCATCCACGTAGTACCTTGTACAGGCTTGTCAACTCTGTGTCTCAAAGCCATGTCAAGAGCTCTTCCTTGTAACATAATCTGTTGTTTGGTAAGCTATCCAAGAGCTAGTATAACTTGAGTAGTAGTAACATGACATTTCTGCAAAGTAACAAATGAGTAGGGCATATTGCTTCGAAGAATATTTGCAGTAACATACCTGTGGCAATTTGTCATGATGAATATTACAGCGTCCAGTGAATAAGCGTACTAAGACAACTCTGCAGTGACTCGGGTTGTGTCTAGGCTGAGTTGTACTTTTATATTTGAATCACCAAACTGACTTCATTAGTGAGCCAGCCTGATTTTTGATAGGATGATAGCATAATTGCATAAGAGACATAGGATGATTGATAAAGGGTAAGTGAACAACCATCAGGCCCCGCCCATGCAACAGAAACTATTCAACATTTTTTTTGAAATTATGGATTTATAGAATTTGCCATAAAATGATAGTTTGAAATCATGGAAAGCATACTAAGCCACATAAACACTTCAAAAGCATGAATAGAGTACTGATAAGAGTTTGGTGACACAGTAGGATACAAGATGGCATAAATTAGTAGGTGTGGGTAAACAGAACAATTCAAGGACATGGGACAAATCCAAAAAATTAAATATTTTAGATTCCATTAGTTGAGCTACATTAGATACAATATCTTATATGGGATAAACTATCAAGTGTTTGTCCATTACATAAATGTTCTATAGCCTAGTAATTACAGACATTATTCTATAGTCACACATGAGCACACAGAGGAAATGTCATTTTCTTTCAAGATGCAGGGCAGTTACATGAGGATATGATTAATTCACACATTTGTTAGAAATTACGAATATATATACAATGTAATTTTTTATTTCACTCTATTGTAAATGCCTGACTTGCGTATCTTGTACATTTCTCCTGTTGTATTTCTTACTTGTCTTTTGCTATGATTGATCACAACTCATTAAACGGGAATACGAGTATGTTCCAAGCAACAAACAGTAGATACACAAATTGTAACATGCAAATGTTGCCTGTGTAGAAATGTCCCTTAGATTGTATATCTTATGTCTGAAAAGCAGGATGCAGCGGTGCGGCATCAGAGCTCGAGTCGGGAGCCCCATTCCGACAAAAACGTGGTGATTAGGAAGCCTGTCGATTTTGGCGGCTTTCATCAATGCAAACTTTAATTGGTAAATATGTACAATATGGTATTTGTTATCACCACCTACTAACTATGATACAGTTGTTACTGTATAAGAATGCCGCATTTATAAATTCTTCTCCCAAATTAGGCCTTAGAGTTGGCTGGAATCACATAGAGAGAGGTTGGAAGGAGGGGTGTTGTGATTTGGTGTGCTTGGGTTGCCACTGCACTAGTTGATAGTAATGACATTTGTAGAGGTTGTTCCCATCATCACCACATATGGGATAAGGGTCGCATCTGTGACATATGCAACTGTACCCACATTTAGGAGAGCTGACATGGATGGTTTATCTTGCTGAATATGGTGCGCAGGTAACATTTTTTTGCAGGAGTAGAGCAGTCATGGCCAGTTGGTGTTGGATTTAATAACTAATTAACCAACAAGCTGGTGAGCTCTCGATAGATGATAAGGGTGGAACGAGAAGAGATGAGAAGAGAGGGTTTCCACCATCTTTTGGAAGTCACTTCTTAGATTGTTGAAACAAATTGCATTGATGGTGGCAAGCTCTAGAGGTTGTGCTCTAAAGAAGTGAATTGGTTGCCAATTTGATTGGCTTGGCGATGGTAAGCAACGATCCTTGTCCCTCTTGCTTGAAGGTCTGCAGTTGGTTATTGAGTATGATCCGAATAAGAGGAGATCCATAGCCTTGTACCAGGGATAGCTAGACATCATGTCACATATTTAGACTAACCATATCAGTGAGCATAAATCTTGTCATGAACGTTGAAATCCGGCTAAGAAGCAATAGATCTTTACCATGGCATGTCGTGTAAGTTGGATTAGGGAATGGATCGAGGACTGTCTCAAGCTATCACTTGGTTCGTCAACACTGCTGCCACACTAATCTGCTGCCTTGCATAATCTGCCAGATCAGTTGTCCTGAAACTCATATAAGAAGACAGGAGAAGGGATACATGGATTTTGCCCCTTCATTAAGAGATAGAGAGGATTAAAATCAATACATAGCTAGCTCATGTTGAATAGAATTCAAAAAGAATGATGATTACGGAGTTCGGAAACAATATTTGTGCATGCATGAGGATGAGAAGAAGGATTTTGAGAGTACTCTGCATGGTCACAGGGATAGAGGAAAAGATGGGATTTTAGCACTCGTATACCAGCCGAATGGGTGGTATATGATGAACCATTCCATAACACAGAGGCAAGATTGTTGGATGCAATGTCCCAGTGAGGGCATCACGGGTAGGGGTGTCAAAAAATTGGGTCAGAGTCGGTTCTGGGTCGGACGACAACCTGTTGATTAAAAATCACTCAACCTAGAACTGATCCAAAACTAATTTTTATTTACAGGATGGTATGTCCAGAACCAGATCCGGTTTCATAATCTATAACCCAAAAAGAATTTGATTCATAGTATGGATGATATGTAGTAATTTGTACATGATAAGAACTTGTGTTTTCAAAAATTTCAACCCAGATTCATTCTGAGTTGAATAAATCACCACCCATAATCGATCTGGTTTCAATTTTGACATCAATATCCAAACCCATAACTAACCCAGATTGAGAAAATTTGAAACCAAATTCGAATATTTCCATATTGGACGGAGTCGGATACATGGGTTTAGACAAAATTTGACAGCCTTAATATTCATGGGACATGGGTGGGTTGATCGATCGAAGTGTTGGAGCACCTAGGAAGGAAGCAGACTGACGAGTGCCACTGATGAATGGGGTGGTGGAACTGCTACAGACGCGGGGGACAGTGTAGAGTGAATGGCATGGGTAGCCACTCATGCGGTTCTCACTCTGGCCACGACCTGCACAATGCTAGACGCTCGACGGATGGGGTGCCATTGTTAGGGTTAAGCATTCTGCCTCCTCTGTTCACCAACCAGAAGTTTGTAAAGTTAATCCTTGCTTGGCCAACTAGCTGCAAGTAGCAGTCCTTTCGGGTTGGGTCGGCATATTCTTTTCAGATCATGTTTTTTGGATCATGTACTTGTGGATGTTTTGAAGTCGGTACATTTTTGGGTTCAGGTTTGTCACAAACAGATTGGTCGGATTAGGGTCAGGTAAATAAAACTCCTACCCATTGTCATGCCTAATCGAAAGGTAGTGGCTAACTTGGTAAGGATTGGGAAGGGAGGCAAACATGTCAGTGGAGAAAGATGCTAGGACAGTTCCAATGGAGTTGGAAGTAGCAGCTTTGGTAGCCATGCTTGGCTCTTTAGATGTAAAGAACAGAGACTAAATGTTTCTATAGCAATGCTTAAATTGTTGTACATGATGAGGCACATATATGTGCAGATGCAAGAGTGCATTACCAACTAGAATCTATGTACTCAGTTCATGTCCATGCCAACTGATAGCTTGAGGAAGTCATCTATCCATTCTCTACGGTAACGAACTGGATCTGCTTTATGTGTGTCGGTTGTCAATCCATTATCTACAACAACTGGATTTGCCTCTTGTGTAGAGGAAGAGGGAGCAGATGACAAGGCTTCAAGGGAAGCCATCA
This sequence comes from Alisma plantago-aquatica, assembly GCA_963693085.1. Classification (NCBI taxonomy): domain Eukaryota; kingdom Viridiplantae; phylum Streptophyta; class Magnoliopsida; order Alismatales; family Alismataceae; genus Alisma; species Alisma plantago-aquatica. The sequence goes on from OY856415.1 coordinate 469,835,876, forward strand.
TAGTTGTTGTGTGGCGTGGGACTTGGTCAAATAGCAATCATCTGAGGTGTTGACCAATGCTTAAATATTTTTCTTTTTATTTTTACTATATGTATTTTACAAAAGTTTCTTATGTTAGTTTTTATACTTTGTTGTCTTGCTGCAGTTTGTGTGATAGGAAGGTTCTAAGAAGGTTGGTTTCTCTCTATTTTACAGTGTGAGCCTGCAATCGGGAGGAGAAAAACCCAAGTCGATCATATTTGATCTGAGTACCAGTGTGACTAGAACTATGGTTCTTGCTGGAAAGGCTCATCAAGATGGTAAGCAAAAGTATATAATGTTTTTCAGCTTCTATGTCAATCTATTTTGGCTTCTTACTCACACTTCATTCTATTGCTTTCGTAATTATGTCATTAATTTTCCTCAATTATTTTAGTGGATATGGGGTCGTATAAATCATTTATGTAAAATTGTTTCTTTGACGATCTATTTTCCATTTGTAACAGATTAATACAAAAATATCTATGAGGCGTATCTCTTTGAAGTTGGATTGGACTATGCACTGAGTATTGTGGATGGAAAACTAGCTCATTCATGTGACAAGAGAGATCAGCTGGTTACATAGAAACTAATATTTGGAGGCCTGGCATTGATGAAGAATACTCAAGTACCCAACCGTATGAGGTCTGGCATTGACGGAAAACTAGCTCATTCACGTGACAAGAGAAGAATACTCAAGTACCCAACCGTAAGAGGCCTGGCATTGACGGAAAACTAGCTCATTCACGTGACAAGAGAAGAATACTCAAGTACCCAACCGTAAGAGGCCTGGCATTGATGAAGAGCACCACACCATTTGAAGGAATATGGAGACATTATAGATCTTAAGAGTTTCTAGCATGATATGTTGATTGTCATCAATCTCAAATTTTAGAACCATATGTATTCGTTATTTATATCAACGTTGAGCACGCAATGTATGGATAATATTTTTCTTCATTAACAGAAATTGGTTTGAGGTGATTTAACATTTTTATGTGTCATTTTGGTGTTGAAACTTCTTATGATGTCATGTGACTCTTATAAAAATATTGTTTGAGGTTATATATACAAAGTTTTAATTTAAAATTAATTAACATTCAACAAATCATTCAATAAATCAATAACCAAATCATTTACAGTAATCCCTCAAAAATATATCAATGAAGGTCTTTAGTCCCTCAAAAATGAGATCCAGATTGGCCATCACAATTGCATTGATGACGACCACATAGCCCCTCAAAAATAATATTAATGAAGGCATTAGCCCTTCAAAAATATATTCTCCAGGACCATCAAGTCCCTCAAAAATGTATTTATGAGAACTAAACATGCCCTCAAAAATGTATTTATGAAGGCTAAATAGTCCCTCAATATAACATTCTTGAGGGTCAGTTGGTCCGTGACAATTCTATTCGTGAGGGCCACTGGTATTTGTCACGTGAGTTCTCTTCACGGACCATTTGTGAGGGCCAGACTCACAACCGTCCCTATTTGTGAGGGCATGTAGAGAGGGGTTTGTGACAGGACTCACTCGTGAATAATGGCCCAATTTTTACTAGTGGTTTCTTATTAGTCAAATTGGAGTCAGGTTCGTGGGTTCATACATAAGTTTGACATCCCTACTTATAGGAGGCCCTTTTTTGGTATGGATAAAAGCATTCCAGGCATATCTTTAGATACAAAAAGGTTATGGTGAGTTTGTTAGACATTTGTCTCTATCTCTTATTTATAGATATATGTACAATGTTTTTTCGTGTTTATACTACTAAAAATCTTTTTATGTACTCCAAGTAGATGCGCTTAATAGTAGTAATGAATATTCTTGAAATGAGTATCATGCATTAGTTTTGAATGAAAGAATAAAGCTTGTAAAAGAAGGATATAATTATTCCTATGATTCAACAAATGTCATGTCCTTAATGTGTCTACTTACAAGTTAACACAGGAGAAATTTTAGCTCTGCCCTCTCATTTTCATTTCCAAAAAATAGAATTTTAGGGAAGAAGACAAAATAATGCCCAATAATTACTAGCAATATTGGTTTAAGATGACTTCTTGGTGTATCTTGGGTGTAAAGGAGAACTAGACTTGACATAAACTATATACCAAACATAACAAAGCCTACACTTTAGATTCGTATGTTTTAGTTTCTTATGGCCATTTTTTTAAATTTGACATGGTAATGCCTAAAAACATGTTTGAAGATTTACCTAGTCGAGGTTAAATATGATTTTTGAGGAATAATAATTTGAGCTGTTGATAGCTATGGCACATGTAATTCATAGTTGTAATTGGATAGATGAATAAGGAAATGTAATGAAAATTACACCACTCCATATTAAAGGAGAATCATATAAATTAATGCCTAATCAAACGGGTAAGGTAGAGAACTTCAATATTATTTATTTTTATAAGTTCCTTAACTTATATTAAGGCTACAAAACTGTGGGCTGAAGAAACAAGATTGTGTCCTGTCACATTATATAATATTGACAATGTTGTTGGGTGACAGAAGGGGTGTGATTAGCCTAGTGCTAGAAGTTCAAGTGAACCATTCATTTTGGTTATGATGAGTGATAAGTTGCTTTTTTGCTTACAATTAATGTGGGTCATGGCATTAAATTCAGTCACAATATCTTTTACTTGTCTCATATTTTTCACAAGAGCGGTGAAAGAGGATCACAATCTATAGGTGAATTGTGTGTCTTAGTTCTTCAAATTTGTTATAATCTTATTAGAAAGTTCTTTCCCGTGTAAATCTCTTAGTATCATGATACACATGTTGTTTATAGAAAAACTTGTCAATAAAACTTAGTTTTCATCCCAAGGATCTTCATTCAAAAATCATAAATAAAATGGGAACATTAAATACTTTTCCTTGGTATCACATAGATACCTTCGCGTAATATCTCTAGTGTGAAGGCTTTGGCTGCTTTTGCATCGCTGACAGTGTGCTACAATATATTCTAAGGTCTTGGCCTCACTAGACCAATGATTCTGAGCTAAATATATCTATTGCAAGCTCATTGCTAGGATTAGTTTATTACACATTGCGTGTGTTGGACGTCAAGAATATATAACATTTCCTACCAAAATTGAGAAAATAGTATTTGCATATTGATTTTTACGTATAGTACGAATTTATCAAATGGGATTTTGATGCAATGTTGTTAGCGAAGATTAGGATTGGGACCATGCCAAGAAGTCTCATATTTGGACTTGACAAATGGTTATATTGGAGTCTTTTGTTGTGTTGCAATTGCTATGAATCATGGATTTTAGACCTACTAATGACATTCCTTCTTCCGGTGATCTCTTTCAAGAAAGGGAAAGCAAATTGGAAAAAGATCTATGAGTGTGTGGATGTGTTGGCTTGACTGCCAAGTCTTATGTTGACATACACTTGAAAATCCAGCCTTCAAATGAACTGTCTCATTTCTAACATTTACACTCTTGCACGGTGACAGGTAAAATCCTCAATCCTGAGAAACAAGGCACATAAGGCAATTTTGAGAATGCAATAGACAACTACCATGGATGTCATGGACATAATGCTTTGCTGGTAAAAATAAAACTACAATCAGTGTATATTATTATTTCTTATTTTATATTCATTGAATTTGAAATTAGTTCACATAGATCTAACTTTAATGGTGCGGAATACAGTATAGTTAGGATATCATCTAGTTCCAACTGAAAAAATCAAGTTAAACTTGTTCCATTTTGTATTGAACTGACACCCCGATATTTCATATTCACCAACAACATGATTAACATGATGCCTCTCTCACACAGAGAGACAAAATTCAAATAGGTGTCACAGCGCACCATATTAGTAAATATATGTACCATAGAATTCATATTCCATTTTATTGTAATTTTTTGTGCAGAATTTCAACCCTATAAAAAAATTGTAATAGAGAGACTTTTGTTGTTGTTCAACATTTTCATGACAAGTGCTCCAATTAGGTATTTAACCATCAATCTGCAGCTAACAAAACGATCCATTTTACGAATTGAATTAACTGACGGTTGCACAATCCATTTTCTCTAGTTCACAAAAAAGTGAGAAGATGTAGAACAAATATAGAGATCCCTCTTATTTTTATTTGTGTCTAGTTTATAATATAGAAGTTACGAAATAGGCTATGGAACCTATCAAAATTCAAATACAATATTTTTTGAAGTCATTTTAAATGTAGTTTGACATGGGTTATTTTAGCTTGTTTTTAAAATTTGACCTAGTGGTGTAGAGTCTGATGTAATTAGGTATAAATGGTATGTAACTTGGACTGAAAAAAATATGTTCCTTTTTTATTCACACCATAGTCACATTTGGTCATCATGTTAACTCATTCACTATGTCTTATAGCATCGGCCCCTCACCAAGACCTTTTGCAAGTAACATAGTACTAATTTATATATAAAAGTAATGTACTTCTTATTGAAGTGATGTTTTAGACTACATGCCCTTAGTAGCGCCATTCATTTGAATGGCATTTAATTCCTTCATATTTGGTAACATCCATCATGCTTGTTCTGAGTACTGTATTGACCGCAACACATATATTACAACGTTATAGGTGCATCTTTCAAAATGGACTTTTACCGTCACATAAATATCTTTTCATGGATAAAATATTTACTAAATTTAATCATGCAAGTAAAGTGGATACTACTAAAACTTTTAGGTAATCTCCTTATCTTTTACTTTCTATGGAATCGAGAGTCTTACTTAAGCTATATTTTTAATGATAGATCAATAAGTGCCTTCTATAGTTTCTTACCCAAATAGATTAGTTTCTAGTCTATGGAAACAATAGTTTATGATAATAAAATATCTTCCATTTCAAAACTGTGATTATAAATATAAATGTTCTATGGGGAGGTCATGAAAGGTCATACTTTTGAGATGTATTGTTTAAGGTACAATGCAGTGCTCCAACAAAGCATGATTGATGTTACCAGATAAGGATTAATTAATTAAACAAATTGAACCAATTCCAAAAAAAATAACAACTTAGTGGTGCTGAACGAGAAGGTCCGTTCATGTAAGAGTAAGAGAATTTATTTCAATTATGATATTTTATTAACTAAGAAACAACCCCTAGACCTATGGCAGTAGTAGACAATGACAACAAATTTGTGATTGTGGAGCAAAGGTCAGTGTGAGTTAGTTATGTTAATTTGTCATTGTCTTGTATATCTTAAATAGTATATTGGAGTTTGTTGGTTAAAAGGATTGATACTAATCCAGTAGCGTTGTTATTCAATTTTGGGTGTTCTTTCTTTGAAGAAAAAAAATATTCTTCTCTATTAGCAAATTACTAGCCCCATCCCCCACATCATTAGTTATTCCCCATTGAGAAAGAAGTAAATATAATATTTTTCCGTGTAGTTTTAGTGTTACATCAAAATGTGATGACTCTATCACATGGTTGGCATATCATTTAAATAATAATATATATTGAAATAATGATTCTTGTTTCAAGAATAGCTTTACAGACAGTGTTATATGATAAAAATTGATTTGACGGGAGGGTGGCGTATGTAAGTTTTCAATTTACACATAATAATTATAAAACAAAATGAATTTTTGTAGTTTTGCAATTAAATTGATGAAACTATGAACATGTTTTTTCTTGTGAATGAATGCAAGGTTCAATAATCTAAACTCGGTGTGGAGTGATGTCATCCACATAAAAAGAATAGAGTATAAAATTGGAAAATGAGAACCAAAAGTAGAACATATATTTTCAGCATGCCCATAGAATTATGTGGATGGTATTAACTACTTCTTAAAATATTATATGTGGTGGTGTGGAATTTACTACCATTAGGGTTTTATATGGTATTGACAAGACGAAAACCAAGATAAACATGTCCCATTTTTATTTACAACATACCTAGGTTTGCTAAATGTTATAGTTATTCAATGTGTTCCATGGTAACCATCCACCGGTAAAACATTTTCACGATAACATAGTAATAATTACAGCAAAACTTAACAAAAATCAAGGATATATAGTCAAGGACATATGTCTTGACCCGTTTTGTATTTTCTCCCAAGTCTTATCCCTGACCATTCTTAAGCCATCCTTAACCGACTGTTGGGTCTTGAGTTTCAATTCCCCCAAATTATTCGCCACCCACATCAACAACATAGATGAAAATTTCCGCTACCACCTTATGGCTTCGAGTTTTTTAGTTCCACGCTCGCTAAATAGTCCCACCCTTTATCCTGTTTCCCTCCTCCATCAAATGCAAACCCTAACTCCCTGCAAGCGGTTTATGTCCCTTGCTAATTTCTTTTTTTCCTAACTGCTCTTCCGAGCTAGTAAATCTTCACCCGACATACCCAATATAGGACAATTTTTGACCGATCCGATATGGCATGAAATTATTTTTTTTTCATAGATTCCACTATAATATATAATTGCATGACTTTCGAAAATTAAACCCGCAATCGATCTGAGAATGATCTGAAAACCCGAATTGCCACCCATACTCTTCCTTTATAGAGTGGATGATGGGTTTTGTGGCTTGTGGTTTCAACTTCAAGGTATGCTCTTTTTATTTTTTTTCTGGACTAGGCGGGCTTGGTGGAATCCAATATGATAAATTTATCCTTTCTTTGTTATACTCCAATGGATCTTTATTATCATTCTTTACGACCAAGTTAAAACTTCTAAGATGCCGCCAAGATTTAAAAGGGTGAATGTCCTAAACGGTTGCTCTTCTTTTGTTTGTTTCTCAATCAACCTTTCTTAAGGTACGTTGAATAAAGCCAAATGTGGTGGTTTATTATCAACTCTTCTTGCTGGAATTAATTGATTATAGCTTCATCTTGTGTGGAGGTGGTGCAGCTTCGTACGACATAAGTTAATGAGATTAGAAAATGATTTTTCTTAGTTCCTGGTATGGTGAACTATGAGTGTACCTTGAATTTGATGTTAACATGATCGTATTTGTAGATATAGTCAAGGTACAACCAAGAGATAAATCATTCATCATGTTAGATATACGATTCTCAAACATGCTAACTAATAAAACAATAAGTTCTTCATTTTTCTGATTCTATCTTACTTGCTTACCAAGGTTCTTCATTTTTATTTTGTATTAAATCCAACTAGTCATGGTGTAATGGGCTTTCCAAATTCTTAGTAAGTGCATTCTTATCATATCTAAAAGATGTGATAAAAAGATGTGAGTAAGTGCATTTTTATCAGTGATGTTACCATGTTCTATAGAATATATGTGTGAGTATAAGGCTCACAAGGTGAAACACATAGTTGAGGCTTTGCTATTTTCTTGGTCCAAAAACATGAATTGATTCTTCTTGTTTACCAGTGACAAGTTAACTTTGTATAGTTCAATGATGCTAAGGATCTAGAAAACAAGGTAACATCTCAGCATTATCATTTTTGAAACACATTAATATCCTTTTGCAGTCTTGGAATTATACAAACTGATATCAAATTGCAAACTAGTGCATATTATTGTATTGTGTACTATCTCAATATAACTTAAAGGAAGAATATATATTGAGTTTCTCCCTACCCACTTGTCACTCCCCTCTCCCACTTCCTCTTGCTGCCCACCTCTCAATTTTTTTCCCAGTCCCTTTTATCTTCAATTCATAGGTCCATTGTTTCTCTCTTTTAGGTCCATTCTATGTGCTTTGAAGAAATGACCTTCAAGACCTTCCTTCATAAAGGTGTCTTGAAGGGTGCCATGTAAGGAGGTGCAAGTTGTCGTCTGGAAGTTGTGTGTCTTCTCATCTTCTGGTGCTCTCACCTATGCTTGGATCTATGATGATATAGAGAATCACTAATAGTAATCGATTATAGGATCTCACCTATGTTATGTACCACTAGTCCAAGCATCGACATCAGTATTTTGGGGTATGATTTTGTCTACCTAAATCCCATCCAACATGTTCACTTATACTCTAAATCATGTTTTAGGTCTTTGTCATCGGATCCATCATTTTGTTCAAATTTTAGTCTCCCAATTTCAACATAGAAATTAGATATGCCTTGGTTTAGTCTTGTTCATTAATAAGTATTATTATATAGATAATACATATATACTCCTCTTATATATGATTCCAGTCCTTTTGTCTTCTTTCTAGTACAAAAGATACCCATATAAATACCACAAAAAATAATAAAACAATAGTTATTTTTTCTAGATTTCTCACTGCAACCAGTCTTGTTTCAATTTTGCATTCATGTGTCTGGCATTTGAACCTAGTAGTCAAATTCTAGTCCCAAGTAAAAGTTTGACTATTATTAAGTAGAGTTTGTTCTTGTAACGTCCATCCAAGCACATATATGTCAGCGGAAGCACACCCTATGTTGTCCATAACATGGGTCACTTGGCTCAGAGGAACATTACAAAATATGATATACAATAATAATAAGATAAACAAAACACCATGCAATAACTCAAAATATCGATTCATACATTGTCCTTTGAAAGAGAAAACTAATAACATAAACTATCTCATCCTTGAATTAAAATCTAATACATGGAAGGTAAACCAAATTGAGGACATAAATTTTCTCTAAAACTTGATATTAGATCTTCTAAGGTGTAGATGGCACCCACCAAGCTAAGTCCTAAAAGCTTCTACTTTGAAGCACTCACTTCAAATTCCTTTCCCCCTTGATTAAGCTCCCTTATTCTTTCCTCCTACGGACATCGCATCCCTAGCCATGCATTCAAAAAGGAAAACATGTTAGAATAAGCGGAATTGAGTATTGTTATAACAACATAATAACTTGGCAATGATGAAAAACATAAAACTAATTGAACAGTAAATCTTGGATTCACCTAATATGCTCTTAGTGGTTAATTATAATGTCCCCTACTCTTATGCACCAATTGTGCTCATAAGGCCCGTAGGCTCAACTGATGTTCCACTTGAAGTCATGATTTGCACCAGCGTGCCATAACTATGCTCCAATTGAGCTCAAGATTTGCACATAAGTGCCATAATGTTCAATTTGAATTAATAATATGCAAATAAGTGCCATAATGTTCCATTTGAATTCATAAGGCCTGAGGGCTCAACATCAACAGATGAGGACAAAATAATACAATCCATTAAATGATTCATCACTAACGTGGAATAATTAATCTTTACTGATATTTCACATGATCATGACATCGATTCTTGAAATAGAATTTTAAATCATAAGCATAATATACTAACTCTTGGGGAACATTAAATCAATAATTTCTGAAAATTGAATACACAACTATGCATATAATTTAACTTGATCGTCATGATACAATAATCTCAAAGTGGATGAAAATCATTACTTAAATATGCAAAGTTTATGAACCCACCTACCTTTATTGGAACAAACCCTAATTTTATCTCCTTGATCGTGGGTCATTCCTATGTTCCTGAAATTACATGATCTATGTTAATTATCACCTTAAACACCATCCTAAACCCTAATTTGATCCTTTAAAAACCATGGTCAGAGATAATGGAATTAGGATTTAAATACACTAAAATCAAGTTCATCTTCAAAAAACCTTTACAATGACTATTTTTGGGTATTTTTCTGATAAAAATTTAATTTACCATGAATTTACAAAGAATTGACCAACCAAAATATGAGAAAAATCCACCTAAGTTACTTTATGTCAAAATGAGCGGTGGGCCCTATCTGAGCTGGCCCTATCCCCATTTCCCATGTGGTGGGGCTCCCTTCCAACAAAAACTCATGATCAACAAAACTGGGACAGCGAAATCACCGATATGCCCATGGTTTCATGACATATTGTCAATTTAGATTAGGGTCGGAATCAGAAAACCCAAGTTGGGATCTTCGTTCTCAAGCAAAAATGGAGCAGTCGATCCTTCGATCAATCTTAGAAACCAAAATGCAGTTCCACTGGTCAGCGTCATAAGCCAAGGTGTTTGACACCTTCCCCAGGGCTGGGCGGACCATAAGAGCCATGGCTCGCAACCTGAGGTGGTCGGGAGGCCAAGAAAAGGCATGCCGCCAAGGCCAATATAGGAACACTGAGCTTGCTTCTCGACGCTACAAATCCAAGTGTGGAGACTTTAAATAGAACCAGGCTAAATTTGTAGGGACAACTCAGTATAAAATCAGGAAAAAACTAGTTCAGTAAGAAGCTGGCTTGGCCTAGCAATGAACATCGGTGAGGTCCAGCTGACAAACCTTGGTTACGGAAAATGGGGGACTCACGAGACAAATAGATAGAAAGGAAAGAGTCTATGAGGTCCGTAGATGCTAGTCCAGGCATCCATTCAATTGGAGGTAGCGGAGAAGCCAAGGCAAGCAAGGTGTTCTCTGCAGATACAAATCGAGTTCGTCAGGGCATCTCAGGGCACGAGATCATAATTTGAGAGCCTAGCAGGATTGCTTTTTGTTTGACGGTCGCTTGGTTACCCTTATATATAGGTTTGGTGGAGGGGAGACCCAGATGTGAACTTGTGGCAGGGAGGAAAGTCCCATCCCTAAAGGGCATTTTCTCGTTAGGGAACAAAGTCCCTTCAAACCCGGTATGGTTGGGTTTGTTTTGTGACGACGTTTCAATTGGTGAGAAGATCAGGGACAACCAAACTCTGTAGAGGAGAAACAAGATCAGAGAGAGAACCATGATCTAGAGACATGTTATATGTCTCCTACCCAAGGTAGGAGACAAGGTCAGAGCTCCAGGAAGAATATCCAACGATGAAAAGAAACTCCATGTCAAACAAGGGTGTGTGACACAAAACATAGCCAAAATCAATGGAAGAAAAAGAGTTTGACAAAATTATATTTGGGTCCTTAGGCTAGGTCAGTGTATATTTCGAATATTTGATTAATATTTCATCACAACTATATGTTAACTTCCTTAATGGTTTTGGAGGGTCAAACATAGTCCTTTTGACTTCAAATTTTAACTATAGGTAAATGTAAGAGTCTAGATTCTTCCTATATGGTTAGATTCACGTTTTACACAAGTTTTTATCTATAGTTTTTATATAGGCCGTTAAACATGAATTTAATTCATTTAATTTATTAGATAAGTGGAAATCACCTTCCTTTGTGAGACTTTGAGTCTAGATTAGAGACAAACAAGAATTGTCTCCGAGAAATTCATCACATTTATTTTATGCCTTCTTGAGAATCTTTCATGGAGGAGAGAGAAAAGGAGGATATACATACACTATCCTCTTATATTTAAAATCCATATGTGAAAAAGGGAAACTTTTTGTCAAAGGTTTCTACTCGTCATGTATTATTTTGGAATTGCACTTCCTTTGTCCTTGTCTTTGATTTCTTTTGAACCTTTTCAAGGATAGGATAGTGAAATAGTGAGAGAATAATGTTGGTTTTCCTTTTACATATATTGGACTAATTTAACCATATAAAAATTAAAGGAAGCATATTTTGTTTTATTTCTATGCCATACTTCATCTAAAGGATTCAATATTTGGGGTAACTTGCATTGAAGTCCATGTTTTAAATTTTTTAATTGGAAATTTGCAAATGAGACCCTAGACTTGTTTTATTTAAAAAAATTGGGATGTTACAACTCTCTTCTGATCTGAATATCACAGGTGATTAGATTACCTCATTAGTTGGTTAAATTTCTTTCAATACAATGTTCTCTTTATTATTTAGTTATGAACATATAAAACATAAATTATAAGAACCTAATACAAATTACTTCTAATTCATGATGTTGACAATGAAGTACAAGGTAGAAAACTAGATGTAGATGCTATGGAATGCCTTTGAATAGATGTAGAGGAAGTAATGCTAGGGAAGAGTATGACAAAAACTTGCTTGAGAAGCCCCAATTTTTTACGGGACATCTGTTAACATATTGTGATAGTACATATGTCATGTATAATGCTATGTCAAAGTCACTTTAAATGATTCAACTTGTATTTTTGAATATGAATGATGCTCCAACAATGTATTTTGAATGTAAACAAAACAACTAAAAGTTTAATGAAATGTTATCATATTTCCAAACTTTATTTATAGTCAGGTATATACATAATCATATATATACACATATACATATATATGTTTATATGTATATATATAAGAATTGCAATGACATTCAACTTTCAGGGGTCATGGAAGGGACTTGATACAAAGTATTGATTAGAGATATAAATTTGATTTGTTCTCTTAATTCTCAAGGATTTAATATATATTGGTCAAGGATTACACCTGGAAAACTAGTATTGGTCACCAAGCTTTTGGCGAGAGTATTGTTGGTTAGGAATATGTCATGACCATGATGTGTTGGTCAGGGATTCATAGCTGCTGGTCAAGAATTTGGCCTTCACCTTTAGCATATTTTGTAGTAGTATACATCTCACTATTGTAGTGTTTTTGGCTATATTCCTACAAGATCACTTTTCATTTGACTAATAACTTCTAGGTGTGTCAAAAAAATTGGGTCAGTCTCAGTTCTGAGTTATAAGAACCAACCCGAATTGTTTCACTATTATCATTGGACCTGAACTCGGGACCCTATTTTATTCATACCTCTCAACACATATATTAAATATTTTTTTCTTTTTTGGTTATTGAATAAAAATAATACCAACATATAAAATCAATATTACCTAATCACGTGGAAATCTCAATATAACTTCAACAACACATATATCATATTAAAATAACATATATATCACATCAAAATATGTTTTAAATCACTATATTATATAAAAACCCCATATATCACATCAAATTATAGTCTATAAAACAATTTAAAATGAGTATAATGGAATATGTGATGATGATTCACTATATATGAGTTGATTTCCCTAGGGTGTGGTTTCTTTCATAATATTGAACCCTAGATTTCCTAAGAAAAGGATCTAACCTTGAAAGAGAAGATTGAATATATATATATATATATATATATATATATATATATATATACATACATATATATATATGATTGCCATCTAAGTGAGGGAGATGTCCCAAAACCTTAGATGATATATATGATGTGTGTTGACTACTTGAGTACTTATGTAAGTTTTCAATGTAGCAATGAGATTTATCATTGCTCCTAAATTGGCATTTGTAAATGGTTGTGCCTTCACTCTAAGATATCTTTTCATGAGGGAAACCTTCAAACAATACTCCCTTAGGTCCTAGTCCTTGTTGCGCAGCCTACCAATTATGAAAGTGAGCCTCAACACACCCACATTAGATGTCAACCAAGACACCAAATTCTCACCCAAAAAGATGCAGAGAAAAGGTCATATGTTAAGGGACTTACCTTTAAGACCCAACCACTACACAACATGAACCAATGGTCAAATAAATAGGTCTAGTTTGAGGACTCATTTTTCTATAAGATGTTCTTTTAGAAACTCATGGCCAATGATTATTGATCAAGCATGTATTGGGATTCTAGACCTGTCTTGTCCAAGCATTAGAGAAGGTGACCAGCAGTATGTGAATAGATATCAGATTTGAAGTTGTGAATATGTTTTAGATCTATTATTATTACACTCCCTCCTAGATGAAGTTTGTTATCAAGTAATACATTCCTATCATTACAACCTTCTCAATCATTTGTAAGCCAACACAAATAAGGTGATCCATAGCCACCATCACGATAAGAATAAAGTCAACATTACAAGTTTGTTTGTCTATTACCATTAGAAAAGGAGGATTATCCATAGGTGGGTTCGAGACAAAGCTCTCCTAATGGCCTCTCCTATGTTGGTGTTTGTGGCCTCCAAATCCTCATTTGTCATGTGTTACTCTAAATTTAAATATTTATCTTAAAATATTCTTCATGACTAGGTATGTCTAGTGTTAGATAATATCCTTTAATTTCAAGATCCAACAAGGTTGGTTTGGTCATCTTACATTTATATAACTTATATTCTCAAAATTGTTTCTTTTGTTGTGGATTTTTTTCACATCATGATTACATCCACTAATGTTCTTCTTCATATATATAGAATAATAAATAATGTTGACTGTGTGATTAGTTGTCAACTTGCCCAGCTATAACATACTCGATTCCAGACACATAGGCTAATCCTTTATTCCTCTAGGCCCCTACTCGATTATATTGTTATCCAATATCCCTCTTTCCTTCCTCTTGATTTTTGTTTCAAATAGGTACCCTTTAGTGTGCATAATTCCCTAAATTTATGATAGATTATACATTGTTGAGAACTAATAGCCTAATTGACTCAATTGTATCCCATGGACATAAATCTTAGGATGTTATAACCTTAATAATTGAATTATAGGTAAGTGGTGAATAGTGATACCACACTCTTGTCCTAATATTAATTTAATACCTAGTATGGCCCTAGGACCTTGGAGGGAGATATTTGTAGGTAAATAAAGAGAATTTACCCTATTTGATCATTAGGATGAACTTAAAAACCTTAATATAATGATTAAGTGATTTATGGGGAAAATATAAAGCAATTAATCTCAAAAGGCAAAACTAAGTTCAAATTCGTGTTCCTCATACCCAAATTAACTAACCTATATATTTTGATCTTAATCGGATATCAAATGCACTCTTAATGGTGGTTTAGAAGTAAAGATATAAGTTAAGATGGTTCATTTCAATCATTGTCACACTGACTTAAGAATAAAGTCCCAATTTCATTAGTTGTTTTGTGAGTAACACAGACTACTGGTGGGTCGGGTATTCAAGAGGTGGACTTTGTCGTCCCCTTCCCCTGACTTCCGCTACGCGCAGGACCGGTTCAGCACCTCCGATCTCCTCGTCGTCGTTCTCTCCCCACAACCAACGACTTCTCGCAATTTCTTCACCCTTCGATCCATCTTGACATGCCGGTTCCATTGATACCTAACTCACTCCCTCTCAAACTGTAGATACAAAATGCCCAATTCCTCTCCTGCCTCCTTCGCAACCCCGATACTCCGACGTCACTTTCCCCTTCTCCCATCGATCACCCTAGGGTATATGCATACAGAATGATCCTCTAACTTATCCTTACCGCTCGTCACCCCCCTATGCCTTGCGAGAACCACTAACCTGATCCCTGGGACTGTATCTCCTACTCCGACGACTGGAAGGTAACTGTGCTAATGATGCCCCCAAAATCCAAATTGGCTAGTTGGTGAGTAACCTCAGATTACCTTATTGCTTTCTGTATGCTTATTTTGGTTCGTTTTTCTCTAGTTTCCTCCAACGATAAGAACCGAAGTCATCTTCTTCACGGGTCCTCAACGACTAGCACCAATGGGTGCAGCTCTAGCGGGAACTCTATCAATACCATCTCGGCATTGTTACCCCCTTCTCTGAGTTTCCTGGAGGCATTAATTGTATCCACCATTTTGCTCCTGCCTTTCGCAGTTTCACAGGATTCCCTCAACCTGATAGCTCCACCGACCTTCTCACGGTATTGGCTTATTTTGCCCTGCCTCTGCCCATCTCGAGTTCCGTACAATGCCACAGCTCCATAGCAACACGGGAATCCATCTGACTCTTGCCCCTCTCGTGATCATGAGATCTTTGGTGCTCTGCCATGGTGTGGGCCATGTGCAAGCTGAGACAATGGAGGTGCCCAAGCAAGGGCTTCCTGGGTCGGAATACCCCAACGCAACCACTGGGATCGACTCCTGCAGTAGGGAAGAGCCAGATCACTGGCACTGATAGCTGGACTCAAGGTCATGAGCTCTGAGATCCTATAGGCGACCATGGTGCAAGACACAAGGAACCAATCCCTGGGGTGAAATCCTTGCCTTGCCCATGGAGCCTGCACACAATCATCGTCACCCAGTACGACAAATCGTCTTTTTGCCTCCATTGACCCCCGGTTGACCGAAGAATTTCCAGTAACATACAACTATAGTTCAGCGTCATGCTGGTATTTTTATATTCACTTGCATTCAGGGATACTTTGGTCTTTTTGGAGTTATTTTTCCATTTTGTTCAGAAATGAATTCAACTTGTAAAAATTATAAGTAATTATTGGTTTGTCAGAATAATACATATAATAATAAATATACATTTTTAAAATCACAAAAATGCGACTGATTTAATGGATTAGGTTTCACGATTAGATTTTCAACCTACAGTAGGGTCATTTTCTAAACAAGGAATTTAATGCACATTATATTAATTAAATGCACATACATTGTGACTAGGTTGAGACAACCATGACCCTGTGCTTAGGAGGTGTTACTGGATATTTAGGTCTAAACATAAGGTATGTACATCCTCTATTTTATTTTGGGCATTATTTGACTGAACCTACATTTATTTAATGAGGCATCTCTTGAACCGTTATTCTACTTGGAAATTCATTTACTTGGACATTTATATTTTCCTACTCTCAATTCATTATATCCATTTAGTTGTTGTGATACCTTATTTATAATGGGCTCTTGGACCCCTCATGCTTTGATTACCATTTATGAGAAACTAATTGTAATGCCAGTCTTGCTCTCTATTTTATGCATGCTACATGTTTGACTAGAATATCTAGAATAGTGGTACTTATGTACAACCATACTTATATAGGGCGTGCGTTTCCGTCTGGGGTGTGCATTTCCACGTTTATTTCTTTTATGCCATGATCCTATGGTGTTATGGCCCTATTTTAGGTATATTTAGTCTACATTGTTATGCATGCAAATGTTTTTTGTTTCAGTATGATTATGTGGATGATTTTTGTGGCAAGACACTCGTTATTATCATGCTCGTAATCTGAATTTAATATGCCTCATTTCTTTTGTTATATTCCTTTTTGAACTTACCTGATTGCAAATAGCTCCCTCCTTGTGGGAACGTCTCTTCTTGCACTTAAAACCCTATATAATGCCCAAAGTGTTTAATATATGTACATACTCAGCTCTTTGCTGACCTCTATGTTATTTCCTATGTTCTAGGTGATGTTCCTTTCCACCCATGTTTAGGTACATTAGAAGACAAAGATGCTAAAAGATCGTATACATGGACTTGGACATTGTGGATATCTTAGGATAGTTGGTTTTCCCTCTGCAACCGGCCTTATGTGTTCTTAGGTGTATACCTTTTACTTTATTTTTTTTTTGTTCCACCTTATATGGTGAGGAACAATTGTACAAAGAAAATTTTGTGACTATGTAATAGTTTTGTTTCCGCTGCTTATTCATTATCGTGCTCTGTAATATGTACCATTTGAGAAATGAATAAAATTCATCCTTTCCTTCTTACCTTTTGGTATGTTTGGGATTGGATGGACTTTTTCTTCAATTCAGTGAAGAGTGGATCCCCTATCGGGTCTCACTCTTTACACTAGCTCTGTTGTCCTGTTCAACAACTTCAAGGCAAGAGTTGTAGACTAAGGACTTCATGAATGGTTTCAATACCTAGGAAAATTATAAAAATGACAATCATCAAAAGAGATGATGTCAAATTTAAAGATGAGTGACACAAGCATCGTCCATGGTAAAATCCATAAGTATTCAACTAGTGGGGTTGTGAACATGATGGGTCGGTATGTCTATACCAATAACCATATGCATTTAGTTTGATAACTATCGGCACACTTACTTAATTGAAAATCACATCCATTTACATATGTACCTTGCAAATAAGTTGATTCGGTGTAGAGTAATGTTGTTAAGAATATAATGTCACTTATTTAAGGTAGAATGGTGAAGTTGTGATGTGGTAGTTGTTGTTATCAAGGTTTTTAGGTGTAGAGAAGCCCAAACTTCATGTTTTCATCATTTTTAAAATATATTTTCCATTTAAAATTCCATATTATGAGATAGGTATCATTAATCATAACACTTGAACAATTATTTTATGAATATATCATTGAATATGAATAATATAACACCGGATGAGAAAATATTATCGATTAGAATAACAAGGTATCATCATATATCTCATGCATGTATGCATATGTATATAATTACTAGGAGGTATGGGGTGTGGGTATATACATACATCTTCGATTAAAATCAGAGTGTGTAGGCTTAGGCGTAGGGATGCAAATGGGTAGAGTAATATGGGGTAGGGTAGGCTTACCCATCGCATCAAAGTTTTTAGCAATCGGTAGGGTATTTATCATTTCCCTAAAGATATTTACCTAACCTTGCCTACATCCATCTATCTATATAGTAAAAGTAGGATAACAAGTGAAACACTTAAATAATCATAAAGTTAGATATATAACGTTTTCATTGATCACTTCATATTAAGTTCCCTACCTGAAATACAAGACACATGCAACTAATTTTAAACACTTCTAAGGTATGTTTCTATAATATCCACCTAAAATAATATTTAACCCAACATTTATTTTCACAAATATATTAAAACTTTTAAGTATATTATTTATTTTTGAGGATTCCCCCTATAATATTTGATTATAAAACTTTATCCTTCTAATGATTATTTGGTCAAATTCTTGAAAACAATTAATATTACATAAAATAAACACATGGTTGTGAGGCTTGTTGAGTTTTTATACTAGGAAATAGTATTTTTATTATAATCTAAAGATATAATACATAGTAATATAGTTATCCTTATACTAATGGGTAAATTGATAAAGTGGGTAGGGTAAAACTTGTCCCTTTACTATACCCTTCTTAGGTGTGGGTAAAGAAGGTAAAGGGTACATTGATGGTGGATAAGAAATATGCTTAACCTTATCCTACCCTACAGGTGTGGGTAGTGGATAAAAGGCTAATATCATGCCTATTTATAGCCATATGTAGGCACAAGAGTAAGTGACTACAAAATTTTGTAGACATTAATGTTGACTCAAGAGGTACATTGAGTTAATCTCATGTTTTGAAGATGATTAAACCATTTCACTTAATTGTGTCTAATAATTCTAATTAACAAATTTTAGATAGAGACAATCTATGCATATATTTGCAAATCTTAATTTGAAGAAATCAAATCATGCGTGCATAAATATCAAGATTATAGAATAGATAGTTTTGTCCTTAGACATTTTTTGTAAATTAGTTGTAATGATTGTATGACTTGTTATTTATCTTAAAAGTGTAACAAATTAGTTAGGTCGAATTAATATTTTACTTGACAATAATTGGGAGTTTCAAAACATGCACATTCCTCAACTGAGATTGTCCTGGACTAAACACAGTCAGAAACCTTGTTTGTTTGCCCAATTGATGCCACCACACAACTAGTTGATTAGAATCTCGATCCAAAAGAAAAAAGGATGGTTCTAGTCAAGCTCATTAGTAGAGATTTCAATGGATAAACCCAGCTGACGGACATGTTTTGGCCTGGTATATTTGTGCATTGGTCAAGTTTTGGCAACATAAATTTGATTGGCGGCTTTGTAGTTGTAAAGTACAATATGGTCGTTAGGGGAGCAGGTAACAAAAAAGTATCCATTTGACACCCTCAATAATAGCTATAATTCATCCTAAATTATTCCAAAGGATATGAGGAATCTTCACCTATAAATAGGACCTATTGAGTTTCTTCTCATGGTTGGACACATGCCCCATAAGACACCTATGCACTGTTTGAAAGATTTTTTGTCAAAGAAACCATATCCAATCGCATGAGCTTAATTACTTACTACATCTATTAGAGTGAGTAACAGATTTGTACATAGATAGCCATGTATATCTTTTGAGGCTCTCACTTGTCTACTTTCCACTCTCTCTCTCTCTCTCACTAGAAGTATTATTGTCTTTCTTGGCTGAGATAGGAAGAAGGACGGGTGGTGACACCCCTTGGCAAAGAAATAGTCTCCTGACTAGAAGGAGTTAGAGGGCGGTGATTCATAACAAGGGAATCCATCTTGTAGTGTCCAAAGCTTCTCCTTAATGAAGGTGAAGTCAAAGGTGGGAGACACTTGACTAACAGTGGGTAAGTCCTTAGGTAAGTGTGTAAGATCCTTGGATAATGATAGGCAAGTCCCGTGTAAGGTTGTTGTCTCCCTTGCCCATAAAAGAGGAGAAAAATTAGCCTTTGATCTTTGTTAAGAGTTTTGTTATTTTATTTTATTATGTTATATGGACCTAATTGCCTTGGCCCATTAGGATTAAGTTTGCTTCCCTTATACAGTTGTACTTGCCTCCTTTCCTATACATAGGATAGGAGTGTGTCGTCTATCAATAAAAAACATATCATAGCCTTCCATCTTGTTTTCCACATGTTATTTAGAGTATTGATCCCTAACCAAGGGAGAAAAAGAGAGAATCTATGCTTGAGGGTTGTTGTCATTTTTTCTTGGTTAAGACACCCATCAGGCATCATCCAACCTACATGGTCATATCCTCTCCTATTCTTTAATAAAAATCAAATCTTTGTATCCCTTTGTTGGCTCTCTTCATCCCGGCCAGCACCTACCTTTTTCTGGCTCCTGATTCCTAGCTAGTCGTTGCTTCCCGACATCCTCCCTACCTCCTTACATCATCCTCTTAACAACGGCAGAAACTACACCCATCTCTCCATCCTTGCATATCATTGTCGCCTCTCCACACAAGTAACAACTACCTCAAGATAAACACTATATTGGCATCTAAAATTCCACTCTCACATAGGACTGGGAGCATGATGGCTATAGTCTCGCATGTCATGCCTCTCTTAGAGATGACAAATACAAGTATGTCAAAATCTTCCTTTAGAGTCTCTAGAGGTTGCTTCTGTATGATGAGGATGTTGTTGAGTGTTGACGCATGTCAGGTTCTCTACCAACGTGCAAGACCTTTGTGCAGGCATGAGGCATGTCTGATGGTATCCATGTCCCACCTTAGATTACTTGTTTCTCCATTGTCTTAAGAAATCGGTTATGTCAGGCTGATATGTAGAAAATTGATGCCACTTTTGGAAGCTCTTGATCACGTAAAGTTGTCAATCTTGTGATTCACTCGAAATGTGGGATATCTTCCATGCACACTGATCGCATTCGATGAAAATGAGACATGATGCCACCCCATCAAGGGATTATATGAAGCCAAAGAAGAGGTAGAAATTGAGTATCTAGAGTCAGAAAGTATTTTGGACCTGGTGGGGTTGACTAGAATCCACTGATTTGAAATTAGAGATTGCATATATAATCGGATCTATTTTTGTACTTGATCCATATTGTGAGGGATCTGTTGGGTTGCGCAAATATCTATTTTTTTATATCTTGATCTATTTAATTAGGTTATGTAGCACGTTGACTCACATTATCAGTTGTACCTATGACATATTGGAAAAAATACCCCTTTTTGGTTTCTAACTCACAAAAAAGGAGGCATCGCATTTTTTCCTTCCTCCTTTTTGACAATCCACCCAACCATCCTTCATGTGTTCATCCCTTTCCACATGTAGGGATACTTTCTCTTTTCCACACCAACTACTCACTCACTTCATATTTGGTGTGGGGGTAGAGGATAGAGATAGTATGAGGAGGGAGAAAAAGAATGTTTTTGAAGGAGTATGAGGAGAAATACTATGAGAGAGACTATATGTACCATCCAGGTTATTATGATCTCCATGGATCATCTTGTTCTTCATAACATCCATCTTTTGATGTCTTAGTGGCGCTTTATTCCTACTAAGTATCGTGCTTCCAGTGCATCATTGGTGTTTCCCTTTCCCAATAACATTGTGTATCTATGCTTCCGATGCATCATTGGTGTGTCTCTTTTTGTATGACACTATGCTTCTTCGTGTTCATGCCATGATATGCACGTAGGTTGGCTATTTGTGCTTCACTTATCATGAAAGTTGAAGGATCTCAGATACATCATTTACATACATCAGTATAGATCTTGTTGCACTTATTTTAGCCTCATGTTCCTTTTGTTGCTAGTCTATGATGATCTTGTCATAAAATGGATGGTTACTATTTGTAAGCTCGTCAATTTCAATCCTACAATATTGCACCTGCAAGGTTGATGATTCGTCCAAAATTTATTTTCACATATCTATTTTATTCATGTCTTCTTGAAGTTGCATATTTTGTTTCTCAAGTGCCAAGGTGGTTTGTCTAGTGATCTACTAAGGATTCCTTGATGGTGTCTTTCATTCTTGTAAAGCTTCCCACAGTCACACTCTAGATGGATTTGTTTGACAATCAGCATCACCTCATCATATTTGTGTTGGAAGATACATCTATCAGCTACGTCATTGGATGTGTTGGTCGTGCTTATGCCAATCACACAATCCTTTTAGTGAAGATGGTGTAGTCATGGTGTTTTGATCATCTACTCTAGATAGATGGTGATGTTCTTCATTCCATATGTACTTCAAAAGATCTTCTCAAAATCTCAAGTATCTTCATTTTGTAGAACATAACTTCAAAAGTGGTGTCATAAAATCATTTTTTGAAAGTCATTCTTAAGGGAAGGTGAAAATATTTTAATGTGAGTGAATTTTTTTTCAATTTTCCATTTGTCTAATTGATTCTTGTAAGTCCCAGATGGATACGAGTTACATCTATACTCTAGCTTTAGGGGTAGTCTTAGACTTATTGTTATTTAGTTTATTATGTTATATGGGCCTAATTGTCTTAGCCCATTAGGGTTAAATTATCTTCCCTTGTAATCGCCTCCTTTCCTATATATAGGAGACGGGTGTTCTATCTATCAACAAGAAACATATCACTAGCCTTCCATCTTATTTTCCACAATCTTGGAAAATGTAGTATCTTGGTTTCACTCTTATACTAGAATTGAAGGAGTGACTCAAGATTGAAAATCCTTGAGGTTGACCTCATTAGGTAGTTGAGTTGCATCTTGTAAGATTGAATCATTATAAGTTAATCATTCACTTCTTGATTATTATATCTCTCTCACTTTCTTTGCGTACTTACATATTTTTGTTGAAATAGATTTTGAAGGTTGAATGAAGTCTAAGTGATTTTAACTCAATTTACCCCCCATCTTGATCCCATAGATCCTACAAGTAGTATCAGAGCAAGGTCATCTCCAAGCAATACTTCTACAAGTAAGAGAAGATGGGCTCAATCTAGAGGGGTGATAGTCCCTAAAAATGTATGTCTTTGATGGAAGCAACTACCAATATTGCAATAGAAGAATGCAAATCTAAATTCAAGAGAAAAGCCTTGAGATGTATAACATTGTGGTTCTTTCTTTTTTGAGATGTATAACATTGTGGTTCTTTCTTTTAAGCAACTAGTGAGAGAGCTATAAGGATGGGATGTCACTACCCTGAAGAAAGCAACCTTGAATGTCAAAGTCATAAGCATCCTCTATGCCACTCTCACTCCCCCCAAATTTAATGGCACATCTTCTAGTGAGACAGCTTATGAGATTTGAAGGAAACTATGTGTCACCTATGAAGGGACAGACCAAAAGCATCATAAATAAGCGACATGTTTTCTATAGGAATTGAAAAGTAAAACTTTAAGTGAGGGATTTGGACCTATTATGAATAAAAGTGTCACAAATAAGCAAAGTCTTTTATGTGGGAACTAAAATTATAACTTTGAGTGATAGATTTGGACCTATTATGAATAAAATTATCACATATAAGTGGCACCTTTACTGTGGAGCCTTAAAAGTAAAACTTTAAGTGATTGCTTTGAACCTAATATAAACAAAATTGTTATAAATAAGTGGCTTTTTTCCTATTAGAACAGAAAAATACAAACCTTGAGTGATGCCCTTAGACCTATTATGAAAAAAATATCACAAATTAGCAACGCTTTTTCCACACAAATTGAAAAAAAACAACTTCGGTGATGTTTTGGACCTATTATATATTGAACTATCACAAATAAGCAATGTTTTTTTCTAAGGAAATAGAAAGCACAACTTTGAATTATGAGTTTGGCCCTTTATGTATATAATCATCACAAAAAAGTGGATTTTTTTTGTGAGAACTATTTTGAGTGATGGCTTTGTACCTATTATAAATAAAATCTTCACAAATAAGCAAAAAAAAATCTATGACAATTGAAAAATACAAATTTGAGTAACTGCTTTAGATCTATTATGAATAATTTCATAAAAACTAATGGAACTTTTATGGAAACTGAAAGGTACTACTTTGAGTGACGGTTTTGTACCAATAATGAATAGAAGTGTCAAAAATAAGTGATGCTTTTTCCAAGGGAACCAAATAATGCAACTTTGAGTTATATTTTTGAACCTATTATGAATAAAACCATCACAAATAATGATGCCTTTTCCACAGGAACTGGAAAAAAAATAACTTTGAGTGATGGCTTTGGACCTATTATGAACAAAACCATCACATATAAGCAATACTTTTTTCTACTATAACTAAAAAGTGCAACATTAAATAAAATATTTGGACCTATTGTGAACAAAAATGTCACAAATAAGCAATGGTTTTTCTGTAGGCATTGAAAAATACAACTTTGAGTGGCGCCTTTGGACCTGTTACGAATCAAACCGCCACAAATAAGCGACTTTTTCTGTTATAACTAAAAATTACAACTTTGACTGGCGGCTTGGAACCTATCATGAATAAAACTATCACAATTAAGCAATTGTTTTCTTGTAGGAACTAATAAATAAAATCTTACTAACGTCTTTGGACCTATTTGAATAAAAATGTCACAAATAAGTGAGCTTGTTTGCAGCATTGAAAAATACAATTAAGTGATAGTTTTGAACCTATTGTGAATAAAATAGTAACAAATGACAAATGTTATTTTTACTGTCACTAAAAAGTACAACTTCGAGTGATGATTTTGGACCTATTACTAATAAAATTGTCATAAATAATCCATGTTTTTCCATGAAAATTGAAAGTTGCAACTTTGAGTGACGATTTGGACCTATTTTGAATAAAAATATTAGAAATAAATGATGTTTTTCCATTGGAGCTAGAACTACAATGTTGAATGATGCTTTTGGACATATTTTATTTAAAATTTTCATATTTAAATGATTCTTTTTATGCAAAAACTAAAAAATACTACTTTGAGGGACGTATTTGGAGCTATTATGAATAAAAGCATCACAAATAAGAGATGCAAGAAAATGGTCCTTACTCTAAAATTGTCATTCTAGGAAACAATTAAAAGTGGTGTGTTTAGATAGACAATCTAAACCCCTTGGACCTTAAAGTACGATTGAGGAGCATTTCATATTTTTTTCATCTAGGAAAATTGGAAAACGATTGACAAGAGTTGTTCATTTAAAAATTGACTTTTCAATCAAATAAAAGAAGAAATATCATATGACTGTGGTTGGAAATAAGTTTTGGAACATAAAATAAGAATAAAGGATTGATTTTCATTCTCATATGCAAATATCTTTTGATATTGTCAAATTTGTATGTACTTCACATATGGTTTTTGAGTCAATTCTTTATATTATGATTGCCATCTTTTTTGCTAAAAAATTTCCTCTGATGCTTTCAAAATAAAAAAATATATACGTGTTTCGTATTATTTACATTTTTAATGTGCCTCCAAATTGACTTTATAAAACTTGTAGTTTTGGACCAACTTTTTTTGGTCGAGTTTGCCTTTAGAAAAACTCAATTGATGGGCGACCTTGGGATTTGCCAAGTTGTTGTCTTTGGTTGGGGAATTTAACCCAAAAATTTGACAGATGGCATAGTGTAGTGAATAGTTAGAACATTATCGGATAAAAATATTCCTCTTAACAAGACTTTCTCAATAAATATCTTGTTCTATTGGAATTCACCTTGGTTATCTCTTTGTTATATGCATTTCCATGCTCTAAATTGCTTATCTTGTAGACAACTCTATTTTATGATTTCTTAACAATTAGAAATTTTCTACTTTGTCGTTGCTTGTCTTAAGTTGATATGTGTGTTTCGATGATAATCTCTTTAGGACTCTTGGTTTTTATTAACCTATTTTTGTTGTGATCTATCTTGATACATATTTGTAGTTGTAAATTTCTTTGATGACTGCAACCTTGAGATCTAAGTTATTGTTATCTTTGGTTTTAGTGCATAAATGGCTAGTGAGTAGTAACCATGTATGAATCCTTGAATTGCATATTACCTTGTATGGATATTTCTCTACATCTACTAGTATCATGTTTTAAATTTCTTCATTGGTGCTATAAATTCTATTCGTAGTTGTCTTCTACAAGTGGTAGTCTTAACAAGTGAGATCCTCCACTAGTATTTTTTTTTCAAGAAAGTGGTATCTAACTTATGCTATGATTTTTGTAGTTTTAACAAGTGAGATCATCCACTAGTAGTTTTTTCATGAAAGTGGTAACTAACTTATGTTATGCTTGTATTTTGCTTCATATATACTCAAACTTTTTCCTTATGTGACATACCTATTAGTTTGGGTAAATATCTTACATAGTGTGTTAATACTTTCTAGAATTGCATCTTCAGTTGTATAAATATATGTTGTGATTTGCATTATCTATATTTTTGTGTTAATCCCATAGTATTTTTATCTTTTATCCCCTCCCTCCCCCCCCCCTCGCTTTTTGACATGACAAATGGGGATAAGACATGGTTTATATAAATGTTATGAAAGTTAACCTTGCAACAAATATAGCATAAATTGAGAAAGGCATGTGAATTCAATTAGCATGAACTAAGGGGGTTTACAAGATTTTTTTAAACCCTGTCATTCTTCACATGTGTGATTTTACTTAAAATATTTGAGTACATTTATAGAATGATTTGTCATTTTCAAGAGGGGGAAGAATGTTGACTCAAGAGGTTGTAGTGCCTTAATTTCATGTTTTGATGATGACTCAAGTGTGATTCTCTCTCTTGGTTATGAGAGGAAGAAGGGCATGTGTCTCCTTGGCAAAGTAACTATCTCTTGGTGAAGAGTAGTTGGAGAGTGGTGGCTCACAGCAGAAGAAGGCATCTTTTAGTAGTCAAAGCTTCTTCTTGGTGAAGGTGAAGTCAAAGGTGGAAGACTCTTGGATAAGAGTGGGTTAGTCTTTCGGCAAGGGTAAAAGATTCTTGTCTAAGGATAGACTAGTCTGTCATAAGGTTATTGGCTCCCTTGTCTGGAAAAAAAGCTATTTTAGTCATTGGTTTGAAAAGGGTGGTTGATTGATATAGTTCTTATAATGGAATACAAGGAATCACTCAAGGTTGAAATCCTAGAGGTTGACCTCTCTAAGTAGTAGAGATACATCCTTTGAGATGGAACCATTATAAATATATCCTTCATTGTGGATTGTTCAATGTCTCTCTCTCTCTCTTACTTATAATACTTGCATATTCATCTTATGATAGATGTTGAAGTTCTACTACATTTTGTTTAAGTGGTTTTCACTCAGTTCATCTCCCTCCTATTGAGCTTGTAGTTCCAACAACTTAGCTATATCCTTACCATTTACAACTCTACCGGTCATAGAGTCAATAAGAGTTGCAACTAGTAAACAACTATGAGATCCATTACCTAGCGGTATCCTCTTAATCACCACCCTTATAGGTCCCTTACTTGCAGGAGGCCAGGATCCCTTACAAGAATATTTTCATGGTAGGATTATCAAAAATATTGCTCTTACAATATTTTTAAAGGTTGAATCTCAAAAATCTTGATAAGTAATAGTGTGATTGCTTTGAAAAACCAAGAATCTTTAATATTACCAATTAACAAGAGAGACAAAAAATTGGGTCAGGTACAATTTATAGTAAGCCAAAATGTATCATGTCTAAGTTAGCATGTTTTTAGGACTCGTGCAAACTAAGAAAAAAGCTACCAATGAATCTACCAAAATACAACATAATATTGAAAAATCCAATAGGTGAAATATTATTCATTTGTTCTTCTTCTTTTTATCTATCTAAATAAAGATTCTATCTAAGAACTTACATATATGTGGGTGCAAACAAGATGGAATTTTGTTATCATCCTTAGTGTTCTTCTAATTGCTATATTCAAATGGCATAGAAATTGTCGACTACAAAGTATCTTTTGTGCCACAATGGAGTATGCACCCAAAATGGTTTATCAAATATGAAGACAGGGGGATCTCAAATCAACTTGTCAAACTAATAGTTTCTATCAAAAGAAAATATTACTCAAAACGCATTATATACCCATTTACACCCAAAAATGTACATAGACCAAAAAGTGCATAATTTACAAAAAGAACAATACATTGACTCTACATTAATAGTATACAAAATATCCACCAAAGTACACAAAACCTTAGACTGTTAAAAACCAATGTCATATTGTAATTTAATTATTAACTCGCAACCACCAGACTCGGGGGCTTGGTTGATCCATGATTTATGTTTCATCTTTCTTTTCCTTTTTGTTTGTTTCAAGAAAGATGTCGATCAATTCTGATTCTTTTTCTATTGATTCTTTTCCGATCGAGATGTATGGATCCATAGATCTATGTGTCTATAGAGATTTTGTTCATGGATTAACAAAAATGTGCAAAAGCTAGATTTGCCTCTGCCATTTTAATAGTCTCTTCCTTTTTGCATATGGCATCACCACTCCTTTTGGCTGCATCTTCTAATTCAAAACTTAATTTGAAAGCCATATTTTTCCTTTCTGCGTAGGCGTGCACCCTTGGTATGTGTTGATCCTCTGGGGTGAAATGGCAGACATTCCGCTAAGGATAAGGATCCAAGTGGCTATCTTAATGCATGAGTCCGTTTTTAGACCTAACTATACCTTGACTTACCATTGGCAAAGTATCTGGCTGTCTATTGATTGGCCTTGTAGGAAAGTAAGCTCGACTCACTTCCGCTTTGGGGCCATCCCTGACTCTACCATTATTATAGGGGTATGGGGTTCGAGACAAAAAACACACCCAACGAGATGCGTCAACCTCGGGATGCTTTACTCCTCACCCAGGTTCTGAGACGGAGCTTAACCTGAGTCCCCGAAGTGAGGGAAGGGGTCTTGGAGAAGACGCCTGACCAAACAAGGGTATGTTTTATAAAATGTGTAATTTGTTATAGCTCCCTCGCTGCTCTCTACATGGATCAAGGTGAGTCTCTTCTCTCCGCAACCACTGTCCAACGAGATGATCCACTCGGGCCCCTCCTTTTTTCATTTGGTTCTCCATACTCTTATTCTACAACTGAAGAATGAATGTCACATTGACCTTCTTGGCTTCCATCTTGATGGTGGCACCCTCATTGGTGGCACTGCCTAAATCTCAAATGTATTGTTTATTATCTAAGCACAAGGTCAGACTTTGATCTTCATATCAATATTAAGAAGATGAAAATCTTTTGGCCTTCAGATGGCCCCAAGAAATACCCACAGTTGAGTATGTTTTATGCTAACATGTCTTGTCATATGTGTGGAGTGAAGAATTTTGAGAAGTAGTGTTTCTACAAAATCAGGTTTTGTTGTGGGCTTCTTAAAGAGCATGTGCTCAAAACTCTTGTTATGATGGATCACTTGATTTTGCTTCAAGACACATAATGTGAGTTTCTTCTTCTCTGGTCAGGTGTTGGGATGCCCAAGTTGTAATTTTCTCTCCGAACGACACCCCAACTTATATTGGAATGCATTGGATCATTTTGATCGTGGACGTTGTCGATGTCTAGCACGCATTATGGTTTGTGATGGGTGGGGCTTTGGTGATCTACCGTGGCACACGCTTCCTATGCACCTGAGAGGTTGGACATCAAATATTCTCATGATGTCAGCAACTTTGCCTATTAGAGATCCACACATAGGAACTCGAAGATCATAATCTGTGCGAGGTTGGATATGTGCCTCGAGGAGCCTCCTTGTTACTACACATACTACCATTTATAATACCTTACCATCTTTTTTCTTGTTCAAGTTATCATGTATGCCTTCTTCTAGTCCAATGATGTAGTCCATTTTGGCAAACACTTACTACAAAATAGTCATCCAACATTTCACTACTAGTGGTCTCTCCCTGCGGCAACTAGCTATCCCTACTTTTCTTCAAGCCAACCATACACAAGAATCCTTGCTTGTTGTTCTCATTGATGGTATTAGTTTATCTCTATCCCATGTTAAGTATTGAGATATCCTTTAGTATTAGCTCATGATTCTCTTGTATCCATGTGATGAACGTTTCCTACTTTGCAACACCGCAGACCTGAACGCCTTCGATGATCGTGTTGTGCATTTTCGTGCAGGACATGACTATTAAGTTTCAACATGATGTAGTTTGTGATAATCTCTTTGACTTTGTCTCTCAGGATGGTGTAAAAATCCCAAAAGAGGCTCATGTGGCCTTCCTTAGTACACGATTTGATGGTCATTACTCCCAACTTCCTACTTACAACTTGTTGTTTAATTAGACAACTGGCAAACACATCTATGTTGACCTCACTTGAGTCTCACCTTAGCATGTGTTCTTTCAAGTGACTTTTAAACAGGTCAAGCAGCGTGTGACACGATTGCACCAAAGGTACAAAAGTACGTAGTAGCTTGTATGACAGGTCACCATCAGTTTTTACCATTTGTGTTTAATGCTTTTGAAGTGCTAACTGATGAAGCGACCTCTTCTCTTTGCGCCTTCAACACAACTAATAGAAACCTTATGTTGTCTTCTACATCGAATAATTGTACTTTTAGATCTATAGGCTTCACCATCCAAAAAAACCATTTGCAGCTAATTTTGTTACAATTTGTACATTTTCCTATGTGATTAATGAGATTTTTTATTTACAAAGTACACATAGCATGCATGGAATAAGCACAATATCCACTGAGTACAAACAAAATTGAATTAATTGGAGACTGATAATGTATTATGATTGAGCCATAACTCATAGGAATTGAAGTTTGTATATTTTTTAAAGTAGGCAATTTTTACAACGAGGAGCACAAAGTAAACACGGATAGTATACTATCATCTAAAGTACACAACAAAGGATCGCTACAGTTCATTGTTCTGTTATGGTTAGGTTGTTAGCTCATAAGGTTTGAGGTTGGTATGTTTTTTATACGACACAATTTGCAAACAAAATGTATAAAGTTCATACAATACGAAAGCAAAATATTACAACAGCACGAAAAACTAAACTGTTACTTCGCATTATTTGACCGTTGATAGATTTGTTTCGAAGTATGTTTCGAGATACGAGTATCACTGTCTTTCCTCAACAGCCTTCAAATCACTGTTTTTCCTCGACAGCATTCAAATAATTCTTGGTTCTTGTGCTTAATTGTCTTTCGGAAACCCCCACGTCTATAGATCTGGTCATGTACATATGGTAAAATCA
This sequence comes from Alisma plantago-aquatica, assembly GCA_963693085.1. Classification (NCBI taxonomy): domain Eukaryota; kingdom Viridiplantae; phylum Streptophyta; class Magnoliopsida; order Alismatales; family Alismataceae; genus Alisma; species Alisma plantago-aquatica. The sequence goes on from OY856415.1 coordinate 469,867,013, forward strand.
TGCAGTTCTGTAACTGGGCTAAACACATTGCCCCGCTCCTGGAAAGATGCTTACAATGGATGCTCGGAAAGTCTTCCTCTATAGCCAATTTATGCCTATAAATTTTTTCAATCTTCGTTCAACATACGCAAAGGAAACTGCTTTTCAGTCTCAAAGACGCTGTGGATTCATCAAGTAGGAGTGGATGTGGAGGTGAGAAAGCGGTGGTAAAGATGGGTAGAAAGGGCTTCCAATTGGGATGGCATTGTCTAACAGAAGACACCAAGATGGTCAGACACTCGGTTTGTTAATGAGAGATCCCAAGATCGAGCCCAGGCCACGGGATGAATAGAATGGCCAATTTTTTTTTTTAATTGGGATGGCACATTCCAAAAGCCCAAGTCGCCCGAGGCCAGGCCACTAATTATGGAATTGGTTGGTAATTCTGGTACAACTGGAGGTGATGGGAACAGGTTTATGTCAAAACGTTAATATTAGACTATCACTTTACCCATCACTAAGTTTGTAGGCGAATTAAACGGGCCCCAAATGCGCATAGCCCCTTGCAAGAATTCCGCCGTACATTTTTATGAACAAAAAACATAAATTAGCGATTCCACCAGTTGCACTAGGAACCAAAATGAACCCTTCAAAAGCAAACCAGGAAAGAAATTGGTCTGCACTGCCGTCCACATACTGTCATTAGAATAAGACTCATCCTTACTGCCTACGTTATTTTATTTACAGAAAGGCCATGTGATCTGTCATATGTTCCGGCCACACCTCCAGACTTGTTTTCTTGCTTACCGACAACCCCCAACTTTTTCAAGGCCTGGCCGCCACACATTCAGCAAAGCTGTCGTGTATCAAAACACAGACAAATTTCAGAAATTATACTCGTCAGCTATAATACCAGTGCAACACTATTATTATTAATAGACGTATAACAACAATTATCGTGTATAATTGACTATAAAAAAATGAATAAGGAAAAACTAGATGATAGATAGGAACGTGGCCTTGTATGATAAACACAGCCCAACTGGACTCATGTATAGTATAGTTATTCCTGTCAGCACTCCTCTTATTTCACGCACACAATAGGTAGAAACCAGACGATACTGTGGCATTCAATTAGAAACGGTCACACTTCAGGAAAACTCTGTTGTTTGCAGTTTGATATCCAATTGATGACAACGTCGTCTTACGGGAGTTCCGCAGAGGCACGGTTTGGTTTGCTCATATATTTCCCAACATTTTCCACTAGCACATATTAAAGGGTGTTACATGTATTTTTATGGTGTTTGAACAAAACACAAAATCCTGGTAGTTCAAGTGAATAATTTTATAAGATATAGCAGGATATCAGTGATCACTGTATCGCTGCACTTTTACTTGTAAACTACCGGAATTCCAAACCCCAGAATTCAAACAAGGCAGTAGGGCCCAATTCAAAGCTACAATTGTTCAACTAAGATGGGTATCTGAACGCATGACAACCTGCACTAAACCATAGCAATGACCAAAGTAATTTTGACATTGAGCAGAAAATTTCAGGAGATTAGAAAGGATGAGATGCAATAATTTATCTTCATTTAGCAAACCATATACTGCATGAATCACTAAATGGTGACTGGATATTAAGACAACAATATCATTAGGTCAGTGCCATTGTTGTCTACGTAGAGAAATTAGATGGAGGAAGAAATTAGAAAGTGGACGGCGATGGCCCAATGGATCAAGCCCAAGGGCCACCAATGAAGTGACTCGGGTTAGAACCCTAGAGCTATCGACGATTTACTACTCATTCCGAGTTTTGGGTGGTCTAAGGGACAACAGGGGGGTCGCCCTGCTTCCGTCACTCTTCCTCAAAATTTGGCTTATAAATAAATAAACAGTAAGGCCATTCTGCCTATCCTTGAAATTCCCAAACTGCCAAGCTGGAGTAAATGAAATTTGCCCACAACTTCCATATGCAAAAGGGAAGAAGAATCAACACACTGTAAGCATTGCTCTTACAAGTGTTGCAGCTGGATCTGATTAACTAGATGGAGAAGGCCAGTTGGAATCAATATTGTTGCCAGTGATTAAAAAAGCGGATGGAGCGGCCGCTTAAGCGCCCAGCAGTAGGATCCGTAGTAATTTCACTTGAAGCAGCTACTGGATCGTTTTTACTGGAAGCGGCCGCTTTTATCCGCCTTGACCCGCTTCAGCCCGCTTTATTGGACCCGCTTAAGCGGTCCGCTTTGTCCGCTTCAAGCTAGATTATGTCATAATGTGTTGGTTAGGTGAAATAAATAAAACAATAGCACCTTGTCGTCCTGTTCTCCATTTTGTGTATTGTGTTATCTATTAAACATTACTAATTTAGCCGTTATCACCATTTCTACGTTAAGCTTACTGTTTCCTTCCAGACTTTTTATACGTTACTGCTGCTCACTTGCAAAAATTTATAATTGTTGTGTTACAATTAATATAGAACCATTGCTTGTCTGCTAGCATTGCATATCAAAATACATATAGGAACAGACTACTGTTACTGTTATGTTATTAAAATACATATAGAAAACAATTACATATTGAAATTATTATCAAAACATCTTGATAGCTAGTACCTAATGGTATGGTGTAACGAGCCCGTGATCCTTTTTAATACATCAATTGTAGCAGTAGGTTAAGATTTATGTCTGAATTCTTTTATCGGTTGTCGTAAATCAGTAGTCATTTAGCTAATATTATAACTTGGTATATTAATATTATTAAGTAACATCCATCAACACTTACTGGTATACTCAGTTTTTTGAAGGTCTGTAATTTTGTCATATTATATTCTTTTAGCATTACTAATTGCATGGTATGTATCGGTACCATATTGGAGTGTATCATTTTTGTAAAGTAACATGTGTTTCACTTGTATAGTAAGTAATTTGATGCTCTGTAATCCTGTCATATACTCATAATGCAAGTATAAGAATTGCATGATATGTAAATTTTTTCATATATCAATATTGCAGTACAATGTAACAATAGTACTCACTAACATACGAAGTAATTTGATGATCTGTAATTTTCTAACATCTTACAATACCTGCTTGTTAGTTATCAGTTCCTACTGAATATAATGTGATAGTATACACGAATATCATGTTTGTTTGAAACAACTAAATCCGATGCGGTGAAATATTATTCGTAATGGTTGATTGTTGAGTAATATTTCTTTTTGTTAGTAGTATGGCAATCACTAAATTTTTCAAAATGTTCTAAACAATGTGGGCCGCTTTTTCAAAAAGCGTCCGCTTTAGTCCGCTTCAAAACCCACTTCCCGCTTTCCGCTTCAAGGGGGGCAATCCGCACGCTTCCCGCTCCGCGCTTTTCAAAACCTAGATTGTTGCTGATGAGCGAGGTCAACTGCAAATCCTACACTCATTGTGCCTGAGTATAAGTATTAATGCCGCCAACGTAGTCCTCTCGCTATCACAGAAAAGAGCAATTGCCCAAGGGTAGAGAGAATTTTTTAACACATGCATGAGAGAATTTGACATGTGATGATAAAATGCATTTGTTTAACAGAGAGATTGAATATTACATAAAAATTGATTGATTGGGCATTAAAAAGGTGAAATATATTGTTCACGATTAAGAAAATCATTTCAAGGATTAGTACCCGACTTACCCACCACCGTTGGACATTGGAAGAAAGGGGAAAAGCAGCTGGAGAGAGAGTATAAACACCCCTAAAAAGGAACGACATGAATGGGAGAAAAAGAAAGCTTGAGACAATTCGAGAGAGTTTGCAAAGATGGAAGTGGAGTTCACACTAAACTTAAACTCCTCGAAGAAGATATTCGTCTTTTGTTATGAGAACCAACCAAAACAAATACTGAAAACCTAGACAAAACATTAAGAATGAAGGATCCACTGCAAGACTAGGACTGGTCAAGTTTGATTGAGACTGTAAGCACGTGCAGTGTTCTGGTCAATACAATGTCATGTGGACGTGATCAATAGCCTGATCCAAAGAGCACTTTCAGCCACTATGGGGTGGCTGCAATATGCAAGCCCAATATGCTTGGTCTGTGGCCACATGAGATGACCAGATACGGTGTGCTATTTTGACTTCTGGGATAATTATTTGATACAAAATTGAGATCCACCGGCTGCTAATTTATGAACTATAATACTGTTTCAATCTTAGGAGAAAACAAAAACGGCTTACAAAGTGCAGACTCCTCTTGGGACAAACCGAAAACTGGTGATATGGCTCATTGGCAATAAAATCGTTGTTATAAACTGAAAATTTGGGAAATAGTATATGAGATGCAAAAATCAAAGTAAATTTATATGGCATGTAATCCAAATTGGAAAGCAATGTCCATTTTTGACGCCATTTTGCATCTTTATGAAAAAGATATATGCACGAATTTTGATAGAAATTTTGTCTTATCATTTTCCCGTACTTTTTATACTATCATTATCATCATCATCATCATCATCTAAGCCTCAGTCCCAACTATGTTGGGGTCGGCTACATGGATCTTTTGTTTCCATTCAGCTCTATCATGGGTCATATTCTGGTTGAGATGTAGAGATTCAAAATCTCTCTTTATAAGTTCATCCCATGTTAATTTAGGTCTTCCTCTTCTTTTATTGATTGTGCTTGACTCAATAGCATTGCTTCGTATAGGCACATTAGTCGGTCTATGTTGCACATGTCCATACCATCTAAGTCGACCCTCGCACAACTTGTCCTCAATGCTCGTCGCCCCCACTTTATTCCTGATATAGTCATTTCTCAATCGATCTTTTCTTGTCTTCCCACACATCCATCTCAGCATACGCATTTCAGCCACGTTCATCTAGTTGAAACCTTGTTTCTTCACCACCCAACATTCGCTCTCATATAGCATGGCTGGTTGTATAGTTGTTCTATAAAACTTACTTTTTAACCTGAGAGGGATCTTCCGAACACATAGTACTCCAGTTGCACTCCTCCATTTCAATCATCCTGCAATGATCATGTGCCAAAAATGTCATTTTGAACATCCCTAATCTATTTGAATAACAGAACCCAAGTAATGAAATTTATCACATTTTGGTATATCTACTCCATCCAATTTGGCCCCACCATTCACATTGTGAGATTTATTGAAATTGCAATGCATATACTCAGTTTTCTCCTACTAATCATCATTCCATTTGATTCTTGCCCTTCTCCAAAATTCAACTTTATCATTCAATCCATCTTTGGTTTCGTCAATCAATACAATATCATCAGCAAATAACATACACCAAGGAATATTATCCTGAACATTCTTTGTCAACCCATCCATAACAAGAACGAACAGATATGAGTTGAGTGTGGATCCTTAGTGTACCCCAACTGTGATAGGAAAAGTCAGTGTCTCTCCTCCAAGAGTCTTCACAATTGCAGTAGAACTATTATACATGTCTTTAATCAAGTCAATGTATTGGATTGGCACACAATTTTTCTTCAAAACCATCCACAACACTTCCCTGGGTACTCGATCATAAGCCTTTTCCAAATCAATAAACACCATATGAAAATCTCTTTTGCTTTCTCTATACTTCTCTAGAAGCCTCCTTATCTGAAAAAAAGCATCTGTTGTTGATCTTCCAGGCATGAAACCAAATTGGTTGTTTGATATTTGCGTTATAGATCTTAGCCTCTGCTCAATAATTCTCTCCCAAAGCTTTATTGTGTGTCTCATCAACTTGATACCTTTGTAGTTTTTGCAGCTCTGAACATCACCTTTGTTCTTGTAGATGGGGACTGTAGTACTATTTCTCCACTCATCTGACATCTTCTTGGTCTTCATGATCTTGTTAAAGAACTTTGATAACCACATAACTCCTTCATCCCCCATACTCTTCCCTACACCAATGGGAACACCGTTTGGTCCGCATGCCTTTCTTATTTTCATCTACTTTTTTATACAGTAATTGAAAAAATAATGCATGAAAATTTGAATGTGTAGTATCTCTATATATATAAGCATTCAATTGCTCATATTATACATGTAGGGGTATTATGAGAGTGAACGACAAAATGAGTTTGTAAAGATTGAAAACTACAATTTTATACACGCCTACACGGGTGTTCTAGCTCCTTAATCAATCCAAAGTTCCAAACTCGCTTGATGTTGCTTGCCATCCAATTCTGTGGAATGCCTCTTCGACACAGGCTCAACTTCCACCCATCATGCATGCATGAAGAAAAGACAGCCAAGTCACCATGCCAAAGGTTTCAAAGTTTAAACTGAGGCACATTGCAGCATTTTTTGTCTCAAAGACATGAGGTGTAAGCCTGGAGGCGGTAACGGCGTAAGCCTCAATGGGACAAGGCACTAATATATATACATATATTTACTACTTGTGTGTGTGTCATACTAAGCTAGGCTTGATTCTAGCAAAGAAAGAACTGTTTTTTTTTCTATTTTGCATGGGCCGAATTTAAATTCCAACTGTAGGATTTTGATCTTCGCCTTACAGGGCTCATTTCAATATTTTTTGTCATTTATCCAGCATGCACAAAATTTGACAACTAACTTAGTTCCAGACCATCAATTTAGTGATGTTTAGATGCAACAGCTATACTTGTTCAAGTGAGCTCAAGATTTTTGGTGTGGCTTGTTTACCAATATAGAATAACAATATTCAATTATCCCTTCCATTTAAATATTTACTTCAAAAATTTTAAGGAACTATTCGATGTGGGATTGATTCTACTCTTGTTTCTAGTCATATTTATCTATTCAAAATACATAACATATAACCATATATGTATAAATCAAATTACAAGTAGATTATATTGGTAAAGAGGAAAACCGATACTAGCCAGTTCCCTCACTTGCACCCCCACCTTCAATTTTTAAAATGTCCCCTACTCATGCCCTCCATCTTCGATCCCTACACAACCCAAATCCCCAGTCCCTAATCGATAAACCAATCCAAAGCCCTAAACCTACAAAAATAGTAATAGTTGTAGCAGGAACCATGGCCACAGCCAACTACAGCAGCAAGAGCCACTGTAATAACCGCAAACAATGCCACCAGCTACAACTAATGCCCCTGGCTGCAATTGTCAACAGCATCAAGATTAGACTAGCAACAGCTGCAAGAGTTGCCTCTAGCGCTCCTTGTACCCCCCCCCCTTCTTTCTCCTTCAGAAGTCCACTCCCATTCTTCCTCCCAAACAAGACTTACGCCTCTTGGCAGCCTCATTACCTCTAGTTGTGCCTTGCCAAAATGAGGCACACACCTCACAAACAGAGGTTGAGGTGTGTGCCCTAACAAACAAAGCTTGAGGCACATGTCTGCTGAAGGAGTCTTGGAGACCTCCCTGAGGTGCATCTTTTGATATCATGCTTGTGCCCTTATTTGCCTTTCTCCATCATAGTCTGTCCTTTGTCTTATCTTCTTCCACTTTGAGGAAGCTGCAATCATCTACCCTCTCCAGAGATTTAATTCGTCACTGGCCATTCCACTCATCAGCTGGAGTAACCTCAAAAAACAACCACCCTCCTCAACCACCAACAGTGCAATTTTGTGTAGTGCGGTAGAGGAGTAAGCCTCTAATGTGAGAATCTAGACAGTCACAGAGACTGCATCAAAAAATAGAGAATGTAGACAGTAAGGTTTTCACATCTCTGACTTTGTGCATTTCAATGATCCTCTAATGTGATCCAAACTTCATATCACTATTCCTTGAAGAAGAGAGGTGATCACAGGAGAAGAGGGCATTGTGTTTGCATTTGAAGCACCAAAGGGGAAAGCCCTCAACCACCTTTAGCAACCCCGTAGCCATCCGTTGGAGATGGGTGATGTATGGTATTATTTCCCTTTCCCACGTTGCTTTGGGTATGGGCACTAGGCTATGGAGTAAGCCTATGCAAAGGGGAGGGAAGTTAGAGGTGTGTTATCATAGACAGACAGACAGATCAGACCCCTTCAATCTACACTGCAAATGTCCATTTTACTAGAGGTATCCTTTAGGGAAGGATGAAGAAAAGACTCAAGGAGGTTATTCTTACAAGGAAATCATGAGAGGCGGCTTCACGGAGGAAAAGTGTTGCTTCCAAAGATGAAAAATATCATCAAGGACATTCAGGAGAGAGGATCAATTCGACTTTCCTCACTCACGCTCCCTAAGTGTTTTGCGCTTTTGCGGGACAAGGCAACAAATACAGGGAAGATGACCAAAAATGTTAAAGCGGCATAGCTGATATAGAAGTAGGTTATGGTTGAAAAGCAGTTAAGAAGCCATTTTTTGCCACTGGAATCATCTTCAACCACCTATAATCCATTGCCAGGGGTCTGGATACTCCGATGAGTTGAAGTGTCAAAGTTAGTCTTTGAAACATGGAGCGGAGGACCACAAGTCATTGGTACTTTAGAGTGGATTTGCACTTATTACTATGGTTGTTGGAGACAATGCTCTAGCTATAAAGATTGGCACATAAAAGGGTTGGTACAGTGGGTTTGAGGATTCTAAAATAATAAAAAGTTTTGTATTAGATGAATAAAACAAGTACAGGATTTTCTCTTTTATAGGACAAGAGAGTAAGACATAAAGTAGGTTATGGTTGAAAAGCAGTTAAGAAGCCATTTTTTACCACTGGAATCATCTTCAACCACCTATAATCTATTGCCAGGGGTCTGGATACTCCGATGAGTTGAAGTGTCAAAGTTAGTCTTTGAAACATGGAGCGGAGGACCACAAGTCATTGGTACTTTTGAGTGGATTTGCACTTATTACTATGGTTGTTGGAGACAATGCTCTAGCTATAAAGATTGGCACATAAAAGGGTAGGTACAGTGGGTTTGAGGATTCTAAAATAATAAAAAGTTTTGTATTAGATGAATAAAACAAGTACAGGATTTTCTCTTTTATAGGATAAGAGAGTAAGACATAAAGTAGAGACAGGCAATATGGGATAAAAGAAAGGAGGCCCATAGACAAGAGAAGTCTAAAGCCATAACACAATAAGTAAAATAACACCGTAAAATATTAATACTAATACTCCCCCTCAAGCTGGATTATATAGATATCAATCATGCCCAAGTTGTCCATCAGAGTAGTGGATCTGGTCTTGGTAGAATTTTGGTGAAGATATATGCAACTTGATCTGAAGTATGTGTATACGCCTATACGGTGTAGAAACCTGACCAGATAGGACAGCTTCCCGTACAAAGTGACAGTCAACCTCAATGTGCTTTGTGCGTTCATGGAAAGTAAGATTGCCGACAATAAAGATGGTTGCTTTGTTGTCACAGTACATGGGGATAGGTGTAGAAGCAGAGATGCTAAAATCTTTCAGAAGACTGTGTACCCAGAAGGATTCACATGTAGTATGAGCCATCGCTCGTTACTCCGCTTCAGCACTAGACCTGGCAACGACTGTTTGCTTCTTGTTGCGCCACGTAACTAGGATACCGCCGACCAAGGAATGAAATATCGAAGATATCGCCGGTATACCGGTCGAAATATCGATACCGACGCCATCGGGTATCGGTTTGAGAAAGTCTACCGCTGGTACCGCAAATATCGGTATACCGGTGGACTTACCGCCACTTACCGCCGAAAACCGAGGGTTACCGCTGCAAAAAGCCCAACTTGCGGGCGATATAGGCGGTATGCCGCCCAGCATGCCGATATTTACGAACTTGTTGCTTGCTGCTGCTGTTTGAGTGGAGTTTCTTGGAGATTAGAGGCGATTTCCTTCCTTGGAGCCCGAATCAGCCCCGATCAAGATATGTTTTCTTAATTTATTTCATTTCTCATCTTCTCTAACCCCTCCCCTCTCTATTTTCTTCTATTTTCACCATAGAACTTCTCCAAATTCTCTAAATACACCCAAAATCTAGATCTACTCCTAAAAACTTAGGATTAATGCTATTTAACAATAGATCTATGATTAATTTATGTAGATATACTAATGTATCACTAGATCTACTACTATTAATTAATATTATCACATCATTTCACTAATTAATATAAAATTCGTAATAATACAATCAGTACTATTAATAATAGGTATCTAACTTAGGTTTAGTAGAAAAAGTTGTACCAAATACTAATATGAACAAATACAAACAAAAATATACTACAAATAAATATATTTTTCGTTTTTTCATTTATTAAAAATGCTGAAAATTAAAAAAATGCATATTTTTTGTTTTTTTTTCTACAGATATGTGTGTTAGTGTAATATAAGATGGAATGAGTAATTTGTAACACATCACTTGCCTTAATACTAGATAAATGACAGATTTTTTATTTTTTAAAATAATTTCAGACTTTTTTTAATTTATTTAACCCTTTTTTCTTGTTAATAAAAATCTTAAAAAATATTGTGTTTGCTTCTATAGATACATGTAACATTTATATAGTTAAAGTATTGTTTTTTGTTCTATAATACATAAAATAGAATAATTTCTTCATTTCTTGCAACTTAATGGGTTATTAATTTTATACACCTAATTTTTGTTTGTCTTTGTCTTTTTGCAGTGTTGACTTTTGATTTGAGAAGATGTCTTCAAGCGATGGTGAGGGTGTTGGGGCCGGTAATGTTGGAGCTAAGGATGTGGATTTTGCATAGAATCACTGCACACCTGCTGAGGGGAGAAAGATAATTTGCAATTACTGCAAGAAGACACTTGGTGGAGGGGGGATTACTAGATTTAAACGTCACATTACTGGTGGTGACAAAAATGTGGCAATGTGCCAAAGGTGTCCCCAAAGTGTTAGAGATGATTTCAAGAAACTGATGGGCGCAAAGAAACAAAAACAACATAAGATGAAGGAGGTTGAAAGGGCTTATACAGATACATTATTTGATGTTAGGCCCACAGGTTCTTCTGCTGAATCTGATGATGATATTGGATATCCTCCTGAATGTGATACAGCTTATTCACGTCGTATGTATAGACGTGCTATTAGAGATTCTCGTAGAAGTGAGTGGGAAAGGGAGGAGGCAGCTCGAATTACAAGGAGGTATGGGCCATCTGGTGCAGGTGGAGGCAGTGGGACTGCACGTATTCCTGTTGTTGACCTAGATGACGACGATGAAGACCGAGTTGGTTATGGTAAAAGGAAGAAAGGAGGCATTGATACACTTTTTCGTTCTGCAAGTGTGAGATTGAGGAATGTTGATGAACCAGGGGTTAGGAAGCCTGAGGCTAGGCAAAAAGGCCTCAAAGCAATGTTTACTGGTGCAAAAGAAAAGGTTGGTAAGGCAGTGGGTAAGTTCTTCTTTGCTCATGGTATACCTGCACATGTTGCAATTGAACCCTATCTGCAGCATATGGTAGATGTGATAGGGGAGTCTGGTAGGGGCATCAAGGCCCCCAGTTCATATGAATTAATGAACAAGTATCTTCCACTAGAGAAGAAGGATCTACAAGCATGGATTTCAGACCAAAAACACATGTGGGCTGAATATGGCGTCACGCTTATGTGTGATGGGTGGACTAGTGGAAATAGAAGACAAATTATCAACTTTCTTGCATATTGTCGTGGATCCACAATTTTTCTAGATTCTGTTGATGCTTCAGGTGAGGTCAGGAACCACAGATACCTAAAGAAATTAATGACGACATACATGAAGCAAATTGGTGTAGAGAATGTGGTGCAGATTGTTACTGATAATGCTACTGCCTTTAAGAAGGCCGGCGAGAGTTTAATGAAGAAATATTCGGTCTACTGGACACCATGTGCTGCCCACTGCATAGATCTCATTCTGAAGGACATGGGATCAATTAATTTCATCAAATCTGTTGTCATTGATGGTAGGTTGATAACGGGATTCACCTACAACCATTCTTTTCTGCTAAATGCCATGAGGCGACCTGAGTACTGTGGTGGTGATCTTATTAGAACAGGGCAACTAGATTTGCAACAAATTTTCTTGCCTAACAATCGTTAAAATCCAAAAAGGATGGACTTAGGAGGCTCTTCAATGGAGTGGAGTGGACCTCCATGAAGGAGCACAACACCCCTGTTGGCAGTAGAATTGAGGAGTTGATTGCCAGCCGACCTTTTTGGGATAAGGTTACTAGAGTGCTGAAAATAATGGAACCCATTGTCAAAGTATTGAGGCTTGTATATGGTGACAAAACTGCAACAATGCCTTTCCTTTATGATGCAATGACCTCAATGGTGGACAATATCAAAGAAGCAGCTCCTAGGTCCAATGAGTAATACATAAAAATTTATGAGAATCGTTGGACAAATATGCTTTTGCATCCATTGCATAAAGCAGGTATATGATTCTCTCAATGACTCAATTATATTCTAACTTCTAAGTTATTGGTCTAATTTATACTTGTCTACAATAAAATGTCATTCTAATTTCCTTATTTATATTTGTGACAGCTTACTATTTGAATCCGAGGTTTCAATACTCACGAACACTAGACTTGAATGCGACTCTAATGAATGCAGTGAGAGAAGTCACTAACAGGTTCATTACCTCTACAGAAGAGTGATTGCTAGTACTGGAAGAGGTATATAACTATATGACTTAGTTACATTCTTTATTTCTCATTATTCTTTCCTTTGATTTCATCATCTTAATATCGTATATATTATTTTTGCAGTTGCGCCAGTTTTGTGAAAGCACTGGATGCTTTGGCCATCCAAATGCGGTTGCTGACCGCGATGCAGGTGATCCTTGTGAGTGGTGGGTTTGGAATGGAACAGGTGTCACTCATTTAAGAAAAGTGGCTATTCGCATCCTTTCTCAAACAACATCTGCAGGGGGTTGTGAAAGAAACTGGAGCACTTTCAATCTGATACACTCCAAGAGAAGGAACAGACTTGGTGCAAACAGGTTGAGGGATCTTGTATACGTTCATTACAACATGCGGTTGAGGGCTAGAGCAATACGTGATGCCAACTACAAGGAAGTGGATTTTGTTGTTGTCCATGATCCCATTGACACCGCATATACTTTTAATACTGAAAGACGTAGAGGACTGGAGGATGATTCAGAAAATCCTTTAGAGGAATGGATGAATGAGATAGGTCGTCCTGTTCTTGATAGTTTAGATGGATGTCCAGATCCATATATAGAAGAGCAATTTGATGCAAATAATGGTGATGATATTATTATTGATGCCCCGCCTGAAAGACTTGATCATGAAGTTGCACATGTTGATACTGATATGGAAATCAATAGAGAAGTGGAAGAACAATTAGGTAGCTCAGATTCTTCTTCTACATCTGGTTCTAAATCTAAGTCTGATGATGGCGGCAATGATGGTGATAATCGCAGCCAACGCTCTCCAGAATATCCTCCAGCTGTTGATCCTCAAAATGATGACCGGCCTTATGTTAGTCATGATGTTACTAGGGCTGCACCTCCACAAGAACAGGGAAATCCCATGGCTGAAAAAAGATTTCAAAGAAGAAAAACTCGAACTGGGAAAGATTACAGCGGTGCATATCATAGCCAAAGTGATCATCATTCTGATCTTGCTGATTCAATGGATAACATGAGCATATCTGGCTCTCAATCTCAACAATCATTCGGAGATATGTTATTTGGGCAGACACTTCCATACCCATCTCAGCCCCAACATGGGTATCCTGGATATCATGTTGAACCACCACCAAGATTACAATTAGAACTTGGACCTGGTATGGGATATCACGAAGCATACTCTGTCCGTAGCCCTTATGGATGCTTTCGGGTGAACACCGAAGCATACTCTGGTGATGGAGGTCAAACATGGAGTGGTGGGCATACTACAATTTATCCTATTGTCGGTTATCCATTACAACCTCAAGCTCCTCAAACATGGGCTCCTCCTGCTTCTACAGCTACTCAACCTCAAGCTCCTCGAGCAAGGGCACCTTCACCTGCTTCTACTCAACCTCCCTCCATTTCAGCAACAAAGGAAAAATATCTAAAAGATTTGGAAGAACATTTTCCGAAGTTTGGGATGATGCAGTTTGCCAATCCTGAAGTGTATAAGGAACATGTTGTTTCATACAACAAGTCTTACAGAAGTTACATGACATGGGAGCAATATGTGGAGCATATGAACAACATATTGTATCGAGAACCAGCGCGCCACTCAACATACAACTGATGTGAGTTAGTAATTTACTACGTTGTTATATGTTTGTTGTAAATTGAATATTATTGCATAAGTGTGTTAACATGAGTTTATAGATTGTGCTAGTAAAATTTTAGATCTTAATTCTTGCATTTTGTCATCGATATCTTTCATCGAAATCTTCAAAAAACAGGACATATTCCTTAACTCACACATGATTGACCCCCCCACATACCCAATATAGAATTTTATTGCATAAAACGTTGCATCTAGGTGTTGAGACCACGCCTGTAAAATTTCATGATTTAATTTGTTCATTTTGGCGTCGGTATGGCCAGGATTGCATCTGTCGATATTTCCGTCGGTATACCTGTAAATATCTATACCCAAACTGTCGAAACGGCGTCGGTATCGGTCATTTAATTCCTTGCCACCGACAAATGTGCAGTATCCAGAGGAAATCTGCGATCTATCTTGCTTCCAGCATAGTCCGAATCAGAATAACCAACAAGATTACAATGCCCATGTTTCTTGTAAAGAAGGCCTTTTTCATAATGTGCCAGACAGCGTCCCAGCAACACTATCTGGGCTTATCTAGGTACCTGCTAACTAGTCCAACAACAGATGTGATATCAGCTCTAGTGACAGTGAGATATATAAGTTTCCCAACCATGCGGCAGTATTGATGATGATCGGGGTAAGAAGGAGAATTCTCGTCATCCCAATTAGTATTTGGATCCAAGGGAGTACTAGCAGGCTTGGCCCCAAGCAGACCTGTTTCAGATAGAAGATCCAGAACATATTTTCGCTGAGACAAGCATAGACCAGAAGATGACCGAAAAACTTCAATGCTAAGAAAATATCTTAATGTGCCTAAATCTTTGGTGACAAAGTGTTTTTCCAGGTAGCTCTAGTGACAGTGAGATATATAAGTTTCCCGACCATGCGGCGATACTGATGATGATCGGGGTAAGAAGGAGAATTCTCGTCATCCCAATTAGTATTTGGATCCAAGGGAGTACTAGCAGGCTTGGCCCCAAGCAGACCTGTTTCAGATAGAAGATCCAGAACATATTTTCGCTGAGACAAGCATAGACCAGAAGATGACCGAAAAACTTCAATGCCAAGAAAATATCTTAATGTGCCTAAATCTTTGGTGACAAAATGTTTTTCTAGGTAGCTTTTAGTGGCTTGGATTCCTGCAGGGTTAGTACCAGATAATATGATGTCATCAACATAGACAATCAAGATAACAAGACCAGAAGTAGTTCGCTTGACAAATACAAAATGATCAGACTGAGAGCGACGAAACTGGAACTTGTAAAGAATGGAGCTCAGCTTATCAAACCAGGCACGGGCTTCAGGCCATAAATGGCTTTGCACAGGCAACAGACTTTCGATGACTCCCCCAAAAGCACAAATCTGGGAGGTTGCTCCGTGTATACCTCCTCATACAGGTCGCCATATAGAAAAGCATTTTTGACATCAAGCTGAAATAAAGGCGAGTCAGAGTTAACTGCCACAAAAATAAGTACACGAACTGAATTCAGGCGAGCTACGAGAGAGAAAGTCTCAAAGTAATTCACGCCATATGTCTGAGTGTAACCTTTGGCGACAAGTCTAGCTTTGAGGCGTTTAATAGTCCCATCAGGATGATATTTTATCTTAAAAATCCATCGGCCGCCAACATGGGAACAATTAGCAGGTGCATCAACTAATTCCCAAGTATTTCGTTCAGTGAGAGCCTGCATTTCAAATTCCATGGCTTGACGCCATGCGGGATGTTGAAGAGCCTGAGAAGCATTTTTAGGAATGGAAACAGCAAAGAGAGCATAAGTGAAGTTTGCAAAATTAGATCCCAAGTGAGTAGTGGTGCAGAAATTCCCAATGGGATGTTGAGTGCAAGTTTGAGTGCATTTGCATAAACTTATAGGAATATCCAAGTCTGAAAATACTTGAGTTAAAGGTGGGGTTGGATCTGCCGACAAGGATGGAGGACTTGGAGGGGTCATGGAGGGAGTTGGAACCTTCGACCTTCATTGATAAACCTTCAGTGGAGGAGCACAAGCAGTATTTGTATCCAATAAAGTAGCATCATCAATTAGTGGTTAAGGTGTAGCCGCAAGTAAGTCAGACGACAAGGCAGAGCCAGCCGAGGAGTAGAACGACATATGTTCAAAAAAGACTACATCAGCCGAGACCATCCACTTTTTAGTAATCGGATCATAACATCGGTACCCTTTTTGTGTCCTAGAGCACCCCAAGAAAACACACTTGATAGCACGTGGATCCAATTTGGATAGGCCAGGGAGCAGATTTTTGACAAAGCAGGTACTGCCGAAAATCCGAGGAGGTACAGTAAAAAGAAGAGCATCAGGAAACAGAATTTGATATGGCACTTGATTGCCAAGTACAGAAGAAGGCATGCGAATAATGAGATAGCATGCAGTGGTATCAGTTTCCAACCAAAAAATATTGGGGAACATGGTAGTGGAACAGGAGAGTGCGGGCAACTTCAAGAAGAAGCCTATCCTTGCGTTCGGCGACCCCATTCTGTTGGGGTGTGTAAGCACACGAAGTTTGGTGAATGGTTCCCAGTTTCCGACAAAAAAGACTAATTGATATCTGCATGAACTCAAGGGCATTGATAGTATGAAAGACTTGTATAGTTTTACCAAACTAGGTTTTTATCTCAACAAAAAAGATGTGATAGTGTCCAGAATATTAGACCTATCTTTTAACAAAAATATCCAGGTTGTTCTAGAGAAATTGTCAACAAAACTCGTGAAGTATCGGAAACCAGAAATGTTGGAAATAGAACATGGGTCCCAAATGTCAGCATGTACTATATCAAACGATTGTTTTGAGCCAATACAAGTTTTCTTAACAAAAGTAGATCTAGTTTGTTTGCCCAACTGACAAGTTTCACACTGAAAGACAGAATCAGAAATATCAGGTAGAAGATGCTTCAACTTAGCCGGTGACGGATGCCCAACCGATGGTGCCATTGGATACTAGTCACAGAAGTAGTCAAGTATGCAGCATTCTTCAGTGTGTCCAGATAGTATAAATTGTCTGGTCCCTCATGGTCCGAACCAATCTTCATCCTTGTGCGCAGATCCTAAAAGATAAAACCATTCGGGTCAAACGTTATGGAGCATTATAGGCTCTTAACAGTTCTACTGACCGATAATAAGTTTATTGGGAATTTTGGGACATATAAAGCAGGACGTAGTGAAAGTCAATCAGAAGTACAAATATTCCCAAATTCGGAGACAGGCATTTGCGAACCGTCGACAAGGGTAATAGGGGGAATAGTATGCGTTTTATGCAATTTAGAAAATAAAGTAGGATTTCCAGTAATATGGGAGGTCACACCGAAGTCGATCACTCATGTATTTTTACCAGACCGGGTCAGGAGACCAGAGCTTCCAACAGGAGAAGTCTCAGCAGAGGAAGCCAATCGGGCTTGGAGTAGCTTTTCAAATGCAGATCGGATCCAGTCAACAGATGGTGGGGCAGGTGAAGATGCATTGGTGTCGAGCTGGTCGGATGTAACTTGATTTACCCAAGCAGGTTTTCCATGTTTGATCCAACAGCGGTCTTCAGTATGATTGGTACACTTGTAGAAGTTGCAGTAGGGTTGTTCAGTAGATCGGGAGTCAGAACCATATGAGTACAAACCACGACCAGGGCCAGTAGTAGAGCGCCCTCAACCACACACACGACCGCAGCCACGACCACGGAAAGAATCACCAGACTGAACTGCAAGGGCGACACCATCAGAAGAGTCAAGAGATGCTTGAGAGACAAAAGGTAAGCGTTGTACGCGTTTCAGAACGTCGTGTAAGGTAGATGGAGGATCACTAGAGAGAATCTGATCACACCCGCAAAGGAGGGTGGTAAGAACAAGCTGAAGCTCGTTGCGTTGTCGTTGGGCTTCTTTAATATCAGCCGAGAGTGGATGGTAGACCTCGAATTCATCCCAAAGTACGTAGCACTGATTGTAGTAGTCTTCTATAGGATCGGTACTAGTGTACTTCTTGGCCAAGTGTTTGAAGATATCAAACACTTTCTTCGAGTTTTGTTGATGAGAGTACACATGGGAAAGTTGATCCCACTTGTCCCTAGCCGTCCACAGTCGTAGAAGAGATTGGCTGATTTTAGACTCAGCATTGTTGACCATCCAGGTCATAACACCAGAATCCTCTTTTGACCACAGATCATATGTCTGCTTTATCTTGTCATCCACAGTGGCATCAGGAACAAGCGGGCCTTTAGTAGAAAGATGGGAATAGCATCCTTGAGCCTTGACATAAAGCTCGAAAGAAGCCACCCAGGTGTGATAGTTGGAGCCGTCCAACTTGACAATAGTGTCGCACAGATTTTGGAGCAGATCAGTGGATGTTATGAGTCACGCAATAAGCAAGACACCAAAGCAAACAGAAGTAGCAGACAGGAGCAGTAGGCATGTAGCAGTCAGCAGAAAGAAACAGCAGTAGAAACCCAACACATGGGCAGAGCTAGTAACACCCGCACGGGGGCAGAAGATAGCAGTAGGAAATCTGACGCATCAGATCTCAGAAACCCACGTAGGGGCAGCAGACGATATAGAAAAACCTACGCCAACATGGAGGGAGAATTACTCCACCATGAGGCGTAGGCAAGCAGAGAGCGAAATTTGATTAACTCGTCAACGTGCCAGATCTGGAAAGTTACCGGAGACATTCAGAGTGTAGCGGGGAAGAGAGGGATGGATCTGGGTGGCTAACCGGATGAAGAGATGATAGTGGATGGATAGGGTGGTGGTGTGGAATAGGGGATGGGGGAAAGGGGGCGGTGGAGGGCTGTTTGGAAGGGGGGATGGGCGGCGGGCAGCTGGTGGATGCGGTGGCGGCGGGGCTGTTGGAGATGTGTGTGTGTGGGGAGGGGGGTTGGCGGCGGGGCTGTTGGAGATGGGGTATGGCGGCGGGATGGGTAGTAGGGGATAGCGGTGGAGAAGAAGGGCGGAAGAGGCTACGACAGGAGTGGGCTTCCTGGCGGCAGCGACAAAAGACGGGGGGCGGCAGCAGTAAAGGGAAAAGGGAGGGAGAGGGGTGGCGGCTAGGGTTATGGGGGCATGGGTTTAAAGAGGATCAGGTTGCTCTGATACCATCTAAAATAATTAAAGGTTTTGTATTAGATGAATAAAACAAGTACAAGGCTCTCTATTTTATAGGATAAGAGAGTAAGACATAAAGTAGAGACAGGCAATATGGGATAAAAGAAAGTAGGCTAATAGATAAGAGAAGTCTAAAGCCATAACAATATAAGTAAAATAACACACTAAAATATATATACTAATAAGGATGACTTCTACAATTATTTTATGTTGACCAAATCTGCCAAAGAGCATATCCTAAAGGGGATTGGGGTGGCATTTCTTGGAAGGGACTTTAGAGTTGCAGCAGAAACAGTGGGGCAGGTGAGGCATGATGGAGTCATTGCCATCTACAATTTGCATCAAAAGTTCAGCTTGTTCCTATTCCCTAGCACACTAACCCTATTACTAGTAGTCAGGGTCTTGCCAGGGTAAGGACAATGGAAGAGGGGTTTTCTTGGGAATGGAATGAGCAGAAATCAATGATAGATCGATATCTATTAGAAGATTAGAGGTGATAGAATTAGGACGACCATTGAAGAAATCTCTTCCTTGACCATGGCAACAACTACATCCTTGTCTTGAATGCTAGCAGCAATGGTGCAGCCACGACAATAAGGCTCTTGTAAACCTCTACATACATAGGATCCATTAAGATGAATATGGTTACCAGTACGATGATGTCTTTCATTCCGTACGTGTACTGCCTCCAAGAGTTTCGGAACTGGCCTTCAACACGATCCTCCAGTGAATCTAGAATTACACTAAAGTAGAAAAGGTTCAATTAGGATTGACATGTTACTTTAATTTATATAATCCTCACCAATTGAATATAATGGCTTGGCATGGAACAATTACATGTTTGGCTATGAGTTTATGTTTTCCAAGGATTAGGTAAAATATTACCTAGAACTTTATCTTTTTCAGTTTCAACTTTCAGCTACCAAACAAGCTTGTAGTGGCCTACTCATAGTGTTGATCCATATTCCGTACAGGAATTAAGATAACCATTTCACCTATTAGAAATATTATTTCAGATTTTGAGTTTTATGATATTTTGGAACACGGTTTTTAGTAGGAATTATGTTTTTCCTATATCCAGCTTGTTAAGGTTTTTTTCCATCTTCAAGTTCCTATAGGAATAATGTCTGAAAAGTCTTTGAAAATAAGATGTCTTTGAGAAAAAAAAACATGTAGATTGAATATTTGAACTTCATGGGTTATGTAAATCTCTAGTTTTCAAAGTCGTGATCTTTCACATCGAATCCAAATGTTCCCTCCATTCAACATTTCATCAATTTTTTATTACATTTTTCCCTTAATTACATTTCGCACCAAATTATCTTGTTATGTTTCTATCATCAAGTGTCCCCGAACACAAAGCCCATCCCTTACTCCCTATGCAACTTAACAGCCAACATCCATGTAAGCCCACAGAATCCAACCCGCCACCACACTTTGCCCCATTTTACTTTACTAGAACTTACAACTCTCATTCATCCACTTAGATCCTTGAGCATAGTCACAAATTCGGCATTCGAGATCCGTTCGGTTGAGCTGAAAATTTTGAAATTTAGGAATGACGTGGATTCGGTAAAAAAATACGGTCAACGGTTCGGGAAGAAGTTAGGAAAAAATAGGAGGATATATACATATAGTGCTACATGTGTATATATATGGACATGTATACATTGTGCATATATATTGCATACATATCTCTATAACTATTACATATATATCCATATACATATACTACATACATACATACAGATATATGTGTTTACACACACATATATACACGATCAAACTAAGTTGGAGCTTTAAGTAGTATAATACGAGAAAGAATATATAATATGAGAAGAAAAAAACATAAAATGAATAATTCGGATATAAAACGTGATATTTTGAAATTGAGAGTTATTTGGTTGTTTGATATGTCCAGAAGAAGGAAAAAATCGTGTTTAAAACGCAGCTTTTTAAAAAATTCTTCAAAATCTATAGACAATTGGGGAGGTCCCAAAAACCCTGTAGCAAATCCATGTTCATATCACCCTCATGTCTATAGCACCTTGATTTATCTGCATTTTACCAACTTTACATGATGATGGTGAGAGATGAGGACTTCCACGCTAGGAACAACAATGTCGATCCAAAGATGGAAGGACAAGGCACGTGATTGATGGCCCTGGATTTTAGCTAGTATAATTTAGTGCCAAAATAGATAGTCCATTGTGCTTTAATAAGGATCAAGAAACAACCACTTTGATAAGAATCAACAAGTTTGTCCATAAAACATGAAAACCAGTATTTAATAACTACGATAACATTGATTGTATGCCCACAAACAGTCTAGTAAGACTATTAAGCCCAATATTTCAAATGTTTATGGTGTTGATTCTCCTAAACCTCAATGATGGGTTCCAAGTCACCCAGACATTTTGAAGTGGCGCCAACTCCCTAATGATAAGCATGTGAAGTACCGAAAGCTAAGTTGCAAGGGTAGCTCTTCCTGGTGAAAGCTATTATAGATTGTAAGACAAGATAACACATGGAAAGCCAAGAAAGAAGACAAGGAGGCATCCATCCTTCCCATCAACTACAAACATTAGGTTTGCCTAAAATCCACCAAGGATAACACCAAGGCAATAGCACATAAGCCAACCCCCCCCATAAGAATAAATCATCAGAGCAGCAAGTGTAATGTTAAACAAACAACATGAGCCTTGATCGTTTGGAGCATGATTTTGGAATAGAAGACAAAGGAAGACATCTACATAACTCAATAGATTGGCCAACTAGGCCATCAACATCAACGAAGTAGTTTCTCAGATGAAGCACCATATAAGGAATGACGAGGAACAATATAATATAGGAGCACTGTTATAGGATATCTGCACTGCGGCTGGTGGTCGACATGCCTTAGACATATGTTTCGCTACATGAAAGATGCACTGACAACATGTAGTCGACAGAGCACAGATAAACAAGTGAGCAACTAGACAATGTGGTGGGATATTGATCTTCTGTTAATGAATATTTGCTAGACATGCACACAACTAAATATGCATACTTGGTATGCTCCAGCATACTAGATACTCTATAGATAAAACAAATCGAGACTTGAACATTGGCCTTGTGATGACATGTCTTCCTTTCTTCGTCCTCTCTTCTCAAGTCTTCATTTGATCTTCTTCTCTTCTACTTCATCTCCTCCTCTATATCTCCCCCTTAGACCAACCACCAACATAATCAAGAGGTGGTCAGGTGGAGAATCAAGACAATAATATAAATAGAAAGATTGGGGGCAAGAAGGACCATATGTGCAAAACTAAATAAAAAGTGAGAGGAAGGTGTGAGACCCTAATAGAAAATGATGTTGGGGTGGAAGTTGGTTTCACAACCCCCATTGCGTGAGCCAACTCTGTGTGAAGTTGTCTAGGGATTGCAAGGGGGCGACGCCCCTTGCTCATGAATTCAGGGATGAGTCTCCGAAAATAAGATCACACACCCATGATTCGACATTTTTGATAGATAGCTCTGGGTGCGGGCTTCCGGATCCTAAGGATTCACCATATTATGCCCAACACGCAAACATATGAGTTGTGTTGCCTGCAAAGAAGGTGGAAAGAGGAGGACAAACATTGAAAGTAGTGATGGTGGCAAAACTTGAAGGTGGCATCCTCCCACAGGCCATAGTCGATGAAGGCGTGGAAGCAAAAGAGGGCTCAAGATGGATTCCAGTTTGGTGGTGGGGTAGATGGGGTGTAGTTGCACAGCCACTAGGCGCATCGGCCTTTCTTCATGTAGAATTTGCCTGAGCAAGTGCACATACATCGTGTCCCAGTGCATATGGAACTCCATGGGTTGGAGCACTAATATATTGCTAACCCAGGAATGAGATATTGTCGGTGCCGGCAATATTTCGACCGAAATACCGATATTGACGTCGTCGGTTATGGAAACATGCGTGTGTATCGATAGGATCGCGAATATCAATAATACTGACATGTATATCGCCAATACCGCCATGTTTCGATGATTTTAGTGCAAAATGCACTATTGACTTCACTGTAACGACCGAAACCGGCAGTATACTGATGGGTATACCATTTTTTGCGAGAATGATTGTTGTTACTTCTTGGGAGGGGAAAAGAAGGTTCATTTGGATGATTTTTTGCGATTGGAGCTAATATCAACCCAAATCAAGGTATGTCTAACTAATCTCTTTCATTTTCTACCATTTGCGCTCTCTCCATCTCTTTTTCCTACTTTTTTCTTCCACTTTCACCTAAAAAAAGGGTTTTTTATCGCCAAAACCTAGTATCACTCCAATTTTTATATGTTTATGCGAACCATACACTAGATCTGCCTAATTACAACACTATTAATTACTATTACCATGCAATTTATCTAATCATATTGCAATAAGTAGTGATATAATTAGTTACTCATTTATGTTTAGTAGAAGATGTTTTAATAAAGAGTAATGTGAATATAATACAAATGAGTATTATACACTTATCCAGTATTGCACATAAATGATCAACACAGAACTTCATACAACCAACCTTACATAATGTACATGTCAAGGGAGCAATATGCCATCCATATCAACTCAATACTATATGGAGAATCAATGCGTAACTCGACATAAAACTGATGAGTTAGTAAGTTACTATGTTATTCGTGTGTTGTAAATTGGATATTATTGTATAAGTGTGTGTATTTATGTTTATGGATTGTGCTAGTAAAATTTCATATCTTAATTCTTACATTTTATCATCGAAATCCCGAGAAAACATGATATGTTCCCTACCTCCCACATGATAGACACCCCACCCCCACATACCCATTATAAAATTTTAATTGCATAAAACGATGCATTTAGGCGTAGAAATTACACATGTAAAATTTCATGATTTAATTCATTCATTTTGGTGCCGAAACAACTAGGATTGCATCTATCGATATTTCTGTTGGTATACCTGTAAATATCTATTTCCAGGCTACCGAAACGGCATCGGTATCGGATACCTCGTTACTTGTCGCTAACTGACTGGAATGCCATGGCCTAGTGCGCATCAAATCTTGGGGTGTTCTCGAATGTGATGTTACAAAGAACTTGTTCCGGATCACACATATCGAAATAATGTTGTAAGTGGAGACTCCAACCTTATGCTCATCAGCTTGCCCGTTTATGGGGTGGTGTTCATTGTGTCTTTGATTGTGATGTAGGTGTAAAAAGATATGAGTTCGGCATCCTTGCATGCCGCCACGTCTGGAGTTAGATCCAATGAAGGAATCGAGTAGAAAGCAAGTTCGGACAAAGCATCTTCGCATCAACAGATGTTGTGAGTATAGAGAAGGGATGATAAGATGACGACCTTGTTGGCTTGCTCCTAAAACCAAATATGGTCAAGCATATTGACCAGTGAATTAAAAAACGGCCCAGGCGGCCGCTTAATCGGCCATGACCCTCATCCGCCTAATTTAGCCCCTAAGCGTCCGGTTAATCGTTTTGAATATAATCGCCCGCTTTTTGCCCGCCTCACCCGCTTTTTCCCGCTTTTTCCCCGCTTTTTTCCCGCTTTTGTTTAAAAATCCTAATGTAAGCATCTAACATTAATTAATTACATAGTCCAAGTAGTGTTGACTATAATATATGAAACTTGTATACATTAAATGTTCTATGATATAGCTAGTCCTAATTTCGAATGCATACTTTGTGTGTAATTGGGCACTGCTGTAATGCATCTAAGTAAATATCATATTGCTCTATTATACTTCTAATGCATGATTAGTTTTATTGATTTCCTTGCTGCTTTCAGTGATTAATGATTGGTACTACTGGTTAGTATTACTTTAGTGATTACTTTAATTCAATAATTCATAGTTTGTTATTTACAATTACTGATCTACTTGCTGATTATAGTGATTAGAGATACTGATTAATAGTAAATTATTGATGAATACTTAGTTAATTACTGATTTGCTGATTAGATATGTATAGAAGTTCCTTATAAATATATTTTTATATACACATACATGTAATTTTGTATAAAAATATATAAAATTTAGACACCCGTTTTTTTTAAATCGCCCGCTTAATCGCCCGCCTACCACTTAATCGGTTACAGGGTGTTGTCCGCACGCCTCCCGCTTCCCGCTTTCTGATACATTGATATTGACGCACTATGATGATGGCAGACATAATTCAATTAAATGGTAGCTGATATGTTGTAGATAGTGGTGGAGTCTATTGTGGAGGAGAGACAGCAGCATATGAGAATATGTTGAAGGGCCATCTTCCTCCTGACAACTAGTTTCTTTTCCTGTTGATCCCAGGTCATAGCAGCTTTAAGGAAGTTGTGAGTTGTATCACCAAAGTTGTTCTCCATCCTCCACTCCTTACGGATCATGTCGGTAAAGCTCCCCCTTTCTTGCCAGTGTTCCCAGGTTCTGATCCTCCCTACTCTCTTACTTGAGTCGTCTTCCAGAGAGATAAATACCAGCGCATGATCAGACTTAACCATTTCCACCACTTCTATTTGTAAGAACATGACTGGCTTAGCCATTCAATGTTTCCTAAAGCTCTGTCAAGCTTCATCTGCAACAAACCTCTTTTAAAATTCATTTGAGGCCCACTCGTCGTAAGTTTAGTGAGTCCACAATCCGCAATGGCTTCAACGGAATCATTACAGCTTCCGGTATTAAACCTCTTCCCTCCCACCTTCTCATTAGGATGAAGATATGCATTAAAATCACCAACCGTAATCCATGGTATTGACATCTTTTATGCCAAACTCCTCATTTGTCTCCCTGATCGAAAAGTGCTTCCATATATGACTGTGAGTTCTTTATTGTTGTCAAGTCTACAATAAATAAACTAACGATGACTCAAAATAATGTCCACTCTATGATAGTCACCCTTCCATATTAACCACACCCTTCTAGAATAACCCAAAGCTTCATCTCTGTGGGAGTTAGAGAACCCCAAGTTGGCAGGTTCTTAATAATTTCCCTAGCAGCCCTATCACTTGTACGTGGTTCAAACAAAGCAAGAATTGTAACCTCATACTTGTTTACTAATTCCTTTACTGCATTTTGAGTATCTGAGTGACAGATACCATGTGATTTCCAGGCCAAAACTATCATTGATCAGCTGGGATTGGTACTTCCTCACCCGCATTCACCTCCTCCAGTTCCTGAACATTTGTTTGTTTCCCACGCTTCCTTGAAGCAAACTTTGGATTATCAGTAGCTGAAATTATTTTGCGGTTCCTGAGATGTATTTCAACACTACTATAACTTTGCAAACCCAGATTACAGGTTGTTGTACCACTACTTACACCTGCATGGAAAAAAACTTGCTCAAATTGATTTTGTGGATGTCCTACTGTGTGAACTGTTTCATCATATGTTAGAGTAATTGCAGTATGTTGCATATTGGCATCACACTCCGCCTCCTTTCCGCCTTTTTCGGTTGTTTTTCCGGCATTGTTCCCTGAAATATTCTTCTCTGTCGTATTGCTAGTTGTCTTTTGTAACTCCTTTTCTTGTTGTAGCATCTTATTGTTCTTTGTTCTTTTCTTCCTCTCAACGTGTGAAATTATCATCTACGCATTGCAAATCTTCCCCATCTGAGATCTCCTCTACCTCTACTTTCTGATCTTGTAACCTTTGGAATCGGTTCCGATTTTGAGCATTCTAACTAATTTTTCCTGTATTCTGCTTCCTCAGTCTTCTTGGAACTTGGGCATGGATACCTTCCGAGAAGCCCTGCAGCCTTTGCGCTTCCTGTTTTTGACTTTCTAGTTGGCCACCGTTGTCAGATTGTACTGAAGTGCTAGTCTCAAACCTCCTCAAGCAGTCCTTCTCCACATGCCCCTCTTTTCCACGTTTCATACAGATGAAGGGAAAATTCTTGTATTGAATAATATGTTTTCTTCCTAGAATCAATACTGCCAAAATCAAAGGCTTCCCCAATTCGATCTCAACTGCAATTCTTGCAACCCCCCCCCCTTCTCTACATCATAGTATTCAAGCCAACCTTGATCGTCCTTCCGATTTTATTCCCGACTATCTTCAAGAACGGCTCGTGGTACAGATATAGGGGTAGATTCGGTATACGAATCCAAACCACTATCTTCTCCAGCTGTGAGTTTTCCCGTGAGAACACGGGTTCCATCTTTGTACAAACAAATACGACCTAGATAGCAGCCATGGACCTCCTATTAAGGCTCGCATATCGTCCTCTTCCTTCTGGAGTTGGACCAAGTAATAATCATTATCGAGATCTATTAGATTGAAGCCTCTATTAAATATCCACATTAAGCGGAGCTTGTCTCTCAGAATCAGGAACCCTATATCCTTTGACAGAAGCTTTGTGACTATTGCAAATTTCCACGGTTTGAGAAGACCCTCTAAAGCTTCCTCCTTAGCTTCCTCCTTATATCAAAGGTCGGCATACCATCCACCATAGAGGTCATCATAAATTCTGGTTTCAAACAGATGTCCAAATTTTCAACATCAATGTGTATATATCTGTGTGTTTCATCTTTGATTCCCCCCACCATATCCTTATAGAAAACTTGACCTGCCTGCAGGAATTTCTTCGTTAGTTCCTTGGGTGTTCCTGTTCTCCAGGGACGGGAAAATAATTGCATTATTTCTAACTCCTTCAACTTCCATGGTGTTAGACGTCTAGTTTCACAAGCATTATGGAAATTACGTGGCCTGCCAAATTGTGAATGACATCCTTCATATGTCAGTTGAATTCCAGAACCACCCAGCTAGATGGATCCTTTCCACTGCCCCCTGGATCGCCGTCGTCGTCAATGGTAAACCCTAGACTCCCTCTCGCGTCGCCAGTCGCCTCCGGAGTACCCATCAACAAGCGGTCACTTCATGATATGATTTATAGATATGATTTGTTTCTTAATTTTAAAAAGAGAGTCCAATGAGAATGCCAAACATGAGCCAAGTAGCTAAAAATTAGTAAGTTGGCCCCTTTGTGCGTGGTAGGAGGGGAGGAGAATGGAGGTGAATGCTATGGAAGGGAGTGAAAGGGAACGTAAACATCTTATTGATAATGAGTCTTGTTAGCATTGGAAGGGAAAGGGAAGTGAAAACTACTAGAGGGGGGGTGAATAGAGTTTTATAAAGATTTTAATAATAATTTAACTCAAACAACCACAATGAAAATATTGGACAAGGAGACACAGGGTTTAGAGTGGTTCCAACCTTAGCAAATACTAAGGAAGTCAGTCCACTACCCGGTTGCTTACCCAACCGGGATTTGAAAAGAAATTTATTTTATTACCTCGCAAGGACTTTACATAAAATACAATTTCTTTTCCCAAACCCTTCAAGCAGCCTTCACCTAGAAGTAATCGCCCAACCTTGAAGCAGCCTTCCCTTGAAGTAGGTGCACCAACTCCCGTTGCACCAGCCTTCTGAAGTAGCTTCCCGTGCGATAGCCTTCTTGAAGTAGCTTGAAGTCCCCTTCTCCACCTGAGAAGTCAACCCTCTCCAATCCGCAGCCTCCAACCCTAGGAGTAGCAAGGAGAGTACAAAGGATAAAAAGGAACAAGAAGGAAAATAGAAATTACAATACCGTTGTAAGCACAAGGCTTGATTTGCCTATATCAAGCGTATAGATCTCCTAACCGATGTGTATGACAATGTGATTGTAGTGGATAGGAGATACTAGCCTATAGGACACGAAATGGGAGCAATAGGAATGAATGGCAAGTGTAGGAATTGCTCTATTGCTCTAAAATAGATTGCAAGTGAGTATTCAAGCTCAAGTATAGCACAAGTATATCTTAGGTATCTTTTGGTGTCCTAAGGCATGTCCTATTTATAGGAGTGGCCTATGGATACTTAAGGACGTTCTAGACAACTTCTAGGGGCTTCTAAGTGCTTAACTAGCCGTTAGATATAAGTTAGGTGCATTAGTAACGGCTAGTTACTTTATTCTGCAGTTGCTGTCAGAGACCATCTCGGTCGACAATTTGTCGACCGAGGTACCTACTCGGTCGAAGTTTTGTCGACCGAGAGGATCTCTGGATCAACGTTCATTTGCAACTGCCAACTACTTTGTCAGCTGTGTCTAACGGCTACTTGGGTCATTCTCGGTCGAGAAGTTTGTCGACCGAGAGTGTCTCGGTCGAGGAGTTTGGTCGACCGAGATTGACCCTGTTTCAATCTTTCAATTTAGGCACTAAGTAAATGTATGAGTGTGCATTTGTGAACCTATTTGAAAGGGATGACCTGTCTAAGTGTGGTGATTGGCTAGGGAAGATCTAACGCTTGATTTACATGAGATCTAAGTACTTGTACATTATATATTTGTACAAGTTTACAATTGATTACATTGTATTACTTTTACAATCATTCAAGCGTATAGTTTCCCTAGAGCTTTGTCATCCACTTTATTCCTGCAACACTCAAGTAGCACGTTAGATCAACAAGAATGAAATGTTTGTCATCATCGAAACAAAGGGATTTATTATAATGTCCAATTTATCCAACAATCTCCCCCTTTTTGAAGATGACAAACATTTCCTAAAATATGAAATAAGGAAATATAAAGCATGTGAGTTTCATACCTGAGGATTACCTTTTGTAGCCATTCTTGTTTTACAAGTGAGTGCTGGCCATCAAGATGAAACTCATTTATATTTTTGATTCTTTCTCCCCCTTTGTCATTTCAAAAAGATATCCAATTTGAACATTTTATTTCTTCTCCCACTTAATTTTATATTAAGCTCCCCCTTAAATATCCTATTAGGAACATGGATTTAATATCATTTTTGTCTAATTTTATCCACAATTTGTGTCTCAATCATTTGCAAAGGATGTTAAGCTTTGAAATGATATGAGATTCCTTTAAGCTTATGATGAATATATATATTTATTTCTCATTTATCAAGGGATGTTAAGCCCTAAATTAAATGAGAATCCTTTAATCTTAGAGTACATAAAAATGTCTCCAACCAAATTGTTAAGCCCTGATTTGTTTAGAGAGTTCCTTTAAGTACAAGCTATATCATTTTTATGAAATTCATAGATTTCTTCATGATCAAGAGTAAAAATACTAAGGTCGTAACAAGCTTCAAAAGATGTTTACAATGTTTTTCTAAGCTTCTTAATCAATTAAACCAATTTGTTGTTATGAGCTCCCCCTTAATCTTACAATTTAAGCAGTTTGATGCTTCTAAGGTCACAAATAATTTTAAATTTTGATTTTGACCTTTATCAAAAAGTATACTAAGATTAAGTGCAATAAAATGATGTCCAAATAAGCATTTTGTCAAAGCTTATTTTAGGTCGCCCTTGACTACGACCATGGCGCCCCTTGGTCAATTTTAATTTTAACCAAGAGGCAAATTCTGCAGATTTCCAAGATAAACATTCATATGTGAAGTATAATTTCTGCAGATAGCTATAATTATCAATTTTGAAGCACATTAAGATATACCTATTATGAAGACTTAATATGAGCATCATAGTGAAGTCTTTGACCTTGATTTTTCTAGAATGCATGTTTTACATTCATTGTAAAAGATGTTTCATATGCTTTGCTATGGGTACATAAATATCAAATCCCATTTCTTCTTATACCCTTATCATAAGATCCTTTAGAAACATATATTTTGAAAGCAAGATTAATATCTTAAAGTCAAGATTTTTGCTTTTGATTTCTTAGAACAAGCAAATAGATAAAAACATTAATATTTTGTTCTAAGAGGCACTGTTTGGCTTGTCATAGCAACATCATCATTACAAGTTGTGTACACATTATCTATTATGTCAAGATGCTTTTATGCTAATGACATTTGCAATTTTTTTTTTTTTGAATCACAATGATCATTCATGGTTTGTATATATGAATCAAAGCTTATTTTACACCAATGAAACATAATGATCATGATGAAGCATGTTAAGTGATACTCAATATGAAAACATTTTCTTAACAATGAAAGCATGATTAATATCTCAAGTCTTTTTAAAGATATCAATTTGAGAAATTTGTAACATTGTGTTCTTTGCAAGCATTTTTAATAGTCATATCACCAATGAATTATTTTGCTTGCTTATCATCAAGACTCACGCATGCAATTATCATTATCTATTTGTGTTAACACAACAGCATGCTTAATGATGAAATAGTGAAAGCATGTCCAATAGAATGATAATTTCATGAAATACAGTGATTGTAATCATTTAAACTGAATGTCATAACACATGATTTCTATCTAGATAGCTGCTTTAAAGAAAATCATGTAAAACATTATAAAATAGGGATTTCTAAACTTGATTTTCAACTTAGAGAATGATGTCATTTATATTCAAAAAGATCTTCAACTTGTTTTGTAAAACAGTCATTAACAACAGATAGATAGCCATTGATCAATCAGTTGTTCAGTAATTTTACTGCAGACTGAAATCAGTGACCAGGTCGGTCGACGATTTCTCGACCGACTGACTGCTCGGTTGACGATTTCTCGACCGACAAGGTTTCTGTTTTACCTACAGAACTATTTATTGATTTCGAGTAAAATGTAGACTATGTCTAATTCAATTATGCAGTTTAAGAATCAGTTTTAGTTGAGATAAAACATATGAATATCAAAGTAATATTTAGATCAAATCTCAACTAATCATATAAAAAAAAATTAAGTTTTGAGGACCTTAATTAAGATAAGTTTTCAAGTTAGAGATTTTAGTTACTTGAATCATTTTGTTATCCCTTTATGTTAAGTTGAGATAGACATAAGGATGTGTAATTTAAAGTCTTCGGTCATATCTCAACTTAGTCTAATCAATTCAATTTGGGGGTTTCGGAACCCATACTAACTCAACATTCTTTTTCTTGTATGGGCATGAAAAAGAGTAATGTCCAAGACGTGAGCAGTAATGGCAACATATAGAATCAACCTCAAGTCTTTTTCTATGGTTTTGTTCTAGGTTGTTCTTTGGTACAAATGTGGCTTGATGTGCTCGTGTCTTTCTCCAACTAGGTTGTTGATGAGATTTCCCTTTGGGCTTATAACCTAGTCCTCTTCTCCCAATTTGATGATAGGAATCATCCAAAATTCTATCAAGGATTCCATTGTTGCTTAACCTACTAACTTCTTGTTGCAACTTAGCGATCTCATCCATTCTTTTCTTAATATCTAGTTTTGCTTGATCTAGATTAGATGATAAAGAATTCCTTTCTTTTACTATATTATCATAATCTAGATGTGTACACAAAACAGGTTGTTTTTGAAAATCATTTAACTTTGCAAGTAATTCAACCTTTTCTTGATATAGAAGATCATAATTTGTTTCTAGAGTAAAAATCTTCACATCACTGCTACTTAGAGATGATTTCAATGTACGGTTTTCAGAAACAATGCTATCTTTTTCAAAACCAAGAGTATTCAATTTAGCATATAAATCTTCATTTTCGGATGTAAGAGCAAGAAGTCTAGTATTTAACTCATCGTTTGCTTTACTAGATTTCTTTAATTTCTTCTTGCACTCAATATATTTATTGTGAGTTTCTTCAAGACTAGAAATTAGCTCTTCTTTTGATAAATCAAGAAGGCTTACCTCTTCTTCTTCTTCTTCATTGGTTGTAGCAATGAGACAATTTCTGTGCTTTTTCTCTTTCTTCTTTTCTCTCCATGGACAACCGATTGTTGTATGGTTTGGTCCTAGACACCAATTGCAACTTGTTGTAGGTTGGTCCAAGTTGTTCCTTTGCCTGCGGTTGTAGTCACCTCCACCCTTCATTCTTCAAGACCTGGTTAGGGTTCCTTGAAGCCTGCTCTGATACCAATTGAAAACTACTAGAGGGGGGGTAAATAGAGTTTTATAAAGATTTTAATAATAATTTAACTCAAACAACCACAATGAAAATATTGGACAAGGAGACACAGGGTTTAGAGTGGTTCCAACCTTAGCAAATACTAAGGAAGTCAGTCCACTACCCGGTTGCTTACCCAACCGAGATTTGAAAAGAAATTTATTTTATTACCTCGCAAGGACTTTACATAAAATACAATTTCTTTTCCCAAACCCTTCAAGCAGCCTTCACCTAGAAGTAATCGCCCAACCTTGAAGCAGCCTTCCCTTGAAGTAGGTGCACCAACTCCCGTTGCACCAGCCTTCTGAAGTAGCTTCCCGTGCGATAGCCTTCTTGAAGTAGCTTGAAGTCCCCTTCTCCACCTGAGAAGTCAACCCTCTCCAATCCGCAGCCTCCAACCCTAGGAGTAGCAAGGAGAGTACAAAGGATAAAAAGGAACAAGAAGGAAAATAGAAATTACAATACCGTTGTAAGCACAAGGCTTGATTTGCCTATATCAAGCGTATAGATCTCCTAACCGATGTGTATGACAATGTGATTGTAGTGGATAGGAGATACTAGCCTATAGGACACGAAATGGGAGCAATAGGAATGAATGGCAAGTGTAGGAATTGCTCTATTGCTCTAAAATAGATTGCAAGTGAGTATTCAAGCTCAAGTATAGCACAAGTATATCTTAGGTATCTTTTGGTGTCCAAGGCATGTCCTATTTATAGGAGTGGCCTATGGATACTTAAGGACGTTCTAGACAACTTCTAGGGGCTTCTAAGTGCTTAACTAGCCGTTAGATATAAGTTAGGTGCATTAGTAACGGCTAGTTACTTTATTCTGCAGTTGCTGTCAGAGACCATCTCGGTCGACAATTTGTCGACCGAGGTACCTACTCGGTCGAAGTTTTGTCGATCGAGAGGCTCTCTGGATCAACGTTCATTTGCAACTGCCAACTACTTTGTCAGCTGTGTCTAACGGCTACTTGGGTCATTCTCGGTCGAGAAGTTTGTCGACCGAGAGTGTCTCGGTCGAGGAGTTTGGTCGACCGAGATTGACCCTGTTTCAATCTTTCAATTTAGGCACTAAGTAAATGTATGAGTGTGCATTTGTGAACCTATTTGAAAGGGATGACCTGTCTAAGTGTGGTGATTGGCTAGGGAAGATCTAACGCTTGATTTACATGAGATCTAAGTACTTGTACATTATATATTTGTACAAGTTTACAATTGATTACATTGTATTACTTTTACAATCATTCAAGCGTATAGTTTTCCTAGAGCTTTGTCATCCACTTTATTCCTGCAACACTCAAGTAGCACGTTAGATCAACAAGAATGAAATGTTTGTCATCATCGAAACAAAGGGATTTATTATAATGTCCAATTTATCCAACAGGAAGAGGGGTATAAAAAGGATAGTTATTATATAAACAAGACATCATTGTTTGCTTCCCCTCTTCTCCATCCCAATCGATGCTATTTTGGTATGCGGGTACACACCAAAAGGAGGGAAGGCGAAGGGGAAGAAAATATTCATTGTGTTTATATAAAAGTGATGGGGAAGGAGAGAGGAATGATCCATGTATATTATCCCTTCTCTCCCCACTTGATCCGGGTGGAGGGGAGATGGAAAAGAACAATAATGTATTCTTTATATATTAACTTTTTTTGTTGGTACAATGAAACAACTTTTGTTTTTTATGCCATCCTTTCCCTTCCCTTCCCTTTCTTCCCCCCCCCCCCGTGCTATCCAAACACACAAATAATACAACAGTCGCACCTCCCCTCATTTCTCTCCCCTTCCCCATCATACATTGCCATTCCCCTCTCCTTTTCCTATGGACAAAACATAGCCACAATGGGAAGAGAAGCGGCATCAACTATACATTTATCACTCCTCTTACTTCGTTCTCTATAACTGTGTTTATCTAAGCACAGTGAACAATTTCACTTTCCTCTCCCTCCGCTTATTTCCCCACATATCAAATACAGCATTCGTGTCAGAAGTCTAATCCTTGCTGGAAGGATGGGAAGTAGTTTAATGTAGTTGCAATAATGGGATAGATTGGTAGGAAAATCTAATCTTAGAACCTGTCAGTCAGAGGGCGTCTAAAATACATCTACTATCGTATCTAACTGCCACTCCTTTTACTCTCTTCAAACAAAAAAGCATATTGAACATCACCCTGTAGATATTTTACGTTAAAATTTAGTTTATCTGGATGCTTCTACTCAAGGCATCAAGAGGTTACAGAATCAACTTTCGAAAGTTTCAAATATCAATTTTGTGCACACTTAATTTTCCAAATAGAAGTATTGAAAGTTCAAAACAGAGTTGTACACAATTTAAAGGGTTTCTTAATGCTGGATACTGTGTTTATTGGCATTGCAACAGATTGCTTTCTGAGTAGAAAAAAATGAGTTGAAATGAACTTTTGAACGTTTTCACGGCCTATATAAAAGTCCACCAGTAACAATGGATGCAAATTATACAAAAGGAGCGAAAAGATTACCTGCAATCAGTCTTCCCATTCCGTGACCACCCTATCAAGGACCTCCGCAGCAGCCACATCCGGTCTCTCCGAACCTTCTGCGAAACCTCGGAGGGCCCTCTCCACCTCCATAGCTTCCCTGATCCTGGCCTCCCTCAGCAAGCTACGGTACACTGAAGCCCTGATCTCTGGACCCGGAACGAACTTCCCCAGTGCCCCCCTCAGCACAGCAAGCGCATCGCGTGTCTTCCCAACCCTGCACAACCCTACGATGACTAACCTGTACACCTCCGGGTCCGGAGGACACGAGGACCCAGGACGGCACATCCAGCGGAACACGGCCATGGCCTCCGACGTGCGGCGGTTCTTGAAGTATGCTGCTAGAAGCATGGACCCAACAGTAAGGAGCGCGTCCGGAGTGGCACGGGGGTTGCGCTCGACGGCATCCAGAAGGTCTGCGCCCTCCGCTAGGGCACGGTCGGAGCTACAGAGACTGGACACAAGGACAGAGATGGAGAGTGACTGGAGAGGGGTCCGCGCGAGGAGGCACGCATCAAGAAGCCGCGTAGCCTCACGGAACCGTCCACCATTGCAGAGACGGGGAATCAGGAGGTTGATCCGGGCAACCTCTTCTGGAGTAACCTTAGGAGAGTTGTCAAGGGCAGAGTTGGAGACATCTGCCTGTGTGGAAGCTAACTGGGGAAGATGAATGGGCCTGGAGAGGGAGCAGGAGAAGGAAGCAGAGCTTCGAGGGAGAGAGAAGAGAGCCTTCATATCTCTTCGCTCTTCTGGGGCGATCTCGCTGATCAGAAATGTTCGTGGTAGTTGAGGTTTTTAGGGGGTTGAGAGGTGCCGCCGGTTAGAAATTGTGCAGATTTTCGAATTAACATTCAAAATTATGTTCTCTCTCGTTCGAAGCTTTTTGTACAGTGCCCATCTTAAAACGTGGTTTTAAAATGTCTATCTTGTACCTTTCCTATAAAAACACGTGCTAAGCACGTTAACTATATTTGAACATTAACATAGTTCGAAATTGATAATATTTATTGTCTCTTTTGAAAGAAATTCTAAACAAATTGGTTGCTCATATAAGAATTACTATGTTACATTGAGTTTAATGTGACGTTATTTAGTAGATGTTCGTGAAATAAAAGAGCATGATGGAATATCTCAACAATTATAATGTTTTATCTATGACGTTTATAATCTCTGCAACTTTGGTCATAATTGGCTAAATATAATGCTACAAATAGTCTTTATATGATGTGAACACGTGCTTAATAACATTGGAAGCAAACTACTTGAATAGAAACTAACTAAAGGAATTTGAAGCAAAGTACACAAATAGCCGACGTCAACACGTTTTATAAGAAAAGTCATCTGAACAATTTTTTGCACACCCTCAAATGCGGTATATTTCCGGCACATACTACAATAATAAAGTCATGTATCAGTTGAAGAAAATTGTTTAATTAACATCAATACACCAATCTCTATATTTATGGGAAAAAATCGAGTAAAACAATCTTCTCTAATAGCTTCAGTCAATACTTCTATAATTTTGTCTATAAAAAAGAGCGACTTTACAACTCTTTCTTTTTAACCTAGGAGTCATGTAAGGTTTGTGTCGAGCCCAACCTAAGAGAGAGTTCATCGGCCACTTGGCTCTCTCCAAGCAGTCAAAGGGGGTTGGAACCCAAGTCTGCTGGGAAGGAGAACCCCATCCAATCCAAAAGGCTACCGCCTCGGTGACACTTGACAACTACTATTCAAGTATGCCTCAATTAACAATTTTGTTAAAAAGAACTAAAAAATATAGTATACAAAAGCTACACTTACGGAATAAATTGCATTTGTTATAAATTCAGTACCAATCCACAAAAAAATGTGAATTTGTATGAAAAAAACTTGATTTTGAAAGTAAATCAAAACTGATTATTCTTTGATCAAAAGGAATTCCAATGGATCCAATGAACAAAGTAAATAGTACCAACACAAACATGAAAGCAACATAGTATTATCATATTTGTGAGGGTGGATAGAAGTATGGTTTTTTCCAAAATTAATATTAAAGTGTCGCATCTTATTTATTACACTGGCATCAAGTTTATATCTATTTCTTGAAAGAAAGAAAAAAAAGAAAAAAAGAAACCCTTTCATTACTATTTGTTGTTGATAAAGGTAAATTATTTTGAGTTGTTTTTGTGTTACTTTTCTCCACAAGGATATTGGATATAGGGAACCATTTTGAATTCCACTGTAATTTTTTAAATGAACATGGAAATGTCCCTCAAAAGTAAATAAATACATACAAAACACATAAAATGCAGTTAACCCCACTGTGAAAAATGGTATTATTGTGAAGATTGGTGAATACAATCAATTATCATTAAGAATTTCATCTTTTGACAAAAAAAAGCAAGAAGTGGAATATCACAAAGAGAAAGTGTACCCAATTAAAAGATCACTTTTGTAACTAGAACATATTTTCTTAAGCCACCCATAAGAGCCATATTCTGGCTTTTATCTGATGAATATCCAACAATGGATTCCATTGAATGGATAATGGATCTGGACCCAAAAACAATAATGCTTTCATATAGGCAAGAGTGATCAAATGAAACAAAGTTGCTCTATAAGAATCCATACTTAGAGCTAACATCATATAACCCAATTAGACATTGTAGAATAGGCTAAACATCTTTTAATATCTCTTTGGGCAAGAGACAAAGTAGCTCATCATAGTAGTGTTATTACACCTATAAAAGATATGGAATTCATTTATGAAAGGTATACCTGTGAAAATTGGAAAAGGTCGAGCGACAAGAAAAATTCCAGTTGGTACCATAGTAGCAGCATGTATAAAAGTCGAAATAGGAGTAGGTCCTTCCTTGGCATCGGGTAACCATACATGAAGGGAGAATTATGTGGATTTAGAAACTGCACCAAGGAATAATAGGAAAGCACATAGAGTAGCAAATAAAGAATTGATCTCGTTATTATGGATCAACTTATTAAATGTTTCAAATAAATCCTGAAATTCAAAACTACCACTCATCCAATAAAAATCTAAGATTGCTAATAATAATCCAAACCCCCTGCACGATTAGTTATAAAAGATTTTTGACAAGCATTTGTTGCAATTAGTTGTGTAAACCAAAACCCTATTAACAAATAGGAACACATTCCCACTAGCTCCCAAAAAATATAAATTTGTATCAAATTAAAACAAATAACTAATCCCAACATGGAAGCATTGAAAAAATTCAGATAAGAAAAAAATCATAAATATCCCCGATTGTGAGACATATAATTATCACTATAAATAAGAACCATGAGTCCAACAACAGTTATTAATATTGACATAATGGAAGTAAGTGGATCAATTAAATCTTCGAACTCTAATGAAAAATCATTATTGATAGTTCAAGACCATAGATATTGACAAATAAAACTTCCACTTATTTGTTAAATAGATAAATTGATTGAAAAAACTAAAGCTACACTTAGGAATAAAACACTAAAAAAGGCCCATATACGAGTACGACAAATATGTTTTGTTTCTGTTGGAACAAGCAGGAGTCCAAATCCTATTGGCATAGTAACATGAAGTGGAAGTAAAGGTATTATCTACACACATTGATATATATGTTCCACAATAAAACAATTTTTTTATTCTTATGAATTGTTATTATCTCCGATCAACTAATTTAGATACCTTTTGTAAGGAACAAAAATAAAAGAAATCAATAAAAGAATATATAAAAAAACTCAACTATTTTAATTCTTGATTATTCAAATTTTCTCATATTTTCAAAATACAAAAAGTTCCAATTTGGTTGATCAAAGAATATGACCAAATGATTGGTAAAGATTATTACTTAGTTATTAACTAAAGAAATTTTTTGATTAATATATGGAATATGATATCTTTTATTATTGTATTGTCCCAATGATTTATAACAATGTAGTATAGTAAAAAAAAGTTATACAAAAAAGAATACTTGGTTCGAATATGTACGGGTCTGATATCTGTTAGCCAAAACTTATATCTATTGTAAATCTTATGATATTCTTTATCTTACCTCGCAATAATCCACCAATAAGATTATTCTCATTTGGTAATATCTTATTTAAGAGGTTAATTACTAACCTTAGATGAAATTGAATTAACTTATGGACAAACATTTTGAATTTGATTAATTAATAGGAAAAATGATATTAATGTTTTAATATAATATTTTTTTACAAAATAGAATTTTTGAAATTCTATAAAATTCTTAAATTATATCTTATATAATTACTTAAATTCTATGAAATCTCTTAATCTTTTTTATTTAACAAATAAATCAAATTAGATTTACAATATTTACTAAAATGAGATATGAATTCCAAATTAAACTTTTTCATTTGATTCTTTTTTTGATGTCATTCTTTTTTTTTGATGTCATTCTTACTTCATAAAGAACAATGAATTTGTTTTATGGTAGTGGATCAACCCTATAAATATGGATTCAAATGAGATTAGAAAGAGAACCCCCAGCTATAAATAGGACCCCTTGGAATTCATTCCAAGCTTGCTCATTCACTACATTCAAGGTCCTTGCTATAGTTGAGTGTGATACTACTCCTTGAGCCCCTTTCTCTCTCTAGTTTACACTTCATTTCATGATTTGTGAGTGAGTTAGGATTATTGTAAGAGAGATCCACCTTTGTGCATGTAAAGCTCTCAATCTTCCACTACTTCCCTACCCCCTTCTTACATGAAGAAAAGCTGAAGCAAGCTGTAATGACCGCCACCAAACCGACATCCAAATCGTCACTAATTATGCGGAATAATCATAAGTAGTGGATTAACAAAATAACTAAAAATTAAAACCATTTTGAAAAGAGATCCATTTCCTGGAAAACTCTTTAAAGGAAGAGCCAAACTTTATATACATCATGGTTCACAATGTACATACTTTGAACCATCTCATCTCGAGGATAACATATAACAGTTGTTTTGCTGAAACCTATACATAAGCATCATAAAACCCTCGAGGCATTAAGCCAAAATATCATATCGTTCATACACCATCACGTACTAAATCCAAGGACCTGAGAGTACAGATATGACACATAGGACTTCTATCTACAAGACATGACAGACAATACACTCAACCTGAGCTATTACTGTTGTCCTTGTTGTTGGTATCCTTCCTATGCAGAGCGGTCTCTACCTCCTCATGCACGTCCGCCTAAAAATTTGTGGATCCCATGGGGTGAGACAATTGTCCCAACGAGATATATAACTCTCCATCAACAATGTTATTATCATAGGTAAATGGTATAAAACTGAGCAAAAGTTCTTTTATATTAATAAGCAAGGTTAATCACTATGTATAGAACATTCTCATCTTTTAAAGCATTGTAACTGTCTATGATAGAGCAGTAAATCATCTATTCACCTTATAAAGAATATGAAGAACATATGTATCATTTACCCATCATACTATAGAAACATATCAAGCTTATCCTGTGATAATATTATCATGGTATGATATCCATGAATCATTCTCATTTCTAGTCATTGGCCTTAGTCAATGCTAGCTAGGTATTGGATTATACCAATCCTGAGAGTATGTACTAGCCAGGTATTGGACTATGCCAATCTTGTGAAAGTATAGCCATGTATTGGACTATGCCAAACCTGTGAGATTATATCCAGGTATTGGATTAGACCAATCCTATGAAGTTATATCCAAGTATTGGATTATGCCAATCCTGTGAAGTTATATCCAGGTATTGGATTATACCAATCCTCTGAGATTATATCCAGGTATTGGATTATGCCAATCATGTGAAGTTATGTCCAGGTATTGGATTATACCAATCATGTGAGATTATATCCTGGTATTGGATTATGCCAATCCTGTGAAGTTATGTCTAGGTATTGGATTATTCCAATCCTGTGAAGTTATATCCATGTATTGGATTATGCCAATCCTGTGAAGTTATGTCTAGGTATTAGATTATACCAATCATGTAAAACTATATCCAGGTATTGGATTATACCAATCCTATGAATCATAGCCATATTACTAATGATTCCATAGTAGTGAAATACCTTTATGTTTCCCTTTCACTTTCATTATGGGATATCAATCCCTTAAACTCATCACTAAATTCCACATCACCTTTACTAGGCATTATACCCATTCACATCCTTTATCTGATACAAGTATTCCTCCTATCTCATTTAAGCATATTCAAAACATTATAGCCCTTATTTGGCTATAATCATAAAGCATGTATGCCCAATATTTCATTATTATTATAACCATTTATTAAATTATGATGTTAGTGGGTTTCCATTTCCCTAGTTCATTTTGAACATTGCCATCTCTTACATCAATCTCTAGATCATGAGACTTTTATAAAAATCTTGTCACCTCTCACTAGGCAACATCCATCTCTAGGTCATAAGACCTATATAAACATATACTTGTTGTACAAGTATCTCACATGACTTACAAGATCCATATAATTTGTATTATATGAAACATCATAGCTCATACTTAGCTATGCTCATTATCTCATGATACCAACATGGTCTCAATATCAAATACATATCATCACCATGCAATATAAGAGAAATACATCCTTTCCATAATTAGGTTTGGGGTTTCCCTTTAATAACCAATTATGGTTTCAAATCATATCATTACCCTTAATTAGGTTTAAGGTTTCCTCTTTTAAGCCGATTAGGGTTTTCAAGTACATTCATCAAGAATCAAAACCCTAATTCATACTCCACACATATTAGGAGTATCAATGTATACTCATTACATGATTATTATACAAGTATAAGCTTCTCTTTCACCCTCACTAGGATGTTGATTACATCATACTCCATTAGGTTTGCTCAATCCTTCTCTCAAGGTACATTGGCCCATATTTATCAAATGCATTAAACTCTTTATATCTTAATTTATCATTTGACATAACACACTACATGTGTCACTCAATCAAGTGTATTAGATTGATGTACCTTCTCCATATTGGGTATATAGGTGTAGGTATGCTTCCATATCAGGTATAGAGGTATATCCTCATCACCATATTGTGCATCCATATCGGGTTACTCAACCTTTAGGGTTTGCATATCAAGTTTGACCCTTATGCTCATATCCCATCACAACCTTCATGGTATCGTCCTACCCTTCATAATGTGATGAGTAATAGGATAGACAACTTATTAGTCTCAACTAGCTCAAGTGTACAAATCGATAAGGGTGTGGGGTTCCAATGCATATCAGATTTCACAACACCATGTTGAGTTTCAACATCATATCGGGTTAGGGTATATACTCAACATCATATCATGTATAAGGTGTGTGCTTGACCCCATATCGTGCATAAGATGTGTGCATGTGTCACTCATATCATCCATGAGGAATAATTCAACACTATATCGTGCTAGTGGTGTATTCATATCACCATATCGGGTTACTCATCATCTAGGGTTTGTCATATCGGGTTTCAGTATATACTTGACTCCATGTCGTGCACGAGGTGTATACTTGACCTCATATCATGCACATGGTGTATGTGTGACAACATATCATGCACAAGGTATCTATTTCATCACCATAGTGTATAAGGTGTATGCATCATCATGGTATCACCTTATCGGGTTAGAGGTGATTCAACCCAATATCGGGTTGAGCCATGATGATGTCATCATCATCAACCTCTAGACTCTTGTTATTACTATTCTAATGCATGGAAACAGTCCTAGGTCACTAATAGATCTCATGGATTCATCAATTATGCAAGAGATTTCGAATTGAAAGTAAATCATCAACTATGGAAAGATTGATGGTAAGTAATAACATAACTGAGTTCAAGTTATATAACCCGCCACGAAAGCAACTTCAAAGCTCCAAGCTCAAAAGATTCACGTTCCCAAGGTTGAATATGAGATTATCAAAGGTCCAACACTTCAGTTCCTCAGCACCATGCACGATACTTCACCACTTGTGGTCGATATCCCTAACTTGGTCGATATCACTTCACTTGGCCGATATCACCTTGCTATGGCCGATACCAAAGCTCTATGCATGATATCCCTCTTCCTATGCACAATATTAATACTCTATGCACGATATATAAGAGCAAGAGGGTGATAGATTTTGAAAATTTTCACTAATAGGTAAAAGGAAGGGTATATATACTTGAGGTTCATGAAAAAGTGTGTATGTGAGGTGTCATCATTTTAATCTACTAGGTGCCACATGTCCATGCATGGTTGACACTTGTCCTTGCATGAAATCATATTTATCTTGACATGAAAAACACTTGAGGATGACCTAGAGATGATATTTCAGCCATCCCTTATCTTGTTGGATAAGATATCTCAACTCAATCACCACTTTATCCTCAACCCGATACAACTTTTCCAAGGAAGTTGTAAACTGATACACCTCACCTCCTTTGAGGTGCTTTTCCCATAATGGACAAGGATAATAGTTCACAAACTGATATGACACTCCTCCTATGGATCCTTGGCCGATAGGCACTCTCATATGAACTCTACAACTCGAGACAACTCAAGTTAGGGTTTCACATTCAACCCTTTCTTGATCTTTTCATCACCAAGAATACTATCACTTATACATGATTCAAACATGGTGTATACTTATTTATCTCTCCTATAAATGATACTAGGAGGGAGTAGGGACACTCTAGAGTTGGTAATTTGCATATCAACTCTAC
The DNA here is from genome assembly GCA_963693085.1 of Alisma plantago-aquatica. Lineage (NCBI taxonomy): Eukaryota > Viridiplantae > Streptophyta > Magnoliopsida > Alismatales > Alismataceae > Alisma > Alisma plantago-aquatica. Next base: position 469,911,317 of record OY856415.1, read on the forward strand.
ATTTTTGGGTAAATTACAACTTGTACCAAAATTGATACACAAGGCACTAGCATTATTCAAACAAGTTCAAACTTGGAATTTAGGCTTTCCAAAAGCCACCACCTTGCATCATTCTCTATCTTATAATGCTAAAACACATGAGGTATGTTCAAATATGACATATTGCAATATAACCCCTTATTTTGGGTAAATTACATTTTGGTCCAAAATAAGAGAACATTGCTCAAACATTATTCGAGCATGACCAAACTTGAAACATAAGTTTGTAACCTGATAACAAAACACTTTATAAGATTATATTAAAATTATAAGCAACTTATTTAAGCCAAACAAATGGGATTAGCCCTAAACCCATGTCAGGGATGTTACAAGTTATAAACCCCTAATAAGGATTTCATCCCCGAAATCCCAGATGAAGAAAGATAATTGTTATTCATGCATCATTTCGTCAAGCCTCCTCATAACATCTTGATGTCATGGAGATGCCATAGAACTTTGACCAGCATAAAGTTCTTCCATACAGGGTCATCATAGAATCCGTCATACAGGACACATACTCAACTGTCCTTTCCATTAATGATTGTAGTGTCAATCCTATGTCAGGTAACATTTTCTAAATTAGAGAAGTACTATACATACTTCGAATAATTTGGTTGTCAAACCTCATTTCCTTGTCACCTTTCTCAACTTATATCTTTTATGAACTAAGATTCTTGATCTTGAAAGTTTTCCATACCCCTCACTTAGTTTAGCATTTCTCCTCCAAGGAAAGGCTAAAGTTACATTCTATCATTCAAAGAAGAATTATCTCAAAGGTATCTCTAGATGTTATTTGCATAAGCTGCCTTAACAGATTTAGATAAGGATATTCTAAGAAGTTATATATAGCTTGATAAACTTTTCCCAAGACGATTCTACAATTGTTCCTTCTATTAATACATCCTTATCGATGTTATGTTTATGCAGAGCATAAACCCCCAACATATGATGTCCATATCATCGTATGTAACCAAACTAATCTCAAAGTTGGCCTTTCTAGGTAACCAAGCATTAATCATCTTATTAGGAGTCATGTCCTCACCATCTCATACCTTTAAAACTTCTTAGACACTAGAATTCCTTACCTTGGTATTAGTTACATGTGTCAAAAACATATCACATCCTTATCATTTCCATCCCCTGTTGTTATTATCAAAACCAAACATATAGTAGGACCTTTCTTTCTTCTCAGAACATTACTTAACACATATACTTTGTCTTGGAACTAAAATCCAAGACTAGCTGATACTTTTCAAAGTATCCATCTAAAAGATTACTTCTAATCCATGCACATCAAGTACCATAAGACTTACTTGATTGTCATGTCCTTGAAAAGAAAGAACACAAGGAAACATAGTCCTTTTATCACCCATCATCATCCAAGGTTGTTTATTAAAGAAAAGAGATTATCACCTACTTTGATTATTACATGAACTTTCAACTGTTCATGTGTCATTCAATCCTATTTCCTCTTAGGTTCCTTGCTTTCACCATAGGAATTATAAGGATGATCACATGCCATCATTCCTTTCTTAATTATTGTCTAGTATGTTCATGAACCTTTTCTAATCTTATATACATCCATGTTATATATATATATAAATGTACTCTTCACATGTTCTTTAGAACACATAGAATGCATAACACTTGGGATCTCTGTCCCTTATCACATTACTAGGGATTCTCATCCCTTGGCATTATCATCATTATAATTACTAGATCTGGGTATTCAAACCCTTAGTTCATCACTGAACATTGTCACCTCTCATCAGGTAACTATTACCTCTAGGCCCTCAGACCAAGGTAGACATTATACTAAACATCTTCTTTTGTTTATAAGTTGATCTATGATTAACTCATATTCCTTCGTACATCAATTAGGATGTGTTAGAAATATCCGTGCCACATATCCTACTTTATTATACTCTTTAGATTGTCTCAAAATGACTACTTGATCAGAGTAATCAGAAAGATAGCAATCTCAGAGTGTCATACTTACCTTGCCTTCAATAGATGGATACCTGGCCAGGGTATTCAAGAACTGAAATTAGGTAGTATGCATTTATTTTATATTATGTTTCATCTCTTTAAATTTTACTACTTAGTATCTCAAATTTTTCTCTGGGTGTTTCTTTTACATCTCTTCCCTCATGTCCTCATAGTACTAATTAAAGGAAGCTCAACAACAATTACCTTTCTTATAATTAATAGGCAGAGAGAAGGAAAGATAACTCAGAATGAAAAATTCTATATGACATGTTACCTCTTACGGGTTATCTAGTGTCTTGACTGACTCAATGCATGGAGTCAGTTGTCATCTACTATTGCCTTTGTCCTCTACTACCTGAAGTAGATGGACCAATCTGCAACACTTGTCTTCATCCTTGGCCTTCTGCTTCACTATACTGTGGTCCTTGTGAGTTTTGCAGATTATGCCTTGACTGTTGTGTCGCCTCATTATTTCTTCTTGGACACTGCCACCTTAGATGTCCTATTTGTCCACATTTATGGCAAGATCGACCCTCACATTGTGTCCTAGACAAGTCCCTTGTTGATACGAAAGGTACTCTTAGAGTTCCTGGAGGTATACTCCAACCTTGGTCCTTACTAGGTGACCACTGTATTGGTGTACTATATTGTTGTTGAACCAGTGTTACTGAAAATTTTGGCTGTTTAGTACCACCAATCCATTGTTCTTGTGACTGTGTAGACCTCCTTTTGAGGTTTGCCTCATGTTTCTTTGCCACAGACCTTTCTTGTAACATCCCTGACCTGGGTTATGCTTTAACCCTAGGTGTTTTGTTTAAGAAAGATAATTATATGCTTGATATTATCTTTTGCAAAGTAATTAAGGCTCAAGAGGAACTTATATTTCAATTTTAGTCCATTTTGAATAATGTTGAAAACAATGTTTTGTTTCATCTAGACTAAAGTGCAATTTATCCAAGTTGAGGGGTTAATTTGCAAATGTTACATGATAAGATGTTCCTCATGTATTGAAGCATCATGAGAATGAAGATGATGCAGAGGTATGGCTTGTGGTAGCCTGAGTACCAAGAAAGAGTTGATAAAGCAATGTTTGTGCATTAAAACCTAGTTTTGGTGTAATGTGCAATTTACCCAAAACCCAGGGTTCAATATGCAAATTACCACTTCAAAATAGTCCCTAATGTTTCTTGTCATCATGTAGAGCAAATAAAATGAGAGGGGCATCTCATTTGTACCTCTTTGAAGGAGAGAGAATCTTGATATTAAAATATTCAAGATTTAAGCATAATTGAAACCCTAATTCAATTTAATGCAAAAATAATTATATTAAATGGATTGCCTTCAACCAAAATTTTAGAGGTTGAAATCCAAATGTATGTACATCCTTGTGCCTTGCAAAGGCAATGGAAATATCTACGTGAGTGGAGAACCCACTCACATTAAGAAAATAAAAAGAAATATCCACTAACTTATGGATATTATCATTATAAGGGTTAAGGTGCTTAATTTGCTTTTCTTTAAATCATGGATAATTGATAGGAATAAGAGGCAAAGTAGATAGACTCGTAACCAAGGAAGGGAAATGGGCAAGTGGCAAGGAAATGGAGGAGATAATACCTACTTTCTCTCTCTTAAATGAATTTTCAATAAAATTCATATATATGCTCCTTTATCCATGAGTTGAAAGGGTAATTTCGAATCCACTTTCCCTTCTTGCTTGAAAAACGAACAAGGGAGCTTAGGAGCAATAGTAGGACGACCCCCAACCTGTTGGTAAGCTTCTTAACCTTCTTTCACCTTGATTTCATGGTGGAAATCACAAATCAATGCTTGATTTCTTCTTTTCTTCACTCAATCTTCAACTCTAGCCAATCTTTTCACTCAAAAGCTTGAGGATAAGCCTTGGAATAGTTGAAGAAGCTTCATCCACCATTGTTGACGTGAATCTCCAAGATTTTAATCTCAATTGAAGATGGGTTATATAACTTGAACCCTTATTCATTGTTATTGAATTCAATTCCTCAATTCAATATGTTCAATTGTTCTTCTTGAAATTTCTTTGATTAATTGATGAAACTACCACGGAAATGGCAGTAGAATTTGAGGGGTTGAAGCTTGATGATGATGACATCATGTTAAGCACACATCTCAATAAGATCTAGTTGCAATCGGTTTAAACAAAATGATCCAATCGGTTTTCACCAAACCGTTTCGTGATCAAATAGTTTGCAAACTGTTTGGAGGTTGAACCCCAAACCATTTGGGCATGTTGACTGTTGGTTGTTTACACTAACGCGTTTCAATCATTAAGAATGATCTTTTACTCAACTAGCTATATCTCGCAAGTATACGAGAGTAGTTGTAGTCAAGGTTGAACACAAGGAGCGTTGGTTAGTTAGGCGCAAGAGTTATGATTTTCAATAATCTAGATCGTTGTACACAAGATGATTGGATTAGAACAACTAAATTATAGATTTAAAACAAAACATTAAATTATCACTTAAGAAAGGTTAAGATTCAGATTTGGAAGGATCTTAGACTTGGGATTTCACTATCACATCATAGCTTATATTAAAATACGAATTTAAACATGTTAATTAACTTGCAAAGGAGGTTTGTAGTCATCACTCACCTCCCGGTGAAGTGATGATGATTTTAACTCCATACATCACTCTCGTGTATGTATTTCATTTCAAATCACAAACCTTGCTCCTCAACATAATCCCAACCACTCTCGCGGTCAAGGACAAGTTGCCAAAAGAGTAACTCCATACCCTCAAACACATCTTCTCAGATTATGAAAGAAAGCATAAAACATGCAAGTATGATGGCCAATCACACAAACAAGCATTTCAGATCTGAAACAACTCTTGGAACATGCAAGAAACTAACATTTAGTACAAAATTCATATGTTCATACAAGCTATGACATGGAAGTTACTCTCCCATGTCCAAGATTCGGATTCTACTCGTCCATGATCATGTAATGCAGAAATGCTACAGAATTTTCAGAGTTTAACATTGTTTAGAGAAGGAAAAGCTAGGAGAATTGAAAGTGTAACCCAAGAGAAGTAGAATTCCGTCTTGGGGACGAAATTCCACTCCTAAAGCTGCTTCAAAATGGACTGGCTCCTCTCCCAAGAAGGTGCACGAAGTTGGGGAAGCTTGGCTGCACCTTGGAGAAGACAATGGAGAAGAAGAGAAGAAGAAATGGACTCCTTTCCCAAGAAACCACCCTTGATCTCCTCAAAATCACCCTCCTCTGCTCTAGGCTTGCTCTGGGACGAGGGAACATTCCTAAATGACCGGGCGTAACCGCCCATTAAGTTCCCACTTCATTTTAAATAAAAACTCGTATTTTACAAAATGCTGAAACTGCCAGGTGCACGGCGTGCACTTTGGAAATGCACGTCGTGCAACTTTCCAGAAACTTTCAGTTTGCTCCAGAATGCACTGTGCACGGCGTGCACTTTGAAAATGCACGCCGTGCAACTTTCCAGAAACTTTTGGCTCCCAGGTGCACGCCGCGCAACTTTCCAGAAACTTTTATCTGCCTGAAATTCCCAGGTGCACGACGTGCACTTTTGGTGCACGGCGTGCACTTCGCTGTTCTGGGCTGTTGTGTATTTTGCTCATAACTTTCAGTGTGTATGTCCGATTTACATGCCGTAAAAAGTGGTATTTGTGTAGTTTCGAACCCCAACACATGTAGATACTTGAGGAGTGATCCAATAAGAGATAATATGATATATTCCTCATCATTTCATTGCAAAATATAGTACCTACAATCCAAACCATGAGACAAGTAAGAATAGCTAAAAATATAGAATCTAGCATGAATGAGAGTGATAATTGAGTCAAAACAACATGAATATGAAACCAAACATGATCCAAAAGATGATATGATTTGTGCACATCAAATACCCCTAAGCATAAACCATTATTTGTCCTCAAGCAAAAAGAGCATAGAAACATGAATGAAGAATTGTCAAGTTCATGCATAGATCAAATGAAATGAAAGATGTGTATAAAACCAAATCCACCATGATCAACATGTTTATGCTCATAGCCATCAATTCAACTTAAACACCCAAGAAAGAGATTTTTAGTTCAGCAGGGGTGGTCACAATTAAATGAATCAATCAATTAAACAACACTAAATAGAATTTGGATGACCAAGCCAAGCAATTAGTGGATGTGCAACTGAAACTCTCAACTATTAAGGATACAAAAGATGAAATCTTAGTTAAAATTAACAATATTAGTTGTACTCTCCTTCTTTTCCAAAAGTGATGTGATAATGGATTATGGGTTCCGACACTAGGCTGCTAATGTAGGCTTATGCACACGTGGAATGTCGGTTGGGGTATTTTACCCTCTTTTAAGACATACCACCTAACCATCGTGGCCAGATCGGACTTACACTAGGTTAGCATGATATGTGGGTGGTTTAGCCATCTTTTATGGGGTATAAAGATGAGATAAGCCAAAAGAAATTTTAATTTTTTTTTCCAAAAGATAGGAGAGTCAACTAAATTGCAACATTAGCTAGATTTCATTCATTTGTTTTGAAAAAATTTCATTGAAAGAGTGGTTGAAAATGCACTAAGAGCTTGGCAAGGGCGTCTCGTATTCCAAATGATGTTGTAAAGTTGATTTACTCACAAAAATTGAAACCATTACATGTTTTAAGCAATCAAGTATGTGAAAGATGAATGTTCAGGCTAGAAGCATAAACCAGAGTTAAGCACATGTTGATGGCCAAAAGGTTTCATTTGATTAATGCATGCCTTTTACAATTTCTCCAAATGATATTTCTCATCAAAAGAGGACAATCTGTTAAGCATAGGAGTTCTATCCACATATAAAAGGTAAACCTCATCTCATACTAGATTTTCCACCAAAAGAGGAGAACTGAAAACAATGACTGAAATGTGAACACAAAACAAAAGCAAATGACAAGAAGCAAATAACATGAAAGGGAAAAGCTAAAAGAACTAGGTTACCATCCGGTTTCTCCCCCCTAAGCTTGAAATCTGCAGTGTCCTCACTGCATAAATCAAACTAAAAAGGTTGCAACCTGGTACCTCATCATGGTGGAAACATCAAGGTCCATGGAGGAACGGTGCTCTGATTTGTAGCTGGAAATTGTTGTGCTAAAGATTGATGCCTCCTTGCAAATATGTCCTTGATTTGGGGCAAGCGAAAGTGCCTATGAGCTGCAGTAAGAATAGTCTTTTGTATACCAATATGATTTATCTTTTCATTCCCCTTTGAAGCATCGTCAAAATATGAGTTGGGAAGAGTGTTCTCATTATAAAGAAATTTGTTATCTAAAGTGTGAGGAGGAAGGACATGTGGCTTGCTTGAAGAATCAACATGTAGAGCATGTGTTGTAGCTTTCTCCCCTTTAGTTGCAACTTCATAATCATCATGGATATCAACATCATCATACTTTGAAGGATATAACTCTATAAAAACTCCATTCTTCAATGTCACCAACCTAAAATATGTAGGATTTGTCTCTGGTGGGCTAGGCAAGAAAGGTGGAAATGCTTCTTTGCTAGGAAGAGCTTGTTGGGCAATTTGTTTCTCTAAGATATGTGCATGAGTGGCTATAGTCTCCACCTTAGAAGAGAGTTGGCAAATGGCACCCTTCATTGATTGTCTTTGTTGATGGAGCTCCTCATTTTGCTGCATTTGAGTTGAAATAAATGTTGCAAGCATGGACTCTAATCTAGAAGTTACTTGTGGTTGTTGTGGCTGAATGAAATTCGGGTTCACATTGTTGTAGAAGTCCAGTGGAGTGTATCCCATTGGAGAATAAATAGAAGCAGCATAACATGTAGAAGATGAGTGTCCAAGCAACCCACATGCATCACAAATATTGTTGGCTGTTTGAATTAGTTGTGTGCTTAGATTCTCAAACCTTTGTGATAAAGTGTCTATCCTTGCTGCAATCAGGTCTATAACATCAACCATGTGATCTTCCACTTGCATTTCAGAAGTAGTATGTGAAAAGGATGGGTGGTAGCTTGTAGACGGACTCCATTGGCAATGATTTGCTGCCATATCTTCAATAATAGCATAGGCTTCTCTATAAGATTTATTCATTAGAGCTCCATTTGCAGCTACATCAATAGACATCCTTGTATTGTAGCACAAACCATTGTAGAAAGATTGCAATAGAAGCCAATTTCTTAGACCGTGATGTGTACAAAGATGTTGAAGATTTTTGAACCTCTCCCATGTATCATACAAGGTCTCTCCATCCCTTTGAGAATAATTGATGAGTTGACACCTTAGCTGCAAAGTTTTGCAAGGTGGAAAATATCTTGCCAAAAAGACCTTTAGAAGCTCCTCCCAAGTGCCGATTGACTTCTTTGGCAAAGTGTAGAGCCATGCCTTGGCTCTATCTTTAAGAGAGAATGGAAAAAGAATTAGGTGTATCCCATCAGTAGGAACACCATATATCTTTATGGTGATTAGCAACTGCAGAAATTCAGCAATGTGGAGGTTAGGATCCTCCATTGGTGTCCCTCCAAATGCATTCAGCTGTAGCAATTGTATGATGGATGGGCTGATAGAAAACTCTTCTGCCTCAAATTCTGAAATATTAATAGGCCCACTCATGTGCATTGCAGCTGTACCGAAGTAGTCCTTAAGAGAAAGGTCATCCTCCTTGACTAGTTCTTCATGTGAATCCAGAGAATTAGGTAGATGTGGCGTAGATGGTGGTGGTGTATGTTGTATGGATGTTGGTGGTGTATATGAGGGTGTGGAAGAATGTGGTATGGTTGTTGGTGGTATATATGATGGCGGTGAATTAGGTGTGATTGATGGTGGTGTGGATGAAGGATGTGTGGATGAGGGTGGTGCATATGATGGTGACATGGATGATGGTTGTGTGGGTTGTGATTCCTCCATACATGTTTGGGTTTCACTCCTTCTTGGTCCATGAGGGCTGCAAATAGTGTGTTCATTTTCTAAATGTAGAGATATGCATGGTTCAAGGATCTTTTTATGAACACCCCATATGCTCCTGCAAATAAATAAGGTGAGTGAGATACAAAAACAAACATGGAAGATACAACAAATTATGATGATCATGATGAATTATGATTTATGGATATGATGGTGGATATGAAGGTTGTGATCTAGTCTCATTTACTTATCAAAAACTCTTACTCTAACAGGAATACCGATGCTCCCCGGCAACGGCACCAAAAACTTGTTGGTTGTTTACACTAACGAGTTTCAATCATTAAGAATGATCTTTTACTCAACTAGCTATATCACACAAGTATACGAGAGTAGTTGTAGTCGAGGTCGAACACAAGGAGCGTTGGTTAGTTAGGCGCAAGAGTTATGGTTTTCAATAATCTAGATCGTTGTACACAAGATGATTGGATTAGAACAACTAAATTATAGATTTAAAACAAAACATTAAATTATCACTTAAGAAAGGTTAAGATTCAGATTTGGAAAAATAATAGACTTGGTATTTCACTATCACATCATAGCTTTTATTAAAATATGAATTTAAACATGTTAATTAACTTGCAAAGGAGGTTTGTAGTCATCACTCACCTCCCGGTGAAGTGATGACGATTTTAACTCCATACATCACTCTCGTGTATGTATTTCATTTCAAATCACAAACCTTGCTCCTCAACATAATCCCAACCACTCTCGCGGTCAAGGACAAGTTGCCAAAAGAGTAACTCCATACCCTCAAACACATCTTCTCAGATTATGAAAGAAAGCATAAAACATGCAAGTATGATGGCCAATCACACAAACAAGCATTTCAGATCTGAAACAACTCTTGGAACATGCAAGAAACTAACATTTAGTACGAAATTCATATGTTCATACAAGCTATGACATGGGAGTTACTCTCCCATGTCCAAGATTCGGATTCTACTCATCCATGATCATGTATTGCAGAAATGCTACAGAATTTTCAGAGTTTAACATGGTTTAGAGAAGGAAAAGCTAGGAGAATTGAAAGTGTAACCCAAGAGAAGTAGAATTCTGTCTTGGGGACGAAATTCCACTCCTAAAGCTGCTCCAAAACGGACTGGATCCTCTCCCGAGAAGTTGCACGAAGTTGGGGAAGCTTGGCTGCACCTTGGAGAAGACAATGGAGAAGAAGAGAAGAAGAAATAGACTCATTTCCCAAGAAACCACCCTTGATCTCCTCAAAATCGCCCTCCTCTACTCTAGGCTTGCTCTGGGATGAGGGAACGTTCCTAAATGACCGGGCGTAACCACCCATTAAGTTCCCACTTCGTTTTAAACAAAAACTCATATTTTACAAAATGCTGAAACTGCCAGGTGCACGGCGTGCACTTTGGAAATGCACGTCGTGCAACTTTCTAGAAACTTTCAGTTTGCTCCAGAATGCACTGTGCACAGCGTGCACTTTGGAAATACACGCCGTGCAACTTTCCAGAAACTTTTGGCTCCCAGGTGCACGCCGCGCAACTTTCCAGAAACTTTTATCTGCCTGAAATTCCCAGGTGCACGACGTGCACTTTTGGTGCACGACGTGCACTTCGCTGTTCTGGGCTGTTGTGTATTTTGCTCATAACTTTCAGTGTGTAGGTCCGATTTACATGCCGTAAAAAGTGGTATTTGCGTATTTTCGAACCCCAACACATGTAGATACTTGAGGAGTGATCTAATAAGTGATAATATGATATATTCCTCATCATTTCATTGCAAAATATAGTGCCTACAATCCAAACCATGAGACAAGTAAGAATAGCTAAAAATATAGAATCTAGCATGAATGAGAGTGATAATTGAGTCAAAACAACATGAATATGCAACCAAACATGATCCAAAAGATGATATGATTTGTGCACATCATTGACTGAATGGGATAGTTGACTGTTTGGAGTCTTAAATGGTTTCAAACCGTTTGAACATACTTGAGTTGACCGTTTGGGGTTGGGTTGACCGTTTGGACAAATAAGTTCAAAACTGTTTGGAGCCTTAAACGGTTTCAAACCGTTTGGACCAAGTCAACCAAAACCATTTGGATGATCAATGGTTGTGATTGAGGGTCCCCCGTATTTCCACCTGAAGGATTACTGTTGTCCCTGTTGTTGTTGTTGCTGCTCTTCCTCGACTATAGGGTTCCTACCTCTTTGTCAGCGTCTACCTAAAAATGTTGGATTCCATAGGGGTGAGATAATTTGTAAATTTCCCCAGGAAGAGATATAACTCTCCGCCGAAAACATTATTATTGCAGTTTAATAGAAATAAACTGAACAGTGGAATCCTATATTTCAATAGAAGATAAATCAATATCTATGCATATTAGAGCAACATTCCTATTCAAGTATTTCAGCTATAACTTGATAAGGCAGCATGTCTCTTATTCAATACAAAATTAAAGAACATAAGTAACATTTATGTATCAAGGACATGCTAAGCAAGATAACATCAACCAGTGGTTCTTGTATTTCAATCTTATGCAAATACGCTACACGGATGATTACATTTTACAAACATACTTCAGCTCTGAAGAGATGAGATATACCGCTCATACTCCAACCGACCATTGTGAAGTCAAAATTGGTACCATACAAAGTCAATGGAAGAGTCGGCTTCCATGACCTCCCACATCTCGGTCAGTGCGAGATCACATGCAGGACATCTTGTGTCTCTACTAAATAGCTTGCCAGGGTATAGTGGCATCTTCGCTATAGAGTTACAGTGGTGACTGTACTCTCTTCGCAATCAAGAGATTTCATGTTTACCTCCATCGATCCAGCATTAACATCATCGGGAGATTCATGATACATCCATCCCAGCATATATAATGAAGGATTGAGAGGTTTAATGTTTACCTTCCATCAATTCCCCCATTAGGATGTACGGATATTTTTGCCCATCGACCCCCACATATTAAAAAATATGCGAACTCCAGGAGATCCCGTAGGAAAACCTGTTTCACCATCACCAGCTACTAACGATGATGGATCTATCGTCAGAGCACTACATGAAAAGATTTCACTTGATTAATTAAATATATTATCATATTCTTTTAGCGTCAGTCAAGTTTTCAAACATAACTTATTAGGACAAATGCTACAAAGAAACATGTACTATTTTCATCAGTTATTTCTCAGTCTTTATAAGACATTGGGATCTCAGTCCCTCATTTCAATACTGGGAATACTCATCCCTTCACAAACTCCATGCCATAATCATATGGTTCTGGGTATTCAAACCCTTAACTCATCACTGAGTATTGTTACCACTTTTTCAAGTAACTATCACCTTCAGGTCATCTGACCAAGGTAAACATGATACTTGTTACACAAGCATCTCTCATGGCACTTAAGGCCCATTAATTCTATTATTACCTCTTACTACGCAACAAGGCATATTATGGCACACAAGGCCCAATAACAATTTTAATAAATAAAACATCATAGCTCATACCTAGCTATGTTCATCATCTCATGATACCTGCATGGTTAGTACAGATGATAACAGTTACATCAATTTCATATCAGCACCATGTTTCATATCAGCACCATGCAAAACAAATATAGCATCACTATTCAAGGGTAACACCACTATTCCCTCACTAGGGTTAGGGTTTCCCATTTCAGGTCAATTGGGGATACTCATCCCATTACCCAGATCAAGGTTATGGTTTGTCACAATATTGCCCAAGATTAGGGTTTCATATAGCATTACATAGCATCACCTTGGATTTGAGTTCCACATCACATTAATATATCGGGGTTTTACATAACATCACCCTAAATTAGGGTTCCACATAATATCACCCTAGATTAGGGTTTACATTCAATATCCCACAATTAGGGTTTACTATTCATCCCAATTAGGGTTTCATATTCAATTACCCATTATTAGGGTTTACTATTCATCTAAATTAGGGTTTTACATTTCATAACCCTAACTTAGGATTACTCATGTCACCACCCTCAATTAGGGTTTCACTATTACCTAGATTAGGGTTTCACTCAGAATTGCCCTGAATTAGGGTTAGGGTTCATTAACCTTCTCGATTAGGGTTTTCATGATATTTTCACTAAGGATCATACCCTAATCACCACATGATTAATACTCATGTAGGAATTCCTTTCTATCATCCTCTCAACTTGATTAGGTTACATCAACCCTTCAATCAAGTACATACAACTATAATTGACATAGTGTACTAAGACATTGCTTTCATAACCTTTTAGGGTTAATTAATCTAAAGGTACTAATCATCTAGGTACTTTAGGGTTTCAACCTTTGTACCTAACATTGATAATCATCATTGGATCAATGGATCAATTATCATCTAAAATCTTCAAATGATTTGATCATATTGGACCTCCATTCGATTTTGGGGTTTCGACACCAAACGGTTTTGAAATCGTTTGATTCCAAACGGTCCTGAGACCGTTTGACCCCAAACGGTTTCAAGACCGTTTGGACTCAAATGGTCTCAAGACTAGACCGTTTGATCCAAATCAGTTTGAAACCGAAAGGGCTCAGTTGATGATTCCTTCAACCAATTAAGTTAGGGTTTGCACCATCGATTTCTTCATCAATTGATTTATTGAAGTCCATCATGTATGTCAAGCTTTGTATATAAAGTCCTATGTGTCGTCTCTGTACTCTCAAGTCCTAGGAGTCAGTGGATAGTGTTTTTATAATCGATTTGAGATTTTGGTTTGAATGCCTCGAGGATTTTGTTACTTTTGCTTTTTAGCAAAGCAATGATGTATATATATTCCTCGAGAAGAGATGGTACAGTGAATGCACTTTGTGAACCAATATGTAAATATAATATTTTGATTCTTGTTTAAAGAGTTTTCCTGAGAATGGATCTCTTTGTAAATGGTTTTAATTTTTAGTGATTTCCAGTAATCCACTGTTAGTGATCGCTTCCGCATTAGTTAATCTTGTTATATTGGTTAAAATTGTTTTGTCGTCACATTTCTATCCTCCGGACAGATTCTACGAATGTGGCAAATCTCTCTCTACTTTCTAATGCAGATGCTGAGATAAACACCCCAGCATTCAACCCTTTCTCAAAATGTCGGATCTTCTCCTGTTCAGTAGGATCCATTTGAGGACAAAACTACAAAATTTCCATGAACCTAGCTTCATATTCATTAATTATCATGGTTCCTTGCCGAACCTTCTCAAACTATGAGATCTTTTCATCTAATTATGTTTGTGGAAAATACTTATTGACAAATTCTTGACAAAATTCCTCCCAACCAACCTCTTCATCATTCCTCTTTACCTCTTCTATGGCCCACCAATGGCTAACACTACCCTTCAAAAGGTATACAACATGTTTGACTTTGTCAGCATCTGGGATACTAAGGATTTTAAAAGCCTTTTCTAACTCAGTGATCTATAGATCATCATCTGCTGGGTCAGTTGTCCCAGCATATTATATAGCTCCTACACGGCATAGTCATTCAAAAGTCTTACCAGACCCATGTCCCTCATTGGGAGTTGGTGCCCTAGGTGTTGGTGCTGGCATCCGATTTGCCATATGCATCATTGTGGTCATGACTTGCCCAAAAAGAGCATGAAAGGTTGGGTTTTCTTTCATAGCTTCATCAAAATGGGGATTCTCAGGCACTGATTCCTCTCTTGCCTGATCCCTTACACTTCCTACTGGTGCAGCAACATTGCTCTTAGCAACGTAACCCTCGTGTTCTCCAGACATCTTTAAGCTATATCCCTCCTTCTACATAAGTAGAAGTCACTATAAGATATACTGGAGAACACTAGAACAGACTCAACACCTTAGTCATATGTCTCTGTAGACTCAGCGAACCTTAAGCTCTGATACCAAACTTATAACGACCACCACCAAACTGACAACCAAATCTTCACTAATTATGTAGAATAATCATAAGCAGTGGATTAACAAAATCACTAAAAATTAAAACCATTTTGCAAAGAGATTCATTTCTTGAAAAACTCTTTAAAGGAAGAACCAAACTTTATATACATCACAGTTCACATTGTACATACTTTGTACCATCTCATCTCGAGGATAACATATAACAATTATTTTACCAAAACCTATACATAAGCATCATAAAACCCTCGAGGCATTAAGCCAAAATCTCAGATCATTCATAAACCATCACATACTAAATCCAAGGACCTGAGAGTACAGAGACGACACATAGGACTTCTATCTACAAGACATGACAGACAATACACTCAACCTGAGCTATTACTTCTGTCCCTGTTGTTGTTATCCTTCCTCTGCAGAGCGGTCTCTACCTCCTCATGCACGTCCACCTAAAAATTTGTGTATCCCACAGGGTGAGACAATTGTCCCAACAAAAGATATAACTCTCCATAAACAATGTTATTATCATAGGTAAATAGTATAAAACTGAGCAGAGGTTCTTTTATATTAATAAGCAAGGTTAATCATTATGGATAGAACATTCTCATATTTTAAAGCATTGTAATTGTCTATGATAGAGCAGTAAATCATCTATTCACCTTATAAGGAATATGAAGAACATGTGTATCATTTACCCATCATACTATACCAACATTTCAAGCATATCCTATGATAATATTATCATGGTATGATGTCCATGAATCATTCTCATTTCTAGTTGTTGGCCTCAGCCAATTTTCTAGCTAGATATTGTATTATACCAATCCTGAGAATATGTCCTAGCCAGGTATTGGACTATGCCAATCCTGTGAAAGTATAGCCAAGTATTGGACTATGCCAATCCTGTGAAATTATAGCCAGGTGTTGGATTATGCCAATCCTATGAGATTATATCCAAGTATTGGATTAGACCAATCATGTGAAGTTATATCCATGTATTGGATTATGACAATCCTGTGAAGTTATATCCAGGTATTGGATTATACCAATCCTTTGAGATTATATCCATGTATTGGATTATATCAATCCTGTGAAGTTATGTCCAGGTATTGGATTATACCAATCATGTGAGATTATATCCAGGTATTGGATTATGCCAATCCTATGAAGTTATGTCCAGGTATTGGATTATGCCAATCCTGTGAAGTTATATCTAGGTATTGGATTATGATAATCCTATGAAGTTATATCCAGCTATTAGATTATGCCAATCTAGTGAAGTTATGTGCAGGTATTGGATTACACCAATCCTGTGAAAATATATCCAGGTATTGTATTATACCAATCCTGTGAAATCATAGCCATATTGCTAAGGATTCCATAGTAGTGGAATAACTTTATGTTTCCTTTTCACTTTCATTATGCAATATCATTCCCTTAAACTCATCATTGAATTCCACATCACCTTTACTAGGCATAATACCCATTCACATCCTTTATGTGATACAAGTATTCCTCCTATCTCATTTAAGCATATTCAAATCACTATAGCCCTTGTTTGGATATAATCATAAAGCATGTATGACCAATATTTCATTATTATTATAACCATTTATTATTATTATGATGTTACTGGGTTTCCATTTCCCTAGTTCATTTTGAACATTGCCATCTCTTACATCAATCTCTAGATCATGAGACTTTATAAACATCTTGTCACCTCTCACTAGGCAACATCCATCTCTAGGTCATTAGACCTATATAAACATATACTTGCTGTACAAGTATCTCACACAACTTACAAGACCCATATAATCTGTATTATATGAAACATCATAGCTCATACTTAGCTATGCTCATTATCTCATGATACCAGCATGGTCTTAATATCAAATACCTATCATCACCATGCAATACAAGAGAAATACAACCTTTCCATAATTAGGATTAGGGTTTCCCTTTAATAACCAATTGTGGTTTCAAATCATATCATTACCCTTCATTAGGGTTAAGGTTTCCTCTTTTAAGCCGATTAGGGTTTTCAAGTACATTCATCGAGAATCAAAACCCTAATTCATACTCCACACATATTAGGAGTATCAATGTATACTCATTACATTATTATTATAAAAGTATAAGATTCTCTTTCACCCTCACTAGGATGTTGATTACATCATACTCCATTAGGTTGGCTCAGTCCTTCTCTCAAGGTACATTGGCCCATATTTATCAAATGCATTAAACTCTTTATGTCTTAATGTATCATTTGACATAACACACTACACATGTCACTCAATTAAGTGTATTATATTGAGGTACTTTCCCCATATTGGGTATAGAGGTGTAGGTATGCTTCTGTATTGGGTATAGAGGTATATCCTCATCACCATACCATGCATCCATATCGGGTTACTCAACCATTAGGGTTTGCATATCGGGTTTGACCCTTATGCTCATATCCCATCACAACCTTCATGGTATCATCCTACCCTTCATCATGTGATGAGTAATAGGCTAGATAATAGATTAGTCTCAACTAGCTCAAGTGCACAAATCGATAAGGGTGTGGGGTTCCAATGCATATCAAATTTCACAACACCATGTTGAGTTTCAACATCATATCGGGTTAGGGTATATACTCAACATCATATCGTGTATAAGGTGTGTGCTTGACCCCATATCGTGCACAAGGTGTATGTATGTGTCACTCATATCATCCATGAGGTATAATTCAACACTATATTGTGCTAGTGGTGTATTCATATCACCATATCGGGTTACTCATCATCTAGGGTTTGTCATATCAGGTTTCAATATATACTTGACTCCATGCCGTGCACAAGGTGTATACTTGACCTCATATCATGCACATGGTGTATGCTTGACACCATATCGTGCACAAGGTATCTATTTAATGACCATATCATGTATAAGGTGTATGCATCCTCATGGTATCATGCTAGTGATATGTTTACTTCACCTTATCGGGTTAGAGGTGATTCAACCCAATATCGGGTTGAGCCATGATGATGTCATCATCATCAACCTCTAGACTTTTGTTCTTACTGTTCTAGTGCATGGACAACATTCCTGGGTCACTAATATATCTCATGGATTCATCAATTATGCAGGAGATTTCGAATTGAAAGTAAATCATCAACTATGGCAAGACTGATGGTAAGTAATAACATAATTGATTTCAAGTTATATAACCCGCCTCAAGAGCAACTTCAAAGCTCCAAGATCCAAAGCTTCATGTTCCCAAGGTTTAAGATGAGCTTCTCAAAGGTCCAAGACTTGAGTTCCTCAACACCATGCATGATACTTCACCACTTGTGGCCAATATCCCTCACTTGGTTGATATCACTTCACTTGGCTGATATCACCTTGCTATGGCCGATACCAAATCTATATGCATGATACCCCTCTTCCTATGCACGATACTAAGACTCTATGCATGATATCTAAGATCAAGAGGGTGATAGATTTCGAAAAATTTCACTAATAGGTGAAAGGAAGGGTATATATACTTGAGGTTCATGAAAAAGTGTGTATATGAGGTGTCATCATTTTAAGCTACTAGGTGCCACATGTCCATGCATGGTTAACACTTTTCCTTGCATGCACTCATATTTATCTTGACATGCAAAACACTTGGGGATGATTTAGAGATGATATTTCGGTCATCCCTTATCTTGTTGGATAAGATATCTCAACTCAATCACCACTTTATCCTCAACTCGATACAACTTTTCCAAGGAAGTTGTAAACCGATACACCTCACCTTCTTGAGGTGCTTTACCCATCATGGATAAGGATAATAGTTCATACACTGATATGAGACCCCCCTATGGCTCCTTGGCCGATGGGCACTCTCATATGAACTCTACAACTCGATACAACTCAAGATATGAGACTCCCCCTATGGCTCCTTGGCCGATGGGCACTCTCATATGAACTCTACAACTCGATACAACTCAAGTTAGGGTTTCACATTCAACCCTTTCTTGGTCTTTTCATCACCAAGAATACTATCACTTATACATAATTCAAACACAGTGTCTCCTTATTTATCTCTCCTCTAAATGATACTAGGAGGGAGTATGGACACTTTATAGGTGGTAATTTTCATATCAACCCTACATTTTGGGCAAATTACAACTTCTACCAAAATTGATACGCAAGGCACTAGCATTATTCAAACAAGTTCAAACTTGGAATTTAGGCTTTCCACAAGACACCACCTTGCATCATTCTCTATCTTATGATGCTAAAACACATGCGGTATGTTCAACATATGACCTATTGCAATATAACCCCTTATTTTGGGTAACTTGCATTTTGGTCCAAAATAAGAGAACATTGCTCAAACATTATTCGAACAGGACCAAACTTGAAACATAAGTTTTTCACCTGATAACAAAACACTTTAGAGGATTATATTAAAGTTCTAAGAAACTTATTTAAGCCAAACAAAAAGGGTTATCCCTAAACTCAGGTCAGGGATGTTACATAAGCTCCATCGAGTGAAGAAGGAGTTGTAGTTGGACCTCTTCAAGGGTGTTGAAGAGGTGGTGATCTTATCCAAGTGAAGGAGAAGGCAAAGATGAAAGATCCAAGAGGAGAAACAAAGTCCTTCAAGGTGAAAGGCTTGAGCTTGAGTGGGTAAGACCTTGGTGAAGGCTGAAGATTCAAGCTAAGTGGGTAAGTTCCTTGGTAAGGTGGAGATCTCCTTGTGCTTGGATGGGTAAGTCCTTTGGTGGTCTATTGCTATAAATCTCTTTGGTGATATAATAGAGAAAAACACTTGCAAAGTCCTAGAGGTTGACCTCTCTAGGCAGTGGACTGACTCACTTCTAGTTTGAAGTGTGGAACCACTCTACATACCTTTGTCAAGTGCTTGCTATCAATCTCTCTCATTCTTGCTATGCTTGTTTAGATAGGACTTCAAATTGCCATTAAGCTATTGCTCCTACTTGATATAATTTGAAGGTCTAATCTATTTTTTGAGAAATTGTGTAGCTCTATTCACCCCCTCTAGAGCCCTTAGATCCAACAATATGATAATTTCAACAACAAAAATTATCTATATTTATTTCTATCTTATGAAAGTAGGAAAAAGATACCATTATCTATGAAATAAGTATGAATAATGAATAAAAATAGCAATTGGTCAATACATGTCTTTCACATACAACAATAAAAATGAATAATCTCTTTCCATGGTTGTTCCAAAAAAGTGTATTCTATGTCAAAAAACGTATTTGTAAAAATATTTGGAAGAAAAAAAAAGGAAATTTTATCGCGGTTAAAGCTTTTTCCTTAGCTAAATCAATTTCAATGGGGAATTTAAAAAGTTCTTTTGTGCAAAAAAGAATAAATAATAAAGTCGTTGGCTTAGCGCTTGGGTGTAGTTTAATTAATATGACTACAAAATTGATTAAACAGTTCACATTAACTAAAATGAATATTTTTCATTTTCAATTCAAATTCAATATAAAATAAATCAGGATGAGTTATTATAATATCTTGTAATATATGGAATAATAATTTGTAATACATGTGTTTTTCCTATTACTATACTTTTCATAAAAATTCTTTATAAGAATTTTTATGAAAAGTATAGTAATAGGAAAAACACATGTATTACAAATTATTATTCCATATATTACAAGATATGAATTTTTGTGAAAAGTATAGTAAAATTTCAATACGAAGTGAAAATCCCTTGTTCTCTATCCATTTTGTTTTCTATATCTATATATAAATGGAAACCAACTTGCATTAAATCCTTAAATCTTGACTATTCCAGATGTACGAACTATTATTATTTCATGCAAGTCGCCATGGTAGAATCGGTACACATGCTGCTCTTAGGAAGTAGTGCTAGAGCATCTCCCGTTTGAGTTCGAGTGACGGCATCATTCTATAATATACAACAAACACAATATAATAAAAATATAAAACGAACACAATAAATTATGTAATGTATTCAATAAGCAATTCCTTATTTTTATTTTATTCACCTATTGGATTATCTTTTTATATGATATTTATAACTTTAGAACATATATTAACTCATACATATTCCTCGTTTATTTCAATTGTTATTATGATTCATTTCATGGCCCTATTACTTCATGAAATTGTGGGATTATGTAATTCGTCACAAAAGGGTATGATAGCTACTTTATTTTTTATCTATAATAGGATTATTAGTTATTCATTGGATTTATTTGAGACATTTTTCATTAAATAATTTATATGAATCATTAATGTTCTTTTCAAAGAGTTTCTTCATTATTCGTATGATTCTTTATTTTAGAAATCATGAAAGCAAAATTATTTAAGCATAATAAGCGCGTTGAGTGCTATTTTTACTCAAGGCTTCGCTACTTTTAGTCTTTCAACCAGAATACATCAATAAAAAATATTACTACCTACTTTGCAATCCCAATGGTTGATGATGCATGTAAGTATGATGTTGTTGAGCTATAAAGCTCTTTTATTTGGATCCTTATCTTCAATCGCTTGTTTAGTCATTATATTTAGAAAAAAACATCAATTTTTTTCTAAAGGAAATAATTTCTTAATTATTTCCGTTTAATTTGATGAAATTCATTCCAATGGGAAAAGAAATATTTTACAAAGTACATTGATTTCTATATTTATATAAAAAAATTGACTGAAACAATCTTCTCTAATAGCTTCAATCAACACTTCTATTATTTGTCTATATAAAAGAGTGACTTTACAACAACTTTTTTTTTAACCTAGGAGGCCCGTAAGGCTTGTGTCGAGCCCAACCTAAGAGAGAGTTCATTGGCCACTTGGCTCTATAAGGAGTGGAATCCCAGAGGGGAACCACTCCTTACTAAAATAAAAAGACAACATCCCAAACCAAACTCCAACATAATTTTTTTGCCAAAGGGATGAAACCAATTTATTCAACATGAATGTATCATAACACCAAAGTTTAGAAGCGGAATAAAAATATTGACTATATTCAATTTATAATAAGATTACAAAAGTACCTCAACATCATCTCCCGTAAGAGTTTACATAAAGGGTACATCACAAGGATCTAGTAGATGGAAATCTAAACCGTAACAACTTTGTCTCCAAGCTTTAACTCCTCAAACTACATCCATATCTTCATGCCATATCATCCAAGTCCTCCACCTAGGATTGGAAGCATACCCCAGTAAGAAGAGAAAAATAGAATACATCAACAGAGGTTGGAATGTGCATACTAAATAGATAATTGAGCAATTTAAAAGAATAAAGGACATAAAAATAAAAGGTTTGCCATATAAAAGTAAAGTACTACCCAATCGGGCTTAAAATAATATGAACAACAAAATAATAATGAAGCAAAAGAGTATGTAAACAAGGCATCCATGTGTATCACCTATGACAATACTAGATAATATAATAAATAGGTAGAAAATTACACATCTACCCAAAAATATGAGGTGAGTGGGAACTGTATACATCCACTCTAAATAAGAGTGGGTAGGAACTGTATACATCCACCCGAGAAGGAAAGAATAGAAATCTGCTCAAATATATAAATATGCAGGAATTTAACATCCACATAAAAATACATGCAACATTATACTAGCAGTCACCACATGATGTATAACAAAAGATAAGTAAGCATAAACAAATAAGGAGGACGAAAACATCCATCAAGTATAAAGTTGGACCAGAGGATCCATGCCATCACATAATATGCCATATACACATCCACTACCATGGTGGGAAAAGAAGCACATATCATCAAATAAGTCCAACATGCACAAAGCATATGAAAAAGAGTCCAAGAGAATATCTGTAACATCCCTGACCTGGGTTATATTTTAACCCTATGTGTTTTGCTTAATAAAGTTGATTAGATGCTTGATTTTATCTTTTGAAAAGTAATTAAGACTCAAGAGGAGCTTATGTTTCAATTTTAGTCCTTTTTGAATAATGTTGAAATAATGTTTTACTTGTGTTGTACTAAAGTGCAAATTACCCAAGTTGAGGGGTTAACTTGCAAATGTTACATGATAAAATGTTCCTCAAGTATTGAAGCATTATAGGATGAAAATGATGCAGAGGTATGGCTTGTGGAAGCCTGGATACCAAGAAAGAGCAATGTTTGTGCATTAAAACCTAGTTTTGGTGTAATGTGTAATTTACCCAAAACCTAGGGTTCAATATGCAAAATACCACCTTTACTATATTTCTACTGTTTCGTGGTATCATGTAGAGGAAATAAAATGAGGGGGGGCATCTCATTTGAGCTACTTTGGAGAAGAGAGAATCTTGATATTAAAATAATCAAGATTTAAGCATAATTGGAAATATAATTCAATTTAATGCAAAAATAAATATATTAATGGGAGTGCCCTTAAACCAAATAAGTGAAGGTTGAATTTGGATAAGTGTGGACGTCCTTGTGCCTTTCTATAGCACCGAAAATATCCTAAGTGAGTGAAGAGCCCACTCAATTAGTTAACTAAAAAGTAATATCCACTAAATATGGGATATTAGTATTATATGAATTAAGGTGCTTAATTGCTTTTCCTTTAATTCATGAATAATGAAGAGGAATTCGAAGGTGGAGTTGATAGCTTCGTATGCAAGGAAGTTAAGGGGGTTAAGAGGCACCAATTTGGGGAGTTGAAGGATTATTATAAGACTTTCTCTCTCTTGAAATTCCCTTATATATACCTCATTTTCCACCCACATGAGGACTCTTTTTCAGATTTTCTTTCTCTCCTTGCTTTGTCCGAGCACAAGGGAGCTTAGGAGCAACAGGAGGACGAACTCCAACCTGTAGGTAAGCTCCTTAATCATCTTCAACCTTGATTTCATGGTGGAAATCGAAAATCAATGCTTGATTTCTTCTTTTCTCCATTCAATCTTCAATCCTAGCCATTTCTTTTCACTCAAAATCTTGAGGACGGACCTTGGCAGGTTGAGAAAGCTTCATTCACCACTAGAGACATGAATCTTGAAGCTTGGTTTCAACTTTGAAGGCGGGTTATATAACTTAAACCCTTAAATGTTATTATTACATTTAATTCTTCATCACTTGTTGATCATTTTGTTCTTCTTGAAATTCCTTTGAATAATTGATGAAATTTCCATAAGAATGGCAGTAGATTTTGAAGGATCAAAGCTTGATGATGATGAAATCATCATAAGCACACACCTCAATGAATATCTTGGGCAAACGGTTTCACTCTTGAGACTAAACGATCTCAAGATCGTTTGGTAAGCAAACGGTCTCAAGATCGTTTGACACCAAATGGTATCAAGACCGTTTGAGGTCAAATGACCTCAAGACTGTTTAAGGTCAGATGATGTCATAGATTGATGATGATACAATAGTACTTAATTGAATTAATTCCAAAGGGTTCAACACTTTAAGGTTCCTTGAGTACAAACCCTAAATCGGGTTATTGAAGAAACCCTAATTGAATTCAATCAATTTCAGTGATTGGATGGATCAAACGGTCTCAAGACCATTTGGGGTCAAACGACCTCAAGACCGTTTGAGGTCAGGTCATGTCATGGTTTAATGGTGATTCAATGGTCTCAATTGAATTAGTTCTAATGATGTCAACAATTGATGGTTTCTTGATTTCAAAACCCTAATTGATGGTTTCTTGATTTCAAAACTCTAATTGATGGTTCAAACAGTTTCATCAAAATTGTTTGGTCATGTTGACCGTATGAAGGTGTTTACCGTATGGAGGTGTTGACCATATGAAGGTGTTGAGCGTATGGAGGTGTTGACCGTATGTAGGTGTTGACCGTATGAAGGTGTTGACCGTATGTAGGTGTTGACCGTTTGGGATCAAACGGTCCCAAACCGTTTGAGGTTCAATCGATCTCAATGTTGGATTGTCCATTCGGTTTCAGAACAATTGATGATCATTCAGTTTCAAGATCGAATGGATGAAATCAATCTCAAGATCGAGTGGTTGATTCAGTTTTAAGACCGAATGGGTTGATTTGAGTTACATGACCGTTTAAGGTCAAATGGTCTTCAAGACAATTTGAAGGTCAAGTGACTCCAAGACCATTTGAAGGTCAAGGAGGTCAAAACCGTTTGAAGGTTTCAAAGTGTTAAAAACATTTGAAGACCTAATAGTCTCAAAGCTATGAAAGATCAATTAACCCTAATTTAAGGACAATGATGATGTAACCCTAATCTAGGGTGATGGTGTAACCCTAATTTAGGGTAATCATATGATAAACCCTAATTCAGGGTATTTTATTGGTAAACCCTATTTTAAAAGAGGATGTTTCATGGAACCCAAAATTCGGGTAAAGCTTCATGAAATCCTAATTTGGGGAAATGTTGTAAGAAACCCTAACTCAGGGTAATGATGTGTAAAACCCTAATACAGGGTAAAGGTATGAGAAACCCTAATTTTGGGTTATAGTACATGAAACCCTAATTTTGGGCAATGAGATGATTAACCATAGCCCTAATGATGGATAATGGGATGAGTATCCCTAATTAACATGAATTGGGAAACCCTAACCCTAATAAGGGAATAATGATGTTATCCTTGTATTGCATAGTGCAAATATATAATTGATATAGTTGTTGTCATGATTACTAACCATGCAGGTATCATGAGATGATGAGAATAGCCAAGTATGAGCTATGATGCTTTATTATTGAAATTGTTTTATGGGCCTTGTGAGCCATAACATGCCTTGTTGCCGAGTGAGAGGTAACAAGAGATATAATGGGCCTGGTGTGCCATGTGAGGTGCTTATGTAACAAGTATCATATTTACCTTGGTCAAGATGACCTGAAGGTATTAATTACCTAATAAGTGGTAACAAGTGTTCTATGATGAACTAAGGGTTTGTGTAAGGACCCTGACCTTCATTTAAGACTTACTCTATTTGTTTTGCCTAAACCTTGTGCTTGGTTACTTGCTAATCATCTTTAGTGATGATTAGGGTTTGCTTGTGCTTAGTTGAGAGTTGGAGGTGCTACTTGCAAAATAACCTAAGATAGGGTTGGAGAGAAAGTTTTGTCACCTTGAGAGATGTCTTTCTCTCTCTTTGCTTCCTCTAGGGTTGAGAGGAAGATTTGGGCTCGTGCCTTGAGTTGTCTTGGGCTTGGTTGAGCTTTTTTGGGCCTTATTTTCCCTTGTTTGGGCCTTACCTTGCTTGGTTGAGCCCTGTATCGGGCAAGGATGCTTTGTATCAACCATGGGGTATCGCCCATGGGGGTGTATCAGCAATGAATGGAGTGTGTCGGCCTTTGACCTTTGTTGTCCTCCTTGCCTTGGTTGTGTCACCCTAGCTTGGACATGTGGTCGAACATTGGGGGAGTAGTGGCATGGCATGTGCATGAGTTTTGCAAGGTGGTAAAATGTGTGGACAAGTGTCCCTTGGTAAGGTGACACCTTGCCTTGGTATAACCTTGACCCCCATCTATATATGCCTTGCCTTTCTCTTCCTTAGGAACCCTTTTAGCTCTTTGTTGCTCCTCTCTTCCTTGGTGCACAATACACCTCTCCCTTGCAACCTTTGGTGGCCGATAACCTTGGAGGAGCTAAGGTTGGTGGCTGATCCCCTTGAAGGAGTTCTTCTTCTTCTTCCTTTAGCTCGGTGGACAAACCCTAGGTGGGTCTTGTTCTTTGGTAAGCATCTTCCCTCTCTCCTTAGGATCTTCTTCTCTATCTTGCCTACTCTTTGGCCATGGTGGTTATGCTTCTTGTTCCTCTTCTTGAGGTGGCCGAAGTGGTGAGCTTGGAGTTAGGATCTTGAATCTTTGGAGCTTGAGGAGTTTGCTTAAGGCGAGTTACATAACTTCTAACCCTAGCTATACTACCTTCTCTATGTTGCATGTTTTATATATGATGATGATCGGCCATTGCATGTTATGTTTCTTGCTCTAGTTTATGTTGTCGATCTTATGGATATTATGAGCATGATGTTGTTGTTGTTGATGGTTTATATGCCTTTACACCTAGTTGGCCGAACCATGGTTTAGGGTTTCCTGGTTGGGCAACACTCTTTTCTCTCCTTGGTCTAGAGAAGTGAGTTTGAGCTCTAGTAATGTGGGAAATACCCCTCTCTCGATTAGATTGAGAGGTGAGCTTGTATTCTAGTTTCTTGAGCAACACCCTCCTCTCACCATAGATTTGAGAGGTGAGCTTTTGGATAAAAGATGACCTATGTTGAGGTGGATCCTTGTGGTTGCCCGATTTGTGATAGAGGTTTTGCAAAACCCCTCTCTCTTGGTTGTTGAGAGGTGAGTCGACCTTCTTGATCAATTAGGGTTTGGTGCCTTCATGCTTGAGGTTGAAGATGATCTTGTGGGGTTGTGCCTTGCACGATATGACCTTGGAGTTGTGCTGCTCGATAGCTCTGTTTGGAGTTGTACCCTTAGGCGACACACCTTGTTGAGATAGTTGACTTGGTGCCCGTTATGCTATGGAGCCTAGTAGTCCATCCTTGTGTTGGGTGATAGGGTTTAGTTGTGGTGATGCACGATATGTCCTTGAGGTGTAACCCTTGGTAGATATGCTTGTTTGGGCATTTGGATGATCCTTGTATCCCTGGCCGATATGCCTAGTTGAAGCTTAGTTGGTGCCTGTTATGGTCCCTTGGTCAATACCCTTGGTGGAGTTGATGGATGGGTGATACACCTATGATGAGTGGCCGATACACCTTGTATAGGTGGTTGTCCGAGACATCCATGTAGAGAGGACTCCTGATACACTCCCTTGTCTTTAGGTGGTCTTGGCCGATAGGCTTTGATAGCTTGGTGCCCGACATAGCCTTGGCCGTTATCCTTGTTTAGATGAGCTTGGGCGATAAGGTATGGTGCCCAGGATGGCTTTGGCCGATACCGCCATGTCTTAGTTGAGCTTTGTCTTATATGAAGTGTTGGACAATATGGCTTCATGCCCGACATGCTAACCCTAGGATGCTGGCCCTTATGATGCTTCATGGCAATGCACGACACCATTCTTGGGCATCATGGGTACCCTGGCCGATAAGGTTAACCCTGAGATGATGCTGAGATGGTTGCATGATAGAGTTGCTTTGGGCGACACCCCTTTGGTCGATATGGCTCCTATTGAAGGTTAGCCGATAGTGGAACTTAACCTTAATCCTAGCTTGGTGCACGTTAGACCCTTGGTCGATAGCCATGGTAGTACTGCACGATATACCTTGGTGATGGCTGCCCGACACCATGAGTGCTAATGGAACCTTGATGCACGTTAGAGGATGTGCAGTGTTTGGCTGATATGGTGGTGAGTTGCTTTAGGGTTTGGAACCCTAGCCGGTACACCCTTTGGTGAGGGTTGGCGCTGCTCACCATACTTTATAGTGAGGGTTGCAGGAGTTTTGGTGAGGGCTCTGATAACCCGAAATGTATATAGTTGATAGTTCCATATTAATAATGATAACACAAGTGATATGATGTAATCACCTTGAATCCTGCAACTATGATGATGAGATAAGATGATATGTGGTGAACCAGGTATGTTTGGGAAGATATGATGTTGCTACACATGATGGTGTGACACATGCATATGGTCACCAGTATAAGGCATAATATATGCCCATGATTAATAATAATACTATGAAGGATAAAGCTTATGTGTGATATACTCATGAATGTTTCTTTATACTTGATAGCTTGATCATTCTGTTAATCCATGATGACTTCAGTAATCTCTGCGAATGTGTATACTAACCATGCAGGTATTTCATGTGGATTCATAGCCTGGTAAGAGCTATGTGGTGATACTCCTTGTTAATAAAATAACAAGTTGATAGGTCTGAGGACCTGATATAAGGCTGAGTGCCTAGTTGAGGTGTTATCCTCTGATGATGAGATAAGAGATGTGTTCCCAGGATGCTGATGCATGATTATGATGCCTCGGGAGGTAGTGGTTGATATCATGAGGGATTGAGGTCCCAAGATAGTATGTTGATGGCAATAATGATGTAATTCTATAAGGCTATGTTATACTTTGTTTTGCCTAAATAATTGGCTTAAAATATACTAATCAATTATAGATGAACCTATCATGTAGTTTGCCCTGGCCATAGATCCATTACCGCCAGTATTTGGTGATGGTGAAACAGGTTTATCCTATGGGATTACCTGGAGCGCATATTGTTATGGCTCCCAAGTGTATGGATGTTGTATTTCAGAGGATTGGATTTTCTATCCAAAAAGGACTAGCAGCGCAGCTTGTTGCCCGCCTGTCCTCTTCTTCAATGTAAATCTTTTCATTATGAAATATGACTGGTGACATAATTGGTTGAAATAGGAGGGTTGAGTGCAACTGTGGTTGCAGACTCAAGATATATGGATCATGGTGAACATACCCATGGCTCAGGATATGTGATGATGAGCATGATACGTTCATGGCTCGGACGTATGTACTAGCACCTATGATGAGGTAAGCTAGAGATATGGGTAGCTTGCGGAGCTGACCCAGAGGCTGAGGCCCTATAAGCATAAGACTGCGGTCTTGCTTGATGATTCATGTACTGACCACTAGAAGGTGAGGTCATGGAGTCCGGATCTCCTTAGACCTTGTATGGCACCAGATTGGGCTTTGCAGCCAATGGTTGGATTTGAGCAGGGAAGGCTAACTTCCTCAGGGCATAATAAAACATAATCCAGCCCAATAAGTATATCTTGCTTAGAGAAAAACACGAAACATTGATTGAGGACTTGCTTATATAGCTGATCTAGTTACACCTTGCAGATATGTGTACGATCCTTATATCTTGTGATAAGTTCTTATAAAGCTTATCTTGTCAATCATGTTCCATAAAGAAATACTTGGTTATATGTCTCCCAGATATCTTGGTGAGCTTGATGGTAATAATAGCTTTGCTCAGTATTCTGCTCTTATTATACGCTTTATCAGTTATTTTCTATTATCTGCTTTAACCTTTGAGGTTTTATAGTTGCGGCGGGGAGTTATGTTTCTCGCTGGGACTGTGTGTCTCACCCCGCTGGTTTACACCCTTTTTAGGTGATCACTCTTTTTTTTATAGAAAAAATTGGCCATTCATTCATCCTGTGGCCGGGAGGTTTCAAACTTGAGACCTCTCGGTCTTACATCAATATTTTTACCATCTGGGTGCCATCTCTTTGGCTAGGTGATCGCTCTTTAAGGTTTCATATTCAACCATTTTCTTGGTCATTTCATCACCAAGATTACCATCACTCATAATTGATTCAAACATGGTGTATCCTTATTTCTCTATCCTCTACATGATACTAGGAGGGAGTAGGGACACTCTAGATGTGGTAATTTTCATATCAACCCTACATTTTTGGTAAATTACAATTTGTACCAAAATTGGTGCACAATGCACTAACATTATTCAAACAAATTGCAACTTGTAATTTAGGCTTTCCACAAGCCGCCCATTAGCATCAATATCTCTCTTATGATGATAAAGAACTTAAGGCATGTTTAACATGTGACATTTTGCAATATAACCCCTCATCTTTGATAAATTGCACTTTGGTCCAAAATAAAGGAACATTGCTCAAACAACATTCAACCAGGACCAAACTTGAAACATAAGTGTCTCACATGATAACAAAACTTCTTAGAGGATTATATTAAAGTTTTAAGCAACTTACTTAGCCAAAAGAAATAGGGTTACCTCATAACCCAGGTCAGGGTCATTACAAGTTATAAACCCCTAACAAGGATTTCGTCCCTGAAATCCTAGGTACAGGGAGACATATATTATTCATTCATCATATCATTAAGTCTCCACATAACATCTTAATGTCATGGAGATGCCATAGAACTTTAATCAACACAAAGTTCTTCCACCCAGGGTTATCATAGAATCTGTCGCACAGGACACATACTCCACTATCTTTTTCATTATTGACTGTAGAGTCAACTCTGTGTCAGGTAACACTTTTCTTTGTCAGAGAAACATTATTCATCCCTTATTTAACTCAAGTGTCAAACCTCACTGATTTGTCACCTTTCACAACTTACAACTTTTCATGACAAGATTCTTGATTCTAGGGAGTCTTCCATACTCCTTACTCAGTTTAGTATTTCACTTCCAAGGAAAGACTAGAGTTACATTAGGTCACCCACTTGGGACTACAAGTCTTATCATACATCTGTTGTGCCATATAATCTGTTGACACAACACAAAACTTTCTTATGACTCGTACCAACTATCATATTAGTTGTACATTCTCTTATCATAAGGGGAGGTTACTTATCAATTAAGAACTTATCTTAGAGGCATCTCTAGATGTTATGTATAAGTTGCCTTAACAGATCTAGATAGGGGTATTCTAAGGAATTATTTTTAGCTTGATAAGCTTTTCCCCCAATTATTCTACAATTGTTCCTTCAATTAGTACATCCTTATCGATGTTATGTTTATGCAGAGCATAAACCCCTAACATATGATGTCCATAGTATTTTATGTAACTAGACTGATTTCACAGTTGGCCATTCTAGGTAACCAACATAAATCATCTGATTAGGAGTTATGTTTTTACTTTCCCATACCACCTGATATTTCTTAGATACTAGAATTCCTTACCTTGGTATCTGTCACATGTGTCGAAAACACATCACATCCTCATCTTTCTTTCATCTTGGGACATTACATGTTACACATATCTTTATCTTGGAATCAAAGTCCAAGACAAACTGATACTTTTCTAAGTACCCATCAATGGATTATTTCTAATCCATGCACATCAAGTGTCATAGTACTCACTTGATTGTCATGTCCCTAAAATGAAAGAATCATAAGGGAACATATTCCTTTTATCACCCCATCATCACCCACGGTTGTTTATCAAAGAGAAGAGATTATCATCTCCTCTGATTATTGCATGAACTTTCAACTGTTCATGAGTCATTTACTCTTGTCTCATCCTAGGTTCCTTGCCATCTGCATAGGAATTATAAGGATGATTACATGTCATCACTCCTATCTTTGTTATTGTCTAACATGTTCATGAACATTTTGGGATTTTATCACATTTCCCATTTCCACATTATGGAAAAATATCTTCGCTATTCACACAGGCTTTATCAAATAGGGATCATCTCCCTTGTTCTCATTCTCTTATCATGAGGATTATACTTTTTACTTCCTCATACACATAGATTGATCTGAGATCATCTCATATTCCATTTAATGCACTTAGGATGTGATACAAATGTCCATACCATATTTCCAATTTCATTATACTCACTAGATTGTCTCAAAATGACTACTTGATCAGAGTAATCAGAAAGATAATAATCTAAGAGTTCCATACTCACCTTATCTTCAATAATTATATACATGGCCAGGGTATACAAGTATTGAGATTAGGTAGTATGCACTTTGTTTACTACCATATTCCTTACTTTTCATACCATCAAAAACATATGTTTTAACATTCCTGGATTTTCTCCAGGCATCACTTCTATATCTCATCCTCTTTCACACAGATAAGAGCAATTATAGAACATTTAAAAGAATACTGAACAGAATATAAGTTCTAGTTCTCATCATTTCTTCCCTATGTTCCCATAGGGAAAACGATAAGGAAATCCATAACAACAATCCTTCTTATGATTATCAGGTAACATCAAAATAAAGCATATCAAAATGAAAAAGCTCTATCTGACTGTTACCCCTCGCGGTCATCTACCGCTTCAGGTTGACTCAACACATAGAGTCTAGCTATTTCATGTTGTTGCTTTTGACTTTTTACACTATTGGGTTGTAACTTTCGTAAGCCATGTCGAGTCTGCCTCAGTTGTTGAGTCATTTCCTTCCTTCTTTGTGAACAAAAGGGTTTAGTATGCTCAACATGTACACATATATAACATGTCTTGTCCTCGTACCATGGTATTATTGGTCTTATTACTGATGTAGAGACTAAGCCATGGGTTCTTACAGGTGGACAATTAGGACTTTTATCTTTACATAGTGATTACTACCCTGATG
This sequence comes from Alisma plantago-aquatica, assembly GCA_963693085.1. Taxonomy (NCBI): domain Eukaryota; kingdom Viridiplantae; phylum Streptophyta; class Magnoliopsida; order Alismatales; family Alismataceae; genus Alisma; species Alisma plantago-aquatica. Next base: position 469,944,210 of record OY856415.1, read on the forward strand.
CACTAGGCGTTTATTGCATTGGTGGCATCGAAAACTTTGGCTTTTTAGAACAACTAGGAAAATGTCTCTAGAATTGTAGAGACCTTTCCCTAATTCTCAGCTTATTGCCCCTCCTTGGGCACTGCCATCACAGATATACTATTTGTCTAAACTTATGGAAGAGTCTACTTTCTTGCCATATGTTAATCTTTCCCACATTTTCCACTGTTCCAACATGACTATGTCATTCAGGAACCCTTTCAAAGCCCAAAGTTTCTGTATTAAGGACTGGTAACCTAGGTTGTAATGCTAGTATCCAGTCTACTATATGCATCACTGTTGTCCTAACCTGCCCAACAAGAGTATAAACATAGGATTCTTTATCATGATCGGGTCATGATGGGAATTCTCAGGAACTCATTATTTTCTTGCATGATCCCTTACACCTCTTCTTGGTGCAACAACATTGCCCTCAACAATGTGTTCCTCATGTTCTCCAGTCATTTTTAAACTTCACCCTTTCTTCTGTATAAGCAGAAGTTACTATAGGGTATACTGGAGGACACTAACACAGACTCAACACCTTAGTCCTATGTCTTTGTAGACTCAACGAACCTTAAGCTCTGATACCAAAACTTTGAAACGACCGACATCAAACCGACAAACAAATCGTTACTAATTAAGAAGAATAAACATAATCAGTGGATTAACAAAAATCACTAAAAATTAAAACCAATTTACAAAGAGATCCATTTCTAGGAATACTCTTACTGAAAGATCCAATACCATATATATATCGTTGTTCACATTGTACATACAATGTACCATCTCATCTCGAGGATAACATTCAACATTTTCTCTATCAAAACATATATTGGAGCAACACAAAACCTTGAGGCATATAAGCCAAAATCTTAGATTTTTCACGAAACCATTACGAACTGACTCTAAGGACCTGAGAGTACAGAGATGACACATAGGACTTCTATCTACAAGACATGACAGACAGTACACTCAACCTGAGCCGTCACTACTGTCCCTACTGCTGATGTACTCCCTCTGCAGTATGGTCTCTACCTCCTCGTCTGCGTCCACCTAAAAATGTTGGTGACCAACGGGGTGAGACCCATGTCCCAGCGAGAGATATAACTCTCCGCCAACAATATTATTACCACAGTTAAAAAGTATAAAACTGAGCAGAGGATTCTTTTACATTAATAACATGATTTAATCACTGTTTAAGCAGAGTAGAACAATATCATCTTCTGAAGAATTGCAGCTATATATGATAAATCAATAAATCATCTATTAATTTTATAATGAATATGAAGACATGTATAACATCTATCCATTTAAGATGTATAAAAGAAATGTAACATCATCCAATGATTGTCGTATTCAATCCTTAAGCAAATATGCTACACAACTAATTACATTTTGCAATCACACTTATTCCATGAGGAGATGAGGTATACCGCTCATACTCCAACCGACCACTGCGAAGTCGAAATCGGTACCATACAAGGTCAATGGAAGAGCCGGCTGCCATGACCTCCCTCATCTCGGTCAGTACGAGACCACAAGCAGGACTATGTCAACTGCTTATCATAGATTTCCAGGGTATACTGGCAACTTTACTACAGAGTTATAGGGGAAACTACACTCTCTTCAAGATCAAGATATTTTATGTTTATCCCCACACGAATCCAACATTCATCATCATCGTGAGATTCGTGATACATCCATCCTGACACATATAATGAAGGATTGAGAAATCTCGAGTTTATCTCATGTCAATCCCACATTAGGGCGTAAGGATATTCGCGCCCATCACCCCCACATATTCAAAAATATGCGTTCATCAGAAGATCCCATGGGAAAGCCCGTTTCACCATTCAGCAAATTCTGACGCTGATGGATCTATGGTCAGGGCACTACATGATAAGATTCCACTTGATTAATTAAGTACATTACCATATTCTTTTAGCATCAGTAAAGTTTTCAAACATGAATTATTATGACAAATGCTACAAAGAAAGGTGTAATACATCTATCAAGTACTTTTCAAATCTTTAAAACACATATAACATTTAGGATCTCAATCCCTTATCTCATTATTGGGAATTCTCATCCCTTAACATTATCACCATCATGATTATAGATCTGGGTATTCAAACCATTAGCTCATCACTGAACAATGTTACCACTTATCAGGTAACTATTACCTCTAGGTCCTCAGACCAAGGTATACATGATACTTGTTACACAAGCATCTCACATGGCTCACAAGGCCCATTAAACATCTTGTCACCTTTCACTAGGCAACAAATTATCACATGGCTCACAAGGCCCATTAAGTATCTTGTCACCTCTCACTAGGAAACAACTTATTCACATGGCTCACGAGGCCATTAATAATTATACTTTTTATACAAGTATTTAACATGCCTTACAAAGCTTATGCGATAAGAGAATTACAACCTTCCCATCATAAGGGTTAGGTTTTCCCTTTATAGCCGATTAGGGTTTCATGTTCATATTATTAATCCAAACCCTAATTCATTGCTCCACACATCTAGGATATTACATTGATATCATAAGTATTCAATCATACTTATTTATTCTCATCATTTATCATTAAATGAATCATCAACACAAGCTATGAGTTCCTCTCTCATCCTTACCAGAGTATGATTACATCATACTTTATTAACTTGGCTTAACCCTTTCTCAAGGTATGTTAGCTTACACTTATCAAAGTGCATTAAACTCATTACATCTTAATGTAACAATTAACATGACACACTTCATGTGTTACTCATCCAAGTATATTGAATTTGAGGTGCATCAAGGTATATCAACCTTGAGGTGCTGGATGTGATATCTATCATGTCTTGATGTATCACTTCCCTCATCACTTCTAACTTTTTAAGTTTATCAACTTATCTTGTATTAGGGTATATCCCATCCTAATACTTTATGCACTAGCCCATCACATTTATCCTGGAAAGTATTGGCCATAAGTCACACACTTGAATTACCCAAATATCATCAATTGATATGGATTCATCTCAGGTTAAGACATTGTTGATATAGTATTGACCATTATCAACCACTTTAGGTGTTTCACCTATCAAGGTATTAGCCACACCATTACTTGGTGTTACCCTCATCACTCCTAAGAGTGTCTTGCCCTCACCTTTACAAGGTGTATAGGGTTGAACCATGTATGTCAAGTTGAGCACATGTATTGGGTTAAGTGTATATCGATCTAGGCGTCATCACATCCCTCATACCCTTACCCATTAGGGTATCAACCTTACCATTCATATAGTGTATCAACTTCACCCTTCATGGGTGTAACATCCTCACCTCTCTTGAAGATATTGGCCACACCCTACTTTAGTGTATTGGCCATCACATGTACTAGGGTAATAATCACCGTGTCACTCTTGTCATGTAGTGTATTGGGTTACACCCTCCATCTCATTTTAGAGATAGGTGCTCAACACCACATCGCCCAAAAGGTGTATTCTTAACCCAATATCAGTTTAAAGGTGTATACTTGCTATCCATATCACCTAGAGGTGTATGTGCACTTCCATATCACTCTTGAAGTGTGTGTGTGATTCACACCATATCGGGCAGAGAGGTGTGTGTGTATGCTTCACACCATATCGAGAAGAGAGATGTGTGTGTGTGTATGCTTCACACCATGTCAGGCAGAGAGATGTGTGTGTGTGTATGCTTCACACCATATCAGGCAGAGAGATGTGTGTGTGTATGCTTCACATCATATCGGGCAGAGAGGTCTGTGTGTGTGCTTTCTTCACACCATATCGGGCAGAGAGGTGTGTGTGTGTGTGCTTGCTTCACACCATATCGGGCAGAGAGGTGCCTATTTGTGTACTTGAGCCCGATATCACTTTTGAGGTGTTTTCTTGACCTCATATCGTGCAAGAGGTGTATACTACACCACCATATCATGCAAGAAGGTTTACAATCATATCCATATCATTTTAGTGAAGTAGGTGCATCATCATATCGGGTTAGAGGTGCTTGCTTGTGTGCTTGCATCCGATATCACTTTTATAAGGTGATACCATCATCTTCAAGCTCTAGACCTTCGTTGTAACTATTATAGTTCATGGAAACAGGTCTAAGAAACTACTAAAACTCATAATTTCATCAACTATTTCAGGAAATTTCGGAATTAAAAGTAATTCATTAAGTATAACAATTTAGGTGATGAATAATAACATGGTTGAGTTCAAGTTATATAACCCGCCTTAAGAACAACTTCAAAGCTCCAAGCTCCAAAGATCCATGTTCCTAAGGTTGAAGATGACTTATAAAAAGTCCAAGGATCGTTCACAAATCCTTCATATACAAGGAATCACCATGGATAAGCAATTGGTAAAGAAGAAAAGAAAGGAAGATCAAAACCCTAAAATCATGCTTCAATCCAAGGTTGAAGATGATCATGGCCTCACCTTAGGGTTAATATTTGAGATCCTTATTTCTCTAGCACCTTTGCACGATACCGCACAACCCTTGCACGATATGCCACCACTTGTGGCCGATATCCCCCTCACTTGGGGCCAAAAACACTTCACTATGGCCAATATCAACATGCCATGGCCAATTTCAACATGTTATGGATGATACCACTTGCTATGGCCGATACCCAAGTCCCATGCAGGATACCACATCACTCCTGCACGATACAAGGACTCCATGAACGATACCTTAGGAAAGGAGGGTGGTAAGGGTCGAAAAATTTCATTAAGGGGTGAAACTAGGGGTATATATACTTGCTGTTCATGAAGGAGGGTCAAAATGAGGTGTCATCAATTTGAGCTAGTAGGTGCCACGTGTCCATGCATGGGTGACATGTGTACATGCATGCATCAACATTTATCTTGACATGCAAAACAGTTGAGGATAATCTAGGGATGAAAATTCTTCCATTACATATCCCTTTTAATAAGATATATCAATTAAATCATCACTTTATTCCCAACCCGTTACAACTATACTAAGGAAGTTGTAACCCGACTCACCTCACCTCCTTGAGGTGCTTTGCACGATATGGCCTTTGATAAGAGTCCACAAAAAGATATGAGGCTTTTACTATGGCTCCTTGGCCGATAGGCACTCATATATATAAGCTTTTCAACTTGATACAACTCAAGTTAAGGTTTCATATTCAACCCTTTTCTTGGTCATTTCATCACCAAGATTACCATCACTCATAATTGATTCAAACATGGTGTCTCCTTCTTTATCTATCCTCTAAATGATACTAGGAGGGAGTAGGGATACTATAGAGGTGGTAATTTGCATATAAACCCTACATTTTGGGTAAATTACAATTTGTACCAAAATTGGTGCAATGCACTAACATTATTCAAACAAGATGCAACTTGTAATTTAGACTTTCCACAAGCCACCCCTTATCATCAATATATCTATTATGATGCTAAAGATCTTAAGGCTTGTTTAACATGTTATATTTTGCAATATAACCCCTCATCTTGGGTAAATTGCACTTTGATCCAAAACAAAGGAACATTGCTCAAACAACATTCAATCAGGGCCAAACTTGAAACATAAGTGTGTCACGTGATAAAAAAACTTCTTAGAGTATTATATTAAAGTTTTAAGCAACTTACTTAGCCAAAAAAAATAGGGTTATCTCATAACCCCGGCCAGGGTCGTTACAATCACCTTCTATTTTAGTTTTATTTGGTGACCTAGGTGGTATGTCTTGGGAGGTCGCGACACTCCCCTCATGATGGTTGTGACCTTGATAGCTCTTAAGTCAAGACGTTCCTTTGAGGTGGATTTTGACCTAGTGATGTTAGGTTGATACCCTTGGTGGGTGGTGGTTGATTTACCTTTGGTGTTGGACCGATCTTGCTTGAGTTTAGACTCACCCTAGATAGTAGGGTTGTGACCATGGCCATCTTGGGTCATGACATAGGTGGAGGTCAAAACATAGGTTGGGGTCGAGACACCTCTGGTCGAGGTGCTTTGGTGGAACCCTAACCCTAGTGTCACAGTCACGACATGGTATAGATGTTGAAGGTCGTGACATGTGTTGGATGGTTGATGCACATGAGGCTTGCAGTCATGACATGGATCATGGTAGGTGATCACAACCTATGTGGTTATGTGGTCAGCATTGGGTGATGGTACATGGATGAGAAACATGTGTAAACACCTAATGATAACCATTTATGTATGATACTTGAGCCATATACAATGTTGTTGAGAAAGTTTTCTAATCGACTCTAATGATGCTTCCTAACCCTCATATACACCAAGATGGCAAAGGGTGATGGTTCTACGGTTAATGGTTGAACCTAGTCTTATAAAACCTAATGGGTTAAGAGGAAAACCCTAACCTTGATAACAATGAACGATGATCTTGCTTGTTTCTCCATTTTGGAATGGTTATGAAGTTATGTGGTTATCTCTCCTGGTTATAAGTTTCTAACCATGGAGATGTTATGAGCCTCATAATCATAGCTAGTGTATGCTTGATTATGAGACATGATATAGATCGAATGAGCCTTGAGAGGCATGTTGTGCAACTTGTGATACCGAAATGATGATATGAGGGATTGATATCCCATAGCATGTGAATATGGTACTGATGATATGATAAATGGCAATAACACATGCATCATGTGGTGATGGTGTGACAAGTTCACACCCTATGTGTTTATATTTGCTAGAAGAGTACTATGCACTAATCTTTGTAGAATTTGTTATGATTTTATACATTGTAACTTGATTGATTCTAAAAGACGCCTAATTGACTTAACTAAACAAGTGGAACTTAATCATGTAGTTTTGCCCTGTACCATAGATCCATTCAGTGTTAGCACTTGTTGAATGGGAAACGGGTTTAACTCGGAGCACATATTTTTTAATATGTGGGGGTGAGGACAAATATCCCCTTGCGCCCAGGATATATGAGGAAGTCATGCATGAACTGGTATCTTAGTCATATGTGATGCATAATTGGTTGTGGGCCATACCCTGATAGGAGTGCGGCTACAGGCCATAGATTAGTTATATGTAATACAAGATTGGTTGTGGGCCATACCCTAGTGAGAGTGTGCATGCAAGACATAGCTCAATTGCTCTAGCATCATGACTTGTACCAAGGTGGGCTAGACTTGTATAGCTGGACTATATGTCAGTGGTAGCAGTTTGACTGGTAATGGCACTGTAAGTAAACTCATACTGACTAAGGGTGTGAGGTCATGGATTCTAGCTCTTCCATAGACCTAGTATGACATCGATTTTGACTTAGCAGTGATCGGTTGGATTTGAGTGGTATGACTCAAATCATCGGGGCGTAATAAAACACGTAACCAGCCATGTAGCATACTTGCATAGGATCAAATATGGAAATAATGGATGAGGCCTTACTTGTTTTTATACAATATAGTTGGTAGTGAATATACATGTTCTTCATATTCCTTTTATGATGATAGGTTGTTTCATAATCTAATTGTAACCGCTTATCTTGTTAGAGATGATTACTTGCCTATCATAATTGCAGCCTTAATGCTATTCCTTAATCATCTTATTTTTTCGAATAATAGGGTTTCCCACATTTTTTAGGTGGTCGTGCACAAGGAGGCAGAGATCGTGCAGCAGAGGTTGAGAAGCAGTAAGAAGGATAGTAGTTGATAAGGTTGGAAGTGTTTCTAGTAATCCTTTTGGTGTTAGAGTCCTAGAGTCATCCCTGTACTCTCAGTTCTTTGGGATGGTTTTTTTGGGTGTGTTTTGTAGATGTGTTGTTGATACATGGTTTGATTTGTGCATTATTTTCATGTATGGTTACTGTGGATATGTATATATGTTTGGGACAAGTTTCCTTATAATAGGATGATGGCGTACATGGTAAGTACCCTGTGACATGAGATGATTCATATGTAAAGGTTTTGTTGTTTGAAGTTTAATGAAAATGGTTTTAATTTCTAGTGTTTTCTGGTAATCTATTTGTTTAAGTTTTGTTTCTATGGTTAGTTTTGAGTTATCTTGTGGTTTGTGGCATGGGCCATCACAGTTTGGTTGGTATCTGAGCTTTAGGTTTGCTGAGTACACAGGTACCTAGGACTAGGGTTTGTGTTTGTTCTTGTGTCCTCCACTCTATATTATTGTAATTTCTGCTTATGTAGAAGAAACAGAAAAGCCTAAAGATGTCTAGAGAACATGAAGAACACGCAGATGAGAGCAGTGTCGGTGCACCAGGAGGAGTTGCAAGGAACCAGGAATGAGAAGATCGGGTGCCTGATTGTCCCCAGTTTGACCCAGCCATGATTGAAAACCCTACCTTTCAGTCTCTTTTTGGGCAGTTTATGGCTACGATGATGCATATGGCGGACAGGATGCCCACACCTTAGCCTAGAGCATCGGTTCCCAATGCAAAATCTTTGAATACTGGAAAGACCTTTGAGTGGATTCAGCATGTTGGGGCAGTGGAGTATGTTGGGACAGCTAATCCGGCGGATGTTGATCTATGGCTTACTGAGCTTGAGAAAGCCTTCAAGATCCTTAGCATCCCAGAATCAGATAAGGTTAAGCACGTGGTGTACCTTCTGAAGGGGAGAACTAGTCATTGGTGGACCATTAAAAATGAGAAGAGACCAGGAGTGGTTGTAGGTTGGGAGGAGTTTCAACGTGAGTCTGTCATTCGTACTTCCCATGGACCTATTTGGATGAGAAGATCAGTGAGTTTGAGAGGATGCAACAGGGACCCATGTCAACCAATGAGTACGAGGCTAAGTTTATGGGGCTTCTTTAGTTCTATCCTCACATGGATACCATGCATGATGAGAGGATTTGCATTTTGAGAAGTGATTGAACACTGAGTTGTCTACCCTGGCGGCTACCTTGGAGAATCGAGAAAGGTTTGCCACATTTGTGGAGTCTATTCAGAGGATAGAGCAATCTATGATAGAGAAGCATGAGGAAAGTGCTAGGAAGAGGCATGCGCAGTCCCAAGGACAGTCGTCATGAGGCTTTAAAAGGCTGAGGTTTTCTACACCACCAGCATCACAGAGGTACAATACTTCGACACAGTGGTCACTGAGTAGAGGAAGAGGTTGTAGTCTTCCACCTACTGGAGCTTAGAGCACCCTGTTAGTATCGATGATGGTGCCATCTAGGCCGCAACTTGTGACCCAAGCTTGCCACAAGTGTGGGAAGACAGGACATCTAAAATGGGAGTGTCCAGTGAGAGATGAAGAGGTGACCCAACAACCTAGGTAGAGCTAGCAGGGCTTGTAGAGATAGCATAACAGCAGTGTAGGAGGATGAGAATGTGGCCAAGCAACACAGGCCAGATCGTATGCTCAGGGAAGCAGAGGACGGGGTGACAACAGGCAATGGATATATTATATGCTAATAGCCAGAGGTGGTAGTCAACCCATGAGTAGTGATAAGTCAGATGGAGTTATTTCATTCTGATTTGTCTTCTTCTTGCTTTGTATCTATTTTGGTTGAGCTGGGTGCAACACACTCTTTTATCACTCGCAAAGTGCTTAACAGATGTCTTTTGCCTGTTAGTCGTAAGAGGGATAGTTTGTTGTAAGAAACCTCATTAGTTGGTCATGTAGTGTTACAGGAGGTGTCTCCTTCAAGTGTCCTTTCTTTTTCAGGGGACATCATTCAAGTGGATCTCATACTGCTTGACATGGATGGGTTCAATGTAGTCCTTAGAATGGATACCTTGGAGAAGTATGGAGTGGTCTTGGATTGTAGTTCCAAGCAGGCGACTTTTGTAGATGGTGGTAAGACATGGATCTTCCAAGGAGACACAAAGATTCTTCTGACGTGTTCGGTATCGGCGTTGGTGGTTGGGAAGCTATTGAGACATGGTTGTGAGGCATTCTTGGCACATGTGTTGGATGTAGAGGTGAGGAGTCCTAGTATTTAGGAGGTGCCAGGTGTCAGAGAGTTCGAGGATGTGTTTCTTGAGGAGTTTCCAGGTGTTCTCCCACCCTGAGAGATAGATTCTGAGATCAATCTAGTCCCCAACATGCAACCAATAGCCTAGACACCGTACCGGATGGCTCCAACAGAGATGGCAGAGTTGAAGAGATAGTTGTAAGAGCTACTTGACAAAGATTTCATCAGGTCAAGTACATCACCTTGGGGTGCTCCAGTGTTCTTTGTAAAAAAGAAGGATGGATCCATGAGGTTGTTATAGAGTACAGATAGTTGAATAAGGTGACGATAAAGAACAAGTATCCCTTGCCAAGGATAGATGATATGTTTGATCAGTTGTGTGGCATGACAATGGTCTCAAAGATAGACCTGAGGTCACGATATCACTAGTTGAGGATCAAGGAGGATGACATACCTAAATCAGTTTTTAGAACTAGTTATGGTCACTATGTTGACGATCCGACCACAAATCAAACTGTCACCAGTAAATAATTGCAGAATAACCATAATCAGTGGAATAACAAAAATCACTAAAAATTAAAACCATTTGCAGAGAGATCCATTTCTAGGAAACTCTTAAAAATAGAACCAAAGTACTGCATACATTATGGTTCACATTGTACATACCATGTACCATCTCATCTCAAGGAATATATACAACATTTGCTTTGCCAAGCTATACACAAGCAACATAAAACCTCAAGGCATTCAAGCCAAAATATCAGATCGATCATAAAACCACTAAGTACTGACTCCAAGGACCTGAGAGTATAGATACGACACATAGGACTCATATCTACAACTCTCGACAGCCAGTAACTCAACCTGAGATGTTACTGCTGCCCCTGATGCTGCTATCCTTCCTCTATTGTATGGTCCCTACCCCCTCGTCCGCATCCACCTAAAAATGTTGGTGACAAACGGGGTCAGACCCATGTCCTAGTAAGAGATATAACTATCCGCCAAATATATTATCATTGCAGATAATAGTAATTAAACTGAGCAGAGGATTCTTTTATGTTAATAAGTAAGATTTAATCATTGTTTAAGCAGAATAGAACAATATCATCTTTTAAAGCATCACAACTATATATGATAGAGCAGTAAATCATCTATTCATTTTAATAAGGAATATGAAGAACATGTATAACATCTATCCATTTAGGATACATAAAGTAATGTAACATCAACCAATGATTTCCGTATTTCATCCTTAAGCAAATACGCTACACGGCTAATTACATTTTACAATCACACTTATGCCCTGAGGAGATGAGGTATACTACTCATACTCCAACAGACCACTACGAAGTCAAAATCAATACCATACAAGGTCAATGGAAGAGCCGCCTGCCATGACCTCCCTCATCTTGGTCAGTGCGAGACCACAAGCAGGACTATGTCAACTGCTTATCATAGCTTTCCAAGGTATACTGGCAACTTCTCTCTAGAGTTACAGCGGTAACTGCACTCTCATCGGAATCAAGAGATTTCATGTTTATCTCCACACAAATTCAGCATTCATCAACATTGGGAGATTCGTGATACATCCATCCCGACACATATAATGAAGGATTGAGAGATCTCATATTTATCTCACGTCAATCCCACATTAGGGCGTAAGGATATTCGCGCCCATCACCCCCACATATTCAAAAATATGTGTTCATCAGGAGATCCCGTGGGAAAACCTGTTTCACCATTCAGCAGTTTACTGACGCTTATGGATCTATGGTCAGGGCTCTACATGATAAGATTCCACTTGATTAATTAAGTGCATTACCATATTCTTTTAGCATCAGTCAAGTTTTCAAACATGAATTATTATGACAAATGCTACAAAGAAAAGTGTAATACATCTATCAAGTACTTTTCAAAACTTTATATAACATTATGATCTCAACCCCTTATCTTATTACCGGGAATTCTTATCCCTCAACAATATCATCATCATGATCACTGAATCTGGGTATTCAAACCCTTATATCATCACTGAACACTGTTACCATTTATCAGGTAACTATTACCTCCAGGTCATCTGACCAAGGTATACATGATACTTGTTACACAAGAATCTCACATGGCTCACAAGGCCCATTGAACATCTTTATCAAATAAAACATCATAGCTCATACTTGGCTATGCTCATCATCTCATGATACCTGCATGGTTAGTATTCAAGATAGCAGCCATATCAATTACATATCAACACCATGCAATACAAGTGTAATACCACTATTCCTTCATTAGGGTTAGGGTTTCCCATTTCTCATCGATTAGGATTTCATATACCATTATCCTATATTAGGGTTAGGGTTTCCCATTCTTTATCAATTAGGGTTTCAAGATCACATGCATCAAGGATCAAACCCTAACTTATACTCTACACTTTATTAGAAGTATCAATGTATGCACATTACATGTTTATTACAAGTATGAGTTTCTCTCTCATCCTCTCTAGGATGTTGATTACTCCATACTTTATTAAGTTGGATCAACCTTTCCTTCAAGGTACATTAGCCTACTTAATCATTATTCATTAAACTCCATACCTCCTAATGTATAACTTGATATAAAACACTCCATGTGTTACTCCATCAAGTACATTGCAATTAAGGTGCTTCCACACCATATCATTTTTGAGGTGTGTGTATGCTAACCTCCTCCATATCGGTTTGGAGGTGTGTGTATGCTAACTTCCTCCATATCGGTTTGGAGGTGTGTGTGTTCTTTCTCACACCATGTCATATTAGAGATGTGTGTGTGCTAGCTTACTCCATATCGGGTTGAAGGTGTATGTATGCTAGCTTCCACCACATCGGATTGAAGGTGTATGTTTGCTTGCTTAACCCATATCGGTTTAGAGGTGCATGTTTTCTTGCTTAACCCATATCGGTTTAGAGGTTCATGTTTGCTTTCTTAACCCATATTGGTTTATAGGTTCATGCTTGCTTGCTTCTATCCAATATCGGATTGAAGGTGCTTATGTGCTTGTTTCTACCCAATATCAGATTGAAGGTGCTTGTGTGCTTGCTTAACCTCTTCAAACCTTCATGGCTACGACCTTCCCTTCACCATGGGTTAAGTGACAGGCTAAATAACTAGTTGAACTTCTATCAACCCAAAGTACAAACCAATGCACACCCCTATTGATTTCCAAGTAATCTAGGGTTACTTTTCCATATCGGGTTGAAGGTGTGTGCTTGTGTGCTTCCACACGATATTGATGATGTCATCATCATCAACCTATAGATCCTTGTTCTTACTGTTATAAGTCATGGAAAACAGTCCCATGAAGCTTTTAGAACTCAAAGGATCAGCAATTATTCAAGAGAAATCGAATTTTCAAGTAGTTCAACAAGTATGACAAAATTGAAGGTGCATAATAATATAATTGGGTTTAAGTTATATAACCCGCCTCAAGAACAACTTTAAAGCTCCAAGATCCAAAGATTAACATTCCAAAGGTTTAATATGGACTTATCAACTCCTCAATATGCAAAGAATCACCATGGATAAGCAATTGGTGAAGAAGAAAAGAAAAGAAGATCAAAACCCTAAAATCATGCTTCAATCCAAGGTTGAAGATGATCATATCCTCACCTTAGGGTTAAGTATGAGCTCCTTCTTTCTCCTTAACACCTTTGCACGATACCCTTGTGTTCTTGCACGATATTCCACCCCTCTTGCATGATATGACACTCACTTGCACGATATGCATGTCACTCACTTGGAGTCAAAACACTCTACTCTATTGGCCGATATCACCCTAAATGGTCGATATCACCTACTTGGTCGATATGCTTTTGCTATGGCCGATATACAAGGACCTATGCATGATATCCTTGCACTCCTGCACGATACAAGAGCTCTATGCACGATACCACAAGGAAGGAGGGTGGTAAGGGTCGAAAAAATTCACTAAGGGGTGAAACTAGGGGTATATATACTTGTTGCTCATGAAGGAAGGTGAAAATGAGGTGTCATCAATTTGAGCTAGTAGGTGCCACGTGTCCATGCATGGATGACACGTGTACATGCATGCATAAACATTTATATTGTCTTTAAAATTTTTTGAGGATGATTTAGGGATGAAGATTCATCCATTACATATCCTTTTGAATAAGATATATCAATTAATTCATCACTTTATTCACAACCTGTCACAACTTTACTAAGGAAGTTGTAACCCGACAAAACTCACCTCCTTGAGGTGATTTGCATGATATGTCCTTTTACAAGAGTTCACAAAACAATATGAGGCTCTTCCCTTGGCTCCTTGGCCAATAGGCACTCATATATAAGCTTTTCAACTTGATACAATTCAAGTTAGGGTTTCATATTCAACCTCCTTTCTTGGTCATTTCATCACACAGATTACCATCATTCATAATTGATTCAAACATGGTATATCCTTCTTTCTATATCATCTACATGATTCTAGGAGGGAGTAGGGACACTCTAGAGGTGGTAATTTGCATATTAACCCTATATTTTGGGTAAATTACAATTTGTACCAAAACTGGTGCACAATGCACTAACATTATTCAAACAAAATGCAACTTGTAATTTAGGCTTTACAAAAGCCATACTTTAACATCATTCTATCTCTTATGATGCTAAAACACATGAGGTACATTCAACATGTGACATTTTGCAATATATTCCCTCATCTTGGGTAAATTGCACTTTATGCCCAAACTATCATATAATGCACAAACAGTTTGCAAATAAGCTCAAACTTGAAATTTAAACTCTACAAGAGTCTTAATTACTTTTCAAAAGATTAAAAAAAGTTTGTAAACAACTTACTTAAGCAAAAATTCTAGGGTTAGTCCATAACCCAGGTCAGGGATGTTACACTACGAGTTCGTGGTTATGTCATTCAGACTAACCAATGCACGGGAAGCATTCATGGACTTGATTAATAGAGTGTTTTAGTCGTTCCTCGATCAATTTGTGGTTGTCTTCATAGATGAAATCTTGATATAACGTCGTGAAAGTCAGCAACATGAACATCATCTTCATCAGGCATTAACATTGTTGTGGCAACATCAGCTTTATGCCAAGTTCAACACGTGTGAGTTCTGGTTAAAGGAGGTAGCTTTCCTAGGGCATGTTATATATGTTAAGGGAGTTCATGTGGATCCCAAGAAGGTTGAGTTAGTGACTGAGTGGTAGCAGCCAAAGATGCTGATAGAAGTGCACAATTTTCTTGGTTTGGCAGGATTTTACATAAGGTTTGTCAAGGACTCCGGTGCTATCAGGTCATCCCTAACAAAGTTGACAAAGAAGGATGTGTCATTCGTATGGGATGATAGATATTAGTGAGCTTTTCAAATTTTGAAAGAATGAATGGTTTTAGTGGTGTGCTGATGCAGGACAAGCAAGTGGTTTCTTTTGCTTCTTGACAGCTTAAAAAACATGAGGAGAATTACCTGACCCACAATCTGGAGTTATATGTTGTAGTCCAAGCTTTGAAGATCTGGAGGCACTACCTTTATGGTGAAAAGTTTCAAATATTCACAGATCACAAGAACATGAAGTATATCTTTTCAAAATAGGAGTCGAACATGAGGCAGCGCCACTGGATGGAGTTAATTAAGGATTACGAATGCATGATTGATTATCATCCAAGGAAGGCAAATGTTGTGGAATATCCATTAAGCAAGAAGTGTGAGAACCCGTTACACTAAACAAGATTACTCAAAACATAAAACACAATCAATCACTAATTAATCACATACCCAAAAATATGGGTAAATTAAAACCAATTTCAACGTCAGCACCCTCTCATAAACATTTGCATAAGATCCCAAAATCTTTCTTATATCCATACTATGCCAAGAATTTGATACAAATTGATCTATCGCCTTAGCCACAACATATATACACAGGAGAACAATATTCATATATGTCACACAAACAACAATTAACATGCTAATAAAATCCTGATTCATTTAAAACACTATATACAAACTTTTCCTACCCAGACCTGAGAGTACAAGGACGACTCTAGGACACACTAGACATCTAATAAACTTTCTCAAAGATTCATTACTATAACTCCTCTTTGCTGCAACATATTTGTTTTCATCACTTCCGATTACCTAAAAAATGTGGCGAACCACAAGGGTGAGACTCGGTCCCAGCAAGAGATATAACCTCCAACAACGTTTATTGATTACAACATTTTTAAGTAATTAAACAGTTAAGCAAAATAATCAGATATAACAAATAAGCTCAGCAGCACTGATGATTAACAAAATGCACAAGGGAGCAGATAATAACTATCATCATTATCCAGACTATCATCCTTTATCTTGTTGATAATATAAGTAATTCAGTAGCATTTTCATATCTAGCATCATGAGCAAGTCTAGTAACATAGCATAGCTAACAACATGAGCAAGTCTAGTAACATAGCATAGCTAACAACATGAGCATGTCTAATTGGTTGAACATATTAAAATTATAAGAAGAGCTAACAACATAAGCACAACTATCTAGATAAGCATGATCAGCAGTATATGCATCTCTAGTTACAAAGGCATGGCTAGCATGCTAAACATAACTAACAACATGAGATGGCTAGCATCATGATTATAATAAACAGTAGCATTATAGTTATCAACACCATCATGGATATTGTATGTACGCATCTACAATCTTAAGCATATCCACAACATAAGTATATCTACTATCTCTTAATTGCACTAAGCATCATCTTTATGTAAAGATAACAAACAAGGGTCATCATCCAATGTGAAACATCATGTATAATCCTAAAAAAATATGCTACACGGCTGTATTACATCTTTTATTATGCCCTGAGGAATATGAGGATACCACTCAAAATCCAACTGACCACTGCTAAGTTGAAATCAGTGCCATACAAGATCTAGGAAGAGCCAACTCCTAAGATCTTCTCCACCTCCGGTCAGTACGGGTCCGCCACATCGACACATAAGGTCAAGCTGCTACAGCCTAGTTCATCCTTGGTATAGGTCACTACACTAGTGAAAAGAGGTGGGTATGCATACCCTACCATCTGAGGTACAACTGCAGTTGTCCTCCAATATCATCACATATATAATCACCAAGACACGACTACAACCGTTCTCAAACTGAGGGCTAGGTATGATCGCAGTCATCCTCCCTAAACACTTGAATTCAGGATGACAAGCACCCCGCATACTCATCAGTATGCGCTCTGAGTTCCCCTTAGGAATACTTGTTTCACCATCTGGCAAGTTCTGACACTCAGATGGATCTATAGCATAGGGCACTACATGATTAGAGTTGCACTTGATTAGTTATGCCAATTGGGTGAATTAAGGCTGCATCAACAAGTGGACATACAAACCCTAATTTACTTCTAGCAAGCATATAAATATCAAAACTTGGAAAGATATAAAATGTATAAAACATAATTTCTCATCTCATCATCACATGGTACTATTCACTTGCCATTCATGTGACTACACTAGTCATCATACTATCACAAGATATAAATCCTTTTCACAATATCATAGGGTATCAACCCTTATCAACACAAGAGGATTACACCTCAGTCAGGGTTCAACCGTGCCCAAAGGTCATTAAGACCATCATAATATTCCCTGCAAGATCATCATTATCTTTGCATGCCTTATAACAAGGCTCAACAACTTCACTTACATATAATACACCAAATCAGCACAATATTGCATTTATGAGCTAGGAAATATTCATAAACAATCATAGTAGGGTTATACTAACATTAAGAACATTCCTTTAATTCATCAACATGCAAGGAATCTAGATATGATTACCCTCATCATATTCATAATGCACATGTTTGGCATAAGAAAGTATCAACCATGTGGCTATGATAACCACCAATTAACACATTAAGGTTATGATCATGTTAAGGAGGTTATTCCACCGTCATTCCATCATATAAGAATGTTAAACATGAATATTCATATTTATCTAATTGAATTAGAGTTAGGTTCAACGTGATAAATTATATCAATGCTACTAATCAACACTTATACCCAAACCCTAACACACGTCATCCCCATTGGACCATGTATGCATAAGGTGAAACATCACCATCACATTTCATACTATTCTCATGTATGAACCCACACATAAATCAAGGTGTAACCATCAAGTTATAGCTTACTAGGGTTTCAACAATAATAACAAAGTCTCCATGATTGTATTAGTCATTCAAGGACTATCCATACCCAATTACCATCATTTAGTTATATTAAAGCTAGGTATAACAAGCTATACCTCATTAGGGTTACATATCAACATAATATGGTTATCATCCCTTCTATTCATATGAGTGAATAGGTAATACTACCTTATTAAGGGTAACCCTCCATTTGTTCCATCATCATTCAACCCATATCACTATACCACAATGTCACCCAGAACCATTGGATGTTTAAAAGGTAAGATCATTGGTTGTTTACATAAGTAAACACCTTGGATACACCATCGATGAAGTCCTTTATTTGTTCTCTAGAAAGAGTCACCATATAACCCTAGAAATCCCTTGATTAACAACACAAAAAGTTCCATTGAGAGTAGGGTAAAACCCACAATCGACTGTTCTGTTAAGACAAGTCATCCATTGTCAACAAGTAAGCTCCTTAAGTTGATCATATAAAGGAAACCATCTAAATCACATTATTAGGACTAACATATTACATTAGCCATCATTCCACCTTATTGGAGGAATAAACATTAGATCTTGACCATTGGGTCACGTTCATATGTTAAAACCATCAATTACAGTATAGGTCTGACCATTGCATCAAGTGACCCAAGAAAGCATTGGTTTAATGCTTAATTGATGCTAAAACTACATTACTTAACTCACCATAGGTTGTAGAGACCTGATACACCATCATTAGTGACCAATAAGTCACCATAGGTTGTTAGATCAACACTATATTCATTAAGCAACATCAAATATTAAGCTAATGTCAACATTGATTGATAACATCAGTAGGGTACTTAATGGTTGATCATTAAACTTCTAATTGATCCGAAACCTAACCTAAGGGGGTAACCATAGGTTGTCACCATCATATTACACCTTTTATCATGACCATCAGTTGTCATGAAGACAACACCATAGGGTTGTTGCAATGATACCATCATCGGGACGTGGTTTATAGAAGAAATCAACTTAAAACCCTAAAATTGACCATTGGCTGATTGGTGCTTAGCACCACAGGTCGTCAAACCAACCCAATCCAAGTCATATTATACCTTAGAAATAACATAAACATGATCACAGGTTCATATATAACTGAAATCAGAACAGGGAACATTATAAAAATCAAAATCCAAGTCAAGCATAGCTTTTTAGTGCATGGATCATCATTTTCAAGCAAGAACGTGATCTAGAAAGCTTATGGTAAGCAATAACGTGGAGCAAGTTATAAAACTTGCCTCTAATGATAATATGAAACCCCACACAGAAGAAATCTCTAGAAGGTAAGGTAGAAAATCCAAGAGTAAGCTATGAATTCGTCCATCTAGCACCTTTCTTCATCAAATGAGCAAACCCTAAGCATAAAGAGCAAGAAAGGTAGGGTTTTAGAGCTTTAGAGCAATTTATACCATAGAACAGCAAGGTTCCAACCTGGAGAAAGCTAGGAGGAAGGATAACAAAGAAATATACGGAGGAAAGAAGGGAATTCTTACACTTTTAGGTCAAGATCACTAGAAGGAAGCTTTTTCAACCCTAAAATGAAGTCAATTTCAACCTTAGAGCCTTTCTCCAAGAAGGTCCCCACTTTCTTCTTCATTGGGCAGAAAAATTCACAGATGAATAGAGGGAGAACGAGGTTGGGAGAAGGAGGGATGTGTTGGAGAGAAAATGGCTCGTTTTGGTGCTTGGGGATAAGTATATGACACTTTAAGATAAAGAAAAAGAAAAAGTTGAAGTTCTAGTGTCTATCCAAGTGTCCATGGCCTTAATTTATTAAGAATATACAAGCGCACACACAAGAAGCTCACCCATAGTGTGTATAGACCTTCTTATCTTTCCTTTGTCGAATTTCCCAGCCAATCAAATAATTCATTAGTGGATAGCTACTAAAGGTAGCTCATCCGTGAAGGGGAAAAACCTAAATTACCCTTGGAGAAAACACCTTCAAACCAAGGTTTAAATAGGCACCACATGGCTCAAAAAGATCAATAATGATGATAGAATATCAAATAACATAATGCAAGTGATAAATTTCAAAGAAAACCTCTCAATTGGTTAAATTGCAGAAAAGTCCAAAATGTGCATAAAATTGCAAAACTTGCTCAAATAGTGTCCAAATTGGACCAAATTTGAAACTTAATCTTGTCTTATGATTTCAAAGCATATAAAAAGGTTATTGTAGGGTTATAATAATTCAATTATGATAATTAATCTCATTAAACTCATTAAGTAACTTTAGGGGCCTTACAACTATAAACCCTAACAGGGATTTCACCCCCAAAATCTAAGGTAAACAAAGATGGGTACTTCCTTTGCACCTCATCCTATTACCTTCACATGGTTATCTTCATATCATGGATATGTCACATCATTCATACATATCTCATCTTGGGTCATCACAAAAACTCCCACATAAGAAGACATTTGAAAATATGGAACATAGAAACTTGCTGTGCCACATGTACAAAGCTAATAGTAATGTTCAACTTTAAATTCTAGCTATCATCCTAAAATTATATCTATTATATCAACATATTTCTCAAAAGTCATACTTTCTAGCTTTTTACCAATCATGGCATGTGTCCCACACCATTCCTTGAAGCATAAAAAAAGGCAATGTATCCATCCCCCCCTTTTTTTAATACACTGACACTAAAACTCTTGTCAGTTCTTTTTCAGCATCAAAAGAAATGCTGACACTGGCAGCTGTCATTCCATACAAGGAAACATCATTCCTAGTCAACCTTGTTAGGGGTGATACAACAACACTATCTTTACCTTACTAGGATTTACACAACCTACTTAGAAGACATATCATGATCCCATAAAGAAATTTAATAAATCCCATCTCACTCTTGTTCAACTTGTCTCATAGCTATTGCTGCTTTGGCAACCCTTAGGTTTTTGAAGAAATATTGATCATATTTTTGACCATATTTGAAATACTTTGAAATGTCATCATTCAAAGCTTGATATAACTTGTATGACATGACTGGAACACTCTGTTATTCCTATTCATAAATTCTATTTGTACTTTGGTTAGTCTGAAGGACATAGCCATAAACTCATCATGGTCATGTGAATTATGTCATCCAATCTAACTCTTATGCATTGATATTTGATCATTGGTTTATCTTAGCATATCTATTAACAACAAACCATCTATCCTTTATAGTGGTCTTTGCCAACTATCACTAAACCATACACAACATTATAGAATCACTTTTTTTTTCCTTCCAAACAACATTTAGAGGGTCATCATTAACTCTCTCTCCCTCTCTCTATGGAAAAGGAATACTTGGAATGTTCATTTAATAAACATCTCCAACCTTCACATATTTCTCATATTATTAATACATCTTAGATAGTAGGATTCATTACCTTGATATCCACCTCATGTGCTATAAGCAACTCACATCCTTATATCATCTACTTTTACCAACATAACAAATATCAAGACATACAAGAGGAGTCTTCCTAATTATTGGAAGGCTCAAAAGAAAACTCATCATGAACTTTATGATCTTGGAACCATATTCCAAGAAACCTTATGCTATAATAAGATATCCACCCTCATGTTTAGAACGAATCCACACATACCAAGTGGCAATGATCCACTCGAAAGTTATACCCTAGAAAGAAAAGACACAAAGGGAAACACGCTTCCCACATCATAGCAACATTGTTCAAGATCACTAGCAAAAAGATAACCAATTGCATTTTCATTATGCAAGTTACAACTTCTTATTTATCATTTTACCTTTTTCATTTCAGGTTCCTTGCCATTAGCATAGGAATCATCATGATTAACATATCTCATTACTCCTTCCTTGATGACTATTTATCACACTTGGTATGTTCTCTTATTTTATTATGTTTTTCAACCACTTATCGACAGGTAAATCATCATTTTCCACATTTCCTTCATTAAATTGGGATCATCCCCCTCAATTTCTTTCACATGCCATGCTGATTTTTCATTAACACTTTCTTACACACATAGGTTGGTATGAGATTAACTCAGGTTCCACCTTATTTCTTTGTCATTGTTCCCTATTATAGGAATTCTCTCTATCTTATGTGGGTTTCATACCTTGATTCACTTTATAAGCATAGACTTATCTGTCTTCTACTTTATTATCTTCTTGAATCACATCTTCAAGAACTCCTCTTTTCCTTATTTGTATTCATATTTAGATTTCATGGTGTTGTATCTTTCTCTTATATTTACCAAACATTAAGTTTTGATAGATAATGATGCAATTCTCATCTTCTTTAAGGTAGGATTGAGATATTCACACCATGATTTCTTATTCGTTATGCTCTTTAGATTGTATCAAAATGACTACTTGATCAGAGTAATAAGTAAGATAACAATGTAAGAGTTCCATACTTACCTTTCTTTAATAATTGAATACCTGGCTAGGGCACCCAAATACTGAGATTAGGTAGTATGCACCATGTTTTTATGTCATATTCCTAACTTAGACATCATCCTAGTCCTAAGTCCTAGTGTCCCTGTAGACTTAGTGAACCTAAAGCTCTGATACCAATCTGTTAGAACCCGTTACACTAAACAAGATTACTCAAAACATAAAACACAATCAATCACTAATTAATCACATACCCAAAAATATGGGTAAATTAAAACTGATTTCAGCGTCAGCACCCGCTCATAAACATTTGCATAAGATCCCAAAATCTTTCTTATATCCATACTATGCCAATAATTAGATACAAATTGATCTATCGCCTTATCCACAAGATATATAAACAGGAGAACAATATTCGTATATGTCACACAAACAAGCATTAACATGCTAACAAAATCCTGATTCATTTGAAACACCATATACAAACTTTTCCTGCCCGGACATGAGAGTATAGGTATGACTCTAGGACACACTAGACATCTAATAAACTTTCTCAAAGATTCATTACTATAGCTCCTCTTTGCTACCACATGTTTGTTTTCATCATTTCTGATTACCTAAAAAAAATGTGGCGAACCACAAGGGTGAGACCCAGTCCCAGCAAGAGATATAACCTCCAAAAACATTTATTTATTACACCATTTTTAAGTAATTAAATAGTTAAGAAAATTAATCAGATATAACAAATAAGCTCAGCAGCACCGATAATTAACAAAATGCACAAGGGAGCAGATCATAACTATCATCATTAGCCAGACTATCATCCTTTATCTTGTTGATAATATAAGCAATTCAGTAGCATTTGCATATCTAGCATCATGAGCAAGTCTAGTAACATAGCATATATAACAACATGAGCATGCCTAATTGGTTGAACATATCAACATTATAAGAAGAGCTAACAACATAAGCACAACTATCTAGATAAGAATGATCAGCAGTATATGCATCTCTAGTTACAAAGGCATGGCTAGCATGCTAAACATAACTAACAACATGATATGGCTAGCATCATGATTATAATAAACAGTAGCATTATAGTTATCAACACCATCATGGATAATGTATGTACGCATCTACAATCTTAAGCATATCCACAACATAAGTATATCTACTATCTCTTAATTACACTAAGCATCATCTTTATGTAAAGATAACAAACAAGGATTATCATCCAATGTGAAACATCATGTATAACCCTAAACAAATATGCTATACAGTTGTATTACATCTTTTATTATGCCTGGAGGAATTTGAGGATACCACTCAAAATCCAACTGACCACTGCTAAGTCAAAATCAGTGCCATACAAGATCTAGGGAGAAGAATCAGACTCCTAAGATATTTTCCACCCCCAGTCAGTATGGGTCCGCCACAGCGACACATAAGGTCAAGCTGCTATAGCCTAGTCCATCCTTGGTACATGTCACAACACTAGTGAAAAGAGGTGGGTACACATACCCTACCATTTGAGGTACAACTGCAGTTGTCCTCCAATATCATCACATATATAATCATTGAGACACGACCGTAGCCATTCTCAAACTAAGGGCTAGGTATGACCGCAATCATCCTCCCTAAACACTTGAATTTAGGATGATAAGCACCCTGCATACTCATCAGTATGTGCTCCGAGTTTCCCTTATGAATACTCATTTCACCATATGGCAAGTTCTGACATTCAGATGGATCTATGGCACAGGGTACTACATGATTAGAGTTGCACTTGATTAGTTATGCCAATTGGGTGAATTATGGCTACATCAACAAGTGGACATACAAACTCTAATTCACTTCTAGCAAGCATATAAATTTCAAAACTTGAAAAGATAAAAAATGTATGAAACATAATTTCTCATCTCATCATCACATGGTACTATTCACTTGCCATTCATGTGACTACACTAGTCATCATACTATCACAAGATATAAATCCTTTTCACAATATCACAGGGTATCAACCCTTATCAACACAAGAGGATTACACCTCAGTTAGGGCTCAACTGTGCCCAAAGGTCATTAAGACCATCATAATATTCCCTGCAAGATCATCATTATCTTTGCATGCCTTATAACAAGGCTCAACAACATTACATATAATACACCGGATCAGTACAATATTGCATTTATGAGCTAGGAGATATTCATAAACAATCATAGTAGGGTTATATCAACATTAAGAACATTCCTTTAATTCATCAACATGTAAGGAATCTAGATATGATTACCCTCATCAGATTCATAATGCACATGTTTAGCATGAGAAAGTATCAACCATGTGGCTATGATAACCACCAATTAACACATTAAGGTTATGATCATGTTAAGGAGGTTATTCCATCATCATTCCATCATATAAGAATGTCAAACACGAATACTCATCTTTATCTAATCGCATTAGAGTTAGGTTCAACATGATAAATTATATCAAAGCTACTAATCAGTACTTATACCCAAACCCTAACTCACGTCATCCCCATTGGATCATGGATGCATAAGGTGAAACATCACCATCACATTCCATACTATTCTCAAGTATGAACCCACAAATAAATCAAGGTGTAACCATCAGGTTATATCCTACTAGGGTTTCAACAATAATAACAAAGTCTCCATTATTGTATTAGTCATTCAAGGACTATTCATACCCAATTACCATCATTTAGTTATATTAAAGCTAGGTATAACAAGCTATACCTCATTAGGGTTACATATCAACACAATATAGTTATCAACCCTTCTATTAATATGAGTGAATAGGTAATACTACCTTATTAAGGGTAACCCTCCATTTGTTCCATCATCATTCAACCCATATCACTATACCACAATGTCACCCAGAACCATTGGATGTTTAAAAGGTAAGATCATTGGTTGTTTACATAAGTAAACACCTTGGATAAACCATCTATGAAGTCCTTTATTTTTTTATCTAGAAAGATTCACCATATAACTATAGACATCCCTTGATTAACAACACAAAAAGTTCCATTAATAGTAGGGTAAAACCCACAATTGACTGTTCAGTTAAAACAAGCCATCCATTGTCAACAAGTAAGCTCCTTAAGTTGATCATATAAAGGAAACCATATAAATCACATTATTAGGACTAACATATTACATTAGCCATCATTCCACCTTATTGGAGGAATAAATTTTAGATCTTGACCATTGGGTCACGTTCATATGTTAAAACCATCAAATACAGTATAGGTCTGACCATTGCATCAAGTGACCCAAGAAAGCATTGGTCTAAGGCTTAATTGATGCTACAACTACAATACTTAACTCACCATAGGTTGTAGAGACCTGATACACCATCATTAGTGACCATTAAGTCACCATAGGTTGTTATATTAACACTATATTCATTAATCAACATCAAATATTAAGCTAATGTCAACATTGATTGATAACATCAGTAGGGTACTTAATGGTTGATCATTAAACTTCTAATTGATCCAAAACCTGACCTAAGGGGGTGACCATAGGTTTTCACCATCATATGACACCTTTGATCATGACCATCAGTTGTCATGAAGACAACACCATAGGGTTTTTGCAATGATACCATCATCGGGTCATGGTTTATATAAGAAATCAACTTAAAACCCTAAAATTGACCATTGGTTGATTGGTGCTTAGCACCATAGGTTGTCAAACCAACCTGATCCAAGTCATATTATACCTTAGGAATAATATAAACATGATCACAGGTTCATATATAACTGAAATCGGAATAGGGAACATTATAAAAATCGAAATCCAAGTCAAGCATAGCTTTTTAGTGCATGGATCATCATTTTCAAGCAAGAACATGATCTAGAAAGCTTATGGTAATCAATAAATGTGGAGTTTGTTATAAAACTTGACTATAATGAGAAGATGAAATCACACACAAAAGAAATCTCAAGCATGTAGGGTAGAAAATCCAAGAGTAAGCTATGAATTCGTCCATCTAGCACCTTTCTTCATCAAATGAGCAAACCCTAAGCATAAAGAGCAAGAAAGGTAGGGTTTTAGAGATTTAGAGCAATTTCTACCATGGAAAAGCAAGGTTCCTACCTGGATAAAGCTAGGAGAAAGTATAATAAAGAAATAGACGGAGGAAAGAAGGGAATTCTTACACTTTTATGTCAAGATCACTAGAAGGAAGCTTTTTCAACCCTAAAATGAAGTCAATTTCAACCTTAGATCCTTTCTCCAAGAAGGTCCCCACTTTCTTCTTTGGGAAAAAAAATTCACAGATGAATAGAGGGATAATGAGGTTGGGAGAAGGAGGGAGGCGGTGGAGAGAAAATGGCTCGTTTTGGTGCTTGGGGATAAGTATATGACACTTTAAGATAAAGAAAAAGAAAAAGTTGAAGTTCTAGTATCTATTCAAGTGTCCATGGCCTTAATTTATTAAGAATATACAAGCACATACACAAGAATCTCACCCATAATGTGTATAGACCTCCTTAGATTTACTTTGTCGAATTTCCCAGCCAATCAAATAATTCATTAGTTGATAGCTACTAAAGGTAGCTCATCCGTGAAGGGGAAAACCCTAAATCACCCTTGGAGAAAACACCTTCAAACCAAGGTTTAAATAGGCACCCCATGATTCAAAAAGCTCAATAATGATGATATAATAACCAAGGAACATAATGCAAGTGATAAATTGCAAAGAAAACCTCTCAATTGGTTAAATTGCTGAAAAGTCCAAAATGTGCATAAAATTGCATAACTTGCTCAAACAGTGTCCAAATTGGACCAAATTTTAAACTTAAGCTAGTATTATGATTTCAAATCATATCACAAGGTTATATTAGGGTTATAATAATTCAAATATGATAATTAAGCTCATTCAAATCATTAAGTAACTTTAGGGGCCTTACAAGAAGGCTTCATCTTCGCATATGGATAGAGCCCAATTGAGTTCTTTGGTATGTCACAAGCGAGACATGATCTCCCTATGTCAAATGAATGTTAAGATGGAATTTTCCTTGATAGAAGGATTGTTAGCATAATTATAGGTGAAGCTCGCGCTGAGATAAAAGATTAGAGAGTCACAACAGGTTGATATCGTGATACAACAGATTAGATCAAAGTTTAACAATGAGAAGCATGATGGCTTCTATGAGTTAGATGATAGGAAGATTTGTTACCATGGCAGGGTTGTGGTTCCTGATGTTGGTGACTTGAGAAAGATGTTTTTGGAAGAGGCTCACTCTTCCATGTACGCTATACACCCAGGTAGCACCAAGATGTATCATAATCTAAAGGATATGTATTGGTGGCTTGGATTGAAGAAGGATGTGGCTGGGTTCTTTGTGAGATGCATTATGTGTCAGCAGGTTAAAGCCGATCATCAAAGGCCTACAGGGACGTTGCAACCATTGCCTATACCATAGTGGAAATGGGATCATGTGACTATGGACTTTGGAGTTGGTCTGCCTAGAACGGCCAAAGGTCATGATTCCATCTGGGTGATTGTTGACATGTTGACCAAGAAAATGCATTTTCTTCCTGTAAAGATGACGTATATAGTTGAGAAGCTTGCACAGACCTATGTTGATTAAATAGTGTGTATGAAAGGTGTTCCAGCAACTGTTGTGTCTGATAGTGGTCCTCAGTTCACAAGTCACTTTTGGGAGCGACTGCACATAGGTTTGGGTACGCAGTTGAGGTTCAACACTGCCTTTCACCCACATACAGATGGTCATCCTGAGAGGATAATTCATACCTTGGAGGATCTGTTGAGAGCTTGTGTTCTTCCATTTTTGGGCAGTTGGGACATACACCTTAGTTTGATAGAGTCCGCCTACAATATTAGTTATCAGTGAAGCATTGACATGGCACCTTATGAAGCATTGTATGGGAGACATTGCAGGTCTCTATTGTGTTGGTATGAGATGGGAGAATACCAGCTTCTTGCTCCTGAGCTTGTACAGCAAACGACAGAAAAGATGAAAGTGATTTAACAACAGTTGAAGGCAGCACAAGACATATAGAAGTCGTATGTTGATAACTGTTGTAGACCCTTAGAGTTCTAAGTTGGAGATAGGGTATACCTAAAGTTCTCTCCCTGGTAAGGTGTTCTAAGGTTTGGGAAGAAAGGTAAGTTAGCTCCCAAATTTATGAGACCTTACACTATGGTGGTACATGTTTGGTAGGTGGCCTACAGGTTAGAGTTGCCACATGAGTTGCACAAGTTGGATCCAGTGTTTCATGTGAGTATATTGAGAAAGTGGCATCCTGATACAGAGTTAGTGTTGCATCTTGTGGAGGTAGAGCTTGATGAGGACATGTCATATGTTAAAGGCCCAGTGTTGATCCTTGACAAGATAGTAAAGAAGCTGAAGAAGAAGGACATAGTTCTTGTGAAGGTTTTTTTGCATCAATCTGGTGTTGAGGAAGCCACTTGGAAGCTCGAGGAAGAGATGAAGAGGAAGTACCCCTCTCTTTTCTCTTAAGATTTTGAGGGAGAAATCCTTGTTAGGGGTTTATGGCTTGTAAGGACCCTGACTTGAGTTTTGGGGCAACACTATTTTCTTTGGCTTAATCATGTTCTTAGAACCTTTCTCTAATCATTTGAGATGTGTTTAGGGCTTGTGGAGAGCTTAAGTCTCCATTTTGAGCTTGTTTGAATGATGTTTGTACATTTGTGATAGTTTTGGTACAAATTGCAATTTACCCAATATAGGGGTTGATGCAAAGTTTTCCACCTCTAGAGTGTTCCTTCTCTCTCCTGGGTTCATGAGAGAGAGTTTGGTTCTTTGGGGTGCTTTGTTTGAACCTTGGTTGAGTGGTGTCACCCTTAGTGGTGATTATAGTTTTCCAGGGTTGGTGTGCTTTGAACTTGTGACCTTTGGTGGCCTATCTCAACCTAGGTCACGACCTAGGGCTTTTTGGAGGGGGTTTCATGGTCGAGACACTTCCCCTTGGTGTGGTGTTCGCAACCAAGGTTGTCTTGGGTCAAGACAAAGGATTGGGGAGGTGTTTTTCGACCTAGGTTGATTGTGGTAGTCTTGGTGTCGTGACCTAGTCGTGTTGTTAAGGTGTGTCGTGACCATGGAGCCCTTGGTTTGTTATCTTCGTAACATAAAGGGTGGAGTTGTTTGGGTGTTTGAGACACTACTAGAGTGTATCACCATGTCTTGCATGTCATGCTTAGGTGTTTGCATGTGGTTGCATATTGGTCCTTTTAGTGGACAAGTGTCTCTTTGGAGCCCTATCTTGTTGACACCTCATCCTTTGTCTTACCTCCCTCCTCCTTTGCTATATTGGCCCTCTTCTCTACATTCAAGTGGTTCTTTTTGGTCATCTTCTTCCTCCCTTCTCTTATGCTCGTCCTTGGATATTGGTGGAGCAAGGAGTGTCCTTGGTACCTTGGAGGTGGTTCATCCCTTGCATCTGGTGGTTATGGTGATCCTTATCCATCTCTAATCTTGGTGAGTGTTTATCTTCTCTCTTTGATGTTTTCTTCCAATATTCTACCCCTTCTTCTTCCTCTTTCTCCATCTTAGACTATGTTTTGACATGGTGGTCGTTCTTGAGAGTAAGCTCCTCATCACAAGGGTAATAGGCCATGTTTTGACAAGGCGGCACCCAAGTGAGAGGGAGTTTCTTCTCACTTTTCCCCTTCTTTTTTTGGTTCGATTTTGAGGTTTTGCTCTCTTTCTTGAGCTACCCTTTTGACCTTAGTTTTTCCCCTTTTCTTGAGGTTCTCTTGAGGCTGAGTGTGGAGCTTTTGGTGGAGCTTCTTCAACCCTAGGATCTTGTGCTTGAAGCTTTGGTGGTGATCTTCTTAAGGCGGGTTATATAACACTAAACCTACTCTATTATTGCACTTCTTTATAATTTTTATTACTTCCTTCTTCCTCTAAATCACCCACTCACCATGGTTGTGGTTGGTGGTAAACTCTAGAGCTTGTTTGGTGGTGATCCCTTGCTTGGTTAAAAAGCAATCTGAAACCCTAATCTTTTGTACCCGTTTTGGTAGATGATGTGTTGTGAAGGTTATCCCCATGCCTTGCTCTTTATCTTGCCCTCATGCATGGTGTTTATACACCTAGAGTTAGGAGGGATGCTAGGTTTGGTTTATCTTGAGCTTAGTTTTCTTTTCCTTGGCTAAGGTTCTACCTTGGTAGTTTCTTGACCCATGACTTAGGGTGTGGTGATCGGTTGTATGTGACCTCTTCTTCTTGGTAACCATGGTTTCACCTTATATTTTAGTTCTATTTGGCAACCTAGGTGGTGCATCTTGGGAGGTCGCGGAGCTCCCCTCATGATGGTTGTGACCTTGATAGATCTTAGGTCAAGACGTTCCTTTGAGGTGGAGTTCAACCTAGTGATGTTAGGCTGAGACCCTTGGTGGGAGGTGGTTGAGTTACCTTTAGTGTTCGACATGTCTTGCTTGAGTTGAGGCTCGCCCTAGAGAGTAGGATTGTAACCATGGTCATCTTGGGTCGTGACATAGGTTGAGGTTGAGACACCTCTGGTCGAGGTGCTTTGGTGGAACCCTAACCCTAGTGCCGCACTCGTGACATGGTCTAGATGTTGGAAGTCGTGACATGTGTTGGATGGTTGAGGCACATGAGGGTCGCGGTCGCGACATGGATCATGGTAGATGATTGTGACCTATGTGGTTATGTGGTCAGCATAGGGTGATGGTAGATGGATGAGAAACATATGTAAACACCTAATGATAACCATATATGTATGATACTTGAGTCATATACAATGTTGTTTAGAATTTTATCTAATCAACTCTAATGATACTTCCTAACACTCATACACACCAAGATGGCAAAGGGTGATGGTTCTATGGTTAATGTCTGAACCCAGTCTTATAAAACCTAATGAGTTAAGAGGTAAACCCTAACCCTGATAACAATGAATGATGATCTTGCTTGTTTCTCCATTTTGGAATGGTTATGAAGTTATGTGGTTATGTCTCATGTTTATAAGTTTCTAACCATGCATGTGTTATGAGCTTGATAATCATAGACTAGTGTACGCTATGATGATGAGACACGATTCAGATCGAATGAGCCTTAAGAGGCATGTTGTGGCACTTGTGATACCAAAATGATGAGATGAGGGATTGACATCCC
Organism: Alisma plantago-aquatica; assembly: GCA_963693085.1. Taxonomy (NCBI): domain Eukaryota; kingdom Viridiplantae; phylum Streptophyta; class Magnoliopsida; order Alismatales; family Alismataceae; genus Alisma; species Alisma plantago-aquatica. The sequence continues at coordinate 469,975,913 of OY856415.1, forward strand.
ATAGAATGAGACTATGGTATTGATGATATGATAAATGGAAATAATACATGCATCATGTGGTATTGTGTGACAAGCTCACACCCTATGGGTGTATATTTGTTAGAAGAGTAATATGCTCTTATCTTTATAGAATTTGTTATGATTTTATACATTATAACTTGATTGATGCTAAAAGATGCCTAATTGACTTAACTAATGAAGTAGAACTTAATCATGTAGTTTTGCCTTATGCCATTGATCCATCCAGTGTCAACACTTGCTAAATAGTGAAACGAGTTTAACTCAGAGCACAAATTTTTGAATATGCAACGGTGAGGACTAATATCCCCTTACATCCAAGATATATGAGACAACCATGCATGAGTTGGTCTCTTAGTGATATGTGATACAGGATTGGCTGTGGGACATACCCTAACAAGAGTGCGGCTATGGATGTAGCTCAATGATGTGTGATACAGGATTGGTTGTGGGTCATACCCTAGTGGGAGTGTGTCTACGGGCCATAGCTCAGTTCCTCTAGTGTCGTGACCTTTACTAAGGCAGACTAGACTTGTACATGTGGACTATATGTCGTTGGTAGCAGTTTGACTGGTGATGTCATTGTAGGTTCACTCGTACTGACTGAGGGGGTGAGGACATGGATTCCGGATCTTCCATAGACCTAGTATGGTACCGAATTTGACTTAGCAGTGGTCGGTTGGATTTGAGTGGTACGACTCAAATCCTCAGGGCATAGTAAAATAGGTAATCAGTCGTGTAGCGTACTTGCATAGGATCAAATACGGAAATAGTGGATGAGGCCTTGCTTGTTTTTATACAATATAGTTGGTAGTGAATATACATGTTCTCCATAATCCTTTTATGATGATAAGATATTGCATAATCTAATTGTAATTGCTTATCTTGTTAGAGATGATTACTTACCTATCATAATTATATCCTTATTGTTGTACCTTAATCATCTTATCTGTGCCAATAATAGTGTTGGTGGAGAGTTATATCTCCGACTGAGATTTGGAATCTCACCTCGTGGGTTTCCCACATCTTTTTAGGTGGTTGTTCATGAGGAAGTAGAGATTGTGCAATAGAGGTTGAGCAGCAACAAGAAGGATAGTAGCTGATAAGGTTGGAAGTGTTGTTGGATGCCCTTTTGTTGTTAGAGTCCTAGAGTTTTCCATGTACAGTAAGGTCTTTGGGATGTTTTTTTGGGGGTGTGTTTTGTAGACTTGTTGTTGATACATGGTTTAATTTGTTAGTTCTTTTCATGTACATTTTCTATGGATATGTATATATGTTTGGTACATGTTTCCTTGTAACAGGCTGATGGCATACATGGTATGTACCCTGTGACATTAGAGGACTCATCTGTAAATGTTTTGTTGTTTGAAGTTTCACTACTACAGAACCTACCTTTAGTGTCGGTTATTTAAAGCCTTTAGTGTCGGTTTCTAAGCGACACCTATGTGGGCGACACTAAAAGTCCACCCATTAGGCGTCGGTTCCAAAACCAACGCCCAAACACTTCGCGTGCCACCAAAAATGCGTCATCATGGGACTATAGGCGTCGGTTATTAGGTAAGAAACCGACGCCCAAACCCTTCGCGCCACAGAAAGGGCGCCATCTTGGGCACTATCAGTGTCGGTTATTTACAAATAACCGACGCCATATATCTTCGCGCCACACGAAATAGACGCCGGTTATTTGTAAAAAACCGACACTATATCATTATGTGTCGGTTATTTACAAATAACCGACGCCTATTGGTTTTTTTTTTTGACATCAGTCTGCAGACCTGCTGTGGCTGGTCGCAGGATGAGAAACCTGTTCAGTTCAGTTATGAACTGCAGGTTTTACGACATCCATTGATATCAGCCGACAACAGGCCGCAAACCTGCAAAATTAACAATAAAAAAGTAGCACATGCATTTAGCAATGCAACCTGCAGTTCCATTTTATTTTCACACATTTATAAACATTCACAAATGCTAGCAATTTGTAGTTCCATTCATTCACATTCACACATGTAGAAACATTCATATAGCAACCAACACTTTCATTCATTTTCACTCAGACACATGTAGAAACATCCATACATGTAGAAACATTCACACATATATTATAATTTAGAAATTCATTTACAAAGTATCATTGTTTAGTCATTATTCGCTATCAGGATCCCAATTATATTTTAAAGCCCCCACTAATTGTATGGCTGTTGCCCATTCTTCTCTTACTTCATTTAATTCTCCCATTGTATAGGGAGCATTAACATTTGGTAAGTCCTTTCCTGTAATGGGGTCAGCTTTAAACACCTGTAAAGAGAATGATGTATATATATAATTAATGAGCTATAAATAAGATTGATATATTTCGATCATATTATCTAATGAGACTATATAATACCTGAGCAATACATTCGATATCCAGTACGGCATGTTTGATAATCATGTGCATATATCGCAGGACATAGTATCCACATGCCCATCCGTTGTCTTGTGTAGCACACTATAAATTCAAACATACAAAATATTAAAAAATACAACTAATTAAGCATTGTTCACATAAATAATATATACATATATTGCAGTCGGGAACTTACTTGCATGTTCTTCCAAATTATTGGCTGATTCTTTTTCGTGGGGACCTTTCCTCCAGCCTTTTTGTACTCCTCAAAACCCCTACATGTTAATGTAACACAGAACATTGCAATTAAATAGTAATGTAATAACATATGCTAACAGATATGAAAAATGAAATATTTCTCACCGAAATATTGCCATTTTCATTATGTGTCCAAATCTTGTATTCAATTTACCCCCCTTAGGATCTAGATAATACACAGTGAACGTATCGGGGGCAATAACCAATAACTCCCAATGCCTACCCCTAGAGGAAAAAAAGTTAAAAATTAATAACTCAAAATCCACAATAAAATGTAATTTTCTTAAGTCCAAATTATAATAAGAAAAGTAAACTTACTCTACATTGAATGGATCCATTATCACTGTCTTCTTTTTTACAGCAAAATTTGAAAAAGACTCACAGCAGTATTGTTGAACTGATGTAGGGTCTTTAGCTACTAGACTAATCAAGGATGGAATCAAAAACCCTACATGTTCGAATCCAAAATCTGCACATATGTTGTCTAAGTAGCTGCAAAATATGTATTAATTACGCATGCATTAATAAATAAGAAACCAGATCACCAGATCATACACAAGGTATATGGATGTATAAAGAATATCTCACCTTATCCATAGCTCTATCACAGATGTATTTAGCCAATCATATCGAAACAACTCCAATATATCTTGTATAAATAGTTTTGTTTCGTATGACTGACCTGTAGAATCTGAATCAGAAGAAACAGTTATAGGGGAGTTTATATCATGTTCCCCTAACCATACTGCCATACCCCTACAGTTAGGACCTAACGGGATAGGTAGGTCCTGTGGAACCCAACTAGGTAATGCAGGAGGTGGAAGTGGAGGCCTAGATGCTGTGGGTGTCTTCTTTTTAACCTGTATATATATATATATATATATATATATATATATATATATATATATATATATATATATATATATATATATAAATTTCAGATCAACTGCCAGCATATTCACACACTAACAATTGAACGTAATGTAAATTTACCATACCTTATCAGTAAATAAGACATCCGTTTTTAGCCACAATATCACTCCGCCTAGTGCCTCACCAAGAATTTCACAATCTGGGTGGGCATATGGCAGTGGAAGTTCCAGAAATTGGGGGAATATATGTATCGGGCTCACCCGAATCCAACCAGATGGTACTGGAGACCCGTGACACGTTTCCTTTGGTAGGGATGGGTAAGCCGACGCCTCTTCCACGACATATTCTTTACTTTTTAGACGGCATGGCTTCAACCCCTACAAATTTTTGTGTAAAGAATGTTATATACATATATACATATCATCTTTTTTTGAAACGACTACAATTTCATATATACGTATCATCTTGAATTAAAAAACTAGTTACTATGTCATAAAAATACTTACAGTGGATGTGCTAGGTGGTGGTTCTACAGGATTACTCCCAACCTCTGCAGTAGGAGTAGGAGTAGAGTCTGCAGTAGGTATTGTCTGGTAAGTGGCAGTCTGAGATGCCTGCCACTTTTTCATTGCTTCTTCGAGTTTCCTGTCAAATAGCTTATCCACCTATACATGGATAAAAGAAACGTCAAATTATAATTTTTGAATTCTCTTTTACAGTAACATTATAAAGAAAGAATATGTTACCTCTTCTTGTGAAAGTCCCGCTTTTGGGACATGTTTGCGCTGGGATGACCCAAAAAAAGATTTGATGCCCACACCAGCGCCTGCAGCCCTAACACGTCCAGGATGCTCTAGGTTACCCAGAGCAACTGTCAATTCATCCTTTGTTCCCTCAGGGATGAACTTTCCTTGTTTCCTCAGCTCGTGCAGCTCCCGCTAATCGCCAAAACAAAAATTTGTACTTAAGTAAACAACACAAATAATCAATATTCGAATGATTGCTGTAAGAGTTGTATTTTACCATTTTTGCAGCCGCCTCAGCAGTTGCGACCTTAGTTATTTCTCCCTTCTTATTTTGCCTCCCAGCTATCCAGATATCATGGCGAGGCAGAGGTGTGCTACCTATGGTAGAGGACTCCTGAGTAGCAGCAGACTGAGTAGCAGTAGCCTCAGCCTGTAGTCTTTGGCGAACGCCTACATACCCCTTTGGACCCATTCTGTGGTCATGCACATTCAGTGCACGCCTTGATCTTTGTGCCTCATTGAGGGCCTAGTTAGTATGCAAATTAATGATTTGGTTAGTAACACTAAATGTTAATCTTGAATAAGTGAATACAACATAGATTAATTAATGAGATTGAGACTGATGCCTAATACCTTGAATTCATCAGTTTGTCTTGAAGCGACAAACGCGTCCCATTCTTCTTTGTCCAGGAAGTTCCACTGTTCAGTGGCTGTCTTCTTCCTCTTGTCGGCTTCTTTTATGTATTCTCTGGTGAGATTTGTCCTATAGTTCCTTAGGACTCTCCCACAACGTTGCATCATGCATTTACGATGCAACTTTTCATCCAATTCCAATATACTCTGCAAAATAGAATTGCTATTAACTAGTATCCAAAAATTTAGTAATCTACAAAATAGAAGTGCAAATTAATAATAACTCACACATAAATCCCTCCATATTAAAATTTTCTTCTCTTTAGAAACTTTATGCCAAGAATCTAAGAGACAACCGCAATGGCTACGAGTAACAAACCCAAGATATGAAATAAATGAATTGTGATTCACACCACATGCATTTCCTGCATTATCGAAATCCACAACAAGTTTGGGTCCATTGCCCTTTTGCGCAATTAACTTCTTCATCATAGTAATGCCCCTTCTCTTGTCAACTTGTTGGTGTTGTTGATCAAGTGCCTCAAGTGCTTCAGATGGTACCTGTGCATCATCAACCTAAAATTTGACAAAATAATTCACATTTACAAGATATAACTATAAATGGACATATAGATATAAATGTATGATATATTTTTAAAACTTACATTGTGAGGTGGCACATTGATGTCCTCACCCTCACGGTAGTCATCAGCACGGTCATCAGGAGAATGGTCAGCCATCTGCAAATTCACATTCAAATTGTAAATATTGTAAAGTTCGCATTGTAAAGTAGTAATTCAAAGTGTAAAGCTCACATTGTAAAGTTCACATTATTACAACAAAGTATATATCACAAAAAAATTGTAAATCTCTATGATCAAAGAGAAAACAAGTATATATTACAACAAGATTACGGTATAGGGTTAACAAATACATGTGATGTCATTCTTATATATAATAAATGTACATGTACCACCTATCCCATCCTTGAACACCTAATCTCACTAGTAAGTGTATAATGTGTATTGGGTTTTCAAGAAAATTTCGGCAGCATTTCCCCGCTGTTCTCCAAGTACATATGTACTTAGAGAACAAACGGGGAAATGCTGTCGAAATTTTCTTGAAAACCCAATACACATTATACACTTACATCCTAAGCGAGATTAGGTGTTCAAGAACAGTCCCAAACCGGGGACTATCCAAGATTTACTCCTAATGAGTAAATCTTGGACGGGTTTCTAGGCCAACAAATACATGTGTTGTCATTCTTATATATAATAAATGTGTACCACCTATCCCATTCTTGACCACCTAATCTCACTAGTAAGTGTATAATGTGTATTGGGTTTTCGAGAAAATTTCGGTAGCATTTCCCTGCTGTTCTCTAAGAACATATGTACTTAGAGAACAAACGGGGAAATGCTACCGAAATTTTCTCAAAAACCCAATACACATTATACACTTACATCCTAAGTGAGATTAGGTGTTCAAGAACAGTCCCAAATCGGGGACTATCCAAGATTTACTCCTAATGAGTAAATCTTAGACGGGTTTCTAGGCCAACAAATACGTGTGCTATCATTCTTATACCTACAATCCTAGTTTCATCATTCATATCCTAGTTCTTCAAGTTAGGTGATTAACATTGTCAATATACTCAAAAAGGAAACAAGTTACCAATTTCATAGTTAGGATGGTAGAGATACCCTAAGATCTAGAGATACCCTAAGATCTAGGCAATTTAGGGAAAAGTTCATCATTTACATTCCAAGCATGTCACATGTGTGCATTACAGTTCATCATTAAGCAAGAAGGGTGATTAGGATTCTCAATATACTCAACAATGAAACAAGTTAAACATGTGTGCATTACAATTCATCATTTACATTCCAAGCATGTCACATGTGTGCATTATAGTTCATCATCAAGATATCTATAACTTACTTAAACATTCAATTATGAAGTAAATATACACTTAATTCAGAATAGCATGACGCACAAAGTTGCAGTCAACATCATTATGCTTTGTTCTATCATGGACTATCATATTGGTATAGCACATATGTATCAGTACATAATTAAATAAACACAATCAGTAAATAACTTTAAAAAAATCCACTAGCTTGGTGAAATCAGTACATAAATAAACACAATCAGAATATTTTTCATGGCTTTTGGGGTGACTTGGTGAAATCAGTGCATGTTTTGGGCATCCAGTAGATGAATCCAAACCCCAGCAGCAGCCTAAACGTGCCCTGGCGCCGCCCAAGCATCCGCCCAGAGGCCTAGCTAGGCAGGGCACCTGGGCTTGGGACCCTAGGCGTGCCCTGGCACCTGCTTAGGAGCCGCCTGGGTGAGTTCTAGGTCGGCGGCGGCAGAGAAAAGCAAGGCAGAGGAGAAAAGGGGGTGAAGCTTTTGTGGGTTACCTTGCAGGAAGCTGGCGGAGGAGAAAAGTTGCTTCTACCGGCGAGGGCGGCGGTGACAAGGAGAGCATCGTAGCTGCTTCTACCGGCGGCGGCGAGGGCGTCGAGGAGACCAGCAACCGACGGCGCAGCAACCGGCGGCGACGGCGCAGCAACCGGCGGCGACGGCGACGACGGTGACGGCAGCAACGACGACGGCAGCGAGCGACGTGCGACGGCGGGAGCAATCGGGGGAAATCGCCAGACCCTAGCGCACGGCAATGAAACAGAGACAATGGGGAAAAGTTCTGTTCGCGGGGCTATTAAGTTGACAATATGTGTCGGTTATTTAACAAAACCGACAACTAAACCAACAGTGTCGGCTCTTTGACAAAAACTGACAACTATACTACTTAATATTCGTCGGTTTATAAATAAAAGACAACCGACAACTATTCCTGTCTCGTGCATACCCTTTAGTTGTCGGTTATTTATTAAAAAACCGACGACATATGTCCAATTTTGAAGGTAATTTTTTCGCTGAAATTTTGGTTTTGGCGGTTGATTTTAAGTGTCGGTTGTTTATTAAATAACCGACACTTATTGAAAGCGGTACCCGTGTCTGGTCAACCTTCACATATTGGATGTCGGTTTATGTTAAAAACCGACATAGTAGGTTTTATGTGTCGGTTTTTGTATACAACCGACACCTTGAAAACCGACTTTATAAGCCATTTCTGTAGTAGTGTTTAATGAAAATGGTTTTAATTTCTAGTGTTTTCTAGTAATTTGTTTGTTTAAGTTTTGTTTTCTTGGTTAGTTTTGAGTTATCTTGTGGTTTTTGGCATGGGGCATCACACTGTTGATTTCCTAAAAAGATGTAGAGGCCCACAGAGTGAGACCCATGTCCCAACAAGATTTAACCTCCAGCAATGCTTATTGATTACAACAGAATAAGAAATTAAACTGTTTAATCCAAATGAGTATGTCAAACAAATAGACATAGCAAAGGATAACTCAACAAGACACATAACGGAGCAGATAACAACTATCAATATTATCCTGACTATCATCATATCCTTGTTAACAGTATAATGATTCTAGTAGCATGAACATCTCAAATATCATGAATAAGTCAAGAAACATAAGCATCTCTAATATTATGAATAAGTCCATAAACATAAGCGTCTCTAATATCATCAATAAGTCTAACATCATAAGTACAAAATATCTACATAAGCATGAGTAGCAATTTAAGCACCTATAGTTATAGAGGCATAACTAATATTTAAAACATTTAATACAGAGGCATGGCTAGCAGTTCAACATCTCTAACTAATAGAGGCATAACTAGCAAAGTAAGCATAGTTAACAACATTTGATAACTAATATCATGATCATGGCCAACAATGATAGTATATATGTTCAACATAAGCATAGCTGACATCATAGACTAGTCTAGTACCATAAACATGTTTATAGTATGTACATATCTACATTATGAGCATATCTGAAACATAAGTAAATCTACTATCTATGATAAAACTATTGATCATCTCTATGTAAGAGAGAAAATAAGGGTTATGATCAAATGTGAAACGTTGTGTATAACCCTAAACAAATATGCTACATGATTGTATTACATCTTTTACTAAGCTCTGAAGAATTTTAGGATACCACTCAAAATACAACTTGCCACTACTAAGTTGAAATCAATGTCATACAAGATCTAGGAAGAGCGAGACTCCTAAGATCTTCTCTGCCCCCAGTCAGTACAGGTCCTCCACAACAAAACATAAGGTCAAGCTGCTAACAACCTAGTCTGTCTTTGGTATAAGTCACGACACTAGTGAAAGGAGGTGGGTACACATACCCTACCATCTGGGGTACAACCGCAATTGTCCTCCAATCTCATCACATATATAATCATCGAGACATGACAATAACATTCTCAAACTGAGGGCTAGGTATGACCACAGTCATCCTCCCTAAACACTTGGATTCAGGATGACAAGCACCCAGAATACTCAATAGTATGCACTCTGAGTTTCCCTTAGGAATACTTGTTTCACCATCTAGCAAGTTCTAATACTCATATGGATGTATGGCATAGGACACTACATGATTAGAGTTTCACTTGATTAGTTATTGCCAATTGGGTGAATTTAGGGTGCATCAAACAAGTGGACATACAAACCCTAATTCATTTCAAGCAAACATTGTTATATAACAACTTCAAAAGATATAAAGAATGTGAGACATAATTTCCCATATCAACATCACAAGGTACTATTCACATGCCAATCAGGAGACTATACTTGTCATCACATCATCATCACATGTAACTATTCATTACCTTTCATGAGACTACACTTGTCACCAAACTACATAAGATATAAATCCTTATCAAAACATCACATGGTATCAACCTTTGTCATCATAAGAGAATTACACTCATTCAGGGATCAACCATGCCCAAGGGTCACTAAGACCATCACATCATTCTCTACAAGTTCATCATTATCTTTCCATGCCTTATAACAAGGCTTAACAAAAATCACCACACAAGTGACGCACAGGCTTAGCATGATATTGTATTAAATAAATAAGATGTTTACAAGATAACATTGTAGGGTTATTTTAACATTAAGAGCATTCCTTTATTATATTAACATATAAGAAAACTATATGCAGGCCATCAACACACTGTAAGTGTACAAGTTTATCATAAGAAAGTAGAAGTCATAAAGTTATGATGATCACTAGTTAGCATATTAGAGTTGTAATAAATTCATTAGGAAGGATATTCCATCATTATACTAACCATACAAGGAAGGGTAGCATAACTATATACCATCATCTATTATCATTAGGGTTAGGTTCAACAAGATAGATTACTTTGATGTTACAAATCAGCACTTATACCCAAACCCTACTTATGGCATCCCCATTGGATAGTGGATACATAAGGTGAAGAATCACCACCACATCCCATCCATCCTCGAATATGGATTCACAGATAACTCAAGGTGTAACCATTAGGTTATAGAATACTAGGGTTCAACTACAATAAGAGAGTACTCCATTATCTATTAATCATTCAAGGAATATTGATCATGAATAATCACCATCACCCAATTGTATATGAATTAGGGTGTAACATGCTATGTCCCATTAAGGTTACATATCATAAAATATGGTCACCATCCATTCTATTCATATGAGGGAAAAGGTAAGAATACCTTATTAAGAGAAAACCTCCATCAGTTCCGACATCATTCAACCCATATCACCACGCTACAACATCATCCCCCATTGGGTGTTGAAAAGGTAAGACCATTGGTTATTTACATAAGTAAACACCCAGAACAAACCACCTATAAAGTCATTGAGTTGTGACCTATAAAGAGTCATCATCTAACCCTAAACATATATTATTTCATAACATAAAAGGTACCATTGGTTGTAGGGTTTAAACCCACCATCGGTTGCATATTTAAAGTAGTTCATCAATGCCAACAATCAAGCTTCTTGGGTTGATCAAAAGAAGAAAATCATGGAATTCACATCATCATTACCAACACCTTTACATTAAAGACTTCATTCTATACATGTGAATGTTGAAGCACCTAATCTCCAACAATTGGATCTGGTTCATCATTCAAAACCATCAATTAGGGTGTAGTTTTAACCTTTGGTTCATATAATCTAAGAAATCATTGATTTGGGGTTTGATAGACTCAACTCAAGATAACTAGTTTCACCATCGGTTGACACCATTGGTAGTCACCACCAGTTAATAGGGTTAGCATTAATATCATTTTCACCGTCGGGTGTTGAGCTAATGTCACCATTAGTGGATTGCACCATTAGGGTACCATACCATTGATCATTAGCTTCCAATCAAGCCTAAACCTGACCTAAGTTGTGACCATTGCTTGACACCACCAGTTTTCACCCTTGGTTACTACCATTAGTTGTTATTAAGTCAACACCACTGGTTGTTGCAATAGCAACACCATCGGGTCATGTGTTAGAGTAGAAATCGGCATAAAAACCCTAATATAGACCATCGTTTGATAAGTTTTTAGCACCATCAGTTGTCATACCAACCTGATTCAAGTCATCTTCTATCTTAGTAAGAATGTACACATGATTATAGGTTCATCTAGAACTGAAAACATAGTAGGTAACACCATAAAAATCTAAACTCTAGACATGCATAACTTCTTAGTGCTTATATCATCATTTTAAAGAAAGAACACATGAGCTAGCAAGCTTATAGTAAGAAACACATGTGGATCAAGTTACAAAAATTGCCTCTAGTAAGAAGACTGAATCCCAAACAGTAGGAAAAACTCAAACATGAAGGTAGAAACCCCAAGATGAAGCTCTGAACTCGGCCATCTAGCACCCTTCTCCACAAAAGAAGCAAAACCTAAGCGTAAGGAGCATGAAAAGTAGGGTTTTTGAGCTTTAGAGAAAGTTTAACCATTAAAGGCCATGTTTCTGACCTAGAGGAAGATAGGAGGAAGATGAATATAAGGAAAAAATGAGAAATGAGAAGGAGAAACTTACTCATTTAGGTCAAAAACACCTTAAGGTAGCTTCACAAACCCTAGAAATGGGTAGATCTAAGCTTTACTTGCTCCAACAAGAGGGTCGGTCACCTTATTCAAACTTGGGCGCCTCTTTCCATAGACAATCATTGAAGATGAAGCTCTAGGTAGGGGAGAAGAGATAAGAAACTAAAGTTCTCATTTTGAGGTTAAGGAAGGAGTATATAAACCCTTATGGATAAGGAAGAGAAGAAGCATGAGGTGTCCAAGCAACTCTCCATGTGTCCATGGCCTAGAGCTTCCATGAACAAGAAAGAAGCAGGACCATTGGCTGTTGGAAACTTTTAGGCCATCATTTTATGACCTCCCAGGTCCACCAACGGCTGTTGCCCCTCCCCAACCATCATTTCTTGAGGTACTATCTCAAAAGGTCATGAACCATGGTTCAACCATCCATTTTAAGTGAGCCACCAGTCCAATGGGTTCAAAGAACAAAACCATCAACCCCCTAAGAATTTAGGGGTCACCACTGGTTTTTACCACCATTTGGTGACCACTAGTTGTTCACCTAACAGAAGGACCATCGTTTGTTGGCCTTGAAGGTGGCTCATCCATGGGTGGTAAACCCTAGTTCAACCCTAGACGGGCAATTCCACCAAACCAAGGTACAATTGAGCGCCCCATGGATCAACAAGCTAAATAATGATGAGAGAACAAATAAAGAACATAAAATCTGAAAAATTGCAAATAAATCTCTCAATTTGGTAAATTGCAGGAAAATACAAAATGTACATAAAATTGCATAACTTGCACAAACAATGTCCAAATTAGACCAAACTTGAAACTTAAGCTTGTCATAAGATATAAAAACACCTCAAAATGTTTAATTAAGGTTTCAAGATCTTATTATTATGATTAAGCATGTTCAAACTTTTAAGCAAGGTTAGGGGTCTCTCATTTACACTCGCCGTCAAAAGAAAAATACTTCTATTCTCAATTCAGACAAAGATAAACCTACATGGAGGACCAATCGATATGATATTCTGCAAGACAAAGACTATTTAGGTTTGAATGATAATGTAGCAAGAACATCATAGATGCTTCACACTGCTCCATTAGGGAAAATGGTCGGGACACTCAAGTGGGAAAGTAGTTAAAGGATGTTGATAATCTATTATGAAGGAGGTACATGAACAACAACAAGGTGGGTTAGTGACAAAGAATGAAATGGCTAACTTTAATAAGTCTTATAAGGTCAAGATAGATAATTTGTCATAAATGATTACTGAGGGACAAGATATAGTAGTAGATCCTGATCTTGATGAGGTCATTGTCCACTCACTACAAAACGAAGAGGCTACACAAAATAATAAGGAAATGGATGAAACTAATCTTCCCAATGAACTGGATAACACAAAGTAATCTAAAACTCTCTCGGGTAAGATAGGTCATCATGTAAGAAGCAGTATTGGCTGAACGAATTGCATGTCATATCAAACAAGGAGCCATACAACGAAGCTAGTAGACTTCTATGTGAATTAAGATAGAAGTTTATAGAAGTTCTACTCAAATTACTAGTAAGCACATATCTCACGTCAGTTCATGGCATGAACTGTACAAAAGATTAATCAGCATATTATGGACATGAGCGAGACATATCATCATCACTACTCAAGGCTATAAAGATTTCCTATTTCTTATATAAGACTTAAATGTATGCTAGATGGCTTGCTCTAATGTGGTAAAAAAAATGTTCCATTGTTGTAATTGTTGTTTCCTACTCATTTGAGTAGTATCGGTAACAACCTTCCAAAAATAATATAGAAAAAAATAATTAGAAGTATCAAATTTTTATTTGGGAAGTAAAATTCATTGGTAAAAAAAATCTCTGAAAGAGACGTATATAATAAAAGAAGAAAAATCTTGAAAATGACTTCTTTCACATGTGTCAAAATAATTATATAAGAACTAACTTTTTAGATCCCCCTGTCATTTACAATGGTTTTTTCATAGAGGCAAACTTGGACCAAATTTCTATAAGTTCCTCATAAAAATCTTCCTTCCCCTAACATTATTCTAAGCAAACAACATTAAATATTTTCCTTCTTTTTTCCGTCAAACAATTCACCATGTACTAAACACAATTTTGTGAACAAAAAATGAGTTCCAATAATGCATGACTCCAGTTGTTGGATTGTGGTTTGGATGTTGCATCTGTTCATGAATAAAAGAGGAGTTCTAAACTTCTCATAGAACTAGTAGAATGCACATGTCAAGCATGCGGATTTCAGTCAAAGGAACTCATGAACTAAAATGTCAAATTATATATATATATATATATATGTGTGTGTGTGTAATCATTATTTTTTTACACACCTAATTGATATTTCCATGGACTTAAGTTTGCATCTAGATGACAAATTATAAATTAGTCTGATAAGTGATTACTAATTACTAAATATGTTCATGTAATATAATCTACTAAAGTTATTTTTTGTATTGGTCGAGTTTGGTTTATAACATGTACTATACTAACATATACATTAATCTTACACTTAACTCCATTTTGAGACATAACTAACACAAAAACATATGTGCACACTACATACATAAATGATTATTAGCCAAACTGGTGATAACTAGTATATTATCGAGTTACAAACACATAAAAAATCCTATAACAAATTATGTATGTATCATTATCAAAATTATATATGATCCCCTTATTGTGAAAGTGTCTCTTGATCACTTATATATTACTAGTTATCATATTAGTTCATATGCAACACAATAAAAGAACATATCGACTAAATGTTTATTGTCTCCCTCCATATTGTCCGGGTGATTAATAAAATTATCTCTGCTCGATAAATTATATAATAAAAACTCACAAAATTTGTTAAAAGAGAAAAATGTGATTATTTATTAGCTAATTCCATCCTACTTGAAGCGTGAGATTACAAAAATTACCCAACTGAATCCAAATAGATGTTGTACCACTTTTATTTTATTTTTTTAATTCCAAATCAAATTGTTTGAATAACAAAATTCTTAAATCTGACTATTTATCCCCACATGTATCGTCTCAAGATTTTTTCATTTAAACACCCAAAAACTTACTCACGTGAATTATGTATCACTTTATCTTAGAAACATGTGAATCTCACAGCAGACAACTCAGTTAGGCTAAGAATATAGGTATTGTTTGGTAACGTCTTCCGTTCCAATAAAGCAATGGTAGAAGATCAAAAGTTCATCGCCACCAGCCTAAAATTACGCTCATGAAACAGGCGATTGGCAATCATTATCTTTTTCAGTTGTTTTTACTGCATTTTGTTTCTATCGGGTCGATCAATGATCCCTAATTTCTCACCGCATGAATTTCTTCCGGTGATATATCCTCGATGCATGGTCGACGTTCAGTGTGAATGTGTTACCAAACGAAGCCATCTATACTATATATGAAAGCCCGTAGAGGGGGCGGGGTGTAATTTTATCGATTATTTTTTGAAATTATGTATTAGTCCTTGTGTGTGGACACCACACTTTTATCTTTAATTTTTTAAATTATATATTATATTAAGAGACACATCTATACTATATAGGAAAGCCTGTAAGGGGGTGGATGTAATTTTCTCAATTATTTTTTAAAATTATGTATTGGTCCCTGTGTGTGCTCACCACACTTTTGTCTTTAATTTTTTAAATTATATATTATATTAAGAGACACATATACTATCTATACTATATATGAAAGCCCGTGGAGGGGGCAGGATGCAATTTTATCGATTATTTTTTGAAATTACGTATTAATCCTTGCGTGTGGACACCACACTTTTATCTTTAATTTTTTAAATTATATATTATATTAAGAGACACATCTATACTATATAGGAAAGCCTGTAAGGGGGTGGATGTAATTTTCTCAATTATTTTTTGAAATTATGTATTGGTCCTTGTGTGTGCACACCACACTTTTGTCTTTAATTTTTAAAATTATATATTATATTAAGAGACACATATATGCTATATAGAAAAGCCCATAGAGGGGGATGGATACAATTTTTTCCATTATTTTTTGAAATAACGTGCTGGTCCCTGTGTTTGTACACTACACTTTTGTCTTTATTTTTTAAATTAAATATTATATTGAGAGACACATCTATACTATATAGAAAAGCCCATGGAGGGGCTGGATGCAATTTTCTCCATTATTTTTTGAAATTACATATTGGTCCCTATGTGTGTACACCACACTTTTGTCATTAATTTTTTAAATTATATATATATATATATATATTATATTAAGACACATATCTATACTACATAGGAAAGCCTGTGGAAAGGGCAGGATGTAATTTTCTTAATTATTTTTTAAAATTATGTATTGGTCCTTGTGTGTGTACACCACACTTTTGTCTTTAATTTTTTAAATTTATATTATATTAAGAGACACGTTTATACTACATATGAAAGCCCATGGAGAGGGCTGAATGCAATTTTTTCTACTATTTTTTGAAATTACATATTGGTCCATATGTGTATGAGAAGTCATATATATATATATATATATATATATATATATATATATATATATATATATATATATATATATATATATATATATATATATATTACGATTATATAAGCATAGTGGGGGAGTAATGTGGTACATGCATTTACATGACATGTAATATAATAGCTCAAACAATCTAAAAATTTAACAGAAGATACTTCTTTGAATCCCGTGCATCGCACGGGTTACTTGGCTAGTAATCAATCAAAAGTTAGTAGATGAATCACACATGCAAACAAAAATGTGCACTACCCAAAGGTCCCAAACCAACAATTGTGTAGTGGCACGTTTCATAACACCTATAACGTGGCGCTTTTCTGAATATGGGGCGTTTAGCCTCCATCGAGATTATAAATCACACCATGCGTTGGCTGAATTTAGAACATACGCTTTTCGGCAGGTGAGTAAGCAAGCCAGCTGTCTAGTCACGTGATTTGTCAGCTAGAGCTGCAGTGATCCCGAAATCAAGCAACTTTCCTGTCTACAAATACCAGAAGTCACAAAAGCATGACCCGAACAGCCCCTAACTCTACTAAAATGACAGCTCCAATATACGAAATTGCCTTTGTGTTCATTGGTTGTATAAAAGAAAGGTTAGGACAGGGAATAGCCGAGCAGCCAGTGAATAACCAAGCAAGCCCGCAGCTAGTCCGACAGACTGCTGACTTGTTTTTATTTATTTATTTGGTAAGTCAGAAAGTATTCTTATTTACCTTGTCTTCCTCGTATAAGCTCAATCAAACTTACATTACAACCATAATTAGAGTCTGCAGAATAAAATATGGTAGTACTACTGTTGTATTTTATGTTCAAAAATTCTAATTTTCCAGCCCATCAGTTATCTCCTAGAAGTCAGGACCTTTCAAGGGCGTGGCAAATTACGACTGATTGGCTAACCTTGTGTATTTCTCAAAATAAAATAATAACGCACACGCACACGTTCATTTGTTCGCTCCGCCCCGCCCGGTTCGGTTCGTAGATTTATCCTTTTTACGAAACAATTTATTTTATTTGTGAAACGAGGTTTTTGTTTTCTATGTTGCGTCGTTTGGAGTCCAATCGACAACGTTTAAGACACACCAATTAAACCACTTTTACTATCCATTAAGCCGGCCATTAAACGCGATGTTAATGACGTATATTGGAGAGAACAACGGGTGCGAACAGTTACCATAGGCGGCTGAGACGCGCTCCATATAAGGAGTCTTCCGCTCTCATTTGAAAAACACATTAGACACAGTGCATACCAGCAATACAGTGAGACTTGAGAAAAACCACAACCATACTGAGAGTTCTTCTTCCTCCCTTTTCTCCACCTACAATAAGCGTGTTCGTCCCGAACACCGTCCTGTTTTGCTATTGTCTAACGCCGACGAGACTTCGCGACGTCGTCTTTGTTGTTTGCGACCAAAGGCTAAAGAACGAGTTCAACACATCACTCTCGCTTGCACTGAGAGGGTGTACCCGAGTTGAATGGCTGAATCTTGGAGATAGACTGCCTGAGACGCTCGTGCTAGGAGCAGCAGAATCTATCTTGAAGATAGTAGAATCTTGAAGACAGTGTTTCACACACCTTCATCTCAAGTTGTGGAGTTCGATTTCTTATACTCTTTCGTCGTTTTGTCTGAATCCATTTATTGTGATTATTACTGCTGCATTCTAGAGGTTAACTGCTTGTGAAAATCTAATTAGCATTTGTCTTACAGTACCCTATATCTAACATTTTCAAGACAAATTATTCCATTTACTGTTCTATTTTAGATTGTATACATAATCTATTTTAGATTGTATATATAATTATATAGACATACCATTCGTTCCTAAATAGTTGTTAATTAGATATATATGTTAACTGCCTGTATGAGTTTTAATGGATTCAAAAACTATGCTTTCGCTTGATGATGTCGCCTCTCTTCGCCCGGAACGCTTTTCTGGTTTGCACTTCCATTGTTGGCAATAGAAAACATAATTATGGCTTACATCTCTTGGACTTGTATCCGCCATCTTACCACCAGATGAGTCTGTTCCTATTGTAACTCCACTACAACTGGCAAACCTCCTTACTGGAGAAGAACAACCTGAACCTATTGTCCCCACTCCTATTTCAAAGGAGATTGATTATCTAAGTCATGGTAGGATCCTATTTTCCTTATCCGATGAATTGTATGATATATACCATAGGATCACAACCACTCTTGAACTGTAGATGGTCGTAGACTCTAAATTTGGTCTAGAAGATATTGGTCTTGAATGATATTCCTTTGTTGAATGGCTAACTTACAACATGCTTGATGACAAACCTATTTCGACTCAAGTTCTAGAGTACTAAAACTTAATTTCTAAGTCCATGGTCAAAGGTTACAACCTTCATGAGAACGTTCAAGTAGCAACCCTTATAGAGAAACTCCCTCCTTCTTGGAAGGACTTTGCAAGGACCCTTAGACATAGATAAGGGAATATGACCATGGAATCCTTGGTTAAATACCTACAAACCAAGGATAGACATACAGAATAAGATAGGAAGCATAACCCTGTTGTAAACATAGTTATAGGTGATAAAGCTAAGAAGAAACCTAACCCTTCCCATCTCCATAAGAAATCTAAACCTTCCTTTAAGGGCCGCAAGCACCACCAAAATCAAAGTAATAATAATAGTAATCAAGGAGAAAAACGTGTATGCTTTGTGTGTGATAAACCTGGCCACTTAGAAAATGTGTTCAGACTTGGTTACACTTTTAGTGGTCTTATTAAACTATCTTCTGTTTCATATAATACATCTTCTATTAATGATATATCTTCTACTGTTTTAGTTTCTGAAACTAGTGATGTTTGGCATGCACATCTTGGTCATGAGAATAAAAATATGATGAAACACATGATTCATTTAGATCTGATTCCTAAGACTCATATTAATATTTCTGATAGATGCCAAGTTTGTGTGCAAGCTAAGCTTCCTAAGAATTCTTTTAAATCAGTAGTAGACTATGATACATCTTTGCTTGAGTTAATTCATATTGATGTTTGTGATTTAAATCATGTTCTTACTCGTGATGGTATGAGATACTTTGTTAGCTTTATAGATGATTTTTCTAAATATTATTATATATTCTTTGCTAAAAACTAAGGATGAACAATTATATATTCAGAATCTATAAAACCCAATTTGAGAAACAACTAGGGAAGAACATTAAGAGAGTGAGGTCTGATAGAGGTGGTGAATACACTTGTTATGAACTTAACAAGTTCTGTTAGGACCATGGCCTTATTCATAAAACCACTGTCCCATATAATCCTCAATCTAATAGAGTAGCTGAGAGGAAGAATAGAACATTGATTGATATGGTCAATTCAATGCTAGCAGAGTCTGGACTTAGTCACAGACTATGGGGGGAAGCCCTTCATGCAGCCAACTACCTTCTTAACTGTATCTCTTTTAGACACCTTGACAAAACACCCTATGAACTTTGGATTAACAAGAAACCTTGTTTGAAATACCTCAAAATGTGGGGGTGTTTGGCCAAGGTTAAGATCCCCGAGAATAAGAAGAGAAAAATAAGACCTAAGACTGTTGATACTGTATTCATAGGATATGTTGAAAACAATAATGCCAATAGATTCCTAGTAATAAAATCTAAACTCTCAGACATTAGAGTCAACTCTATACTTGAGATTAGACATGTAGATGTTGTCTATTATGAAACCATATTTTCTCTTAAGGAAAAGGTTCCTAGATATGTTAGTGAAGGTCCTTCCTCCTCTTCTCCTGCTGAACCTCTTGTAGTTCCACCTTCTTATGAAGTAGAACAAGAACTCCTTGTAGATGAACCTCCAAGTGATCTAGCTAGGGGTAAAAGGACTAAAGTTGATAAGAACTATGGTCCTGACTTCTACACCTTCATAGTAGAAGAAGACCCGCGCACCTATGAGGATGCCATGAAATCCATAGACACTAGCTTTTGGAAGGAAGATGTTGATAATGAGATAGAATCAATTATGAGCAATCATACTTGGATTCTTACTGAACTTCCTCTGGGCTACAAGACTATTGGATGTAAATGGGTGTTTAGGAAGAAGATGAGGGCAGATGGTTCCGTTGATAAGTTTAAGACCGGACTAGTAGCCAAAGGCTTTAGTCAAAAGGAAGGATTTGATTACTTTGACACATATGCACCAGTAACCAAAATCTCTTCCATTTGTGTCCTAGTTGCTCTACCTGTGATCCATAAGCTTGAAATCCATCAAATGGATGTCAAGACAGCCTTCTTGAATGGATATCTTGAAGAAGAGATATATATGGATCAACCCGAAGGCTTTACAGCACCTGGAAAAGAGCATAAAGTTTGTAGACTTGTCAAGTCCTTATATGGACTGAAACAAGCCCCTAAACAGTGGAAGGATAAGTTTGATAAATTGTTTTATCTGCTAGATTTGTTGTGAATGAATCTGATCGTTGTATTAATTCCAAAACTGTTGATGATGCCTACATTATTATGTGTTTATATGTAGATGATATCTTGTTGTTTGGATCTAATTCTGAAATTATGTCTGAAACTAAATTTTTTCTTGCTACCAATTTTGATATGAAATATTTAGGACTTGTGATGTAGTACTTGGTATTAAGTTGCGTAGATCTACTTCTGATTATGTACTTAATCAAACTCATTATGTTGATAAAATATTGCATAGATTTGATATGTTTGATTGTACTCCTGTTAATACACCTTATGATGCTAGTTTACATCTTGTTGTACATAAGGGTACTCCTGTGGATCAACATAGATATGCTCAAGTTATAGGAAGCTTAATGTACCTGGCTAATTGCAATAGGCCAGATATTTGTTATGCTATAAGCATGTTGAGCAAGTACACCAACTGCCCTAATGTGGACCACTGGAAAGCTTTGGTAAGAGTGTTTAAGTACCTTAAAGGTACAACTAAGTATAGTCTCCACTACACTGGTTTTCCACCAATGTTAGAGGTGCATACTGATGCTAATTGGATTGCAGATTCAGATGAAACCAAATCTACCAGTGGGTATGTGTTTTGCCTTAGAGGAGGAGCAATTTCTTGGAAATCATCCAAGCAAACTGTGAGAGTTAGATCCACAATGGAGGTTGAGTTTATTGTTTTAGATTTAGCTTGTTGTCAAGCCGAATGGCTTAGAGATTTACTTATTGATCTACCTATTGTTTCTAAACCATTTCCTCCTATTTGCATATTATGTGATAATAAAGTAACCATTGACAAAGCTAAGCAATCTAAAGGCAACCCATGTAAGCACTTTATGAGATTAAGATATGAAGTTGTGAGAGATCATATCACCTGAGGGGTCATATCTATAGAGTATGTGAAATCCACAATGAATACTGTAGGTCCACTCACTAAGGGTCTAGCTAGAAAGCTAGTACTCAGTTCGTCGAGGGGGATGAGTCTTCTGCCCATAGATTAAACATTGTAGTGGTAACCCTAATGGTCCAAAACTAGAGATCCCATGAGGATTGGTTCAAAGGGACAACTAAGTTGTCATGTTATGCGAAAGCACACATTGGAGTTTTACTCCTTGACCCTCCCTATGGTGCTAGTGCTTCGACTCTATCTGAGTAGAGAAAGGGTTTTGCTTTGAATGGGTTCAAGGCCATTTATTGGCAGGGTATGCACCAGATAGGATACCCTTGGAGATCCCTACTATTTGAGTGTGACTCGAGGGCCGAGGTTTATGTGAGTTGTGCATACTCGCTAGAACACTCATGAAACAAGATTTTTGCGAAGGTCATTTATGCACAACACCGATATAAACTCATTCTAGTGTTCGCACTATGATTGTTTGATTTACTAAGGTCTGAGTCAAGGATTCTGAATCAAGACATAGTTCACCACATCTCTTTGAATTAAAGTGAGCCATTCTAGACAATGGTTCAAAGCCACAAGCTATCAATACTGAAAAATATACTCATGTCACAAATTTTATTATTTATTAAATTTTCAAAAAGAATTATGGAACATGTGGGGGGATATTATATTTCTTGTTCCAGAATTCCATATTTCTAGCCCAATAGTTAGCCCATATTGGTTTTTTCAAAACCTTACAACTCCTTATAAGGGGTAGTAGTCCCCTAGAGGTCAAGACCTCTCAAGGGCATGGAAATTTATGACTGATTGGCTAGTAGCCTTGTGTATTTCTAGGAATAAAATAATAATACACAAACACGTGCGTTCATTTGTTTGTTCGCTTGCTCACCTTGCCTCGCCTTGCTCAGCCCAGCCTGAACTGGTTCGGTGCGTGTGTGAGTGGATTTATATTTTTTGTGAAACAATTTATTTTATTTGTTTTGTTTGTAAAACGACGTTTTGTTTTCTGTGGTCGTTTGGAGTCCAGTCGGCAGTGTTTAAGACACATCAATAAACCTCTCTTGACTACCCATTAAGTCGGTTGTTAAATGTGATGTTAATAACACACGTTGGAGAGACCAACGAGTATGGGAAGTTATGCGGGAGGCTGAGACGCACTCCATATAAGGAGCCATCCGCTCTCATTTGAAAAACACAGTCGACACAGTGCATACCAGCAATACAGAGAGACTTGAGACCGCAGCCATACAGAGAGTTTTTCTTCCTCCCTTTTCTCCACCTGCAATAAGTATGTTCCTCTCGAACGCCATCCCGTTTTTCTATTGTCTAATGCCGACAAGACTTTACGACGTTGTCTTTGCTATTTTTGACCAAGGGCTAAATAAGGAGTTCAACACAGCACTCTCTCTTACACCGAATGGTTGTACCAGAGTTGTGGTTGCTGAATCTTGGAGATAGACCGCCTGAGACGCTCATGCTAGGAGTGGAGGAATCTATCTTGAAGATAGTATTTCACACGCCTTCATATCAAGCTCTGGAGTTTGATTTCTTAATTCTTTTGCTATTTTCTCCTAATCCATTTTACTGTGATTATTACTACTGTATTATGGTAGTTAACTTTTTGAGAAAATCCAATTAGCATCCATCTTACAGTACCCTATATCTAACATTTTCAAGATAGATTATTCAGTTTATTGTTTTGTTTTAGATTGTATACACAATTTCATAGATAGACCAGATCATTCTTAAATAGTTGTTAATTAGATATATCTGTTAACTGTCTGTTTGAGTTTTAATGATTCAAAAATCATGCTTTCTTTTGATTATGTCGCCTCTCTTCTCCCAAAATATTTTTCTAGTTTATACTTCCATCGTTGGCAATAGAAATGTGATGTTGGCTTACATATCTTAGACTTGTATCTGCCATCTTACCACTAGATGAGTCTGTTCCTATTGTAACTCCACCACAACCCACAAACCTCCTTACTGGAGAAGAACAACATGAACCTAAAGTTCTTGAACCTATTGTCCCCACTCCTGTTCCAATGGAGATTGTTATCTATGTCATGGTAGGATCCTATCTGCCCTATCCAACGAACTGTATGATATATACCATAGGATCCCAACCGCTCTTGAATTGTGGACGACCTTAGACTCTAAATTAAGTCTAGAAGATATTGTTCTTGAGTGTTATGCCTTCATTCAATGGATAACTTACAACATGGTTGATGATAAACTTGTTTTGGCTCAAGTTCTAGAGTACCAAAATTTAGTTTCTAATTCCATGGCCAAAGGTTACAACCTTGATGAAAACTTTCAAGTAGCAGCCCTCATAGAGAAACACCCTCCTTCTTGAAAGGACTTTGCCAAGACCCTTATACATAGACAAGGGAATATGTCTATGACATCCTTAGTTAAATCCCCACAAACCGAGGATAGATATAGGGAACAATACAGGAAGTCTTGTCGTGCTGTCAACATGGTTATAGGTGATAAAGCTAAGAAGAAATCTAACCCTTCCCATCTCCATAAGAAATCAAAACCTCCCTTTAAGGGCCGCAAGCACCACCAAAATCATAGCAATAATAATAGTGATTAAGGAGAAAAATGTGTCTGCTTTGTGTGTGATAAACCTAGCCACTTAGCGAATGTGTATAGATTTTGCAAATGTCAGAGAAATTAGAATGTCCAAGCTCCTAAAATCCTGAAGTAAATATGATCACTGTGGGGGAGGTCCCTTCATCTTTTATAGAAAGGTTAGAAAATCTTACCGTTCTTTTTACTGACTTATCTTTAGGTTGGTACATAGATTTCAGTGCCACCTGTCATATTTGTTTTGACCAATTCCTCTTTTCTACCTACCAGGCCGAATCCAGCAGAGTGATCAAGTGGGGAGATCATTCATCTACCATCCTGATTGCTGGCTTTGGACTTGTGGACATAAAGCTTACTTTTGGAAACATTCTTAGACTACATGATGTCCAACATGTTCCTTCTTTTCGTAGAAATTTGATTAGTCAAATTGTCCTGCAACACTCTGGTTATACCTTGTTGTGTCAAGGCAATAAGTTGTAATTTTAAAGAATGGTTCTTATATTGGACTTGGTTACACTTGTAGTGGTCATATTAAACTATCTTCTATTTTGTGCAATGCATCTTCTATTAATGATATATCTTCTACTGTTTTAGTTTCTAAAACTAGTGATGTTTGGCATGCACGTCTTGGTCATGTGAAAAAAATATATGATGAAACACATGATTCATTTAGATCTGGTTCCTAAGACTCACATTGATATTTCTGATAGATGCCAAGTTTTTGTGCAAGCTAATCTTCCTAAGAAGACTTTTAAATCAGTACTAGACCATGACACATCTTTGTTTGAGTTAATTCATACTGATTTTTGTGATTTAAATCATGTTCTTACTCGTGATGGTATGAGATACTTTGTTACCTTTATAGATAATTTTTTTAAATATTATTCTATATTCTTTCTAAAAACTAAGGATGAACAATTAGAAACATTCAGAATCAATAAAACCTAAGTAGAGAAACAACTAGAGAAGAACATTAAGAGAGTGAGGTTCGATAGAGGTGGTGAGTATACTTCTAATGAACATAACAAGTTCTGTGAGGACCATGGTCTTATTCATGAAACCACTGCCCCATATAATCCTCATTCTAACGGAGTAGCTGAGAGGAAGAATAGAACATCGATTGATATGGTCAATTCAATGCTAGAAGAGTCTGGACTTAGTCACAGACTGTGGAGGGAAGCCCTTCATATAGACAACTACCTTCTTAACCGTATCCCTTTTAGACACCTTGACAAAACACCCTATGAACATTGGATTAACATAAAACCTTGTTTGAAATACCTCAAAGTGTCTGGGGTGCTTGGCCAAGGTTAAGATCCCTAAGAATAAGAAGAAAAAATTAGGATCTAAGATTGTTGATACTGTCTTCATAGGATATGTTAAAAACAATAATGCCAATAGATTCCTAGTAATAAAATCTGAAATCGTAGACATTAGAGTTAGTCAACTCTATACTTGAGATTAGACATGTAGATATTTTCTATTATGAAACCATATTTCCTCTTAAGGAAAATGTTCCTAGACATGTTAGTGAAGATCCTTTCTCCTCATCTCCTGCTGAACCTCTTGTAATTCTACCTTCTTATGAAGTAGAACAATAACTCCTTGTAAATGAACCTTTGAGTGATCTAGTTAGGGGTAAATGAACTAAGTTGATAAGAACTATGGTCCAGACTTCTACACCTTCATAGTAGAAGAAGGCCTGCGTACCTATTAGGATGCCATGAAATCTATATACTGTAGCTTTTAGAAGGAAGACGTTGATAATGAGATAGAATCAATTATGAGCAATCATACTTAGATTCTGACTAAACTTCCTCCGCGCTGCAAGACTATTGAATGTAAATGGGTGTTTAGGAAGAAGATGAGGGCAGATGGTTCCATTGATAAGTTTAAGGTCAGACTAGTAGCCAAAGGCTTTAGTCAAAAGGAAGGATTTGATTACTTTGACACATATGTACCAATAACCAAAATCTCTTCCATTCATGTCCTAATTGCTCTAGCGGCAATCCATAAGCTTGAAATTCATCAAATGGATGTCAAGACAACCTTCTTGAATGGAGATCTTAAAGAAGAGATATATATGGATCAGCCTGGAGGCATTGTAGCACCTAGACAGGAGCATAAAGTTTGTAGACTTGTCAAGTCCTTATATGGACTAAAACAAACACCTAAATAGTGGAAGGATAAGCTTGATAAAATTGTTTTATCTACTAGATTTGTTGCGAATGAATTTGATCGTTGTATTTATTCCAAAATTGGTGATGATGCCTACATTATTATATGTTTATATGTTGATGATATCTTGCTGTTTGGATCTAATTCTAAAATTATTGCTGAAACTAAATCCTTTCTTGCTAGCAATTTTGATATGAAATATTTAGGACTTATCGATTAGCACTTGGTATTAAGTTGAGTAGATCTGCTCCTGGCCATGTACTTAATCAAACTCATTATGTTGATAAAATCTTGCATAGATTTGATATGTTTGATTGTAATCCTGTTAATACTCCTTATGATGCTAGTTTACATCTTGTTGTACATAAGGGTACTCCCGTGGATCAACATAGATATGCTCAAGTTATAGGAAGCTTAATGTACCTGGCTAATTGCACTAGGTCAGATATTTGTTATACTATAATCAGGTTGAGCAAGTACACCAGCTGCCTTAATGCGGACCACTGGAAAGCTTTGGTAAGAGTGCTTAAGTACCTTAAATGTACAACTAAGTATAGTCTCCACTACATTGGATTTCCACCAATGTTAGAGGAGCATACTGATGCTAATTGGATTGAAGATTCAGATGAAACCAAATCTACTAATGGGTATGTTTTTGCCTTAGAGGAGGACAAATTTCTTAGAAATCATCCAAGCAAACTGTGAGAGCTAGATCCACAATGGAGGTTGGGTTTATTGCTATAGATTTAGCTTGTTGTTAGGCTGAATGGCTTAAAAATTTACTTATTGATCTGCCTATTGTTTTTAAACTATTTCCTCATGTTTGCATATTATATGATAATAAAGTAGCCATTGACAAAGCTAAGCAATCTAAAGGCAACTCAAGTAAGCACTTTATGAGATTAAGATATGAAGATGAGAGAGATCATATCACCTGAGGGGTCATATCTATAGAGTATGTGAAATCTGCAATGAATATTGTAGATCCACTTATTAAGGGTCTAGCTAGAAAGTTAGTACTCAGTTTTTCGAGGTGGGGTGGGTCTTCTGTCCATAGATTAAATATTGCAGTGGTGACCCTACCAGTCCAAAACTAGAGATCCAATGAGGATTCGTTCAAAGGGACAACTAAGTTGTCGTGTTATGCGGAATCACACTTTGGAGTTTTACTCCTTGACCCTCCCTATGGCGTTGGTGCTTCGACTCTATATGAGTAAAGGACGAGCTTTGCTCTGAAGGGGTTCAAGGCCATTTATTGGCAGGGTATGCACCGGACATGATACCCTTGAAGTTCCTACTATTTGAGTGTAACCCAAGAGTCAAGGTTTATGTGAGTGGGGCGTACTCGCTAGAGCGCTCATGAAACAAGATTTTTGGGAAGTCTGTTTATGCGCAACACCGATACGAACTCGTTCTAGTGTCCGCACTATGCTTGTTTGACATACTAAGGTCTGAATCAAGGAGTATGATTCAAGACGTAGTTCACCACATCTCTCCAGATTGAAGTGAGTCATTCTAGGCAATAGTACAAAACCACAAGCTACCAATGATAAAAACATAGTAATGTCACAAATTTTGTTATTTATTAAATTTTTGAAAAGAATTATGGAACATATATGTGGGGGAATGTTGTATATCCTGTTCCAGAATTCTAATTTTTAGCCCAACAGTTATCCCATATTGGTTACTTCAGAACCTCACAGCTCCTTATAGGGGGTAGTGGTCCCCTAGAGGTCAAGACCTCTCAAGGGCATGGGAATTTACGACTTCTTGTCTAGCCTTATGTATTTATTGAAATAAAATAATAACACACACACACACACTTTCGTTCGCTCGCTCGCTTGCCCTGCCGCGTCCGGCCTGGTTCGGTTCGGCGCATGTGTAGATTTATCTTTTTACGAAACAATTTATTTTATTTGTTTAATTTGTGAAACGACGATTTTGTTTTTTGTATTGCGTCGTTTGGAGTCCAGTTGATAGCGTTTAAGACACATCAATAAACCTCTCTTGACTATCCATTAAGCCGACCATTAAATGCGATGTTAATGACGCACGTTGGAGCGACCAACGGGTGCGGACAGTTACCGTGGGCGAATGAGACACACTCCATATAAGAAGGTGTCTTCTCTCGTTTGAAAAACATAGTAGACACAGTGCATACCAGCAATACAGAATGACTTGAGAAAAACCGCAACTATACAGAGAGTTCTTCTTCCTCCTTTTTCGCCACTTGCAATAAGCATGTCCCGAACACCATCCCCTTTTGCTATTGTCTAACGTCGGCGAGACTTCACGATGATGTCTTTGTTGTTTGCGACCAAGGGCTAAAGAACGAGTTCAACACAACACTCTCGCTTATACTGAACGGTTGTACCAGAGTTGGAGTGGCTGAATCTTGGAGATAGACCGTATGAGACGCTCGTGCTAGAAGCAGCATAATTTGTTTTGAAGACAGTGTTTCATGCGCTTTCATCTCAAACTCTGGAGTTTGATTTCTTATACTCTTTTGCTGTTTTCTCCTAATTCATTTACTGTGATTATTATTGTTGTATTCTAGTGGTTAACTTTTTGCAAAAATCTAATTAACATATGTCTTACAATACCCTATATCTAAGGACTACTACCGTTGCATGCTTCAGAATTTACAAGGTTTGTCTAAGGTGGGTGGGGGTACCGTATAATGAAAGATTTGATGTGCACTTCTAAGATGGAACTTAGCCAAATTGTTTGCAACTTTTTTTTTTTTTGTACGCATGCTTGATCCAATCAACTTGCTTCATGTGCTTGATTTGTGCTATCTAGTAAGCATAATTGGGGTAGGCGGTCCTCTTCCTCCGCAGCGCTCACCGCTCCAATGCAATCAGTTTCGAAAATTGCCCCGTTGATCTGCTTATTGGTAGCAAATTGCATAGTTCTAACCACCGCCATTAGTTCTGCCTCCATTGCACATGTGGTCGAGTATTTGCTTCCTCCTCCTATCCACCTTCCGCTACTGGCTCGTAAAAACCACTGCTGACTCCGTTTTGCCAACGGCCGTGTCAGTATTAGATTTGACTTGGTTCCCAACCGGAGGAGACCACTTACCTGCTCACGGATTAGCTTTAGGGCCCGTCTGGTTGAGATGAAATTAAAAACGTGTGTTGTAACCGCATGAGATTTTCAACTAGTTACGTTTGGTTTTGCGGAAATGAGACCCACACTTGGAATTTAAACCACACATGCTACATTATCCACGTATAAAACTATGGAACAGGAACCGTACCGTAAAAGGGCGCAGTTCACTTTCTCGATCCTGCTGGTGATTACGGCCACCGCATTAGTGTTATCCTGCTTGAGGCAATATCAGAGTCTACAACTGAGAACATGTTCGCCGTGTGAAGGATACCAGGAAAAAATGTGGGAGTAACTTCACCACAAACTAATTGCAGCACGTAAGCCAAACTTATCGTACAACTGCATCCAACCAAATAATAACATACCAACTGGATGAAATAGATCTGCATGGAACCAGACAGAAATGAAGGGGTTTATTTTCATTACTTTGGAATTCCTGTTTTAAAATTCCAGGTGTGCCTTGATTTTACACGTAACCAAACTAGCCCTTAGGTTCCTCCGCACTTAACAAAGCTTGGCGCATCAGCTCGACTTCTCCTCATCTGCATAATCATTTGTGACGTTGTGGTCTTGATTTCTTCCAGAGCCTCCTTGTTGCAAGATTTTCAGATTTGATTGCATGTTACCGAGAATAATTTATGTAATGAAGGTGGTTTGGCTAGGTAGGATTGAACCCATTCCTTCGTATCAGCTTTACTCTTTAAGATATTTAGATTTAGCTGGCCTTCCCAAACTGGCTCACCGTGCCTACAATCATGTAGTGCATGCAATAGTATTTCCTCGTGCTCATTACATCTTGCACATTGACCTTCGTCCGTCACATGTCGGTCTTTTCTTCTGCTATTAGTAAGTAGGGCTCCCTACATGAGGATCCAAGCGAAGTTTTTAAGTCTGCCTGACACTTTAGCATTCCAGACATGATTCCAGTTCGCCAAAGACACATTGTCTTTGTTTTGTCGT
Source organism: Alisma plantago-aquatica (assembly GCA_963693085.1). NCBI lineage: Eukaryota > Viridiplantae > Streptophyta > Magnoliopsida > Alismatales > Alismataceae > Alisma > Alisma plantago-aquatica. The sequence goes on from OY856415.1 coordinate 470,006,560, forward strand.
ATCGCTCTATAGCCTGATGTCGTAGTGAAACGTCTGTCCATAGTGTTGATCCAACTTCAAAGGTCCTCCTCGGTTATTTTTAAGGGTGCATTGATTTTCAGTATGTTGCTAATCGTCTCATATTCTAACCAGTCTTCCAGGAATATTTTATCCCGATCTCCTTCAAGCGTATCAACGTTGCCAACTACCAAGTCCCTCGGTTCGGAAGTGACTTGCTTTTATTTTGAGAACTAGCAGAACACATACTAAGCACGTGTTATACAATGGAATTAACCCGTTCAAAGAGAACACCAGTCTAACTTAATGTGACTCCCCCTAACTTATAGTTTAACATTAGTAAAATTTTATTCGCTTCCCTTTCTGAGCATGTGCCGGTTGACGATTAACTCTTAGGTGACTCCCTCTAATTAGTAGCACGTGCAAAATTACTTATGCTTAAAAAAATTATGCATATAACACTCGTAATAATTTAAATACAATATCCTAAAAGTGAACAACTCGACTAATTACTGAGTTGAGTCTCTACAATATGTATATGTGGTTACCGCAATTTCATCTGCTCTATAAAATTGTATAATCAATACTCACACTAACTTACAAACAACTCAATATAGAGAATAACTCGGTTAACTACCAGCTAACTCCTGCTGACATGACAAGGTTTGGGCCCTTATCTGGGACCCAAAATGGCTCCCATAACTGTCTCATTTAATGTGGCGGGTGTGTACAGGGGGATTGGCCACAATGGGTTGACTATCCGACATACATTGCCATGTGGATGGGACGTGTCCTTTGTGCCAAAGGAGAAAATAATCCATAGTCCATATGCTCTTCAAGTCTACTAAGACAGTGAAGGTGTGGTTGTCTAAGCCAGTTGTTGATTTGATTCACTCTGTTGCTCATCTCAATCCGAGTCAGATCTTTTGGAGCTGAATAAGGTAGTTCAAGAACCTCATTTCTCTAAAGTTGTGACGATGATGTGGGGTATCTTGCAATACAGGAACCATTACGTGTTCAACGACGGAGGCAAACTGATCGGGTTCTTCATATGCTTGTACCGCCTCCCCTCCTGTGGGGATGTTGGTGGTTCCTTGTTGGCGGCCACCAAAGAGGGGGTGGGGTGGATAAAGCTCAATTCAGACTTTGCAACAAAAGACCCAGATTAGTGTGTGATAGACATGGTCTTGAGTGATGTGAAAGGTAGTGTGTTGATGGTTAGATGGCACAGATGAATGGTTGGGTGGTCTGTTGAACTGGGCAAATGCATGGCACTATGATATTTCTAATGGAGACAGACTCCATGAGTCATCAAGGAGACTTCCTCTCCCCGACCCCTCATTGACCTGTGGAGGCCCGACACAGTAGGAGTAAGCTAGGTAAATCAAGTGTGCAAACCATTAGTTCCGGCGCAAACCATGTCAGACATAAATCCCAATTTTATTCGTCCCTATGAGGATTCGAACCTGAGACCTCTGCCTGCGTTCACGGTCTGATCACCAGTGAGTTATACCCTTACGGGCAATGGAGACAAACTCCATGATCCTCTACTCGGTGGTGGTTACACCACACAATAGATTAAATCACCTGGGTTTGATCGTGGATGATATTCTACAACTAACATCTTGTTTCTCTTCTATTTTTCTGTAATAAAGTGGCGCATAAAGCTCCTCTCTGGCACTAGGAGATGACTTCTATTGCACTAGAGAAGAGGGGAATACCCCCTCTCATTTAGATACTTGTAAGTGCCGATTTGGTGAGTTAATGAACAAGAACTTGGTGTTGTAAAAAAAAAACTCTCTCCAACATGTATTTTTGTCGTTACTAAAGTTACACATATTCCCCTTATTAGATGTGTGTCTATTGACAGATAGTACAACAAACAATTTATGTACAACCTATTCAAATAGAACAACTCCATTAACTTTTATCTGATTCCCTCCAACCTACAACGTGGGATTTCAGAGTTATCTTTGTTCTAAAAAAATATTTAGGTAAGTAAGTACACGGATATCTTAGACCACCAAGATGACAGACAAACTACTGAAGTATGTAACAAACTGGTGAACCACACAGATGTGCTTCTAAAACACACAGACAAAACTCAAAGATATAATAAGCAAGTACATAGAATTATGAAACTTGGATAAATATGGAGATATTAAGAAAGCGTTATACGTATATATAGTGTTTGTAATATACTACACAAAAAATAATACCTTGAAAAAAAAAAGAATTAACAAACTTATCAGCTTCTGGAAACATCAGAATAAAATGAGTTGACAAATTAGACTATGAGAGGTAACACATACTAATCATTTATACACTATTAAACAAGACATGTGAAGTTGGGTGAGAAGTTGCTAGACTTATGTAGAGTTTGACCAAGAGTTTGGTCAGTCATCACTCCGGTGCGGTGAGATGAATCGCCATGTGATTTTACTTCAATGGAAAGATGACATCTGCAAATGATGTCCATCACTGCATTAAATGTAAAAATGGTACAAAATGTCAGCAGTTGAAAACCTGACGTTTGGTAACAACGTTGACAAACTGACCGCCCGACCCGATAATATTTAAGCGTTGCATGAAAAATCGCCGCTGCTTTGCTAAATGAAGAATTAAACATGTTAACTCTTCTTTATCTCTAACCCTATAAATAAATCAGAATGTGGTGTCAGCTATTTGAGTTGCTTGCTCAGTGCACCCCAAACTACTTTATTTTATTTTTTATTTTGTTCATGTCATTTTGGCCATTTCATACACAAATCACAATGCTCAATTGGATGGATTTTGTTGAAATACAATCATCAGTGCCACATTTGATTTTTAAGTTAATGTGTATGACAACATTAACACTGGACTCTGAATTCGACTCGGTTCTGATTGAAAAAATTAACTTTAGATTAATGAGAAATTATTTTTGTATTATTTCAAAAGTCTATCTATTTGTTTTTTCTTTCAAAAATCATTTTTCTTCACAAGATGTCTTACAAAAATACCTTGATAGAAGTCGAGACAATAAATTGGATTGTTAATCTTTTTATGACAAAGTCTATGGATCTAAAAACAAAATTGTAAGATGTAGATGACGGTAGCATAAGGTTACTATCATTGACGTGCTGAAGGTGTTGCAGAAGAGAGGTTGTGTACTTAGTATGTACTCCAAAGGAATCAAAAGCAAAAGACAAAAAATAGTGATTTGTCATACATGAAGTACCATGCTTTTGTACTCTTTATGTAGAGGCATCACCACCTATCTGGCATGCTTTAAAGTTACTCAAAAGAACAACAATTAAGGAAGAGACTCCGATGAGGTCAACACATATGTGCTTGCCATCTGTCGAATCAAATAATAAGATATCAACATGACCTTGGGAGTGGACACCATCACTTCGTGTGCCAAGAAAGGCTACATGAGCCTCATTTAGGACCTTTAATCCAGATCTCTAGACAAGGTCAAAGAAAGTATCTCTAACTAAATCATCTCTGTTAATTGATCTAGTAAGTCTATGTGCTTACATGTAGGAGGAAATCCATTGGTCGTTAATTGAGTTTCTCTCTCTTGGTCGATTATATATAAATTAATGTATGCCAATGTAGTAATAAATAAATTTCTTGACTTAAATTTTGTATTTTTATGATGGCATGCTAGGTTGGAGTGAGTCAACCAGTGTTATATTTCAACATCTTTGATGTGTGCTCATAAGTCCGTTCAGTATATGTGTTCTAGCTAGATATATCTGTGCTAATTAGTTTAGTCTGTTTGTGCTCTTACATATTAAAGGGAGTTAAGTCAGTGCTAATGGAGTGTTTTCTATCATGGTGGATTGTATATTTATATCTATAATAAAGGTAGGCGACGTGCTTGTGTGTCTACTATTCATGTGCATGTGTGCTTGCTTCTCTAGCAGCTAGCGTTCCTGCTTGGCATGCATTTTAGATTTTTTTCTTTTGACATTTTTAATAAGGCAACTGACATGTCTGTGTGCTTACTTTTCCAACAACTAGGGTGTCTGCTTGGCACACAGTTCATATTTATTTTCTTTTTATAGTTCTAATCTATGTAATAATTGTCACCTTTTTTTCTAATTGTTTATTAGGAAATAGTAGGTTGGGGCATTATTTGATGGGCAATTGTATGTGTCGTGTCACCATATATACTTTATAAGAAACTTTTTATTATTATTTAAAATTAATAACAATTTTATATTTTCTTTTTAAAATTTTATTTGTATAATGAAACTCATCAATACTATATAAGAAATGTCATTGGGGTAGAATAAATTTTCTCCATTATTTTTTAGAATTACAAACCGCTCTGTGTGTGTACATTATACTTTTATCTTTTCTTTTTAAAATTTTATATTGTATAAGAACGCTCATCTACTGTAATAAGAAGCCCATGTAGGAATTTGAATGCAATTTTTTTCTATTATTTTTTGGAGTTACAAATAGTTCCATGTATGTGTACACTACACTTTTGTATGTGTGCATACTTTTTACGTGTCTGTGTGTGTTACAACCCCAATTTTTGAGTTCATATGGTTTGAAATACAATTTCCCCGATAAATGTATATGATTATGGGAATTGTATGATTTAAGTGTATTGAATGGATTTTGTGGATCATAATATATTAATGAGTCCAATGTGATTAAAAGAAAAAGAAGAAATCAAATATTGCTTTATTAAGGAGGAAATTTGAGATAATGATGAAAATAAAAGAAATATGTGGAAATATAGATAATGGAATCATCATAAATGAGATTTTGAGTCCATATGGTTTCTAATGGTAAAAGGAATCCAAATAAATAAAATAAATGAAGAGGAGAGAGAAAATATGCATAAGATATGCCTTAATAAGTAATAACTTGCATATGAAAAAAAAGTCTCTCATACTTTTAAATTTGAGTCCCAAACTTGACACAAAAGTATTTTAAGTCATTATGGACTTTCCTATAAAACTTGGGATTAAAAGGATAAACGGTTTGGAAGATATGAATTTTGTAAGTTTCTTAAAGTGTAAAGGATAACATTAAATGTCACAATTCTATTCTGACTTGTGTTCATATACTTCTTTTATGTCATTTGGGTATTAACCAAATATTATGGATAATCAATTTAGAAAATGTATCAATAAAATATAAAGATAGAGAAAGATATGAGTTTTGTCTCGTGGGCATCATAGTGAATCCCTCCTTAATTAATCAACAATTTAACAAATGTTAATATGTTAAGAAAAGGAAACGAGATTGGCAAGTTGATATTGATTAGAACAGGAAAAACCTCGAAGAGACAAATCCTATCGGAAGGATCCCGTAAGGATTAGTATATATATGTGGTCTCCCTCCTTCTCGTGGGACACCTTCTACCATCATTGTTACCCTTCTACGCCTAGGGTTTTCTCGGTGACAAGATACCTGTCGACCCAACTGCCTAAAGGAGACAGTGGGAAAGCCACTACATATTTTCCTAGGTCATAACCATGGTTACGAGGGAGGGGTGAGGAGCTTCATGAGCTCTCTTAAAGGTATACATCAACTGTGATCATGAGTCTCATGCAAGAAAGTTTGAGAAGCTTCAACGCTGCCTCATCTAGAGATCAACGAGACTAGTTGATGGAGACCGAGAATGTTGGATACCCAGGGCCTCACCTCCAACTCCTATTGCTTTTAGAGGGACCGCAGGAGAAAGGAGTGCACTTGCGACTAGGTCCAGGTTTTACGAGATGAGTCAGAGATGCCATGGCCTCCCCTACCAGGCGGCGGCGCGGTCGGTGCGAGACCAACAGAAGATGGTGAAAAGGGGGGGGGGTCTGTGAAGGGTGGTGAGGGCAGATGGATGAAGAAGAAGGGATGAGTGAGGAGGAGACTATCAGGAGATCTCACCGGCATCCCCTAGGAAGAGTCGTCATGCCTCACCATCGAGCAGCAGGCACGGGACCGCAGGTGTCGGCAACAACGTGAGGACGGCTGCGTCCGTGCGGCGTGTGCGGAAGCGCCACTCTACGTGAGGAAGAACATTCATCTATCTAGAGATCGGGTGATAGCTTGGTCATCCATTGCAATAGTGGCTATTTGCGTTGTAAGGGCGGTGACGTTGCTCGCCAGTTGACCGCTGATCGGGAGCCTATCAGAGCGAAGAGGGTCGCACCCAGCGTGAGGCGGAAGGGGATTTAGAATCAAAGGATGCATATGCCCCTATCCTGTATGTTCAAGAGCCAGGGACAAGTAAGTTCTTTCACTAATCCTGAGCTGATTAATAAGAAAAGAATACCTTGCTGACGTGGAAATGCCTAATTGGCTAATAAAAGGTTTAACTTAAGAATATTATAACAATTGTTAGGATGCTCGGAATTAGACAAGTAATATATGAAAAATGATCAAGAAAGTGAGAGGAACACAAAGAAAATATAATTGAATCTTGATTCTTCTTGCAATTCAAAAAGTAGTTAAAGTTGCTAACCTTAATGCTTTATAACTAAGACAAACCCTAAATTGATGTCCTATGGAATTGAATGGATGATCTATGCGCACATTTACCTGTTGTTAATAAAAAGATGTTTTGATGTCTAATAGATGATCCATGTGCTTAATAGCTTAATTTAGGGTTTGATATGTTAATATGCATTAATGGGCTTAGAAACCCTAATCTAGGGTTAATGATTTCCAATGAGATATATTTGAGATTCTTTGTATAAAAGAGATAATAGGTTAATCCTAAGCCTAATTGATGATAAAGAAGATTTTAATGTGAATAAGTGAATAATTAGGGTTTTGAACCTAGAAGAACTGCTGTCTTAGGGTTTTGTGGATATAAAAGAGGAAAGTTGTAAATAGATCTAAAGGAACCCTAATGAAACCATAGTTCAGATTAGAAACCCTAGAAAGTAATAAAGTAAGTTCTTGATGAGTATGTAGTAAATAGGTTGTACATGCTTTTTAGGATTTTGTACTTTAGTGTGGTTGACTTGCTTGCTTGGATTGGATTTCCTGATTGATTGGATTGTGCTTATTTCTTGTGAAATCTCCTAATCAGGTATGTGTTTAGTTATGAGTACACGATTTAGTTTCCTGATGTTTTATCGATTGCATGGAAATAAACTGTTTGGATGCTTTTATTTCTATAATCTTTAAAATGAATATGATTATCACAACTTAAGTATATATGTGACTGTCTCGAACCTACATACCATCTCTGGATATATGATGCAAGACCAAGCCCCAGAGGGAAAGTCTGAAGTGGTCAAACCCCGAAGGGAAGACCATTAGGCACCTAGAAAGGTGACCCCAGGTACCAAGCTCAGGATGGAGAAAGTAGCCTTAAGTCCCTTGCAAGGATTAAACCCTAAGAGAGGGTATCCCAGAGGATGAGTAAAAGTGGTTGGGAAGTCACATTGAAAACGTAATTTTGCATTGTTAACAACTACTTGATATGATTAGGTTGTTAAAGCTTATGTGCAATATTTTATTTGTCCGCACATACTAGTATATCCATTTATACTGACCGACATTTTGTTTGTCGGCATTTTAGGAAATACCTAAAATTGGAAAAATAGTAAAGTGGAACCTGGGAAAGATTAAAGTTAAATTATCAAGGAGGATTTAGTTAGATAGGGTTCTACTACTAGTAGAAGTCTCAGTTGCCCAATTTTGAAGGAATGTGAAAGTAAATTTTATTCCAAGTTTTCAGTTTAGTTTTTTGTAGAATTTATTAATTATTTTTTATTATTTGCAAAACCATTGATCTTGTTTTTGGGATACACTACTACAGAAATAGCTTATAACATCACATTTAGAGGCGTCAGTTGTATCCAAAAAACTGATGCCTAAATCCTACAACGTCGGTTGAAGACACAAACCGACATCTATATGTGAAGACCGGCTAGACACGGGTACCACTTTCTATTTAGCATCGGTTGCGCAATAAGAAACCGACACCTAAAATTACCCCCAAAATCTATTTTTTCCAGGGCAAAAAATTACCTCCAAAATGTCACATACGGCGTTGGTTGTTTACCAAATAACCGATGACTAAAGATTTTTCACGAGGCAGAATCAGGCCCACTTTTGTCGTCGGTTTTCTTGCAATAACCCACGCCGATGTGTTTTCGCGCGCTGTCCCTGTGAAAATTTTTAGGGTTTAGGTTGCCCAATTGGCGTCGGTTTTGTATGGCAACCGACGACTATGGTCATAATTCAAGAATATTTTTTTGTCGACATATGTAGATAGACGTCAATTTTTTAGTTGAAACTGATGACTATGATTGAACATAGGTGTCAGATTTTGTGTGGTGACCGACACTTTTGTATCTTAGGTGTCGATTTCTGAAACAACCAACGATGATTGTTAACTTAATAGCCCCCGCAAAACAGACTCTTCCCTATTCTCTATTTCATCATGAAACACAGCTCAATCTCTGGCGATTCTACTCGACCTGCCACTCGTCTTCCACCGCCGCCTGCTCATATGCTCAATGACACCACCTGCTCGTGTTCTCAACGCTGCTGCCTGTCCGTGTGCTCAACGCCGCCATCGCCGTCGCTTGCTCAATGCGGCCGCCACCTACTCAACGCCGCCGGATATTATCGGTAAGTTTTCCCTCATTTCCAATTCTTGTGCTTGGGGTAGCCTGCAGTAGCAAGTGGCGACTTGTTAGCTAGGGTGGAGGGCATTTTGGCAGTTGGCAGTGCAGGTGGGTGGGGGTGATGGGGGTTTTGGTTGTGGCAGGTGAAATGTGCTTCTCTACAAAACATATCAAAACTAACTGTATGTATCTAATTCTATACTTACTGCATTAATCATATTACTATATTCATGTACAATACTTCTACATACCTCTTTATTCTTTGCATAAGTTAGAGTAACTCTTTGATTCATACATATAGTTATAATCTAGTTAGTTATTAGTTGTTATGCTAATTGATTACGACTTTTACAGATAAATAGTATAACAGTTGCTAATTATTACTAGCTATTGACGTGTTATAGTTATGAATTTACATATTTATTGTCCGTGTATTGTCACACTAAGTTAGTAACTACTTTATTAGTACTTAATTACTTGTTATACTTATATATGTTATGTTACTTTATATCAATTTACTCCATATGTATTCATCTATTATCCATTACTTGGTATATGAATATGTAGTGATATATGATAGCCTCATATACAATTTGGTAATATAACTCCTCTCGAATAATTATTAATTCATTAATCACCCTAGGTATCTAATATTATGAATCACATAACCTAGAATCTAATTATAATTTTGGGTTCTTCATAGTCCAATTAGCAAATCTACCAAATTTGAAGTAAATCGGGTAATTAACCCTAGCTATATGTAATAATAGTAGGGAAAAGAGTGAATAAGCATAGACAAATAAACCTAATTAGATGATGATGCAGTAGATCTAAATCATATTGGACTAAGTTCCATCCTTAGGTAGTGTGTCAAGCTCAATATTTTATCACAGGCTCATTATGAACCATTAGATCTAGATCTTAGGGTATCTCTACCCTCCTAACTATGAAATTGGTAACTTGTTTCCTTGTTGAGTATATTGAGAATTCTAATCACCCTTCTTGCTTAATGATGAACTCTAATGCACTCATGTGACATGCTTGGAATGTAAATGATGAACTTTTCTCTAGATTGCTAATCATGCTTCTAAAGACATCAATAATCACCCTAACTTGAAGAACTAGGATATGAATGATGAAACTAGGATTGTAGGTATAAGAATGACAACACATGTATTTGTTGGCCTAAAAACCCGTCCAAGATTTACTCATTAGGAGTAAATCTTGGATAGTCCCCGGTTTGGGAATGTTCTTGAACACTTAATCTCACTTAGGATGTAAGTGTATAATGTGTATTGGGTTTTCAAGAAAATTTCGGCAGTATTTCCCCATTTGTTCTCTAAGTACATATGTACTTGGAGAATAGCGGGGAAATGTTGCCGAAATTTTCTTGAAAACCCAATACACATTATACACTTACTAGTGATATTAGATGTTCAAGAATGGGATAGGTGGTACACATATTGTAGGTATAAGAATGACAACACATGTATTGTTGGCCTAGAGACCTGTCCAAGATTTACTCATTAGGAGTAAATCTTGGATAGTCCCCAGTTTGGGACTATTCTTGAGCACTTAATTTCACTTAGGATGTAAGTGTATAATGTGTATTGGGTTTTCAAGAAAATTTCGGTAGCATAATCTCTTAACCCTAGACCCTAATCTTTTAACCCTAAACCCTAATATATACTTGTTTTCTCTTTGATCATAGAATGGATAGATCATGGATGTCCATTCCAAATTGTTTCACCCTAGAGTTTATTTTTGGTCTTGATCAGTTTATTAGATTTGTCGAGGAACATAGGAAACAACCTGGAGATATGTTCTACTGTCCATGTAGGCATTGCGGTAACAACTTGAAAGTCAGCATTGGTGATGAAATCAAAAGTCATGTCATGTGCAATGGGATTGTACAAGACTATATAGAATGGCACTGGCATGGAGAGATTTTAAACCTAAAATTAGTGGATGTCAATAGCAGTGCTATTGTGGAAGATGAAATTGCCTCTGATGACGTAGATGTGAACGAACTAGTTCCAGTAGACATCGTTGATGTGATGCTGGATAGTTGTAGGATAGAGCACACCTATCCACCTCTCATGTTTAGAAACATTGTGCATGATGCTTATATATCATTATAGATAGGTTGTACTAAGTTTACGAAGCTTAACACTGTGTTGAGATTGTATAAGATGAAAGCTAACAATAGATGGAGTGACAAAAGCTTCACGTCATTGTTGTCTTTGTTGAAAGAAATTCTTCCTGAAGGAAATGAGATGCTAATCTCAACATACCAGTTAAAGAAATTGTTGTGCCCAATGGGAATGGAGGCCAAGAAGATGCACCGAATGATTGTGTATTATTTCAAAAGGACTATGTGGATTTGAAAGATTGTCCAAAATGTGGTGCGTAAAGGTATAAATTGACGACTTCGGGGGAATCCAAAACTGGTTCTCCTGCCAAGGTGATGCGGTATCTACCTATAATATCACAGTTTCAACACTTGTTTGCCAATCTGATAGATGCGAAGAATTTGTGGTGGCATGCGGATGTTAAGAAAAATAATGATGGGATCCTACGACATTTGTCTGATTTCCCACAGTGGAAGAAGATTGATTTATTGTACCCTAAATTTGGTGAAGAAGTCAGGAATCTAAGACTTGGGCTTTGTACAGATGGGATGAATCTATACGGGACAATGAGCAGCCAACATAGCACTTGGCCAATTATGCTTGTTATATACAATCTTCCTCCCTGGTTGTATATGAAAAATAAGTACGTTATGTTGTCGTTGTTGATATCGGGCCCTAAAGAAGCTGGAAATGATATCGAAATTTATCTTGAACCTCTGATTGATGACTTAAAGAAACTTTGGGGTGAAGGTGTGATGACATATGATGCTTCATGAAGAGAGACATTTCATTTGCACGCTATGTTGTTTTGCACTGTTAATGACTTTCCAACATATGGGAATTTGTCTGGATACAGTGTCAAAGGATCTAAAGTGTGTCCTATATGTGAAGAGAACACTGATTCAATTCGACTAAAACATGGCGGAAAGGATGTATATCTTGGTCATCGAAGGTTTCTTCCAAAATTCCATTCGTATCGTAGGTTGCGCAAAGCATTCAATGGACGGAATGAGGAACAGAGTGCACCTAAACCTATACCAGGGGAGGTTGTTTATGAAAGAGTAAAAGACTTTTCCAATGAATTTGGTAAGAGATCACAATATACCATGGCCACACAGAGTGACAAATCTTTATTCAAGAAGAAGTCAATATTTTGGGATCTTCCTTATTAGAGTTCTTTGGCAGTCAGACATTGTATCGATGTCATGCACGTTGAGAAAAATGTCTGTGATAGCGTCATTAGTACTCTGTTGAATATACCAGGTAAGACTAAAAATGGGATAAAATCCAGAATGGACCTACGTGAAATGGGAATAAGGACAAAATTAACAGAAGTAGTTAGTAGTAATCAGAGAACATACTTACCTCCCGCTTGTTACACATTGTCTAGAAAAGAGAAGATAGCTTTTTGTGAATGCTTGGTAAATGTTAAGGTGCCACAGGGTTACTCATTCAACATTTGTAGATTGGTATCAATGAAAGATCTAAAGTTGATAGGTCTTAAATCTCATGATTTTCAAACTCTAATGCAACAAATATTGCCTGTGGCAATTCGATCTATATTGTTGAAGCATATAAGGTTTGCAATCACCATACTTTGTTTCTTTTTCAACAGTCTGTGCAGCAAAGTTATTGACCCTGATATTCTTGATAAATTGCAAAGAGAAGTGGTTGTTACCCTATGTCAGCTTGAGATGTATTTTCCTCCTTCGTTCTTTGATATCATGGTACATCTTGTTGTCTACTTGACTAGGGAAGTGAAAATGTTGGGACCAATTTTCTTGCATTGAATGTATCCCTTTGAACGATATATGAGCATTTTTAAATATGATGTTCGAAACCGTTATCAGCCTGAAGGGAGTATTATTGAGGGTTATGTGGCGAGAGAGTTTAAGGATTTTTGCAATGATTTTCTGAGTGGTAATGATGCTCCTGTTAATGACAAGAATATTGAGGAGTATTCTGATAAAGGAATTTTGGGATCACGGATGAAAGTAATCAGCCGTGAGCAGTTGGAACAAGGTCACTTGTAAATTTTACACAACATCGACGAAGTGAGTGTTTATATCGAGGAACAAGGTCACTTGTATATTTGGGAGTTTGTTACCAAAAGAAAAACTGATGAATTCAAGGTATTAAGTGCCACTCCCAATTTAATTAATATATGTTCTTATGTATTCACCTATTCAAGATTAACCTTTAGTGTTACTAACCAAATCAATGTGCTTACTAACAAGGCTATCAGCGATGCTCAAAGAGAAAGGCGTGCACTCATATGTGCATGACCACACGATGGGTCCAAAAGGCTATGCAGGCGTTCGCCAAAGATTACATGCTGAGTCTAATGCTCAATTTGCTGCTACTCAAGAGACTGCAAAGTCCTCTACTATTGATCTCACACCTCTACCACGCCATGCTATGTGGATAGCTGGGAGGAAAAATAGGAAAGGAGATATAACTAAGCCCACAACTGCTGAGGCGGCTGCAAAAATGGTAAAATTCAACTCCTAGAGCAATCGATATTGATTATTGTTATGCTTACTTACCAATTTCTATTGATGGCGATTAGTGGGAGCTTCATGAGAAGAGGAAGGAAGGCAAGTTCATCCCTAAGGGCACAAGGGATGAATTGATAGTTTCTCTTGGTAACCCAGAGCATCCTGGATGTGTTAGGGGTGCAGGCTCTGGTGTGGGCATAAAAGCGTTCTTTGGGCCATCATAGCGCAAACATGTCCCAAAAGCGGGATTATCAAATGTTGAGATAACCTATTCTTTTTTAGAATGTTATTGTGAAAGGGAATTCAATAATCAAAAGCTAGCATTTCTTTTATCGATGTATAGGTAGATGAGTTAATTAATAAGAGAATCCAAGAAGCAATGGTGAAGTGGCAGGCGTCTCAGACTGCTACTCAGACAGTACATGTGGTGGGCCGCTCTTCTCCTACTGTGGAGTTTGGGAGTAATCCTATAGACTCACCACCTAGCACGTCCTCTGTAAGTATTTTTATGACATAGTAGCTAGTCTTTTCAAGATGATATGTTTATGTATATATGTATATAACATTCTTTATGTAAGGACCCTGACCCATGTTTTGGGCTAACCCTCTTTGCTTTTCTTATGAAAGGTGCTTAGAACCTTAATCTAATCTCTTTAGATGTTTTGATATCATGTGACAAGCTCATGTTTCCAGTTTGGTCCCGTTTGGATGTTGTTTGAGCAATGTTTGCCTGTTTTGGACCAAAGTGCAATTTACCCAAAGCAAGGACTTATATTGCAATATGTCACATGTAGATCATGCCTTTAGTTCTCTTGAATCATTAGAAATATAATGATGCTATGGGGCACCTTGTGGAGGATCTATGTTCGAAGTTTGAGCTTGGTTGGTAGATGTTTGTGCCTTATGTGCTAGTTTTGGTGTAAATTGCAGATTACCCAAAGTGGAGGGTCAATATGCAATTTATCAGCTCTAGAGTCTTCTTCCTTCTGTTTGGCATCACCTAGGATGTGGATGGGTTTGGGGTGCCTTGCTTGGTTGATAGTTGAGGAGTGACATCTCTATATGATCTTTATACCATATATGTGTCACATATGCTACCTTGTCTTGTAGTGTATCGGCTAGGGCTTGAAGGTGTGTCACCCAAGAGGGGTGTATCGGCCATGGAAATTTCCCAGCTACACGATACACATTCTATAGTGTATCACCAGGCCGTGCATGAGCTGCTAGGGTGGCAACAAGTGGCATTTAGTGCTTGAGAAAGTGGCACCTTGGTTTATGTGGTTATGACACCTCTCCCTTGCTACCTTTATCTTACTTGGTGTATATAACTCCCCTCCTCCTTAACCAAGTGATCCTTTTCATCTCCCTTCCTTCCCCTTTCTGTTGGGATGAGCTTGGAGCTTTGGGAGCTAAGGAAAAATCCCATGGAGCTTGGAGGGGCGAGCTCCTTGGCCATGGAGACTCCTAGCTCAAGATCCGACCTTGGTAAGTCATGCTACCTTGCTAGCTTTTCCTTGTGCTTTCTTCTCCACCTTCTTCTTCCCCTCTCAGCCATGGTTGGGCCCTTGTGGAGAGTAGGCAAGGCCGTGGTTATCTCCCCCTCTTTTCTTCTTCTTGAGCTATACATAACCATGGTATCTTCTTCTTCTTCCTTTATTTCTTGAGGTGATGATGATGGTGCCGAAGGCATGTTTGGGGCTTTGGACAGATAATGTGCATAGTGAGGAACGTGGGTTTTCTGCTTGGACCAAGAAGCTTGATGGCTTTCATGGAGATCCTCTTAAGACGGGTTACATAACTCTTAACCATCTCTATTATGTTCACCCTTCATATGTGCACATATTGGTTTTTGTACTTAAATCGGTACCTTTCTCCATGATAGTTATACATGTGGAACTTGGAATCTGATCTAATGGGAATGCTATGTTTTATTACTGCCTTATTCTTGTTTATCTTGTGCATTATGGTATGGGGTGACTTGAGGTTGAAGATGAACCACCCGATAGGGTGTTTGCCCGATACAGTGGTTGCACGATATAGTGCTTTTCCCGTTAGGTCTTGTTTTGGTTTTGGCACATGAGTAATACCCCCATTGTCTCCTTGGACTTGAGAGGTGAGCCATGCTCTAGTATCTTGGGAAAAACTCATCTCTCTCCTTGGTTGTTGATAGGTGAACCTATGGTCTAGGTGTTTGGATGATAGGTTGAGTTGGTTGGCTGATAGGGTGTTGCTCTACCCTTGCTGCCCGATATGCTAAAGGTTGTGCAAGACCCCTCTCACTCAGTTGTTGAGAGGTGAGCCAACTTTTGGTATTCTTGGATGACATGGTATGGTGACTGATATCCTTTTCCTACCCTAGGGTTTAGGGTTTGGATGATATGGATGGTTGATACCTAGTTGGACCTTTGGCCGATATGAAGTGATGATCTTTAGTGGTAAGATGATGGTCTACCCTTGTTGCCCGACATGCTCTTGTGGTTGAACCCTTGGATGATATCTTGGGTGATATGGTGGTGATTCCTTTGATGGTTTAGGAAACCGATAAGCTTATCCTTTGGGTGGGCGATAGCCCTAGAAGTAGTGCCTTGGGTGATATGGGTGCCCTAACCCTAGTTTGGGGTGATATGCTTGCTCAGCCAATAGGATGATCTTAACTCTAGTTGCCTGATATGGAGCCTTGAACAATGAGGTTGTTCTAACCCTAGATGGCCAATAAAGGGTGCTCTTGGGCATTATGGTTGGTTGGCACCTTGATGATCCCTAACCTAATATGGTGCTTGATGGTTGAGATAGTTATGTGTTTCTTGATATGAGATACTACCTGTTATGGTGAGTTGGGCGGTATGGCCTTGTTGTGCTTTGCACGATACTTTGGATGAGAACCTTACTCTTGGTCAAGCTTTTGAGTGATACTAGTATCCCTGCTCGATATGCTTTGGTGAAGGACATAACCTGACACCCTTACTACCCAACACACACCTATAGAGGTCTTAGCCGATATCACAAGCCCTAACCCGAGATAAGCATGTAGTGTATATGCTAGTTGGGCGACACATGGGTTAAGTGCTTGGCCGATACCCTATATAAGGACATGATGTCTTGGCTGATAGGTTTTGCCCAACACATGCTTCCCTCTTGGTTGGTTACCCGACATGAGCATGAGGTTGATAGCTTGGGTGGTTCTAGGGTTGAAGGTTTGGCCGTTACATGTTCAGAGCTTGGGCAACATAAGGATTGAACGATATGGAAACTCTTGAGCATTATGGTGTAATGCCCAAGGTGTTGGTTGATGACCGACAAGGATGGTGATTTGACTGATAGGGAGAACCCTAACCCTAGCTTGATCGACATGAGGTCTTGGCCGATAGAGTGTGTTTCCTGATACCATCTCATATAGGGTTGCTCGACATGGGGCTTGGCGCCCTAGGGTTTGTTGGATGGCCGATAGGGTTTGAGACCGATACCCCCTTTTGGTGAGGGCGGTGCCCCACCCGTTATGCCTTTTGGTGAGGGTAGGCGACACCTCTAATGAGGGTTGTGCCCTAACCCGATAACCTTAGGTATGGTATCTTGAGCACACACCTTTGATCACCATGAGTTATGACAAGATAGGTTGTGAACCTTTGTATAGTGGTTACCTATGGTTGATGAAAGATGAATCCTTAGGGATGGTATGCATGATGACATGAGATGTAGGGTATGATGGAATACCCATGGTATGGTAACTGTATGTGTATTGTTTAATACACCAGCTATGACATTCTGTTGCATGGTTCATAATAATGGATGATTGTTCCAATACTATAAACCTTAATCTTGATGACATGACAATCAAGATATGTTCATGAGATACGGGGCATGATGGATGCTCACAGTTTGATAACAATAATATAATTTGTCTACAGACACAACTTTGTACTTCATATAACTATGAACATGGATGTTGTACCAATATGTTCTCTAAGACCTATGTTCTATGTTTGGTGATCCAATTATCTCTCTTATACACGCTAACCATGTAGGTGTATTGAATTCATAGCCAGGTAAGAGCTATGGTGATTATACGATTATGTGCTTTGTATAGCACTTGGTATATGTGCAATATCTGAGTAATAATGATATGTCTTGTTGATGAGATAACATGTATCACCATATGATGAGAAAGGTCAGGTGACCTGATAAAGGTTGAAGTGCCTGTTGAGGTGTGATCCTCTAGTGATGACATGAGGGATTGATATCCCATGATGATGATAAGGCCTTGAGAGGCAGAGGCATTATGTGATAAACAAAGGGATTGAGATCCCATGATGATGTATGATGATGAACAAAGGCATTATGTGATAAACTAAGTGATGAATGAGGGATTTATATCCCATGGCAATTTGATGATTGTTGAGGGCAATGAGAATACCAGTAGCAGTGTAACACCAATGTAACAAAATCTAATGTTGTTCATGTTTTATATTTGGTTACTTAATACAACTTGGCTTCCCCAACAATCCACTTAAAATGCATTAACTAATTACAGTTGAACCTTTCATGTAGCATGCCCTGGCCATAGATCCATCATCATCAGTAGCTGGTGATGGTGAAACGGGTTCTCCTATGGGTTAACCCAAAGTGCATATTATTGAATATGTGGGGTTTCTCCTAGCCAAAAAGAGGAGGATTCGAGTGCAACTGTGGTTGCAGACTCATGATATATGGAGCATGGTAAACATGCCCATGGCTCAGGATATGTGATAAGAGCATGAATGTGTTCATGGCTCAGAGCATGGTGAACAGACCCGTGGCTCAAGGTTTACTAGCGCCGAGACCTGTACCAAGGCGGGCTAGGGCTATGGGTAGCCTGCGGGGCTGACCCTATGGCTGAGGCCACTTAAGCATGTGACTGCGGTCCTTCTTTGGTTCTTGTATGCTGACTACGAGGTGGTGAGGTCGTGGAGTCCAGCTCTTCCATTGACCTTGTATGGCATCGACTCCGGGTTTTACAGCCATCGATTGGATTTGAGCGGTACAACTCACTTCCTCAGGGAATAGTAATTTGTAATCAAGCTGTATAGTATTCTTGCTTAGGGAAAATATGAAACATTAGTTGAGGCCTTGTTTGTGTAGTTGCTCTAGTTATAACTTACAGTTTATCATACATTCCTTGTATCATGTGATAAGATCTTATAAAGATTATCTTGTCAATCATGTTCCTTACAGAATGCCTGGTTATATGCCTCCTGATGTTTTGGTAAAATTGTTAATGAAGTTAGTTATGCTCAGTATGTTGCTCCTATGATCTGCTTATATCAGTTATCTGTGATCATAATAAAGTTGGTAGAGGGTTATGTTTCTCACTAGGACTGTGTGTCTCACCCCGGTGGTTAATAATATTTTTAGGTGGATGCGTCTGGCAAGATGCAGATCATGTGGCTATGGATGGATATGCAGAGTTATCTGTTGGGTTTTAAAGGAGGCAGAGAAGCAGCGGAAACAAAAAAATCTCTCCCCAAACCCAGAACAAAAGGAACAGCGTCAACATCTATATAATAGGAAAGATGGTTTGTGAATCATACCTTGTCCCGAGGCTTGCTCGGCGACAATACCACGCGCCTTGCGTGGTCTTCACCTCCGGTCTTGGACGGTGTCTGTGCAGCTCCTGGTCGCACCGGGACTGAAGACTCCTCCTCCTACCGGACTGTCGGATGACAGTTGTCCTCCTGAGCGGCAGTGACCTCCCGCCTCTGAAGTAGTCCACACGGACCACCCGGAACTCCACTCTCCTTGTCCCACAAGGAAGTGGAAGGAGTCGCACCCTCCTGTTGACGTACTAGTCGCCAACACACACTCCTGCTGTCAATTGCAACTGCAGTTGTCCTTCCCTTGCTGCACCTCCCTTTGCGGGAAGCACTTGCTCGGGCTCTCTCTCGGTTACCAAAACCAGAGAGAACGACAACTTTGCAGAGCAATCAACTTGCACTGAGTCGTACTCTGAGAAGCCCCCAATACCCCTATATATATAGGCGGGTCATGGGACAGGGTTCTCTGTGCCCGGCAATACGGGACTAAAGCAGGAGTAGAAGGGTTCGGGATTTTCCACAAAAAGCAACCATCTCGCAACCTGAAATGATCGGTTCACAACTGAACCGATCGGTTCGGCCATTGAGCTGATCGGTTGGACCTGAGCCGATCGTTTGGGGCACTCCAACCGATCAGTTGGTTCCCTGAACCGATCGGTTCATAGTCCTAATCCGGCTCAAAAAGACTTTCCTTGTTTCGTTCCCAATTGGTATCGAATACCAATGTTATTCCCAATCGAATTGGGCAATTTGAAACCAAAGGAAAATTCTTGCCGACATGAATTTTCCCAACTGGTCGGTTGCACCAGTTGAGCCGATCGGTTCAACCCTTGAACCGGTCGTTTCAACCTGGGCATGAGCCGATCGGCCTGGACACTCCAGCCGACCGGTTCAGCAACCTCATCCAACCGATTCATCACATGAACCGATCAGTTGGGAGCACAGGTTGGGCAAAATCACTCAATTGCGATTTCAATCAATCTGATACTCCAATCAATGCGTCCAACACCTTGAACCATACGATATTGAGCCATCGACTGATTGAGTGTTTAATTGAACTACTAAACTCCTTTAGTAATCAATCTAAACATTGCTTTGTGGACAAAACTCCTCTTCCAGGTTAAATCCTATGTGTGTGACCCTGCAGGTCCATTTCACGTTGGCAGTGAAAGTCCATAACACTTATGACTTCACAAGAAAAGAGCGGTGCCTAGTCACACATCATTGCTACCCAAGTGAAAGTAGAAAGTTGGAGAACAACTTTCATCCTACAATCCGTGAATGGTGTTACAGTGAATGTATAATTCCTTTGTCACTGATATCCAGAATGAACTCGAGGCATGGAACAGTCATCCTGTCAATGTTCATTCATTTCCTTGATCTCAGAGTAGATCGAGTGAGATGTGTATGACATCAATATCACATATTGATTCACACGTGCATGCACATGCCTTTCTCAATCCTACTCATCAAGTGGCCAAGGATATCAAACTCCCTCAGGAGGGACAAATCCCATATCTATCACTCACCCCTCAAAACCCCCATGTGTCAAAGCCACCCAATCATCACCTTTATAACAACCCATGTTTCAGGACTGCGTTTGATGATGTCAAAGTGTACCCAACGACATGTGTTGAGTGCAGTGATTTCAGGTCTAAGAATCACACTCACCACCATCACTGTGAGAGCTGACTGTGACTACCATGTCATGGTTCCATGTGTCACTCTCACGGTGGGTCTGTCCGGTACCTTGTTCTCTAACAAGTACCTATGTGCTTGGTTTGATATCACCATATCATGACTAATGAGATTCTGTCATCAACCAACACACAATCTAGTCTTTAGTGTTATTGATGTCTATGGTTATTTCCACAATAACAACCGACTAGGGACCAAACAAGAAAGAATACTCTTAGCATCCGTATGATCTCATCGTTTAGGTCCTCAACCCAAAAGCATACGTCATTGAGTAAAACAATCTTTAGACATCTATCATGTTACACCATCATCTCAGAAACAGTTTAAACATATAGATTGGAAATTGCCTTTTTTTTATTATTCAAATCATTTACAAAGTATCCCATTACAATCATCATATGACTTGCTTTATGGGCATACATACCAACAGACCCCCACTTGCACTTAGAGCCAGTCACCAAGGAAACGCAGTCCTTGTGACCTAGCATGACCATCATGCTTCTGCTGAGAAAGGGCCTTAGTCAGTGGATCAGCTATGTTGTCTTCAGTTGGTACTTTGCAAATCTTCACATCTCCTCGCTGTACGATCTCTCGTATGAGATGGAAGCGCCGCAGTATGTGCTTGGACCACTGATGTGATCTGGGCTCCTTAGCATGTGCAATAGCTCCATTGTTGTCACAATAAAGCTCAATTGCATCACAGCTACTGGGAACTACACCAAGTTCAGAGATGAACTTCCTGATCCACACAGCCTCCTTTGCTGCATGCGAAGCAGCAAAATACTCGGCCTCTGTAGTAGAATCGGCAACTGTTTCTTGCTTGGAACTCTTCCAGCTCACAACTCCATTATTAAGGCAAAACACAAATCCTGACTGCGATCTGTAATCATCTTTATCGGTTTGGAAGCTTGCATCGGTGTAACCCTTTACAACTAGCTCTTCCTCGCCGCCGTACACAAGAAACTGATCCTTAGTCCTTCGCAAGTACTTGAGGATGTTCTTCACGGCTGTCCAGTGAGCATCCCCGGGATCTGACTGGTACCTGCTCGTCATGCTTAGAGCATACGAGACATCTGGGCGTGTGCACAACATAGCGTACATGATGGATCCAATGGCTGACGCATATGGGATCCCATTCATACGCTCCCTCTCTTCACAAGATTGGGGACATTGAGCTCTAGAGACGGTAACTCCATGTAGCATAGGGACGTTGCCTCTCTTTGAGTTCTCCATGCTGAACCACTTCAGCACCTTGTCAATGTACGTGCTCTGACTTAGTCCGAGAAGCCTTCTAGATCTATCTCTATAGATCTTAATTCCTAGAATATAGGATGCTTCTCCTAAGTCCTTCATTGAGAAAGTTTTCCCAAGCCAAGTCTTTACCTTCTCTAAGGCTAAGACATCATTCCCCATCAAAAGTATGTCATCCACATACAATATGAGAAATGTGGTCGAGCTCCCACTAACCCTCTTGTACACACAAGGTTCATCTTCATTTTGAATAAAGCCAAACACTTTGACTTCTTCATCAAATCGAAGATTCCAACTCCGAGATGCTTGCTTCAATCCATAGATTGACCTTTGCAGTTTATAGACTTTATTGGCATTCTTTGGATCTACAAAACCTTCAGGCTGTGTCATGTACACATCCTCATGAATATTCCCGTTAAGGAATGCAGTTTTAACATCCATCTGCCAAATCTCATAGTCATAATAATCTACAATAGCAAGCATGATCCTGATGGACTTAATCATGGCAACTGGAGAAAAGGTTTCGTCATAGTCAACACCTTGAATTTGTCGAAAACCCTTTGTAACCAATCTACCTTTATAAGTTTGCACATTGCCATCCATGTCGGTCTTTTTCTTGAAGACCCACTTGCACCCTATGGGTTTTACCCCTTCAGGTGGTTCCACCAAAGTCCATACTTTGTTGGAGTACATGGATTCCATCTCGGATCTCATGGCTTCTAGCCATTTCTCAGAATCTTGTCCCTCCATAGCCTCTACGTAGGTAGTTGGATCATCATCTATGATCAACTCTCCACCTTCCTGAGTTACAAGGTATCCAAACCTCTCAGGTTCAAGGTGAGTCCTACTAGATCTACGAGGTCCTTGTGTTACCTGAGGAGACTGAGATTCCACAACACCTTGTGAATCTACATTTTCCTCTGGTACATCTATCGGTTCAATGTTCTCTTGTTGGGCTTGAACCTCTTCAAGCTCTATATTCCTCCCACTGTTTCCTTTGGAAATAAATTCCTTCTCTAGGAACACAACATCCCTGGCAACAAACACTTTGTTGTCGGTAGGGTGGTATAGATAGTATCCCTTGGTCTCCTTGGGATATCCAACAAAGTAACATTTATCAGATTTGGGTCCAAGCTTATCAGGAAACATTTTCTTGACGTAAGCCCCACAACCCCAAATCTTCATAAAAGACAAATTGGGACGCTTCCCAGTCCATATCTCATATGGTGTCTTTTGAACCGATTTAGATGGTACACGGTTAAGTGTAAACGCGGCGGTTTCAAGAGCATAACCCCAGAAAGAAATTGGAAGATCAACAAAACTCATCATTGATCGCACCATATCTAACAATGTGCGATTCCTTCTTTCAGACACACCATTATGTTGTGGTGTTCCAGGCGGAGTCCATTGTGATACAATACCATGGGCTCGTAGAAGGTCCTCAAACTCCTGGCTCAAGTATTCTCCACCTCGATCGGAACGAAGTGCCTTAATACTTTTACCAAGTTGGTTCTGTACTTCATTCATGAAATCCTTGAACCATTCAAGGGTTTCTGACTTATGTTTCATCAGGTACACATAGCCATACCTACTGAAGTCATCAGTAAAGGTAATGAAGTACTGATACCCACCTCTGGCATTAGTTCTAAAAGGCCCACATACATCAGTATGTATGAGTCCTAATAGATCACTATCTCTCTCACCTTTACCTTTTGATTCATAATCAAAAGAGTCTAGATAACCATCTTTATGGAGTCTAGAAATGCGCTTCTCATTTATGTGCCCTAGACGACAATGCCAGAGATATGTTTTGTTTAAGTCGTTGAGTTTTTGCTTTTTGGTGTTTACATTGTATACACTTGTCTCCAAGTCTATCAAGTATAGACCATAAGACATAGGGGCACCGCCATAAAAGATCCCATCTTTAGAAATGGAACACTTTCCATTCTTAATAAGAAATTCAAATCCATCTTTGTCCAAACAAGAGACGGAGATGATATTCCTATTTATGGCAGGTACATAATAGCAGTTCTTCAAATCTATTATTAGCCCACTAGGTAGAGTTAACTCATAGGTTCCTACGGCACTGGCGGCTACTCTTGCCCCATTAGCAACACGTAGTTCAACCTCGCCTTTCCCCAAAGGCCTACTTCTCTTAAGATCCTTCACATTTGAACAAATGTGAGATCCGCATCCGGTATCAAGTACCCATGACGAAGAAGTAGTAAAGTTAATCTCTATCACGTATACACCAGAAGTAGAGATCTCTATCTCCGACTTCTTCTTCCATTGTTCCTTCCATCCTCTCCATGTATAAGAAATTGGTTTGGCGAGAGAACACTTCTCTCCCTTACCTACTTTCCTCTTCACCAACGCATTAAGCGTACATAGAGTGGATTCTAAGGCTCCTGGTATATCTGGATTGTGCAGAACACTTCTCACAGTCCTCAACCAGTTATGGAATTTATTCTCAATTAATTTACCCATTTTAAAAGATGATTCTTTTGCCATTCTACAAGAGAAAATTTGCATTTGTCAAAACCTTTTTGATTTGATTTGAATAAAATTTGACGATAGTTAATTAGGCCTTTAATTAATTACCGCTCCCACTATTTTGACTCAAATTTATAGCCCTCACCATCAATTCGGAAGATTGCAGCGTACAATCTTCTAGTGGGTCAAGATCCTAGAATCCTCTAAGCCATGGACCAGCTTTGGCTGTCACCCACAACTCAGATCTTCCGGGTAGGCAACTCTTGCCAATTGCATCATATGCAACTCTTGATGAATGAACATGCACAACACCTTGCCATGAACATTCCATGCCTCTGGGCTTAGACGCTCTAAGAATCACCAGTTAAGTCTAACCCAAAAGCCGACACGGTAAACATGCACCCTGCTTTGGCAGAACCTACATGTCGACCCTTCACACTTCCACAAGATAGACGGCGCACCACGCTTTGGCGTAACCTACGCTTGGTCGATCAAGTTTTCCATGTGTGTCGCTAATGGAAGGCGTATAAGACTTAATATTTAATGAGGGATTTGATTTTTATATACATATACATATCCAATCACCACAATATATAGTACATATCATATACATGCTATATCCCACAGAAAACATGCATGAACGATAAAAAGCAATGATTATGGACATCCTATTTGTGATTCCTCGAGCCAAGAGGAATCACGATCATCTAGGTATACATCACATGCAACCTGTACAAGATGAAATCTGTGTCTGCCTTTCTGGGTTTGATCAACTCATCTCCATGATTGATCGGCTCGCCATCAGGTAGGTTGTCCGGGTGCCACCAGCCGATCGACTAGCGCCTCCAGCCGATCGGTTCACCGGTCATCGTGCATCTCCTCAGGTCACCACCTGCTCATCTTGTTCCTCGAACCGGCCATATGGATCACCAACCGATCGGTTCACTCCTTGAACCGATCGTCTTCAGGTTGTCCGCCGTTCTTTGACATAACAGGAAATAAAATCTATACTATTTACAATTGAATTGAGAAACCCCGAGTTACATTTGGGGGGAGCAAAGGTAGGAAAAGAATTCTCGAATTATTTCGAGTTACATCAGGAATATGAGAAAGGGGGTCGGTGCGCAGACCGAGATGCAAGCAGCCACACAAACAACCATACACAGATATAGGGTTTTATAGGCCATAATCATGCTACACATCCACCACAAAACTCGTTTAAGGGCGACGCGTATCGAGTGCATTAATATTACATATCATATATGTATATTAGGGATTTGTGGATTGGACATGTATAAAGCCGATATTATTCGCATCGCATGCAATAAATAAAGGCGACAAACCAAAATCGATCATATCGATAATCCTAAAATATAGAGAGGTTGACCTGGCTCTGATACCACTGTTGGGTTTTAAAGGAGGCAGAGAAGCAGCGGAAACAAAAAAAATCGCTCCCCAAACCCAAAAAAAAAGGAACAGCGTCAACATCTATATAATAGGAAAGATGGTTTGTGAATCATACCTTGTCCCGAGGCTTGCTCGGCGACAATACCACGCGCCTTGCGCGGTCTTCACCTCCGGTCTTGGACGGTGTCTGTGCAGCTCCTGGTCGCACCGGGACTGAAGACTCCTCCTCCTACCGGACTGTCGGATGACAGTTGTCCTCCTGAGCGGCAGTGACCTCCCGCCTCTGAAGTAGTCCACACGGACCACCCGGAACTCCACTCTCCTTGTCCCACAAGGAAGTGGAAAGAGTCGCACCCTCCTGTTGACGTACTAGTCGCCAACACACTCTC
Organism: Alisma plantago-aquatica; assembly: GCA_963693085.1. Lineage (NCBI taxonomy): Eukaryota > Viridiplantae > Streptophyta > Magnoliopsida > Alismatales > Alismataceae > Alisma > Alisma plantago-aquatica. Next base: position 470,032,580 of record OY856415.1, read on the forward strand.
CTGCTGTCAATTGCAACTGCAGTTGTCCTTCCCTTGCTACACCTCCCTTTGCAGGAAGCACTTGCTCGGGCTCTCTCTCGGTTACCAAAACCAGAGAGAACGACAACTTTGCAGAGCAATCAACTTCAATGAGTCATACTCTGAGAAGCCCCCAATACCCCTATATATATAGGCGGGTCATGGGACAGGGTTCTCTGTGCCCGGCAATACAGGACTAAAGCAGGAGTAGAAGGGTTCGGGATTTTCCACAAAAAGCAACCATCTCGCAACCTGAAATGATCGGTTCACAACTGAACCGATCGGTTCGGCCATTGAGCTGATCGGTTGGACCTGAGCCGATCGTTTGGGGCACTCCAACCGATCGGTTGGTGCCCTGAACCGATCGGTTCATAGTCCTAATCCGGCTCAAAAAGACTTTCCTTGTTTCGTTCCCAATTGGTATCGAATACCAATGTTATTCCCAATCGAATTGGGCAATTTGAAACCAAAGGAAAATTCTTGCCGACGTGAATTTTCCCAACTGGTCGGTTGCACCAGTTGAGCCGATCGGTTCAACCCTTGAACCGGTCATTTCAACCTGGGCATGAGCCGATCGGCCTGGACACTCCAGCCGACCGGTTCAGCAACCTCAGCCGACCGGTTCATCACATGAACCGATCGGTTGGGAGCACAGGTTGGGCAAAATCAGTCAATTGCGATTTCAATCAATCCGATACTCCAATCAATGCGTCCAACACCTTGAACCATACGATATTGAGCCATCGACTGATTGAGTGTTTAATTTAACTACTAAACTCCTTTAGTAATCAATCTAATCATTGCTTTGTGGACAAAACTCCTCTTCTAGGTTAAATCCTATGTGTGTGACCCTGCAGGTCCATTTCACGTTGGCAGTGAAAGTCCATAACACTTATGACTTCACAAGCAAAGAGCGGTGCCTAGTCACACATCATTGCTACCCAAGTGAAAGTAGAAAGTTGGAGAACAACTTTCATCCTACAATCCGTGAATGGTGTTACAGTTAATGTATAATTCCTTTTTCACTGATATCCAGAATGAACTCGAGGCATGGAACAATCATCCTGTCAATGTTCATTCATTTCCTTGATCTCAGAGTAGACCGAGTGAGATGTGTATGACATCAATATCACATATTGATTCACACGTGCATGCGCATGCCTTTCTCAATCCTACTCATCAAGTGGCCAAGGATATCAAACTCCCTCAGGAGGGACAAATCCCATATCTATCACTCACCCCTCAAAACCCGCATGTGTCAAAGCCACCCAATCATCACTTTTATAACAACCCATGTTTCAGGACTGCGTTTGATGATGTCAAAGTGTACCCAACGACATGTGTTGAGTGCAGTGATTTCAGGTCTAAGAATCACACTCACCACCATCACTGTAAGAGCTGACTGTGACTACCATGTCATGGTTCCATGTGTCACTCTCACGGTGGGTCTGTCCGGTACCTTGTTCTCTAACAAGTACCTATGTGCTTGGTTTGATATCACCATATCATGACTAATGAGATTCTGTCATCAACCAACGCACAATCTAGTCTTTAGTGTTATTGATGTCTATGGTTATTTCCACAATAACAACCGATTAGGGACCAAACAAGAAAGAATACTCTTAGCATCCGTATGATCTCATCGTTTAGGTCCTCAACCCAAAAGCATACGTCATTGAGTAAAACAATCTTTAGACATCTATCATGTTACACCATCATCTCAGAAACAGTTTAAACATATAGATTGGAAATTGCCTTTTTTTATTTATTATTCAAATCATTTACAAAGTATCCCATTACAATCATCATATGACTTGCTCTATGGGAATACATACCAACATTATCATACCCGGTGGAATAGATAGTGTCTAGCATTAGAGTCCTATGTGTCATCCATGTACACTCAGGTCTTCGGGAGAGTTTTCGATGTTTCTTATATAATGATCGATGAACGACTTTTGGTTTATGTATCTTGATGTAAAGCAGCATGTGAAACAGTTATTTCATGTAATGAGATGATGGGAAATTATGTTGTAGCACCCTGAAAATATGTTATGAAATGAAAAGTGTTGGCTCAGACGTAATATGTTTCATCTTGTGGTGCTTGTTGTAAATCGGTTTTAATTTCTCATGATTTTCGGTTATCCGCTGGTTAGTATGTAATCGTGTTTTGTTGTGGTTGGGATGTTACACTTTACGTAAATTTGTAGGGGTTGAAGTCATGTCATCTAAAAAGTCAAGAATATGTCATTGCATAGGCATCGACTTACCCACCCCTTCTAGGGGACATGTTTCATGGGACTCTAGTACCAGATGGTGTGGTTCGTGTGAGTCTAATACATGTACTCCCCAATTAGAGGGATCTTCCATTGTCATATGCCCACCCAGATTCTGAAACGCTTAGTGAGGCAGAAGGCAGAGTGATATTGTGGCCCAAAATGGATGTTGTCTATACTAATATTGTATGGTAAATTTACATTACGTTAATTTGTTAGTGTGTATATATGAGTCAATTGATCTGAAATTATATATACAGGTCAAAAGGAAGACACCCGCTACATCTCGGCCTCCACCTCCACCTCCTGAAGTACCAAGTTGGCTCCAAGGGACCTACACGCCACGTTAGGTCCTAATTGTAGGGGTATGGTAGTATGGATAGGCAGACATGGTCCAAATTACCCTATAAATGTTTCTATTTCGGAGGATGTTGCATGTCAATCATACGATAATAATCTATTTATACAAGATATTTTGGAGTTGTTTCGTTATGATTGACTGAATACATCTATGATAGAGCTATGGATATGGTGAGATCTTGTTTATACATCCATATACCTTGTTTTATATACGGTTATCTGGTTTCTTATATATTAATACATACGTAATACATGTTTTGCAGCCACTTACACACGATATGTACAGATTTTTCATTTTCCCATGTGGGATTTTGGTTCCATCTTTGATTAGTCTTTTAGATAAAGACCCTTCATCAGTTACTTCATACTTCTATGCTGCTTTTAAATATTTGGGTAAAAAAAGAAGACGGTGATAATAGCTCCATTCAATGTCGAGTAAGTTTACTTTGCTTATAATTTGGACTTAGGAAAATTACATCTTTATTGTGGATTTTGAGTTATTAATTTTTAACTTTCTTACCTCTAGTGGTAGGCATTGGGAGTTACTAGTTATTGTCCCCAAGACGTTCACTGTCTATTATCTAGATCCTGCGAGGAAGGAATTGAATACATTATATGGACACACAATGAAAAGGCCATTATTCCCGTGAGAAATATTTCATATTTTTATATCCATTAACATCTGTTATTACATTACTATTTAATTATGCAATTTAATGTGTTCCATTAACATGTAGGGCTTTACATGAGTTCAAAAAAGCTGGAGGAAAGGTCCCCAAGAAAAAGAAACAACCATAATTTGGGAGAATGTGAAAGTGATTCCCGACTCCAATGTATATATTATTTATGTGAACTGTGCTTATTTGTATTTTTGAATATTTTGTATGTTTCAATTTATAGTGTGCTACACTAGACAATGGCTGGGCATGTGCATACTATGTGATGCAATTTATGGACCTAATTATCAAACATGCTGCAATGGAAATCGATATCATACATCATGTATTATATATAGTCTCATTAGACAATATGAAATATATCAATATTATTATATATTATTAATTATATGTATAGATCATTCTCTTTGCAGGTGTTTAAAATTGACTTCACTACAGGTCAAAAGTTATTAGATGTGCATACCCCCTATACGATGAAAGACTTAAATGATGTAAGAGAACAATGGGCAAAATCCCTACAAGTAGTGGGAATTTTTAAATATGATTGGGATAGTGATGGCGATAATGACGATGATGAATAAAGAATGATATTTCTAAACTTTATTCTCATAATTATTTTTGTGTGAATTTGAATGATTTTTTCTAAATTATCATATGTGTGAATGTGAAGATGATCAATACATGAATGTTTATACATGTGTCCGAATGTGAAAAGAGATGAAATGAATGAAACTGCAGGTTGCTAAATGTGTGTGAAAATAGAGAAAATTTGAAATGGGACTACTGGTTTCTACATGTGTGTGATATATAATATGAATTAAATGTGCTTATACATGTGTTTTGTCCATCTTGTTAATTTTGCAGGTTTGTGGCATGTTGTTGGCTGAAATCAATGGATGTTGTAAACCTGCAATTCAGAACTGAACTGCAGGTTCTACATTCTACTGACTAGCCATACAGCAAGCCTACAAACTAATAAAAAAAATCAAAACATAGGCGTCGGTTATTAGTATAAAACCGACGTCTTTATCCCTTACTGGCGTCGGTTATCGGTAAAAACTGACGCCTATTGTGCCCTACACGGCTGTGGTGGCTAGGTAGCACAGCCGTGCTAGGAAGCACAGTCGTGGTGGGCACAGAGATATAGTGTCAGTTGTCTGTGAAAACTGGCGCCTATTGTGTGGCGGGAAGGGTTATGGCGTCGGTTGTTAGTATAAAGTCGACATCTTTTAGAGGGATATAGTGTCGGTTGTCTACCGACGTCGATTGTGCCCTTGCTGGCGCGTTTTATTGGTGGCGGGAAGGGTTATGACGTCGGTGCTGAAACCGACACTGAAGGTTTCTACTTTTAACGGCACCCACTTGGGTGTCGCTATGAAACTGACGCCAAAAGCCTTAATTAACCGACACTAAAGGTCAATTCTGTACTAGTGATAACGCCTCTGACTTTTTAGTCTTCCTTAATTGGGAGTTACCGGGAAGCGGGGTCATTACAGTGTGCTTGCTTCTCCAGCAGCTAGAGTGCCTACTTGGCACGCAGTTTAGATTTTTTTCTTTTGACATTTCTAACAAGGCATCTGACATGTCTATGTACTTACTTTTTCAACAACTAGGGTGCCTGCTTGACATGTAGTTCGGAGTTTTTTCTTTATACATTTCTAATCTATGTAATAATTGTCACCTATTTTATTTTTTAATTGTTTATTAGGAAATAGTAGGCTGAGGGGACATTATCTAATGGACAATTGTGTGTGCTACATTTTAAATGTGATGTGTCACCATATATACTATATAAGATTTTTTTATTTTAAAAATTACAAAATTGATCTCTGTGTTTGTACACTACACTTTTATCTTTTTTTTTTAATTGTATAATGAGACTTATCAATACTATATAAGAAAATCCGCAGGGGCCGGATGGAATTTTATCCATTATTTTTTAAAATTAAAAACCGGTATGTGTATGTACACTATACTTTTGTCTTTTCTTTTTAAAATTTTATATTATTTAAGGAAGCTCATTTACTGTAATAAGAAGCTCACGTAGGAAGTTGAATGCAATTTTCTCTATTATTTTTTGGAGTTACAAATAACCATGTATGTGTGAACTATATTTTTGTGTTTTCTTTTTAAAATTTTACATTATGTAAGGAGACACATCTATACTATATAAGAAATTCTGTAGAGGGCGTTGAATGAAATTTTCTCCATTATTTTTTGTAATTACAAACGAGTCCATGTGTGTGTACACTACACTTTTTTCTTTTCTTTTTAAAATTATATAATGTATAAGATGACACATTTATACTATATAAAAAGCATATGGATGAAGCAAATGCAATTCTCTCCATTATTTTTCTGAATTACAAACCAATCCTTGTGTGTGTACACTACACTTTTGTCTTTTCTTTTCAAAAGTTTATATTGTATAAGAAGAGTCATCTATACTATATAAGAAAGCCTGTAGAGGGCTATATGCAAATGTTTCCATTGTTTCTTGGGATTACAACTGGTCCCTATATATGTGCACTACACTTTTGTCTTTTTTCAAAAAAATTTATTGTGTAAGGAGACTCGTATACACTATATGAGAAAGTCCCTGGAGGGGGCTGAATGCAATTTTCTTTATTTTTTTGTAACTACAAATCAATCCCTCTTTTAGCGGGTAGTATGTATCTTATTTTGAATATCAACTACATATTAGTCATCAACATACACAAAAATGATTATTCAAACTTACATGAAAATCTTATCTAACAAATCTATTGTAGTAAACACGAATAGATCTATTGTAGCAAATAGGAATAGATGTCGACCAACTCATTATTCCATAATTATTATATAAATTCAACTATCTAACACGTGTGTAGCATGTGTCTTTTGCTCATATATAAATATGTGTGGTAGTATCAAACTAATCATAAAATGATGGAAAATAGTATATTGCAGAGGTCCCAGTGTTCGCCTACCTGCTACTCCAACTGTGTTATTTTTATTCTGCCATTTTTTTAGTACAATTCAATCATCTTCAGTCCGCTGATATTTTTTTATAAGGTCAATGACAATTATCTTTCAGACAATTTGCTTTCTTATACTAAAATTTTTAATTCTTTTCAACAAAATCATTAATTGGGGCTTACCAAGGCGATAACCTTTTGGATTGGATGGGGCTCTCCTTCCTACAAGGCTTGGATTCCAATCCCCTTTGACTACTTAGAGAGAGCATGTAACATACTGCATCTTGAATCTTATCTTAGAAGTTTGATCTCTTAGACTTAGCCAAATAAGGTTGAGATTGGATCTAATAGATGTTTAGTATAACCCTAATGAGATAATGCATGTATAAATTATCCTAATGTAACCTAATGTTCTCACATTAGTCTTGGGCCAATAATAGACATATAAAATATGTCATATAAGATAATATAAAATTTCATATTAATAGTCACACATAATTCTTTTGGTGATAATATTAAGCTATGGAACATAAATGGATGAGCAATAATGATAATAGTGAAATAATATGATAACCTAAGAAATAATGTGATATTAATGGCCACAAATATTAACATAACTCATTAACAAGAATCATAAAAGTGGAATCTAAATTAAAAATCATGTTCCTTGTGTCCCAACTGTCTTGGGAATCAAGTTTCACATTATTCACATAATAATAATTAGTTTAATTTATTTTGGATAGAGAAGATCTTTGTTTTCCCCAAAATATCAAATAAAATAATAAATGACATCAAAAGAGAAAAATAATCTTGGATAATAAAACTACATAATAAATATAACCTTTAGATGAATTTTCATCCAATTTGGAAGATGTTTGATTAAAAGATGAAATCAGGAGAGCAAAAGTGTGTAGAACTTTTAAAATATTAAATAAATATACAAACCTCTCCAACATTTAAAATTAATGCCAAATTCGTATCTAACACATTAAATATGACTTGTGGATGAAGTTTCATAAAATTTGGAGAATCTTAAAGCCATTAATGCATGAGGAAAGAGAAATAAGATTTTATTTATTTAACACACCAAAAGTTCTCAAAAGACAAATATAATTATATATTCAGATTTCTCATATGAAAAATAGATTGGGTGTCAAATTTTATTGAATTTGGGACTCGTTTATACCCTTAAAAGAAGAGAGAGAAAAATATAAATAATCAAATATGACACTATAGTTCTAATCATATTTGGCTAAGAATTTTCAATAATATCTTTGCCACGTTGGTTTACCAGACTTTACTTAAACTCGGATTCTTTCTCGTACGTCGGATCCTAATCAAGCGGAGGTCTTACCTTCTCCATCCTTTCACCCTTTTTAGCGTTCTGCGAGCTATGCCCGGGTCTAAATCTTCTATGCCCAACCTCTATGCCCACCTCTATGCCCACAACATCTCATCTATAGACTTGTGGGCCCCATAGCGGAGTGTGCGGCTTGAATGTGTTGGGCACATTGTACCGGGCACATAGTATTTCCCTTTTAGGCAAGGCTGGTTTGGTAGGAGTTTTCTTCAGTTCTATCTCTCTCATCTTTACTTCTTTGTCTCCGATCTTCCCTCCCCCACCTTCGGCAGCTCCCTAGAAGCCTTACCGCTAGTCTGTTTTTCCCTGGTCTCCATCTCGATCCTAGCGTTGCTTATATATTAGGCTTTCATTTTTCTAGAAAATTTTTAGACATAGTCACATTCTCACCCGCTCGCCCACCTAGTTTTGGGGAAGGAGAACTAACACGAGCTGTCATGATGTCTGCAATAATCAAAACAATAAAGGATGAGGGAAGTAGAAGAGAGAGAAAATATTTTTGTCCATAAGTTTTAATCCGGAGCGTATTTTTTGATGAAATAAATTACATTAAAATTCTTGTAAAATATACTTTTCAACAAGGCTCGTGTTGACATACTTTGAAATAATGATAATATGTGAGAAATATAGTATTCATATTTTAAGATACCATACACATGTTCTGGGTACAGACATATAATAGTGGTGAGTACAATACATCACCTTTGTGTTTCCCCCAGATCATGTGCAATAACTACTTGTTCATCTATGGATTCGATTGAGCTAACTGTAGAAATGAGTTTAGTATTGTACTTTTGAATGAAAGGGATCATGGATTAGTTCTTAAATAATAGTTGAAAGTACTGTACTTTAGTAAAATGTGTATATTTTTAGTGAAATGTAGATTACTTTATATAGGTATGGTATGTGGTTATCGACATTCTTTTATACATGGCTTGTCTCGTACTGTACTAACAAGATCATCAAATCATGTATTGTTGTTATATCTCGTATGGTACCTCTAATACTGTACGTCTAGTACTATACTTTGTATTACAAAATATGGTTGTTAGTACTGCACTTCTTTTAGAATGTGTGTATCCTTGTATACAATTTTTTTCAGACATTACATTCTAAATGTATGTAAAAATTAATATAAATGATAAAATGTATAGTATTTACGGATTTGTGACAAAATATTGAGTGTAAAAATAAGGAGGCAATTAGTATTGTATATATGCACATATTATGAATGTTAATACTTTAAAAAAATCGAATGTGGTTGTTAGTATTGTATTTCTAGTAGTCATTTTTTATTACAAAATTTGGATGTTAATATTGTACTTCTTGTAGAATGTGCGGATATCCTTGTATATGATTTTTGGCAAACACTACATTCTGAATGTATGCAAAAATTAATATAAATGATAAAATATACAATACTTATGGATTTATGACCTAATATGAAATATAAAGAAATAAAGAAGCAATAAATATTGTACATGAATGGTCAATCTGAGTATAGTTCTCGAAAACGTACTGTACTTTTGTATACTTCTTTATTCTCTTAATATATTTTTAATATTATTTTTTTCAAAGTATGTCAACATTGGTTTTTATAAAAGTATTTTTTATGACGAACCTAATGTTATTTATTTCAACCTAAAATTCCTTACGGTTTAAGAGTTATGTGCAAAACATTTTTTTTTCTCCAAATTTTTTCTCTTTTATAGTGTATTTATTTTTTGTGCCACATCAGTATTGACCACACATTCCAACCACTGGGTGAATGACTAGGTGGGTGAGGGGATGTGTAGCTTAGCTCTTCTATACGAACGGTGACCGTCCTTCATGCCACCGGGAGGTAACTGCTCCTATGAGAACCTCACGTAGACCAGCGTGAAGGTTCCTTGGCAGTGGCGGTAGAACGGAGGGCCGACGGGGGCCTAGACCCCCCCAAAATTTTTGGAAATACTGAATGAATATACATGTGTCATTGCCTTACATTTCTGCCCGTTACTATTTTCCAGCAACCCAAAATCTCGGTCAATCTGAAGTGAATGTGGGATAATGCCCGACGCAATCAGTTATCAGCGTGAGATTCATTTGCCTAGTACGTAAGATAAACGAAAACCACGCATAGAATTTGAAGATAACTTCACATCCGACTACTCTCCACCACCAATAGATGGAATAGAAAGCAAAGGACAAAGTTATTGCGCACAGGGCCGCCGAAAAAATCAAAGTCAAAAAATCAAAGTCATTCCTTCTACTCGTATGCACATGTATAATGGATAGCCGCTGCCTCGGCCCAATCCACCCAGAAAGACCATATGAGACGGTGTGAGGAAGCATCCAAACACATTTCAGCTCATTTCTGAATCGTGTCAAATATACTACTTCACTTCTCCGACTCTTTAATGGAAGCCTAAGTGTGGGAGGCACATTGCTTACTTAATTTTTTTTATATAAAATTATATGGATGACGGTCTTGTTTCCACATTTTTGCACTAGAAATACTACCATTCTAATTTTTTTGTTGTTATATTTGGTCATAGTTAAGTAAACAATCTGTTCTTCTTCTCTTCAATTACGTTTACAGGTTGATGTCTCTTTCAATATTCTAATTTAGAGGAAGACATTACTGTGACACCTAGTTGGTAAAACTGCTGATATAGGACCGAAGAATTGTAGAATGAAACCCCTCAGACACGGAATGGCCAAATAAAAAAGGAAGCCATTAGTTTTTATTTTCCATCAGTGGGATTTTGATTAGCAAAAGAATGGTCACTGTCACACAATGAGACTCAACGATAATAGGTAAAAAGCTACACTCTCCACCACAGCCAGCCTAAAATTTATGTGGACAAATAACCGGCCAGTAAAGTTTGTAGCCATCGGCCCCCCAATGTCCAACTGCTGGTTCCGCCCCTGTTCCTTGGTCCTTCCCACATAGCGTGACCGTCTGGAATGATTCTCAAACCCTGGCCGGTGTTTATCATTGGAGAAGTCACATCGTGTCCTGAGGAGTCTCTCGACGTGCAGCATCTATGGTCACGTCGCGTAGTATTCCCTTGAACTCGATGTTCTTAATCGAAATCTCTGCAAGCGTTCCTCTTCTCGGCTGATCCTCGGCCAAATTCGTCATCCAAGATTTTCCTTGACGGACTGCGAGCATCTTTCAACAATTTCTGCGGGTTGCAGTGGCGTGGTAAGCCTCACCGAACTCGAGGTGATGGTGCTCGTCGGAAATTGCATGTCAGGAGAGAGCTTAGCGCCTTGCCCAGGAATTGGCCTCCAAATCTGCTATTCCGGGCTTGCTGTCCCGGTTATGTCCAAAGAATCCTTGCCCTTCATATACCTTAAAAACCCACCCCTAAAAAAAATTAAATTGGCCCTTGAGCCCGGAGAGGTAATTAAACCTTCCGCCTTCTTCCTTCTCCTTTCCCTGCTTAGATTTGTGGTTTTCAGTATCGGATCCAAACTGTTATCTTTCGACGCCTAAATGAATATGGTGCTTCTACTCGCGGACTCCCCTGGTTTTTCCTCACAACGACAATTCAAACTGATCCCGGAATCGATGATCTATGTTGTGCGACGCTTTTCTGATTAGTGCTCACATGATTTTTTTTTTTTTTTGTGATTCCCTGGTGCATCCGCCGGAATTGGCAATGGCAGAAAGAACTACGCAGAGGTCGGTGCATCACTAGCCCCTTCGATCAGGCTCCTCGCCATTATCTTAATTTTGTGGATTACTTTCTTGGAGCTAAAAATGTGGGCAGCACTCGCTGTTGGGTCGGATATCATCGACATACTTCTGCCTCGCCGAGTTCTCTATGCTTTGGCTTCTGATCGCAAGTTGTTCCTCCGAGGACGATGAACAATATCATATTACCAACTCGCACCTCGCTTTTGTTTTGGGTTTGGTTCTTGATTAGTGGTATTTGGGTCTTTTTCATCTTCTAGTTATCTTTGACCGCGTAAGACCTTGGACCATCTGCGTCTGGGTAGGGCTAGCAAATCCTGGATGTGCCAACTCAATTTTGCTTTGATTTGGATAATGCTATATATGTGGTTTTTCTGAATATTTGGATTGGTCCGATTTTATAAAATTTATAATAATTAATTTATAATAATTAATTTATAATCCAAAGAAATAAAATATATTTTAAAGTTAGAAAAATATGAGCTTTCTAATAGTATTGCTTTTGTTGCCAAATTCTAATGTCAAAAATATGTGATTTTTAATAGACTTTTCTAATTATATAATAACTTGTAAATTTCATAAATGAGTCAGAAAAATATAATAAAATATGTTTTGGACTTAGGAAAAGGTAACCTAAAATATGTCACAGTTTTGATAACTTAAATAATGAAAGGAAAAAGGTAACTTTTTAGGGTTAAATTAATCAATGTGAAATTGATCTAAAATTTACATATATGCATAATAGGTTCTTTGGAGGCCTAAATTTTGATCTAGAAGTGACTTGGATCTGTATAGACTCTGATGTGAGGTATTTTTTGCATTTCTTATTCTTCTATGTTGAGCAATAACCTATCTTTATCATTCTCTTGGTCCTATGGACATTAGCCTACACATTATCTTGTTCTTTTGAAAATTATGCTTCATGTGAAGTACCCTACTTGTTACTGATCTTGTGATCATAGATATTGTGGCATACAACTCTGAAAAAACATGATTTAGTTAAGCGGAAGCGTTTGTTAGCAGCGGATTACTGAAAATTACTAAAAATTAAAAATTTTTATAAAGAGATCCAATAAAGGGAAAACTATTTCAAAAAGAACCAAAGTAATTCAATTATATTTTGACTCACAAGTACATATCTTGTATCATTTCATCTCAAGATTACAACATCAACTGTTCTGTTAAACTGTACACATGCAGCATAAGAACCTTGAGGCATTAAGCCAAAAATCTCAGAACGATTCATTAAAAACCATCTACTGACTCTGAGGACCTAAGAGTACAGAGACGACACATGGGACTCTATGTACACATATACAAGACATGACAGCCAGACTCTCCACCTGAGATTTCATTGTTGTCCCTGCTGTTGCTGCTGCTCTTCCCCTACTATAGAATTCCTGCCTCTTCTTCCGCGTCTACCTAAAAGTGTTGGAGACCAACGGAGTGATACCCCTGTCCCAGCGAGAGATATAACTCTCCGCCAAAAATATTATTATTGCAGTTTTAATAAAATAAAACTGAGCGGAGGAATCTTATATTCAACAGCAGATAGATCAATGTCTAAACAGATTAGAGCAATAATCTTAATCAAAGCAGTTCAGCTATAACTTGATAAAGAAGCATGTTTTACTTATTCAATAAGGAATATGAAGAACACATACAACATTTATCCACCTAGGATATACTAAGCAAGGTAACATCAACCAATGATTCTCGTATTTCAACCTTAAGTGAATATGCTACACGGCTAATTATATTTTACAATCATACTTAATCCCTGAGGAAATGAGGTATACCGTTCATACTCCAATTGATCACTGCGAAGTCAAAATCGGTTCCATACATAGGTCAATGGAAGAGCTAGACTCCATGACCTCATCCTCCCCAGTCAGTACTAGTACATAACCGGCCTTTAGTGTCAATTTTTTAAGGCCTTTAGTGTCGGTTCTTAAGCGACACCTATGTGGGCGCCGCTAAAAGCCCAACTGTTACGCGTCGGTTCTCAAACTGACGCCAAAACCTTCGCGTGCCACCGAAAACGCGCCGAAAACGCGCCAGCAGGGGGTACAGGCGTCGGTTATTAGGTTCGAAACCGACGCCACATAGCTTCGCGCCACAGAAAGAGCGCCATATGGGGCACTATTGGAGTCGGTTTCTGAGTGATAACCGACGCCATCTCACCCGCTGCCACGGTCGTGCTGACCAGCACGGCCGTATTGTCTGGCCTCTAGGGAAATCGACGTCGGTTACTAGTAGGGCAACCGACACTGTTATCCTATGTCGTCGGTTTTATACAAATATCTGACGCCTGTTTTATGTCTGGTCCACTGTCACGGCCGTGATGGCCAACACGGCCGTGGTGTCTGGCCTCATTAGGGAAATCGACGTCGGTTACTAGTATGGAAACCGACATTGTAACCATATATCGTCGGTTTTGTTCAAATAACTGACGTCGATGTTTTTATTTATTTTTTCTGTCAGTCTGCAGACCTGTTGTGGTTGGTCGCAGGATGAGAAACCTACAGTTCAGTTATGAACTGCAGGTTTTACGACATCCATTGATATCAGCCAACAACAGGCCACAAACCTGCAAAATTAACAAGATGGACAATATTATATATATATGTGATTCACACTCATGTATAAGAATATTTAATTCATATTATTTTTTTTCATCACACGCATGTAGAAATTGTTGGGTTTTAGGGGAGACAGAGAAGGCAGCGGAAACAAAAATTTTCTCCTCCAACCCATACCGAGGAAACGAGTCAACGTCTATATATTAGGAAAGGATGGTTTGTGGAATCATACCTTGTCTCGAGGCTTGCTCGGTGACAATACCTCGCGCAATGTGCGGTCTTCAACTCCGGTCTTCGACAGCATCTGTGCAGCTCCTGGTCGCACCGGGACTGACAACTCCTACTCGAACCGGACTGTCGGATGACAGTTGTCCTCCTAAGCGGCAGTGTCCTCCCGCCTCTGTAGTAGTCCACACGGACCACCTGGAACTCCACACTCCTTGTCCCACAAGGAAGTGGAAGGAGTCGCACCCTCCTGTTGACGTACTAGTCACCAACACGCTCTCTTGCCTCCTGTTGCAACTGCAGTTGTCCTTCCCTTGCTGCACCTCCCTTTTGCGGGAAGCACTTGCTCGGGCTCTCTCACGGTTACCAAAACCAGAGAGAACGACAACTTGCAGAGCAACTGGTTGCACTGAGCTGTACTCGGAGAAGCCCCCAATACCCCCTATATATAGGAGAGTCATGGGACAGGGTTCTCCATCCCGGGCAATGCGGGACTAAAAGCAGGAGTAGAAGGGTTCGGGATTTTCCACAAAAAGCAACCACCTCGCAACCTGAACCGATCGGTTTACAAGTGAACCGGTCGGTTGGGGACCTGAACCGATCGGTTCACCACTGAACCGATCGTTTGGGACCCTTGAACCGATCGGTTCACTCATGAACCGGCCGGTTGGGGTTCCATGTTGGTTCCCGATTGACTTTCCTTCTTTTGTTTCCAATCGGTATCGAATACCAATCCTATTTCCAATCAAATTGGATAATTTGAAACGAAAGGAAAATTCTCACCAATCCTACTTTCCCAAGTTGCTCGATTGCACCAGTTGAACCGATCGGTTCAACACTTGAACCGGTCGTTTCACTTTGTGCATGAGCCGATCGGTTCAACAATTGAGCCGACCGGTTCAGCAACCTCAGCCGACCAGTTCATCATATGAATCGATCGGTTGGGAGTGCAGGTTGTGCAGAATCAGTCAAATGTGATTTCAATCAATCTGATACTCCAATCAATGCATCCAACACCTTGAACCATACGATATTGAGCCATCGACTGATTGAGTGTTTAATTGAACTACTAAACTCCTTTAGTAATCAATCTAAACATTGCTTGTGGACAAAACTCCTATTCCAGGTTAAATCCTATGTGTGTGACCCTGCAGGTCCATTTCACGTTGGCACTGAAAGTCCATAACACTTATGACTTCACAAGCAAAGAGCGGTGCCTAGTCACACATCAGTGCTACCCAAGTGAAAGTAGAAAGTTGGAGAACAACTTTCATCCTACAATCCGTGAATGGTGTTACAGCGAATGTATAATTCCTTTGTCACTGATATCCCGAATGAACTCGAGGCATGGAACAGTCATCCTGTCAACGTTCATTCACTTTCTTGATCTCAGAGTAGACTGGAAGAGATATGTATGACATCAGTATCACATACTGATTCACACATGCGTGCACGCCTTTCTCAATCCTACTCATCAAGTGGCCATGGATATCAAACTCCCTCAGGAGGGACAAATCCCATATCTATCACTCACCCCTCAAAAGCCCCATGTGTCAAAGCCACCAAATCATCACCTTTATAACAACCCATGTTTTAGGACTGCGTTTGATGATGTCAAAGTGTGCCCAATGACATGTGTTGAGTGCAGTGATTTCAGGTCTAAGAATCACACTCACCACCATTACTATGAGTACTGACTGTGACTACCATCTCATGGTTCCATGTGTCAAACTCACGGTGGGTCTGTCCGGTACACTTGTTCTCTAACAAGTACCTATGTGTTTGGTTTGATATCTCTATATCATGACTAATGAGATTCTGTCATCAACCAACACCACAATCTAGTCTTGTGTGTCATTGTTGTCTATCTACCTTCCACAATGACATCCGACTAGGGACATAACAAGAATGTACAAACTCTTAGCATCTGTATGATCTCATCGTTCAGGTCCTTAACCTGAAAGCATACGTCATTGAGTATTGTCATTCTCTAGACATTCAATCTGTTCTATCACTATCTCATATGACTGAACCAGAAAGAATTGGAAGCTCACCTTTGATGTTTATCAAATCAATCTTAATGTATCCCACCAATCATCCCATGATTGGCTCTCAGGGCATACATACCAACAGAAACTAGTAGCAACCTACAGTTCTATTTATTTCATCTCTTTTCACATTCAGACACATGTAGAAACATTCATGTATTGATGATTTTCACACACAATTCATAAAAATTCATTCACATTGTCATCATTGTCATCTTTGTCATCATTGTCAACAAAATCATATATTCAAAGAGCCATGAAACAGTAAAAGAAGCCACAATGAAGGGAAGCATGATACAGATACAATACATAAAGTGCAGCACGCACAAGTGTTTTAGATTCGTATAACAACATGATAGACTAACACTTATATAGTGCATAATAACAGCAGTGTCGAATTTACATACAACACTATAGCTTAGTACATATATATAGTGGGACTAAGGTGACGATCCCACCTGCTAAAATAGGTTACCGACAACTACATGTTACGACTGGGAGGTCGTGATTCAGCAACCGTATGCATTAGCAGGAGGACAAACAGATTTCACCACGAGTTAACATTGAAGAAGGTCTGTTTGTCCTCCTGCTAATGCATACGGTTGCTGAATCACAACCTCCCAGTCGTAACATGTAGTTGTCGGTAACCTGTTTTAGCAGTAGGGATCGTCACCTTAGTCCCACTATATATCTATATAACATTAGTGTGGGATGCTTGCTTTCTCTCCGACTGTTGTGCTTTGGATTTACAAAGCAATGTCGATAGCCTGCATAGCTATATCATGGCCGTCCTGCAAGTCTATAGTCTTTGGCGAACGCCTGCAAATTAAATAGAATTGCTATTAACTAGTATCCTAAAAGTTTGATAAAAAACACACTTACATAATATAATTATAAATGAACATATAGATAGAAACCTCGGGGATATATTCTTAAAACTTACATTGTCAGGCGGTGCAAGCACGTCCTCACCCTCACGGTGATCATCAGCACGGTCATCATGGGAACATAATAAAAATATAAACATCCATGCATCTAATATTGTGATCTTTTATCAATTAACAATCCTTCATTATGATCCCCGCGAACATACAAGTCATTGTGATCCCCAGCTTCAATGTTTGGTGGTGTTGGCAACCCAATTGAGAATGGATTGGAGTCATCATACATATCATAGTACTCTTCTTCATCTATAGGATCTTCAATGAATTGTCTTTTACCATGAAGAACAATCGACCATTTATCATTTGCAAGATCATCGATATAAAATACTTGTTTTGCATGTGATGCCAATATGAATGGTTCACCCTTCTCGCCAATCTTTTCAAAGTTCACTAACGTGAAACCCAATTCATCCACTATAACTCCTTTGTTGTTGTCAACCCAATTACATTTAAAGTGTGGGATTCTGAAATCTACATAGTCAAACTCCCATATGTCTTCAATGACACCGTAATATGACATTTTAGCTTCATGTGGACTTTTATCCTTTGCACTTGCAAAAAACAAGACACTTGAAGGGTGACCCCGCTATTTTGGACAACACTCTTATCATCTTGACGCTTTGTGTAATATGAGAAACCATTTATGTCAAACCCTTTATAAGACATAACATTCAATTTTGGTTTAAAGGTGAGGCATTTGATGGTTTCAGTAACATTATCTGGTGTTTGAGATAGTTGATGTAAGACTTTATCTTCAAACCACTTAATAAATGTCTTGTTATGCTCTCTAGCAAGCCACATTGAATTGGATTGAGGATATTATCTCTTGATGAAATTGGTATGTTCCTCGATATAAACACTCACTTCGTCGATGTTGTGTAAAATATACAAGTGACCTTGCTCCAACTACTCACGGCTGATTACTTTCACCCGTGCTCCCAAAACTCCTTTGCCAAAATGCTCCTCAATATTCTTGTCATTCACGGGAGCGTCCTTACCACTCAGAAAGTCATTGCAAAAATCCATAACCTCTCTCGCCACATAACCCTCAATAATACTCCCTTCAGGCCGATAACGGTTTTGAACATCACCTTTAAAAATGCTCATGTATCGTTCAAAGGGATACATCCAATGCAAGAAAACTGGTCCCAACATTTTCACTTCCCTAGTCAAGTGGACAACAAGATGTACCATGATATCAAAGAACGACGGAGGAAAATACATCTCAAGCTGACATAGGGTAACAACCACTTCTCTTTGCAAATTATCGAGAGTATCAGGGTCAATAACTTTGCTGCACAGACTATTGAAAAAGAAATAAGGTCTGGTGATTGCAAACCTTACATGCTTTGGCAATATAGATCTAATTGCCACAAGCAATATTTGTTGCATTAGAATGTGACAATCATGAGATTTAAGACCTATCAACTTCAGATCTTTCATTGATATCAATGTACGGATGTTGGATGAGTAACCCTGTGGCACCTTAACATTTACCAAGCATTCACAAAATGCTTTCTTCTCCTTTCTAGACAACGTGTAACATGCGGGAGGTAAGTATGTTCTTTTATTACCCATTTCACGTAATTCTGTTAATTCTGACCTTATTCCCATTTCATGTAGGTCCATTCTGGATTTTATCCCATCTTTAGTCTTACTTGGTATATTCAACAGAGTATCGATGACGCTATCACATACATTTTTCTCAACGTGCATGACATCGATACAATGCCTGACTGTCAAAGAACTCCAATAAGGAAGATCCTAAAATATCAACTTCTTCTTGAATAAAGACTTGTCACTCCTTGTGGCCATCGTACATTGTGATCTCTTACCAAATTCATTGGTGATGTCTTTCACTCTTTCATAAACATCCTCCCCTGATATAGGTTTAGGTGCACTACGTTCCTCATTTTGTCCATTGAATGCTTTGTGCAACCTACGATACGAATGAAATTTTGGAAGAAACCTTCGATGAGCAAGATATACAGTCTTGCCGCCGTGTTTTAGTCGTATTGAATCAGTGTTCTCTTCACATATAGGACACGCTTTAGATCCTTTGACACTATATCCAGACAAATTCTCATATGCTGGAAAGTCATTCACAGTGCAAAACAATATAGCATGCAAACAAAATGTCTCTCTTCGTGAAGCATCATAGGTCATCACACCTTCACCCCAGAGTTTCTTTAAGTCATCAATCAAAGGTTCAAGATAAACATCGATATCATTTCCAGGTTGTTTAGGGCCCGATATCAACAACGACAGCATAACGTACTTATTTTTCATACACAACCAGGGAGGAAGATTGTATATAACAAGCATGACTGGCCAAGTGCTATGTTGGCTGCTCAATGTCTCGTACGGATTCATCCCATCTGTACAAAGCCCAACTCTTTGATTCATGTCCTCTTCACTGAATTCAAGGTACAATAGATCAATCTTCTTCCATTGTGGGGGATCAGACGCATGTCGTAGGATCCCATCATTATTTTTCTTAACATCTGCATGCCACCTCAAATTCTTTGCATCTATAGGATTGGCAAACAAGCGTTGAAACCGTTATATTATAGGTAGATACCACATCACCTTGGCGGGAGAACCAATTTTGGACTCCCCCGAAGTCGTCAATTTATACCTTGACGCACCACATTTCGGACAATCTTTCATATTCACATAGTCCTTTTGAAATAATACACAATCATTCGGGCATGCGTGTATATTCTTGGCCTCCATTCCCATTGGGCACAACAATTTCTTTAACTGGTATGTTGAGATCGGCAGCTTGTTTCCTTCAGGAAGAATTTCTTTCAACAAAGACAACAATGACGTGAAGCTTTTTTCGCTCCATCGATTGTTAGCTTTCAGTTTATACAATCTCAACACAGCTCTAAGCTTCGTAAACTTACAACCCGTGTATAATGGTATCTCGTCATCATGCACAATGTTTCTAAACATGGGAGGTGGATCGGTGTGCTCTACCCCACAACTATCCAGCATCGCATAAACGATGTCTACTAGAACTGGTTCATTCACATCTACGTCATCGGAGGAAATTTCTTCTTCCACACAAGCACTGCTATCGACATCTACTAGTTTCAGGTTTGAAATCTCTCCATGCCTGTGCCATTCTGTATAGCCTTGTACAATCACGTTGCACATGACATGACTTCTGATTTCGTCATCAGTACTGACTTTCAAGTTGTTACCGCAATGCCTACATGGACAGTAGAACCTATCTCTAGGTTGTTTCCTATGTTCCTCAGCAAATCTAACAAACTGATCAAGACCAGAAATAAACTCTGGGGTGCAGCGATTGCGAATGGAGATCCATGATCTATCCATTCTATGATCAAAGAGAAAATAAGTATATATTACAATAAGATTAGGGTCTAGGGTAAACAGATTAGAGTTTATGGTTAAAACTTTAGGGTTTATACATGTGATGTCATTCTTAAATGTGTACCACCTATCCCATTCTTGAACACCTAATCTCACTAGTAAGTGTATAATGTGTATTGGCTTTTCAAGAAAATTTCGGCAGCATTTCCCCGCTGTTCTCCAAGTACAGATGTACTTAGAGAACAAACGGGGAAATGTTGCCGAAATTTTCTTGAAAACCCAATACACATTATACACTTACATCTTAAGTGAGATTAAATTTTCAAGAACAGTCCCAAACCGGGGACTATCCAAGATTTACTCCTAATGAGTAAATCTTGGACGGGTTTCTAGGCCAACAAATACAACACCAATTCCTTGTTCACAACCCCATTCAACACACAATTTCTTATAAAAACATTTGTGGACAGCCATAACAACATATCAATGCTTCCTAAATTAATCAACATTTATAGCTTATGAATGTTTAGATGCATTTATACTATCAATTCCTAGGGTTTACTGAATTAGGTCAAGCATTAGAAGCACAAATATATGCAAGCACAAGATTTATTCATATCCTAGGTTGATGTACAATAGAAACATCTAAATAAGTAAACTCAAAACATTAGATAAATAAATATAATCAGTAGATAAATAAATACAAAGCAATAGATAAAAAAGTACATCTCAGTTGATAAACAAATATAAATCAAGAGATGATTAAATAATTTTAAAAAGTAGATGAATAAATATAAAGCCCTAAATTTAAATAATGTGATGAATAAAAAATCATTAGATGAATGAGTAGATAAGTAAATACAAATCAGTATTTAAGTAAATACAAATCAGAGGGCGAGACAGAGGGTTTTTGGGGATGTTTACCTCTGTTTGAGCCCAGTCGGGCGTCTTGCTCTGGAGTAGGGAGAGAGGCGAGACGGGTGGGTGCACGTGGAAGCCGAATGGGCAAGCAGAAGGCCGGCAAGCTCCTGAACCGTAATGGAAGTGATCATTGAAAAAATACTAGACAATCATATGTTAAAATTAAGCATTTTATTTTTCTCATATATTATTAATAACCAAGCCAATCATCAATTCTATTAAATAAACATTACATGTTTATAGGGATTATTTGTTAACATATGTTAAGGATGAATTTAGGATGCAAACCTAGTCAATTGAAGGCTTTACCTCTAGCAGTGGCAGTGTCGTGGGTGTACTGCCAGCCCTAGATGTGGTTGGCTTTGACAGACTGTCGTGGTGATGAGCAGTAGTAGGAGACCGGCTGGCTCTGACAGACTGTTGTGTCGTGGAAAGCTCTGGTTCCGGCTTCTGCTGTTGGCGTTGGCTTTCTAGTGGCTAAAGGAGAGGACCGGTGAGAGGAGGACCGGCTGGAGGAGAGGACCAATGACGGTGGCGGCTCCATGAACGGTGATCTGCACGGAGGCGGCGAGCTCCAGGAACGGCGGCGAGCACCACGGCGGCGGCGAGCTCCACGAACGGCGGCGAGCTCCACGCATGGCGGCAAGCTCCACGGTGATGGTGAGCTCTACGGCGGCGGAAAGGAGAACGGCGGCAAGCTCCACGGCGGCGGTGAGCTCCACGGCGGAGGGAGTCTGCTTGCTCACTGTCGGAATCGCCAGACCCTAGCTAAGTCGATTGCAACACAGAGAGAAAGGGGAAGAGTCGGGCTCTCTCACATGATATTTAGTTAACATTCGGTGTCGGTTATTCAAAAAAACCGACACATAACACTAACGGTGTCGGTTATCAACACAAACTGACACCTATTCCCCATGATAATCATCGATTTTAACTAGAAAAACCCGACGTCTATCTACATATGCCGATTAAAAAATTGGTTCTCGATTAATGACCATAGTCGTCGGTTGTTTTAAAATCCGACGATCAAAGGGTGTGAAAAATTTCGCGCGAAGAGCGCGGGAAAACCCATAAGTTTCAGTCATTGTTGTAAAACCGACGATCAAAATGTGCCCAATTTTTGTTTCGCGAATAACCTTTTGTCGTCGGTTTTTTAGTTAATGACCGACGCTATATGTTAAATTTTTGGAGGTAATTTTTTTCACTGTAAATTTTAGAATTGGCGGTTAATTTTCGGCGTCACTTTGTTATTAAGTAACCGACACCGAATAAAAGTGATACCCGTGTCGGGTCGCCCTTCACAGATTGATGTCAATTTATTTTATAAACTGATGTTGTATTGTTTAGGTGTCGGTGTATTATTACAACCGACACCATTAAAAGTGACGTTATAAGCCATTTCTTTAGTAGTATATGAGTACATCATGCAAGACATCTCGTGTCTCTGCTACATAGCTTTCCAGGGTATACTGGCAACTTTGCTATAGAGCTACAGTGGTGACTACACTCTCTTCGCAATCGAGAGATTTCATATTTTCTCACATCGATCCGGCATTAAACATCATCGGGAGATTCATGATACATCCATCTTGGCACATATAATGAAGAATTGAGAGATTTATTGTTTATCTTCCAACAATCCCACATTAGGGCGTAAGGATATTCGCGCCCATAACCCCTACATACTCAACAGTATGCACTCCAAGAGATCTCATAGGAAAACATGTTTCACCATCACCAACTACTGACGATGATGGATTCTATGGTCAGGGCTCTACATGGCAAGATTTCACTTGATTAATTAAGTACATTACCATATTCTTTTAGCATCAATCAGATTTTCAAATATTTATTATAACCATTGCTACAAAGAATGTGTTATACCTTCATCAAGTATTGTTCCAATCTTTAATAGAACACTGGGATTTCAATCCCTTACCTCATCAGGTGTATTCTCATTTCTCAACAACTCATCATCATGATTAATAAATATGGGTATTCAAACTGTGACACCCCGCCATCACACATACAATGAGATGACACGTGAAAATGTGCGGAACCACATATTATCGAAAACACGGGTTAATTAAAACTGATTGCAGAAAGCATACATGAGAGAACTTTTGCATCTAGATCCTGTAGAAAGACATGTTATATAAACATTCACGAGCCTTGTTATAGGTCCACAGCTTGACGGAACCAGCTGTACGGTCAGCACCAGAGTTCAACACCTATTTTTACATACATAACAGTCCACGTATGGCCAACAGCAGGATATATAAAAATTACAACAGCTAAACATCGTGAGACTTCGTCAAACACCTCTGAGGACCTGAGTGTACAGGGATGACTCTAGGACTCTACTACAAAACCACCAAAATAGCAGCATGTACATCTCTTGCCTTCTACTACTCTTCTTGCTGCTCAGCTGCAACCTCACGACCACCACCACGTCTAGAGCGATCACCTAAAAAGGGTGTAAACCAGCGAGGTGAGACACACATTCCCAGCAAGAAACATAACTCCCCGCCGCAACTATAAAACATCAAAGGTTAAAGCAGATAACAACAAATAGCTGATAAAGTGTATAACAAGAGCAGCATACTGAGTAAAGCTGTTATTACCATCAAGCTCACCAAGATATTTGGGAGGCATATAACCAAGTATTTCTTTATGGAACATGATTGACAAGATAAGATTTATAAGAACTTATCACAAGATATAAGGATCATACACATATCTACAAGGTGTAACTAGATCAGCTATATAAGCAAGGCCTCAATCAATATTCCGTGTTTTTCTCTAAGCAAGATATACTTATTCGGCTGGATTACGTTTAATCATGCCCTGAGGAAGTGATCCTTCCCTGCTCAAATCCAACCATTGGTTGGGAAGCCCAATCCGGTTCCATACAAGGTCTAAGGAGATCCGGACTCCATGACCTCACCTTCTTGTGGTCAGTACACTAATCATCAAGCAAGATCGCAGTCTTATGCTTACAGGGCCTCAGCCTCTGGGTCAACTCTGTAAGCTACCCATATCTCTAGGTTACCTCATCATAGGTGTTAGTACATACATCCGAGCCATGAACGCATCATGCTCATCATCACATATCCTGAGCCATGGGTATGTTCACCATGCTCCATATATCCTGAGTCTACAACCACAGTTGCACTCAACCCTCCTACTTTAGGCTATGGGAAACCTCACATATTCAACAATATGCGCTCCAGGTAATCCCACAGGATAAACCTATTTCACCATCACCAAATACTGGTGGTAATGGATCTATGGCCATGGAAAACTACATGATAGGTTCATCTATAATTGATTAGTATATTTTAATCCAATTATTGAGGAAAAACTAAGTATAACATAGCCTTATAGCATTACATCATTATTGCCATCAACATACTGTCATGGGACCTCAATCCCTCATGATATCAACCACTACCTCTCAAAGCATCATAATCATGCCTCAGCATCCTAGGAATGCATCTCTTATCTCATCATCAGAGGATTACACCTCAACTAGGCACTCAGCCTTATATCAGGTCCTCAGACCTATCAACCTGTTATTTTATTAACAAGGATTATCATCACATAGCTCTTACCAGGATATGAATCCACATGAAATACCTGCATGGTTATTATACACATTCGCAGAGATTACTGAAGCCATCATGGATTAACATAATGATCAAGCTATCAAGTATAAAGAAACATCCATGAGTATATCACACATAAGCTTTATCCTTCATAGTATTATTCATGGGCATATATTATGCCTTATACTGGTGACCATATGCATGTGTCACACCATCATGTGTATCAACATCATATCTTCCCAAACATACCTGGTTCACCCCCTATCATCTTATCTCATCATCATAGTTGTAGGATTCAAGGTGATTACATCATATCACTTGTGTTATCATTATTAATATGGAACTATCAACTATATACATTCTGGGTTATCAGAGCCCTCACCAAAACTCTTGCAACCCTCACCATAAAGTATGACGAGCAGTGCCAACGCTCACCAAAGGGTGTACCGCCTAGGGTTCCAAACCCTAAAGCAACTCACCACCATATCAGCCAAACACTGCACATCCTCTAACGTGCATCAAGGTTCCATTAGCACTCATGGTGTTGGGCAGCCATCACCAAGGTATATCGTACAGAACTACCATGGCTATCGACCAAGGGTCTAACGTGCATCAAGCTAGGATTAAGGTTAAGTTCCACTATCGACTAACATTCAATAGGAGCCATATCGACCAAAGGGGTGTCGCCCAAAGCAACTCTATCGTGCAACCATCTCAGCATCATCTGAGGGTTAACCTTATCGGCCAGGGTACCCATGACGCCCAAGAATGGTGTCGTGCATGGCCATGAAGCATCATAACGACCAGCATCCTAGGGTTAGCATGTCGGGCATGAATCCATATCGTCCAACACTTCATATAAGTCAAAGCTCAACTTAGACATGGTGGTATCGGCCAAAGCCATCCTAGGCACCATACCATATCGCCCAAGCTCATCTAAACAAGGATAACGGCCAAGGCTGTGTCAGGCACCAAGGTATCAAAGCCTATCGGCCAAGACCACCTAAAGATAAGGGAGTGTATCAGGAGTCCTCTCTACATGGATGTATCGGGAAACCACCTATACAAGGTGTATCAGCCACTCATCATAGGTGTATCACCCATCCATACAACTCCACCAAGGGTATCGACCAAGGGACCATAACGGGCACCAACTAAGCTTCAACTAGGCATATCGGCCAGAGATACAAGGATCATCCAAATGCCCAAACAAGCATATCTACCAAGGGTTACACCTCAAGGACATATTGTGCATCACCACAACTAAACCCTATTTCCCAACACAAGGATGGCCTACTAGGTTCCATAGCATAACAGGCACCAACTCAACTATCTCAACCAGGTGTGTCGCCCAAGGGTACAACTCCAAACAGAGCTATCGGGAAGCACAACTCCAAGGTCATATCGTGCAAGGCACAGCCCCACAAGATCATCTTCAACATCAGGCACAAAGGCACCAAACCCTAATTGATCAAGAAGGTCGGATCACCTCTCAACAACCAAGAGAGAGGGGTTTTGCACAACCTCTATCACAAATCGGGCAACCACAAGGATCCACCTCAACATAGGTCATCTTCTATCCAAAAGCTCACCTCTCAAATCCATGGTGAGAGGAGGGTGTTGCTCAAGCAACTAGAATACAAGCTCACCTCTCAATCTAATCGAGAGAGGGGTATTGCCCACATTACTAGGGCTCAAACTCACTTCTCTAGACCAAGGAGAGAAAAGAGTGTTTCCCAACCAGGAAACCCTAAACCATGGTTCGGCCAACTAGGTTTAAAGGCATATAAACCATCAACAACAACAACATCATGCTCATAATATCCATAACATCGACAACATAAACTAGAGAAAGAAACATAACATGCAATGGCTGATCATCGTCATATATAAAACGTGCAACATAGAGAAGGTAGTATATCTAGGGTTAGAAGTTATATAACCCGCCTTAAGAAAACTCCTCAAGCTCCAAAGCTCCAAGCTTCAAGCTCCAAGTTTCAAGCTCCTAACTCCAAGCTCACCACTTCGGCCACCTCAAGAAAAGGAACAAGAAGTATAACCACCATGGCCGAAGAGTAGGCAAGATAGAGAAGAAGATGATAAGAAGAGAGGGAAGATTCTTACCAAAGAACAAGACCCACCTAGGGTTCGGCCACCAAGATAAAGGAAGAAGAAGAAGAAGAAGAACTCTTTCAAGGGGATCGACCACCAACCTTAGCTCCTCTAAGGGTATTGGCCACCAAAGGTTGCAAGGGAGAGGTGTATCGTGCACCAAGGAAGAGAGGAGCAACAAAGAGCTAAAAGGGTTCCTAAGGAAGAGAAAGGCAAGGCATATATAGATGGGGGGTCAAGGTTAGACCAAGGCAAGGTGTCACCTTACCAAGGGACACTTGTCCACACATTATACCACCTTGCAAAACTCATGCACATGCCATGACACTACTCCCCCAAGGTTCGGACACATGTCCAAGCTAGGGTGACACAACCAAGGCAAGGAGGTCAACAAAGGTCAAAGGCTGACACACTCCATCCATGGCTGATACACCCCCATGGGTGATACCCCATGGCCGATACAAAGCATCCTTGCCCGCTACAGGGCTCAACCAAGCAAGGCAAGGCCCAAACAAGAGAAAACAAGGCCCAAAAGAGCTCAACCAAGCCCAAGACAACTCAAGGCACGAGCCCAAACCTTCCTCTCAACCCTAGAGGATGCAAAGAGAGAGAAAGACATCTCTCAAGGTGACAAAACTTGCTCTCCAACCCTATCTTAGGTTATTTTGCAAGTAACACCTCCAGCTCTCAACTAAGCACAAGCAAACCCTAATCATCACTAAAGATGATTAGCAAGCAACCAAGCATAAGGTTTAGGCAAAACAAACAGGGTAAGTCCAAAACGAAGGTCAGGGTCCTTACAAGCCATAAACCTCTACAGAAGGATTTCATCCCCGAAATCCGAAGAGAAAAGGGAGGGATACTTCCGCCTCATCTCTTCCTCAAGATCCCACGTGGATTCCTCAACACCACGATGATGCGAAAGAATCTTCACAAGAACCAGGTCCTTCCTCTTCAACTTCTTTACTCTTCTGTCAAGGATCGCCACCGAACCCTCCTTGTAGGTCACGTCTTCATCAAGCTCAACCTCAACTGGTTGTATCACTGTCCCTGTGTCTGGATGACTTTTCTTTAACATACTGACATGGAACACTGGATGCAACCTTTGCAACTCTGGCGGCAGCTCCAACTTGTAAGCTACCTTTCTAACACATGCTATTACCGGGTATGGTCCCATATACCTGGGTTCCAGTTTACCTTTCCGTCCAAACCTTAGCACGCCTTTCCAAGGTGAGACCTTGAGATACACTTTGTCTCCCACCTGGAACTCTAAAGGTCTTCGGTGATTGTCTGCATAAGACTTCTATCTGTCCTGTGCCATTTTCAACTTTTCCTATATCACTCTGATCTTTTCTGTTGTCTGCTGTACTAACTCAGGACCCAAAAGCTGATTTTCACCAGACTCATACCAGCATAAAGAGGATCTGCACTTCCTTCCATATAGAGCCTC
Source organism: Alisma plantago-aquatica (assembly GCA_963693085.1). Classification (NCBI taxonomy): domain Eukaryota; kingdom Viridiplantae; phylum Streptophyta; class Magnoliopsida; order Alismatales; family Alismataceae; genus Alisma; species Alisma plantago-aquatica. Next base: position 470,061,145 of record OY856415.1, read on the forward strand.
ATAAGGAACCATGTCAATACTCCGCTGATAACTATTGTTATAAGCGAACTCTATCAAACTGAGATGCATGTCCCAACTGCTTAGGAACTGCAAAACACAAGTTTGGAGAAGATCCTCCAAAGTCTGAATAGTCCTTTCAGACTATACATCCGTATGTGGGTGGAAAGTGTACTGAACCTCAACTGTGTTCCCAACGCTCTGTGCAACTGTTCCCAGAAATGACTTGTGAATTTAGGACCTCTGTCGAAAACTATTGTTGCTGGTACACCGTGCAAATGCACTACCTCATCTACATATACATGAGCAAGCTTCTCTGTAGTATATGTCTGTTGTATATGTTGTCTTTACCAGTATGAAATGGGCAGACTTCGTCAATCTGTCCACTATCACCCAAATGGAATCATGATTCTTAGTTGTCTTTGGTAGACCAACTACGAAATCCATGGTTATATGATCCCATTTCCATTATGGTATCGGCATGGGTTGCAATGTACCTATCGGCTTCTGATGCTCAGCTTTAACTTGTTGACATACTGCGCACTTAGCCACAAACTCAGCTACATCCTTCTTCAAGCCAGACCACCAATACAGGTCCTTTAGGTTATAATACATCTTGGTGACTCCTGGATGCATAGCATACATCGACGTGTGTGCTTCCTCAAGCACTAGCTTTCTTAGATTATCACCATCGGGGACCACCATCCTACCATGATAGCAAACTAGTCCATCCTCGGACTCATGGAACCCATCACGCTTTTCGCTGCCAAGCTCTGACCTGATTAGTTGTACTGTACCATCTGCTTGTTGTGCATCTTTGATCTGGTGTCTCAGCATAGGCTTGACTTGCATCTGTGCCAATAGTCCTACCAACAAGGAAATTGCAACTGCACATTCATCTGTCACAAGGAGACAAACATATCCCGCATATGGCATACCAAGGAACTCAATTGTGCCTTCTTTGTGGGGAGAGAAGAAGACTTTCTGCTAAGCGCATCAGCTACCACATTTGCCTTACCAGGATGATACTCAATGGTGCTATCATAATCATTGATTAGCTCCATCCAACGACATTGTCGCATGTTCAGCTCACTCTGCGAAAAGATATATTTCAAGTTCTTATGATCTATAAAGATCTAACACACTTCCCCATAAAGATAGTGTCTCCAAATCTTTAATGCATGGACCACCGCTGCCAAATCCAAATCATGTGTCGGATAGTTCTCCTCATGTTTCTTAAGCTGTCATGAAGCAAAAGAAACCACATGATCTTCCTGCATCAGCACACAACCTAAGCCTTTCTTGGAAGCATCGTAGAAAACAACATAGCCTTTCCCGAGCTCTGGCAGCACTAGCACTGGAGCACTAGTCAGCTTCTCCTTCAAACTTTGGAAAGCTTGCTGACTACAACCATTCCAAAGAAAAGGTACATCCTACCTGGGCAGCTTTGTCATCGGCAACGCGATTGCACTGAAGTCCTTGATAAACCTCTGGTAGTATCCGGCCAAACCCGAAGAACTATGAACTCTTGTCGGCGTCTTTGGTTGCTCCCAATTTGCAACTGACTCCACCTTCTTAGGGTCCACTCGGACTCCTTCTGCAGATATCACATGACCTAAGAAAGTCACTTCCTTCAACCAGAACTCACATTTGCTGAACTTGGCATACAGTTGATGTTGGCAAAGAAGAGTCAATGCTTGTCGAAGATGTCGCTCATGCTCTTGCTTGTCCCGACTATAGATCAAAATGTCATCTATAAAGACTACAACAAACTGATCTAGGAACGGATGGAACACTCGGTTCATCAAGTCCATGAAAGCAGCATGTGCATTGGTTAGCCCAAACGGCATAACCACAAACACAAAGTGACCATACCTCGTCCTAAACGCTGACTTTGGTATGTCATCCGCCTTAATCCTCAACTGATGATATCCAGATCGTAGATCGATCTTTGAGAACACTGTAGCGCCACGCAACTGATCGAACAGATCATCTATCCTTGGCAACGGGTACTTATTCTTAATCGTAACTTTGTTCAACTGCCGGTAATCTATACATAGCCGCATTGATCTGTCCTTCTTCTTAACAAACAACACTGGAGCACCCCAAGGCGACGTTCTCAGTCGGATGAAACCTTTCTCCAACAACTCCTGTAACTACTTCTTCAACTCTACCATCTCTGTTGGAGTCATCCTATATGTTGTCTGTGCAACTGGTTGTGTTCCTGTTACCAGATTGATCTCAAAATCAATCTCTCAAGGTGGGGGGACATCGGGAAACTCATCAGGAAACACATCCGCAAACTCTCAGACAACAGTCACCTCCTCAAGGATAGGACCTTTCGCCTTAGTATCCACAACGTGAGCTAAGAAAGCCTTACAACTTTACCGCAACAACTTTTCTACCACCATCGCTGATACTAGACATGTCGGAAGAATCTTCCTATCTCCTTGGAAGATCCACTTCTCTCCATTGTCATCAAACACTGCCTGCTTGGAACCACAGTCCAACACAACCGTATACTTTTCTAAGGTATCCATCCCAAAGATCACATCGAATCCATGCATATCAAGTGGTATAATATCCACTTGTATATTGTGTCCCGAAAAAGATAAGACACAAGATGGACACTCTTCTCGAAGCATCGAGGAACCATCAAGAGGGGTTTCTAACAACAGGCTATCTTCCTTATAACTAACAGGTAAAGTACAACTATCAAGCAGACTATGTGTGATAAAAGAGTGTGTAGCACCCGGGTCAACCAAAACAGATATAAAGCAAGAAGAAGACAAATCAGAATGAAATAACTCCATCTGATCTGTCACCACTCGTAGGTTAACTATCACCTCCAGCTGACTCATAGCATAGAATCGAGTTGTTGCTTGTTGTCCACGTCCTCTGCTTCCTTGAACAGACGATCCCACTTGTGACGCTTGACCACATCCTCGCCCTTTGTTAGCATTGGGTTGTTTCCTGTCTGATCCTTGTTGATTCTGTCTCGGTTGTTGAGTTACTTCAACGTCTCTTCTTGGGCAATTTGACTCTAAATGCCCCGTCTATCCACAGTGATAACATGACATGCCTTCTGTCTGTGGTCTAGATGGCTTTCTTACTACCACAGAAGTTGTACTATGTGCCTTCAACAACGAAGAAATATGACCTCTTCTGTTATGACCCACTTTTCGTTTTACCAGTAAGTACCTTGGTTAGTGCATAATTGAACTAGTTATGTTGAGATGAGTACTTGCTTTTGTTAATAGTGTTTTGAGCTTTGAGCTAGTGTTAATGTATCATTAGCTTGTTTTCCTTGTCCTGAGGTTGAGGACAAGTTTGTGCTTAATCCGTTGCCAAAGAAATCATGTGAAACCGACCTATGAGTAAAAATATATAAGCTTTTTAGTGTGCAGGAACCTATGTGTAATTTCGGGAAGTTCTTGGGTATTTTGCAGTCGGCCCCCTCCGTGACCTTGACCCTTATCCCTTTCCTTTTTCACCGTTTCTTTTCCTGTAAAACCTCTTAAGCGGCAATAGAGAACGCAGAACCCAGCCCCTTCCTTCCTTCGATCATCTGTGCGAGAGAGGAGCCCTTGAGGGCGATTTGAGCTTACCCTCAGTTCCGACCAAATCCGCAGCCATAGCTACTCCTTCTCCTCCTTTTCTCCTCGCCAGGAAGCGCCATCCACCCAGCCCGCCTAGCAGACGCATCTGCGGCCACCAGCAGCGGCCGGGAGCAAGCTGGGCGCCAAGGAGCCGCCCAAGACGATGCCCTAGCCCGACGTTCTCTTCTCCCCTCATCTCGACATCCTTTTGCGGTGGATTCACAATGGAAATCGCAACCTGTAGCCCCAATTTCGTGGGCAACCAGCAGCAACTGCTTCTTCTTCTTCTTCACCTTCTTCTTCCTCCTGCAGCCGCGAAGAAGCCGACCATGGAGATGGTCTAGGGAGCGAACGGTGTTTCCCCTCCGTTCTTTTTTCTTGCCAACAGCTTGCTAGGACATTCCGAAGCTTTAGGAGTGATTCGGTAAGAATCGTCCACCGAATCGACCCCGAACTCCTCTTTTACTTCTGCAATTTCCGTCTCTGCGCATGTTGCATGGCGTGCAACGTTATAGAAAACTGATATTGGGGATTTCCATTTCTGCGCAGGTTGCACGGCGTGCAAATCAGTTTGCACGGCGTGCAAAGTTACAGGAAGCAGAACGAGTTTCTGCCCAGGTTGCACGGCGTGCAAATCAGTTTGCACGGCGTGCAAAGGTGCAGAAAAGTAGAACATAAGTGCACTGAAGGTGCACGGCGTGCAGCCTAGGTGCACAGCGTGCACGCTGCTGTAAAGGGCAGAATTAGGCGTGTTTGTGGACATTTTTCGGTGTATACGAACACACCGAAGTGGGTGAGTAGTAGTTCATTTAGAAATCATTATTTAACTCAAATTAAATGCTTAATTGCTTCTGTATCAGTTGGTATAACTTCTAAACAGTGTAATACATACAATAGAGTATGTTAGATACATTGGAACTTGAAATACGTAATATGCTTAATGAAAATGATGAAATTTCTTGTATCATGGTTGCAATGTATTTGTTGATTTAAAAATGGATATTTAGCATGGAAATTGGATAAATGATACTGAATCATGTTGAAAGATGACAAATGGTATATATGTGTTTTCAGGTGATGTTCAGAATGTGAAATAAGTATGAAATGTGATATTCCTGCTTAAGTGTTTATATGTTAATCAGTTAATAGACTTAGGTGCCCCAACACCGTAGAACCCCATTGCGCGGTCTGTACCTTTGGGGTGAAACGATCGATCTAGCTGTGTGCCTAGATGGTCGGGCTCGTGTTCAACAATAATCTGTGCGTGTGTCACGGTGGCACGAGGGCAGACAGACAGTGTTTAACAATAATCTGTGCGTGTGTCACGGTGGCACTGGAGTAAATAGGGGTTATTCAACAATAATCCATGCTTGTGTCACGGTGGTAACCCAGACCCTCCGACTGTGCACTACAGGGTGGGAGGAGTCCAGAGCACTCAGAGTTAGTGCAGACAGGCCCTTGTGTGCCTGAGGCCCTTGTGCGCCTGAGAGTCCTGTGCAGACCAGGACAGACAGTCAGACTTAGCATTTCCCAGGTGTGTCGCTAAGTCTTGTACGGTGGGATCGTAGTTCGCTACAGATCTTCATATGTAGAGTGCGCTGCATATGTTTGGGGCATAATAATATAAATATGTAATCATATAGGATCACAGTAAATTAATATATCCGAACTTTTGTGCCAATTCATTATATCTGTTTATTGGTTTAAATTATTTGTTATTGCTTAGAAATGTGATTATATCCTGCAATCTGCTATGTCATTAGAACTGCCCTGCTTGTACTGTATTTATGTTTGTTTCAATTTTATAAATCTGATGAGTTGTTTAGTGATATCTAAATGAAATGCTATTCACTGAGCGAGTAGGCTCATACCTCTACTCAAAACATTTTCAGGTCTTCACCAGCAGCAAGAATCAGAAGATCCTTTTCATCCTAACGCCTAGTCTATAGAAGGTTTGTAGTCAGTCTAGTTAGAGGTCTCTTAGTCCTTCCCCTCGATCTTTGGGACATGGTGTGGGTGAGAGAGAATGTGTATAAAGATGTAAATTAATTGTTAAGTTTACTTTATGTTGAACAATATAAATTGTTGTAGACTTGTAAATATCTCCGGTCAGTTAAATAGAAATGCTTCTACAGTTTGTTTGGTTTTAGTTTACAGCCTAATCAGATTATCCTTTTAATGTCTTTAAGATGTTTTAAAAAGTGATGAATTGTTTGGTCTGTGTGTAAATCCCTTTGTCGCGCCTTAATCTCGTGGTCTGTGATTAGTGTGAGATTGGGGTGTGACATCTTTGGTATCAGAGCATAGGTTGAGTATATGAATACTCTAAGTCCAGGTCAGGGGATGATAAGAGACCAATAGGATTAAGGTTTAGGTGTCTTTCTTCTATCTGTAGTTTTCTAACAGGAAATATTCTGTTATATCATTGCAGATGGCAGGAAGAGGCTTTGATCGTGATGATCAGGCCGAGAGTCATGTTGGCCCTGATCCACTGTACTTGGGTCCAGGTGGTGGTAACCATGTGGATGAAGCATCCCGTATGTACAGGATGTTTCTGGAGACCAGGGAGAAGTACAAAGCTGATAGGCGAGCTTCTACTTCTACCAGCAGTAAGGATCTGATGCGATCTTATGAGCTTGTAAAGAAGCTTGGTGGCACCGAATTTAGTGGCACTACAGATCCAGCAGAGGCTGATGAATGGTTTAGACAGATAGAGAAGGTCTTTCGCCTGATGGAGCTTCCAGAAGAGAAGAAGATTAATCATGCAGTCTATCTTTTGACAGGCGATGCAGAGTTGTGGTGGCATAGTGTGGAGGAAAAGAGGAGAGGTACATAGCTTTCTTGGCAGGATTTCTCTGAAGAGTTCCATCTTAAGTTTTATCCACCTACCTTCCTTAATGAGAAAATCAGGCAATTACAGAACATTAAGCAGGGGAACATGTCAGTTACTGAGTATGAAGCACTTTTCACACGATTAGCAAACTTCTGTCCGCAGCTTGTTCCTGACAACATAGAAAGATGCAGAAGGTTTCAGGAAGGGCTAAGGCCAGAAATTCGGCATACAGTTTCTGCTATTAGTAAAAGGAACAGAGAGAACTTTGGTGAGTTTGTTGAGGCTGCTAGACAGGTTGAAGAATCTGTGAATGCTGACAGGGTGCCTGAGTCTAAGAAGAGATCTGCAGATTTCAGTAGAGGACAGTACAGTAGTGGATATAGAGGTGGAGGTAGAGGTTTCTTTTCTAAACTTGGGCATGGCTTTAGCTGCTTCGGTAAATAGAGATCCGAGGATGTTTCTTCTTCTAGAAGCAGAGGGAGACATAGCCCAGGTAAATGGAGCCGAGCATCTAGTGGGCGGCCATCTGGATCATCTACTTCTGTGACTGGTCCACTGAAACAGGAGATGCAAGTATGTAATGCTTGTGGAAGAGTACACTCTGGGCAATGTTGGGGTTTAGATTACACAGAATGTTACCACTGTGGGCAAACAGGACATATAAAAAGGTTTTGCCCTCAGCTTCAACTAGCAGCATCACAAGCCTCTCAGTCTCAGTTTTATGATGCTCAGAGACAACCTCCAGCTGAAGGACCGAGTTCTTCTGTGTCTTCCGGTTCCAGAGGTGGCAGAGTGCCTAGTGGCAGGAGCGGTCAGAGAGGACAGCGTAGCAGAGGGAGAGCTTCAGCACGTTTCTTCTCCTTGACCCCTCAGGAAGGTATAATCTCTTCACAAGTCGTTACAGGAGAAATTCTTTTGTTTAATAGTATACCAGTTTCGGTTTTGATAGATTCGGGTGCTACTCACTCTTTCATACGACGCTCTTTAGTTGGTGAACTTAACCTGTTAACTCAAGAGTTGGTAGATGAGTTATAGATGAGTTAGTGTTGAGGGTTCCACTAGGTGGACCAACAGCTCTGACTGAGTTCTGTCCCGGATGTTTGCTATCTTTTGGAGGTTACACCTTTGCTGCTAATCTCATACCCCTGGATGTAAATACTTTTCAAGTCATCTTGGGTATGGATTTTCTTGAGACATATCGAGTGCAACTCGATTGTTGGAGGAAGGAAGCTACCTTTCAACAAGGTGAATTTTCTTGTGTCTTTACTGGAGACAGGAAAGTTCTGCCTACGTGCATAGTATCAGCTGCTGTAGCTGATAAAATGCTACAGAAAGGATGTGAAGCGTTCCTTGCTCATGTGGTTGACACTAGAGCAGAGAAGAGCACCGCCAGTGTTTATGATGTGCCGGTAGTTAGTGAGTTTTCTGATGTTTTTCCAGAAGAGCTGCCAGGCTTACCTCCTGTCAGAGACATTGATTTTGAGATTCATGTATATCCAGGTAGTCATCCAGTAGCACTGCCAGCCTATAGAATGGCACCTGCAGAATTGAAGGAACTCAAGGTACAGCTGCAGGAGTTGCTGGATAAGGGTTTCATCAGACCCGGTTCTTCACCGTGGGGTGCTCCAGTGCTGTTTGTTAAGAAAAAGGATGGTACCATGCATCTCTGTATAGATTACAGGCAATTGAACAAGATCACTATTAAGAACAAGTATCCTTTACCGAGAATAGACGATCTGTTTGATCAGTTGCATGGAGCAACGATCTTCTCTAAAATAGATTTGAGATCTGGATATCATCAGCTCAGAATAAAGGCTTCTGATATTCCCAAGACAGCTTTCAGAACTAGGTATGGGCATTATGAGTTTTTGGACATGTCGTTTGGGCTGACCAATGCCCCAGCAGCCTTTATGGATATGATGAATCGGATTTTCAAACCGTTCCTAGACCAGTTTATTGTAGTCTTTATAGATGATATTCTGATCTACTCCAGAGATGGTGTACAGCATGAGCAACACCTGAGAGTAGTGTTGCAGTTGTTGAGGCAACATCAGTTGTATGCTAAGTTTAGCAAGTGTGAGTTCTGGTTGGCTGAAGTAGCATTTCTTGGACATGTTATCTCGAAAGATGGAGTTAGCGTTGACCCTAAGAAAGTTGATTATGTGCTTCAGTGGGAACAGCCTAAGACTCCTACTGAGATCAGAAGTTTCTTGGGTTTAGCAGGCTATTACAGAAGGTTTATACAGAACTTCAGTGTGCTAGCATCACCCTTGACACGTTTGACGAGGAAGAATGCACCGTTTGTTTGGTCTGATAACTGTGAGAAGAGTTTTCAGATCTTGAAGAGGAAGTTGACCACAGCGCCAGTGTTGGTTTTGCCCGAGGCAGATAAAGGTTATACAGTGTTCGTCGATGCTTCCAGGAGGGGTTTAGGCTGTGTGTTGATGCAAGAAGGCAAGGTTGTGGCCTATGCATCTAGATAGCTTAAGAAGAATGAAGAGAACTACCCTACTCATGATTAGGAATTAGCTGCTATAGTTCATGCTCTTAATACATGGCGTCACTACCTGTATGGTGAGACATGTCAGGTGTTTACAGACCATAAGAGCCTGAAGTATATCTTCACTCAAAAAGATTTGAATCTGAGACAGCGCAGATGGCTTGAGCTGATCAAAGACTATGATGTGATAATCGATTACCATCCTGGTAAAGCTAATGTTGTAGCAGATGCCTTGAGTAGAAAGTCAAGTTCAACTGCAGATGCATTTTCTATGGCATGTTTCAAGAGAGACTTACTCGTAGATATGCGAAAGTTGAACTTAGAGTTGAATGTGACTGGACAGAGTGGGTTGATTGCTCAAATGCAGGTTAAACCTACTTTCTATGATCAGATTAAGGAATTGCAACAGAATGATGATGAGTTGAGGCAGATCATGCAGGATATGTCCGAAGGTAAAAGGTCATAATTCAGGTTTTCTGACGATGGTGTGTTGTATCTTCATGACAGGTTGTGTGTACCTGGGAACAGTGAGCTGAAAGAGCAAATTCTTGAAGAAGCGCATGCTTCTATGTATGCTATGCATCTAGGTAACACGAAAATGTACAGGAACCTCAAAGAGCTGTACTGGTGGTCTGGTATGAAAAAGAGATGTGGCTAAGTACGTGGCTAGATGTGGAGTGTACCAGCAGGTTAAAGCTGAGCATCAGAAACCTACTGGTACCTTACAGTCGCTTCCTATACCTGAATGGAAATGGGAACACATCACAATGGATTTTGTGGTAGGGTTACCCAGAACGCCTCGAGGTTCGGACTCGTTATGGGTGATTGTGGATAGACTAACTAAGTCTGCTCACTTTCTCCCTGTCAAGTCGACCTTTGATATTCCAAAGCTGGCCAAGATTTATGTGGATGAGGTAATCAGATTACATGGGATTCTAGTTTCCATTATTTCTGACAGAGATCCTAAGTTTACATCTAGGTTCTGGAATCAGTTACATCGTGTGTTGGGCACTAAGCTGAGGTTTAGTACAGCGTTTCACCCGCAAACAGATGGTCAATCTGAGAGTACCATTCAGACTCTTGAAGACATGCTGAGAGCATGCGTTCTGCAGTTCAGAGGTAACTGGGAAGAACACTTAAGCTTGATGGAGTTTGCATATAACAACAGCTACCATTCTAGTCTTGGAATGGCCCCATATGAAGCTCTATATGGCAGGAAGTGTAGATCACCAGTTTGTTGGTATGAGGTTGGCGAGAAAGAAATTCTTGGACCTGAGATAGTTGATATCACTACAGAAAAGATATCTGTGATCAGGGAGCAATTGAAGGCTGCTCAGGACAGGCAGAAAAGTTATGTAGAAAGACGACGTCGACCTCTTGAGTTTGAGGTTGGTGACGAGGTTTATCTGAAAGTTTCACCGTGGAAGGGAGTTCTAAGGTTTGGCAAGAGAGGAAAGCTGACTCCTAGGTATATGGGCCCATATCCTATCGTTGAGAGGATTAGACCTGTAGCCTACATGTTGGATTTGCCGTCTGAGTTGGCAAATCTTCATGATGTGTTTCATGTGTCTATGCTGAAGAAGTGTCACCCCGGTACAGAGAAAATATTAGATCCAGATCTGGAACAGCTTAGGACAGATGTGTCCTATGTGGAAGGACCAGTACAGATAGTTGATCACCGAATCAAGAAGCTTAAGAACCGTGAGATACCGTTGGTGAAGGTTCTGTGGAGGAATCATAACCTTGAAGAAGCTACGTGGGAGCTTGAATCAGAAATGCGTAACAAGTTTCCTTTTCTCTTTTAGGAATTTCGGGATGAAATTCTTATAAGGGAGAGAGATTGTTATGACCCACTTTTCATTTTACCAGTAAGTACCTTGGTTAGTGCATAATTGAACTAGTTATGTTGAGATGAGTACTTGCTTTTGTTAATAGTGTTTTGAGATTTGAGCTAGTGTTAATGTATCATTAGCTTGTTTTCCTTGTCCTGAGGTTGAGTACAAGTTTGTGCTTAATCCGTTGCCAAAGAAATCATGTGAAACCGACCTACGAGTAAAAAGATATAAGCTTTTTAGTGTGCAGGGACCTATCTGTAATTTTGGGAAGTTCTTGGGTATTTTGCAGTCGGCCCCCTCCGCGACCTTGACCCTTATCCCTTTCCTTTTTCATCGTTTCTTTTCCTGTAAAACCTCTTAAGCGGCAATAGAGAACGCAGAACGCAGAACCCAGCCCCTTCCTTCCTTCGATCATCTGTGCGAGAGAGGAGCCCTTGAGGGCGATTTGAGCTTACCCTCAGTTCCGACCAAATCCGCAGCCATAGCTACTCCTTCTCCTCCTTTTCTCCTCGCCAGGAAGCGCCAGCCACCCAGCCCGCCTAGCAGACGCAGCTGCGGCCACCAGCAGCGGCCGGGAGCAAGCTGGGCGCCAAGGAGCCTCCCAAGACGATGCCCTAGCCCGACGTTCTCTTCTCCCCTCATCTCGACATCCTTTTGCGGTGGATTCACAGTGTAAATCGCAACATGTAGCCCCAATTTCGTGGGCAACCAGCAGCAACTGCTTCTTCTTCTTCTTCACCTTCTTCTTCCTCCTGCAGCCGCGAAGAAGCCGACCATGGAGATGGTCTAGGGAGCGAACGGTGTTTCCCCTCCGTTCTTTTTTCTTGCCAACAGCTTGCTAGGACATTCCGAAGCTTTAGGAGTGATTCGGGTAAGAATCGTCCACCGAATCGACCCCGAACTCCTCTTTTACTTCTACAATTTTCGTCTCTGCGCAGGTTGCACGGCGTGCAAATCAGTTTGCACGGCGTGCAACGTTACAGAAAACTGATATTGGGGATTTCCGTTTCTGCGCAGGTTGCACGGCGTGCAAATCAGTTTGCACGACGTGCAAAGTTACAGGAAGCAGAACGAGTTTCTGCCCAGGTTGCACGGCGTGCAAATCAGTTTGCACGGCGTGCAAAGGTGCAGAAAAGTAGAACAGAAGTGCATTGAAGGTGCACGACGTGCGGCCTAGGTGCACGGCGTGCACGCTGCTGTAAAGGGCAGAATTAGGCGTGTTTGTGGACGTTTTTCAGTGTATACAAACACACCGAAGTGGGTGAGTAGTAGTTCATTTAGAAATCATTATTTAACTCAAATTAAATGCTTAATTGCTTCTGTATCAGTTGGTATAACTTCTAAACAGTGTAATACATACAATAGAGTATGTTAGATTCATTGGAACTTGAAATACATAATATGCTTAATGAAAATGATGAAATTTCATGTATCATGGTTGCAATGTATTTGTTGATTTAAAAATGGATATTTAGCATGGAAATTGGATAAATGATACTGAATCATGTTGAAAGATGACAAATGGTATATATGTGTTTTCAGGTGATGTTCAGAATGTGAAATAAGTATGAAATGTGATATTCCTGCTTAAGTGTTTATATGTTAATCAGTTAATAGACTTAGGTGCCCCAACACCGTAGAACCCCATTGCGCTGTCTGTACCTTTGGGGTGAAATGATCGATCTAGCCTTGTGCCTAGATGGTCGAGCTCGTGTTCAACAATAATCCGTGCGTGTGTCACGGGGGCACGAGGGCAGACAGACAGTGTTTAACAATAATCCGTGCGTGTGTCACGGTGGCACTGGAGTAAATAGGGGTTATTCAACAATAATCCGTGCTTGTGTCACGGTGGTAACCCAGACCCTCCGACTGTGCACTACAGGGTGGGAGGAGTCCAGAGCACTCAGAGTTAGTGCAGACAGGCCCTTGTGCGCCTGAGGCCCTTGTGCGCCTGAGAGTCCTGTGCAGACCAGGACGGACAGTCAGACTTAGCATTTCCCGGGTGTGTCGCTAAGTCTTGTACGGTGGGATCGTAGTTCGCTACAGATCTTCATATGTAGAGTGTGCTGCATATGTTTGGGGCATAATAATATAAATATGTAATCATATAGGATCACAGTAAATTAATATATCCGAACTTTTGTGCCAATTCATTATATCTGTTTATTGGTTTAAATTATCTGTTATTTCTTAGAAATGTGATTATATCCTGCAATCTGCTATGTCATTAGAACTGCCCTGCTTGTACTGTATTTATGTTTGTTTCAATTTTATAAATCTGATGAGTTGTTTAGTGATAGCTAAATGAAATGCTATTCACTGAGCGAGTAGGCTCATACCTCTACTCAAAACATTTTCAGGTCTTCACCAGCAGCAAGAATCAGAAGGATCTTTTCATCCTAACGCCTAGTCTATAGAAGGTTTGTAGTCAGTCTAGTTAGAGGTCTCTTAGTCCTTCCCCTCGATCTTTGGGACATGGTGTGGGTGAGAGAGAATGCGTATAAAGATGTAAATTAATTGTTAAGTTTACTTTATGTTGAACAATGTAAATTGTTGTAGACTTGTAAATATCTCCGGTCAGTTAAATAGAAATGCTTCTATAGTTTGTTTGGTTTTAGTTTACAGCCTAATTAGATTATCCTTTTAATGTCTTTAAGATGTTTTAAAAAGTGATGAATTGTTTGGTCTGTGTGTAAATCCCTTTGTCGCGCCTTAATCTCGTGGTCTGTGATTAGTGTGAGATTGGGGTGTGACATCTTCCCTTACTCAGAGACCACTGTGACAGTGCACTAGAACCTCTCATCATGGAAGGTGCTGAAAACCTTGACTTCTTGAAGCCACCTGATCTCTGTCCCTAGAACTGAGTAGGCCTTTTCCTGGTCATGGACTCCCTTTTCTCCTTTATGGACCGTTCAATCCTACGGACGGACTCCACGAACGTGGCAAACCTGTAACATCCCTGACCTGGGTTATGCTTTAACCCTAGGTGTTTTGATTAAGAAAGATGATTATATGCTTAATCTCATCTTATGAAAAGTAATTAAGGCTCAAAAGGAACCTATGTTTCAATTTTGGTCATGTTTGAACAATGTTGAAGCAATGTTTGCTTATTTTGGACTAAAGTGCAAATTACCCAAGTTGAGGGGTTAAATTGCAAATATTGCATGATAAGATGTTCCTCTGATGTTGAGACATCATAAGAATGAATATGATGTAGTGGTATGGTTTCCACAAGCTTTGACACCCAAAATCTAGGGTTCAATATGCAAATTACCACTTCAACAAGGTCCCTAATGTTTCTTATCATCATTTAGAGCAAATAAAATGAGAGGGACTCCTCATTTTAATTAAGTTGTAGGAGAGAGAATCTTGACATTAAAATAATCAAGAATAATGCCTAATTGAAACCCTAATTCGATTTAGGGAAAAAATGGATAAAAATAATTGAAGGGCTTTCAACCAAAATGTTTTGGGTTGATTTTGAATAAGGATGGACGTTCCTTTAACAAGATAAGGAACGAAAATATCTTAAGTAGGTGAAATTCCACTCACCTTTTTATAAAGAAAAGTAATATCCACTCACATGTGGGATATTATATTATAAGCATTAAGGTGCTTAATTTGCTTTTCTTTAAATTGAGGATAATGAAGGAGAATTAAAGGCAAGGAAGGTGCCTCGTACCCAAGGTAGTTGAGGGGGGAGAGGCGGCCACTTTATTGGGATTAATTGGATTTTTATAAGGCATTTTCTCTCTCATCAATTTCCTTATAAAAGTGCCATTTCCAAGCCCAAACCAAGGCCTTTTTCGGATTTTCTTCTTCCTCTTGCTTGCAAAACCAACCAAGGAGCTAGGGAGGAGCAGGGAGCACATCCCCAACCTGTAGGTAAGCCCTTGACCTTCGTTCTCCATTATTTCATGGTGGAAATTGAAAATAAATTATGGATTCCTTCTTATTTCGATCTCCTCTTCAACCCTAGCCAACTTTTACAATCAAAAGCTTGAGGACGAGCCTAGGGGGAGTTGCAAGAGCTTCATCCACCATTAATGGTGTGAGCTTGGAGCTTTGGAGCTCAATTGGAGGCGGGTTTTATAACTCAAACCCTTAAACATATATCTTCTTAATATGAACTACGAGATGTTGAATTGGTGTCCCATTGTATAAGTACTCTTGTTCTTCATATTTCTTAAATGTTGAACTTCTGCTTAGTACTAAAGTGTTGTTGAATACATTAAGAGATTTTATTGCTTATGTATTCTTGAATTACTATATAAAGCTTCTAGTGGAGAGTTATAACTGCCGCTGGGACAATTTGTACATTGTCTCACACCGTAGTGTTCAACTTTTAGGTGGTCTTCGAAGACGAAGGATCCCTTTTAAGGATGAGCAGCAACAGCAACAGCAGTATCAGGGGCAACAGTGAATCTCAGGTGGAGATATTGTCTGCTGAGTTATGTAGTTAGTTAGTCCTACGTTGTCTCTGTACTCTCAGGTCCTAGGAGTTAATGGTTTGAGTTTTTGGCTTTGTCTCTTGAAATTTTGAATCATGTTGTACATAACTACTCAAGAGTGGTTTAACAGAGATGTAAATTGTTCATTTTGTTTCTTATAAAAGAAATGGTATGGTTATCTGATCTTGTCACAAAAAGTTTTAAATTTCCAGTAATTTTTCATATTCCGCTGCTAAACGAATCGCTTCCGCTAAGTTTAAATCGTGTTATCTCAGGTTTTGGAGATCAGAGCCCACAATTAAGTGGTATTAGAGCTCTAGGTTCGTTGAGTGTACAGAGACATAGGACTAAGTTGTTGAGTCTGTGTTAGTGTCCTCCAGTATACCCTATAATGATTTCTGCTTGTGCAGAGAAAGGGTAAAGTTTAAAATGACTGGAGAGCACAATGAACACATTGCTTAGGGCAATGTTGTTGCACCAAGAAGAGGTGCAAGGGATCATGCAAGAATAGAATGAGTGCCTGAGAATCCCCATTAAGACCTGATCAGGATAGAGAATCCTATGATCATGCTCTTGTTGGGAAGATTAGGGCAACAATAATGCATAAGAGTGGACTGGATGCTAGGCTTACAACCTAGGTTATCAGTCCTTAATACAGAAATCTTGAGCTTTAAATGAGTTCCTAAATGACTTAGTCATGTTGTAACAAGGGAAAATATGGAAAAGATTAACTTATAGCAAGAAAGTGGACTCTGCCATGAGTTCAGACAGATAATAAATATGTGATGGTAGTGCCCAAGAAGGGGCAATAAGCTGAGAAGTAGAGAATGGTCTCTATAATTCTAGAGACATTTGCCTAATGGTTTTAAACAGCCAAATTTTTGGTACTAATAGTGCAATAAATGCCTAGTGTACCAGGGAAGTAGCCACTAAGTAAGTGCAAAGGTCTTAATCTTTCACCTATAAGATTCTATGGCTTAGTTTTTGCTTCAGTAATAAGACTAGTAAGACCTTGATATGAGTACAAGGTATGTTATAAATGTGTACATGTTGAGTACACTAAACCCTTTTTGTTATAAAAAGGAGGATTTTTGATATTGTTTTCCCCATTGGTCGCTATATAGGGATGAAATGATGAGAGCTAGAATTTGAATTATGTTCAGTATTCTTTTAAATGCTCTATATTGATCTTACCTCCATGAAAGAGGAAGAGGTATAGAAGAGATGCCTGGATAAACTCCAGGGATGTTAAATCTTATGTTATGGTAATATGAAAAGAAAGGAATATGATAGCAAGTAAGTGCATACTACTTGATCTCAGTACTTGTAAACCCTGATCAGGTGTACAACTATTGATGATAAAGTGAGTATGGAAACTCTTAGATTGATATCTTTTTGATTGCCCTGATCAAGCAATCATTCTGATACAATCTAAAGAGTATCATGAAATTGGAAATATGATATGGATAAATGTATCATATCTTAAGAACAAGAAAGAAGGATCTGATAGGAATTCAGATCAGTATGTGTATATGAGGAAGTAAAAGTATGACCCTTATATGATGAGAAAGAGAACAATGGAGGTGATCCCTGTTCTATAAAGTTGTAAATATGATAAAAGAAAGATGAGAATATAATGTGTTTTCAACACATGCGACTGATACCAAGGTAAGAGATTCTGGTATCTGAGAATTATCAGATGGTTTAGATTGGCTACCTGGAATGGTCAACTATGAAATCAGTCTGATTATATAAAATGATATGAACATCATATGTTAGGGGTTTATGCTTTGCATAAACATAACAACTAAATATGTCTTTAAGATAAGTTCTCATTTGACTCTATGAGAATATTGTGTGAAGGAACTTTGTGCTGATCAAAGTTCTATGATGTCTACATAACAATGAGGTGTTATGAAGAGACATGATGATATGATGAATGAATAATATCTGTTCCCTTTATCTGGGATTTCGGGGACGAAATCCTTGTTAGGGGTTTATAATTTGTAACATCCCTGACCTGGGTTATGCTTTAACCCTAGGTGTTTTGATTAAAAAAGATGATTATATGCTTAATATCATCTTGTGAAAAGTAATTAAGGCTCAAAAGGAACCTATGTTTCAATTTTGGTCCTGTTTGAACAATGTTGAAGCAATGTTTTCTTATTTTGGACTAAAGTGCAAATTACCCAAGTTGAGGGGTTAAATTGCAAATATTGCATGATAATATGTTCCTCTGATGTTGAGACATCATAAGAATGAATATGATGTAGTGGTATGGTTTCCACAAGCTTCGACACCAAGATTAAGCTTGTAAAGCAATCCTTGTGCATTAAAACCTAGTTTTGGTGTAATGTGCAATTTACCCAAAATCTAGGGTTCAATATGCAAATTACCACTTCAACAAGGTCCCTAATGTTTCTTAGCATCATTTAGAGCAAATAAAATGAGAGGGACTCCTCATTTTAATTAAGTTGTAGGAGAGAGAATCTTGACATTAAAATAATCAAGAATAATGCCTAATTGAAACCCTAATTCGATTTAGGGAAAAAATGGATAAAAATAATTGAAGGGCTTTCAACCAAAATGTTTTGGGTTGATTTTGAATAAGGATGGACGTTCCTTTAACAAGATAAGGAACGAAAATATCTTAAGTAGGTGAAATTCCACTCACCTTTTTATAAAGAAAAGTAATATCCATTCACATGTGGGATATTATATTATAAGCATTAAGGTGCTTAATTTGCTTTTCTTTAAATTGAGGATAATGAAGGAGAATTAAAGGCAAGGAAGGTTCCTCGTACCCAAGGTAGTTGAGGGGGGAGAGGCGGACACTTTATTGGGATTAATTGGATTTTTATAAGGCATTTTCTCTCTCATCAATTTCCTTATAAAAGTGCCATTTCCAAGCCCAAACCAAGGCCTTTTTCGGATTTTCTTCTTCCCCTTGCTTGAAAAACCGACCAAGGAGCTAGGGAGGAGCAGGGAGCACGTCCCCAACCTGTGGGTAAGCCCTTGACCTTCGTTCTCCATGATTTCATGGTGGAAATCGAAAATAAATTATGGATTCCTTCTTATTTCGATCTCCTCTTCAACCCTAGCCAACTTTTACAATCAAAAGCTTGAGGACGAGCCTAGGGGGAGTTGCAAGAGCTTCATCCACCATTAATGGCGTGATCTTGGAGATTTGGAGCTCAATTGGAGGCGGGTTTTATAACTCAAACCCTTAAACATTGCTATTGCATCAATTCTCTATGTTTTGTTGATTGATTTCTTCAATTTGA
Organism: Alisma plantago-aquatica; assembly: GCA_963693085.1. Taxonomy (NCBI): domain Eukaryota; kingdom Viridiplantae; phylum Streptophyta; class Magnoliopsida; order Alismatales; family Alismataceae; genus Alisma; species Alisma plantago-aquatica. The sequence goes on from OY856415.1 coordinate 470,079,644, forward strand.
TACACTCTTGTTTCTTTGCTGCAGTTTCCATCAAGAACGGTTGTTGTTCTTGGTTGTTCGAAGGAAGGGTATGATTACATCATCCTAGATGCTTATCCAAAGAAAATTACCAAGCCAAATGGTTTTTATAGCTATTCCAAATCGTTTTAATTTGATTGGCTATGCGGTTTCAGCAAACCGTTTAAGGGCAAACGGTTTGAAACCGTTTGGGAGAAAACGGTTTCAAGACCGTTTGAGATGGTTGACCAAGTGTTGACAGTTTTGGAATCTTGTTCCTAATTATGTATACTAATGACCATCCAAATTTGAGGGGTTTAATCCAAAGGAATCGTGAGTTGAAGGCCAATCCAGTAGGCAAATCAAATTGAATTACATGCTGATTTTCAACCTGATTAACTGGACCTGTTTGGGCAAACATTTTCAAAAGCGTTTGCGATGGTTGACCAAGCGTTGACCGTTTGAGATTACTGTTCCTAATGATGTTGGTTAATAAACCTCCAAATTTGAGGGGTTAACTTGATGTGCGTCGTTGTACACGCAACAATCACTAGGAAAAGTCCTAGAGTTTAACCTTCTAACCCGGTTGTCAACTTGTTGTGAACAACAAGTCAACTTAGTATAGATAGGTATCGATCCAAGGGACGGCGGAAAGGAAAAGTCGAAATCCAAATCCGATTGCAAGTACAAAAATTAAATTCCGATTTGAGAGAGTTGTTAATACTAAGAACAAAAAATAAAAGTGCTGAAATAAAATTTAACTAAGCAAAGAAATAAAGATATGGGGTCCGGAAGATCACCACAAAAACCACGTTCCTATTCAACTAATCAAATTCTAAACTCCAAGGATCAAATCAGGACCTTGTGTTTACATGTCCTTACGGACAAACTCACAAGGGTCAGACTTCCCGTGAACCCGTTGGTCCCGGCGTTCACAGATCATTGCCCAACCGTCCAACATACCATTATCCACGGTCATATCAAAAAGCATGTGAATTCAAACCGGCGTTCAAACCCAAGGATCAGGTGGTCACGTCACCAAGGATTACAACAAAGATTAAATAGACGAAAAGATGATAATCGCAATTAAGGGACTATTGTTTCATTCTTACAGAGATCCACGGTCATATCACTCGATAAGAATATATCAGATCATCCAAATAACCACAAAGAAACAGAGAGAAGACATTTGTTCGATGGAGAAATATAATTGATTATATTGAATAGAACCGGGCTAAGGGGCTACTTCCATTCCCCAAAGAAATTTACTCAAACATAACAAGACCAGAAGAAATACAAACTAAAAATCCGATGAAATGGAATGAAGAATGGAAATCTCTTTTACAAGTGAAAAAGTCTCTCCTTTTATAGGAGGAGGGGGTAGGCTGCCCTCAAAAAAGAGGGAAAAAAGAGAGGGAGACCAATTTTCGAATTTTCTGGATCTGGTCAAATTGAAAGTTTGTTGTCTTTAATTATCTTGACCATGTAACTCCCTTTAATGCAGATTCTCGCAGCAGCGACTTCGAACGTATTTCTCTCCCATTAAAAGCACAGAAACGGTCCAAATAATAGGATTTTATTTTATTAAATTAAATTCCCTTTCCAATGAATACCTGTACACTCAATTTGGAGTTTGAATGTGAGAGTTATGTCACTTTTGGTGGAGGGTATATACGAATTTCTGGACTGCTGCAAATTGTGTGATTTTCCTACAAAACCCAAGAAAATAGAGTTAAAACTCCAATTAAAGAGAAAAATATAAAATAATAAAACTTATTATGAAATTAAGAGAATAAATGACAAAAAAATCCTAAACAAATATAAAAAATATACAAATAAAAGGGATAAATATACATTTATCAAAATACCCCGGACTTGAATCTTTGTTTGTCCTCAAACAAATAAAATCACAAATTATTCCAATTTATACTAACAACATGTCTATCCTCACCCTTGTAACATCACTTTATTTCTTACCTCCAAATTTGGCCAAGCAACCCAATCTCCTAAAACCACAAAACACAAAATTCTATATTCTCTATTAAAAACAAATATCATATCTTGTTTCTAAATCAAGATTTTGTCGAAAAACATGCTTCATCTTACTTCTGCTTTGACACTCTTATTTTTATTATTGTATTTTTTTTATGTGAGTTGTTGCACAAGAACAAGATGAAATTTGGGGGTGTGTAAACAAGGAAGGAAGTGATGAATTTTTTTTTGATCCCTCCTCTATTCGACTTGGGATTTAAATTTGTGGAGTTGTGGCTACATTGGTCACAATTTTTTTTTTCATGTACACTTTTGGCATCTTTTGATGGTATGCCCCTTTGTGGGGTATGGAATTTTTTATATGGGAAGCATGCCACCCCAGACTTGATTTTTGTCTGGTGGTGATTCTTTGCTTCTCTTTTTTAGAAAGAAAATAAGGGGGAAACAAAAGGTGTCCTTGTGCTTATAACTTCACACATTTTTTTTTGAAAGTGTCATTACATCAGAAAGAACATTCATGTCAATCACATTATACAAGATTTATATCAAGTTAATCAACAGTTTAAAAATAGAGAAAATTTGTGTTTGGTTTTGATTGATTTCATACGGCTTGCCAACTTTTCCAAGGAGTGATGTTATTTTGGGGTCCTAGGTGACATGGTGGTTTCAGACATGGCAATTTGTAACAATTTTTGCAAAACATTTACTAAATTCAAAGGGGTACAATGATAAACATATATTCATATTGGCCGACTAGATAAAGGCCATTTTACAACAAAAGAAATAAAAACATGACCGGCTAGATAATGGTCATGCACAAAGCAACTATATGCAAAACAAAAAAAAAGTAGAAATAATGCAGAAAAAAAAGATAAGGGGGTGGAATAGAAACATACCACCCACCTCCACCCCAGACTTAGATTTTTGCTCGTCCCGAGCAAAATCAAAATCCAAGATGGAGGGAAGAGAAGAGCGAGGGTTCTCCAGGTGGCCCTGGTAGCTCAAAAAATGTCCAGTTGAAGGGGATGTGTATGAGGGCTGGGACCTTTATCTGAGGAGCTTCATAGTGTACCCTATGATAGGGTAATTGTAGAAGCTCAGTGTGGTGCTCATATTTTCTTTCACCTCGCATTCCCTCCAATAGGATCCAAAGATCTTCCATCAATAGAAGGGGAAGTGTTGAAGATGGATGTGGATTTGGGGAGTTTGGTGGGTACCCAACCAGTAAAGTCGCTAGAGCAGGATAGAGTGGAGGATTTGGCGCAGGTTTTCCACCATCATAACGACCTGCATATGAGAGAATTGATGCAAAAGATTTCAAATTATTTACAAAATTGTTTTGCTTCTCCTCAAAAATAATGCCATCAACCTTGGGTTTGGTAAGTTTCATTGTTGATATAACATATGGATCTAATTCTTTTGTACAAGGGGTCCCCAAGGATTCAAGAGGGATGAGGACGACTTCCTTACAAACAATAGAAGGGGGTGAGTGGGCTTCTTCCAACGGTGGTATCTCCCCTTCTAGATCAGCCATGTGTGGGATGGAAATTGGCTGTGATGGCTTGGGAAGAATCATAAAGGGAATTAGATGTTGATTATTCAAATAGACTCAAAAGAAGGATATTGGTCTATGGTATCATTCATATTTATGTTGTGGATTGGAGGAGTTGTTGGATCTTCATAATGACTCTCCTTCTTTGACATTTCATATTCAAGTAAAAGAGTCTCTAAAGGAAAGATAGGGATACCAACGTCCTCATCACACACAAAATATGGCTCCATGGTTTGTTCTATTTCTTCAGGATCTGACATATATGACACAAAATAAGGATCATCATCGTCATCGTCAGGAAGAACCATCTTGGGTTGCTCAATCTCTATAGGGGGAGTTTGTGATTGATCCTCTAGAAAGGTAGCTAACATGCCTTGACTGGATTCAAGTTTTGCTTGTGCTTCTGCTACCATCTTTTCTAGGGCCTTAAGTCTCTCTTCCGGATCAAGATCAATTTGCATTTCACCATAGGATTTATACACCCCAAAATTTTGGTCACCCTCACCACACTCCCCATAGTGTCCTTGTCCATAGTACTCCTCATATTGTTTTGGGTGGCATTGCTCCTCATAATAATCTCCAGAAGATGGTGGATTGTAATTTCCATTGCGTCCATCTTGGTAGGAAGATTCAATATTATAAGGTGTCACCAAATCATGAGGAAACATATTTGAACAATCTATATTTTGAGTTTGGGCTTCTAGCAGGGTAGTTAAGAAGGCTTGGCTGGCTTTTAGTTTTTTTTTTACTTCTAATGCTATCTTCTCTAGGGCCCTAAGTCTCTCTTCTTGTTGAGGATTACATTGGGTTTCATAAACATGTTCATAACCCCCAAGGTTTTGTTGGTTACACCCCACAAAATTTTGTTGATCATATCCCCCATTAGAATATGGATAGCAAGGTTCCCCATAATGGTTCTCAGAAAAATGTGGATTCACATTATACCCACCAGGATGAAAGGGCTCGCAATTAAAAGGGGTGCTGTTATAAACATGGGTTAGAGTTGGACATGCAAGAGATGCATGGTGGTAGAGACCACAATAATAACATTGTGGGGGATATTGGGATGCCCACTCCATTTGAAAAAAAATAAATTCCTGAAAGATATGTGAATCAATGAATGAGAGAAGAAAGATTGTAAGATAAAAGGTTAGTCAAAAATTACAAAGAGAGCTAAATATTATATAAATCTAAAAAAAATTATGAAATAAACTAAAATTACTAAAAAAAAAATAACTAGAAAGAAGTACTGCTGGAATGGAAACTCAGCAGAAAGAGGAGATACACTTCTGGAATTTTGCTCGGAAGGTAAAAAGAAATTACAAAAATCTAAAAGAAATTATAAAAAAGACTAAAGTTATGAAAGTTAGAGAATATGAACAAGGAATATACAAGATATACAGGCAACCAGATCTGAAAAACAACTGTGCCGTCCCCGGCAACGGCGCCAAATTGATGCGCGTCGTTGTACACACAACAATCACTAGGAAAAGTCCTAGAGTTTAACCTTCTAACCCGGTTGTCAACTTGTTGTGAACAACAAGTCAACTTAGTATAGATAGGTATCGATCCAAGGGACGGCGGAAAGGAAAAGTCGAAATCCAAATCCGATTGCAAGTACAAAAATTAAATTCCGATTTGAGAGAGTTGTTAATACTAAGAACAAAAAATAAAAGTGCTGAAATAAAATTTAACTAAGCAAAGAAATAAAGATCTGGGGTCCGGAAGATCACCACCAAAACCACGTTCCTATTCAACTAATCAAATTCTAAACTCCAAGGATCAAATCAGGACCTTGTGTTTACATGTCCTTACGGACAAACTCACAAGGGTCAGACTTCCCGTGAACCCGTTGGTCCCGGCGTTCACGGATCATTGCCCAACCGTACAACATACCATTATCCACGGTCATATCAAAAAGCATGTGAATTCAAACCGGCGTTCAAACCCAAGGATCAGGTGGTCACGTCACCAAGGATTACAACAAAGATCAAATAGACGAAAAGATGATAATCGCAATTAAGGGACTATTGTTTCATTCTTACAGAGATCCACAGTCATATCACTCGATAAGAATATATCAGATCATCCAAATAACCAAAAAGAAACAGAGAGAAGACATTTGTTCGATGGAGAAATATAATTGATTATATTGAATAGAACCGGGCTAAGGGGCTACTTCCATTCCCCAGAGAAATTTACTCAAACATAATAAGACCAGAAGAAATACAAACTAAAAATCCGATGAAATAGAATGAAGAATGGAAATCTCTTTTACAAGTGAAAAAGTCTCTCCTTTTATAGGAGGAGGAGGGGGTAGGCTGCCCTCAAAAAAGAGGGAAAAAAGAGAGGGAGACCAATTTTCTAATTTTCTGGATCTGGTCAAATTGAAAGTTTGTTGTCTTTAATTATCTTGACCATGTAACTCCCTTTAATGCAGATTCTCGCATCAGCGACTTCGAACGTATTTCTCTCCCGTTAAAAGCACAGAAACGGTCCAAATAATAGGACTTTATTTTAGGAAATTAAATTCCCTTTCCAATGAATACATGTACACTCAATTTGGAGTTTGAATGTGAGAGTTATGTCACTTTTGGTGGAGGGTATATACGAATTTCTGGACTGCTGCAAATTGTGTGATTTTCCTACAAAACCCAAGAAAATAGAATTAAAACTCCAATTAAAGAGAAAAATATAAAATAATAAAACTAATTATGAAATTAAGAGAATAAATGACAAAACAATCCTAAACAAATATAAAAAATATACAAATAAAAGGGATAAATATACATTTATCATAACTCCAAAGGAATCGTGAGTTGAAGCCTAATCAATTAGGGAAACCTAATTGGATTAAGTGCTGATTTTTCAACCTGATTAACTTGACCTTTTTGGGAAAACGGTTTCAAGACCGTTTGTTGGAGTTGACCAAGCATTGAACGTTTGATATTACTGTTCCTAATGATGTTGGTTAATGACCCTCCAAATTTGAGGGGTTAACTCCAAAAGAATCATGAGTTGAAGGCTAATCAATTAGGTAAACCCTAATTGAAAACAGTGCTGAGATTCCAATGAGTTAAGTTGAGATTTTGGGTTGATTAGCCCAAACGGTTTCAAGACCGTTTGGGGATCACCCAAACGGTCTCAAGACCGTTTGGGGATCACCCCAAGACCGTTTGGAGGTCTGGGGTCAAGTATAGTTGACCAATTGAAGGTCCAAAGGTACTAATCATATTGCAATGTAGTGCTGATTTGTTGATCAACTCGATAGACCAATCCATGATGAATTTTCACTAGAGTCCAAAGGTTGGATGGGCAAACGGTCTCAAGACCGTTTGGAGCTCATCCAAACGGTCTCAAGACCGTTTGGTGGTCACCCAAGACCGTTTGGAGTTCTAGGGTTGAGTATGGTTAGGTATTTGAAGGTCTAAAGGTACCAAGTTGTTAAACAATGTAATGCTGATTTGATGATCAATCCAATGAACCAAACCCTAATTGGATTGCTTAGATTTGAGTGATATGATGGGCAAACAGTCTCAAGACCATTTGGAGGTCATCCAAACGACCTCAAAACCGTTTGGGTTCAGGTCATACCCAATTTGGATGATGGTTCAATGGTTTCAAAGCAACTAGTCTTACATTGATTAGTGTTGTTGAATCATCGATTCCAAACCCTAATTCAATTGAATCAAACCCTAATTGATGATCAATTGAGGGTCAATTGAGAGTCAAATCAGTTGAAGGTTGACCTATTAAACTCAATTGAAGTATGAGGGTAGGTCCAATTGATGACTGGTTCCATGAATTCAATGATTGAAGGAATCAACATTGAAAACCCTAATTCAATTGGATACCCTATGTAATGGAGGTCCAATGTGATTGAATCTCTTAATAATCAAGATGATTAATGATCCATTGATCCAATGTTGATTAGTAATGATAATCAAAGAAGGTACAAAGGTTGAAACCCGAATAGTACCTAAGGGATTAGTGCCAATTAAGGGATGAATTCCTAATTGCTTATAGGGTCAATGACTTGATACACTATGTTAATCATAGTTGTATGAAATCAACTAAAGGGTGATATGACCTATTCAAGTTGAGAAGTTGATAGCATGAATTCATACATGAATATGATTCATGTGGTGGTTAAGAGTTATGATCCTTAAGTAAAGAGATCATGAAACCCTAAACATGAACATAAACCCTAATTGACAGGGTTATTGAACTCAAACCCTAGTTGAGGGTGTATCCATGTGAAACCATAGTTGAGGGTGTATCCATGTGAAACCCTAACTGAGGGTGTATCCATGTGAAACCCTAGTTGAGGGTGTATCCATGTGAAACCCTAATTGAGGGTGATTTCATGAGAAACCCTAATTGGGAATGATTAGCAAACCTTGAATATGGGAAACGTGATATGAAACCCTAATGAAGGGTGATGCTATATGTAATCCCTATTCTAAAGAAGGGAGATGGTATGTGAAACCCTAATCACTAATGAAATAATATAATTCATACTTGAATATGATTCATGAGGGGAACTTCTGTAGCACGACCGTGGTAGCTTCACTTTGCACGATCGTGCAAGGGAGCACGGCCGTGGTGGCTTCCCTTTGCACGGCTGTTCTTGGTTGCAAAATTGTGGTGCTCTATGCTTGATTTAGATGTAATTTGAAAGTGACCTCATATGATCGTATACCTTGATATGATTATAAGTCCAATATAATTGGATGAAGGATACATAAGATATGTGATGAGAAACCCTAGTTGAGGGTGTATCATTGTGATTGTTTATAAGCAACATGCCTTAAACTAAGATAAGTCCATATCATTGTGAGATAGTTGTACAATTCTAATGTGTGGCCTTTGCATTATATGCTAAAGGTAAGAGATTAGTGATGGAATGTATTAAGAGGGAAATACCTTAATACAAGATAAGATGGATAACTCAACAGAGTTTGAAATGATGAGAAAGTGATACATAAAGATATGATAGTTATCACATTCAACATTTCAGTGTTTATATGCCTTGATGTACTTCAAATCCAATATAATTGGGTAAGAAACATATGAAGTGTGTTATGCAACTATTACAATGAAATGTAATGAGTTGTTACACCTTGATGAGTGTTAATTAATGTACCTTGAGAATGGGGTTAAGCCCAAATGATGTGTATGATATAATCATACCATGATAAGGATGAGGTATGTTAACCTTAGTCTTGCATCATGCTTTTAAGTATGAAGCTTTGTGAACCAATTACCACATATGATGCTTTAAAGACAAAGAGGTTCAAAAACCTTATGTGTATAGGGTAAACCCTATTTCCAAATTATGCTTTTGAGCATGAATCTTCATGATTGAAGTATAAAATGAGGAATCAAGATTCCTGATCATAAGTAAAGGAAGTGAATAACCCTAATTGATGAGATTTAGGGAACCTAACTCTTGTAAGAGTAGGGAGGAACAACTTCTTTGATATGAATTATTTACTATTTATCAGTTGAATTAACCATGCAGGTTTTTATATGGGAATGATCATATCCAGGTATGGATAATGACACAGTATTCATTGAAAGCATGTTTTAGCTTTATGAATAGTGAAATATTTCTGATGCCTTGTTAGTGGCATCTCACAAGATTTGATGGGCTGTGAGAGCCATAAATACCATCAAGGTCATGCTTTAGAGATGATTTGTGATGAGAGTATTGAGAAATGATAATTGATGTGAGTTAGGCTTGTTACATTTAGTATTCTTCCTTCACAGTTGCTATGCTAATGTTTATTGTTTGAGAACATGTATGATGCTAAGAGAATACTGAATGTACCTAACTAATCAAGTGTAATCATATTATGTAGAGCCCTGATCATAGATCCATCATTGTCAGAAATCAAATGATGGTGAAACAGGTTTTCCTAAGGGAATTCCTGGATCACATACTTTTGAGTATGTGGGGTATATGGATGTGTAGACCCTTACATCCTAGTGTAGGAATTGATGTAGATGTGTAATCCATCAACCCTTCACTACAAATCCATACCGCATCAGTGGAAGGTAAACACAAAATCTCCTGATAATGAAGAAAGCACAGATACCGCATTAGTGGAAGGTAAACACGAAATCTCCTGATGACGAAGAAAGCACAGATACCGCATCAGTGGAAGGTAAACATGAAATCTCTTGATGACGAAGAGAGTACAGAACTCCATTGTAACTCTAAAATAGCAAAGGACCAGATTACCCTGGTGAGCTATAACAGCAGAGACACAAGATGTCCTGCAAGCAATCCTCTTACTGACTGAGGAAGGTGAAGGTCATGAGAATCCGGCTCTTTCGATGACCTAGTATGATACCGAGGTGACTTAACAGTGGTCGGTTGGAGTATGAGTGGTATACCTCATCTCCGCAGGGCTTAAGAATGTTTGTAAAACATAATCAACTATGTAGTATATCTTCTTAGGATGAACTACGAGATGTTGAATTGGTGTCCCATTGTATAAGTACTCTTGTTCTTCATATTTCTTAAATGTTGAACTTCTGCTTAGTACTAAAGTGTTGTTGAATACATTAAGAGCTTTTATTGCTTATGTATTCTTGAATTACTATATAAAGCTTCTAGTGGAGAGTTATAACTCCCGCTGGGACAATTTGTACATTGTCTCACCCCGTAGTGTTCAACTTTTAGGTGGTCTTCGAAGACGAAGGATCCCTTTTAAGGATGAGCAGCAACAACAACAACAGTATCAGGGGCAACAGTGAATCTCAGGTGGAGATACTGTCTGCTGAGTCATGTAGTTAGTTAGTCCTATGTCGTCTCTGTACTCTCAGGTCCTAGGAGTTAATGGTTTGAGTTTTTGGCTTTGTCTCTTGAAATTTTGAATCATGTTGTACATAACTACTCAAGAGTGGTTTAGCAGAGATGTAAACTGTTCATTTTGTTTCTTATAAAAGAAATGGTATGGTTTTCTGATCTTGTCACAAAAAGTTTTAAATTGCCAGTAATTTTTCATATTCCGCTGCTAAACGAATCGCTTCCGCTAAGTTTAAATCGTGTTATCTCCAGTTTTGGAGATCAGAGCCCACAAAACCGCTCCTGATTCTCTAGAGCAGCAGCAGGTGTCAACAATTCAACACTCAAACCTTTCTCAAACTGCCTGATCCGCTCATCATTTGTCACTGCCATGTGAGGATAAAACCTCAGCAAGTCCATGAACTTGGCTTCATACTCGATGATGCTCATTGTTCCTTGGCGTCGTCCAGATACATCTTCGGAAAGTATCTGCTGACAAACTCTCGTCGGAATATCTCCCAACTGATCTCCTCACCGGGTCACTTCTCCTCCTCGATGGCCCACCAGTGGCCAACACTGCCCTTCAGAAGGTAGACAACGTGCTTGACTATTTGCTTCAGGGATGTCGAGGATCCGGAAGGCCTTCTCAGGACATGCCAGCCACAGATCAGCATCTGTTGGGTCAGTCGTTCCAGCATAATCCAAAGCTCCGACTTGGCGAAGCCACTCAAAGGTCTTCCCAATACCCGATGTTTCACCATGGGGAGCCTATGCTCTTGGCTGAGCCACTGGCACTCGTTCTACCATGTGATTCATCGTAGCCATTAACTGCCCCATAAGCTATTGGTAGGCAGAGTTTTCAAGAATGGTTGGGTCAAGTTGGGGGACCTCAGGCACCCAATCTCCATGTGCCTGCCCTCCTGCTCTATCAAGTGATGCAGCATCACTACTCTCGGCAGCATGTTCTTCATGGTTTCCAGACATCTTTAAGCTTTATCTTCTACTGAGGGCAGAAGGTTATTGTAAGAAAATCTGGGAAACTCACAAGAACATATGTAAACCTAGTCTTAGATCCCTGTAGACTCAGCGAACCTAGAGCTCTGATACCAAACCAACTGTGACACCCCGCCATCACACAGACAACGAGATGATACACAAAAACGTGTGGAACCACATATTACCAAAAACACGGGTTAATTAAAACTGATTGCAGAAAGCATACATGAGAGAACTTTTGCATCCATATCCTGCAAAAAGATATATTATATAAACATTCACGAGCCTTGTTATAGGTCCACAGCTTGACGGAACCAGTTGTACTGTCAGCACCAGAGTTCAACACCTATTTTTACAACATAACAGGCCACGTACGGCCAGCAGTAGGATATACAAAAATTACAACAGCTCGACATCGTGAGATGTCGTCAAACACCTTTGAGGACCTGAGTGTACAGGGATGACTCTAGGACTCTACTACAAAACCACCTAAACAGCATCATGTCCATCTCTTGCCTTCTACTGCTCTTCTTGCTGCTCGGCCGCAACCTCACGCCACCACCACGTCTAGAGCGATCACCTAAAAAGGGTGTAAACCATCGGGGTGAGACACACCGTCCCAGCGAGAAACATAACTCCCTGCCGCAACTATAAAACCTCAAAGGTTAAAGCAGATAATAGCAAATAACTAATAAAGCGTATAACAAGAGCAGCATACTGAGCAAAGCTATTATTACCATCAAGCTCACCAAGATATTTGGGAGGCATGTAACCAAGTATTTCTTTATGGAACATGATTGACAAGATAATCTTTATAAGAACTTATCACAATATATAAGGATCGTACACATATCTGCAAGGTGTAACTAGATAATCTATATAAGCAAGGCCTCAATCAATGTTCCATGTTTTGCTCTAAGCAAGATATACTAATTCGGCTGGATTACATTTTATTATGCCCTGAGGAAGTGAGCCTTCCCTGCTCAAATCCAACCATTGGCTGCGAAGCCCAATCCGGTGCCATACAAGGTCTAAGGAGATCCAGACTCCATGACCTCACCTTCTCGTGGTCAGTACACGAATCATCAAGCAAGATCGCAGTCTTATGCTTATAGGGCCTCAGCCTCTGGGTCAGCTTCGCAAGCTACCCATATCTCTAGCTTACCTCATCATAGGTGCTAGTACATACATCCGAGCCATGAACGCATCATGCTAATCATCACATATCCTGAGCCATGGGTATGTTCACCATGCTCCATATATCCTGAGTCTGCAACCACAGTTGCACTCAACCCTCCTATTTTAGGCTAGGGGAAACCTTTCATATTCAACAATATGCGCTCCAGGTAATCCCGTAGGATAAACCTGTTTCACCATCACCAAATACTGGCGGTAATGGATCTATGGCCAGGGCAAACTACATGATAGGTTCATCTATAATTTATTAGTATATTTTAAGTCAATTATTGAGGCAAAACAAAGTAAAACATAGCCTTATAGCATTACATCATTATTGACATCAACATACTGTCATGGGACCTCAATCCCTCATGATATCAACCACTGCCTCTCAAGGCATCATAATCATGCATCAGCATCCTGGGAACACATCTCTTATCTCATCATCAGAGGATAACACCTCAACTAGGCACTCAGCCTTATATCAGGTCCTCAGACCTATCAACTTGTTATTTTATTAACAAGTATTATCATCACATATCTCTTACAAGGCTATGAATCCACATGAAATACATGCATGGTTAGTATACACATTCACAGAGATTACTGAAGCCATCATGGATTAACAGAATGATCAAGCTATCAAGTATAAAGAAACATCTATGAGTATATCACACATAAGCTTTATCCTTCATAGTATTATTATTAATCATGGGCATATATTATGCCTTATACTGGTGACCATATGCATGTGTCACACCATCATGTGTAGAAACATCATATCTTCTCAAACATACCTGGTTCACCCCCTATCATCTTATCTCATCATCATAGTTGCAGGATTCAAGGTGATTACATCGTATCACTTGTGTTATCATTATTAATATGGAACTATCAACTATATACATTACGAGTTATTAGAGCCCTCACCAAAACTCCTACAACCCTCACTATAAAGTATGGCGAGTAGTGCCAACCCTCACGAAAGGGTGTACCGGCTAGGGTTCCAAACCCTAAAGCAACTCACCACCATATCAGCCAAACACTGCACATCCTCTACCGTGCATCAAGGTTCCATTAGCACTCATGGTGTCGGGCAGCCATTACCAAGGTATATCGTGCAGCACTACCATGGCTATCGACCAAGGGTCTAACGTGCACCAAGCTAGGATTAAGGTTAAGTTCCACTATCGGCTAACCTTCGACAAGAGCCATATCGACCAAAGGGGTGTCACCCAAAGCAACTCTATCGTGCAACCATCTCAGCATCATCTGAGGGTTATCCTTATCGGCCAGGGTACCCATGATGTCCAAGAATGGAGTTGTACATGGCCATGAAGCATCATAACGGCCAGCATCCTAGGGTTAGCATGTCGGGCATGAAGCCATATCGTCCAACACTTCATATAAGTCAAAGCTCAACTAAGACATGGTGGTATCGGCCAAAGCCATCCTGGGCACCATACCATATTGCCCAAGCTCATCTAAACAAGGATAACGGCCAAGGCTGTGCCGGGCACCAAGCTATCAAAGCCTATTCTCCAAGACCACCTAAAGACAAGCGAGTGTATCAGGAGTCCTCTCTACATGGATGTATCAGGAAACCACCTATACAAGGTGTATCGGCCACTCATCATAGGTGTATCACCCATCCATCAACTCCACCAAGGGTATCAACCAAGGGACCATAACGGGCACCAACTAAGCTTCAACTAGGCATATCGACCAGGGATACAAGGATCATCCAAACGCCCAAAGAAGTATATCTACCAAGGGTTACACCTCAAGGACATATCGTGCATCACCACAACTAAACCCTATCGCCCAACACAAGAATGGCCTACTAGGCTCCATAGCATAACGGGCACCAAGTCAACTATCTCAACAAGGTGTGTCGCCCAAGGGTACAACTCCAAACAGAGCTATCGGGCAGCACAACTCCAAGGTCATATCGTGCAAGGCACAACCCCAATAGATCATCTTCAACCTCAAGCACAAAGGAACCAAACCCTAATTGATCAAGAAGGTCGGCTCACCTATCAACAACCAAGAGAGAGGGGTTTTGCACTACCTCTATCAAAAATCGGGCAACCACAAGGATCCACCTCAACATAGGTCATCTTCTATCCAAAAGCTCACCTCTCAAATCTATGGTGAGAGGATGGTGTTTCTCAAGCAACTAGAATACAAGCTCACCTCTCAATCTAATCAAGAGAGGGGTATTGCCCACATTACTAGAGCTCAAACTCACTTCTCTAGACTAAGGAGAGAAAAGAGTGTTGCCCAATCAGGAAACCCTAAACCATGGTTCGGCCAACTAGGTGTAAAGGCATATAAACCATCAACAACAACAACATCATGCTCATAATATCCATAAGATCGACAACATAAACTAGAGCAAGAAATATAACATGCAATGGTCGATCATCATCATATATAAAACATGCAACATAGATAAGGTAGTATAGCTAGGGTTAGAAGTTATGTAACCCGCCTTAAGCAAACTCCTCAAGCTCCAAAGCTCTAAGCTTCAAGCTCCTAACTCCAAGCTCACCACTTCGGCCACCTCAAGAAAAGGAACAAGAAGCATAACCACCATGGCTGAAGAGTAGGCAAGATAGAGAAGAAGATGTTAAGGAGAGAGGGAAGATGCTTACCAAAGAACAAGACACACCTAGGGTTCGGCCACCGAGCTAAAGGAAGAAGGAGAAGAACTCCTTCAAGGGGATCAGCCACCAACCTTAGCTCCTCCAAGGGTATCGGCCACCAAAGGTTGTAAGGGAGAGGTGTATTGTGCACCAAGAAAGAGAGAAGCAACAAAGAGCTAAAAGGGTTCCTAAGGAAGAGAAAGGCAAGGCATATATAGATGGGGGGTCAAGGTTAGACCAAGGCAAGGTGTCACCTTACCAAGGGACACTTGTCCACACATTTTACCACCTTGCAAAACTCATGCACATGCCATGCCACTACTCCCCCAAGGTTCGGCAACATGTCCAAGCTAGGGTGACACAACTAAGGCAAGGAGGTCAATAAAGGTCAAAGGTCAACACACTCCATCCATGGCCGATACACCCCCCATGGGCGATACCCCATGGCCGATACAAAGCATCCTTGCCCGATAAAGGGCTCAACCAAGCAAGGCAAGGTCCAAACAAGGGAAAACAAGGCCCAAAAGAGCTCAACCAAGCCCAAGACAACTCAAGGCCCGAGCCCAAACCTTCCTCTCAACCCTAGAGGAAGAAAAGAGAGAGAAAGACATCTCTCAAGGTGACAAAACTTTCTCTCCAACCCTATCATAGGTTATTTTGCAAGTAGCACCTCCAGCTCTCAACTAAGCACAAGCAAACCCTAATCATCACTAAAGATGATTAGCAAGCAACCAAGCACAAGGTTTAGGCAAAACAAACAGGGTAAGTACAAAATGAAGGTCAGGGTCCTTACAAGCCATAAACCTCTATAGAAGGATTTCGTCCCTAAAATCCGAAGAGAAAAGTGAGGGATACTTCTGCCTCATCTCTTCCTCAAGCTCCCACGTGGCTTCCTCAACACCACGATGATGCCAAAGAACCTTCACAAAAACCATGTCCTTCCTCTTCAGCTTCTTTACTCTTCTATCAAGGATCGCCACCGGGCCCTCCTCGTAGGTCACGTCTTCATCAAGCTCAACCTCAACTGGCCGTATCATTGTCCCTGTGTCTGGATGACTTTTCTTCAGCATACTGACATGGAACACTGGATGCAACCTGTGCAACTCTGGCGGCAGCTCCAACTTGTAAGCTAACTTGCCAACACGTGTTATTACCGGGTATGGTCCCATATACCTAGGTGCCAGTTTACCTTTTTGGCCAAACCTTAGCACGCCTTTCCAAGGTGAGACCTTGAGGTACACTTTGTCTCCCACCTGGAACTCTAAAGGTCGTCAGCGATTGTCTGCATAAGACTTCTGTCTGTCCTGTGTTGTTTTCAACTTTTGTTGTATCAATTTGATCTTTTTTGTTGTCTGTTGTACTAACTCAGGACCCAAAAGCTGATTTTCACCATACGCATACCAGCATAAAGGGTATATGCACTTCCTTCCATATAGAGCCTCATAAGGAGCCATGTCAATGCTCCGTTGATAACTATTATTATAAGCGAACTCTATCAAACTGAGATGCATGTCCCAACTGCCTAGGAACTGCAAAACACAAGCTCGGAGAAGATCCTCCAAAGTCTGAATAGTCCTTTCAGACTGTCCATCTGTCTGTGGTTGTAAAGCGGTACTGAACCTCAACTGCGTTCCCAACACTCTGTGCAACTATTCCCAGAAATGACTTGTGAACTGAGGACCTCTGTCCGAAACTATTGTTGTGGGTACACCGTGTAAACACACTGTCTCGTCTACATATACATGAGCAAGCTTCTTTGTTGTATATGTTGTCTTTACCGGTATGAAATGGGCAGACTTCGTCAATCTGTCCACTATCACCCAAATGGAATCATGATTCTTAGATGTCTTTGGTAGACCAACTACGAAATCCATGGCTATATGATCCCATTTCCGTTGTGGTATCGGCATGGGTTGCAACGTACCTGCCGGCTTCTGATGCTCAGCTTTAACTTGCTGACATACAACGCACTTAGCCACAAACTCAGCTACATCCTTCTTCAAGCCAGACCACCAATATAGGAACTTTAGGTTATGATACATCTTGGTGACTCCTGGATGCATAGCATACATTGACGTGTGTGCTTCCTTGAGCACTAGCTTTCTTACATTATCACCATCGGGGACCACCATCCTACTATGATAGCAAACTAGTCCATCCTCAGACTCATAGAACCCATCACGCTTTTCGCTGCCAAGCTCTGACTTGATTAACTGTATTGCACCATTTGCCTACTGTGCGTCTTTGATCTGCTATCTCAGCGTAGGCTTGACTTGCATCTGTGCCAACAGTCCCGCCAACAAGGAAACTTCCAACTGCACATTCATCTGCTGCAAGGAGACAAACATATCCCGCATATGGCATACCAAGGAACTCAATTGTGCCTTCTTTGTGGGGAGAGAAGAAGACTTTCTACTAAGAGCATCAACTACCATATTTGCCTTACCAGGATGATACTCAATGGTGCAATCATAATCATTTATTAGCTCCATCTAACGACATTGTTGCATGTTCAGCTCACTCTGTGAAAATATATACTTCAAGTTCTTATGATCTGTAAAGATCTGACACACTTCCCCATAAAGATAATGTCTCCAAATCTTTAATGCATGGACCACTGCTGCCAACTCCAAATCATGTGTCGGATAGTTCTCCTCATGTTTCTTAAGTTGTCGCGAAGCAAAAGAAACCACATGATCTTCCTGCATCAGCACACAACCTAAGCCTTTCTTGGAAGCATACAGAAAACAACATAGCCTTTCTCGGGCTCTGGCAGCACTAGCACTAGAGCACTAGTCAGCTTCTCCTTCAAACTTTGGAAAGCTTACTGACAACGATCATCCCAAACAAAAGGTACATCCATCCTGGTCAGCTTTGTCATCGGCAATGCGATTGCACTGAAGTCCTTGATAAACCTCTGGTAGTATCTGGCCAAACCCAGAAAACTACGAACTTCTATCGGCGTCTTTGGTTGCTCCCAATCTACAACTGACTCCACCTTCTTAGGGTCCACTCGGACTCCTTCTGCAGATATCACATGACCTAAGAAAGTCACTTCCTTCAACCAGAACTCACATTTTCTAAACTTGGCATACAACTGATGTTGGCGAAGAAGAATCAATGCTTGTCGAAGATGTCGCTCATGCTCTTGCCTATACCGACTATAGATCAAAATGTCGTCTATAAAGACTACAACAAACTGATCTAGGAACAGACGGAACACTCGATTCATCAAATCCATGAAAGCAGCAGGTGCATTGGTTAGCCCAAACGGCATAACCACAAACTCAAAGTGACCATACCTTGACCTAAACACTGACTTTGGTATGTCGTCCGCCTTAATCCTCAACTGATGATATCCAGACTGTAGATCGATCTTTGAGAACACTGTAGCACCATGCAACTGATCGAACAGATCATCTATCCTTAGAAACGAGTACTTATTCTTGATCGTAACTTTTTTCAACTGTCGGTATTCTATACATAGCCACATCGATATGTCCTTCTTCTTAACAAACAACACTAGAGCACCCCAAGGCGACGTGCTCGGTCAGATGAAAACTTCCTCCAACAACTCTTGTAACTGCTACTTCAACTCTGCCAACTCTGCTGGAGCCATCCTATACGGTGTCTGTGCAACTGGTTGTGTTCTTATTACCAGATTGATCCTAAAATCAATCTCTCAAGGTGGGGGGACACCGGGAAACTCATCACGAAACACATCCACAAACTCTCAGACAACCGTCACCTCCTCAAGGATAGGACCTTTCACCTTGGTATCCACAACGTGAGCTAAGAAATCCTTACAACCTTGCCGCAACAACTTTTCTACCACCATCGTTGATACTAGACATGTCGGAAGAATCTTTCTATCTTCTTAGAAGATCCACTTCTCTCTGTTGTCATCAAACACCGCCTGCTTGGAACCACAGTCCAACACAATCTTATACTTCTCTAAGGTATCCATCCCAAGGATCACATCGAATCCATGCATATCAAGTGGTATAAGATCCACTTGTATATTGTGTCCCGAAAAAGATAAGACACAAGATGGACACTCTTCTTGAAGCATCGAGGAACCATCAAGAGGGGTTTCTAACAATAGGCTATCTTCCTTATAACTAACAGGTAAAGGACAGCTATCAAGCAAACTATGTGCAATAAAAGAGTGTGTAGGACCCGGGTCAACTAAAATAGATATAAAGCAAGAAGAAGACAAATCAGAATGAAATAACTCCATCTGACCTGTCACCACTCGTGGGTTGACTATCGCCTCCGGCTGACTCATAGCATAGAATCGAGTCATTGCTTGTTGTCCACATCATCTGCTTCCTTGAGCAGACGATCCAGCTTATGACGCTTGACCGAGTCCTCGCCCTCTGCTAGCACTGGGCTGCTGCTTGTCTGATCCTTGTTGATTCTGTCTCAGTTGTTGAGTTACTTCAACATCTCTTCTTGGGCAATTTGACTTTAAATGCCCGTTTGTCCACAGTGATAACATGACATGCCTTCTGTCTATGGTCTAGATGCCTTTGTTACTGCCACAGAAGCTGCACTATGTGCCTTCGACGGTGAAGAAATATGACCTCTTCCCTTACTCGGAGACCACTGTGACGGTGCACTAGAACCTCTCATCATGGAAGGTGTTGAAAACCTTGACTTCTTGAAGCCACCAGATCTCTGTCCCTAGAACTAAGCAGGTCTTTTCCTGGTCATGGACTCCCTTTTCTCCCTGACAGACCGTTCAATCCTGCGGACGGACTCCACAAACATGGCAAACCGCTCCCGATTCTCTAGAGCAGCAACAGGTGTCGACAGTTCAGCACTCAGACCTTTCTCAAACCGCCTGATCCGCTCATCATCTGTCACTGCCATGTGAGGACAAAACCTCAGTAAGTCCATGAACTTGGCTTCATACTCAGTGATGCTCATTGTTCCTTGGCATAGTCGTTCAAATTGGTTGATCTTCTCGTCTAGATACGTCTTTGGAAAGTATCTGCTGACGAACTCTCACCGGAATATCTCCCAACCGATCTCCTCACCGGGTCGCTTCTCCTACTTGATGGCCCACCAGTGGCCAGCACTGCCCTTTAGAAGGTAGACAACGTGCTTGACTTTGTCTGCTTCGGGGATGTCGAGGATCCGAAAGGCCTTCTCAAGACTTGTCAGCCACAGATCATCATCCGATGGGTCAGCTGTTCCAGCATAATCTGAAGCTCCGACTTGGAAAAGCCGCTCAAAGGTCTTCCCAATACCCGATGTTTCACCATGGGGAGCCTATTCTCTTGGTTGAGGCACTGGGACTCATTCTACCCTATGATTCATCGTAGCCATTAACTGCCTCAAAAGTTGTTGGTAGGCAGGGTTTTCAAGAATGGCTGGGTCAAGTTGGGGGACCTCAGGCACCCGATCTCCATGTGCCTGCCCTCCTGCTCCATCAACTGATGCAACATCATTGCTCTCAGCAACATGTTCTTCATGGTTTCTAGACATCTTTAAGATTTATCTTCTGCTGAGGGCAGAAGGTTATTGTAAGAAAATCTGGGAAAATCATAACAACAGATGCAAACCTAGTCTTAGATCCATGTAGAATCAGTGAACCTAGAGATCTGATACCAAACCAACTGTGACACCCTACCATCATACAGACAACAATATGACACGTGAAAATGTGCGAAACCACATATTACCGAAAACACGGGTTAATTAAAAACGATTGCAGAAAGCATACTTGAGAGAACTTTTGCATCCAGATCCTGTAGAAAGACATGTTATATAAACATTCACGAGCCTTGTTATAGGTCTACATCTTGATGGAACCAGCTGTACTGTCAGCACCAGAGTTCAACACATGTTTTTACATACATAACAGGCCACGTACAGCCACCAGCAAGATATACAAAAATTACAACAGCTAAACATCGTGAGACGTCGTCAAACACCTATGAGGACCTGAGTGTACAGGGATGACTCTAGGATTCTACTACAAAACCACCAAAATAGCAGCATGTCCACCTCTTGCCTTCTACTGCTCTTCTTCCTGCTCGGCCGCAACCTCACGACCACCACCACGTCTAGAGCGATCACCTAAAAAGGGTGTAAACCAGCGGAATGAGACGCATAGTCCCAGCGAGAAACATAACTCCCCGCCACAACTATAAAACCTCAAAGGTTAAAGCAGATAACAACAAATAATTGATAAAGCGTATAACAAGAGCAACATACTGAGCAAAGTTATTATTACCATCAAGCTCACCAAGATATCTGGGAGGCATATAACCAAGTATTTCTTTATGGAACATGATTGACAAGATAAGATTTATAAGAACTTATCACAAGATATAAGGATCGTACACATATCTGCAAGGTGTAACTAGATCAGCTATATAAGCAAGGCCTCAATCAATGTTTCGTGTTTTGCTCTAAGCAAGATATACTTATTCAGCTGGATTACGTTTTATTATGCCATGAGGAAGTGAGCCTTCCCTGCTCAAATCCAACCATTGGCTGTGAAGCCCAATCCAGTGCCATACAAGGTCTAAGGAGATCTGGACTCTATGAACTCACCTTCTCGTGGTCAGTATATGAATCATCAAGCAAGACCGCAGTCTTATGCTTATAGGGCCTCAGCCTCTGGGTCAGCTCCACAAGCTACCCATATCTCTAGCTTACCTCATCATAGGTACTAGTACATACATCTGAGCCATGAACGCATCATGCTCATCATCACATATCCTAAGCCATGGGTATGTTCACCATGCTCCATATATCCTGAGTCTGCAGCCACAGTTGCACTCAACCCTCCTATTTTAGGCTAGGGGAAACCTCGCATATTCAACAATATGCGCTCCAGGTAATCCCGCAGGATAAACCTGTTCCACCATCACCAAATACTGGCGGTAATGGATCTATGGCCAGGGAAAACTACATGATAGGTTCATCTATAATTGATTAGTATATTTTAAGCCAATTATTGAGGTAAAACAAAGTATAACACAGCCTTATAGAATTATCATTATTGCATCAACATACTATCCTGGGACCTCAATCCCTCATGATATCAACCACTGCCTCTCAAGGCATCATAATCATGCATCAGCATCCTAGGAACACATCTCTTATCTGATCATCAGAGGATAACACCTCAACTAGGCACTTAGCCTTATATCAGGTCCTCAGACCTATCAACTTGTTATTTTATTAACAAGGATTATCATCACATAGATCTTACCAGGGTATGAATCCACATGAAATACCTGCATGGTTAGTATACACATTCGCAGAGATTATTGAAGCCATCATGGATTAACAGAATGATCAAGCTATCAAGTATAAAGAAACATCCATGAGTATATCACACATAAGCTTTATCCTTCATAGTATTATTATTAATCATGGGCATATATTATGCCTTATACTGGTGACCATATGCATGTGTCACACCATCATGTGTAGCAACATCATATCTTCCCAAACATACCTGGTTCACCACCTATCATCTTATCTCATCATCATAGTTGGAGGATTCAAGGTGATTACATCATATCACTTGTGTTATCATTATTAATATGGAACTATCAACTATATACATTCCGGGTTATTAGAGCCCTCACCAAAACTCCTGCAACCCTCACTATAAAGTATGGCAAGCAGTGCCAACCCTCACCAAAGGGTGTACCGACTAGGGTTCCAAACCCTAATGCAACTCACCACCATATCATCCAAACACTACACATCCTCTAACGTGCATCAAGGTTCCATTAGCACTCATTGTAAGGACCCTGACCTTCGTTTAGGGTTTACCATGTTTGCTTTGCTTAAACCTGGTGCTTTGGTGCTTGCTAATCACCTTTAGTGGTGATTAGGGTTTGGTTGTGCTTTGTTGAGAGTTAGAGGTACTACTTGCAAATAAACCAAGTCTAGGGTTTTTATGGCAAGTTTGCCACCTTGTAAGGTGTTCCTCTCTCTCTTTGCTTCCTCTTGTGTAGGGAGGAAGGCTTGGGCTAGATGCTTGAGTTCTTTTGGGCCTGGTTGAGCTTGTTGGGCCTTGAGGTGCCTTGCTTTGCTTTGGTTGAAGCCTTGTATCGGCCAAGTGGGGAGTGTATTGGCCAAGGGAGTGTGTCGCCCATGAGGATGAGGTGTGTCGCCCAAGGACCAAGTTGTTGTGTCGCCCATGTTGCTTGACCTAGCCTTGACCTTGTTTAGTGGACACTTGGAACATATCTTGGACATGTGTATGGAGCTTGCTAGAGTGGTGGCTCGTGCACTAGGACAAGTGTCCCTAGGCAAGTGACACCTTGCTTGGACCAACCTCATTTTCTCCTCCCTTTCCTTCTATATAGGCAGTTCCTTTCCTTAGCTTAGGGTCCCTTTGGTTCCTCTCCACCTTGTTGCACGACACAACCCTCTTCTTTGCTTGTGGTGGCCGATATCCCCTTGAAGGAGCAAGCTTGGTGGCCGACACACCTTGTAAGAAGCAAGTGGTGGCCGATAGCCTTGGAGTCTCCTTGCTTGGTGGTGCTTGGAGCTAGGAACTTGGAGCTTGCTTGAGGCGGGTTACATAACTTCTAACCCTAACTACATTATCTCTTGCTATGATCTTGTTTATATACATGGTAGTAGCTTAGTTCTTGCTTAGTATCCATGTTGGACGATCCTTATGATCTAGGGTTTGTGGGTGAGCAATACTCCTTTCTCCCCTTGGTCTAGAGGATTGAGTTTGAGCTTCTAGTGTCATGAGCAACACCCCTCTTTCTTAGTCGATTGAGGTGAGCTTGTGTTCTAGTTGCTTAAGCAACACTCTCCTCTCACCATGGGCTAGAAGGTGAGCTCGGTTAGTGGTGACTCTTTCTAGGGTTTCTTCTTGTGACCCGTTTGGTGATAGAAGAAGTGCAAGACCCCTCCTTCTTAGTTGATTGAGGTGAGCCTCTTCTTGACCCACTAGGGTTTCGGGTGTCCATGTATGAGGTGGTAGATGACCTTGAGAGTACACACCCTTAGACGATAACCCTTGTGGAAAACCATGCACGGATAACGCCTGAGGTACGCGTCGTTATGCTGTGGCGAGCGAGCACACTGCCCCTGACGCCCGTCACAGGCTGCACGCCCGACACAGGCTGCACGCCCGACATAGTCTCTGCACGCTAGAACTAGTTGCACGCTACCCGTACCCGGTTGAGTTAGAGTTGACACCGCGTCACCCGGGGTGCGCATCACCCTGCTCGGCACCGTGTCACCCGACAGGAGCTGCATGCCCCCAGCGCACGTTATGCAGCCAACACCCAGCTACCCGACAGTGTGCACGCCTTGGCGCGCGTTGCGCTGGCCGATATGCCACACCCGGAACGGTTGCACGGCTGATCCTTGGGTCGTTGCCCGGTATGCCCTTGACCCAGCATTGTGTGTTGCATGCTTGAGAGTCGTTACCCTTGGTAACGCAGCGTTGCGCGCTGCACGCGAGCCGTTGTGAGTTGGTTGCACGATACAACTTTGGGTGAGGGTAAGCCCTGCCCTGTACAGCCTTCTTGTGAGGATCCTTAGTACCTATAGTGAGAGTTCCTAGCGCCTAGTGAGGGTTTCACAGTTCATGGAAAGTAGACTGTTATATATATTCTTGCTTACTGAATGTTAATGATAATGGTAACGTTGTCCTTCATATCCGACATAACTAGATGCATGGACTTAATCATCTTGATTAGCTACTAATGATAAGGAGAATAATGATAAGTATGCTAAACGGTTTGCCTTATAATGTGTCTTATACACATGATCATCAGTTGATGTATGATTCATAAATATAGAATCTTTAATGTCACTCCATGTTGGTAAGCATAGTATTTCTGTTGAGCCTATGATTATTGAATAATGCTAACCATGCAGGTAATGCATAGCCAAATGAAAGGCTATAAAGAATGATTATATGAGAACAATGAGATAACAGGTATATTATGAATGTTGTTCCAAAAGGATGATGATGATGTAAGCCTTGAGATGCAATGGCACTATGAGATGAGGGATTGAGATCCCATGATGTGTGATGGATCTAAATTGATTGGCAAGAGGCCAAGTGATAACATGTGATGTGGGGTCCTTGTGATGGATCAATATGATGTGAATTGTAGTAAAAGCATAATGTCAAGTTTATGTTGTTTATTTCCTATTATAGCTGCATGTTATACAACTTGTTGAATCTTGCCATCCATCTAAAAGATACTAATTAATCACATTGAAATCTATCATGTAGTTGCCCTGGCCATAGATCCATCATCGTTAGGAATTGGTGATGGTGAAACGGGTTCTCATGCGGGTTAACCCGGAGCGCATATTTTTGAATATGCGAGGTTTCTCCTAGCCTCAAATAGAGAGGGAAACGAGTGCAGTTGCGGTTGCAGAATCAGATATGTGATGAGCATGGTGAACAGGCCCATGGCTCCGGATATGTGATATGATGAGCATGAATGTGTTCATGGCTCAGAGCACGGTGATCAGGCATGTGGCTCAGTTTTACTAGCGTCGTGACCTGTACCAAGGCGGGCTAGAGGAAGGGTAGCCTGAGGAGCTGACCCTGTGGCTAAAGACCACTTGAGCATGAGACTGTGGTCCTTCTTTGTTTCTCGTGTACTGACCCCGAGGGGTGAGGTCGTGGATTCCGGCTCTTCCATTGACCTTGTATGGCCCCGGCTATGGGCTTCGCAGCCGAAGGTTGGATTTGAACGGTACGGTTCACTTCCTCAGGGCATAATAAAACGTAATCCAGCCGATTAGTATTTACTGCTTAAGACAAACACGAAACATTGGTTGAGGCCTTGTTTGTGTAGTTAACTTTGTTATATCTTGCAGTTGCTTATATGTTCCTCATATGTAGTAAGACTTATATATCTTGTTCTGTTAATCATGCCCTGCAAAGTAATACCTGAGTACATCTGGTAAGTTTGCTAAGTATGAATAGCTTTATTTCATAACTGCTCTTGTTATACTCTTTATCAGTTAACTGCTTTATATATATCTGAGGTTTTGTAGTTTCGGCGGGGAGTTATGTTTCTCGCTGGGACAATGTTTGATTGTCTCACCCCACTGGTTTATACCCTTTTTAGGTGGTCGAGCTAGACGTGGTGGTGGTCGTGGAGTTGCGGCCGAGCAGCAAGAAGAACAGTAGAGGCAAGCGTTGGACGTGCTGCTGTTTTGGATGTTTTGTAGTAGAGTCTACAGTCATCCCTGTACTCTCAGGTCCTTGGCGGTGTTTTGACGTTGTTTCACGATGTACAGTTGTAGTTGTTTTGTATATCCTACTGATGGCCGGATGTGGGCCTTTATGTATGTATAAACAGGTGATGAACTCATGCTATGACAGGACAGTTGTTGCTTTAAGCAGTGGACATGTATCATGGCTTGTATGAATGTATATTACCTATTTTCTTGCAGGATGTGGACTGGAATGTAATAGTTTCTCAGTTTATCAGCTTTCCGAAATCGGTTTTAATTAACCCGTGTTTTCGATAATCTGTGGTTACGGTGATTTCTGCACGTTTTCGCGTAACACCTCGCTGTCTGTGTGATAGTGGGATGTGTTGCCACACTCATGGTGTAGGGCAGCCATCACTAAGGTATATCGTGCAGAACTACCATGGCTATCGATCAAGGGTCTAACGTGCACCAAGCTAGGATTATGGTTAAGTTCCACTATCGTCTAACCTTCAACAAGAGCCATATCGACCAAAGTTGTGTCGCCCAAAGCAACTCTACCGTGCAACCATCTCAGCATCATCCGAGGGTTAACCTTATCGGCCAGGGTACCCATGAAGCCCAAGAATGGTGTCGTGCATGGCCATGAAGCATCATAATGGCCAACATCCTAGGGTTAGCATGTCGGGCATGAAGCCATATCATCCAACACTTCATATAAGTCAAAGCTCAACTTAGACATGGTGGTATCGGCCAAAGCCATCCTGGGCACCATACCATATCTCCCAAGCTCATCTAAATAAGGATAACGGCCAAGGTTGTGCCGGGCACCATGCTATCAAATCCTATCGGCCAAGACCACCTAAAGACAAGGGAGTGTATCAGGAGTCCTCTCTACATGGATGCATCAGACAACCACCTATACAAGGTGTATTGGCCACTCATCATAGGTGTATAACCCATCCATCTACTCCACCAAGGGTATCGATCAAGGGACCATAACGGGCACCAACTAAGCTTCAACTAGGCATATCGACCAGGGATACAAGGATCATCCAAACGCCCAAACAAGCATATCTACCAAGGGTTACACCTCAAGGACATATCGTGCATCACCACAACTAAACCCTATCGCCCAACACAAGGATGGCCTACCAGGCTCCATAGCATAACAGGCACCAAGTCAACTATCTCAACAAGGTGTGTCGCCCAAGGGACAACTCCAAACAGAGCTATCGGGCAGCACAACTCTAAGGTCATATCGTGCAAGGCACAACCCCACAAGATCATCTTCAACCTCAAGCACAAAGGCACCAAACCCTAATTGATCAAGAAGGTCGGCTCACCTCTCAACAACCAAGAGAGAGGGATTTTGCAAAACCTCTATCACAAATCGGGCAACCACAAGGATCCACCTCAACATAGGTCATCTTCTATCCAAAAGCTCACCTATCAAATCCATGGTGAGAGGAGGGTGTTGCTCAAGCAACTAGAATACAAGCTCACCTCTCAGTCTAATCGAGAGAGGGGTATTGCCCACATTACTAGAGCTCAAACTCACTTCTCTAGACCAAGGAGAGAAAAGAGTGTTTCCCAACCAGGAAACCCTAAACCATGGTTCGACCAAATAGGTGTAAAGGCATATAAACCATCAACAAAAACAACATCATGCTCATAATATCCATAAGATCAACAACATAAACTAGAGCAAGAAACATAACATGCAATGGCTGATCATCATATATAAAACATGCAACATAGAGAAGGTAGTATAGCTAGGGTTAGAAGTTATGTAACCCACCTTAAGCAAAATCCTCAAGCTCCAAAGCTCCAAGCTTCAAGATCCTAACTCCAAGCTCACCACTTAGGCCACCTTTGTGGCAACACATCCTACTATCACACAAACAGCGATGTGTTACGTGAAAACGTGCGAAAATCACCATAACCAATGATTATCAAAAACATGGGTTAATTAAAATTGATTGTGGAAAACTGATAAACTGAGAAACAATTACATTCAAGTTCATATCCTACAAGAAATTAGGTTATATACATATCCATACAAGCCTAGATACATGTCCACAGCTTAGAGAAACAGCTGTCCTGTCATAACATGAGTTCATCACTTGTTCATACATATAGAGGCCCACATCCGGCCAACAGCGGAATATACAAAACATCTACAGATGTACATCGTGAAACAACGTCAAAACACCGCCAAGGACCTGAGAGTACAGGGATGACTCTAGACTCTATCACAAAACATCCACACAGCAGCATATCCAACGCTTGCCTTTTACTATTCTTCTTGGTGCTCGGCCGCAACTTTGCGACCACCACCACGACTAGCTCGACCACCTAAAAAGGTGTAAACCAGCGGGGTGAGACAATTGAACATTGTCCCAGTGGGAGGCATAACTCCCCGCCAAAACTACAAAACCTCAGATGAATATATACATTAAGCAACTAACTGACAAAAGATATAGCAAGAGCAGTCTGTGAAATAAAGCTATCTAATCTTACCAGATGTATCCAAGTATTACATGTGAAACATGATTAACAAGACAGGATATCCAAATTCTACTGCCATTGAAGAACATATAAATAACTGCAAGATATAAAGAGAGTAACTACACCAACAAGGCCTCAACCAATGTTTCGTGTTTGTCTTAAGCAGTAGGTATTAAACGGCTGGATTACGTTTTATTATGCCCTAAGGAAGTGAACCGTACCGTTAAAATACAACCTTCAGCTGCGAAGCCCATAACTGGTGCCATACAAGGTCAATGGAAGAGCCAGAATCCACGACCTCACCCCTCGTGGTTAGTACACGAGAAATAAAGCAGGACCGCAGTCTCATGCTCAAGTGGTCTTAAGCCACAGGGTCAGCTCCTCAGGCTACCCTCTGCCTAGCCCGCCTCGGTACAGGTCACGGCTCTAGTAAAACTGAGCCATGGGCCTGATCACCGTGCTCTGAGCCATGAACGCATTCATGCTCGTCATATCACATATCCGGAGCCATGGGCCTGTTCACCATGCTCATCACATATCCGAGTCTGCAACCGCAGCTGCACTCGTTTACCTCTCTATTTGAGGCTAGGAGAAACCTCGCATATTCAAAAATATGCGCTCCGGGTTAACCCGCAGGAGAACCCATTTCACCATCACCAAGTCCTGACGATGATGGATCTATGGCCAGGGCAAACTACATGATAGATTTCACTAGAATTAATTAGTATCTTTTAGATGGATTGCAGGATTCAACCAAGTTGTATAACATGCAAGCTATAAAAGGAAATAAACAACATAAACTCAATATTATGCTTTCACTACAATTCACATCATACTGATCCATCCCAAGGATCCCACATCACATGTTATCACTTGGCCTCTTGCCAATCATCCAGATCCATCTCAAGGATCATTACATACCATGGGATCTCAATCCCTCATCACATAGTGCCACTGCCTCTCAAGGCTCACATCATCATCATGGAACATTATTCATAATATACCTGTCATCTCATTGTTCTCATATAATCATTCCTCATAGCCTTTCATTTGGCTATGCCTTACCTGCATGGTTAGCATCATTCAATAATCATAGGTTCAACAGAGAGATTATGCTTACCAACATGGAGTGACATAAAGGATTCTACACTTATCAATCATACATCAATTGATGATCATGTGCATAAGACACATTATAAGACAAGTCGTTTAATCATACTTATCATTATTCTTCTTATCATTAGCAACTAACCATGATGATTAGGTCCAAGCATTTAGTCATGTTGGATTTAAAGAACAATATTACCATTATCATTAACATTTAGCAAGCAAGAACATGTATAACAGTCTACTTCCATGAACCGTGAAACCCCCACTAAAGGTACTCAGCAACCCTCACTAAAGGCCATACCGAGCAGGACTCAACCTCACCTAAAGCCATGTTGGGCGTGCAACTCTATCGGGCGTGCCGCCTACCGAGCGTGCAGCCTGCCGGGCGTGCAACCTGTCAAGCGTGCAGCCTGTCGGGCTCACTTGCAACGTGAACGGGTAGCAGGTAACTTGTTCTAGCGTGCAAGGACCTGTGTCAGGTTAGGTGTTTCTAAAGCATGCCGCGCAGGGGTGTGACGCGCTCAGCTGGGTGAGAAGCTCAAGGGCGTGCAAGGAGTCTAGGTCATGAGGGCTAGCGCGCAGCACCTCCCCATGCCCTAAACGTCCAAGGTATATATCAAACAAGGGTTGTCTACTACCTCACAAACATGGGACACCCGAAACCCTAGAGAAGGGTCACCACCAAACCGAGCTCACCCTTCTAGCCCATGGTGAGAAGAGGGTCTTGCTCAAGCAACTAGGATACAAGCTCACCTCCATCGACTAAGAAGGAGGGGTGTTGCTCATGGCACTAGAAGCCCAAACTCACTCATCTAGACCAAGGGGAGAAAGGAGTGTTGCTCACCTACAAACCCTAGATCACAAGGATCGGCCAACAAGAAAGCTAAGCAAGAAACTAAGCTACTAACATGTAAGCAAGATCATGGATATATCAACATATAAAAACATGGAAAGAGAGTAGTGTAGTTAGGGTTAGAAGTCATGCAACCCACCGTAAGCTCCAAGCTCCACGCACCACCAAGCAAGGAAGATGGAGAGCTCCAAGGGATATCGGCCACCACCAGCTTCTCCAAGGTGTGTCGGCCACCAAGCTGCTCCTTCAAGGGGGTGTATCGGCTGAAACAAGCAAGGAAAGGAGGGAGTGTCGTGCACTCAAGGTGGAGAAGGAAACTAAAGGATCAAAGGGACCCAAAGCAAGGGAAAGAACCACCTATATAGAAGGAAAGGGAGGAGAAAACAAGGTGGATCATGGCAAGGTGTCGCCCACCAAAAGGACACTTGTCCTAGAGCTCAAGCCACCTACTCTAGCAAGCCTTATACACTTGTCCAAGATATGCACCAAGTGTCCACTTAAACAAGGTCAAGGTTAGACCAAGCACCATGGGCGACACAACAAGCTTGCAACTAGGGCGACACACATACATATTGGCCGACACAAGCACTCCTAGGCCAATACAAGGCTCAACCAAGCCCAAACAAGGCACCTCAAGGCCCAAACAAGCTCAACCAACAAGCCCAAGCCTTCCTCTCAACCTTAGAGGAAGCAAAGAGAGAGAGGAACACCTCATAAGGTGGCAAACTTGCCCACAAAACCCCAGACTTGGGTTATTTGCAAGTAGCACCTTCAACTCTCAACGAAGCACAACCAAACCCTAATCACCACTAAAGGTGATTAGCAGGCATCAAAGCACCAGGGTTAAACAAAGAAAACAGGGTAAGCCCTAAACAAAGGTCAGGGTCCTTACAATCTAACCCCCTTTAAGGGATTTTATCCCCAAAATCCGAAGAGAAAAGCGAGGGATACTTCCTCCTCATCTCTTCCTCAAGCTCCCACGTGGCTTCCTCAACGCCACGACGCTGCCAAAGAACCTTCACAAGAACCAGGTCCTTCCTCTTCAGATTCTTGATTCTTCTGTCAAGAATCGCCACAGGACCTTCCTCATAGGTCACGTCTTCATCAAGCTCAACTTCAACTGGCTGTATCACTGTTCCTGAATCTGGATGGCTTTTCTTCAGCATACTGACATGGAACACTGGATGTAACTTGTGCAACTCAGGAGGTAAATCTATATCATAAGCCACCTTTCCAACTCATGCTATAACTGGGTAAGGCCCCATATACCTAGGAGCCAACTTACCCTTCCGGCCAAACCTCATCACACCTTTCCACGACGAGACTTTAAGATATACCTTGTCTCCTACCTGGAACTCCAAAGGTCGGCGGAGATTGTCTGCATAAGACTTCTACCTGTCCTGTGCCACTTTCAACTATTGCTGTATCACCTTGATCTTTTTTGTCATCTATTGTACTAACTCAGGACCCAACAACTGATACTCACCAGACTCATACCAACACAAGGGAGATCTACACTTCCTCCCATATAAAGCCTCATAAGGACCCATGTCGATGCTCCACTGAAAACTGTTGTTGTACGCAAACTCTATCAAACCGATATGCACATCCCAACTACCTAGGAACTGCAAAACATAAGATCGAAGGAGATATTCCAAAATCTAAATAGTCCTCTTAGACTGTCCATCTGTATGCGGGTGGAAAGTTGTACTGAACCTCAACTGCGTTCCCAACGCTCTGTGTAACAGTTCCCAAAAATGACTCGTGAACTAAGGACCTCTGTGAGATACTATCGTCGCTGGCACACCATGCAAATGTACTATCTCATCTACGTATACTTTGGCAAGTTTCTCAGCTGTATACGTCGTCTTTATAGGTAGGAAATGGGCAGACTTCATCAATCTGTCCACTATCACCCAAATGGAATCATGATTCCTAGTTGTCCTGGGTAGACCAACTATGAATTCCATGGTTATATGATCCCATTTCCACTACGGTATCGGCAAAGGTTGCAACGTACCTGCTGGCTTCTGATGCTCAGCCTTCACTTGCTGACAAATCGCACATCTCTCCACGAACTCAGCTACATCTTTCTTCAGGTCGGGCCACCAATACAAGTCCTTCAGACTATGGTGCATCT
This sequence comes from Alisma plantago-aquatica, assembly GCA_963693085.1. NCBI lineage: Eukaryota > Viridiplantae > Streptophyta > Magnoliopsida > Alismatales > Alismataceae > Alisma > Alisma plantago-aquatica. The sequence goes on from OY856415.1 coordinate 470,112,599, forward strand.
TGGTGACACCTGGATGCATAGCATACATCGACGTGTGTGCTTCTTCTAGCACCAACTTCCTTGGCTCATTAACATCAGGAACCACCATCCTATCACGATAGCAAACTAGCCCATCCTCGGACTCATGAAACCCATCGCGCTTTTTGTTGCCGAACTCTGATCTGATCAACTGTACCGCATCATCTGTCTGCTGTGCATCTTTGATCTATTGTCTCAACGTAGGCTTGACTTGCATCCGTGCTAAAAGTCCATCTAGTAAGGAAACCTCCATCTGCACGTTCATCTTCTGCAAAGAGACAAGCATATCTCGCTCATGGCATACCAGAGAACTCAGATGTGCCTTCTTGGAAGAAAAAGAAGACTTCCTGCTAAGCGCATCAGCTACCACATTCGCCTTACCAGGATGGTACTTGATAGTGCAGTCATAGTCATTGATCAACTCCATCCATCGTCGTTGTCGCATGTTCAACTCTTGCTGCGAAAAGATGTACTTCAGATTCTTATGATCTGTAAAGATTTGACACACCTCCCCAAAAAGATAGCCTCCAGATCTTTAGCGCATGAACCATTGCCGCTATCTCCAAGTCATGAGTCGGATAGTTCTCCTCGTGTTTCTTAAGCTGTTGTGAAGCAAAAGAAACCACATGATCTTCCTGCATCAGCACACATCCTAAGCCCTTCTTGGAAGCATCACAAAAAACTACATAGCCCTTCACAGGCTCTGGCAAGATCAACACTGGCGCACTGGTCAGCTTCTCCTTCAAACTCTGGAAAGCTCGCTGACATCGATCATCCCAAACAAAAGGCACATCATTTCTCGTCAACTTTGTCATTGGTAATGAAATCGCACTAAAGTCCTTGATAAACCTCCAGTAGTATCCTGCTAAACCCAGGAAACTACGAACTTCTGTCAGCGTCTTCGGTTGTTCCCATTCTGCAACGGATTCCACCTTCTTTGGATCTACCTTGACTCCTTCAGCAGATATCACGTGACCTAAGAAAGTCACCTCTTCCAACCAGAACTCACACTTACTGAACTTGGCATACAACTGATGTTGGCGAAGAAGAGTCAACGCTCGCTAAAGATGTTGCTCATGCTCTACCCTGTCCCGACTATAGATCAAGATGTCATCTAAAAGACTACAACAAACTGATCTAAGAACGGACGGAACACTCTGTTCATCAGGTCCATGAAAGCAGCTGGTGCATTGGTTAACCCAAACGGCATAACCACGAACTCATAGTAACCATACCTCATCCTGAAAGTTGACTTTGGTATGTCATCCACCTTGATCCTCAACTGATGATATCCGGACTGTAGATCGATCTTTGAAAACAATGTAGCACCACGCAACTGATCAAACAGATCATCTATCCTCGGCAACGGGTACTTGTTCTTAATCGTGACCCTGTTCAACTGCCGGTAGTCTATACACAACCGCATCGAACCATCCTTCTTCTTGACAAACAACACGGGAGCACCCCAAGGCGACATACTCAGACGGATAAAACCTTTGTCCAACAACTCTTGCAACTGCTTCTTCAACTCTGCCATCTCCACTGGAGCCATCCTATACAGTGTCTGTGCAACTGGCTGCGTTCTTGGGACCAGATTGATCTCAAAATCAATCTCTTGGGGTGGGGGAACACCAGGAAACTCCTTAGGAAACACATCTACAAACTCTCGGACAACTGGCATCTCCTCAAGACTAGGACCTTTTGCCTTGGTAACCACAGCGGTATCCACCACGTGAGCTAGGAACGCCTCACATCCTTGTCGTAGCAACTTTTCTTCCACCATAGCTGATATCAGACATGTCGGAAGAATCTTCCTATCTCCTTGGAAGATCCACTTCTCTCCAGCCTCATCAAACACCGCCTGCTTGGTATCGCAGTCCAGAACAACCTTATCCTTCTCTAAGGTATCCATCCCAAGGATGACATCAAAACCACACATATCAAGTGGTATGAGATCCACTTGAATGCGGTGTCCCAAGAAAGACAAGACACAAGACGGACATTCTTCTCGAAGCAACGAGGAACCATCAAGAGGGGTTTCTAACAACAAACTATCCTTCCTACGACTAATAGGTAAACGATAGTTCTCAAGCATACTATAGGCGATAAAAGAGTATGTAGCACCCAGGTCAACCAAAACAGATATAAGGCAAGAAGAAGACATATCATAATGAAATAACTCCATCTGACATGTCACTACTCACGGGTTGACTATCGCCTCCGACTGACTCATGGCATAGAATCGAGTCGTTGCTTGCTGTCTACGACCTCTGCCTCCTTGAGTAGACGATCCAGCTTGAGACTCTTGACCGCATCCTCGTCCTCTTCTACCACTGGGCTGTGGTCTCTCTGACCCCTGAAGGTTCTATCTCGGCTGCTGCGTCACCTCATCATTTCTATAGGGACAACTCGACTTGACATGCCCTATCTGACCGCAGGCATAGCATGTCCTAACATCAACTCGTGGCCTGGATGGCCTTGTTACTGCCATGGAAGTCGAACTTTGTGCCTAGTATGGTGAAGAGACATAACTTCTTCCTCTACCTTGAGACCACTAGGATGGTCCACCAGAACCTCTCATCACTGTCGGTGCTGAAAACTTGGGCTTCTTGAAGCCACCAAACCTCTGACCCTAGAACTGAGCAGGTCTCTTCTTAGCCATAGACTCTCTCTTCTCCCTTACAGATTGTTCGATTCTCTGAACAGATTCCACAAACATTGCAAACCGCTCCCGGTTCTCCAACGTAGAAATCGGTGTCGTCAGCTCAGCACTCAGACCCTTCTCGAAACGTCTGATCCGTTCCTCATCTGTCGCTGCCATGTGAGGAAAAAACCTCAACAGATCCATAAACTTGGCTTCGTACTCGGTGATGTTCATCGTTCCTTGTCTCAAGCTCTCTAACTGACTGATCTTCTCATCCAGATACGTCTTGGGAAAGTATCTGTTGATGAACTCGTGCCGGAACACTTCCCAACAGATCACCTCACCAGGCCGCTTCTCTTCCTCGATGGTCCACCAGTGACCAACACTACCTTTTAGAAGGTAGACAGCGTGCTTTACTTTGTCTGCTTCGGGGATGTCAAGGATCCGAAAAGCCTTCTCAAGACTTGTCAGCCACAGATCCGCATCCACTGGATCAGCCGTTCCAGCATAATCTGAAGCTCCGACTCGGCGAAGCCGCTCGAAGGTCTTCCCAATACCCGATGCTTCTCCATGGGGAACTTGTTCTCGCAGAGGAGGCACTGGTAATCGCTCAACCATGAGATTCATTGTAGCCATCATTTGCCCCATAAGCTGTTGGTAGGCAGGATGTTCAAGAATGGCTGGGTCAGGTTGGGGGACCTCAGGCACCCGATCATCATGTGCCTGGCCTACTGCTCCATCAACAAATGCAGCATAGTTGTGCTCAGCAACGTGTTCTTCATGGTTTCCAGACATCTTGGCTTTTCTTCCGCTGAGGGCAGAAGATGATTGTGAGGAAATCTGGAAAAATCATAAGAACAGACACAACCTAGTCCTAGATCCATGTCGACTCAGCGAACCTAAAGCTCTGATACCAAAACTTGTGGCAACACATCCCACTATCACACAGACAACGAGGTGTTATGCGAAAACGTGCGGAAATCACCATAACCATAGATTATCAAAAACACAGGTTAATTAAAACTAGTTGTGAAAAACTGATAAACTGAGAAACAATTACATTCAAGTTCATATCCTGTAAGAAATCAGGTTATATACATATCCATACAAGCCTAGATACATGTCCACAGCTTAGAGCAATAGATGTCTTGTCATAACATGAGTTCATCACCTGTTCATACATATAGAGGCCCACATCCGGCCAACAGTAGAATATACAAAACATCTATAGTTGTACATCATGAAACAACGTCAAAACACTGCCAAGGACCTAAGAGTACATGGATGACTCTAGACTCTATCACAAAACATCCACACAGTAGCATATCCAATGCTTTCCTTCTACTATTCTTCTTGCTGCTCGGCCACAACTCTGCGACCACCACCACAACTAGCTCGACCACCTAAAAAGGGTGTAAACCACTGGGGTGAGACAATTGAACATTGTCCCAGTGAGAGGCATAACTCCCTGCCAAAACTACAAAACCTCAGATGAATATATACATTAAGTAGCTAACTAATAAAAGATATAGGAAGAGCAGACTGTGAAATAAAGCTAACTAAGTTTACCAGATGTATCCAAGTATTACATGTGAAACATGATTAACAAGACAGGATATCCAAATTCTACTGCCATTGAAGAACATATAAATAACTGCAAGATATAAAGAGAGTAACTATACCAACAAGGCCTCAACCAATGTTTCATGTTTGTCTTAAGCAGTAGGTACTAAACGGCTGGATTACATTTTATTATGCCCTGAGGAAGTGAACCGTACCGTTCAAATCCAACCTTCGGCTGTGAAGCCCATAACCGGTGCAATACAAGGTCAATGGAAGAGCTGGAATCCACGACCTCACCCCTCGTGGTCAGTATACGAGAAACAAAGCAGGACCGCAGTCTCATGCTCAAGTGGTCTCCAGCCACAGGGTCAGCTCCTCAGGCTACCCTCTGTCTAGACCGCCTCAGTATAGGTCACGGTGCTAGTAAAACTGAGCCAGGGGCATGATCACCATGCTCTGAGCCATGAACGCATTCATGCTCGTCATATCATATATCCAGAGCCATGGGCATGTTCACCATGCTCATCACATATCCGAGTCTGCAACCGCAGCTGCACTCGTTTACCTCTCTATTTGATGCTAGGAGAAACCTCGCATATTCAAAAATATGTGCTCCGGGTTAACCCGCAGGAGAACCCGTTTCACCATCACCAAGTCCTGACGATGATGGATCTATGGTCAGGGCAAACTACATGATAGATTTCACTGGAATTAATTAGTATCTTTTAGATGGATTACAGGATTCAACCAAGTTGTATAACATGCAAGCTATAAAAGGAAATAAACAACATAAACTCAATATTATGCTTTCACTACAATTCACATCATACTGATCCATCCCAAGGATCCCACATCACATGTTATCACTTGGCCTCTTTCCAATCATCCAGATCCATCTCAAGGATCATTACATACCATGGGATCTCAATCCCTCATCACATAGTGCCACTGCCTGTCAAGGCTCACATCATCATCATGGAACATTATTCATAATATACATGTCATCTCATTGTTCTCATATAATCATTCCTCATAGCCTTTCATTTGGCTATGCCTTACCTGCATGGTTAGCATCATTCAATAATCATAGGTTCAACAGAGAGATTATGCTTACCAACATGGAGTGACATAAAGGATTCTACACTTATCAATCATACATCAACTGATCATCATGTGCATAAGACACATTATAAGACAAGCCGTTTAATCATACTTATCATTATTCTTCTTATCATTAGCAACTAACCATGATGATTAGGTCCAAGCATTTAGTCATGTTGGATTTAGAGAACAATATTACCATTATCATTAAAATTTAGCAAGAAAGAACATGTATAACAGTCTACTTCCATGAACTGTGAAACCCCCCACTAAAGGTACTCAGCAACCCTCACTAAAGGCCATACCGAGCAGGACTCAACCTCACCTAAAGCCATGTTGGGCGTGCAGCTCTATCAGGCGTGCAGCCTACCGCGCCTGCAACCTATCGAGCGTGCAGCATGTCAGGCTCATTTGCAACGTGCACGGGTAGCAGGTAACTTTTTCTAGCGTGCAAGGACCTGTGTCAGGTGAGGTGTTTCTAAAGCATGCCACGCAGGGGTGTGACGCGCTCAGCTGGGCGAGCAGCTCAAGGGCGTGCAAGGAGTCTAGGTCATGAGGGCTAGCGGGTAGCACCTCCCCATGCCCTAAACGTCCAAGGTACATATCAAACAAGGGTTGTCTACTACCTCACACACATGGGACACCCGAAACCCTAGAGAAGGGTCACCACCAAACTGAGCTCACCCTTCTAGCCCATGGTGAGAAGAGGGTCTTGCTCAAGCAACTAGGATACAAGCTCACCTCCATCGACTAAGAAGGAGGAGTGTTGCTCATGGCACTAGAAGCCCAAACTCACTCTTCTAGACCAAGGGGAGAAAGGAGTGTTGCTCACCTACAAACCCTAGATCACAAGGATCGGCCAACAAGAAAGCTAAGCAAGAAACTAAGCTACTAACATGTAAGCAAGATCATGGATATATCAACATATAAAAACATGGAAAGAGAGTAGTGTAGTTAGGGTTAGAAGTCATGAAACCCGCCTTAAGCTCCAAGATCCAAGGAAGAAGAAGAACTCCAAGCTCCACGCACCACCAAGCAAGGAAGATGGAGAGCTCCAAGGGATATCGGCCACCACCAGCTTCTCCAAGGTGTGTCGGCCACCAAGATGCTCCTTCAAGGGGGTGTATCGGCCGACACAAGCAAGGAAAGGAGGGAGTGTCGTGCACTCAAGGTGGAGATGGAAACTAAAGGATCAAAGGGACCCAAAGCAAGGGAAAGAACCACCTATATAGAAGGAAAGGGAGGAGAAAACAAGGTGGAGCATGGCAAGGTGTCGCCCACCCAAAGGACACTTGTCTAGAGCTCAAGCCACCTACTCTAGCAAGCCTTATACACTTGTCCAAGATATGCACCAAGTGTCCACTTAAACAAGGTCAAGGTTAGACCAAGCACCATGGGCAACACAACAAGCTTGCAACTAGGGCGACACACATCCATATTGGCCGACACAAGCACTCCTAGGCCAATATAAGGCTCAACCAAGCCCAAACAAGGCACCTCAAGGCCCAAACAAGCTCAACCAACAAGCCCAAGCCTTCCTCTCAACCTTAGAGGAAGCAAAGAGAGAGAGGAACACCTCACAAGGTGGTAAACTTGCCCATAAAACCCCAGACTTGGGTTATTTGCAAGTAGCACCTTCAACTCTCAATGAAGCACAACCAAACCCTAATCACCACTAAAGGTGATTAGCAGGCATCAAAGCACCAGGGTAAGCAAAGCAAACAGGGTAAGCCCTAAACAAAGGTCAGGGTCCTTACAATCTAACCCCCTTTAAGGGATTTCTTCCCCAAAATCCGAAGAGAAAAGCGAGGGATACTTCCTCCTCATCTCTTCCTCAAGCTCCCACGTGGCTTCCTCAATGCCACGACGCTGCCAAAGAACCTTCACAAGAACCAGGTCCTTCCTCTTCAGCTTCTTGATTCTTCTGTCAAGAATCGCCACAGGACCTTCCTCATAGGTCACGTCTTCATCAAGCTCAACTTCAACTGGCTGTATCACTGTTCCTGAATCTGGATGGCTTTTCTTCAACATACTGACATGGAACACTGGATGTAACTTGTGCAACTCATGAGGTAACTCTATCTCATAAGCCACCTTTCCAACTTGTGCTATAACTGGGTAAGGCCCCATATACCTAGGTGCCAACTTACCCTTCCGGCCAAACCTCAGCACACCTTTCCACGATGAGACTTTAAGATATACCTTGTCTCCTACCTGGAACTCCAAAGTTCGGCGGCGATTGTCTGCATAAGACTTCTGCCTGTCCTGTGCCACTTTCAACTGTTGTTGTATCACCTTGATCTTTTCTGTCATCTGCTGTACTAACTCAGGACCCAACAACTGATACTCACCAGACTCATACCAACACAAGGGAGATCTACACTTCCTCCCATACAAAGCCTCATAAGGAGCCATGTCGATGCTCCGCTGAAAACTGTTGTTGTATGCAAACTCTATCAAACTGATATGCACATCCCAACTGCCTAGGAACTGCAAAACACAAGCTCGAAGGAGATATTCCAAAAATCTAAATAGTCCTCTCAGACTGTCCATCTGTCTGCGGGTGGAAAGTTGTACTGAACCTCAACTGCGTTCCCAACGCTCTGTGTAACTGTTCCCAAAAATGACTTGTGAACTAAGGACCTCTGTCAGATACTATTGTCGCAGGCACACCATGCAAACGTACTATCTCATCTACGTATACTTTGGCGAGTTTCTCAGCTGTATACGTCGTTTTTATAGGTAGGAAATGGGCAGACTTTGTCAATCTGTCCACTATCACCCAAATGGAATCATGATTCCTAGTTGTCCTGGGTAGACCAACTATGAAATACATGGTTATATGATTCCATTTCCACTGCGGTATCGGCAAAGGTTGCAACGTACCTGCCGGCTTCTGATGCTCAGCCTTCACTTGCTGACAAACCGCACATCTTGCCACGAACTCAGCTATATCTTTCTTCAGGTTGGGCCACCAATACAAGTCCTTCAGACTATGGTGCATCTTGGTGACACCTGGATGCATAGCATACATCGACGTGTGTGCTTCTTATAGCACCAACTTCCTCAGCTCATTAACATCAGGAACCACCATCCTATCACGATAGCAAACTAGCCCATCCTCGGACTCATGAAACCCATCACACTTTTCGTTGCCGAACTCTGATCTGATCAACTGTACCGCATCATCTGTCTGTTGTGCATCTTTGATCTGCTGTCTCAACGTAGGCTTGACTTGCATCCGTGCTAAAAGTCTAGCTAGCGAGGAAACCTCCATCTGCACGTTCATCTTCCGCAAAGAGACAAGCATATCTCGCTCATGGCATACCAGAGAACTCAGTTGTGCCTTCTTGGAAGAAAAAGAAGACTTCCTGCTAAGCGCATCAGCTACCACATTCGCCTTACCAGGATGGTACTCGATAGTGCAGTCATAGTCATTGATCAACTCCATCCATCGCTGTTGTCGCATGTTCAACTCTTGCTGCGAAAAGATGTACTTTAGATTCTTATGATCCGTAAAGATCTGACACACCTCCCCAAAAAGATAGTCTCCAGATCTTTAGCACATGAACCACTGCCTCCAGCTCCAAGTCATGAGTCGGATAGTTCTCCTCGTATTTCTTAAGCTGTCGTGAAGCAAAAGAAACCACATGATCTTCCTGCATCAGCACACATCCTAAGCCCTTCTTGGAAGCATCACAGAAAACTACATAGCCCTTCCCAGGCTCTGGCAAGATCAACACTGGCGCACTGGTCAGCTTCTCCTTCAAACTCTGGAAAGCTCGCTGACATCGATCATCCCAAACAAAAGGCACATCCTTTCTCGTCAACTTTGTCATTGGTAATGCAATCGCACTGAAGTCCTTGATAAACCTCTGGTAGTATCCTGCTAAACCCAGGAAACTACGAACTTCTGTCGGTGTCTTCGGCTGTTCCCATTCTGCAACGGATTCCACCTTCTTTGGATCTACCTTGACTCCTTCAGCAGATATCACGTGACCTAAGAAAGTCACCTCTTCCAACCAGAACTCACACTTACTGAACTTGGCATACAACTGATGTTAGTGAAGAAGAGTCAATGCTCGCCAAAGATGTTGCTCATGCTCTACCCTGTCCCGACTATAGATCAGGATGTCATCTATAAAGACTACAACAAACTGATCTAAGAACGGACGGAACACTCTGTTCATCAGGTCCATGAAAGCAGCTGGTGCATTGGTTAACCCAAACGGCATAACCACGAACTCATAGTAACCATACCTCATCCTGAAAGTTGACTTTGGTATGTCATCCGCCTTGATCCTCAACTGATGATATCCGGACCGTAGATCGATCTTAGAAAACACTATAGGACCACGCAACTGATCAAACAGATCATCTATCCTCGGCAATGGGTACTTGTTCTTAATTGTGACCCTGTTCAACTGTCGGTAGTCTATACACAACCGCATCGAACCATCCTTCTTCTTGACAAACAACACGGGAGCACCCCAAGGCGACGTACTCGGACGGATAAAACCTTTGTCCATCAACTCTTACAACTGCTTCTACAACGGGAGCAGCTCAAGGGTGTGCAAGGATTCTAGGTCAAGAGGGCTAGCGGGAAGCACCTCCCCATGCCCTAAACGTCCAAGGTACATATCAAAGAAGGGTTGTCTACTACCTCACACACATGGGACACCCGAAACCCTAGAGAAGGGTCACCACCAAACCGAGCTCACCCTTCTATCCCATGGTGAGAAGAGGGTCTTGCTCAAGCAACTAGGACACAAGCTCAACTCAATAGACTAAGAAGGAGGGGTGTTTCTCATGGCACTAGAAGCCCAAACTCACTCTTTTAGACCAAGGGGAGAAAGGAGTGTTGCTCACCTACAAACCCTAGATCACAAGGATCGGCCAACAAGAAAGCTAAGCAAGAAACTAAGCTAATAACATGTAAGCAAGATCATGGATATAGCAACATATAAGAACATGGAAAGAGAGTAGTGTAGTTAGGGTTAGAAGTCATGCAACCTGCCTTAAGCTCCAAGCTCCAAGGAAGAAGAAGAACTCCAAGCTCCACGTACCACCAAGCAAGGAAGATGGAGAGCTCCAAGGGATATCGACCACCACCAGCTTCTCCAAGGTGTGTCGGCCACCAAGCTTCTCCTTCAAGGGGGTGTATCAGCCGACACAAGCAAGGAAAGGAGGGAGTGTCGTGCACTCAAGGTCGAGAAGGAAACTAAAGGATCAAAGGGACCCAAAGCAAGGGAAAGAACCACCTATATAGAAGGAAAGGGAGGATAAAACAAGGTGGAGCATGGCAAGGTGTCACCCACCCAAAGGACACTTGCCCTAGAGCTCAAGCCACCTACTCTAGAAAGCCTTATACACTTATCCAAGATATGCACCAAGTGTCCACTTAAACAAGGTCAAGGTTAGACCAAGCACCATGGGTGACACAACAAGCTTGCAACTAGGGCGACACACATCCATATTGGCCGACACAAGCACTCCTAGGCCGATACAAGGCTCAACCAAGCCCAAACAAGGCACCTCAAGGCCCAAACAAGCTCAACCAACAAGCCCAAGCCTTCCTCTCAACCTTAGAGGAAGCAAAGAGAGAGAGGAGCACCTCACAAGGTGGAAAACTTGCCCACAAAACCCCAGACTTGGGTTATTTGCAAGTAGCACCTTCAACTCTCAACGAAGCACAAGCAAACCCTAATCACCACTAAAGGTGATTAGCAGGCATCAAAGCACCAGGGTTAAGCAAAGCAAATAGGGTAAGCCCTAAACAAAGGTCAGGGTCCTTACAACCTCAGGAAAAGGAACAAGAAGCATAACCACCATGGCCGAAGAGTAGGCAAGATAGAGAAGAAGATGCTAAGGAGAGAGGGAAGATGCTTACCAAAGAACAAGGCCCACCTAGGGTTCGGCCACCAAGCTAAAGGAAGAAGAAGAAGAACTCCTTCAAGGGGATCGGCCACCAACCTTAGCTCCTCTAAGGGTATCGGCCACCAAACGTTGCAAGGGAGAGTTGTATCGTGCACCAAGGAAGAGAGGAGGAACAAAAAGCTAAAAGGGTTCCTAAGGAAGAGAAAGGAAAGGAATATATAGATGGGGGGTCAAGGTTAGACCAAGTCAAGGTGTCACCTTACCAAGGGACATTTGTCCACACGTTTTACCACCTTGCAAAACTCATGCACATGCCATGCCACTACTCCCCCAATGTTTGGCCACATGTCCAAGCTAGGGTGACACAACCAAGGCAAGGAGGTCAACAAAGGTAAAAGGCCGACACACTCCATTCATGGCTGATACACCCCCATGGGCGATACCCCATGGCCGATACAAAGCATCCTTGCCCGATACAGGGCTCAACCAAGCAAGGCAAGGCCCAAAAAAGGGAAAACAAGGCCCAAAAGAGCTCAACCAAGCCTAAGACAACTCAAGGCACGAGCCCAAACCTTCCTCTCAACCCTAGAGGAAGCAAAGAGAGAGAAAGACATATCTCAAGGTGACAAAACTTGCTCTCCAACCCTATCTTAGGTTATTTTGCAAGTAGCACCTCCAGCTCTCAACTAAGCACAAGCAAACCCTAATCATCACTAAAGATGATTAGCAAGAAACCAAGCACAAGGTTTAGGCAAAACAAATAGGGTAAGTCCAAAATAAAGATCAGGGTCCTTACACAAACCCTCAGTTCATCATAGAATACTTGTTACCACTTATTAGGTAATTAATACCTTCAGGTCATCTTGACCAAGGTAAATATGATACTTGTTACATAAGCACCTCACATGGCACACCAGGCCCATTATATCTCTTGTTACCTCTCACTCGGCAACAAGGCATGTTATGGCTCACAAGGCCCATAAAACAATTTCAATAATATAGCATCATAGCTCATACATGGCTATGCTCATCATCTAATGATACCTGCATGGTTAGTAATCATGACAAGAACTATATCAATTATATATCTGCACTATGTAATACAAGGATATCATCACTATTCCCTTATTAGGGTTAGGGTTTCCCAATTCATGTTAATTAGGGATACTCATCCCATTATCCATCATTAGGGCTATGGTTAATCATCTCATTGCCCAAAATTAGGATTTCATGTACTATAACCCAAAATTAGGGCTTCTCGTACCTTTACCCTGTATTAGGGTTTTACACATCATTACCCTGAGTTAGGGTTTCTTACAACATTTCCCCAAATTAGGATTTCATGAAGCTTTACCTGAATTTAGGGTTCCATGAAACATCCTCTTTTAAAATAGGGTTTACCAATAAAATACCCTGAATTAGGGTTTATCATATGATTACCCTAAATTAGGGTTACACCATCACCCTAGATTAGGGTTACATCATCATTGTCCTTAAAGTAGGGTTAATTGATCTTTCATAGCTTTGAGACTATTATGTCTTCAAATGTTTTTAACACATTGAAACCTTCAAACGGTTTTGACCTCCTTAACCTTCAAACAGTCTTGGAGTCACTTAACCTTCAAACAGTCTTGAAGGCCATTTGACCTTAAACGGTCTTGTAACTCAAATCAACCCATTCGGTCTTGAAACTGAATCAACCCATTCAGTCTTGAAACTGAATCAACCACTCGATCTTGAGACTGACTTCATCCATTCGGTCTTGAAACCGAATGCTCATCAATTGTTCTGAAACCGAATGGACAATCCAACATTGAGATCGATTGAACCTCAAACGGTTTGGGACCGTTTGATCCCAAATGCTCAACACCTCCATATGGTCAACACCTTCATACAGTCAACACCTCCATACAATCAACACCTCCATACGGTCAACACCTTCATACGGTCAACACCTCCATACGGTCAACACCTTCATATGGTCAACATGACCAAACGGTTCTGATGAAACTGTTTGAACCATTAATTAGAGTTTTGAAATCAAGAAACCATCAATTAGGGTTTTGAAATCAAGAAACCATCAATTGTTGACATCATTGGAACTAATTCAATTGAGCCCATTGAATCACCATTCAACCATGACCTGACCTAACCTCAAACGGTCTTGAGGTCGTTTGACCCCAAATGGTCTTTAGACCGTTTGACCCATCCAATCACTAAAATTGGTTGAATTCAATTAGGGTTTCTTCAATAACCCGATTTAGGGTTTGTACTCAAGGAACCTTAAAGTGTTGAACCCTTTGGAATTAATTCAATTAATTACTATTGGATCATCATCAATCTATGACATTATCTGACCTTAAAAGGTCTAGAGGTCGTTTGACCTCAAAGGGTCTTGAGACCGTTTGCTCACCAAACGATCTTGAGATCGTTTAGTCTCAAGAGTGAAAGCGTTTGCCCAAGATATTCATTGAGGTGTGTGCTTATGATGATGTCATCATCATCAAGCTTCAATCCTTCAAAATCTACTACCATTCTTATGGAAATTTCATCAATTATTCAAAGGAATTTCAAGAAGAACAAAATGATCAACAAGTGATGAAGAATTAAATGTAATAATAACATTTAAGGGTTTAAGTTATATAACCCGCCTTAAAAGTTGAAAACAAGCTTCAAGATTCATGTCTCTAGTGGTGAATGAAGCTTTCTCAACCTGCCAAGGTCCGTCCTCAAGATTTTGAGTGAAAAGAAATGGCTAGAATTGAAGATTGAATGGAGAAAAGAAGAAATCAAGCATTGATTTTCGACTTCCACCATGAAATAAAGGTTGAAGATGATTAAGGAGCTTACCTACAGGTTGGAGTTCGTCCTACTGTTGCTCCTAAGCTCCCTTGTGCTCGACCAAATCAAGGAGAGAAACAAATTCCAAAAAAGAGTCCTCATGTGGGTGGAAAATGAGGTATATATAAGGGAATTTCAAGAGAGAGAAAGTCTTATAATAATCCTTCAACTCCCCAAATTGGTGCCTGTTAACCCCCTTCACTTCCTTGAATACGAAGCTATCAACTCCACCTTCGAATTCCTCTTCATTATCCATGAATTAAAGGAAAAGCAATTAAGCACCTTAATTCATATAATACTAATATCCCATATTTAGTGGATATTACTTTTTAGTTAACTAATTGAGTGGGCTCTCCACTCACTTAGGATATTTTCGGTGCTATAGAAAGGCACAAGGACGTCCACACTTATCCAAATTAAACCTTCACTTATTTGGTTTAATGGCACTCCCATTAATATATTTATTTTTGCATTAAATTGAATTATATTTCAAATTATGCTTAAATCTTGATTATTTTAATATCAAGATTCTCTCTTCTCCGAAGTAGCTCAAATGAGATGCCCCCTCATTATATTTCCTCTACATGATACCAAGAAATAGTAGAAATATAGTAAAGGTTGTATGTTGCATATTGAACCCTAGGTTTTGGGTAAATTACACATTACACCAAAACTAGGTTTTAATGCACAAACATTGCTCTTTCTTGGTATCCATGCTTCCACAAGCCATACCTTTGCATCATTTTCATCCTATGATGCTTCAATACTTGAGGAACATTTTATCATGTAACATTTGTAAGTTAACCCCTCAACTTGGGTAATTTGCACTTTAGTACAACACAGGTAAAACATTGTTTCAACATTATTCAAAAAGGACTGAAATTGAAACATAAGCTCCTCTTGAGTCTGAATTACTTTTCAAAAGATAAGATCAAACATCTAATCAAATTTATTAAGCAAAACACCTAGAGTTAAAACATAACCCAGGTCAGGGATGTTACAGATATTCTCTTGGACTCTTTTTCATATGCTTTGTGCATGTTGGACTTATTTGATGATATGTGCTTCTTTTTCCACCATGGTAGTGGATGTGTATATGGCATATTATGTGGTGGCATGGATCCTATGATCCAACTTTATACTTGAGGGATGTTTTCATCCTCCTTATTTGTTTATACTTATCTTTTTTTATACATCATGTGGTGACTGCTAGTATAATGTTGCACGTATTTTTATGTGGATGTTAAATTCCCACATATATATGAATGCAGATGTTAAATTCCTGCATATTTATATATTTTAGAAGATGTCTATTCTGTCATGCTCAGGTGGATGTATATAGCTCCTACCCACTCCATATTTAGAGTGGATGTATACAGTTCCCGCTCACCTCATATTTTTGGGTAGATGTGTAATTTTCTACCTATTTGTTATATTGTCTATTACTGTCATAGGTGATATACATGGATGCCTTGTTTACATACTCTTTTTCTTCATTATTATTTTGTTGTTCATATTCTTTTATGCCCGATTGGGTAGTACTTTACTTTTCTATGGCAAACCTTTTATTTTGATGTCCTTTATTCTTTTAAATTGCTCAGTTGTCTATTTAGTATGCACATTCCAACCTCTGTTAATGTCTTCTATTTTTCTCTTCTTACTGGGGTATGCTTCAAACCCTAGGTGGAGGACTTGGATGATATGGCATGAAGATATGGACGTAGTTTGAGGAGTGAAATCTTGGAGACAAAGTTGTTACGGTTTAGATTTCCATCTACTAGATCCTTATGATGTACCCTTTATGTAAACTCTTACTAGAGGAGATGTTGAGGTACTTTTGTAATCTTATTATAAATTGAATATAGTCAATATTTTTATTCAGCTGCTAAACTTTGGTATTATGATACATTCATGTTGAATAAATTGGTTTCATCCCTTTGGAAAAAAAATTATGTTGGAGTTTGGTTTGGGATGTTGCCTTTTTATTTTAGTAAGGAGTGGTTCCCCTCTGGGATTCCACTCCTTATAGAGCCAAGTGGCCAATGAACTCTCTCTTAGGTTGGGCTCGACACAAGCCTTACGGGCCTCCTAGGTTAAAAAAAAGTAGTTGTAAAGTCACTCTTTTATATAGACAAATAATAGAAGTGTTGATTGAAGCTATTAGAGAAGATTGTTTCAGTCAATTTTTTTATATAAATATATAAATCGATGTACTTTGTAAAATATTTCTTTTCTCATTGGAATGAATTTCATCAAATTAAATGGAAATAATTAAAAATTATTTCTTTTAGAAAAAAATGATTTTTTATGACTAAACAAGCGATTGAAGATAAGGATCCAAATAAAAGAGATTTATAGCTCAACAACATCATACTTACATGCATCATCAACCATTGGGATTGCAAAGTAAGTAGTAATATTTCTGATTGATGTATTCTGCTTGAAAGACTAAAAGTAGCGAAGCCTTGAGTAAAAATAGCACTCAATGTGCTTATTGTGCTTAAATAATTTTGCTTTCATGATTTCTAAAATAAAGAATCATACGAATAATGAAGAAACTCTATGAAAAGAACATTAATGATTCATATAAATTATTTAATGAAAAATGTCTCAAATAAATCCAATGAATAACTAATAATCCTATTATAGATAAAAAAAGTAGCTATCATACCCTTTTGTGACGAATTACATAATCCCACAATTTCATGAAGTAATAGGGCCATGAAATGAATCATAATAACAATTGAAATAAACGAGGAAGATGTATGAGTTAATATATGTTCTAAAGTTATAAATATCATATAAAAAGACAATCCAATTAGTGAATAAAATAAAAATAAGGAATTGCTTATTGAATACATTACATAATTTATTGTGTTCTTTTTATATTTTTATTTTATTGTGTTTTTTTATATTACAGAATGATGTCGTCACTCGAACTCAAACAGGAGATGCTCTAGCACTACTTCCTAAGAGCAGCGTGTCTACCGATTCTACCATGGCGGCTTGCATGAAATAATAATAGTTTGTACATCTGGAATAGTCAAGATTTAAGGATTAATGTAAGTTGGTTTCCATTTATATATAGATATAGAAAACAAAATGGATAGAGAACAAGGGGTTTTCACTTCATATTGAAATTTTACTATACTTTTCACAAAAATTCATATCTTGTAATATATGGAATAATTATTTGTAATACATGTGTTTTTCCTATTACTATACTTTTCACAAAAATTCTTATAAAGAATTTTTATGAAAAGTATAGTAATAGGAAAAACACATGTATTACAAATTATTATTCCATATATTACAAGATATTATAATAACTCATCATGATTTATTTTATATTGAATTTGAATTGAAAATGAAAAATATTCGTTTTAGTTAATGTGAACCGTTTAATCCATTTTTTAGTCATATTAATTAATCTACACCCAAGCGCTAAGCCAACGACTTTATTATTTATTCTTTTTTGCACAAAAGAACTTTTTAAATTCCCCATTGAAATTGATTTAGCTAAGGAAAAAACTTTAACCGCGATAAAATTTCCTTTTTTTCTTCCAAATATTTTTACAAATGCGTTTTTGACATAGAATATACTTTTTTGGAACAACCATGGAAAGAGATTATTCATTTTTATTGTTGTATGTGAAAGACATGTATTGACCAATTGCTCTTTTTATTCATTATTCATACTTATTTCATAGATAATGGTATCTTTTTCCTATTTTCATAAGATAGAAATAAATATAGACAATTTTATGTTGTTGAAATTATCATATTGTTGGATCTAAGGGCTCTAGAGGGGGGTGAATAGAGCTACACAATTTCTCAGAAAATAGATTAGAGCTTCAAATTATATCAAGTAGAAGCAATAGCTTAATGGCAATTTGAAGTCCTATCTAAACAAGCATAGAAAGGATGAGAGAGATTGATAGCAAGCACTTGACAAAGGTATGTAGAGTGGTTCCACACTTCAAACTAGAAGTGAGTCAGTCCACTACCTAGAGAGGTTTAGCCTCTAGGAATTTGCAATTGTTTTTCTCTATTATATCACCAAAGAGATTTACAACAATAGACCACCAAAGGACTTACCCATCCAAGCACAAGGAGATCTCCACCCTACCAAGGAACTTACCCACTTAGCTTGAATCTTCAGCCTTCACCAAGGTCTTACCCACTCAAGCTCAAGCCTTTCGCCTTGAAGGACTTTGTTTCTCCTATTGGATCTTTCATCTTTGCCTTCTCATTCACTTGGATAAGATCACTACCTCTTCAACACCCTTGAAGAGGTCCAACTACAACTCCTTCTTCACTCGATGGAGCTTATGTAACATCCCTGACCTGAGTTTAGGGATAACCCTTTTTGCTTGGCTTAAATAAGTTGCTTATAACTTTAATATAATCCTCTAAAGTGTTTGTTATCAGGTGAAAAACTTATGTTTCAAGTTTGGTCCTGTTCGAATAATGTTTGAGCAATGTTCTCTTATTTTGGACCAAAATGCAATTTACCTAAAATAAGGGGTTATATTGCAATAGGTCATATGTTGAACATACCTCATCTGTTTTAGCATCATAAGATAGAGAATGATGCAAGGTGGTGGCTTGTAGAAAGACTAAATTCCAAGTTTGAACTTGTTTGAATAATGTTAGTGCCTTGTGTATCAATTTTGGTACAAGTTGTAATTTGCCCAAAATGTAGGGTTGATATGAAAATTACCACCTATAAAGTGTCCCTACTCCCTCCTAGTATCATTTAGAGGAGAGAGAAATAAGGATACATTGTGTTTGAATTATGTATAAGTGATAGTATTCTTGGTGATGAAAAGACCAAGAATGGGTTGAATGTGAAACCCTAACTTGAGTTGTATCGAGTTGTAGAGTTCATATGAGAGTGCCCATAGGCCAAGGAGCCATAGGGGGAGTCTCATATCTTGAGTTGTATCGAATTGTAGAGTTCATATGAGAGTGCCCATTGGCCAAGGACCATAGGGGGAGTCTCATATCGGTTTATGAACTATTATCCTTGTCCATGATGGGCAAAGCACCTCAAGAAGGTGAGGTGTATCGGTTTACAACTTCCTTCGAAAAGTTGTATCAGGTTGAGGATAAAGTGGTGATTGAGTTGAGATATCTTATCCAACAAGATAAGGGATGGCCGAAATATCATCTCTAGATCATCCCCAAGTGTTTTGCATGTCAAGATAAATATGAGTGCATGCAAGGAAAAGTGTCAACCATGCATGGACATGTGGCACCTAGCAGCTTAAATGATGACACCTCATATACACACTTTTTCATGAACCTCAAGTATATATACCCTTCCTTTCACCTATTAGTGAAATTTTTCGAAATCTATCACCCTCTTGATCTTAGATATCGTGCATAGAGTCTTAGTATCGTGCATAGGAAGAGGGGTATCGTGCATATAGCTTTGGTATCGGCCATAGCAAGGTGATATCAGCCAAGTAAAGTGATATCGACCAAGTGAGGGATATTGGCCACAAGTGGTGAAGTATCATGCATGGTGTTGAGGAACTTAAGTCTTGGACCTTTGAGAAGCTCATCTTAAACCTTGGGAACATGAAGCTTTGGATCTTGGAGCTTTGAAGTTACTCTTGAGGCGGGTTATATAACTTGAACTCTATTATGTTATTACTTACCATCAGTCTTGTCATAGTTGATGATTTACTTTCAATTCGAAATCTCCTGGATATTGATGAATCCATGAGATATATTAGTGACCTAGGAATGTTTTCCATGCACTATAACAGTAAGAACAAAAGTCTAGAGGTTGGTGATGATGACATCATCATGGCTCAACCCGATATTTGGTTGAATCACCTCTAACCCGATAAGGTGAAGTAAACATATCACTAGCATGATACCGTGAGGATGCATACACCTTATACATGATATGATCATTAAATAGATACCTTGTGCACGATATGGTGTCAAGCATACACCATGTGCATGATATGAGGTCAAGTATACACCTTGTGCATGACATGGAGTCAAGTATATACTGAAACCCGATATGACAAACTCTAGATGATGAGTACGATATGGTGATATGAATACACCACTAGCACGATATAGTGTTGAATTATACCTCATGGATGATATGAGTGACACATACACACACCTTGTGCACGATATGGGGTCAAGCACACACCTTATACACGATATGATGTTGAGTATATACCCTAACCCGATATGATGTTGAAACTCAACATGGTGTTGTGAAATCCGATATTGTTACAACCCCAATTTCTGGGTTCATTTGGTGAGAAATGTAATTTATCATATTAAAGATATTTGAACAAAGAGTGATATAATTTGCTTCAAATACATGGATTTTGTTTACAATAGCCTTGATGTCTGTGTTGTGGGCTTTATTGGCTATTGGGCCCAAATAACAAGGAAATTTTATTAGTAAATGGATAATTGAATTTTTAAGAAAAGAAATATGTAGAAACCTTTAGAAGGAAAATCCAAAGAGGATTTCGTGCCTCTTGGGTTCCTTGGGTACCAAGGAGTCCAAAGTTCCAAAAAGAGAGCAATAAGAAAAGAAAAGTTTAATTAAGTATTTCTTTATTAAGAAATAAATTGGGAAATAATGATAAAATGTGGAAAATGAGTGGAAAGAGGCATAAATGAGATTTCTTGGGGAAATTTCATATCCATGAGATTTCTAATGATAAAAGGAATGCCAATGAGGAAAATAAAAGAGAAATAAGGAGAAATCCTCAAAAAGAATTATTCTAATAGGAAATAAACAAGATAATGTGAAATAATGCATCTAGAAGGATAATAAGTATCCTTAAAAAGTAATTTCGAAATAATATAGTTTCTTGGGGTACAAGGAGCCCCAATGAAGGAAGAGGAAAGAGAAAATGCCAAAATTTGTAGAATAAAAGATAATATGATATTTTTTTAATGGTCTTGGTGGCATTATGAAAAAGGAAGTAATTTCTATTATAAGAAAATAGAAATTCGTTCTAATAGATGAAAGAGCAAGAATAAATAGTATAAGAAAGAGGAAATTCGAATTCCTAAATAGCCATGCAACAAGTAATATCAAGGAAATAAAAGGAAGAGAGAGAGAGAGATAGTTGCTTCACAACCAAGGAAAATATGTTTCCTTCTAAGAAAACGACTTGAGTCCTCAAAGAGGCACGCCTTAGGGCTTAGTACTTCCCCCTATATAAGGGGCAAGGCTTTAGGTCGAGTGCAGAAGATCCCACACCAATTTCTCTTCTTCTTCCATGTTACTCGTTCATAAACCCTAGCCAAGATGGGTATAGACACCCTGGAACGGTTGAGGGTTGTCGTTTGGTTCTGTTGGAGGCACAACGTACCCACGAAGCCGAAGGAGAGCCGGGCGATCGTTCCTTTGCCCTACCCTCGACGCAGCAACCGCAAGAAGGCTGCAAAGTGGCCGCATAGGCGGACCTGGCCAGTACGACCCAGCAGCTTTGGCCGTGATATCCCTGTACCCAGAGGAGCGTCGGGAAGTGTCGGAGGTGGAGGAACCATCTTCGGGGGTCAGAGGTCAAGGAGGAGGAGTCGGAGCAGCGCCTAGGGCTGCAGGTCGACGGCTAGGGCGGCTGCTGCCGCAGATTCAAGGAAGAAGAAGGCACGGGTGGCTTTTGACCGTGCTACCCCTCCACGTAATAAAGAACCAACTGTTAAGTCGAGGGCGTTTTGGTAATTCGGTTATGTTTTCAAACAACCACGGATTGCATGGAGGAGGTCGACGTGGCGCTCCTGGATTGGTCCATAAAGGTATCTTTTACAAAATTCATAACTCCTTAATAGTAGCTCGGATAAATACAAGTTATATATGAAAATTGATCCTCGGAACAAGAGGAACACAAAGAAATTATGTTTGAAGCCTAATTTTACATTTTATTCAAAAAGTAGTGTAAAATACCATCTTTAATGAATTAAAGATTAAGAAACCCTATTTTGATATGATTAATGTGTTTAATAGGGTTTAATGGATCTTTAGGGTTGATGTTAACCTGTTAAATGTAAAAAGGTACATAATGTTCAAAAAGGGATAACTTTGCACATGAGTAGTCTAATTTAGAGTTTTTGTGCTTAAATATGCATGAGATTTAAAAAGGGCATAAAGTTATCGTCTTTAATGATTTAATTAAGGAAAAACTTTAGATTTGATGATAAATGGACTTAATGACGTAATTCAAGTTGATATTAACATGTTGTTAATAAAAGTGAGAATAGGATCTAAAAAGATGATCTTTTATATAATTGGTTTAATTTAGGGTTTTGTGCATGATTTTGCACTAATGAGCTTGAAAAACCCTAATTTAAGAGAATATGTCTTTTAATTGTTTAAATGTTCAAATCCATGAATAAATATGGATGTGATGATCCTAAGTCAATAAAAGACTATTAAAATGGATAGTTGAGCAATTAAGGTTCATATAAATGGAAAAGAGTATTTTAGGGTTTGTTGACCTAAAAAGGATAAAGTTTGAGAAATTGATCTAAGAAACCCTAATGAATAGTAATGAAACCTTCATGCGGATTAGAAACCATAGAAAGTGAATCCAAGTTAATAAAGTAGGTTCTTGATAAAGTGTGTAGTAAATGGAATACATGTGTTTTTCAGGATTCTTGATTATGTGGTTGAATTACTTCCTTGGATTGCTTTCTTGGTTGGAATTGATATTAGCTTGAGAAATCTACTGAATCAGGTATGTGGATACGATTATAAATAACCGCTTTAGTTTCCTGATGGTTTCCCGAATGTTTAATCGCATTGAATGCAACTAAACTGTTGGATGTTTATTTATTTCTTGCAACTATAAAGTGACTACGATTATCACATAAGATATGTGCCTACTAGCTCAGATCTTGGTCCCCTCTGTGTCGTAATGGTTGACCTAGTACATGGCTACCTAGAGGGTAGGTCCATCAGGTCATGAAAGACTTTGGCTGCCTAGAGGGTAGGTCCATCAAGTCACCTTTATAGAGGTACCATATAAGTCCTTACAGGGACAACACAGAGTTGTGGATAGGCATGGATTGAGTAGTTTGGCTTAAAACGTAATCTTGATTGTTAAATGATTAATTGATTGGTTATATTGTTAACATAGTTGAACATTATTTGTTTCCCCCACATACCAGCTTCGGCGGACCGACATTTTGTTTGTCGGCGTTTTAGGTACAATGAAAAGAACAAACAGTAAAGTGGCGCATGTGGTACTAAATGAGAATTAAAGTACAAAGGAGAATTAGATAGATTAGTATCTGTGTGGATAGAAGTTTAGAGATCCAAGTTTTTAAAAAGGTATGCAAAAATTTATTTTCTTACAAGTTTCAGTATAGTATGTTAAAATTTGATAATTATTCTTGGTTAATTGCCGAACCTTTGATCCGGAAGTCATGGGTGCGGCTTCGACCTCTCGGTCTCCCTTAATTGGGGGTTATCGGGAGGTGGGGTCGTAACATTTGGTATCAGAGCTTGGGTTCCTCAGTTAACCACTAATAATTATTAAATTTTACAAACTCCATAGAACCGAAGGGAGTTATTAGAGGATTATCTGAAAGACGGAGGTGTCTAGAAAAGGATCACGACCGAGGGCTGGCAATATTTTCCTCCACACCGCTAGTCGGAATACGAGGACTCCCGGATCCGTGTGACTGCCTGGCTAAAGTCTTAGGGTATGAATCGAAATAAGATACCTTTAGGACTTCTCACCTTATTCATCCCTTCTCATCGCAAAAATTCTGATAAGGACCTAAAGGATTAGGGTTTTCTTTCTTCTCCTCACCCTCTTGAGGTATGGGTAAGGTTAATAAGGTTTAAGGAATCCTCCACCAAATTAATGAAAGGCATGTAAATAAGATGTCATGGATATAAGCTTAATAGAGTAAGCGCAAAATAAATAATAGATACATGCTTAGGTCGTATGACATAAGTTGTCATGTCCTCAAAAGAGACATGAGGCTAGACCTTCTTGTCAGGAGGATAAGTTAGTCTTGGAGATGGAGATCTCCATTGCAAGTAGAGACCTGGCACATCCTCGGAGGATGATGCTAATCCTAACCCTAAGTGAAGGATAGAGAGAGATGAGTTGGACCAGGTGTTTGAAAGGACATGCCTTTGGGATGCCATATGACCCATGGGTGACCTAGCACCTTTGGCAACCCAACCCTGGGAAGGGTCGTGTATGTTAGGGTAAAGGATAGTTCCTTAGATGATGATGCTAGTGAAGGACCATAGAAACCCTACAGGCTTGTGCAAGTAGGGTATAGATGGCACCTAGGGCACGTCATAGTGCGGACAGTAGGATGAAACCCTAGGTAAGGAATCATGATGGAACACAAAGGGTTATGGATGATCTTGAGCAAACATAAGTTCGAACCTAGGCTTCACCCATGTGGAGCATGCCTTTGAGGTTGATCCTTCATGAAGAAAGGACCTCTAATGGTGAGGTTGGATGTGGGGTTAGCTCTATAGAGAGTAGGAAACCCAGTAAGAAGGTTGGAAGCCTAAAACCCTGAACAATGGATGATAGTGGTTGCCTCATGATCGATCCTTGAAAGTTGATGATACCTTGGTTGTCTTTAGAGGGACCAAACCCTTGAGAAAAGATGAAGCTTCTGGTACCTACGTGCCTATGGTAGAGATGTTTACCTTATGAGGTAGGAAGAAGAGTTCCTTAGACCTAGAAAGGTTTAGTAGCAGGTTATGAGGCCTTGTACCTTGTTGGTTGTCCTTAATGAAGACCCAACCCTGAGTGTTGCTCGAGTTGAAGGATGACAAGAAGTGCATGTCATGCCTTTTGCATGCTTGGTTTGTAGTTAGGAGATAGAGCATGCGGTTGGACACCTAAAAGTGAACCTAGGGTTCCTAGGCCTAAGAGGGAAAGTGGTGTACTTAATGCTCAGGATGAGAGTTGAGTTCCTAGAAGCGAGCATGGTACTTCTTATGTTGAGAGGAAAACAGAATCCCCTTGAGTGTAAGGTGTGTTTGATGGACCCCTCACAGCTAGGATGATGATAAAGGAAGGTATGATCTTGATCTAGACTAAAGGAAAGAGGACAAGTATGACCTAGCATGGTACAGTAGGTGATCTACTTGTGCCTTAATAGCCTGGTAGGGTTAAGTAGGCTCATGTGGATGTAAACCCTAGACCTAAGAGCTTTTGTGACCTTGTTGTCAAGAGATAGTTTTCCTCCCATCCTGGGAGAGGGACCCCTTTGTAAGGGTGTATATCAGTTTTGTTGGTTTAAGTAACCTAAACAGGTCTCATAGGATCTTGAGGAGCTAAGTGAAAAGTACATAATGAACCTCTAGACCCATAGATATCCATCTCTAATTGCATATGAATGTGTTAACATGGAGGTAACCGGTATGGGGCTTGACCAAGGTAGGCAGGTTGCCATGACCCCTATGAAAGGATGAAAGCCAGCCCATGAATGCAGAAAGAGAGATGATGAAGACTTGGGTAAGGTTCTAAGTGAACATGTACTAAAGTGGAGAATCCTAAGTCTATCCTAGGGTTAGGTAGGGATAAGACCGAGGAAAGTAGGAGTTTCCTAATTCCCCAGTTGTACATGACCATAGGGTCGGGAGGTAATAGCTATCATTGTCTGAGGGCCATGGGTTAGGAGATTGATCACCTTCATGAACTCATGGGACCCAAAGGGCAGATGAGTAGGGCACTGTCTTGATGCATAAGGGAAGAGAGATGACCCCCAAAAGAGTCGGTACCCTATAGACCTAGAGGAGATGACCAAGGATATAAACCTCAGAAGGATCAAGACTAGTTTTCCATGGAGGTAACTTTGATATTGAAATGTTTGTGATGAAGAGACATATGTGGCACGTTGCAACTTAGATGTAAAGGTGTATTGGCAAGGTGGGATGTACCATCTCTACTCTTGGAACAGGAAGAACTCTGTATTTGGACTACAGCCAAATGCTTATTTCCTCTTGTTATGGGGGTGAGAGATAGGACATTATGCATGCCATACACCAAGGATAAGAGATGATGTAGGTTGGAACGTTGCCACGAGAAATGGGGATAGATAAGATAACCTACCCTGGTAAAGTGAATGATACATGTATGGCTTGCAAACACTAAGAGGAATGAGGTAGTCACCTTACAAGGATGTTTCTATTATGAGCTATGTGGAAACTTACAAGTTATACCAGGATGAGTTTGATCACCATGATGATGAAATCAGAAAGTGTTCTTAATGAATATAGACATAGAATTTGAGGAGAAATACATGGAAGTGTATGTCTTCAATGTTACCTAATACCTAAGAATGTGAAGTGATAATGGTTGCACTGGTTGAGATACATCTGACTTGTTTGACTAGAAGCTAGAAGAGGTTGTTTGGCTAACCCTAAGTTTGAAAAAGAGAGGTGTTTGGATAACACTCAGAGGTAACAAGATATTGTTGGTATGTATGCCCTGAGAGCCAATCATGTGATGATTGGTGGGATACATTAAGATTGATTTGATAAACATCAAAGGCAAGCTTCCAATTCTTTCTGGTTCAGTCATATGAGATAGTGATAGAACAGATTGAATGTGTAAAGAATGACAATACTCAAAGACGTATGCTTTCAGGTTGAGGACCTGAACGATGAGATCATACGGATGCTAAGAGTTTGTACATTCTTGTTATGTCCCTAGTCAGATGTCATTGTGGAAGGTAGATAGACAACAATGACACACAAGACTAGATTGTGGTGTTGGTTGATGACAGAATCTCATTAGTCATGATATAGAGATATCAAACCAAACACATAGGTACTTGTTAGAGAACAAGGTACCGGACAGACCCACCGTGAGTTTGACACATGGAACCATGAGATGGTAGTCACAGTCAGTACTCACAGTGATGGTGGTGAGTGTGATTCTTAGACCTGAAATCATTGCACTCAACACATGTCATTGGGCACACTTTGACATCATCAAACGCAGTCCTGAAACATGGGTTGTTATAAAGGTGATGATTGGGTGGCTTTGACACATGGGACTTTTGAGGGGTGAGTGATAGATATGGGATTTGTCCCTCCTGAGGGAGTTTGATATCCATGGCCACTTGATGAGTAGGATTGAGAAAGGCGTGCACGCATGTGTGAATCAGTATGTGATACTGATGTCATACATATCTCTTCCAGTCTTATCTGAGATCAAGGAAGTGAATGAACGTTGATAGGATGATTGTTCCATGCCTCGAGTTCATTCGGGATATCAGTGACAAAGGAATTATACATTCGTTGTAACACCATTCACGGATTGTAGGATGAAAGTTGTTCTCCAACTTTCTACTTTCACTTGGGTAGCACAGATGTGTGACTAGGCACCGCTCTTTGCTTGTGAAGTCATAAGTGTTATGGACTTTCACTGCCAACGTGAAATAGACCTGCAGGGTCACACACATAGGATTTAACCTGGAATAGGAGTTTTGTCCACAAGCAATGTTTAGATTGATTACTAAAGGAGTTTAGTAGTTCAATTAAACACTCAATCAGTCGATGGCTCAATATCGTATGGTTCAAGGTGTTGGACGCATTGATTGGAGTATCGGATTGATTGAAATCGCATTTGACTGATTCTGCACAACCTGCACTCCCAACCGATCGGTTCATGTGATGAACCGGTCGGCTGAGGTTGCTGAACCGGTCGGCTCAATTGTTGAACCGATCGGCTCATGCACAGAGTGAAACGACCGGTTCAAGTGTTGAACTGATCGGTTCAACTGGTGCAATCGAGAAACTTGGGAAATTAGGATTGGTGAGAATTTTCCTTTCGTTTCAATTATCCAATTTGATTGGAAATAGGATTGGTATTCGATACCGATTGGAAACAAAAGAAGGAAAGTCAATCGGGAACCAACCTGGAACCCCAACCGACCGGTTCATGAGTGAACCGATCGGTTCAAGGGTCCCAAACGATCGGTTCAGTGGTGAATCATTCGGTTCAGGTCCCCAACCGACCGGTTCACTTGTGAAACGATCGGTTCAGGTTGCGAGGTGGTTGCTTTTTGTGGAAAATTCCAAACCCTTCTACTCCTGCGTTTAGTCTCGTATTGCCCGGGATAGAGAACCCTGTCCCATGACCCTCCTATATATATAGGGGTATTGGGGGCTTCTCGAGATACAGCTCAGTACAACCAGTTGCTCTGCAAGTTGTCGTTCTCTCTGGTTTTGGTAACTGTGAGAGAGCCCGAGCAAGTGCTTCCCGTAAAAGGGAGGTGCAGTAAGGGAAGGACAACTGCAGTTGCAACAAGAGGCAGGAGAGCGTGTTGGCGACTAGTACGTCAACAGGAGGGTGCGACTCCTTCCACTTCCTTGTGGGACAAGGAGTGTGGAGTTCCAGGTGGTCCGTGTGGACTACTATAGAGGCGGGAGGACACTGCCGCTTAGGAGGACAACTGTCATCCGACAGTCCGGTTCGAGTAGGAGTCGTCAGTCCCGGTGCGACCAGGAGCTGCACAGATGCCGTCGAAGACCGGAGTTGAAGATCGCGCATTGCGTGAGGTATTGTCGCCGAGCAAGCCTCGGGACAAGGTATGATTCCACAAACCATCCTTTCCTATTATATAGATGTTGACGTGTTTCCTCGGTATGGGTTGGGGAGAAATTATTTTTGTTTCCGTTGCCTTCTCTGTCTCCCCTAAAACCCAATAGTGGTATTAGAGCCACGTCAACTGCTCTATATTTTAGGAATATTGATATGATTGATTTTGGTTTTTCGCCTTTATTTATTGCATACGATGCGAATAATATCGGCTTTATGCATGTCCAATCCTAATCTACAAATCTCTAATTACATATATGATATGTATTATTAATGCACTCAATACGCGTCGCCCTTAAACGAGTTTTGTGGTGGATGTGTGTAGCATGATTATGGCCTATAAACCCCTATCTGTGATTGGTTGTGTGTGGTTGCTTGCATCTCGGTCTGCGCACTGATCTTCCTTCTCCTATTCCTGATGTAACTCGAAATAATTCGAGATTCTTTCCTACCTTTGCTCCCCCCGAATGTAACTCGGGGTTTCCCTTTTTTAAAAGCGATGTAATAAATAGGATAGAATTTTATTTCCTGTTATGTCAAAGACCGGCGGACATCAAGACGACTGCTCAGACGATCGGTTCAAGGAGTGAACCGATCGGTTGACGTTCCAGACGGTCGGTTCAAGGATTGAACCGATTGGTTGATGACCAGTTCGAGGAGCGAGATGAGCGGGTGGCGGACATGACGAGGTGCACAACGTCCAGGCGAACCGATCGGTTGGAGGAGCCAACCGATCGGCTGGTGGCACCCAGACGACCGGCTGGAGAGTACAGATCATTCATGTGATGAGTTGATCAACTCGGATGGCAAGGCACAAATGTTCATCTTGTACAGGTTGCATGTGATGTTAACCTAGATGACCGTGATTCCTCTTGGCTCGAGGAATCACATTAGGATGGCCATAATCATCGCGTTTTATCGTTTGTGCATGTTTTCTGTGGGATATAGCATGTATATGATACGTACTATGTATTGTGGTGATTGGATATGTATATGTATATAAAAACCAAATCCCTCATTAAAATATTAAGTTTTAGATGCCTTCCAAATGCGACACACGTGAAAAGCTTGATCGACCAAGTGTGGGCACGCCAAAGCGTGGTGCACCGTCTATCTCGTGGAAGCGTGAAGGATGAATGTGTGGGTCTGCCAAAGCAGGGTGCATATTCATCGTGTTTTCTTTGGGTCGAACTTAACAAGGTGATCTAGATGGGATCTAGTACCTTGAGGCATAGAGATGATCATTGCAAGGAGTTGTAGATGACATCTTATCAAGAGTTGCATATGATGCAATTGGCAAGAGTTGCCTACCTGAGAGATCTAAGTTGTGGGCGATCAGCCAAAGCTGACTCATGACTTAGAGGATTTCAGGATCTTGCCCACTAGAAGGTTGTACGATGCAATCTTCCGAATTGATGATGAGGGCTATCAATTTGAAGTAAAATAGTGGGAGCGATAATTAATTAAAGGCCTAATTATATCGTCAAATTTTCAAATCAATCAAATAAGTCAAAAATGAGTTTTGGACTAAGATTGCATATTTTCCTTTTTGTAGTTCAAATGGCAACAAACAACAACAACTTTTCTTTGTGATCGGTCCTTGACAAGGACAAGCTAAATGGGACGAACTTCCACGACTGGTATCAGACATTGAGAATTGTTCTCACTCAAGAGCGTAAGCTCTATGTCCTGGATACTCCAATTCCAGAGGAACCCGCTCCTAATGCACCAAAGACAGAAAGGGATGCTTACAAGAAGCATTCTAATGATGCCATTGATGCAAAGTGCTTGATGCTATGTTCAATGAACCATGAGTTGCAGAGGCAACATGAGAACATGGGTGTCATAGAGATGATTTTGCATCTCAGGAACATGTATGAAGATCAGGCACGGCAAGAGAGGTACAATGTTTCTAGGGCGTTGTTCAAGTGCGTCATGACAGAAGGAGATCCAGTTGGTCCTCACACACTCAAGATGATTGGGTATGTGGAGAACCTACAGAGACTGGGATTTCCACTGAGCCAAGAGTTGGCTACTGACGTGATATTGCAATCGTTGCCAGAATCTTACAGTCAGTTTGTGATGAACTACAACATGAACAACTTTGATAGGCCACTGTCAGAGTTGTTGGGCATGTTGAGGACAGCCGAGTTACAAATGAAGAAGTACAAGCCTAAGTCCGTGATGGTGATCACGAGCAAGAAAGGCAAGTCCAAGCGCAAGGGCAAGGGCAAAGCTAAGAAAGGTTCTGAAGCTAGCCAGGAGTCCAAGCCATCTTCAGCTCTCAAGGCCAAGGGAGGTGTGATCAAGAAAGGAAATTGCCACCATTGTCAAAAGCCAGGACATTGGAAAAGGAATTGTCCTCTCTACCTGGAAGAACAAAAGAAGAAGGAGGCGACTGAAGCCTCTACTTAAAGGTGTCATGAAAGTAAACTTGTAACACTTTTGAGATATATGATATCAAGATGTAAAGTGTAAAGCATTCTTATTTGGGGCAAGTGTTGCCTTCATAGATAGGAGTACTTTAGTTTATTTTCAGCCAATAAGGCATGTAATACAGTTATGAACTGCTATTTCATACTTGCCAATAGATAGAAACACTTTATTTTGCATATTGTATGACAATGATGGCAATTAATAAAGAGATGTTTCAATTTATAAAGATGTGATCTTTGTGGCAATACCTTATCTATCTTGTGATATTTGATATGCATAAGATAACACGATACCTAAAAGTTATAGATAACTCAAACAATTTAATTAGCATTAATCATGAGAAATTCATTTCTAGTTTCCATGAGATGGATAAAACTGGACTCTTTTGGTTAGAGAACCAGTAAGGGACATGAATATCTTGGACATGATTAATCAATCTTCACTAATGTAGTGGGAGAGTGATTATCCTATTAGGTATAATACATGTGATGTATCTACATATCTATTGGAACAAATGCTAATACTTCAAATGGTGTTTAGAGAAATACCAATATGAATGTCTTGAAGTGTTCAAGATTATCATAAATGAAGTACAAATTTGGTAAAGTATTAGTTCTTGATGAGATCAATGAATAGAATACTTGGACCAAATGTTTGAGATCCTTATGAGTGTTTATGATAGTGTATCATAGTGAACTCATGATTAAGGCATGATGATGTCTGAATCAAAAGAAGGAATCATACTCTAAGGAGTTAGAGAATGATTATCAAATAACTGAATTCTTCTTAATAAATGAATACCCCACACTAATAAAAGAAATTAAGAGTCACAAAGGTTGTGAGTTCTTATATCTTTAACAGACACACCTCAATTATCTATGTGATGAGTTGTTCATGTGATGAGCCAAGTATCAAGATGAATATGAGGAACCGAATCTTGAGTATGGTTTATGACCATTACATCCTAAATGACATCCATGTGAACCATAAGGTATGACCTTGATGGTAGCACTCATTGGATCATATCCATAAGTGCAAATGAGTCTTAAGTGTTAAGACACATGGATAACATTTTGAGAAGGATGATGCTTGTTGATTGCAACTTAATGACTAAGACATTTGGCATATGGATACTAAAACCGCATTCCTATGAGGAATAAGACAAGGATGTGTACGTGACACAGCCTATAAGGTTTATGAATCCACTAATGCAAATGAAGTCTATAAGTTACAATGGACTAATCAATGTGATTGATTGAGTACAATCAACTCAAAATTGGATCTTTACTTTGATGATATAGTCAAAGGGTTTGACTGATATGTCAAAGATAAAGAAGGGATCTGTGATTTAGTGGGAGCGTATTCACATTCCACATATTAATGTGAAATGGAAATGTTCTAGATTGGAAATCCAAAAGTGGAAATTATCTTTAAGGAAGATAGAGATGTTTCCTATGTGATAGGAATAGAGATCTATAGAGATAGTTCTCGAAAAATCTCTTGACCTGGAAAGGGAAAGCATACATTGGCAATCTGTACTGAAGTGTTCAGTATGCACAGATTCAGTGGGAGAAAACTTGTCCATGTTACATGGATATTAGTATCCCAAGGCCAAGTGTCCAATTCTTATAAAGAATGGGAAAACTAAGAATAGATATGGATCTATCATGTATGTAATCATCCCATTGCCTTGCATTGTGACATGGAAAGAATAAAATGCATTCATCATCTTGTATGTAGGACATGGCAATATGATGTGCTCATCCTGATAACTCATATGTAGGACATGACGAGTGGATGTTTGTCTGCTTCCAGTAAGGGTTATTGGAATACCATGAGAACTTGATAAGTGCTTGTGAAGTACTAGTTCTATGGAGATAAGGAAGAGTTCGATGTAAAGAGTTACATTGATGCGAACTTCCGAAAAGACAGAAAAATTAATCGCAAAATATACATGAGATGTATAAAAGTGAAAGTTTGTTGATAATTGGAAGTGTTCCAATAAAGCCATTTAAAAGGGAAATGCCGAGTATCTATGTGTTAGTGAACAGCAGTAGATACTATATGGATCTGAAAGTTCATGAGATGAACTTATATTCCACTCATTGATGACAAGTCTGGAATCCTTGATCATGCAATGTGGCTAAAGGTTTGCAAAGGGAATACTAGATCGCATATTACGGTAACTCCATCTCATATGTATGACGTACAACGAAGAGATGTGAGACATGCAATTTGTACAGACTTTGGCAGGGTGTTGCCATTACTCACTATGTTTGCACTAAGAGCACAGTAACATGTGGGACATGTTTGAAGATCACTATGAATATGATTCAAGGGTGATTGGCTCACAGTGCAAGTGGGAGTCTGTTGGTATGTATGCCCTGAGAGCCAATCATGTGATGATTGGTGGGATACATTAAGATTGATTTGATAAACATCAAAGGCGACCTTCCAATTCTTTCTGGTTCAGTCATATGAGATAGTGATATAACAGATTGAATGTCTAAAGAATGACAGTACTCAAAGACGTATGCTTTCAGGTTGAGGACCTGAACGATGAGATCATACGGATGCTAAGAGTTTGTACATTCTTGTTATGTCCCTAGTCGGATGTCATTGTGGAAGGTAGATAGACAACAATGACACACAAAACTAGATTGTGGTGTTGGTTGATGACAGAATCTCATTAGTCATGATATAGAGATATCAAACCAAACACATAGGTACTTGTTAGAGAACAAGGCACCGGACAGACCCACCGTGAGTTTGACACATGGAACCATGAGATGGTAGTCACAGTCAGTACTCACAGTGATGGTGGCGAGTGTGATTCTTAGACCTGAAATCACTGCACTCAACACATGTCGTTGGGCACACTTTGACATCATCAAACGCAGTCCTGAAACATGGGTTGTTATAAAGGTGATGATTGGGTGGCTTTGACACATGGGGCTTTTGAGGGGTGAGTGATAGATATGGGATTTGTCCCTACTGAGGGAGTTTGATATCCATGACCACTTGATGAGTAGGATTGAGAAAGGCGTGCACGCATGTGTGAATCAGTATGTGATACCGATGTCATACATATCTCTTCCAGTCTACTCTGAGATCAAGGAATTGAATGAACATTGACAGGATGACTGTTCCATGCCTCGAGTTCATTCGGGATATCAGTGACAAAGTAATTATACATTTGTTGTAACACCATTCACGGATTGTAGGATGAAAGTTGTTCTCCAACTTTCTACTTTCACTTGGGTAGCACTGATGTGTGACTAGGCACCGCTCTTTACTTGTGAAGTCATAAGTGTTATGGACTTTCACTGCCAACGTGAAATAGACCTGCAGGGTCACACACATAGGATTTAACCTGGAAGAGGAGTTTTGTCCACAAGCAACGTTTAGATTGATTACTAAAGGAGTTTAGTAGTTCAATTAAACACTCAATCAGTCGATGGCTCAATATTGTATGGTTCAAGGTGTTGGACGCATTGATTGGAGTATCGGATTGATTGAAATCGCATTTGACTGATTCTGCACAACCTGCACTCCCAACCGATCGGTTCATGTGATGAACCGGTCGGCTGAGGTTGCTGAACCGGTCGGCTCAATTGTTGAACCGATCGGCTCATGCAGAGAGTGAAATGACCGGTTCAAGTGTTGAACTGATCGGTTCAACTGGTGCAATCGAGCAACTTGGGAAAGTAGGATTGGTGAGAATTTTCCTTTCGTTTCAATTATCCAATTTAATTGGAAATAGGATTGGTATTCGATACCGATTGGAAACAAAAGAAGGAAAGTCAATCGGGAACCAACCTGGAACCCCAACTGACCGGTTCATGAGTGAACCGATCGGTTCAAGGGTCCCAAACGATCGGTTCAGTGGTGAACCGATCGGTTCAGGTCCCCAACCGACCGGTTCACTTGTGAACCGATCGGTTCAGGTTGCGAGGTGGTTGCTTTTTGTGGAAAATTCTGAACCCTTCTACTCTTGCGTTTAGTCCCGTATTGCCCGAGATAGAGAACCCTGTCCCATGACCCTCCTATATATAGGGGTATTGGGGGCTTCTCGAGATACAGCTCAGTGCAACCAGTTGCTCTGTAAGTTGTCGTTCTCTCTGGTTTTGGTAACCGTGAGAGAGCCCAAGCAAGTGCTTCCCGCAAAAGGGAGGTGCATCAAGGAAAGGACAAATGCAGTTGCAACAAGAGGCAGGAGAGCATGTTGGCGACTAGTACGTCAACAGGAGGGTGTGACTCCTTCCACTTCCTTGTGGGACAAGGAGTGTGGAGTTCCAGGTGGTCCGTGTGGACTACTACAGAGGCGGGAGGACACTGCCGCTTAGGAGGACAACTGTCATGTGACAGTCCGGTTCGAGTAGGAGTCGTCAGTCCCGGTGCGACCAGGAGCTGCACATACGCCGTCGAAGACCGGAGTTGAAGACCGCGCATTGCGCGAGGTATTGTCGCCGAGCAAGCCTCGGGACAAGGTATGATTCCACAAACCATCCTTTCCTATTATATAGATGTTGACGCGTTTCCTCGGTATGGGTTGGGGAGAAATTTTTTTTGTTTCCGCTGCCTTCTCTGTCTCCCCTAAAACCCAACAGATACATTGAAAAGTTAAGGGTTATTTGGTTAGCCAGTCTAGTCTTTGATGCAATGAAAGGATAGTGGTAGAACCGCATATGCACTTCTTTGGAAAAGAAGGTGATGAAACCCCGACTAGAGTGGTTTAGGGTTTCAGAGGAATCGATCTTGAGGAATCATGACTTACGGGAAGTCATGATTAAAGATCCCCATACACCGTGGTAAATGGAAATAGCACTTTGGATGCTTAAGATGAAGTTACATGTGGTTTATGGCCATGCAAGCCAGGAGGTAATGATCGGACCCCAGTAACCCAGTGTATCAATATAGAGGACAAAAGAGTCCCTGAGAGGGAATGGGAGCTCAACACTATGGATGTTGTGATAGGTCTTCCCTAGGCCAAAGAAGGTCTAGATGCAATATGGGTTATGGTAAGTCGCCTTACCTAAATGACATGAGAAAGAAAGAGTTCAGTCAAGGGACAGATCTAGTTGAACTACCCATGAGAGAGATGGTTCAACTACACCATGAAGCGAATTCAAAGGTTCTTGAGTTTGACCTAAGGGTTTTCTTACAAAAGATGGAAGTAGGTACATGAAGAACTCAATGTTAGTATAGTTTATCACCCCTAACTATGGTTAGTATAATCCAGACTAAAGGGTCTGATGAGGGCATGTGTGCTCGTTCAGGGTGATATCTAGAGACAGTTCTTGTCCTATGAAAGGTGTGACAATGACCACCATAGCCAGTATCAGGTTTTATAAGAAGCTCTATAAGGGAGGTTGTGTCGGTCACCACTTCAGTAAAGTGATGTTGGTAAAAAGGACCACATGATGGTTAGAAAAGGACCACATGATGGTTAGAGAAAGGGGCCCCAGTGCGTGTAGATGAAGTCACTTTGATTGAGCAAGGGCTGAAAGGAGCCAAGAGACGATGAGAGTCGTGAGCAGATGCAAAGTAGACTGACATACAAGTTACTGTGGGATAAAATGTGACATGAAAATCTGACCCCTCTAAGTTATAACTAAGAGAGTTGAGTCCCCGATACATGGGTCCATTAGAGATGGATGGGTGGAGAAGGTTAGGTTTGACCCTACCCCTCAGGATAGAGTAATGGGAGATGTTTTCCATGTGTCCAATTTAGAGCACTATGTGAGGTACCCCGACCATGTGCTGAGCAATGAACCTAGTGAGCCCCAAGGGAGGCTGAAATGGCCTGAGTCACCTGTGTAGTTTATAGACGCCAGGATGAAAGAACTCAGAGAAAAGAATATGTGATGATAAAGGTTCTTTGGAAACGCCATGAGTACGGCAAAGCCACATAGGGGCCAATGATGGACATGGAAAGTCTTATCCTGAATTGATTGTTTGTTTGCTTGTTTGAATTTTGAGGATAAAATTCGTATAAGAGGGGAAGGATGTTACAACCCCAATTTCTGGGTTCATTTGGTGAGAAATGTAATTTCTCATATTAAAGATATTTGAACAAAGAGTGATATAATTTGCTTCAAATACATGGATTTTGTTTACAATAGCCTTGATGTCTGTGTTGTGGGCTTTATTGGCTATTGGGCCCAAATAACAAGGAAATTTGATTAGTAAATGGATAATTGAATTTTTAAGAAAAGAAATATGTAGAATCCTTTAGAAGGCAAATCCAAAGAGGATTTCGTGCCTATTGGGTTCCTTGGGTACCAAGGAGTCCAAGGTTCCAAAAAGAGAGCAATAAGAAAAGAAAAGTTTAATTAAGTATTTCTTTATTAAGAAATAAATTGGAAAACAATGATAAAATGTGGAAAATGAGTGGAAAGAGGCATACATGAGATTTCTTGGGGAAATTTCGTATCCATGAGATTTCTAATGATAAAAGGAATGTCAATGAGGAAAATAAAAGAGAAATAAGGAGAAATCCTCAAAAAGAATTATTTTAATAGGAAATAAACAAGATAATGTGAAATAATGCATATAGATGCATCTAGAAGGATAATAAGTATCCTTAAAAAGTTATTTCGAAATAATATAGTTTCTTGGGGTACAAGGAGCCCCAATGAAGGAAGAGGAAAGAGAAAATGCCAAAATTTGCAGAATAAAAGATAATATGATATTTTATTAATGATCTTGGTGGCATTATGAAAAAAGAAGTAATTTCTATTATAAGAAAATAGAAATTCGTTCTAATGGATGAAAGAGCAAGAATAAATAGGATAAGAAAGAGGAAATTCGAATTCCTAAATAGCCATGCAAAAAGTAATATCAAGGAAATAAAAGAAAGAGAGAGAGAGATAGTTGCTTCACAACCAAGGAAAATATGTTTCCTTCTAAGAAAACGACCTGAGTCCTCAAAGAGGCACGCCTTAGGGCTTAGTACTTCCCCCTATATAAGGGGCAAGGCTTTAGGTCGAGTGCAGAAGATCCCACACCAATTTCTCTTCTTCTTCCATGTTACTCGTTCATAAACCCTAGCCAAGATGGGTATAGACACCCTGGAACATTTGAGGGTTGTCGTTTGGTTCTGTTGGAGGCACAACGTACCCACGAAGCCGAAGGAGAGCCGGGCGATCGTTCCTTTGCCCTACCCTCGACGCAGCAACCGCAAGAAGACTGCAAAGTGGCCGCATAGGCGGACCTGGCCAGTACGACCCAGCAGCTTTGGCCATGATATCCCTGTACCCAGAGGAGCGCCGGGAAGCGTCAGAGGTGGAGGAACCATCTCCGGGGGTCAGAGGTCAAGGAGGAGGAGGAGGAGCATCGCCTAGGGCTGCAGGTCGACGGCTAGGGCGGCTGCTGTCGCGGATTCAAGGAA
This sequence comes from Alisma plantago-aquatica, assembly GCA_963693085.1. Taxonomy (NCBI): domain Eukaryota; kingdom Viridiplantae; phylum Streptophyta; class Magnoliopsida; order Alismatales; family Alismataceae; genus Alisma; species Alisma plantago-aquatica. Next base: position 470,151,054 of record OY856415.1, read on the forward strand.
GAAGAAGGCACGGGCGGCTTTTGACCGTGCTACCCCTCCGCATAATAAAGAACCAACTGTTAAGTTGAGGGCGTTTTGGTAATTCGGTTATGTTTTCAAACAACCACAGATTGCATGGAGGAGGCCGACGTGGCGCTCCTGGATTGGTCCATAAAGGTATCTTTTACAAAATTCATAACTTCTTAATAGTAGCTCAGATAAATACAAGTTATATATGAAAATTGATCCTCAGAACGAGAGGAACACAAAGAAATTATGTTTGAAGCCTAATTTTGCATGCTATTCAAAAAGTAGTGTAAAATACCATCTTTAATGAATTAAAGAATAAGAAACCCTATTTTGATATGATTAATGTGTTTAATAGGGTTTAATGGATCTTTAGGGTTGATGTTAACCTGTTAAATGTAAAAAGGTACATAATGTTCAAAAAGGGATAACTTTGCACATGAGTAGTCTAATTTAGAGTTTATGTGCTTAAATATGCATGAAATTTAAAAAGGGCATAAAGTTATCGTCTTTAATGGTTTAATTAAGGAAAAACTTTAGATTTGATGATAAATGGACTTAATGACGTAATTCAAGTTGATATTAACCTGTTGTTAATAAAAGTGAGAATAGGATCTAAAAAGATGATATTTTTATATAATTGGTTTAATTTAGGGTTTTTTGCATGATTATGCACTAATGAGCTTGAAAACCCCTAATTTAAGAGAATATGTATTTTAATTGTTTAAATGTTCAAATCCATTAATAAATAGGGATGTGATGATCCTAAGTCAATAAAAGACTATTAAAATGGATAGTTGAGCAATTAAGGTTCATATAAATGGAAAAGAGTATTTTAGGGTTTGTTGACCTAAAAAGGATAAAGTTTGAGAAATTGATCTAAGAAACCCTAATGAATAGTAATGAAACCTTAATGCGGATTAGAAACCATAAAAAGTGAATCCAAGTTAATATAGTAGGTTCTTGATAAAGTGTGTAGTAAATGGAATACATGTGTTTTTCAGGATTCTTGATTATGTGGTTGAATTACTTCCTTGGATTGCTTTCTTGGTTGGAATTGATATTAGCTTGAGAAATCTACTGAATCAGGTATGTGGTTACGATTATGAATAACCGCTTTAGTTTCCCGATGGTTTCCCAGATGTTTAATCGCATTGAATGCAACTAAACTGTTGGATGTTTATTTATTTCTTGCAACTATAAAGTGACTACGATTATCACATAAGATATGTGCCTACTAGCTCAGATCCTGGTCCCCTCTGTGTCGTAATGGTTGACCTAGTACATGGCTACCTAGAGGGTAGGTCCATCAGGTCACGAAAGACTTTGGCTGCCTAGAGGGTAGGTCCATCAAGTCACCTTTATAGAGGTACCATATAAGTCCTTACAGGGACAACACAGAGTTGTGGATAGGCATGGATTGAGTAGTTTGGATTAAAACGTAATCTTGATTGTTAAATGATTAATTGAGTGATTATATTGTTAACATAGTTGAACATTATTTGTTTCCCCCACATACCAGCTTCGACTGACCGACGTTTTGTTTGTCGGCGTTTTAGGTACAATGAAAAGAACAAACAGTAAAGTGGCACATGTGGTACTAAATGAGAATTAAAGTGCAAAGGAGGATTAGATAGATTAGTATCTGTGTGGATAGAAGTTTAGAGATCCAAGTTTTCAAAAAGGTATGCAAAAATTTATTTTCTTACAGCTTTCAATATAGTATGTTGAAATTTGATAATTATTCTTGGTTAATTGTCGAACCTTTGATCTGAAAGTCATGGGTGCGGCTTCGACCTCTCGATCTCCCTTAATTGGGGGTTATCGGGAGGTGGGGTCGTAACAGATATGCATTGGAACCCCACACCCTTATTGATTTGTACACTTGAGCTAGTTGAGTCTAATCTGTTGTCTAGCCTATTACTCATCACATGATGAAGGGTAGGATGATACCATGAAGGTTGTGATGGGATATGAGCATAAGGGTCAAACCCGATATGCAAACCCTAACGGTTGAGTAACTCGATATGGATGCATGGTATGGTGATGAGGATATACCTCTATACCCAATATAGAAGCATACCTACACCTCTATACCCAATATGGAGAAAGTACCTCAATATAATACACTTTATTGAGTGACACGTGTAGTGTGTTATGTCAAATGATACATTAAGACAAAAAGAGTTTAATACATTTGATAAATATGGGCCAATGTACCTTGAGAGAAGGATTGAGCCAACCTAATGGAGTATGATGTAATCAACATCCTAGTGAGGGTGAAAGAGAATCTTATACTTGTATAATAATCATGTAATGAGTATACATTGATACTCCTAATATGTGTGGAGTATGAATTAGGGTTCTGATTCTCGATGAATGTACTTGAAAACCCTAATCGTCTTAAAAGAGGAAACCTTAACCCTAATGAAGGGTGATGATATGATTTGAAACCACAATTGGTTATTAAAGGGAAACCCTAACCCTAATTATGTAAAGGTTGTATTTCTCTTGTATTGCATGGTGATGATAGGTATTTGATATTAAGACCATGCTGGTATCATGAGATAATGAGCATAGCTAAGTATGAGCTATGATGTTTCATATAATATAGATTATATGGGTCTTGTAAGTTGTGTGAGATACTTGTACAACAAGTATATGTTTATATAGGTCTAATGACCTAGAGATGGATGTTGCCTAGTGAGAGGTGACAAGATGTTTATAAAAGTATCATGATCTAGAGATGGATGTAAGTGATGGCAATGTTCAAAATGAACTAGGGAAATGGAAACCCAGTAACATCATAATAATAATAAATGGTTATAATAATAATGAAATATTGGTCATACATGCTTTATGATTATATCCAAACAAGGGCTATAGTGTTTTGAATATGCTTAAATGAGATAGGAGGAATACTTGTATCACATAAAGGATGTGAATGGGTATTATGCCTAGTAAAGGTGATGTGGAATTCAATGATGAGTTTAAGTGATTGATATTGCATAATGAAAGTGAAAAGGAAACATTCCACTACTATGGAATCCTTAACAATATGGCTATGATTTCACATGATTGGTATAATCCAATACCTGGATATATTTTCACAGGATTGGTGTAATCCAATACCTGCACATAACTTCACTGGATTGGCATAATCCAATAGCTGGATATAACTTCATAGGATTATCATAATCCAATACCTAGATATAACTTCACAGGATTGGCATAATCCAATACATGGACATAACTTCATAGGATTGGCATAATCCAATACCTGGATATAATCTCACATGATTGGTATAATCCAATACATGAACATAACTTTACAAGATTGATATAATCCAATACATGGATATAATCTCAAAGGATTGGTATAATCCAATACCTGGATATAACTTCACAGGATTGTCATAATCCAATACATGGATATAACTTCACAGGATTGGTCTAATCCAATACTTGGATATAATCTCACAGGATTGACATAATCCAATACGTGGCTATAATTTCACAGGATTGGCATAGTCCAATACCTGGCTATACTTTCACCGGATTGGCATAGTCCAATACCTGGCTAGGACATATTCTCAGGATTGGTATAATACAATACCTAGCTAGAAAACTGGCTGAGGCCAAAAACTAGAAATGAGAATGATTCATGGACATCATACCATGATAATATTATCATAGGATAAGCTTGAAATTTTGGTATAGTATGATGGGTAAATGATACACATGTTCTTCATATTCCTTATAAGGTGAATAGATGATTTACTGCTCTATCATAGACAGTTCAATGCTTTAAAAGATGAGAATGTTCTATCGACAATGATTAACCTTGCTTAATAATAAAAAAGAACCTCTGCTCAGTTTTATACTATTTACCTATGATAATAACATTGTTTATGGAGAGTTATATCTTTTGTTGGGACAATTGTCTCACCCCGTGGGATACACAAATTTTTAGGTGGACGTGCATGAGGAGGTAGAGACCGCTCTGCAGAGGAAGGATAACAACAACATGGACAAAAGTAATAGCTCAGGTTGAGTGTATTGTCTGTCATGTCTTGTAGATTGAAGTCATATGTGTCGTCTCTGTACTCTTAAGTCCTTGGATTTAGTATGTGATGGTTTATGAATGATCTGAGATTTTGGCTTAATGCCTCGAGGGTTTTATGATGCTTATGTATAGGTTTTGGTAAAATAACTGTTATATGTTATCCTCGAGATGAGATGGTACAAAGTATGTACAATGTGAACCGTGATGTATATAAAGTTTGTTCTTCCTTTAAAGAGTTTTTCAGGAAATGGATCTCTTTGCAAAATGGTTTTAATTTTTTAGTGATTTTGTTAATCCACTGCTTATGATTATTCTACATAATTAGTGAAGATTTGGTTGTCGGTTTGGTGGTGGTCGTTACAAGTTTGGTATCAGAGCTTAAGGTTCGCTGAGTTTACAGAGACATATGACTAAGGTGTTGAGTCTGTTCTAGTGTTCTCCAGTATATCTTATAATGACTTATACTTATGCAGAAGGAGGATTATAGCTTAAAGATGTCTGGAGAACACGAGGATTACGTTGCTAAGAGCAATGTTGCTGCACCAGTAGGAGGTGTAAGGGATCAGGCAAGAGAGGAATCAATGCCTGAGAATCCCCATTTTGATGAAGCTATGAAAGAAAACCCAATCTTTCATGCTCTTTTTGGGCAAGTCATGACCACAATGATGCATATGGCAAATCGGATGCCAGCACCAACACCTAGGGCACCAACTCCCAATGAGGGACATGGGTCTGGTAAGACTTTTGAATGATTATGCCGTGTAGGAGATATATAATATGCTGGGACAACTGACCCAGCAGATGATGATCTATAGATCACTGAGTTAGAAAAGGCTTTTAAGATCCTTAGTATCCCAGATGCTGACAAAGTCAAACATGTTGTATACCTTTTGAAGGGTAGTGTTGGCCATTGGTGGGCCATAGAAGAGGTAAAGAGGAATGATGAAGAGGTTGGTTGGGAGGAATTTTGTCAAGAATTTGTCAATAAGTATTTTCCACAACATACTTAGATGAAAAGATCTCACAGTTTGAGAAGGTTCGGCAAGGAACCATGACAATTAATGAATATAAAGCTAGGTTCATGGAACTTTTGCAGTTTTGTCCTCAAATGGATCCTACTGAACAGGAGAAGATCCGACATTTTGAGAAAGGATTGAATGCTGGGGTGTTTATCTCAGCATCTGCATTAGAAAGTAGAGAGAGATTTGCCACATTCGTAGAATCATCTGGAGGATAGAAATGTGATGACAAAACAATTTTAACCAATATAACAAGATTAACTAATGCGGAAGCGATCACTAACAGCGGATTACTGGAAATCACTAAAAATTAAAACCATTTACAAAGAGATCCATTCTCAGGAAAACTCTTTAAACAAGAACCACGATATTATATTTACATACTGGTTCACAAAGTACATTCACTGTACCATCTCTTCTCGAGGAATATATATACATCATTGCTTTTCTAAAAAGCACAAGTAACAAAATCCTCGAGGCATTCAAACCAAAATCTCAAATTGATTATAAAAAGACTATCCACTGACTCCTAGGACTTGAGAGTACAGAGACGACACATAGGGCTTTATATACAAAGCTTGACAGCCAGTATTTCCACCTGAAGGATTACTGTTGTCCCTGTTGTTGTTGCTGCTGCTCTTCCTCGACTATAGGGTTCCCACCTCTTTGTCAGCATCTACCTACAAATGTTGGATCCCACAGGGGTGAGACAATTTGTAAATTTCCCCAGCGAGAGATATAACTCTCCGCCGAAAACATTATTATTGCAGTTTAATAGAAATAAACTAAACAGTGGAATCCTATATGTCAATAGCAGATAAATCAATATCTATGCATATTAGAGCAACATTCCTATTCAAGTATTTCAGCTATAACTTGATAAGGCAGCATGTCTCTTATTCAATACATAATTAAAGAACATAAGTAACATTTATGTATCAAGGACATGCTAAGCAAGATAACATCAACCAATGGTTCTCGTATTTCAATCTTATGCAAATACACTACTCGGCTGATTACATTTTACAAACATACTTAAGCTCTGAAGAGATGAGGTATACTGCTCATACTCCAACCGACCATTGCGAAGTCAATATCGGTACCACACAAAGTCAATGGAAGAGCCGGCTTCCATGACCTCCACATCTCGGTCAGTGCGAGATCACATGCATGACATCTTGTATCTCTGCTAAATAGCTTTCCAGGGTATAGTGGCATCTTCGCTATAGAGTTACAGCGGAGGTTGTCCTCTCTTCACAATCGAGAGATTTCATGTTTACCTCCATCGATCCGACATTAACATCATCGGGAGATTCGTGATACATCCATCCTGACACATATAATGAAGGATTGAGAGGTTTAATGTTTACCTTCCATCAATTCCCCCATTAGTACGTACAAATATTTTTGCCCATTGACCCCCACATATTCAAAAATATGCGAACTCCAGGAGATCTCGTAGGAAAACATGTTTCACCATCACCATCTACTAGCGATGATGGATCTATGGTCAGAGCACTACATGAAAAGATTTCACTTGATTAATTAAGTACATTATCATATTCTTTTAGCGTCCGTCAAGTTTTCAAACATAATTTATTAGGACAAATGCTACAAAGAAACATGTACTATTTTCATCAGTTACTTCTCAGTCATTATAAGACATTAGGATCTCAGTCCCTCATTTCAATACTGGGAATACTCATCCCTTCACAAACTCCATGCCATAATCATATGGTTCTGGGTATTCAAACCCTTAACTCATCACTGAGCGTTGTTACCACTTTTTCAAGTAACTATCACCTTCAAGTCATCTAACCAAGGTAAACATGATACTTGTTACACAAGCATCTCTCATGGCACTTAAGGCCCATTAATTCTCTTATTACCTCTTACTAGGCAACAAGGCATATTATGGCACACAAGGCCCAATAACAATTTTAATAAATAAAACATCATAGCTCATACTTGGCTATGTTCATCATCTCATGATACCTGCATGGTTAGTACAGATGATAACAGTTACATCAATTTCATATCAGCACCATGTTTCATATCTGCACCATGCAAAACAAATATAGCATCACTATTCAAGGGTAACACCACTATTCCCTCACTAGGGTTAGGGTTTCCCATTTCAAGTCAATTGGGGATACTCATCCCATTACCCAGATCAGGGTTATGGTTTGTCACAATATTGCCCAAGATTAGGGTTTCATATAGCATTACATAGCATCGCCTTGGATTTGAGTTCCACATCACATTAATATATCAGGGTTTTACATAACATCACCCTAAATTAGGGTTCCACATAATATCACCCTAGATTAGGGTTTACATTCAATATCCCACAATTAGGGTTTACTATTCATCCCAATTAGGGTTTCATATTCAATTACCCATTATTAGGGTTTACTATTCATCTAAATTAGGGTTTTACATTTCATAACCCTAACTTAGGATTACTCATGTCATCACCCTCAATTAGGGTTTCACTATTACCCTAGATTAGGGTTTCACTCAGAATTGCCCTGAATTAGGGTTAGGGTTCATTAACATTCTCGATTAGGGTTTTCATGATCTCTTCACTAAGGATCATACCCTAATCACCACATGATTAGTATTCATGTAGAAATTCCTTTCTATCATCCTCTCAACTTGATTAGGTTACATCAACCCTTCAAACAAGTACATACAACTATAATTGACATAGTGTACTAAGACATTGCTTTCATAACCTTTTAGGGTTAATTAATCTAAAGGTATTGATCATCTAGGTACTTTAGGGTTTCAACCTTTGTACCTAACATTGATAATCATCATTGGATCAATGGATCAATTATCATCTTAAATCTTCAAATGATTTGATCATATTGGACCTCCATTCAGTTTTGGGGTTTCAACACCAAACAGTTTTGAAACCATTTGATTCCAAACGGTCCTGAGAACGTTTGACCCCAAACAGTCTCAAGACTATTTGATCCAAATCAGTTTGAAACCGAAAGGGTTCAGTTGATGATTCCTTCAATCAATTAAGTTAGGGTTTGCACCATCGATTTCTTCATAAATTGATTTATTGAAGTCCAACATGTATGATCCTTGGACCCTCAATCACAACCATTGATCATCCAAATGGTTTTGGTTGACTTGGTCCAAACGGTTTGAAACCGTTTAAGGCTCCAAACAGTTTTGAACTTATTTGTCCAAACAGTCAACCCAACCCCAAACGGTTAACTCAAGTATGTTTAAACAGTTTGAAACCGTTTAAGGCTCCAAATGGTCAACTATCCCATTCAGTCAACATGCCCAAACGGTTAGGGGTTCAACCTCCAAACGGTTTGCAAACTGTTTGATCACCAAACGGTTTGGTGAAAACCGATTGGATCATTTTGTTGAAACTGATTGCAACTAGATCTTATTGAGATGTGTGCTTAAGATGATGTCATCATCATCAAGCTTCAACCCCTCAAATTCTACTGCCATTTTCATGGTAGTTTCATCAATTAATCAAAGAAATTTCAAGAAGAACAATTGAACATATCGAATTGAGGAATTGAATTCAATAACAATGAATAAGGGTTCAAGTTATATAACCCGCCTTCAATTGAGCTTCAAAGCTTGGAGCTTCACGTCAACAATGGTGGATGAAGCTTCTTCAACTATTCCAAGGCTTATCCTCAAGATTTTGAGTGAAAAGATTGGCTAGAGTTGAAGATTGAGTGAAGAAAAGAAGAAATCAAGCATTGACTTGTGATTTCCACCATGAAATCAAGGTGAAAGAAGGTCAAGAAGCTTACTAACAGGTTGGGGGTCGTCCTCCTGTTGCTCCGAAGCTCCCTTGGTCGTTTTTCAATCAAGAAGTGAAAGTGGATTTGAAACTACCCTTTCAACTCATGGATAAAGGAGCATATATATGAATTTTATTGAAAATCCATTTAAGAGAGAGAAAGTAGGGATTATCTCCTCCATTTCCTTGCCACTTGCCCCTTTCCCTTCCTTGGTTACGAGGCTATCTACTTTTACTCTTATTCCTCTCAATTAACCATGATTTAAAGAAAAGCAAATTAAGCACCTTAACCCTTATAATAATAATATCCATAAGTTAGTGGATATTTCTTTTTATTTTCTTAATGTGAGTGGGTTCTCCACTCACGTAGATATTTCTATTGCCTTTGCAAGGCAAAAGGACGTCCATATATTTGTATTTCAACCTCTATAATTTTGGTTTAAGGGCAATCCATTTAATATAATTATTTTTGCATTAAATTGAATCAGGGTTTCAATTATGCTTAAATCTTGATTATTTTAATATCAAGATTCTCTCTCCTTCAAAGAGGTACAAATGAGATGCCCCTCTCATTTTCTTTGCTCTACATGATGACAAAAAAATTAGGGACTATTTTGAAGTGGTAATTTGCATATTGAACCCTGGGTTTTGGGTAAATTGCACATTACACCAAAACTAGGTTTTAATTCACAAACATTGCTTTATCATCTCTTTCTTGGTACTCAGGCTACCACAAGCCATACCTCTGCATCATCTTCATTCTCATGATGCTTCAATACATGATGAACATCTTATCATGTAACATTTGCAAATTAACCCCTCAACTTGGGTAAATTGCACTTTAGTCCAGATGAAACAAAACATTATTTTCAACATTATTTAAAATGGACTAAAATTGAAATATAAGTTCCTCTTGAGCCTTAATTACTTTTCAAAAGATAATATAAAGCATATAATTATTTTTCTTAAACAAAAAATCTAGGGTTAAAGCATAACCCATGTAAGGGATGTTACAAGAAAGGTTTGTGGCAAAGAAATATGAGGCAAACCTCAAAAGGAGGTCTACACAGTCACATGAACAATGGATTGGTGGTACTAAAAAACCAAAATTTTCAGTAACACTGGTTCGAAAACAATATAGTACACCAATACAATGGTCACCTAGTAAGGACCAAGGTTGGAGTATACCTCCAGGAACTCCAAGAGTACATTTCGTATCAACAAGGGACTTGTCTAGGACACAATGTAAGGGTCGATCTTGCCATAAATGTGGACAAACAGGACATCTAAGGCGGCAGTTTCCAAGAAGAAATAACGAGGCGACCCAACAGTCAAGGCATAATCTGCAAAACTCACAAGGACCACAGTATAGTGAAGCAGAAGGCCGAGGACGAAGACAAGTGTTACAGATTGGTCCATCTACTTCAGGAAGTAGAGGACAAAGGCAATAGTAGATGACAACTGACTCCATGCATTGAGTCAGTCAAGACACTAGATAAACCGTAAGAGGTAACATGTCATATAGAATTTTTCATTCTGAGTTATCTTTCCTTCTCTCTGCCTATTAATTATAAGAAAGGTAATTGTTGTTGAGCTTCCTTTAATTAGTCCTATGAGGACATGAGGGAAGAGATGTAAAAGAAACATCGAGAGAAAAATTTGAGATACCAAGTAGTAAAATTTAAAGAGATGAAACATAATATAAAATAAATGCATACTACCTAATTTCAGTTCTTGAATGCCCTGGCCAGGTATCCATCTATTGAAGGCAAGGTAAGTATGACACACTGAGACTGCTATCTTTCTGATTACTCTGATCAAGTAGTCATTTTGAGACAATCTAAAGAGTATAATAAAGTAGGAGATGTGGCACGGATATTTCTAACACATCCTAATTGATATACAAAGGAATATGAGTTAATCATAGATCAACTTATAAACAAAAGAAGATGTTTAGTATAATGTATACCTCGGTCTGAGGGCCTAGAGGTAATAGTTACCTGATGAGAGGTGACAATGTTTAGTGATGAACTAAGGGTTTGAATACCCAGATCTAGTAATTATAATGATGATAATGCCAAGGGATGAGAATCCCTAGTAATGTGATAAGGGACTGAGATCCCAAGTGTTATGCATTCTATGTGTTCTAAAGAACATGTGAAGAGTACATTTTTATATATATAACATGGATGTATATAAGATTAGAAAATGTTCATGAACATACTAGACAATAATGAAGAAAGGAATGATGGCATGTGATCATCCTTATAATTCCTATGGTGAAAGCAAGGAACCTAAGAGGAAATAAGATTGAATGACACATGAACAGTTGAAAGTTCATGTAATAATCAAAGTAGGTGATAATCTCTTTTCTTTAATAAACAACCCTGGATGATGATGGGTGATAAAAGGACTATGTTTCCTTGTATTCTTTCTTTTCAAGGACATGACAATCAAGTAAGTCTTATGGTACTTGATGTGCATGGATTAGAAGTAATCTTTTAGATGGATACTTTGAAAAGTATCAGCTAGTCTTGGATTTTAGTTCCAAGACAAAGTATATGTGTTAAGTAATGTACTGAGAAGAAAGAAAGGTCGTACTATATGTTTGGTTTTGATAACAACAACATGGGATGGAAATGATAAGGATGTGATATGTTTTTGACACATGTAACTAATACCAAGGTAAGGAATTCTAGTGTCTAAGAAGTTTTAAAGGTATGAGATGGTGAGAACATGACTCCTAATAAGATGATTAATGCTTGGTTACCTAGAAAGGCCAACTTTGAGATTAGTTTGGTTACATACGATGATATGGACATCATATGTTGGGGGTTTATGCTCTGCATAAACATAATATCGATAAGGATGTATTAATAGAAGGAACAATTGTAGAATCGTCTTGGGAAAAGTTTATCAAGCTAGATATAATTTCTTAATTGATCCACTTACTTCCATTATGTCAATATTAATAACTGTTGTTGGACTCATGGTTCTTAATTATAGTGACAATTATATGTCTCACAATCGGGGATATTTGTGATTTTTTTCTTATCTGAGTTTTTTCAATGCTTCCATGTTGGGATTAGTTATTTGTTTTAATTTGATACAAATTTATATTTTTTGGGAGCTGGTGGGAATGTGTTCCTATTTGTTAATAGGGTTTTGGTTTACACAACTAATTGCAACAAATTCTTGTCAAAAATCTTTTATAAATAATCATGCAGGGGGTTTGGATTATTATTAGCAATCTTAGATTTTTATTGGATGAGTGGTAGTTTTGAATTTCAGGATTTATTTGAAACATTTAATAAGTTGATCCATAATAACGAGATCAATTCTTTATTTGCTACTCTATGTGCTTTCCTATTATTCCTTGGTGCAGTTTCTAAATCCACATAATTCTCCCTTCATGTATGGTTACCCGATGCCAAGGAAGGACCTACTCCTATTTCAACTTTTATACATGCTGCTACTATGGTACCAACTAGAATTTTTCTTGTCGCTCGACCTTTTCCAATTTTCACAGGTATACCTTTCATAAATGAATTCCATATCTTTTATAGGTGTAATAACACTACTATGATGAGCTACTTTGTCTCTTTCCCAAAGAGATATTAAAAGATGTTTAGCCTATTCTACAATGTCTAATTGGGTTATATGATGTTAGCTCTAAGTATGGATTCTTATAGAGCAGCTTTGTTTCATTTGATCACTCTTGCCTATATGAAAGCATTATTGTTTTTGGGTCCAGATCCATTATCCATTCAATGGAATCCATTGTTGGATATTCACCAGATAAAAGCCAGAATATGGCTCTTATGGGTGGCTTAAGAAAATATGTTCTAGTTACAAAAATGATCTTTTAATTGGGTACACTTTCTCTTTGTGATATTCCACTTCTTCCTTTTTTTTGGTCAAAAGATGAAATTCTTAATGATAATTGATTGTATTCACCAAGTCGCAATAATACCAATTTTCACAGTGGGGTTAACTGCATTTTATGTGTTTTGTATGTATTTATTTACTTTTGAGGGACATTTCCATGTTCATTAAAAAAATTACAGTGGAATTCAAAATGGTTCCCTATAACCAATATCCTCGTGGAGAAAAGCAACACAAAAATAACTCAAAATAATTTACCTTTATCAACAACAAATAGTAATGAAAGGTTTTTTTTTTCTTTCTTTCAAGAAATAGATATAAACTTGATGTCAGTGTATAAATAAGATGCGACACTTTAATATTAATTTTGGAAAAAACATACTTTTATCCACCCTCAAAAATCTGATAATACTATGTTATTTTCATGTTTGTGTTGGTACTATTTACTTTGTTCATTGGATCCATTGGAATTCCTTTTGATCAAAGAATAATAAGTTTTGATTTACTTTCGAAATGAAGTTTTTTTCATACAAATTCACATTTTTTTGTAGATTGGTTCTGAATTTATCACAAATGCAATTTATTCCGTAAGTGTAGCTTTTTGTATACTATATTTTTTAGTTCTTTTTAACAAAATTGTTAATTGAGGCTTACTTGAATAGTAGTTGTCAAGTGTCACCGAGGCGGTAGCCTTTTGGATTGGATGGGGTTCTCCTTCCCAGGAGACTTGGGTTCCAACCCCCCTTTGACTGCTTGGAGAGAGCCTAGTGGCCGATGAACTCTCTCTTAGGTTGGGCTCGACACAAACCTTAACATGACTCCTAGGTTAAAAAGAAAGAGTTGTAAAGTCACTCTTTTTTATAGACAAAATTATAGAAGTATTGACTGAAGCTATTAGAGAAGATTGTTTTACTCGATTTTTTTCATAAATATAGAGATTGGTGTATTGATGTTATTTAAACAATTTCCTTCAACTGATACATGACTTTATTATTGTAGTATGTGCCGGAAAGATACCGCGTTTGAGGGTGTGCAAAAAATTGTTCAGATGGCTTTTCTTATAAAACGTGTTGACGTCGGCTATTTGTGTACTTTGCTTCAAGTTCCTTTAGTTAGTTTCTATTCAAGTAGTTTGCTTCCAATATTATTAAGCATGCGTTCACATCATATAAAGACTATTTGTAGCATTATATTTAGCCAATTATGAACAAAGTTGCAGAGATTATAAACGTCATAGATAAAACATTATAATTGTTGAGATATGCCATCATGCTCTTTTATTTCACGAACATCTACTAAATAACGTCACATTAGACTCAATGTAACATAGTAATTCTAGGATTAAACATGTGATGACAAATCATTACGTGTGTCAGATAATACAACTATCATTTAAATAAATTACTTCTCAATTTCTTCTAAAAATGATGACAACTGTTATATGAGCAACCAATTTGTTTAGAATTTCTTTGAGACAACAAATATTATCAATTTCGAACTATATTAATGTTCAAATATAGTTAACGTGCTTAGCACGTGTTTTTAACTAGTTTTACTTATAGGAAAGGTACAAGATGGACATTTAAAACCACGTTTTAAGATGGGCACTGTACAAAAAGCTTCGAACGAGAGAGAACATAATTTTGAATGTTAATTCGAAAATCTGCACAATTTCTAACCGGCGGCACCTCTCAACCCCCTAAAAACCTCAACTACCACGAACATTTCTGATCAGCGAGATCGCCCCAGAAGAGCGAAGAGATATGAAGGCTCTCTTCTCTCTCCCTCGAAGCTCTGCTTCCTTCTCCTGCTCCCTCTCCAGGCCCATTCATCTTCCCCAGTTAGCTTCCACACAGGCAGATGTCTCCAACTCTGCCCTTGACAACTCTCCTAAGGTTACTCCAGAAGAGGTTGCCCGGATCAACCTCCTGATTCCCCGTCTCTGCAATGGTGGACGGTTCCGTGAGGCTACGCGGCTTCTTGATGCGTGCCTCCTCGCGCGGACCCCTCTCCAGTCACTCTCCATCTCTGTCCTTGTGTCCAGTCTCTGTAGCTCCGACCGTGCCCTAGCGGAGGGCGCAGACCTTCTGGATGCCGTCGAGCGCAACCCCCGTGCCACTCCGGACGCGCTCCTTACTGTTGGGTCCATGCTTCTAGCAGCATACTTCAAGAACCGCCGCACGTCGGAGGCCATGGCCGTGTTCCGCTGGATGTGCCGTCCTGGGTCCTCGTGTCCTCCGGACCCGGAGGTGTACAGGTTAGTCATCGTAGGGTTGTGCAGGGTTGGGAAGACACGCGATGCGCTTGCTGTGCTGAGGGGGGCACTGGGGAAGTTCGTTCCGGGTCCAGAGATCAGGGCTTCAGTGTACCGTAGCTTGCTGAGGGAGGCCAGGATCAGGGAAGCTATGGAGGTGGAGAGGGCCCTCCGAGGTTTCGCAGAAGGTTCGGAGAGACCGGATGTGGCTGCTGCGGAGGTCCTTGATAGGGTGGTCACGGAATGGGAAGACTGATTGCAGGTAATCTTTTCGCTCCTTTTGTATAATTTGCATCCATTGTTACTGGTGGACTTTTATATAGGCCGTGAAAACGTTCAAGAGTTCATTTAAATTGATAATATTTATGAGCTCATTTTTTTCTACTCAGAAAGCAATCTGTTGCAATGCCAATAAACACAGTATCCAGCATTAAGAAACCCTTTAAATTGTGTACAACTCTGTTTTGAACTTTCAATACTTCTATTTAGAAAATTAAGTGTGCACAAAATTGATATTTGAAACTTTCGAAAGTTGATTCTGTAACCTCTTGATGCCTTGAGTAGAAGCATCCAGATAAACTAAATTTTAACGTAAAATATCTACAGGGTGATGTTCAATATGCTTTTTTGTTTGAAGAGAGTAAAAGGAGTGGCAGTTAGATACGATAGTAGATGTATTTTAGACGCCCTCTGACTGACAGGTTCTAAGATTAGATTTTCCTACCAATCTATCCCATTATTGCAACTACATTAAACTACTTCCCATCCTTCCAGCAAGGATTAGACTTCTGACACGAATGCTGTATTTGAAACGTAGGGAAATAAGCGGGAGGGAGAGGAAAGTGAAATTGTTCACTGTGCTTAGATAAACACAGTTATAGAGAACGAAGTGGAACGAAGTAAGAGGAGTGATAAATGTATAGTGGATGCCGCTTCTCTTCCCATTGTGGCTATGTTTTGTCCATAGGAAAAGGAGAGGGGAATGGCGATGTATGATGGGGAAGGGGAGAGAAATGAGGGGAGGTGCGACTGTTGTATTATTTGTGTGTTTGGATAGCACGGGGAGGGGAAAGAAAGGGAAGGGAAGGGAAAGGATGGCATAAAAAACAAAAGTTGTTTCATTGTACCAACAAAAAATGTTAATATATAAAGAATACATTGTTGTTCTTTTCCATCTCCCCTCCACCCGGATCGAGTGGGGAGAGAAGGGATAATATACATGGATCATTCCTCTCTCCTTCCCCATCACTTTTATATAAACACAATGAATATTTTCTTCCCCTTCGCCTTCCCTCCTTTTGGTGTGTACCCGCATACCAAAATAGCATCGATTGGGATGGAGAAGAGGGGAAGCAAACAATGATGTCTTATATATATAATAACTATCCTTTTTATACCCCTCTTCCCTTCCCCTTCCAATGCTAACAAGACTCATTATCAATAAGATGTTTACGTTCCCTTTCACTCCCTTCCATACCATTCACCTCCATTCTCCTCCCCTGCTACCACACACAAAGGGGCCAACTTACTAATTTTTAGCAACTTGGCTTATGTTTGGCATTCTCATTGGACTCTCTTTTTAAAATTAAGAAACAAATCATATCTATAAATCATACCATGAAGTGACCGCTTGTTGATGGGTACTCCGGAGGCGACTGGCGACGCGAGAGGGAGTCTAGGGTTTACCATTGACGACGACGGCGATCCAGGGGGCAGTGGAAAGGATCCATCCAGCTGGGTGGTTCTGGAATTCAACTGACATATGAAGGACGCCATTCACAATTTGGCAGCCCACGCAATTTCCATAATGCTTGTGAAACTAGACGTCTAACACCATGGAAGTTGAAGGAGTTAGAAATAATGCAATTATTTTCCCGTCCCTGGAGAACAGGAACAACCAAGGAACTAACAAAGAAATTCCTGCAGGCAGGTCAAGTTTTCTATAAGGATGTGGTGGGGGGAATCAAAGATGAAACACACAGATATATACACATTGATGTTGAAAATTTGGACATCTGTTTGAAACCAGAATTTATGATGACCTCTATGGTGGATGGTATGCCGACCTTTGATATAAGGAGGAAGCTAAGGAGGAAGCTTTAGAGGGTCTTCTCAAACCGTGGAAATTTGCAATAGTCACAAAGCTTCTGTCAAAGGATATAGGGTTCCTGATTCTGAGAGACAAGCTCCACTTAATGTGGATATTTAATAGAGGCTTCAATCTAATAGATCTCGATAATGATTATTACTTGGTCCAACTCCAGAAGGAAGAGGACGATATGCGAGCCTTAATAGGAGGTCCATGGCTGCTATCTAGGTCGTATTTGTTTGTACAAAGATGGAACCTGTGTTCTCACGGGAAAACTCACAGCTGGAGACGATAGTGGTTTGGATTCGTATACCGGGTCTACCCCTATATCTGTACCACGAGCCGTTCTTGAAGATAGTCGGGAATAAAATCGGAAGGACGATCAAGGTTGGCTTGAATACTATGATGTAGAGAAGGGGGGGTTGCAAGAATTGCAGTTGAGATCGAATTGGGGAAGCCTTTGATTTTGGCAGTATTGACTCTAGGAAGAAAACATATTATTCAATACAAGAATATTCCCTTCATCTGTATGAAACGTGGAAAAGAGGGGCATGTGGAGAAGGACTGCTTGAGGAGGTTTGAAACTAGCACTTCAGTACAATCTGACAACGGTGGCCAACTAGAAAGTCAAAAACAGGAAGCGCAAAGGCTGCAGGGCTTCTCGGAAGGTATCCATGCTCAAGTTCCAAGAAGACTGAGGAAGCAGAATACAGGAAAAATTAGTTAGAATGCTCAAAATCGGAACCGATTCCAAAGGTTACAAGATCAGAAAGTAGAGGTAGAGGAGATCTCGGATGGGGAAGATTTGCAATGCGTAGATGATAATTTCACACGTTGAGAGGAAGAAAAGAACAAAGAACAATAAGATGCTACAACAAGAAAAGGAGTTACAAAAGACAACTAGCAATACGACAGAGAAGAATATTTCAGGGAACAATGCCGGAAAAACAACCGACAAAGGCGGAAAGGAGGCGGAGTGTGATGCCAATATGCAACATACTGCAATTACTCTAACATATGATGAAACAGTTCACACAGTAGGACATCCACAAAATCAATTTGAGCAAGTTTGTTTCCATGCAGGTGTAAGTAGTGGTACAACAACCTGTAATCTGGGTTTGCAAAGTTATAGTAGTGTTGAAATACATCTCAGGAACCGCAAAATAATTTCAGCTACTGATAATCCAAAGTTTGCTTCAAGGAAGCGTGGGAAACAAACAAATGTTCAGGAACTGGAGGAGGTGAATGCGGGTGAGGAAGTACCAATCCCAGCTGATCAATGATAGTTTTGGCCTGGAAATCACATGGTTATCTGTCACTCAGATACTCAAAATGCAGTAAAGGAATTAGTAAACAAGTATGAGGTTACAATTCTTGCTTTGTTTGAACCACGTACAAGTGATAGGGCTGCTAGGGAAATTATTAAGAACCTGCCAACTTGGGGTTCTCTAACTCCCACAGAGATGAAGCTTTGGGTTATTCTAGAGGGGTGTGGTTAATATGGAAGGGTGACTATCATAGAGTGGACATTATTTTGAGTCATCGTTAGTTTATTTATTGTAGACTTGACAACAATAAAGAACTCACAGTCATATATGGAAGCACTTTTCGATCAGGGAGACAAATGAGGAGTTTGGCATAAAAGATGTCAATACCATGGATTGCGGTTGGTGATTTTAATGCATATCTTCATCCTAATGAGAAGGTGGGAGGGAAGAGGTTTAATACCGGAAGCTGTAATGATTCCGTTGAAGCCATTGCGGATTGTGGACTCACTAAACTTACGACGAGTGGGCCTCAAATGACTTTTAAAAGAGGTTTGTTGCAGATGAAGCTTGACAGAGCTTTAGGAAACATTGAATGGCTAAGCCAGTCATGTTCTTACAAATAGAAGTGGTGGAAATGGTTAAGTCTGATCATGCGCTGGTATTTATCTCTCTGGAAGACGGCTCAAGTAAGAGAGTAGGGAGGATCAGAACCTGGGCACACTGGCAAGAAAGGGGGAGCTTTACCGACATGATCCGTAAGGAGTGGAGGATGGAGAACAACTTTGGTGATACAACTCACAACTTCCTTAAAGCTGCTACGACCTGGGATCAACTGGAAAAGAAACTAGTTGTCAGGAGGAAGATGACCCTTCAACATATTCTCATATGCTGCTGTCTCTCCTCCACAATAGACTCCACCACTGTCTACAACATATCAGCCACCATTTAATTGAATTATGTCTGCCATCATCATAGTGCGTCAATATCAAGGTATCAGAAAGCGGGAAGCGGGAGGTGTGCGGACAGCACCCTGTAAACGATTAAGTGGTAGGCGGGCGATTAAGTCGGCGATTTAGAAAAAAAATGGGTGTCTAAATTTTATATATTTTTATACAAAATTACATGTATGTGTATATAAAAATATATTTATAAGGAACTTCTATACATATCTAATCAGCAAATCAGTAATTAACTAAGTATTCATCAATACTTTACTATTAATCAGTATCTTTAATCACTAAAATCAGCAAGTAGATCAGTAATTCTAAATAACAAACTATGAATTATTGAATTAAAGTAATCACTAAAGTAATACTAACCAGTAGTACCAATCATTAATCACTGAAAGCAGCAAGGAAATCAATAAAATTAATCATGCATTAGAAGTATAATAGAGCAATATGATATTTACTTAGATGCATTACAACAGTACCCAATTACACACAAAGTATGCATTCGAAATTAGGACTAGCTATATCATAGAACATTTAATGTATACAAGTTTCATATATTATAGTCAACACTACTTGGACTATGTAATTAATTAATGTTAGATGCTTACATTAGGATTTTTAAACAAAAGCGGGGAAAAAGCGGGTGAGGCGGGCAAAAAGCGGGCGATTATGTTCAAAACGATTAACCGGACGCTTAGGGGCTAAATTAGGCGGATGAGGGTCATGGCCGATTAAGCGGCCGCCTGGGCCGTTTTTTAATTCATTGGTCAATATGCTTGACCATATTTGGTTTTAGGAGCAAGCCAACAAGGTCGTCATCTTATCATCCCTTATCTATACTCACAACATCTGTTGATGCGAAGATGCTTTGTCCGAACTTGCTTTCTACTCGATTCCTTCATTGGATCTAACTCCAGCCGTGGCGGCATGCAAGGATGCCGAACTCATATCTTTTTACACCTACATCACAATCAAAGACACAATGAACACCACCCCATAAACGGGCAAGCTGATGAGCATAAGGTTGGAGTCTCCACTTACAACATTATTTCGATATGTGTGATCCGGAACAAGTTCTTTGTAACATCACATTCGAGAAGACCCCAAGATTTGATGCGCACTAGGCCATGGCATTCCAGTCAGTTAGCGACAAGTAACGAGGTATCCGATACCGATGCCGTTTTGGTAGCCTGGAAATAGATATTTACAGGTATACCAACGGAAATATCGATAGATGCAATCCTGGCTGTTTCGGCACCAAAATGAATGTATTAAATCATGAAATTTTACAGGTGTAATTTCTACACCTAAATGCATCGTTTTATGCAATTAAAATTTTATAACGGGTATGTGGGGGTGGGGTGTCTATCATGTGGGAGGTAGGGAACATATCCTGTTTTCTCGGGATTTCGATGATAAAATGTAAGAATTAAGATATGGAATTTTACTAGCACAATCCGTAAACATAAATACACACACTTATATAATAATATCCAATTTACAACACACTAATAGCATAGTAACTTACTAACTCATCAGTTTTATGTCGAGTTACACATTGATTCTCCAGATAGTATTGAGTTGATATGGATGGCATAGTGCTCCCTTGACATGTACATTATGTAAGGTTGGTTGTATGAAGTTCCGTGTTGATCATTTATGTGCAATACTGGATAAGTGTATAATACTCATTTGTATTATATTCACATTACTCTTTATTAAAACATCTTCTACTAAACATAAATGAGTAACTAATTATATCAATACTTATTGCAATATGATTAGATAAATTGCATGGTAATAGTAATTAATAGTGTTGTAATTAGGCAGATCTAGTGTATGGTTCACATAAACATATAAAAATTGGAGTGATACTAGGTTTTTGGCAATAAAAAACCCTTTTTTTAGGTGAAAGTGGAAGAAAAAAGTAGGAAAAAGAGATGGAGAGAGCGCAAATGGTAGAAAATAAAAGAGATTAGTTAGACATACCTTGATTTGGGTTGATATTAGCTCCAATCGCAAAAAATCATCCAAATGCACCTTCTTTTCCCCTCCCAAGAAGTAACAACAATCATTCTCGCAAAAAATGGTATACCCATCAGTATACCGCCGGTTTCGGTCGTTACAGTGAAGTCAATAGTGCATTTTGCACTAAAATCATCGAAACATGGCGGTATTGGCGGTATACATGTCAGTATTATTGATATTCGCGATCCTATCGATACACACACATGTTTCCATAACCGACGACGTCAATATCGGTATTTTGGTCGAAATATTGCCGGTACCGACAATATCTCATTCCTGGGTTAGCAATATATTAGTGCTCCAACCCATGGAGTTCTATATGCACTGGGACACGATGTATGTGCACTTGCTCAGGCAAATTCTACATGAAGAAAGGCCGATGCGCCTAGTGGCTGTGCAACTACACCCCATCTACCCCACCACCAAACTGGAATCCATCTTGAGCCCTCTTTTGCTTCCACGCCTTCATCGACTATGGCCTGTGGGAGGATGCCGCCTTCCACCATCACTACTTTCAATGTTTGTCCTCCTCTTTCCGCCTTCTTTGCAGGCAACACAACTCATATGTTTGCGTGTTGGGCATAATATGGTGAATCCTTAGGATCCGGAAGCCCACACCCAGAGCTATCTATCAAAAATGTCGAATCATGGGTGTGTGATCTTATTTTCGGAGACTCATCCTTGAATTCATGAGCAAGGGGCGTCGCCCCCTTGCAAAATCCCTAGACAACTTCACACAGAGTTGGTTCACGCAATGGGGGTTGTGAAACCAACTTCCACCCCAACATCATTTTCTATTAGGGTCTCACACCTTCCTCTCACTTTTTATTTAGTTTTGCACATTTGGTCCTTCTTGCCCCCAATCTTTCTATTTATATTATTGTCTTGATTCTCCACCTGACCACCTCTTGATTATGTTGGTGGTTGGTCTAAGGGGGAGATATAGAGGAGGAGATGAAGTAGAAGAGAAGAAGATCAAATGAAGACTTGAGAAGAGAGGACGAAGAAAGGAAGACATGTCATCACAAGGCCAATGTTCAAGTCTCGATTTGTTTTATCTATAGAGTATCTAGTATGTTGGAGCATACCAAGTATGCATATTTAGTTGTGTGCATGTCTAGCAAATATTCATTAACAGAAGATCAATATCCCACCACATTGTCTAGTTGCTCACTTGTTTATCCGTGCTCTGTCGACTACATGTTGTCAGTGCATCTTTCATGTAGCGAAACATATGTCTAAGGCACGTCGACCACCAGCCGCAGTGCAGATATCCTATAACAGTGCTCCTATATTATATTGTTCCTCGTCATTCCTTATATGGTGCTTCATCTGAGAAACTACTTCGTTGATGTTGATGGCCTAGTTGGCCAATCTATTGAGTTCTGTAGATGTCTTCCTTTGTCTTCTATTCCAAAATCATGCTCCAAACAATCAAGGCTCATGTTGTTTGTTTAACATTACACTTGCTGCTCTGAGGATTTATTCTTATGGGGGGGGGTTGGCTTATGTGCTATTGCCTTGGTGTTATCCTTGGTGAATTTTAGGCAAACCTGATGTTTGTAGTTGATGGGAAGGATGGATGCCTCCTTGTCTTCTTTCTTGGCTTTCCATGTGTTATCTTGTCTTACATTCTATAATAGCTTTCACCAGGAAGAGCTACCCTTGCAACTTAGCTTTCGGTACTTCGCATGCTTATCATTAGGGAGTTGGCACCACTTCAAAATGTCTGGGTGACTTGGAACCCATCATTGAGGTTTAGGAGAATCAACACCATAAACATTTGAAATATTGGGCTTAATAGTCTTACTAGACTGTTTGTGGGCATACAATCAATGTTATAGTAGTTATTACATACTGATTTTCATGTTTTATGGACAAACTTGTTGATTCTTATCAAAGTGGTTGTTTCTTGATCCTTATTAAAGTGCAATGGACTATCTATTTTGGCACTAAATTATACTAGCTAAAATCCAGGGCCATCAATCACGTGCCTTGTCCTTCCATCTTTGGATCGACATTGTTGTTCCTAGCGTGGAAGTCCTCATCTCTCACCATCATCATGTAAAGTTGGTAAAATGCAGATAAATCAAGGTGCTATAGACATGAGGGTGATATGAACATGGATTTGCTACAGGGTTTTTGGGACCTCCCCAATTGTCTATAGATTTTGAAGATTTTTTTTAAAAGCTGTGTGTTAAACACGATTTTTTCCCTTCTTCTGGACATATCAAACAAACAATAACTCTCAATTTCAAAATATCACGTTTTACATCCGAATTATTCATTTTATGTTTTTTTCTTCTCATATTATATATTCTTTCTCGTATTATACTACTTAAAGCTCCAACTTAGTTTGATCGTGTATATATGTGTGTGTAAACACATATATCTGTATGTATGTATGTAGTATATGTATATGGATATATATGTAATAGTTATAGATATATGTATGCAATATATATGCACAATGTATACATGTCCATATCTATACACATGTAGCACTATATGTATATATCCTCCTATTTTTTTTCCTAACTTTTTCCCGAAACCGTTGACCGTATTTTTACCGAATCCACGTCATTCCTAAATTTCAAAATTTTCAGCTCAACCGAACGGATCTCGAATGCCGAATTTGTGACTATGCTCAAGGATCTAAGTGGATGAATGAGAGTTGTAAGTTCTAGTAAAGTAAAATGGGGCAAAGTGTGGTGGCGGGTTGGATTCTGTAGGCTTACATGGATGTTGGCTGTTAAGTTGCATAGGGAGTAAGGGATGGGTCATGTGTTCGGGGACACTTGATGATAGAAACATAACAAGATAATTTGGTGCGAAATGTAATTAAGGGAAAAATGTAATAAAAAATTGATGAAATGTTGAATGGAGGGAACGTTTGGATTCGATGTGAAAGATCACGACTTTGAAAACTAGAGATTTACATAACCCATGAAGTTCAAATATTCAATCTGCATGATTTTTTTTCTCAAAGACATCTTATTTTCAAAGACTTTTCAGACATTATTCCTATAGGAACTTGAAGATGGAAAAAAACCTTAACAAGCTGGATATAGGAAAAAGATAATTCCTACTAAAAACCGTGTTCCAAAATATCATAAAACTCAAAGTCTGAAATAATATTTCTAATAGGTGAAATGGTTATCTTAATTCCTGTTCGGAATATGGATCAACACTATGAGTAGGCCACTACAAGCTTGTTTGGTAGCTGAAAGTTGAAACTGAAAAAGATAAAGTTCTAGGTAATATTTTACCTAATCCTTGGAAAACATAAACTCATAGCCAAACATGTAATTGTTCCATGCCAAGCCATTATATTCAATTGGTGAGGATTATATAAATTAAAGTAACATGTCAATCCTAATTGAACCTTTCTACTTTAGTGTAATTCTAGATTCACTGGAGGATCGTGTTGAAGGCCAGTTCCGAAACTCTTGGAGGCAGTACACGTACGGAATGAAAGACATCATCGTAGTGGTAACCATATTCATCTTAATGGATCCTATGTATGTAGAGGTTTACAAGAGCCTTGTTGTCGTGGCTGCACCATTGCTGCTAGCATTCAAGACAAGGATGTAGTTGTTGCCATGGTCAAGGAAGAGATTTCTTCAATGGTCGTCCTAATTCTATCACCTCTAATCTTCTAATAGATATCGATCTATCCTTGATTTCTGCTTATTCCATTCCCAAGAAATCCCCTCTTCCATTGTCCTTACCCTGCCAAGACCCTGACTACTAGTAATAGGGTTAGTGTGCTAGGGAATAGGAACAAGCTGAACTTTTGATGCAAATTGTAGATGGCAATGACTCCATCATGCCTCACCTGCCCCACTGGTTCTGCTGCAACTCTAAAGTCCCTTCTAAGAAATGCCACCCCAATCCCCTTTAGGATATGCTCTTTGGCAGATTTGGTCAACATAAAATAATTGTAGAAGTCATCCTTATTAGTATATATATTTTAGTGTGTTATTTTACTTATATTGTTATGGCTTTAGACTTCTCTTATCTATTAGCCTACTTTCTTTTATCCCATATTGCCTGTCTCTACTTTATGTCTTACTCTCTTATCCTATAAAATAGAGAGCCTTGTACTTGTTTTATTCATCTAATACAAAACCTTTAATTATTTTAGATGGTATCAGAGCAACTTGATCCTCCTTAAACCCATGCCCCCATAACCCTAGCCGCCACCCCTCTCCCTCCCTTTTCCCTTTACTGCTGCCGCCCCCCGTCTTTTGTCGCTGCCGCCAGGCAGCCCACCCCTGCCGTAGCCTCTTCCACCCTTCTTCTCCACCGCTATCCCCTCCTTCCCCTACTACCCATCCCGCCGCCATACCCCATCTCCACCAGCCGACCGCCGCCACCGCATCCACCAGCTTCCCGCCGCCCATCCCCCCTTCCAAACAGCCCTCCAGCGCCCCCTTTCCCCCATCCCCTATTCCACATTACCACCCTATCCATCCACTATCATCTCTTCATCCGGTTAGCCACCCAGATCCATCCCTCTCTTCCCCGCTACACTCTGAATGTCTCCGGTAACTTTCCAGATCTGGCACGTTGACGGGTTAATCGGATTTTGCTCTCTGCCTGCCTACGCCTCATGGTGGAGTAATTCTCCCTCCATGTTGGCGTAGGTTTTTCTATATCGTCTGCTGCCCCTACATGGGTTTCTGAGATCTGATGCGTCAGATTTCCTACTGCTATCTTCTGCCCCCGTGCGGGTGTTACTAGCTCTGCCCATGTGTTGGGTTTCTACTGCTGACTGCTACATGCCTGCTGCTCCTGTCTGCTACTCCTGTCTGCTGGTTCTGTTTGCTTTGGTGTCTTGCTTATTGCGTGACTCATAGCATCCAC
Source organism: Alisma plantago-aquatica (assembly GCA_963693085.1). NCBI lineage: Eukaryota > Viridiplantae > Streptophyta > Magnoliopsida > Alismatales > Alismataceae > Alisma > Alisma plantago-aquatica. Next base: position 470,177,278 of record OY856415.1, read on the forward strand.
TGATCTGCTCCAAAATCTGTGCGACACTATTGTCAAGTTGGACGGCTCCAACTATCAACCTAGGTGGCTTCTTTCGAGCTTTATGTCAAGGCTCAAGGATGCTATTCCCATCTTTCTACTAAAGGCCCGCTTGTTCCTGATGCCACTGTGGATGACAAGATAAAGCAGACATATGATATGTGGTCAAAAGAGGATTCTGGTGTTATGACCTGGCTGGTCAACAATGCTGAGTCTAAAATCAGCCAATCTCTTCTACGACTGTGGACGGCTAGGGACAAGTGGGATCAACTTTCCCATGTGTACTCTCATCAACAAAACTCGAAGAAAGTGTTTGATATCTTCAAACACTTGGCCAAGAAGTACACTAGTACCGATCCTATAGAAGACTATTACAATCAGTGCTACGTACTTTGGGATGAATTCGAGGTCTACCATCCACTCTCGGCTGATATTAAAGAAGCCCAACGACAACGCAACGAGCTTCAGCTTGTTCAGTTCCTGGCTGGCTTACCACCCTCCTTTGCGGGTGTGATCAGATTCTCTCTAGTGATCCTCCATCTACCTTACATGACGTTCTGAAACGCGTACAACGCTTACCTTTTGTCTCTCAAGCATCTCTTGACTCTTCTGATGGTGTCGCCCTTGCAGTTCAGTCTGGTGATTCTTTCCGTGGTCGTGGCTGCGGTCGTGTGTGTGGTCGAGGGCGCTCTACTACTGGCCCTGGTCGTGGTTTGTACTCATATGGTTCTGACTCCCGATCTACTGAACAACCCTACTGCAACTTCTGCAAGTGTACCAATCATACTGAAGACTGTTGGATCAAACATGGAAAACCTGCTTGGGTAAATCAAGTTACATCCGACCAGCTCGACACCAATGCATCTTCACCTGCCCCACCATCTGTTGACTGGATCCGATCTGAATTTGAAAAGCTACTCCAAGCCCGATTGGCTTCCTCTGCTGAGACTTCTCTTGTTGGAAGCTTTGGTCTTTTGACCCAGTCTGGTAAAAATACATGGGTGATCGACTCCGGTGTGACCTCCCATATTACTGGAAATCCTACTTTATTTTCTAAATTGCATAAAACGCATGCTATTCCCCCTATTACTCTTGTCGACGGTTCGCAAATGCCTGTCTCCGGATTTGGGAAAATTTGTACTTCTGGTCGACTTTCACTACGTCCTGCTTTATATGTCCCAAAATTCCCAATAAACTTATTATCGGTCAGTAGAACTGTTAAGAGCCTATAATGCTCCATAACGTTTGACCCGAATGGTTTTATCTTTTAGGATCTGCGCACAAGGATGAAGATTGGTTCGGACCATGAGGGACCATACAATATTATACTATCTGGACACACTGAAGAATGCTGCATACTTGACTACTTCTGTGACTCGTATCCAATAACACCATCGGTTGGGCATCCATCACCGGCTAAGTTGAAGCATCTTCTACCTGATATTTCTGATTCTGTCTTTCAGTGTGAAACTTGTCAGTTGGGCAAACAAAGTAGATCTACTTTTGTTAAGAAAACTTGTATTGGCTCAAAACAATCGTTTGATATAGTACATGCTGACATTTGGGGCCCATGTTCTATTTCCAACATTTCTGGTTTCCGATACTTCACGAGTTTTGTTGACAATTTCTCTAGAACAACCTGGATATTTTTGTTAAAAGACAGGTCTAATATTCTGGACACTATCACATCTTTTTTGTTGAGATAAAAACCTAGTTTGGTAAAACTATAAAAGTCTTTCGCACTATCAATGCCCTTGAGTTCATGCATATATCAATTAGTCTATTTTGTCGGAAACTGGGAACCATTCACCAAACTTCGTGTGCTTACACACCCCAACAGAATGGGGTCGCCAAACGCAAGAATAGGCTTCTTCTTGAAGTTGCCCACACTCTCCTGTTCTACTACCATGTTCCCCAATATTTTTTGGTTGGAAACTGATACCACTGCATGCTATCTCATTATTAGCATGCCTTCTTCTGTACTTGACAATCAAGTGCCATATCAAATTCTGTTTCCTGATGCTCCTCTTTTTACTGTACCTCCTCGGATTTTCGGCAGTACCTGCTTTGTCAAAAATCTGCTCCCTGGCCTATCCAAATTGGATCCACGTGCTATCAAGTGTGTTTTCTTGGGGTACTTTAGGACACAAAAAGGGTACCGATGTTATGATCCGATTACTAAAAAGTGGATGGTCTCGACTGATGTAGTCTTTTTTGAACATATGTCGTTCTACTCGTCGGCTGGCTCTGCCTTGACGTCTAACTTACTTGCGGCTACACCTTAACCACTAATTGATGATGCTACTTTATTGGATACAAATACTGCTTGTACTCCTCCACTGAAGGTTTATCAATGAAGGTCGAAGGTTCCAACTCCCTCCATGACCCCTCCAAGTCCTCCATCCTTGTCGGCAGATCCAACCCCACCTTTAACTCAAGTATTTTCTGACTTGGATATTCCTATAAGTTTATGCAAATGCACTCAAACTTGCACTCAACATCCCATTGGGAATTTCTGCACCACTACTCACTTGGGATCTAATTTTGCAAACTTCACTTATGCTCTCTTTGCTGTTTCCATTCCTAAAAATGCTTCTCAGGCTCTTCAACATCCCGCATGGCATCAAGCCATGGAATTTGAAATGCAGGCTCTCACTGAACGAAGTACTTGGGAATTAGTTGATGCACCTGCTAATTGTTCCCATGTTGGTTGCCGATGGATTTTTAAGATAAAATATCATCCTGATGGGACTATTAAACGCCTCAAAGCTAGACTTGTCGCCAAAGGTTACACTCAGACATATGGCGTGAATTACTTTGAGACTTTCTCTCTCGTAGCTCGCCTGAATTTAGTTCGTGTACTTATTTTTGTGGCAGTTAACTCTGACTCGCCTTTATTTCAGTTTGATGTCAAAAATGCTTTTCTATATGGCGACCTGTATGAGGAGGTATACACGGAGCAACCTCCCAAATTTGTGCTTTTGGGGGAGTCATCGAAAGTCTGTTGCCTGCACAAAGCCATTTATGGCCTGAAGCCCGTGCCTGGTTTGATAAGCTGAGCTCCATTCTTCACAAGTTCCGGTTTCGTCGCTGTCAGTCTGATCATTTTGTATTTGTCAAGCGAACTACTTCTGGTCTTGTTATCTTGATTGTCTATGTTGATGATATCATATTATCTGGTACTAACCCTGCAAGAATCCAGACCACTAAAAGCTACCTAGAAAAACACTTTGTCATCAAAGATTTAGGCACATTAAGATATTTTCTTGGCATTGAAGTTTTTCAGTCATCTTCTGGTCTATGCTTGTCTCAGCGAAAATATGTTCCGGATCTTCTATCTGAAACAGGTCTGCTTGGGGCCAAGCCTGCTAGTACTCCCTTGGATCCAAATACTAATTGGGATGACGAGAATTCTCCTTCTTACCCCAATCATCATCAGTATCGCCGCATGGCCGGGAAACTTATATATCTCACTATCACTAGAGCTACCTGGAAAAACACTTTGTCACCAAAGATTTAGGCACATTAAGATATTTTCTTGGCATTGAAGTTTTTCGGTCATCTTCTGGTCTATGCTTGTCTCAGCGAAAATATGTTCTGGATCTTCTATCTGAAACAGGTCTGCTTGGGACCAAGCCTGCTAGTACTCCCTTGGATCCAAATACTAATTGGGATGACGAGAATTCTCCTTCTTACCCCGATCATCATCAATACTGCCGCATGGTTGGGAAACTTATATATCTCACTGTCACTAGAGCTGATATCACATCTGTTGTTGGACTAGTTAGCAGGTACCTAGATAAGCCCAGATAGTGTTGCTGGGACGCTGTCTGCCACATTCTGAAAAAGACCTTCTTTACAAGAAACATGGGCATTGTAATCTTGTTGGTTATTCTGATTCAGACTATGCTGGAAGCAAGATAGATCACAGATTTCCTCTGGATACTGCACATTTGTCGGCGGTAACCTAGTTACGTGGCGCAACAAGAAGCAAACAGTCGTTGCTAGGTCTAGTGCTGAAGCGGAGTATCGAGCGATGGCTCATACTACATGTGAACCCTTCTGGGTACGCAATCTTCTAAAAGATTTTAGCATCTCTGCTTCTACACCTATCCCCATGCACTGTGACAACAAAGCAACCATCTTTATTGTCGGCAATCTTACTTTCCGTGAACGCACAAAGCACATTGAGGTTGACTGTCACTTTGTACGGGAAGCTGTCCTATCTGGTCAGGTTTCTACACCGTATAGGCGTATACACATACTTCAGATCAAGTTGCATATATCTTCACCAAAATTCTACCAAAGACCAGATCCACTACTCTGATGGACAAGTTGGGCATGATTGATATCTATATTCCAGCTTGAGGGGGAGTATTAGTATTAATATTTTACGGTGTTATTTTACTTATTGTGTTATGGCTTTAGACTTCTCTTGTCTATGGGCCTCCTTTCTTTTATCCCATATTGCCTGTCTCCACTATATGTCTTACTCTCTTGTCCTATAAAAGAGAAAGTCCTGTACTTGTTTTATTCATCTAATACAAAACTTTTTATTATTTTAGAATTCTCAAACCCACTTTACCAACCCTTTTATGTGCCAGTCTTTATAGCTAGAGCATTGTCTCCAGCAACCATAGTAATAAGTGCAAATCCACTCAAAAGTACCAATGACTTGTGGTCCTCCGCTCCATGTTTCAAAGACTAATTTTGACACTTCAACTCATCGGAGTATCCAGACCCCTGGCAATGGATTATAGGTGGTTGAAGATGATTCTAGTGGTAAAAAATGGCTTCTTAACTGCTTTTCAACCATAACCTACTTCTATATCAGCTATGCCGCTTTAACATTTTTGGTCATCTTCCCTGTATTTGTTGCCTTGTCCCGCAAAAGCGCAAAACACTTAGGGAGCGTGAGTGAGGAAAGTCGAATTGATCCTCTCTCCTGAAAGTCCTTGATGATATTTTTCATCTTTGGAAGCAACACTTTTCCTCCCGTGAAGCCGCCTCTCATGATTTCCTTGTAAGAATAACCTCCTTGAGTCTTTTCTTCATCCTTCCCTAAAGGATACCTCTAGTAAAATGGACATTTGCAGTGTAGATTGAAGGGGTCTGATCTGTCTGTCTGTCTATGATAACACACCTCTAACTTCCCTCCCCTTTGCATAGGCTTACTCCATAGCCTAGTGCCCATACCCAAAGCAACGTGGGAAAGGGAAATAATACCATACATCACCCATCTCCAACGGATGGCTACGGGGTTGCTAAAGGTGGTTGAGGGCTTTCCCCTTTGTTGCTTCAAATGCAAACACAATGCCTCTTCTCCTGTGATCACCTCTCTTCTTCAAGGAATAGTGATATGAAGTTTGGATCAGTGTTTCAAAAAGCGGTATGGGTTATGCGTTCGGAGAGGTCACCTTGTAGAGTATATGCGGTATGCGGGAGTATATGCGGAAGTATATGCGGTTTTGGATTTTTTTAATTAATTATTATATATATATTAATCATGATTTGCATATTTAATTTGTTCAATTGTGTATCTAAATAGTACAATTACAAGAATAATGGATGCAATTATGCAAATATGCAATCATCACAACAAACATGCACTATAATCTAAATCTAAACAAACATAAATGAATGTAAATGTATAAAAGAAGAAATCAGAATATCTCTAATTAAAAATCTGGGTATAATCGGCCTTGTATGCGGCTTGGACCGCTTTTTGGACCGATTTTCATTATGCGTTTTTTTAGAGATCCGCACCTTGTATGCGGCCGCTTATGCGGGCGCATACACCGATTTTTAAAACACTGGTTTGGATCACATTAGAGGATCATTGAAATGCACAAAGTCAGAGATGTGAAAACCTTACTGTCTACATTCTCTATTTCTTGATGCAGTCTCTGTGACTGTCTAGATTCTCACATTAGAGGCTTACTCCTCTACCGCACTACACAAAATTGCACTGTTGGTGGTTGAGGAGGGTGGTTGTTTTTTGAGGTTACTCCAGCTGATGAGTGGAATGGCCAGTGACGAATTAAATCTCTGGAGAGGGTAGATGATTGCAGCTTCCTCAAAGTGGAAGAAGATAAGACAAAGGACTGACTATGATGGAGAAAGGCAAATAAGGGCACAAGCATGATATCAAAAGATGCACCTCAGGGAGGTCTCCAAGACTCCTTCAGACGTGCCTCAAGCTTTGTTTGTTAGGGCACACACCTCAACCTCTGTTTGTGAGGTGTGTGCGTCATTTTGGCAAGGCACAATTAGAGGTAATGAGGCTGCCAAGAGGCGTAAGTCTTGTTTGGGAGGAAGAATGGGAGTGGACTTCTGAAGGAGAAAGAAGGGGGGGGGTACAAGGAGCGCTAGAGGCAACTCTTGCAGCTGTTGCCAGTCTAATCTTGATACTGTTGACAATTGCAGCCAGGGGCATCAGTTGTAGCTGGTGGCATTGTTTGCAATTATTACAGTGGCTCTTGCTGTTGTAGTTGGCTGCGGCCATGGTTCCTGCTACAACTATTACTATTTAGGTTTAGGGCTTTGGATTGGTTTATCGATTAGGGACTGGGGATTTGGGTTGTGTAGGGATCGAAGATGGAGGGCATGAGTAGGGGACAAGGAAGCACGGACACTTCTAGACAGCCCCCGTGCCCGTGTCGGACACATTTCGGACACAGACACTTCCCAGACACGGCCCAAAACGTTTTGGACACGGCTGGGACGTGTCCAGTTCAATTTAGTTTTTTTCAGCACACCGGACACAGCTGGACACTGCCCGGACACAGCTGGACACTTCACTACAGCAGATGCTGCTGTAATACCATATTTGACGAAGCAAATTTTGAATATACAGCTGCTGTTCATGTCCTATCACTGAGAAAATGTCACATAGAGCTAAGATCTGATCACAATTACAAGCAAATCTGTTGAAAGAAAAAACAATATGTAAAGTCTAAGCACTGAATCAGATACTATGAATCAAATTATGGTCTAATAAGCTGGTTAAATGAATAATATGAACCTCATATATATAAATATTCTGTAATATACTATATTTACAAAAACTACGTGTTTAGTTTTGTTCTTCACATTATATCTACTACACACACAGACACACCTCTACATGCATATAAGATTATATATATAAATATGAATCAAATTATGGTCTAATAAGCTGGTTAAATGAGTAATATGAACCTCATATATATAAATATTCTGTAATATACTATATTTACAAAAACTACATGTTTAGTTTTGTTCTTCACATTATATCTACTACACACACAAAGACACACCTCTACATGCATATAAGATTATATATACATAGATACCTTAATCTGGACAAACTTAAAAATAAATTCCAGTTCATACATCATACATCCACACATATTGATATATTAAAAAAACATTTTCCCCTCATCCAATGCCGTGTCCGTGTCCTACATTTTTGAAATTTGCCGTGTCCCGTGTCCGTATCCGTGTCAGTGTCCGTGTCTAGAAATGTGTCTGTGCTTCCTTGGTAGGGGACATTTTAAAAATTGAAGGTGGGGGTGCAAGTGAGGGAACTGGCTAGAATCGGTTTTCCTCTTTACCAATATAATCTACTTGTAATTTGATTTATACATATATGGTTATATGTTATGTATTTTGAATAGATAAATATGACTAGAAACAAGAGTAGAATCAATCCCACATCGAATAGTTCCTTAAAATTTTTGAAGTAAATATTTAAATGGAAGGGATAATTGAATGTTGTTATTCTATATTGGTAAACAAGCCACACCAAAAATCTTGAGCTCACTTGAACAAGTATAGCTGTTGCATCTAAACATCACTAAATTGATGGTCTGAAACTAAGTTGTCAAATTTTGTGCATGCTGGATAAATGACAAAAAATATTGAAATTAACCCTGTAAGGCGAAGATCAAAATCCTACAGTTGGAATTTAAATTCGGCCCATGCAAAATAGAAAAAAAAACAGTTATTTCTTTGCTAGAATCAAGCCTAGCTTAGTATGACACACACACAAGTAGTAAATATATGTATATATATTAGTGCCTTGTCCCATTGAGGCTTACGCCGTTACCGCCTCCAGGCTTACACCTCATGTCTTTGAGACAAAAAATGCCGCAATGTGCCTTAGTTTAAACTTTAAAACCTTTGGCATGGTGACTTGGCTGTCTTTTCTTCATGCATGCATGATGGGTGGAAGTTGAGCCTGTGTCGAAGAGGCATTCCACAGAATTGGATGGCAAGCAACATCAGGCGAGTTTGGAACTTTGGATTGGATAGCAAGCAACATCAGGCGAGTTTGGAACTTTGGATTGATTACGGAGCTAGAACACCCGTGTAGGCGTGTATAAAATTGTAGTTTTCAATTTTTACAAACTCATTTTGTCGTTCACTCTCATAATACCCCTACATGTATAATATGAGCAATTGAATGGTTATATATAGAGAGATACTACACATTCAAATTTTCATGCATTATTTTTTCAATTACTGTAAAAAAAAGTAGATGAAAATAAGAAAGGCACGCGGACCAAACGGTGTTCCCATTGGTGTAGGGAAGAGTATAGGGGATGAAGGAGTTATGTGGTTAACAAAGTTCTTTAACAAGACCATGAAGACCAAGAAGATGTCAGATGAGTGGAGAAATAGTACTATAGTCCCCATCTACAAGAACAAAGGTGATGTTCAGAGCTGCAAAAACTACAAAGGTATCAAGTTGATGAGACACACAATAAAGCTTTGGGAGATAATTATTGAGCAGAGGCTAAGATGTATAACGCAAATATCAAACAACCAATTTGGTTTCATGCCTGGAAGATCAACAACAGATGCTTTTTTTTCCAGATAAGGAGGCTTCTAGAGAAGTATAGAGAAAGCAAAAGAGATTTTCATATGGTGTTTATTGATTTGGAAAAGGCTTATGATCGAGTACCCAGGGAAGTGTTGTGGATGGTTTTGAAGAAAAATGGTGTGCCAATCCAATACATTGACTTGATTAAAGACATGTATAATAGTTCTACTGCAATTGTGAAGACTCTTGAAGGAGAGACACCGACTTTTCCTATCACAGTTGGGGTATACTAATGATCCACACTCAACTCATATCTGTTCGTTCTTGTTATGGATGGGTTGACAAAGAATGTTCATGATAATATTCCTTGGTGTATGTTATTTGCTGATGATATTGTATTGATTGACGAAACCAAAGATGGATTGAATGATAAAGTTGAATTTTGGAGAAGGGCAAGAATCAAATGGAATGATGATTAGTAGGAGAAAACTGAGTATATGCATTGCAATTTCAGTAAATCTCGCAATGTGAATGGTGGGGCCAAATTGGATGGAGTAGATATACCAAAATGCAGTGAAATGAAAAACGGGCTGAGCGCCCGATTAACTGGCCGCTTAATCGGCCCAATGGCCCAGCCGTTCGATTTTTGGCAAAATCGCCGGTTTGCTTTTTTTGTAATTAATCGGCCGTTTTTTCCCGTTTTTCACCCTTTTTTCCGTTTTTTTGCCCTTTTTTTCCCGCTTTTTGGCCGTTTTTGTTCGTTTTTTTTTAAATTTTGCTGTACACCTGTAACTTTATATAAACTATATGGTCCCAATTATTACTGACTATAATATATTAAACTTATATACATTAAATATCCTATGATAAGCCTAGTTCTAATAGAATGCATACTTGTATGCAAGTTGGGATAATAGGGTACTGTTGTAAAGTGTAATTTATACAAGTAAAATATATGTAACTATTATCTAATTTTAAAATGCATACTTTAGTTAATTGTACTGCTGTAATGTATGACTCATTGATGATATGCACATATAACAATAAGTTAGAATGGTATCCAATAATGAGTCTATTGTTTACTGTATGCAAGTTGGGATAATAGGGTACTGTTGTAAAGTGTAATTTATACAAGTAAAATATATGTAACTATTATCTAATTTTAGAATGCATACTTTAGTTAATTGTACTTCTGTAATGTATGACTAATTGATGATATGCACATATAACAATAAGTTAGAAAGGTATCCAATAATGAGTCTATTGTTTACTGCTTAACTATGTAAACATGTGATGCAAAAATATTTCTGAATCATGTATGTGGGGTATTTTATCTATGTCAAATCTATTATTTATTATGTTATGGCTATAATTATTGTCTTATAGCTATCTTATAAACTAATTGGGTGTTTTTACTGTTGGGTAGAGTGTTTAGAATCTTTAGATATATATAAAAGTTTCAAAGAGTATTAGTATTTATATACATATATATGTAATTTTGTATACAATTATATAGGAAATTAAAACCCGTTTTTTAAAAAATCGGCCGCTTACCGCTTAACCAGTTACAAGGTGCTGTCCGCACGGTTACCGCTTAACGTTTTTTAAAACATTGCCAAAATGTGATAAATTTCATTACTTGGGTTCTGTTATTCAAATAGATTAGGGATGTCCAAAATGACATTTTTGGCACATGATCATTGCATGATGATTGAAATGGAGTGCAATTGGAGTACTATGTGTTCGGAAGATCCCTCTCAGGTTAAAAAGTAAGTTTTATAGAACAACTATACAGCCAGCCATGCTATATGAGAGCGAATGTTGGGCGGTGAAGAAACAAGGTTTCAACAAGATGAACGTGGCTGAAATGCGTATCTGAGATGGATGTGTGGGAAGACAAGAAAAGATCGATTGAGAAATGACTATATCATCAGGAATAAAGTGGGGGTAGCGAGCATTGATGACAAGTTGTGCGAGGGTCGACTTAGATGGTATGGACATGTGCAACGTAGACCGACTAATGTGCCTATACGAAGCAATGCTATTGAGTCAAACACAATCAATAAAAGAAGAGGAAGACCTAAATTAACATGGGATGAACTTATAAAGAGAGATTTTGAATCTCTACATCTCAACCAGAATATGACCCATGATAGAGCTGAATGGAAACAAAAGATCCATGTAGCCGACCCCAACATAGTTGGGACTGAGGCTTAGATGATGATGATGATGATAATGATAGTAGTATAAAAAGTACTGGAAAATGATAAGACAAAATTTCTATCAAAGTTCGTGCATATATCTTTTTCATAAAGATGCAAAATGGCGTCAAAAATGGACATTGCTTTCCAATTTGGATTACATGCCGTATAAATTTACTTTGATTTTTGCATCTCATATACTATTTCCCAAATTTTCTGTTTATAACAACGATTTTATTGCCAATGAGCCATATCACCAGTTTTCGGTTTGTCCCAAGAGGAGTCTGCACTTTGTAAGCCGTTTTTGTTTTCTCCTAAGATTGAAACAGTATTATAGTTCATAAATTAGCAGCCGGTGGATCTCAATTTTGTATCAAATAATTATCCCAGAAGTCAAAATAGCACACCGTATCTGGTCATCTCATGTGGCCACAGACCAAGCATATTGGGCTTGCATATTGCAGCCACCCCATAGTGGCTGAAAGTGCTCTTTGGATCAGGCTATTGATCACGTCCACATGACATTGTATTGACCAGAACACTGCACGTGCTTACAGTCTCAATCAAACTTGACCAATCCTAGTCTTGCGGTGGATCCTTCATTCTTAATGTTTTGTCTAGGCTTTCAGTATTTGTTTTGGTTGGTTCTCATAACAAAAGACGAATATCTTCTTCGAGGAGTTTAAGTTTAGTGTGAACTCCACTTCCATCTTTGCAAACTCTCTCGAATTGTCTCAAGCTTTCTTTTTCTCCCATTCATGTCGTTCCTTTTTAGGGGTGTTTATACTCTCTCTCCAGCTGCTTTTCCCCTTTCTTCCAATGTCCAACGGTGGTGGGTAAGTCGGGTACTAATCCTTGAAATGATTTTCTTAATCGTGAACAATATATTTCATCTTTTTAATGCCCAATCAATCAATTTTTATGTAATATTCAATCTCTCTGTTAAACAAATGCATTTTATCATCACATGTCAAATTCTCTCATGCATGTGTTAAAAACTTCTCTCTACCCTTGGGCAACTGCTCTTTTCTGTGATAGCGAGAGGACTACGTTGGCGGCATTAATACTTATACTCAGGCACAATGAGTGTAGGATTTGCAGTTGACCTCGCTCATCAGCAACAATCTAGGTTTTGAAAAGCGCGAAGCGGGAAGCGTGCGGATTGCCCCCCTTGAAGCGGAAAGCGGGAAGTGGGTTTTGAAGCGGACTAAAGCGGACGCTTTTTGAAAAAGCGGCCCACATTGTTTAGAACATTTTGAAAAATTTAGTGATTGCCATACGACTAACAAAAAGAAATATTACTCAACAATCAAGCATTACGAATAATATTTCACCGCATCGGATTTAGTTGTTTCAAACAAACATGATATTCGTGTATACTATCACATTATATTCAGTAGGAACTGATAACTAACAAGCAGGTATTGTAAGATGTTAGAAAATTACAGATCATCAAATTACTTCGTATGTTAGTGAGTACTATTGTTACATTGTACTGCAATATTGATATATTGTATCATCATATGAAAATTTTTACATATCATGCAATTCTTATACTTGCATTATGAGTATATGACAGGATTACAGAGCATCAAATTACTTACTATACAAGTGAAACGCATGTTACTTTACAAAAATGATACACTCCAATATGGTACCGATACATACCATGCAATTAGTAATGCTAAAGGAATATAAAATGACAAAATTACAGACCTTCAAAAAACTGAGTATACCAGTAAGTGTTGATGGATGTTACTTAATAATATTAATATACCAAGTTATAATATTAGCTAAATGACTACTGATTTACGACAACCAATAAAAGAATTCAGACATAAATCTTAACCTACTGCTACAATTGATGTATTAAAAAGGATCACGGGCTCGTTACACCATACCATTAGGTACTAGCTATCAAGATGTTTTGATAAGAATTTCAATATGTAATCGTTTTCTATATGTATTTTAATAACATAACAGTAACAGTAGTCAGTTCCTATATGTATTTTGATATGCAATGCTAGCAGACAAGCAATGGTTCTATATTAATTGTAACACAACAATTATAAATTTTTGCTAGTGAGCAACAGTAACGTATAAAAAGTCTGGAAGGAAACAGTAAGCTTAACGTAGAAATGGTGATAACGGCTAAATTAGTAATGTTTAAATGTTTAATAGATAACACAATACACAAAATGGAGAACAGGACGACAAGGTGCTATTGTTTTATTTATTTCACCTAACCAACACATTATGACATATTCTAGCTTGAAGCGGACAAAGCGGACCGCTTAAGCGGGTCCAATAAAGCGGGCTGAAGCGGGTCAAGGCGGATAAAAGCGGCCGCTTCCAGTAAAAACGATCCAGTAGCTGCTTCAGGTGAAATTACTACGGATCCTACTGCTGGGCGCTTAAGCGGCCGCTCCATCCGCTTTTTTAATCACTGGCAACAATATTGATTCCAACTGCCCTTCTCCATCTAGTTAATCAGATCCAGCTGCAACACTTGTAAGAGCAATGCTTACAGTGTGTTGATTCTTCTTCCCTTTTGCATATGGAAGTTGTGGGCAAATTTCATTTACTCCAGCTTGGCAGTTTGGGAATTTCAAGGATAGGCAGAATGGCCTTACTGTTTATTTATTTATAAGCCAAATTTTGAGGAAGAGTGACGGAAGCAGGGCGACCCCCCTGTTGTCCCTTAGACCACCCAAAACTCGGAATGAGTAGTAAATCGTCGATAGCTCTAGGGTTCTAACCCGAGTCACTTCATTGGTGGCCCTTGGGCTTGATCCATTGGGCCATCGCCGTCCACTTTCTAATTTCTTCCTCCATCTAATTTCTCTACGTAGACAACAATGGCACTGACCTAATGATATTGTTGTCTTAATATCCAGTCACCATTTAGTGATTCATGCAGTATATGGTTTGCTAAATGAAGATAAATTATTGCATCTCATCCTTCCTAATCTCCTGAAATTTTCTGCTCAATGTCAAAATTACTTTGGTCATTGCTATGGTTTAGTGCAGGTTGTCATGCGTTCAGATACCCATCTTAGTTGAACAATTGTAGCTTTGAATTGGGCCCTACTGCCTTGTTTGAATTCTGGGGTTTGGAATTCCGGTAGTTTACAAGTAAAAGTGCAGCGATACAGTGATCACTGATATCCTGCTATATTTTACAGTTCAAATTTTGCCAGATTAGACGGGTTTTGAGGCTGCTACCAGGGTGCTCGGTCCCAACTTTTTCTGCACAAGATAGCTACCCAAGACAACTTGCTTGCCCCCCTTTCCTACCTACCCTTTGTCTCCTGTGAATACCATCTGCATAAAATTATTCACTTGAACTACCAGGATTTTGTGTTTTGTTCAAACATCATAAAAATACACGTAACACCCTTTAATATGTGCTAGTGGAAAATGTTGGGAATATGAGCAAACCAAACCGTGCCTCTGCAGAACTCCCGTAAGACGACGTTGTCATCAATTGGATATCAAACTGCAAATAACAGAGTTTTCCTGAAGTGTGACCGTTTCTAATTGAATGCCACAGTATCGTCTGGTTTCTACCTATTGTGTGCGTGAAATAAGAGGAGTGCTGACAGGAATAACTATACTATACATGAGTCCAGTTGGGCTGTGTTTATCATACAAGGCCAGGTTCCTATCTATCATCTAGTTTTTCCTTATTCATTTTTTTATAGTCAATTATACACGATAATTGTTGTTATACGTCTATTAATAATAATAGTGTTGCACTGGTATTATAGCTGATGAGTATAATTTCTGAAATTTGTCTGTGTTTTGATGCACGACAGCTTTGCTGAATGTGTGGCGGCCAGGCCTTGAAAAAGTTGGGGGTTGCCGGTAAGCAAGAAAACAAGTCTGGAGGTGTGGCCGGAACATATGACAGATCACATGGCCTTTCTGTAAATAAAATAACGTAGGCAGTAAGGATGAGTCTTATTCTAATGACAGTATGTGGACGGCAGTGCAGACCAATTTTTTTCCTGGTTTGCTCTTGAAGGGTTCATTTTGGTTCCTAATGCAACTGGTGGTATCGCTAATTTATGTTTTTTGTTCATAAAAATGTACGGCGGAATTCTTGCAAGGGGCTATGCGCATTTGGGGCCCGTTTAATTCGCCTACAAACCTAGTGATGGGTAAAGTGATAGTCTAATATTAACGTTTTGACATGAACCTGTTCCCATCACCTCCAGTTGTACCAGGATTACCAACCAATTCCATAACTAGTGGCCTGGCCTCGGGCGACTTGGGCTTTTGGAATGTGCCATCCCAATTGGAAGCCCTTTCTACCCATCTTTACCACCGCTTTCTCACCTCCACATCCACTCCTACTTGATGAATCCACAGCGTCTTTGAGACTGAAAAGCAGTTTCCTTTGCGTATGTTGAACGAAGATTGAAACAATTTATAGGCATAAATTGGCTATAGAGGAAGACTTTCCGAGCATCCACTGTAAGCATCTTTCCAGGAGCGGGGCAATGTGTTTAGCCCAGTTACAGAACTGCATGTTTTTATCATATGTACATGACCAGATCTATAGACGTGGGGGTTTCCGAAAGACAATTAAGCACAAGAACCAAGAATTATTTGAATGCTGTCGAGGAAAAACAGTGATTTGAAGGCTGTTGAGGAAAGACAGTGATACTCGTATCTCGAAACATACTTTGAAACAAATCTATCAACGGTCAAATAATGCGAAGTAACAGTTTAGTTTTTCGTGCTGTTGTAATATTTTGCTTTCGTATTGTATGAACTTTATACATTTTGTTTGCAAATTGTGTCATATAAAAAACATACCAACCTCAAACCTTATGAGCTAACAACCTAACCATAACAGAACAATGAACTGTAGCGATCCTTTGTTGTGTACTTTAGATGATATTTTGTATACTATCCGTGTTTACTTTGTGCTCCTCGTTGTAAAAATTGCCTACTTTAAAGAATATACAAACTTCAATTCCTATGAGTTATGGCTCAATCATAATACATTATCACTCTCCAATTAATTCAATTTTGTTTGTACTCAGTGGATATTGTGCTTATTCCATGCATGCTATGTGTACTTTGTAAATAAAAAACTCTCATTAATCACATAGGAAAATGTACAAAATGCAACAAAATTAGCTGCAAATGGTTTTTTTTTGGATGGTGAAGCCTATAGATCTAAAAGTACAATTATTCGATGTAGAAGACAACATAAGGTTCCTATTAGTTGTGCTGAAGGCGCAAAGAGAAGAGGTTGCTTCATCAGTTAGCACTTCAAAAGCATTAAACACAAATGGTAAAAACTGATGGTGATCTGTCATACAAGCTACTACATACTTTTGTACCTTTGGTGCAATCGTGTCACACGCTGCTTGACCTGTTTAAAAGTCACTTGAAAGAACACATGCTAAGGTGAGACTCAAGTGAGGTCAACATAGATGTGTTTGCCAGTTGTCTAATTAAACAACTAGTTGTAAGTAGGAAGTTGGGAGTAATGACCATCAAATCGTGTACTAAGGAAGGCCACATGAGCTTCTTTTGGGATTTTTACACCAGCCTGAGAGACAAAGTCAAAGAGATTATCACAAACTACATCATGTTGAAACTTATAGTCATGTCCTGCACGAAAATGCACAACATGATCATCGAAGGCATTCAGGTCTGCGATGTTGCAAAGCAGGAAACGTTCATCACATGGATACAAGAGAATCATGAGCTAATACTAAAGGATATCTCAATACTTAACATGGGACAGAGATAAACTAATACCATCAGTGAGAACAACAAGCAAGGATTCTTGTGTATGGTTGGCTTGAAGAAAAGCAGGGATAGCTAGTTGCCGCAGGGAGAGACCACTAGTAGTGAAATGTGGGATGACTATTTTGTAGTAAGTGTTTGCCAAAATGGACTGCATCATTGGACTAGAAGAAGGCATACATGATAACTTGAACATGAAAAAAGATGGTAAGGTATTATAAATGGTAGTATGTGTAGTAACAAGGAGGCTCCTCGAGGCACATATCCAACCTCGCACAAATTATGATCTTTGAGTTCCTATGTGTGGATCTCTAATAGGCAAAGTTGCTGACATCATGAGAATATTTGATATCCAACCTCTCAGGTGCATAGGAAGCGTGTGCCACAGTAGATCACCAAAGCCCCACCCATCACAAGCCATAATGTGTGCCAGACATCGACAACGTCCACGATCAAAATGATCCAATGCATTCCAATATAAGTTGGGGTGTCGTTCGGAGAGAAAATTACAACTTGGGCATCCCAACACCTGACCAGATAAGAAGAAACTCACATTATGTGTCTTGAAGCAAAATCAAGTGATCCATCATAGCAAGAGTTTTGAGCACATGCTCTTTTAGAAGCCCACAACAAAACTTGATTTTGTAGAAACACTACTTTTCAAAATTCTTCACTCCACACATATGACAAGACATGTTAGCATAAAACATACTCAACTGTGGGTATTTCTTGGGGCCATCTGAAAGCCAAAAGATTTTCATCTTCTTAATATTGATATGAAGATCAAAGTCTGACCTTGTGCTTAGATAATAAACAATACATTTGAGATTTAGGCAGTGCCACTAATGAGGGTGCCGCCATCAAGATGGAAGCCAAGAAGGTCAATGTGACATTCATTCTTCAGTTGTAGAATAAGAGTATGGAGAGCCAAATGAAAAAAGGAGGGGCCCGAGTGGATCATCTCGTTGGACAGTGGCTGCGGAGAGAAGAGACTCACCTTGATCCATGTAGAGAGCAGCGAGGGAGCTATAACAAATTACACATTTTATAAAACCTACCCTCGTTTGGTCAGGCGTCTTCTCCAAGACCCTTCCCTCACTTCGGGGACTCAGGTTAAGCTCCGTCTCAGAACTTGGGTGAGGAGTAAAGCATACCGAGGTTGACGCATCTCGTTGGGCATGTTCTTTGTCTCGAACCCCATACCCCTATAATAATGGTAGAGTCAGGGGTGGCCCCAAAGAGGAAGTGAGTCGAGCTTACTTTCCTACAAGGCCAATCAATAGACAACCAGATACTTTGCCAATGGTAAGTCAAGGTATAGTTAGGTCTAAAAATGGACTCATGCATTAAGATAGCCACTTGGATCCTTATCCTTAGCGGAATGTCTGCCATTTCACCCCAGAGGATCAACACATACCAAGGGTGCACGCCTACGCCGAAAGGAAAAATATGGCTTTCAAATTAAGTTTCGAATTAGTAGATGCAGCCAAAGGGAGTGGCGATGCCATACGCAAAAAGGAAGAGACTATTAAAATGGCAGAGACAAATCTAGCTTTTGCACATTTTTGTTAATCCATGAACATGATCTCTATAGACACATAGATCCATGGATCCATACATCTCGATCAGAAAAGAATCAATAGAAAAAGAATCAAAATTGATCGACATCTTTCTCGAAACAAACAAAAAGGAAAAGAAAGATGAAACATAAATCATGGATCAACCAAGCCCCCGAGTCTGGTGGTTGCGAGTTAATAATTAAATTACAATACGACATTAGTTTTTAGCAGTCTAAGGTTTTGTGTACTTTGGTGGATATTTTGTATACTATTAATGCAAAGTCAATGTATTGTTCTTTTTGTAAATTATGTACTTTTTGGTCTATGTCCATTTTTGGGTGTAAATGGGTATATAATGCGTTTTGAGTAATATTTTCTTTTGATAGAAACTATTAGTTTGACAAGTTGATTTGAGATCCCTCTGTCTTCATATTTGATAAACCATTTTGGGTGCATACTCCATTGTGGCACAAAACATACTTTGTAGTCGACAATTTCTATGCCATTTGAATATAGCAATTAGAAGAACACTAATGATGATAACAAAATTCCAACTTGTTTGCACCCACATATCTGTAAGTTCTTAGATAGAATCTTTATTTTGATAGACAAAAAGAAGAAGAAAAAATGAATAATATTTCACCTATTGGATTTTTCTATATTATGTTGTATTTTTGTAGATTCATTGGTAGCTTTTTTCTTAGTTTGCACGAGTCCTAAAAACATGCTAACTTAGAAATGATACATTTTGGCATACTATAAATTGTACCTGACCCAATTTTTTGTCTCTCTTGTTAATTGTAACATTAAAGATTCTTGGGTTTTAAAAGCAATCACACTATTACTTACCAAGAATTTTGAGATTCAACCTTTAAAAATGTTGTAAGAGCAATATTTTTGATAATCCTACCACGAAAATATTCTTGTAAGGGATCCTGGCCTCCTGCAAGTAAGGGACCTATAAGGGTGGTGATTAAGAGGATACCGCTAGGTAATGGATCTCATAGTTGTTTACTAGTTGCAACTCTTATTGACTCTATGACCGATAGAGTTGTAAATGGTAAGGATATAGCTAAGTTGTTGGAACTACAAGCTCAATAGGAGGGAGGTGAACTGAGTGAAAACCACTTAAAAAAATTTAGTAGAACTTCAACATCTATCATAAGATGAATATGCAAGTATTATAAGTAAGAGAGAGAGAGAGACATTGAACAATCCACAATGAAGGCTATATTTATAATGGTTCCATCTCAAAGGATGTATCTCTACTACTTAGAGAGGTCAACCTCTAGGATTTAAACCTTGAGTGATTCCTTGTATTCCATTATAAGAACTATATCAATCAACCAACTTTTCAAACCAATGACTAAAATAGCTTTTTTTCCAGACAAGGGAGTCAAAAACCTTATGACAGACTAGTCTATCCTTAGACAAGAATCTTTTACCCTTGTCGAAAGACTTACCCACTCTTATCCAAGAGTCTTCCACCCTTGACTTCACCTTCACCAAGAAGAAGCTTTGACTACTAAAAGATGCCTTCTTCTGTTGTGAGCCACCACTCTCCAACTACTCTTCACCAAGAGATAGTTACTTTGCCAAGGAGACACATTCCCTTCTTCCTCTCATAACTAAGAGAGAGAATCACACTTGAGTCATCATCAAAACATGAAATTAAGGCACTACAACCTCTTGAGTCAACATTCTTCCCCCTCTTGAAAATGACAAATCATTCTATAAATGTACTCAAATATTTTAAGTAAAATCACACATGTGAAGAATGACAGGGTTTAAAAAAATCTTGTAAACCCCCCTTAGTTCCATCTAATTGAATTCACATGCCTTTCTTAATTTATGCTATATTTGTTGCAAGGTTAACTTTCATAACATTTATATAAACCATCTCTTATCCCCATTTGTCATGTCAAAAAGTGGGGTGGGGAGGGAGGGAGGGGATAAAAGATACAAATACTACGAGATTAACACAAACATATAGATAATGCAAATCACAACATATATTTATACAACTGAAGATGCAATTCTAGAAAGTATTAACACACTATGTAAGATATTTACCCAAACTAATAGGTATGTCACATAAGGAAAAAGTTTGAGTATATATGAAGCAAAATACAAGCATAACATAAGTTAGATACCACTTTCATGAAAAAACTACTAGTGGATGATCTCACTTGTTAAAACTACCAAAAGCATAGCATAAGTTAGATACCACTTTCTTAAAAAAAAATACTAGTGGAGGATCTCAATAAGACTACCACTTGTAGAAGACAACTACGAATAGAATTTATAACATCAATGATGAAATTTAAAACATGATACTAGTATATGTAGAGAAATATCCATATAAGGTAATATGCAATTCAAGGATTTATACATGGTTACTACTCACTACCCATTTATGCACTAAAACCAAAGATAACAATAACTTAGATCTCAAGGTTGCAGTCATCAAAGAAATTTACAACTACAAATATGTATCAAGATAGATCACAACAAAAATAGGTTAATAAAAACCAAGAGTCCTAAATAGATTATCATCGAAACACACATATCAACTTAAGACAAGCAACGACAAAGTAGAAAATTTCTAATTGTCAAGAAATCATAAAATTGAGTTGTCTACAAGATAAGCAATTTAGAGCATGGAAATGCATATAACAAAGAGATAACCAATGTGAATTCCAATAGAATAGGATATTTATTGAGAAAGTCTTGTTAAGAGGAATATTTTTGTCCGATAAGGTTCTAACTATTCACTGCACTATGTCATCTGTCAAATTTTTGGGTTAAATTCCCTAACCAAAGACAACAACTTGGCAAATCCTAAGGTTGCCCATCAATTGAATTTTTCTAAAGGCTAACTCGACCAAAAAAAGTTGGTCCAAAACTAAAAGTTTTATAAAGTAAATTTGGAGGCACATTAAAAATGTAAATAATACCAAACACGTATATATATTTTTATTTTGAAAGCATCAGAGGCAATTTTTTAGCAAAAAAGATGGCAATCATAATATAAAGAATTGACTCAAAAACCATATGTAAAGTGCATACAAATTTGAAAATATCAAAAGATATTTGCATATGAGAATTAAAATCAATCCTTTATTCTTATTTTATGTTCCAAAAATTATTTCCAACCACAGTCATATGATATTTCTTCTTTTATTTGATTGAAAAGTCAATTTTTACATGAACAACTCTTGTTAATCATTTTCCAATTTTCCTAGATGAAAAAATATGAAATGCTCCTCAATCGTACTTGAAGGTCCATGGGGTTTATATTGTCTATCTAAACACACCACTTTTAATTGTTTCCTAGAATGACAATTTTAGAGTAAGGACGATTTTCTTGCATCTCTTATTTGTGATGCTTTTATTCATAATGGCTCCAAAGACGTCCCTCAAAGTAGTATTTTTTAGTTTTTGCATAAAAGAATCATTTAAATATGAAAATTTTAAATAAAATATGTCCAAAAGCATCATGCAACATTGTAGTTCTAGCTCCAACGGAAAAACATCATTTATTTCTAATATTTTTATTCAAAATAGGTCCAAATCGTCACTCAAAGTTGCAACTTTCAATTTCATGGAAAAACATGGATTATTTATGACAATTTTATTAGTAATAGGTCCAAAATCATCACTAGAAGTTGTACTTTTTAGTGACAGTAAAAATAACATTTTTCATTTGTTACTATTTTATTCATAATAGGTTCAAAGCTATCACTTAATTGTATTTTTCAATGCTACAAACAAGCTCACTTATTTGTGACATTTTTATTCAAATAGGTCCAAAGACGTTTGTTAGATTTTATTTACTAGCTCCTATAGGAAAAAATTGCTTAATTGTGATAGTTTTATTCATGATAGGTTCCAAGCCGCCAGTCAAAGTTGTAATTTTTAGTTCTAAAAGAAAAAGTCGCTTATTTGTGGCGGTTTGATTCGTAACAGGTCCAAAGGCACCACTCAAAGTTGTATTTTTCAATGGCTACAGAAAAACCATTACTTATTTGTGACATTTTTGTTCACAATAGGTCCAAATCTTTTGTTTAATGTTGCACTTTTTAGTTCTAGTAGAAAAAAGTATTACTTATATGTGATGGTTTTGTTCATAATAGGTCCAAAGCCATCACTCAAAGTTATTTTTTTTCCAGTTCCTGTGGAAAAGGCATCGTTATTTGTGATGGTTTTATTCATAATAGGTTCAAAAATATAACTCAAAGTTGCATTATTTGGTTCCTTTGGAAAAAGCATCACTTATTTTTGACACTTCTATTCATTATTGGTACAAAACCGTCACTCAAAGTTGTACCTTTCAGTTTCCATAAAAGTTCCATTAGTTTTTATGGAATTATTCATAATAGATCTAAAGCGGTTACTCAAATTTGTATTTTTCAATTGTCATAGATTTTTTTTTCTTATTTGTGAAGATTTTATTTATAATAGGTACAAAGCCATCACTCAAAATAGTTCTCACAAAAAAATCCACTTTTTTGTGATAATTATATACATAAAGGGCCAAACTCATAATTCAAAGTTGTGCTTTCTATTTCCTTAGAAAAAAATTCAATATATAATAGGTCCAAAACATCACCGAAGTTGTTTTTTTCAATTTGTGTGGAAAAAGCGTTGCTAATTTGTGATATTTTTTTCATAATAGGTCTAAAGGCATCACTCAAGGTTTGTATTTTTATGTTCTAATAGGAAAAAAGCCACTTATTTCGAACAATTTTGTTTATATTAGGTTCAAAGCAATCACTTAAATGTTTACTTTTAAGGCTCCACAGTAAAGGTGCCACTTATATGTGATAATTTTATTCATAATAGGTCCAAATCTATCACTCAAAGTTATAATTTTAGTTCCCAAATAAAAGACTTTGCTTATTTGTGACACTTTTATTCATAATAGGTCCAAATCCCTCACTTAAAGTTTTACTTTTCAATTCCTATAGAAAACATGTCGCTTATTTCTGATGCTTTTGGTCTGTCCCTTCATAGGTGACACATAGTTTCCTCCAAATCTCATAAGCTGTCTCACTAGAAGATGTGCCATTGAATTTGGGGGGAGTGAGAGTGGCATAGAGGATGCTTATGACTTTGACATTCAAGGTTGCTTTCTTCAGGGTAGTGACATCCCATCCTTATAGCTCTCTCACTGGTTGCTTAAAAGAAAGAACCACAATGTTATACATCTCAAGGCTTTTCTCTTGAATTTAGATTTGCATTCTCCTATTGCAATATTGGTAGTTGCTTCCATCAAAAACATACATTTTTAGGGACTATCACCCTCTAGATTGAGCCCATCTTCTCCTACTTGTAGAAGTATTGCTTGGAGATGATCTTGCTATGATACTACTTTTTGGATCTATGGGATCAAGATGGGGGGTAAATTGAGTTAAAATCACTTAGACTTCATTCAACCTTCAAAATATATCTCAACAAATATATGTAAGTACACAAAGAAAGTGAGAGAGATACAATAATCAAGAAGTGAAGGATTAACTTATAATGATTCAATCTTACAAGATGCAACTCAACTACCTAATGAGGTCAACCTCAAGGATTTTCAATCTTGATTCACTCCTTCAATTCCAGTATAAGAGTGAAACCAAGATACTATGTTTTCCAAGATTGTGGAAAATAAGATGGAAGGCTAGTGATATGTTTCTTGTTGATAGATAGAACACCCGTCTCCTATATATAGGAAAGGAGGCGATTACAAGGGAAGATAATTTAACCCTAATGGGCTAAGACAATTAGTCCCATATAACATAATAAACTAAATAACAATAAGTCTAAGACTACCCCTAAAGCTAGACTATAGATGTAACTCGTATCCATCTGGGACTTACAAGAATCAATTAGACAAATGGAAAATTGAAAAAAAATTCACTCACATTAAAAGATTTTCACCTTCCCTTTAGAATGACTTTCAAAAAATGATTTTATGACACCACTTTTGAAGTTATGTTCTACAAAATGAAGATACTTGAGATTTTGAGAAGATCTTTTGAAGTACATATGGAATGAAGAACATCACCATCTATCTAGAGTAGATGATCAAAACACCATGACTACACCATCTTCGCTAAAAGGATTGTGTGATTGGTATAAGCACGACCAACACATCCAATGACGTAGCTGATAGATGTATCTTACAACACAAATATGATGAGGTGATGATGATTGTCAAACAAATCCATCTAGAGTGTGACTGTGGGAAGCTTTACAAGAATGAAAGACACCATCAAGGAATCCTTAGTAGATCACTAGACAAACCACCTTGGCACTTGAGAAACAAAATATGCAACTTCAAGAAGACATGAATAAATATGTGAAAATAAAATTTGGACGAATCATCAGCCTTGCAGGTGCAATATTGTAGGATTGAAATTGACAAGCTTACAAATAGTAACCATCTATTTTATGACAAGATCATCATAGACTAGCAACAAAAAGAACATGAGGCTAAAATAAGTGCAACAAGATCTATACTGATGTATGTAAATGATGTATCTGAGATCCTTCAACTTTCATGATAAGTGAAGCACAAATATCCAACCTACGTGCATATCATGTAATGAACACGAAGAAGCATAGTGTCATACAAAAAGAGACACACCAATGATGCATCAGAAGAATATATACACAATGTTATTGGGAAAGGGATACACCAATGATGCACTGGAAGCACAATACTTAGTAGGAATAAAGCACCACTAAGACATCAAAAGATGGATGTTATGAAGAACAAGATGATCCATGAAGATCATAATAACCTGGATGATACATATAGTCTCTCTCATAGTATTTCTCCTCATACTCCTTCAAAAACATTCTTTTTCTCCCTCCTCATACTATCTCTATCCTCTACCCCCACACCAAATATGAAGTGAGTGAGTAGTTGGTGTGGAAAAGAGAAAGTATCCCTACATGTGGAAAGGGATGGACACATGAAGGATGGCTGGGGGGATTGTCAAAAAGGAGGAAGGAAAAAATGCGATGCCTCCTTTTTTGTGAGTTAGAAACCAAAAAGGGGTCTTTTTTCCAATATGTCATAGGTACAACTGATAATGTGAGTCAATGTGCTACATAAATTGATTAAACAGATCAAGATATAAAAAAATAGATCTTTGTGCAACCCAACAGATCCCTCACAATATGGATCAAGTAAAAAAATAGATCCGATTATATATGCAATCTCTAATTTCAAATAAGTGGATTCTAGTCAACCCCACCAGGTCCAAAATACTTTCTGACTCTAGATACTCAATTTCTACCTCTACTTTGGCTTCATCTAATCCCTTGATGGGGTGGCATCATGTCTCATTTTCATTGAATGCGATCAGTGTGCATGGAAGATATCCCACATTTTGAGTGAATCACAATATTGAAAACTTTACGTGATCAAGAGCTTCCAAAAGTGGCATCAATTTTCTACATATCAGGCTGACATAACCGATTTCTTAAGACCATGGAGAAACAAGTAATCTAAGGTGGGACATGGATACCATCAGAAAGGCCTCATACCAGCACAAAGGTCTTGCACGTTGGTAGAGAACCTAACATGCGTCAACACTCAACAACATCCTCATCATACATAAGCAACCTCTAGAGACTCTAAAGGAAGATTTTGACATGCTGGTGTTTGCCATCTCCAAGAGAGGCATGACATGCGAGACTTTAGCCATCATGCTCCCAGTCCTATGTGAGAGTGGAATTTTAGATGCCAATCTAGTGTTTATCTTGAGGTAGTTGTTACTTGTGTGGAGAGGCGACGATGATATGAAAGGATGGAGAGATGGGTGTAGTTTTTGCCGTTGTTAAGAGGATGATGTAAGGAGGTAGGGAGGATGTCGAGAAGCAACGACTAGCTAGGAATCGGGAGCCAGAAAAAGGTAGGTGCTGGCCGGGATGAAGAGAGCCAACAAAGGGATAAAAAGATTTGATTTTTATTAAAGAATAGGAGAGGATATGACCATGTAGGATGGATGATGCCTGATGGGTGTCCTAACCAAGAAAAAATGATAACAACCCTCAAGCATAGATTCTCTCTTTTTCTCCCTTGGTTAGGGATCAATACTCTAAATAACATGTGGAAAACAAGATGGACGGCTATGATATGTTTTTTATTGATAGACGTCACACTCCTATCCTATGTATAGGAAAGGAGGCAAGTACAACTGTGTAAGGGAAGCAAACTTAATCCTAATGGGCCAAGGCAATAAGGCCCATATAACATAATAAAATAAAATAACAAAACTCTTAACAAAGATCAAAGGCTATTTTTTCTTCTCTTTTATGGGCAAGGGAGACAACAACCTTACAAGGGACTTGCCTATCATTATCCAAGGATCTTACACACTTACCAAAGGACTTACCCACTGTTAGTCAAGTGTCTCCCACCTTTGACTTCACCTTCATTAAGGAGAAGCTTTGGCCACTACAAGATGGATTCCCTTGTTATGAATCACCGCCCTCTAACTCCTTCTAGTCATGAGACTATTTCTTAGCCAAGGGGTGTCACCACCCGTCCTTCTTCCTATCTCAGCCAAGAAAGACAATAATACTTCTAGTGAGAGAGAGAGAGAGTGGAAAGTAGACAAGTGAGAGCCTCAAAAGTAGACAAGTGAGAGACTCAAAAGATATACATGGCTATCTATGTACAAATCTATTACTCACTCTAATAGATGTAGTAAGTAATTAAGCTCATGCGATTGGATATGGTTTCTTTGACAAAAAATCTTTCAAACAGTGCATAGGTGTCTTATGGGGCATGTGTCCAACCATGAGAAGAAACTCAATAGGTCCTATTTATAGGTGAATATTCCTCATATCCTTTGGAATAATTTAGGATGAATTATAGCTATTATTGAGGGTGTCAAATGGATACTTTTTTGTTACCTGCTCCCCTAATGACCATATTGTACTTTACAACTACAAAGCCGTCAATCAAATTTATGCTGCCAAAACTTGACCAATACACAAATATACCAGGCCAAAACATGTCCGTCAGCCGGGTTTATCCATTGAAATCTCTACTAATGAGATTGACTAGAACCATCCTTTTTTCTTTTGGATCGAGATTCTAATCAACTAGTTGTGTGGTGACATCAATTGGGCAAACAAACAAGGTTTTTGACTGTGTTTAGTCCAGGACAATCTCAGTTGATGAATGTGCATGCTTTGAAACTCCCAATTATTGTCAAGTAAAATATTAATTCGACCTAACTAATTTGTTACACTTTTAAGATAAATAACAAGTCATACAATAATTACAACTGATTTACAAAAAATGTCTAAGGAAAAAACTATCTATTCTATAATCTTGATATTGATGCACGCATGATTTGATTTCTTCAAATTAAGATTTGCAAATATATGCATAGATTGTGTCTATCTAAAATTCATTAATTAGAATTATTAGACACAAGTAAGTGAAATGGTTTAATCATCTTCAAAACATGAGATTAACTCAATGTACCTCTTGAGTCAACATTAATGTCTACAAAATTTTGTAGTCAATTACTCTTGTGCCTACATATGGCTGTAAATAGGCATGGTATTAGCCTTTTATCCACTACACACACCTGTAGGGTAGGATAAGGTTAAGCATATTTCTTATCCACCATCAATGTACCCTTTACCTTCTTTACCCACACCTAAGAAGGGTATAGTAAAGGGACAAGTTTTACCCTACCCACTTTATCAATTTACCCATTAGTATAAGGATAACTATATTACTATGTATTATATCTTTCGAAATACTATTTCCTAGTATAAAAACTCAATAAGCCTCACAACCATGTGTTTATTTTATGTAATATTAATTGTTTTCAAGAATTTGAACAAATAATCATTAGAAGGATAAAGTTTTATAATCATATATTATAGGGGGAATCCTCATTAAGAAATAATATACTTAAACGTTTTAATATATTTGTGAAAATAAATTTTGGGTTAAATATTATATTTTAGGTGGATATTATAGAAACATACCTTGGAAGTGTTTAAAATAAGTTGCATGTGTCTTGTATTTCAGGTAGGGAACTTAACATGAAGTGATTAATGAAAACGTTATATATCTAACTTTATGATTATTTAAGTGTTTCACTTGTTATCCTAATTTTACTATATAGGTAGATGGATGTAGGCAAGGTTAGGTAAATATCTTTAGGGAAATGATAAATACCCTACCGATTGCTAACAACTTTGATGCGATGGGTAAGCCTACCCTACCCCATATTACTCTACCCATTTGCATCCCTATGCCTAAGCCAACACACTCTGATTTTAATAGAAGATGTATGTATATACCCACACCCCATACCTCCTAGTAATTATATACATATGCATACATGCATGAGATATATGCTGATACCTTGTTATTATAATCGATAATATTTTCTCATATGGTATTATATTGTTCATATTCAATGATATATTCATAAAATAATTGTTCAAGTGTTATGATTAATGATACGTATCTCATAATATGGAATTTTAAATGGAATATTTTAAAAATGATGAAAACATGAAGTTTGGGCTTCTCTACACCTAAAAACCTTGATAACAAAAGCTACCACATCACAACTTCACCATTCTACCTTAAATAAGTGACATTATATTCTTACCAACATTACTCTACATCGAATCAACTTATTTGCAAGGTACATATGTAAATGGATGTGATTTTCAATTAAGTAAGTGTGCCTATAGTTATCAAACTAAATGCGTATGGTTATTGGTATGGACATACCGACCCATCATGTTCACAACCCACTAGTTGAATACTTATGGATTTTACCATGGACGATGCTTGTGTCACTCATCTTTAAATTTGACATCATCTCTTTTGATGATTGTCATTTTTATAATTTTCCTAGGTATTGAAACCCTTCATGAAGTCCTTAGTCTACAACTCTTGCCTTGAAGTTGTTGAACAGGACAACAGAGCTAGTGTAAAGAGTGAGACCCGATAGGGGATCCACTCTTCACTGAATTGAAGAAAAAGTCCATCCAATCCCAAGCATACCAAAAGATAAGAAGGAAAGGATGAATTTTATTCATTTCTCAAGTGGTACATATTACAGAGCACGATAATGAATAAGTAGTGGAAACAAAACTATTACATAGTTACAAAATTTTCTTTGTACAATTGTTCCTAACCATATAAGGTGGAACAAAAAAAATAAAGTAAAAGGTATACACCTAAGAACACGTAAGGCCGGTTACAGAGGGCAAACCAACTATCCTAAGCTATCCACAATGTCCACGTCCATGTATACGATCTTTTAGCATCTTTGTCTTCTAATGTACCTAAACTTGGGTGGAAAGGAACATCACCCAGAACATAGGAAACAACATAGAGGTCAGCAAAGAGATGAGTATGTACATATATTAAACACTTTGGGCATTATATAGGGTTTTAAGTGCAAGAAGAGACGTTCCCACTAGGAGGGAGCTATTTGCAATCAGGTAAGTTCAAAAAGGAATATAAAAAAGAAATGATGCATATTAAATTCGGATTACGATCATGATAATAACGAGTGTCTTGCCACAACAATCATCCAAAGAATCATACTGAAACAACAAACATTTGCATGCATAACAATGAAGACTAAATATACCTAAAACAGGGCCATAACACCATAGGATCATGGCCTAAAAGAAATAAATGTGGAAATGCACACCCCGGGTGAAAACGCACGCCCTATATAAGTATGGTTGTACATAAGTACCACTATTCTAGATATTATAGTAAAACATGTAGCATGCATAAAATAGAGAGCAAGACTGATATTACAATTAGTTTCTCATAAATGGTAATCAAAGCATGAGGGGTCCAAGAACCCATTATAAACAAGGTATCACAACAACTAAATGGATATAATGAATTGAGAGTAGGAAAATATAAATGTCCAAGTAAATAGATTTCCAAGTAGAATAACGGTTCAAGAGATGCCTCATTAAATAAATGTAGGTTCAGTAAAATAATGCCCAAAATAAAATAGAGGATGTACATACCTTATGTTTAGACCTAAATATCCAGTAACACCTCCTAAGCATAGGGTCATGGTTGTCTCAACCTAGTCACAATGTATGTGCATTTAATTAATATAATGTGCATTAAATTCCTTGCTTAGAAAATGACCCTACTGTAGGTTGAAAATCTAATCGTGAAACCTAATCCATTAAATCCGTCACATTTTTCTGATTTTAAAAATGTATATTTATTATTATATGTATTATTCTAACAAACCAATAATTACTTATAAATTTTACAAGTTAAATTCATTTCTGAACAAAATGGAAAAATAACTCCGAAAAGACCAAAGTATCCCCGAATGCAAGCGAATATAAAAATACCAGCATGACGCTGAACTATAGTTGTATGTTACTGGAAATTCTTCAGTCAACTGGGGGTCAATGGAGGCAAAAAGACGATTTGTCGTACTGGGTGACGATGACTGTGTGGAGGCTCCAGGGGCAAGGCAAGGATTTCACCCCAGGGATTGGATCCTTGTGTCTTGCGCCATGGTCGCCTATAGGATCTCAGAGCTCATGACCTTGAGTCCAACTATTAGTGCCAGTGATCTGGCTCTTCCCTACTACAAGAGTCGATCCTAGTGGTTGTGTTGGGGTATTCCTACCTAGGAAGCCCTTGCTTGGGCACCTCCATTGTCTCAGCTTGCACATGGCCCACACCATGACAGAGCACCAGAGATCTCATGATCACGAGAGGGGCAAGATTCAGATGGATTCCCGTGTTGCTATGGAGCTGTGGCATTGTACGGAACTCGAGACAGGCAGAGGCAGGGTGAAATAAGCCAATATCGTGAGAAGGCCGGTGGAGCTGTCAGGTTGAGGGAATGTTGTGAAACTGCAAAAGGCAGGAGCAAAATGGTGGATATGATTAATGCCTCCAGGAAACTCAGAGAAGGGGGTAACAGTGCCGAGATGGTATTGACAGAGTTCCCTCTAGAGATGGACCCATTGGTGCTAGTCTTTGAGGACCCATGAAGAAGACGACTTCAGTTCTTATCGTTGGAGGAAACTAGAGAAAAACAAACCAAAATAAGCATATACGGAAAGCAATAAGGCAATCTGAGGTTACTCACCAACTAGCCAATTTGGATTTTTGGGGCATCATTAGCACAGTTGACCTTCCAGTCATCAGAGTAGGAGATTCTATCCCAGGGATCAGGTTAGAGGTTCTCGCAAGGCATAGGGGGGTGACGAGCGGTAAGGATAAGTTAGAGGATCATTCTGTATGCATATACCCTAGGGTGATCGATGGGAGAAGGGGAAAGTGACGTCGGAGTATCAGGGTTGCGGAGGAGGCAGGAGAGGAATTGGGCATTTTGTATCTACGGTTTGAGAGGGAGTGAGTTAGGTATCAATGGAACTGACGTGGCAAGACAGATTGAAGGGCGAAGAAATTGCGAGAAGTCGTTAGTTGTGGGGAGAGAACAACGACGAGAAGATCGGAGGTGCTGAACCGGTCCTGCGCGTAGCGGAAGTCGGGGGAAGGGGATGGCAAAGTCCACCTCCTGAATACCCGACCCGCCAGTAGTCCGTGTTACTCACAAATCATCTACTGAAATCGAGACTTTATTCTTAAGTCAGTGTGACAATGATTGAAATGAACCATCTTAACTTATATCTTTATTTCTAAACCACCATTAAGAGTGCATTTGATATCCGATTAAGATCAAAATATATAGGTTAGTTAATTTGGGTATGAGGAACACGAATTTGAACTTAATTTTGCCTTTTGAGATTAATTGCTCTGTATTTTCCCCATAAACCACTCAATCATTATATTAAGGTTTTTAAGTTCATCCTAATGATCAAATAGGGTAAATGCTCTTTATTTACCTACAAATATCTCCCTCCAAGGTCCTAGGGCCATACTAGGTATTAAATTAATATTAGGACAAGAGTGTGGTATCACTATTCACCACTTACCTATAAATCAATTATTAAGGTTATAACATCCTAAGATTTATGTCCATGGGATACAATTGAGTCAATTAGGCTATTAGTTCTCAACAATGTATAATCTATCATAAATTTAGAGAATTATGCACACTAAAAGGTACCTATTTGAAACAAAAATAAAGAGGAAGGAAAGAGGGATATTGGATAACAATATAATCGAGTAGCGGCCTAGAGGAATGAAGGATTAGCCTATTTGTCTGGAATTGAGTATGTTACAACTAGGCAAGTTGACAACTAATCACACAATCAACATTATTTATTATTCTATATATATGAAGAAGAACATTAGTGGATGTAATCATGATGTGAAAAAAATCCACAACAAAAGAAACAATTTTGAGAATATAAGTTATATAAATGTAAGATGAGCAAACCAACCTTGTTGGATCTTGAAATTAAAGGATATTATCTAACACTAGACATACCTAGTCATGAAGAATATTTTAAGATAAATATATAAATTTTAGAGTAACACATAACAAATGAGGAGTTGGAGGCCACAAACACTAACATAAGAGATGCCATTGGGAGAGCTTTGTCTCGAACCCACCTATGGATAATCCTCCTTTTCTAATGGTAATAGACAAACAAACTTGTAATGTTGACTTTATTCTTATCGTGATAGTGGCTATGGATCACCTTATTTGTGTTGGCTTACAAATGATTGAGAAGGTTGTAATGACATGAATGCATTACTTGATAACAAACTTCATCTAGGAGGGAGTGTAATAATAATAGATCTAAAACATATTCACAACTTCAAATCTGATTTCTATTCACATACGGCTAGTCACCTACTCTAATGCTTGGACAAGACAGGTCTAGAATCCCAATACATGCTTGATCAATAATCATTGGCCATGAGTTTCTAAAAGAGCATCTTCTAGAAAAATGAGTCCTCAAACTAGACCTCTTTATTTGACCATTGGTTCATGTTGTGTAGTGGTTGGGTCTTAAAGGTAAGTCCCTTAACATATGACCTTTTCTCTGCATCTTTTTGGGTGAGAATTTGGTGTCTTGGTCGACATCTAATGTGGGTGTGTTGAGGCTCACTTTTGTAATTGGTAGGCTGCGTAACAAGGACTAGGACCTAAGGGAGTATTGTTTGAAGGTTTCCCTCATGAAAAGATATCTTAGAGTGAAGGAACAACCATTTACAAATGCCAATTTAGGAGAAATGATAAATCTCATTGCTACATTGAAAACTTACATAAGTACTCAATAAGTCAACACACATCATATATATCATCTAAGGTTTTGGGACATCTCCCTCACTTAGATGGAAATCATATATATATATATATATATATATATATATATATATATATATATATTCAATCTTCTCTTTCAAGGTTAGATCCTTTTCTTAGGAAATCTAGGGTTCAATATTATGAAAGAAACCACACCCCAGGGAAATCAACTCATATACTTAGTAGTTATCTATCTAGTGAATCATCATCACATATTCCATTATACTCATTTTAAATTGTTTTATAGACTATAATTTGATGTGATATATGAGTTTTTTTTATATAATATAGGGATTTAAAACATATTTTGATGTTATATATATGTTATTTTAATATGATATATGTGTTGTTGAAGTTATATTGAGATTTCCACGTGATTAGGTAATATTGATTTTTTTATGTTGGTATTATTTTTATTCAATAACCAAACAAGAAAAAATATATTTAATATATGTGTTGAGAGGTATGAATAAAATAGGGTTCTGAGTTCAAGTCCAATGATAATAGTGAAACAATTCAGGTTGGTTCTTATAACTCGAAACTGAGACTGACCCAATTTTTTGACACACCTAGAAGTTATTAGTCAAATGAAAAGGGATCTTGTAGGAATATATCCAAAAACACTACAATAGTGAGACGTATACTACTACAAAATATGCTAAAGGTGAAGGCCAAATTCTTGACCAGCACATCATGGTCATGACATATTCCTAACCAACAGTACTCTCGCCAAAAGCTTGGTGACCAATACTAGTTTTCCAGGTGTAATCCTTGACCAATATACATTAAATCCTTGAGAATTAAGAGAATAAAGCAAATTTATATCTCTACTCAACACTTTGTATCAAGTCCCTTCCATGACCCCTGAAAGTTGAATGTCATTGCAATTCTTATATATATACATATAAACATATATATATATATATATATATATATATGTATATGTGTATATATATGATTATGTATATACCTGACTATAAAATAAAGTTTGGAAATATGATAACATTTCATTAAACTTTTAGTTGTTTTATTTACATTCAAAATACATTCTTGGAGCATCATTCATATTCAAAAATACAAGTTGAATCATTTAAAGTGACTTTGACATAGCATTATACATGACATGCGGCGGCCGTATCAGGCAGCGGACGTATCGGGCAGCGGCCGTATCGGTCAGCTGTTGGAATTCTTGTCTTTTCAGGTTCGGTACTTGAGAGTCCCAAAATTGGCTAGTTTCGGTGCCTGCAAGTCTAAAACAGTCTAATTAGCTACATTATTAGCTATTTTCACTACATTATCTAATGGAGAGACAGAAAACATAAAACATGAACAAAAGAGTGCATATTAAGACTAAAGTGGCACAAAACTATAGATAAAATGCATAGAAAATATGTGCTAATTTGGGTGTTTTCACATATGTACTATCACGATATGTTAACAGATGTCCCGTAAAAAATTGGGGCTTCTCAAGCAAGTTTATGTCATACTCTTCCCTAGCATTACTTCTTCTACATATATTCAAAGGCATTCCATAGCATATACATCTGGTTTTCTACCTTGTAAATTCATTGTCAACATCATGCATTAGAAGTAATTTGTATTAGGTTCTTATAATTTATGTTTTATATGTTCATAACTAAATAATAAAGAGAACATTGTATTGAAAGAACTTTAACCAACAAATGAGGTAATCTAATCACCTGTGATATTGAGATCAGAAGAGAGTTGTAACATCCCAATTTTTTTAATAAAACAAGTCTAGGATCTCATTTGCAAATTTCCAATTAAAAAATTTAAAACATGGACTTCAATGCAAGTTACCCCAAATATTTAATCCTTTAGATGAAGTATGGCATAGAAATAAAACAAGACATGCTTCCTTTAATTTTTATATGGTTAAATTAGTCCAATATATGTAAAAGGAAAACCAAGATTATTCTCTCACTATTTCACTATCCTATCCTTGAAAAGGTTCAAAAGAAATAAAAGACAAGGACAAAGGAAGTGCAATTCCAAAATAATACATGACGAGTAGAAACCTTTGACAAAAAGTTTCCATTTTTCACATATGTATTTTAAATATAAGAGGATAGTGTATGTATATCCTCCTTTTCTCTCTCCTCCATGAAAGATTATCAAGAAGGCATAAAATAAATGTGATGAATTTCTCGGAGACAATTCTTGTTTATCTCTAATCTGGACTCAAAGTCTCACAAAGTAAGGTGATTGCCACTTATCTAATAAATTAAATGAATTAAAGTCATGTTTAATGGCCTATATGAAAACTATAGATAAAAACTTGTGTAAAACGTGAATCTAACCATATAGGAAGGATCTAGACTCTTACATTAACCTATAGTTCAAATTTGAAGTCAAAAGGACTATGTTTGACCCTCCAAAACCATTAAGGAAGTTAACATATAGTTGTGATGAAATATTAATCAAATATTCGAAATATACACTGACCTAGCCTAAGGACCCAAATATAATTTTGTCAAACTCTTTTTCTTCCATTGATTTTGGCTATGTTTTGTGTCACACACCCTTGTTTAAAATGGAGTTTCTTTTCATCGTTGGATATTCTTCCTGGAGCTCTGACCTTGTCTCCTACCTTGGGTAGGAGACATATAACATGTCTCTAGATCATGGTTCTCTCTCTGATCCTGTTTCTCCTCTACATAGTTTAGTTGTCCCTGATCTTCTCACCAATTGAAGCGTCATCACAAAACAAACCCAACCATATCAGGTTTGAAGGGACTTTGTTCCCTAATGAGAAAATGCCCTTTAGGGATGGGACTGTCCTCCCCGCCACAAGTTCACATCTGGGTCTCCCCTCCACCAAAACTATATATAAGGGTAACCAAACGACCACCAAACAAAAAGCAATCCTGCTAGGCTCTCAATTTCTGATCTTTTGCCCTGAGACGCCCTGACGAACTCGATTTGTATCTGCAGAGAACACCTCGCTAGCCTTGGCTTCTCCGCTACCTCCAATTGAATGGATGCCTTCACTAGCATCTACGGGCCTCATAGACTCTTTACTTTCTATCTATTTGCCTCGTGAGTCCCCCATTTGCCGTAACCAATGTTTGTCAGCTGGACCTCGCCGATGTTCATTGCTAGGCCAAGCCAGCTTCTTGCTGAACTAGTTTTTTTCCTGATTTGATACTGAGTTCTCCCTAAAAATTTAGCCTGGTTCTATTTAAAGTCTCTGCACTTGGATTTGTAGCGTCGAGAAGCAAGCTCTGTGTTCCTATATTGGCCTTGGCGGCATGCCTTTTCTTGGCCTCCCAACCACCTCAGGTTGTGAGCCATGGCTCTTCTGGTCCGCCCAACCCTGGGGAAGGTGTCAAACACCTTGGCTTATGACGCTGACCAGTGGAACTGCATTTTGGTTTCTAAGATTGATCGAAGGATCGACTGCTCCATTGCTGCTTGAGAACGAAGATCCCAACTTGGGTTTTCATATTCCGACCCTAATCTAAATTGACAATATGTCATGAAACCATGGGCATATCAGTGATTTCGCTGTCCCAGTTTTGTTGATCATGAGTTTTTGTTGGAAGGGAGCCCCACCACATGGGAAATGGGGATAGGGCCAGCTCAGATAGGGCCCACTGCTCATTTTGACATAAAGTAACTTAGGGGATTTTTCTCAGATTTTGGTTGGTCAATTCTTTGTAAATTCATGGTAAATTAATTTTTTATCAGATAAATACCCAAAAATAGTCGTTGTAAAGGTTTTCCGAAGATGAACCTGATTTTAGTGTATTTAAAACCTAATTCCATTATCTCTGACCATGGTTTTTTAAAGGATCAAATTAGAGTTTAGGATGGTGTTTAAGCTGATAATTAACATAGATCATGTAATTTCAGGAACATAAGAATGACCCACGATCAAGGAGATAAAATTAGGGTTTGTTCCAATAAAGGTAGGTGGGTTCATAAACTTTGCATATTTAAGTAATGATTTTCATCCACTTTGAGATTATTGTATCATGATGATCAAGTTAAATTATATGCATAGTTGTGTATTCAATTTTCAGAAATTATTGATTTAATATTCCCCAAGAGTTAGTATATTACACTTATGATTTCAAATTCTATTTCAAGAATCGATGTCATGATCATGTGAAATATCAGTAAAGATTAATTATTCTACGTTAGTGATGAATCATTTAATGGATTGTATTATTTTGTCCTCATCATGTTGATGTTAATCCCTCAGGCCTTATGAATTCAAATGGAACATTATGGCACTTATTTGCATATTATTAGTTCAAATTGAACATTATGGCACTTATGTGCAAATCTTGAGCTCAATTGGAGCATAGTTATGGCACGCTGGTGCAAATCATGACTTCAAGTGGAACATCAGTTGAGCCTACGGGCCTTATGAGCACAAATGGTGCATAAGAGTAGGGGACATTATAATTAATCACTAAGAGCATATTAGGTGAATCCAAGATTTACAGTTCAATTAGTTATATGTTTTTCATCATTGCCAAGTTGTTATGTTGTTATAACAATACTCAATTCTGCTTATTCTAACATGTTTTCCATTTTGAATGCATGGCTAGGGATGTGATTGTTGGTATGTATGCCCTGAGAGACAATCATGGGATGATTGATGGGATACATTAAGATTGATTTGATAAACATCAAAGGCAAGCTTCCAATTCATTCTGGTTCAGTCATATGAGATAGTGATAGAACAAAGTGAATGTCTAGAGAATGACAGAACTCAATGACGTATGCTTTCAGGTTGAGGACCTGAACGATGAGATCATACGGATGCTAAGAGTTTGTACATTCTTGTTATGTCCCTAGTCGGATGTCATTATGGAAGGTAGATAGACAACAATGACACACAAGACTAGATTGTGGTGTTGGTTGATGACAGAATCTCATTAGTCATGATATAGAGATATCAAACCAAACACATAGGTACTTGTTAGAGAACAAGTGTACCGGACAGACCCACCGTGAGTTTGACACATGGAACCATGAGATGGTAGTCACAGTCAGTACTCACAGTGATGGTGGTGAGTGTGATTCTAAGACCTGAAATCACTACACTCAACACATGTCGTTGGGCACACTTTGACATCATCAAACGCAGTCCTGAAACATGGGTTGTTATAAAGGTGAAGATTGGGTGGCTTTGACACATGGGGCTTTTGAGGGGCGAGTGATAGATATGGGATTTGTCCCTCCTGAGGGAGTTTGATATCCATGGCCACTTGATGAGTAGGATTGAGAAAGGCGTGCATGCATGTGTGAATCAGTATGTGATACTGATGTCATACATATCTCTTCCAGTCTACTCTGAGATCAAGGAAGTGAATGAACGTTGACAGGATGACTGTTCCATGCCTCGAGTTCATTCGGGATATCAGTGACAAAGGAATTATACATTCACTGTAACACCATTCACGGATTGTAGGATGAAAGTTGTTCTCCAACTTTCTACTTTCACTTGGGTAGCACTGATGTGTGACTAGGCACCGCTCTTTGCTTGTGAAGTCATAAATGTTATGGACTTTCACTGCCAATGTGAAATGGACCTGCAGGGTCACACACATAGGATTTAACCTGGAAGAGGATTTTTGTACACAAGCAATGTTTAGATTGATTACTAAAGGAGTTTAGTAGTTCAATTAAACACTCAATCAGTCGATGGCTCAATATCGTATGGTTCAAGGTGTTGGACGCATTGATTGGAGTATCAGATTGATTGAAATCGCATTTGACTGATTCTGCACAACCTGCACTCCCAACCGGTCGGTTCATGTGATGAACCGGTCGGCTGAGGTTGCTGAACCGGTCGGTTCAATTGTTGAACCGATCGGCTCATGCACAGAGTGAAACGACCGGTTCAAGTGTTGAACCGATCGGTTCAACTGGTGAAATCGAGCAACTTGGGAAAGTAGGATTGGTGAGAATTTTCCTTTCGTTTCGATTTTCAATTTGATTGGAAATAGGATTTCCAATTTGATTGGGAATAGTATTGGTATTTCGATACCAATTGGGAAAGAAACAAGGAAAGTCATTTTGAGCCGGATTAAGACCATGAACCGATCGATTCAGGGCACCAACCGATCGGTTGGAGTGCCCCAAACGGTCGGCTCATGTCCAACCGATCGGCTCAGTGGCTGAACCGACCGGTTCAGCAGTGAACCGATCAGTTCAGGTTGCGAGATGGTTGCTTTTTGTGGAAAATCCCGAACCCTTCTACTCCTGCTTTTAGTCCCGTATTGCCCGGGATGGAGAACCCTGTCCCATGACTCTCCTATATATATAGGGGGTATTTGGGGGCTTCTCAGTACAGCTCAGTGCAACCAGTTGCTCTGCAAGTTGTCGTTCTCTCTGGTTTTGGTAACCGTGAGAGAGCCCGAGCAAGTGCTTCCCGCAAAAAGGGAGGTGCAGCAAGGGAAGGACAACTGTAGTTGCAACAGGAGGCAGGAGAGCGTGTTGGCAACTAGTACGTCAACAGAAGGGTGCGACTCCTTCCACTTCCTTGTGGGACAAGGAGTGTGGAGTTCCAGGTGGTCCGTGTGGACTACTTCAGAGGCGGGAGGACACTGCCGCTTAGGAGGACAACTGTCATCCGACAGTCCGGTTCGAGTAGGAGTCTTCAGTCCCGGTGCGACCAGGAGCTGCACAGACACCGTCGAAGTCCGGAGTTGAAGACCGCGCATTGCGCGAGGTATTGTCGCCGAGCAAGCCTCGGGACAAGGTATGATTCCGCAAACCATCCTTTCCTATTATATAGACGTTGACGCGTTTCCTCGGTATGGGTTGGGGGAGAAAATTTTTGTTTCCGTTGCCTTCTCTGTCTCCCCTAAAACCCAACAGTGGTATCAGAGCCACGTCAACTGCTCTATATTTTAGGAATATCGATATGATCGATTTTGGTTTGTCGCCTTTATTTATTGCATGCGATGCGAATAATATTGGCTTTATGCATGTCCAATCCTGAATCCACAAATCCCTAATTACATAT
The DNA here is from genome assembly GCA_963693085.1 of Alisma plantago-aquatica. Taxonomy (NCBI): domain Eukaryota; kingdom Viridiplantae; phylum Streptophyta; class Magnoliopsida; order Alismatales; family Alismataceae; genus Alisma; species Alisma plantago-aquatica. The sequence continues at coordinate 470,217,909 of OY856415.1, forward strand.
ATGATATGTATTATTAATGCACTCGATACGCATCGCCCTTAAACGAGTTTTGTGGTGGATGTGTGTAGCGTGATTATGGCCTATAAACCCCTATTTGTGATTGGTTGTGTGTGGTTGCTTGCATCTCGGTCTGCGCACCGATCTTCCCTCTCTTATTCCTGATGTAACTCAAAATAATTTGAGATTCTTTCCTATCTTTGCTCCCCCCGAATGTAACTCGGGGTTTCCCTTTTAAAGCAATGTAATAAATAGAATAGGATTTTATTTCCTGTTATGTCAAAGACCGGCGGACATCAAGACGACTGCTCAGACGGTCGGTTCAAGGAGTGAACCGATTGGTTGATGACCGGTTCGAGGAGCGAGATGAGCGGGTGGCAGACATGACGAGATGCACGACAACCAGGCAAACCGATCGGTTGGAGGAGCCATCCGATCGGCTGGTGGCACCTAGACGACCGACTGGAGAGTACAGATCATTAATGTGATGAATTGGTCAACTCGGATGGCAAGGCACAGATGTTCATCTTGTAAAGGTTGCATGTGATGTTGACCTAGATGACCGTGATTCCTCTTGGCTCGAGGAATCACATTAGGATGGTCATAATCATCGCTTTTTATCGTTTTTGCATGTTTTCTGTGGGATATAGCATGTATATGATACGTACTATGTATTGTGGTGATTGGATATGTATATATATATAAAACCAAATCCCTCATTAAAATATTAAGTTTTAGATGCCTTACAAATGCAACACACGTGAAAATCTTGATCGACCAAGTGTGGGCACGCCAAAGCGTGGTGCACCGTCTATCTCGTGGAAGCGTGAAGGATGAATGTGTGGGTCTGCCAAAGCCCGGTGTATATTCATCGTGTTTGCTTTGGGTCGGACTTAACAAGGTGACCTAGATGGGATCTAGCGCCTTGAGGCATAGAGATGATCATTGCAAGGAGTTGTAGATGACATCTTATCAAGAGTTGCATATGATGCAATTGGCAAGAGTTGCCTACCTGAGAGATCTAAGTTGTGGGCGATCAGCCAAAGCTGACTCATGACTTAGAGGATTTCAGGATCTTGCCCACTAGAAGGTTGTACGCTGAAATCTTCCAAATTGATGGTGAGGGCTATCAATTTGAAGTAAAATAGTGGGAGCGATAATTAATTAAAGGCCTAATTATATCGTCAAAATTTCAAATCAATCAAATAAGTCAAAAATGAGTTTTTGGACTAAAATTGCATATTTTCCTTTTTGTAGTTCAAATGGCAACAAACAACAACAACTTTTCTTTGCGATCGGTCCTTGACAAGGACAAGCTAAATGGGACGGACTTCCATGACTGGTATCAGACATTGAGAATTGTTCTCACTCAAGAGCGTAAGCTCTATGTCCTGGATACTCCAATTCCAGAGGAACCCGCTCCTAATGCACCAAAGACAGAAAGGGATGCTTACAAGAAGCATTCTGATGATGCCATTGATGCAAAGTGCTTGATGCTATGTTCAATGAACCATGAGTTGCAGAGGCAACATGAGAACATGGGTGTCATTGAGATGATTCTGCATCTCAGGAACATGTATGAAGATCAGGCACGGCAAGAGAGGTACAATGTTTCTAGGGCGCTGTTCAAGTGCGTCATGACAGAAGGAGATCCAGTTGGTCCTCACACACTCAAGATGATTGGGTATGTGGAGAACCTGCAGAGACTGGGATTTCCACTGAGCCAAGAGTTGGCTACTGACGTGATACTGCAATCGTTGCCAGAATCTTACAGTCAGTTTGTGATGAACTACAACATGAACAACTTTGATAGGCCACTGTCAGAGTTGTTGGGCATGTTGAGGACAGCCGAGTTACAGATGAAGAAGGACAAGCCTAAGTCCGTGATGGTGATCACGAGCAAGAAAGGCAAGTCCAAGCGCAAGGGCAAGGGCAAAGCTAAGAAAGGTTCTGAAGCTAGCCAGGAGTCCAAGCCATCTTCAGCTCTCAAGGCCAAGGGAGGCGTGACCAAGAAAGGAAATTGCCACCACTGTCAAAAGCCAGGACATTGGAAAAGGAATTCTCCTCTCTACCTGGAAGAACAAAAGAAGAAGGAGGCGACTGAAGCCTCTACTTAAAGGTGTCATGAAAGTAAACTTGTAACACTTATGAGATATATGATATCGAGATGTAAAGTGTAAAGCATTCTTACTTGGGGCAAGTGTTGCCTTTATAGATAGGAATACTTTAGTTTATTTTCAGCCAATAAGGCATGTAATACAGTTATGAACTGCTATTTCATACTTGCCAATAGATAGAAACACTTTATTTTGCATATTGTATGACAATGATGGCAATTAATAAAGAGATGTTTCAATTTATAAAGATGTGATCTTTGTGGCAATGCCTTATTTATCTTGTGATATTTGATATGCATAAGATAAGACGATACCTAAAAGTTATAGATAACTCAATCAATCTAATTAGCATCAATCATGAGAAATTCATTTCTAGTTTCCATATGATGGATAAAGCTAGACTCTTTTGGTTAGAGAACCAGTAAGAGATATGAATATCTTGGACATGATTAATCAATCTTCACTAATGTAGTGGGAGAGTGATCATCCTATTAGGTATAATACATGTGATGTATTTACATACCTATTGGAACAAATGCTACTACTTCAAATGGTGTTTAGGGAAATACCAATATGAATATCTTGAAGTGTTCAAGATTATCATAAATGAAGTACAAATTTGGTAAAGTATTAATTCTTGATGAGATCAAAGAATAAAATACTTGGACCAAATGTTTGAGATCCTTATGAGTGATTATGATAGTGTATCATAGTGAACTCATGATTAAGGCATGGTGATGTCTGAATCAAGAAGGAATCATACTCTAAGGAGTTAGAGAATGATTATCAAATAACTGAATTCTTCTTAATAAATGAATACCCCACACTAATAAAAGAAATTAAGAATCACAAGGGTTGTGAGTTCTTATATCTTTTATAGATACACCTCAATTATCTATGTGATGAGTTGTTCATATGATGAGTCAACTATTAAGATGAATTTGAGGAACCAAATCTTGAGTTATGGTTTATGACCATTACATCCTAAATGACATCTATGTGAGCCATAAGGTATGACCTTCATGGTAGCACTCATTGGATCGTATCCATAAGTGAAAATGAGTCTTAAGTGTTAAGACACATGGATAACATTTTGAGAAGGATGATGCTTGTTGATTGCAACTTAATGACTAAGGCATTTGGCATATGGATACTAAAACCGCATTCCTATGAGGAATAAAACAAGGATGTGTATATGACACAACCTATAAGGTTTATGAATCCACTAATGCAAATGAAGTCTATAAGTTACAATGGACTAATCAATGTGATTGATTGAGTACAAGCAACTCAAAATTGAATCTTTATTCTGATAATACAGTCAAAGGGTTTGACTGATATGTCAGAGATAAAGAAGGGATCTGTGATTTAGTGGGAGCGTGTTCACATTCCACATGTTGATGTGAAATGGAAATGTTCTAGATTGGAAATCCAAAAGTGGAAATTATCTTTAAGGAAGATAGATATGTTTCCTATGTGATAGGAATAGAGATCTATAGAGATAGTTCTCGAAAATCTCTTGACCCGGAAAGAGAAAGCATACATTGGAAATCTGTACTGAAGTGTTCAGTATGCACAGATTCAGTGGGAGAAAACTTGTCCATGTTACATGGAAATTAGTATCCCAAGGCCAAGTGTCCAAATATTATGAAGAATGGGAATACTAAGAATGAATATGGATTTATCATGTATGTAATCATCCTATTGTCTTGCATGTGTGACATAGCAAGAATAAAATGCATTCATCATCTTGTATGTAGGACATGGCAATATGATGTGCTCATCCTGATAACTCGTATGTGGGACATGACGAGTGGATGTCTGTCTAATTCCAGTAAGGGTTACTGGAACACCATGAGAACTTGATAAGTGCTTGTGAAGTACTAGTTCTATGGAGAAAAGGAAGAGTTCGATGTAAAGAGTTACATTGATGCGAAGTTCCGAAAGGACAGAAAATTAATCGCAAAATATACATAGGATGTATAAAAGTAAATGTTTGTTGATAATTGGAAGTATTCCAATAAAACCATTTGAAAAAGGGAAATACCGAGTATCTATGTGTTAGAGAACAGCAGTTGATACTATATGGATCTGAAAGTTCATAGGATGAACTTATATTCCACTCATTGATGACAAGTCTGGAATCCTTGATCATGCAATGTGGCTAAAGGTTAGCAATGGAATACTAGATCGCATATTACGGCAACTCCATCTCATACGTATGACGTACAACGAAGAGATGAGAGACATGCAATTTATATAGACTTTGGCAAGGTGTTGCCATTACTCACTATGTTGGCACTAGAGCACAGTAACATGTGGGACATGTTTGAAGATCACTATGAATATGATTCAAAGGGTGATTGGCTCGCAGTGCAAGTGGGAGTCTGTTGGTATGTATGCCCTGAGAGCCAATCATGGGATGATTGATGGGATACATTAAGATTGATTTGATAAACATCAAAGGCAAGCTTCCAATTCATTCTGGTTCAGTCATATGAGATAGTGATAGAACAGAGTGAATGTCTAGAGAATGACAAAACTCAATGACGTATGCTTTCAGGTTGAGGACCTGAATGATGAGATCATACGGATGCTAAGAGGTTTTACATTCTTGTTATGTCCCTAGTCAGATGTCATTGTGGAAGGTAGATAGACAACAATGACACACAAGACTAGATTGTGGTGTTGGTTGATGACAGAATCTCATTAGTCATGATATAGAGATATCAAACCAAACACATAGGTACTTGTTAGAGAACAAGTGTACCGGACAGACCCACCGTGAGTTTGACACATGGAACCATGAGATGGTAGTCACAGTCAGTACTCACAGTGATGGTGGTGAGTGTGATTCTTAGACCTGAAATCACTGCACTCAACACATGTCGTTGGGCACACTTTGACATCATCAAACACAGTCCTAAAACATGGGTTGTTATAAAGGTGATGATTGGGTGGATTTGACACATGGGGCTTTTGAGGGGCGAGTGATAGATATGGGATTTGTCCCTCCTGAGGGAGTTTGATATCCATGGCCACTTGATGAGTAGGATTGAGAAAGGCATGCATGCATGTGTGAATCAGTATGTGATACTGATGTCATACATATCTCTTCCAGTCTACTCTGAGATCAAGGAAGTGAATGAACGTTGACAGGATGACTGTTCCATGCCTCGAGTTCATTCGGGATATCAGTGACAAAGGAATTATACATTCACTGTAACACCATTCACGGATTGTAGGATGAAAGTTGTTCTCCAACTTTCTACTTTCACTTGGGTAGCACTGATGTGTGACTAGGCACCGCTCTTTGCTTGTGAAGTCATAAGTGTTATGGACTTTTACTGCCAACGTGAAATGGACCTGCAGGGTCACACACATAGGATTTAACCTGGAAAAGGAGTTTTGTACACAAGCAATGTTTAGATTGATTACTAAAGGAGTTTAGTAGTTCAATTAAACACTCAATCAGTCGATGGCTCAATATCGTATGGTTCAAGGTGTTGGACGCATTGATTGGAGTATCAGATTGATTGAAATCGCATTTGACTGATTCTGCACAACCTGCACTCCCAACCGGTCGGTTCATGTGATGAACCGATCGGCTGAGGTTGCTGAACCGGTCGGTTCAATTGTTGAACCGATCGGCTCATGCACAGAGTGAAACGACCGGTTCAAGTGTTGAACCGATCGGTTCAACTGGTGCAATCGAGCAACTTGGGAAAGTAGGATTGGTGAGAATTTTCCTTTCGTTTCAATTTTCAATTTGATTGGAAATAGGATTTCCAATTTGATTGGGAATAGTATTGGTATTTAGATACCAATTGGGAAAGAAACAAGGAAAGTCATTTTGAGCCGGATTAGGACCATGAACCGATCGGTTCAGGGCACCAACCGATCGGTTGGAGTGCCCCAAACGGTCGGCTCATGTCCAACCGATCGGCTCAGTGGCTGAACCGACCAGTTCAGCAGTGAACCGATCAGTTCAGGTTGCGAGATGGTTGCTTTTTGCGGAAAATCCCGAACCCTTCTACTCCTGCTTTTAGTCCCGTATTGCCCGGGATGGAGAACCCTGTCCCATGACTCTCCTATATATAGGGGGTATTTGGGGGCTTCTCAGTACAGCTCAGTGCAACCAGTTGCTCTGCAAGTTGTCGTTCTCTCTGGTTTTGGTAACCGTGAGAGAGCCCGAGCAAGTGCTTCCCGCAAAAAGGGAGGTGCAGCAAGGGAAGGACAACTGCAGTTGTAACAGGAGGTAGGAGAGCGTGTTGGCGACTAGTACGTCAACAGGAGGGTGCGACTCCTTCCACTTCCTTGTGGGACAAGGAGTGTGGAGTTCCAGGTGGTCCATGTGGACTACTTTAGAGGCGGGAGGACACTGCCGCTTAGGAGGACAACTGTCATCCGATAGTCCGGTTCGAGTAGGAGTCTTCAGTCCCGGTGCGACCAGGAGCTGCACAGACACCGTCGAAGTCCAGAGTTGAAGACCGCGCATTGCGCGAGGTATTGTCGCCGAGCAAGCCTCGGGACAAGGTATGATTCCGCAAACCATCCTTTCCTATTATATAGACGTTGACACGTTTCCTCGGTATGGGTTGGGGGAGAAAATTTTTGTTTCTGCTGCCTTCTCTGTCTCCCCTAAAACCCAACAGTGATGTTCGTAGGAGGAAAGAATAAGGGAGCTTAATCAAGGGGGAAAGGAATTTGAAGTGAGTGCTTCAAAGTAGAAGATTTCAGGACTTAGCTTGGTGGGTGCCATCTACACCTTAGAAGACCTAATATCAAGTTTTCGAGAAATTTTATGTCCTCGATTTGGTTTACCTTCCATGTATTAGATTTTAATTCAAGGATGAGATAGTTTATGCTATTAGTTTTTACTTTCAAAGGACAATGTATGAATCGATATTTTGAGTTATTGCATGGTGTTTTGTTTATCTTATTGCTATTGTATATCATATTTTGTAATGTTCCTCTAAGCCAAGTGACCCATGTTATGGACAACATAAGGTGTTCTTCCGCTGACATATATGTGCTTGGATGGACGTTACAAGAACAAACTGTACTTAATAATAGTCAAACTTTTACTTGGGACTAGAATTTGACTACTAGGTTCAAATGCCAGACACATGAACGCAAAATTGAAACAAGATGGGTTGCAGTGATAAATATAGAAAAAATAACTATTGGTTTATTATTTTTTGTGGTATTGATATGGGTATCTTTTGTACTAGAAAGAAGACAAAAGGACTTGAATCATATATAAGAGGAATATATATGTATTATCGATATAATAATACTTATTAATGAACAAGACTAAACCAAGGCATATCTAATTTCTATGTTGAGATTGGGACACTAAAATTTGAACAAAATGATGGATCTGATGACAAAGACCTAAAACATGATTTAGAGTATAAGTGAACATGTTGGATGGGATTTAGGTAGACAAAAGCGTACCCCAAAATACTGATGTTGATGCTTGGACTAGTGGTACATAACATAGGTGAGATCCAATAGTCGATTGCTATTGGTGATTCTCTATATCATCATAGATCCAAGCATAGGTGAGAGCACCAGAAGATGAGAAGACACACAACTTCCAGACGACAGCTTCCACCTCCTTACATGGCACCCTTCAAGACACCTTTATGAAGGAAGGTCTTGAAGGTCATTTCTTCAAAGCACATAGAATGGACCTAAAAGAGAGCAACAATGGACCTATGAATTGAAGATAAAAGGGACTGGGAAAAAAATGAGAGGTGGGCAACAAGAGGAAGTGGGAGAGGGGAGTGACAGGTGGGTAGGGAGAAACTCAATATATATTCTTCCTTTAAGTTATATTGAGATAGTACACAATACAATAATATGCACTAGTTTGCAATTTGATATCAGTTTGTATAATTCCAAGACTGCAAAAGGATATTAATGTGTTTCAAAAATGATAATGCTAAGATGTTACCTTGTTTTCTAGATCCTTAGCATCATTTAACTATACAAAGTTAACTTGTCACTAGTAAACAAGAAGAATAAATTCATGTTTTTGGACCAAGAAAATAACAAAGCCTCAACTATGTGTTTCACCTTGTGAGCCTTATACTCACACATATATTCTATAGAACATGGTAACATCACTGATAAAAATGCACTTACTCACATCTTTTTATCACATCTTTTAGATATGATAAGAATGCACTTACTAAGAATTTGGAAAGCCCATTACACCATGACTAGTTGGATTTAATACAAAATAAAAATGAAGAACCTTGGTAAGCAAGTAAGATAGAATCAGAAAAACGAAGAACTTATTGTTTTATCAGCTAGCATGTTTGAGAATCGTATATCTAACATGATGAATGATTTATCTCTTGGTTGTACCTTGACTATATCTACAAATATGATCATGTTAACATCAAATTCAAGGTACACTCATAGTTCACCATACCAGGAACTAAGAAAAAATCATTTCTAATCTGCTTAACTTATGTCGTACGAAGCTGCACCACCTCCACACAAGATGAAGCTATAATCAATTAATTCCAGCAAGAAGAGTTGATAATAAACTACCACATTTGGCTTTATTCAACGTACCTTAAGAAAGGTTGATTGAGAAACAAACAACAGAAGAGAAACCGTTTAGGATATTCACCCTTTTAAATCTTGGCGGCATCTTAGAAGTATTAACTTGGTCGTAAAGAATGATAATAAAGATCCATTGGAGTATAACAAAGAAAGGATAATTTATCATATTGGATTCCACCAAGCCCGCCTAGTCTAGAAAAAAAATAAAAAGAGCATACCTTGAAGTTGAAACCACAAGCCTCAAAACCCATCATCCACTCTATAAAGGAAGAGTATGGGTGGCAATTCGGGTTTTCAGATCATTCTCAGGTTGATTGCGGGTTTAATTTTCGAAAGTCATGCAATTATATATTATAATGGAATCTATGAAAAAAAATAATTTCATGCCATCTCGGATCGGTCAAAAAATTGTCCTATATTGGGTATGTCGAGTGAAGATTTACTAGCTCGGAAGAGCAGTTAGGAAAAAAGAAATTAGCAAGGGACATAAACTGCTTGCAGGGAGTTAGGGTTTGCATCTGATGGAGGAGGGAAACAGGATAAAGGGTGGGACTATTTAGTGAGCGTGGAACTAAAAAACTCAAAGCCAGAAGGTGGTAGCGGAAATTTTCATCTATGTTCTTGATGTGGGTGGCGAATATTTTGGGAGAATTGAAACTCAAGACCCAACAGTCTGTTAAGGATGGCTTAAAAATGGTCAGGGATAAGACTTGGGAGAAAATACAAAACGGGTCAAGGCATATGTCCTTGACTATATATCCTTGATTTTTGTTAAGTTTTGCTGTATTTATTACTATGATATCGTGAAAATATTTCACCGGTGGATGGTTACCATGGAACACATTGAATAACTATAACATTTAGCAAACCTAGGTATGTTGTAAATAAAAATGGGACATGTTTATCTTGGTTTTCGTCCTGTCAATACCATATAAAACCCTAATGGTGGTAAATTCCACACCGCCACATATAATATTTTAAGAAGTAGTTAATATCATCCACATAATTCTATGGGCATGCTGAAAATATATGTTCTACTTTTGGTTCTCATTTTCCAATTTTATACTCTATTCTTTTTATGTGGATGATATCACTCCACACCGGGTTTAGATTATTGAACCTTACATTCATTCACAAGAAAAAACATGTTCACAGTTTCATCAATTTAATTGCAAAACTACAAAAATTCATTTTGTTTTATAATCATTATGTGTAAATTGAAAACTTACATACACCACCCTCCCTTCAAATCAATTTTTATCCTATAACACTGTCTGTAAAGTTATTCTTGAAACAAGAATCATTATTTTAGTATATATTATTATTTAAATGATATGACAACCATGTGATAGAGTCATCACATTTTGATGTAACACTAAAACTACACGAAAAAATATTATATTTACTTCTTTCTCAATGGGGAATAACTAATGATGTGGGGGACGGGGTTAGTAATTTGCTAATAGAGAAGAATATTTTTTTTCTTCAAAGAAAGAACACCCAGAATTGAATAACAATGCTACTGGATTAGTATGAATCCTTTTAACCAACAAACTCCTATATACTATTTAAGATATACAAGACAATGACAAATTAACATAACTAACTCACACTGACCTTTGCTCCACAATCACAAATTTGTTGTCATTGTCTACTACTGCCATAGGTCTAGGGGTTGTTTCTTAGTTAATAAAATATCACAATTGAAATAAGTTCTCTTACTCTTACACGAAAGGATCTTCTCTTTCAACACCACTAAGTTGTTATTTTTTCTGGAATTGGTTCAATTTGTTTAATTAATTAATCCTTATATGGTAACATCAATCATGCTTTGTTGGAGCACTGCATTGTACCTTAAACAATACACCTCAAAAGTATGACCTTTCATGACCTCCCCATAGAACATTTATATTTATAATCACAATTTTGAAATGGAAGAGATTTTATTATCATAATCTATTGTTTCCATAGACTAGAAACTAATCTATTTGGGTAAGAAACTATAGAAGGCACTTATTGATCTATCATTAGAAATATGGCTTAAGAGAGACTCTCGATTCCATAGAAAGTAAAAGATAAGGAGCTTACCTAAAAGTTTTAGTAGTATCTACTTTACTTGCACGATTAAATTTAGTAAGTATTTTATCCATGAAAAGATATTTATGTGATGGTAAAAGTCAATTTTGAAAGATGCACCTATAACGTTGTAATATATGTGTTGCGGTCAATACAGTACTCAAAACAAGCATGATGGATGTTACCAAATATGAAGGAATTAAGTGCCATTCAAATGAATGGCGCTACTAAGGGCATGTAGTCTAAAACATCACTTCAATAAGAAGTACATTACTTTTATATATAAATTAGTACTATGTTACATGCAAAAGGTCTTGGTGAGGGGCCGATGCTATAAGACATAGTGAACGAGTTAACATGATGAACAAATGTGACTATGGTGTGAATAAAAAAGGAACATGTTTTTTTCAGTCCAAGTTACATACCATATATACCTAATTACATCAGACTCTACACCACTAGGTCAAATTTTAAAAACAAGCTAAAATAACCCATGTCAAACTACATTTAAAATGACTTCAAAAAATATTGTATTTGAATTTTGATAGGTTCCATAGCCTGTTTCGTAACTTCTATATTTTAAACTAGACACACATAAAAATAAGAGGGATCTCTATATTTGTTCTACATCTTCTCACTTTTTTGTGAACTAGAGAAAATGGATTGTGCAACCGTTAGTTAATTCTATTCGTAAAACGGATCGCTTTGTTAGATGTAGATTGATGTTAAATACCTAATTTGAGCACTTGTCATGAAAATGTTAAACAACAAAAAAAGTCTCTCTATTACAATTTTTTTATAGGGTTGAAATTCTGCACAAAAATTTACAATAAAATGGAATATGAATTCTATGGTATATATATTTACTAATATGGTGCGATGTGACACCTATTTGAATTTTGTCTCTCTGTGTGAGAGAGGCATCATGTTAATCATGTTGTTGGTGAATATGAAATATCGGGGTGTTAGTTCAATACCAAATGGAACAAGTTTAACTTGATTTTTCAGTTGGAACTAGATGATATCCTAACTATATTGTATTCCACACCATTAAAGTTAGATCTATGTGAACTAATTTCAAATTCAGTGAATATAAAATAAGAAATAATAATATACACTGATTGTAGTTTTATTTTTACCAGCAAAGCATTATGTCCATGACATCCATGGTGGTTGTCTATTGCATTCTCAAAATTGCCTTATGTGCCTTGTTTCTCAGGATCGAGGATTTTACCTATCACCGTGCAAGAGTGTAAATGTTAGAAATGAGATAGTTCATTTGAAGGCTTGATTTTCAAGTGTATGTCAACATAAGACTTGGCAGTCAAGCCAACACATCCACACACTCATAGATCTTTTTCCAATTTGCTTTCCCTTTCTTGAAAGAGATCACTGGAAGAAGGAATGTCATTAGTAGGTCTAAAATCCATGGTTCATCGCAATTGCAACACAGCAAAAGGCTCCAATATAACCATTTGTCAAGTCCAAATATGAGACTTCTTGGCATGGTCCCAATCCTAATCTTCGCTAACAAAATTACATCAAAATCCCATTTGACAAATTCATACTAAATCAATACGAAAATACTCTTTTCTCAATTTTGGTAGGAAGTGTTATATATTCTTGACGTCCAACACACGCAATGTGTAATAAACTAATCCTAGCAATGAGCTTGCAATAGATATATTTAGCTCAGAATCATTGCTCTAGTGAGGCCAAGACCTTAGAATATATTGTAGCACGCTGTCAGCGATGCAAAAGCAGCCAAGGCCTTCACACTAGAGATATTACGTGAAGGTATCTATGTGATACCAAGGACAAGGATTTAATGTTCCCATTTTATTTATGATTTTTGAATGAAGATCCTTGGGATGAAAACTAAGTTTTATTGACAAGTTTTCCTATAAACAACATGTGTATCATGATACTAAGAGATTTACATGGGAAAAAACTTTCTAATAAGATTATAACAAATTTGAAGAACTAAGACACACAATTCACCTATAGATTGTGATTCTCTTTCACCACTCTTGTGAAAAATATGAGACAAAGTAAAAGATATTGTGACTGAATTTAATGCCATGACCCACATTAATTGTAAGCAAAAAAGAAACTTATCACTCATCATAACCTAAATGAATGGTTCACTTGAACTTCTAGCACTAGGCTAATCACACCCCTTCTGTCACCCAACAACATTGTCAATATTATATAATGTGACAGGACACGATCTTGTTTCTTCAGCCCACAATTTGTAGCCTTAATATAAGTTAAGGAACTTATAAAAATAAATAATATTGAAGTTCTCTACCTTACCCGTTTGATTAGGCATTAGTTTTATATGATTCTCCTTTAATATGGAGTGGTGTAATTTTCATAACATTTCCTTATTCATCTATCCAATTACAGCTATGAATTACATGTGCCATAGCTATCAACAACCCAAATTATTATTCCTCAAAAATCATATTTAACCTCGACTAGGTAAATCTTCAAACATGTTTTTAGGCATTACCATATCAAATTTAAAAAATTGTCCATAAGAAACTAAAACATATGAATCTAAATTGTAGGCTTTGTTATGTTTGGTATATAGTTTATGTCAAGTCTAGTTCTCCTTTACACCCAAGATACACCAAGAAGTTATCTTAAACCAATATTGCTAGTAATTATTGGACATTATTTTGTCTTCTTCCCTAAAATTCTATTTTTTGGAAATGAAAATGAGAGGGCAGAGCTAAAATTTCTCCTGTGCTAACTTGTAAGTAGACCCATTAAGGACATGGCATTTGTTGAATCATAGGAATAATTATATCCTTCTTTTGCAAGCTTTATTCTTTCATTCAAAACTAATGCATGATACTCATTTCAAGAATATTCATTTCTACTATTAAGCGCATCTACTTGGAGTACATAAAAAGATTTTTAGTAGTATAAACACGAAAAACATTGTACATATATCTATAAATAAGAGATAGAGACAAATGTCTAACAAACTCACCATAACCTTTTTGTATCTAAAGATATGTCTGGAATGCTTTTATCCATACCAAAAAAAGGCCTCCTATAAGTAGGGATGTCAAACTTATGTATGAACTCATGAACCTGACTCCAATTTGACCAATAAGAAACAAATTTTGAGTTTGAGGTATTTTGATATAATATAGATCGATTTATGGTTTAGAAGTTGATGTCCAGACAGACACATGATTGATTCAGAATCTTAAATTGATGAGCTCTGATTTGTTTAGGATAAAGTTTTGGGAACCCAAAATTCTGCAAGGGTGAAATTTAGTACATACCACAAATTTTAATACTCTCAAAAAATAAAACTCTATCAATGTTATATAAATAGAACTTTGGTATTTATGCAATAAGATAATAACTAATAGTAACTTATTTGAATATACTAGTTAACAAACACGTGTACATGCACGTGCCCCATTGAACGTGATTATTTTATATTCAATATTTGAAAAATAAAATTTGTTAAAAGGATAATGGTAAGCTTGTAACTGTTTTGTAGAAAATTTGGAAACATGTTGTTTATTGACTCCGAAACACACGTTTGAAGAAAGGAATGTGACAAAGAAGTTGAGAGGTTTGCGGTAACTGATTTTATCATGAAAGAGAAAAAAATAAAATAGAGAAAATATAAAAAAAGGTTGAGAAAAATTGTGAGAAGATAGAGAATCAAGGAGAACACATCATGAACTCACTCTTTTTATAGTAGTATAGATAAAAAATACTACATAATCTAGGTTTAGTCCTAGGTTAGACTTTCAAACTCAAGCTTGATCTGGGTTTACCACTTATCCAATAATCAATTTTTGAGTGAAATACAATTCAATTGGTTTTACATTGACCTAAATATTGTCCTACATAGTATCGTCCTGAAAGCAAGTTTTTGATGCAACTACCTAAAAGAAAATTATGTTATTATGATGTTGGTTACTATGTCTGAAAAAATATACAAGTACATAAGCATAATGTATACAAAATTCATTTTTATAAGACAGTAGTCAAAGAAAAATCAAGAAAATAATCGATTAGAATAAAATTGACATTGACATAATGATGATTTCACCAGTAATAGAGTAATAAAATGTCATTTTAGTATAGTCTGAATTTTTTCCAATAGTTTCTAATTAATGCACCCTTGATCAACATATAGTTTCATCTGTAATCTCAACAAGGATTATTCTCTCACATCATCTTGTTCGAGGGTGGATTGAAAAGGTCTTTCAACCCTTTTGTTTCCATAGAAAATTAGATACCTTTTTTATTCCATTTTATCATGTAGGATACAAGGAAATATGCTACCCAATTCTATTTTTCATAGTAATAAAATTCTTTATACCTTAACAACCATTGCACTATAAAAAGGATAGGCTACAATTTAGAGGTATATAACTATGTACATATTTTTGGTAAATTTCATTCCATATAACCAGTTATAATTAGAAAATTGCATTATACTACTTAGATATCTAAAAAAACAATAATTTTTTATTCAAGGGGATATGACAAAGTAAAATTAAAGTACATGAAAAAAAGATGGACGATCCATGACCAAGCCAGATGCATACACCATTTCCATCACGTTTACCAACCATAAATTAGGCTATACAAACTTTATAGTTATTTTCTTATGAAATAATTGATTTATTGACATAATAAATGAAGTTCCATGAGGATTCAACAATTTATCAAATTGCAACTTTTTTATTTAAAGACTATACAATTTCAATTTAAATTATTTTAGGATCTTGAGAAACCCCTTGAAAGAGGAGAGTTTTGTGAGATTTTTTCTACACAATTTTTTCTTCATCCCACACAAATGGAGTAAGGTTTTGTGGTTGGAAATATTATGATGAAACTTCAAGATATATAATATATAGGGTGAACCCATCACATATCTTAAGGTCAATGTGAATGGTTGTCTATATATTCCAAATTTTACTCATATTCATTTAGTTTGACATTGGAGTTTTGAAAAATGTGTAATTAATGATACATATTAGAAAAAGGAACATTAGTTTATAAATTTTGTGTTATTTCCTTTTTCCATCACATATGTAAATATCAATCTCAAGATAGAGAGGGGAAAATATGAAGGATTTTTTCTCCTTCTCACATAATCTCTCATTTTAATATGATCATACATCACTGAACCACTGAGACCATGCTGTCTAAAATCTCTTTCACAGTATGTTCATTCTAGGATGATTATTTCACCGTTATCATTTAAAAAATTGTAAATGATTATAATTTTATTAACACATGTCACCATTTAGTTAAATCTAGTTAAAACCTTGGCCAACCAAATATCTATTTTCATGAACCTTGTTGCACATAAATTAGAAGGTAACCTTCTCATAGAAGAATTAGAAATGATTTTAACAAAATATAATTAAACATTGGATTTTGAACCCTTTACATTTAATTGACTTCCATCTTAAATAGGGTATTCTTAAAAATTCAAGGAAACTTAATCATGTTCTCATTCTCTTATCTTATACACACTATAGAACTGCACTTCCCTGTACTATACCATTATCCAATTAATTACATTATGTTATATTTGTCTAAGTTTAATGAAATAAAATAACAGAATATTTCCAGAAAAAGTACCATGTGTGAAATTGTAATACATTTCTAGTCAAAGTTCACTCTATGAAAACAAATGTTCTACGAAGATATTTACATTCACTCATAAGCACATATTTAGTTATAAATGCTTTTAATGACTAAATATATGTGACCATATTTACAAATACTTTAATGGATAATGTTAGAAAATTATCTTCATCTAATGTGTGACTCTAAATTTTGGTCATATGCAATTATGTGGATTGTACATGTTGTGAAATCATGGATAGAGATGATACAAATATGAAAAATGCTTTAAACTATGTTGTGTGTAGTAACATTGATATCGTGGGCTAGAAAATTGTAATCTCTAGTTCATTTATTTTTCATTATTGAACACATTCCTATGTTCACAACTTGAAGTAAAACCATGGACATAGAAGGTGCACTTCGACTTGATGGGATCAGGAGATGTCATGAATAATATCCAGAGCCCCCCCCCTCCCCCCCCCCCCTAAGTCAAGTAGTTATTGTAATTTTATAGAAATATCATGATAGAGAACAAGGATTTTTTTTAATTCAAATTCAATACCAAACAATATTGCCTATTTAAAACCAAAAGATATTTTCCTTATTTAGATTCAATCAAGAAGGGTATATGACTCATTATGGTAGAATAACAGTGTACTTAGTTCCATATATAATATATCATTATTATACTCATTAAGTGTTATCTTACACCTTTAGCTCACTATGTTAAATACGGAGAGGAAGTTTGACCAAAAGAAGATCATAATTTTAAAGCACTACTGTCGACCAATATTTGGGTGAGGAAATCATGACCAATAACAACGTTTAATTTTGTATGAGAATATTTGGTTACAAAATGGAGTAAAATTTTGTTGTTTGATATATGAACATGGTGTTGAGAAAATAGATGTGCCTTCATGAGATATCAATTTACAGGATGAACCAATGATATATCTTCAGTTCAAATTGAATGGTTGTTAATTTTTGCCAAACTTCACTCGTATTCATTGCGCTTTTAGACACTGGAAATTTTAAAATATCAAATATTAAGGATACATTGAAAAAAGGGACATTGCTTTGCTGATATGTTGAAATTTCTTTTTTTTTGTCAGATATGGAATAGTAGAAATACCAAACCCAACATAGGGAGAAAAGGAGTGTAAACTATTTTTTATCTCCATCTCACATTCTTTCATGTGTCACTACAACAATAAGTTATTGAACTCTAGCTGCCATGTTGTCTAACATTTCTTTATTGTTATTGTCATTTTATGATGATTTTTCCGGATCCTGAATCTGCAAAGAATTATAATTGTTCTGAAGATATTTAATGTGTGTCAACGTTTAATCAAATTTATATCAAAATTCCATTAAACCAACAACAACTTACCATAATATTGATGCAAATAAATATAGAAACAACATTCTCATATAAGAATGGAAATGGTAAATAATAAAATATAATCAGGAACTGTAGTGTGTACCTTCAAAACTAGATTGATTTCCATCCTAAATAGGATAATCTTACAATTCTATAAGAAAGTTGATTTTGTTCTCATTGTCTAATATATGTTACACGTTACAAAACACCAAAACCTTGGACTATAATTTAATGACGTAGATTTTCTATTCTCTTACCAACTTTTTTTATTAAATAAAACTACACAATGCGATTACAACAAATGAATATGTAATACAATACTAGTCAACAATCACTCTATGAAGAGTAATTGGTAAGAAAATATATCTCTTAACTTACATGGACATATTAGTTATTCTTCTTTGGATTTAAAATAACTGAACATGAAAATTATATACTTGACTGAATAATGTGAGAAAACACTTTGCATCAAATGGAAGACTATAAATGTGACCTTATCCAAGCATGTATATTGTCCATGTTGTAAAATTATAGAAAAGCATGGATCAAATCAGGGAGTTATTTTTCACAATTTTGTGTATGAATAAAACTAATATCATTTGTTAGAAAATCTGATCACTTTGTTTATCAAGATTCAAGACATATTTCTATCTTCACATAATTGCTTGTACATAGCAGGTGTAATTCCATTAGATGGGATTAACAGATGCAGTGAATAACACACAGAGTCCCATCCTAATTCTACTTATAAGAAAATTGGTCTATTAGAATCGTATAAGATTCCCAGTTCAGACAACGAGGATGATTTTTTTATCGGATATTTTTGCTAGAACCAGGAACAAACCCTTCCTCAAACCCCATAGCAGCGCCGGTTTCACACCCATTCAACGGCCACAAGAGCCGTCATACACTTAACACTCCGCACACCCACCCGGCCACAGCTTCCAACGGTCCCCGTCCCTCTCTCCGGAACGCGTCACCTAAGATGGTGGCCCTACACGTCACGGTCCCCATCCCTCTCTCTGGAATCGTCACCGGCTCGATATCTGCCGTCCCGACGAGCGTCCCGCCGTATGTGATCTCCGTGGTGCCCTTCTGGCCCTGGAATGATGAGCGATTCGGGTTGCGGACGGCGATCTGGATGTCAAGGGTGATGTTGAGGCGGAGCTGGAGGGTCAGGAGGGAGACGCTGGTGGCGATTCCGTCGATGGTCACGGAGAGGAGGGAGGTTGTGGGGGTTTTCGGCTTGAAGAGGGTGAGGAAGAGGATGATGTTTAGGAGGACGATGAGGAGCGCGGCGAGGCCAGGTGGTAGAGGGCCAGAAAGGTTGTTACGTGCCAGGGAGAGGTGCTTGAGTGTGGGTGACAGCCGATCGAGCCCGCGGGAAGAGAGGCGGCCGGAGAGTCCCACTCCATCGAGGTTGAGCGACTTGATTTGTCCCGTGTCCGGACTGCACCAGACCCCTAGCTAAGCGGTGGGGTTGCAAGGTGAGTCGTCCCCCTCGTTCCACTTCGACAGCGTGCCCTCCGGGTCCTCCACGCTCGACTTGAACACGATGAGCCCCAGCACGTCATCGTTGAGCTACTGCTGGTCGGCGGCAACAGTAGCGACAGATACGGACCCTGCCGCAAGCAACAATGCGTAGCAGGCCGTCGTCGTCAGAAGGAAAAGTCGCATTATCGGCGGCGGCGGCGCTGCTCTGTTCCTCATCTCGATCTTTTCGCTACTTGCGGACCACTTCCCTTTGCCCCACCCTTCTCCCCGTCAGCTTTCTCTACTGCTATTCTAGCTAGTGTGTGTGTTTCACGCAGTGAGCTGTTCGCTCTTAGACGTGAAAAGTGACGAGCTTGGGATCTACGAATGCTCGTCTTCCTTCCCTCCTTCCCCCAGATACACACACACATACTTGAGTTGAGGTGTGGGATTCTTGGTTATCATTAATAGGTTGACCAACTCAGCACATTCTTATAGTTAGGACAACATATCCAGCTGAGAAGTTTTCCCAGATCTATGTTGATGAGATATCGTGTTTGCATGGTTTTCCAGCAACTATCATGTCTAATAGAGGTCCTCAGTTCACAAGTCACTTTTGGGAGCAACTGCACACAGATTTGCGTACGCAGTTGAGGTTCAACAATGCCTTTCACCCATAGACAGGTCGTTAGTTTGAGAGGTCCATTCAGACCTTGGAGGATATACAGTTTTTGGGCAGTTGGGACATACACCTCAATCTGATAGAGTTAACCTACAATAACAATTATTAGTGAAGAATTGACATGGCACCTTACGAGGTGTTATATTGGAGACATTACAGGTCTCTGTTATGTTGGTATGAGATGGGAGAATACCAACTTCTTGGTCTTAAGCTTGTACAACAAATGACAGAAAAGATCAGTGATTCAACAACAATTGAAAGTGGCATAGGATAAACAAAAGTCATATGCAAATAACCCTCATAGACCCTTGGAGTTCCAAGTGGGAGACAGGGTGTACCTCAAGGTCTCTCCCTAGAAAGGTGTTTTGAGGTTTGGGAAGAAGGGTAAGTTGGCTCCCAGATTTATGGGACCTTACCCTGTGATGGCATGTGTTGGAAAGATGGCCTATACATTGGAGTTGTCACCTGAATTGCACAAGTTACACCCAGTGTTTCATATGAGTATTTTGAGAAAGTATTATCCTGATACAAAGGTAATGTTATAGCACGTGGATGACTTGATGAGGACATGTCCTATGTTGAAGGCCTAGTTTGGATCCTTGACAAGAGAGTAAAGAAGCTAAAGAAGAAGGCCATAGTGCTTGTGAAGGTTCTATGTAATCACTATGGTGTTCAGGAAGCCACTTAGGATCTTGATGAGGAGATGAAGAGGAAGTACCCCTCTTCTTTCTCTTAGGATTTCGGGGGCAAAATCCTTGTTAGAGGTTTATGGCTTGTAAGGACTTTGACCTGAGCTTTAGGTGTAATCGTGTTTTCTTTGGGTTTGGATTAATCATGTGCTTATAACCTTGATCTAATCTTTTTATATGAGATTAGGGATTGTGATGTGCTGAAGTATCAAGTTTGAGCTTGTTTGAATGATGTTTATTCTTTCTGTGCTAGTTTTGGTGCAAATTGCAATTTAGCCAATATAGGGGGTTGATGTACAATTTTCCACCTCTAGAGTGTTCCTTATCTCTCTTGGCTTCATGAGAGAGAGTGTGGTTCTTTGTTTGACCCTTGGTTGAGTGGTGTCACCCTTAGTGGTGATTAGAGTTTTCTAGGGTTAGCTTGCTTTGACCTTGGGACCTTTGTTGGTTTCTCTCGACCTAGGTCATAACCTAGGGCTTGTTGAGGGGGTGTCACGGTCGAGACACTTCCCCATGGTGTGGTGGTCACGAACAAGGTTGTTTTGGGTCAAGACAAAGACTTGGAGAGGTGTGTCTCGACCTAGGTTGCTAGTGGTGGTCTTGGTGTTGTGACCTAGTGATGTGGTTAGGGTGTGTCGCGACCATGAATCCCTTGGTGTGATGTGGTCGCAACATAGAGGGTGGGGATGTTTCGGTGGTTGATACACTACCTAGAATGTATCACTATGTCTTGAATGTCATGCTTAAGTGGTTACATGTGGTTTTATATGGTTGCATGTTGGTCCTCTTAGTGGATAAGTGTCTCTTTGGAGCCCTATCTTGTTGACACTTCATCCTTTGTCTTACCTCCCTCCTCCTTTGCTATATGAACCCTCTTCTCTCCATGCAAGTGGTTATTTTCAGTCATCTTCTTCCTCCCTTACCTTGTTCTCGTCCTTCGAGCTTGGTGGAGCAAGAAGGAGTGTTCTTGGTGCCATGGAGGTGGTTTGTCACTTGCATGTGGTGCTTGTGGTGATCATTGGCCATCTCCAATCTTAGTGAGTGTTTTTCTTCTTTCTTTGATGTTTTCTTTGGATATTCTACCCCATATTCTCCCTCTTTCTCAGCCTTATACTATGTTTTGACATGTGGTCATTCTTGATAGTAAGCTCCTCATCACAAGGGTAATAGGTCATGTTTTGACAAGGCGACACCCAAGTGAGAGAGAGTTTCTTCTCTCCTATCCCCCTTCTTTCCTTTGATTCGGTTTTGAGTTGTTGCTCTCTTTCTTGAGCTACCTTTTGACTTTAGTGTTTTCCCATTTTTCTAGAGGTTCTCTTGAGGCCAAGTGTGGAGCTTTTGATTAGAGCTTTTCAAACCCTTGGATCGTGTGCTTGGAGCTTTACATGCGATCTTGTTAAGGCGGGCTATATAAAACTAACCTACTCTATTATTGCACTTTTTTTAATTTTTATTACTGTCTTCTTCCTCTAAATTGCCTTCTCAATATGATTGTGATAAGTGGTAATCTCTAGATCTTGTTTGGTGGTGACCCCTTGCTTGGGTTTAAAGCAATATGAAACCCTAACATTTTGTACATGTTTTGGTAGATGATGTATTCTAAAGGTTTTCTACATGTGTTGTTCTTTACCTTTCCCTCATGAATGGTGTTTGAACACCTAGAGGTTGGAGGGATGTTAGGTTCGGTTTTTGTTATCTTGAGCTTGGTTTTCTCTTCCTTGGTTAAGGGTCTTCCTTGGTAGTTTCTTGACCCGTGACTTAAGGTTTTGGTGACCAGTTGTATGTGGCCTTTTCTTCATGGTAGCCATGGTTCCACCTTCAGTTTCTGTTCTATTTTGGTGACCTAGGTGGTGCATCTTTGGAGGTTGCGACACTTCCCTCATGATATTCACGACCTTGATAGCTCTTGGGTCGAGATGCTCCTTTGAGGTTGAGTTCGACCTAGGGAATGATAGGTTGAGACCTTAGGTGGGTGGTGACCTACTTACCTATAGTGTTGGGGCTTAGTTTTTGTTTTGTTTGAGTTGAGTCACCCTAAAGAGTATGTTCATGACCATGATAGTCTTGGGTCGTGATATGGGTGAAGGTTGATCGTCTTGGGTCGCGACATAGGTTGGGGTTGAGACACCTTTGGTTGAGGTGCTTTGGTGAAACCCTAACCCTAAGTGTCGTGGGCATGACATGGTCTAGATGTTGGAGGTCATGACATGTGATGGATGTTGAGGCACATGAGGGTTGCAGTCACGACATGGACCAGGGTAGGTGATCACAACCTATGTGGTTATGTCATCAACATAGGGTAATGGTAGGTGGATGAGAAACACATGTAAGCACCTAATGATAAGCATATATGTACGACACTTAAGTCATTTACAATGCTATTTAGAATGTTATCTAATCAACCCTAATGATGCTTCCTAATACTTACACACTCTAAGATGAGGGAGGGTGAGGTTTTAGGGTTTATGGTTGAACCTAGTCTTGTAAATCCTAATCGGTAAAAAGGAAAACCCTAACCCAAATAATGATGAATGATGATCCTTCTTGTTCCTCTATCATAAAAGGATTATGATGTTATATGATTTCCTCTCTTTTTTATCTAACCATGCATGTATTATGGATGGGATAATTGTAGCTAATTATGCTATGATGGTTTTTATGTGACACATATTGAATATGAGCATTAAAGAGGCATGTTGAGGCACTTGTGATATTGAAATGTTGTGGTGAATAGTCCTATGACCTGGCAGTGACTCATGGCCTAATATGAGATGAGTTGAGGGATTGATATCCCATGTCATGTGGCTTTGTTGATAATGTTGTGAATGGCATAACACTAGCATCTTGTGGTGATAGTGTGACAAGATCACACCCGATACGTTTTATATCTTCTGGAGTTATGTTGTACCCTTACTTTTGTAGAACTTGTTCTAGATTTGTACATTATAAATTGATTGATGCTAAAAGATACTTAAATGATCTAATCAATTAAGTAGAACTTAATCATGTAGTTTTGACATGTGCCATAGATCAATTCAGTGTCAACACTTGCTGAATGGTGAAACGAGTTTAACTCATATCACATATTTTTGAATATGCGGGGGTGAAGACGAATATCTCCTTACGTCCAGGATATATGAGATAGCCATGCACAAGCTGGTCTCTTAGTGATATGTGATACATGATTGGCTGTGAGCCATACCCTTGTAGGACTACATCTATGGGCCTTAACTCAGTGCTCTAGCGCCGTCACCTGTACCAAGGTAGGCTAGACTAGTACATCTCGACTATATGTCATTGGTAGCAGGTTAACTGGTGATGTCACTGTAGGTTCACTCAACCTGATCGAGGGGGTGAGGTCATGGATTTCAGCTCCTCCATAGAACTTTTATGGCACCAATTTTGACTTAGTAGTGATCGGTTGGATTTGGGTGGTACGACTCAAATCCTCGGGGCATAATTAAATATGTAATCAGCTGTGTAGTGCATTTGATTAGGAACAAATATGAGAACATTGGTTGTTTCCATGCCTTGCTTTTGTGCATGCTAGTTAGTAGAAAATATACATGTTCTTCACGTTGCTTCTTAAATTTTTGATTACTCTACTATTCATTAATTTGTGCCCAATATTACTTAAGTTTCTCTAATCAGTAGTTACATATCATTTAGTTGAATCTATTCATCTTGCTTAGTTATGTACATACTTGCTTTAACACTTGTGATATAATAGTGTCGGTGGAGATTTATATCTCCCGTTGAGATTTGGAATCTCACCCTATGGGTTTCCCACATATTTTTAGGTGGACATGCATGGGGAGGTAGAGATCGTGCAACCGAGGTTGAGCAGTAGCAAAAAGGATAGTAGCTGACATGGTTGGAAGTGTTGCTGGTGTTCCTTTTGTTGTAGAGTCCTAGAGTCATTCTTGTACACTCAGGTCTTTGGGATGGTTTTTGGGTGTGTTTTGTAGACATTCTTTCGATACATGGTTTGGCTTGTGTGTTCTTTTCATGTACGGTTACGGTGGATATGTATATAGGTTTGGGGACATGTTTTCTTGTAACAGGTTGATGGCATACATGGTAAGTACCTTGTGACATGAAATGACTCATATGTAAAGGTTTTTGCTATTTGAGGGCTTAATGGAAATGGTTTTAATTTCTAGTGTTTTTCGGTTATCTATTTGTTAAGTTTTGTTTCCACGGTTAGTTTTGGGAGTTATCTTGTGGTTTGTGGCATGGGACGTCACATATACATCCGGTATTCTATGGTGCGCTTCCGCAAGTGGTGCTAACACACTACTCGATTGAATAGATGCGCCCCACGAGGTTGGAATGCACGGTGGATGGGGGTTTTACTTTCGAAATTTATAAACCTAACTAACACACCTACTTCTACTAAAACAGCTACACCCGCAAGCGCACGGGGTCGTGTCGTAGTATAGGAAGGTGGCAAGTATAGGGTCGGTCCACAGGGAAAAGAGGGGGCACTAGAGCTAGGTTAGTTTTGCTAGGTTCCTACCGCGGAGACTAGGGTTAAGGGTTTGAAGGTGATTTTGATTGTTAACTAAGGATGAACAAGCAAGCAATTAAAGGCGAGAATGAAATATATGTTAACCCTAGGTTAGATTAAGACTAAATAGGCAAGGAAAGACTAAGCTAGGTATGAAAAGGCAAGTTACACTAAGGCAAGCAAGAGAGAAGCAAAAGAGAAATTAAAGAACTAAACTAGCATAAACAAGGCAAGAGCAAGGCAAGAAGCTAACTAAGTAAGAAAAGAACTAACTAAGCTAAGCAAGCACAAACTAGGGTTTTAAGCAGTAAAGAGATGTGTGGGCTGTTTAGGGGTATGAACTTATCACTTAAGTTGGGGGTTGACATATGAACATTATGATTCCATTTAGATTATCCAAACCAAACAACAAGTTAGAGTCTAATGAATTAACCTAAGCTACTAACTGGCCATGGATATGCTAGGTTGTGCATAGGGGAACTAGTCCCTAACACCCCCTACTACCCTTACGAGGCTCAATTGGGTTAGGGATTAGGTACAATTCAATTAGAGTCTAATCAAGTCTAGGTTTCTAGATTAGGCATTCCTAGGGAAATTAGGGGCCGAGGGTAGTAATGGGGAAGTGAGATTAGGGTTTTGGACCCCAATTCCCCCACATTCTAGCCTTGAGAAGGCTTCATGCTAATTGCACTAGAATTATCTAATCTAGCTACTTAGATCTCTCACTTAGGTTTAGGGAGATTGATTAGGATGTAGGAAGATGGGAGGCAACCTAGGGATCCAATAATTGGACCTAGGGGCAAATCCCAAAATTCACACATATAAGCAATTTGCCTAAATTCCTAGGTGATTTTACACACAAACCAACAAGCAATCCATGGAGAAAGAGATGCAAATAGAATATAATCATTAACAAATGGAATTACAAAGTTTACATGTCATTTTCTCCCAACATGGTATCAAAGTAACATATTTTCCCCCAAACAGCCCACCCAAGGGGCCTAGCTACTCATAACAAAGCAAAATACAAAAAGAGAGAAGAAAGAGGTAGAAGAAGCCATGGAGCTCAGTGTAGATGAAGGACTCCTCCTCTCCAGCAGCTACAAGGTCGTCCTCCTCCTTCTTCTTGGATGGAATGGAGTGGGATGATGGTGGGAAGTGGATGGAAGGCTTAGATATGGGGGGTTATGTGGTGGAAATGGTGAAATGGAGTGGATGTGAGGTGGAGGTGAAGGGGAATGGAGTGGAGGTGACAAGGGAGAGAAAATGGGACTAGAAGGTAGCCAACCTCGTGCTCCAGCCGCCACCTAGGTATATATAGGTGTGGGGGAAGCACTAGGTTAAGTTACGGGCAAAATGGGGAAAGCAGTGGAAAAAAGGCTGGATTCTGTGAGTAGCACGGTCGTGGTGGGGTACCACGGCCGTGGTGGGCAGGGTAGGCCACGGCCGTGGTGTAGGGGCACGGTCGTGGGAATTAAAATTGCATAGTTATAGGGTTTTTATCAAAACGGCCACGGCCGTGGTGGGTCAACACGGTCATGGTGGAGGTGGTGTGCCACGGTCGTGGTGGAGGTGGTGTGCCACGGCCGTGGTGGGCCTGGTTGATGTGGTCGTGGTACTGCTGCACGGCCGTTTTGCTCTACTGCGCCACGGCCGTTTTGTGGTGCACGACCGTGGTGTCTGTCACTGGCACAGCCGTTTTGTTCCACCACGGCCGTGCTACCTTCTGCTTGATTTGGAAGTTGAACATGTCGATTTCTAAGTGATCTAGCACGGCCGTTTTGTTGTACCACGGCCGTGCTGAGTCCTGGGGCAGCACTTTGACTTGTATCTTTGGATTTTCTTGGACATCTTTGCTGAAAATGATCTTTGGCCACTAGGGGTAGGTCGAGGGAGCGTCAGACTTCACTTTGGGCCTCTCCAAGTACAGAGAAACCCTAGGATCACCCCTTCTCTCTCTCTTCCATCAATCGTGGTCCAAATGCCTGAAAAACATGCAAATAACGTCCATAAGTGCATTTTATACAAATAAGCATATTAGGGGGAATGACATGCAATCTAACATGTATAGATGTGATTGAAGTGCAAAATAACACAAGATGAAGCCCTAAAATAGGGCTACATCATTCTACCTTGTACTTCATTATCAACATCCTGCATTAGAAAAAATTTGTATTTGGTTCTTATAAATTATGTTTTATATGTTCATAACTAACCAATAAAGCGAACATTGTATTAAAAGAACTAAAACCAACTAATGATGTAATCCAATCACCTATGATGTTCTGATTAGAAGAGAACAAACTCTACTTAATAAAAGTCAAAATTTTACTTGGGACTAGAAATTGACTACTAGGTTCAAATGCCAGACAGATGAATGCAAAATTGAAAAAAGATGGGTTGCGGTGAGAAATCTAGAAAAAAACTAATGATATATTATTTCTTTGTGGTGTTGATATGGCTATATTTTGTAATAGAAAGATCACAAAATGAATGGAATCATATATAATAGAAGTGTATATGTATTAACTTTGTAATAATACTTATCAATGAACAATAATAAACCAAGGAAGATCTAATTTCTATGTTGAGATTGCAAAACTAAAATTTGAACAAAATGATGGATCTGATGAAAAAGACCTAAAGCATGATTCAAATTATAAGTGAACACGTAGGATGGGACTGAGGTAGACAAAAGTGTATCCCAAAATACTGATGTCGATGCTTTTGACTAGTGGTACATAACATCGGGGAGATCCAACATTTGATTGTTATTGCAGATTCTCTTCATCATCACATTTACAAGCATAGGTGAGAGCACCAGAAGATGAGAAGACACACAACTTCTAGACGGTGGCTTGGACCTACTTACATGGCACCCTTTAGGGCACTTTTATGAAGGAAGGTCTTCAAGGTGATTTCTTTAAAGCACATAGAATGGACCTGAAAGAGAACAACAATGAACCTAAGAATTGAAGCTAAAAGGGAGTGGGAACAAACTTGAGAGGTGAGCAGTAGGAGGAAGTGGGAGAGGGGAGCGATGGGTGGGTAGGGAGAAACTCAATATAGATTCTTCCTTTAAGTTATACTGAGATAGTATACAATACAATAATATGAACTAGTTCACAATCTGATACCAATTTGTTTAATTCCAAGACTACAGAAAGATATTAACGTGTTTAAAAAATGATAAGGTCGAGATGTTACCTTGTTTTCTAGATCCTTAGCATCATTGAACCTTACAAAGTGAACTTGTTAATGATAAACAAGAGGAATCAAGTCATGCTTCTGGACCAAGAAAATAGCAAAGCCTCAACTGTGTGTTTCACCTTGTGAGCCTTATACTCACACATACATTCTATAGATCATTATAATAGCACTGATATAAATGCACTTACTCACATCTTCTTTGTATCACATATTTTAGATATGATAAGAATGCACTTATTGAGAATTCAGAAATCCCATTACACCATCACTAGTTGGATTTAATACGAAATAAAAAAAAAGAACACTAATGTTGAGCCTTGGGAAGCAAGTAAGACAAAATCAGAAAAATGAAGAACTTATTGTTTTATCAGTTAGCATGATTGAGTATCATATATCTAACATCGTGAAATATTTATCTCTTGGTAGTGCTTTGACCATATCTACAAACAATTGAACACACACGTGCGCATGCACGTACACATTGGAATTGTTAATTTATAAAATAAAAATAATATGTATTTTTGAAATTTAAAAAATAGTTATAGTTATAATATATAATATATATGTTATTATTTTAATATTTAAAATGCATTTCAATGTAAAAATTATGTAAAAGTTTGACTAAATATGCAAGTGTTGATAGTTAAATGTTTATTTGTTACAAAAGTCTCGTCACTATAAACAAGACAATTATATCAGAATAATATACAATGAAATGTTATGTTTTTTTTAATAATAAGTTTTTTAATATCTAGTTACATGTATTCCGTTTGATGAAGTATATGGTATAATATAAAAAAATATTCAGGATAAAATTATTATTTTCACATATTTTAGTGATATTTAAATAAATATATGAAGTTTGAGTGGATTAAAATGTATATTTCAGGAAAAAAAATATTACCACACTGGTATCATCATTATTATCTCATGCAAATTAAAAAGATATAAAATTACTTTTTTTGGTAAAATATTCTTCCAAAAATATCTAAATTGTTTAGAAATACTTATAAAAATGAGATGTTGTAGAACCTAAGTGA
Organism: Alisma plantago-aquatica; assembly: GCA_963693085.1. Lineage (NCBI taxonomy): Eukaryota > Viridiplantae > Streptophyta > Magnoliopsida > Alismatales > Alismataceae > Alisma > Alisma plantago-aquatica. The sequence goes on from OY856415.1 coordinate 470,247,288, forward strand.
CATGTAAAATTTTATGTACGTATTAATCATGTCAATGGTATATAAACTAAAATTAGAATATAGGTAGGCCAATGACCATACATATCTAATTATTTATAACATTTTAAATGATTGGAATTTATTGAAAATAAAATTTAAGGTTGAAACCAAAAATATCGTAAATGAACAGTGATTATAAAAATTCTAGAATTAGCGTTTTCTATTTCTTTGCACTTATGATCATATATCTAGGTTTTAAGATGATTATTGTGTAAGGGTAAAACTAACCAATTATTAATACTCACACCTAGATTGGCTGATTGATTTGGTGTAAGTCATAAATTATGTGGAACTAATTTTCTGGGAACTCTAGTTCAATTTCTTGAACTTAAATTCCATTCCACTTACGTGTGATTGGTTTGGTGTATGTGTATATACGAATATCATTGAAATATTTTGTTAATTTTACTATGTAATATAAATAAATTAGTATGACAAAGATATAAGAAAATGAATCATATCTGTGAATAACTATAACATTTTAAAACCATAATAACCTATAAAAGTGGTTATAGTACAAATATTACTCGTATAAAAACATTTTCGCATGGTTTAATTATAATCTAAATAAAAATATTATTACTAAAATTGTAATAAAATACTTATATTTCACTTTGTATGTATAAAGTATTGAAATAAGATATGTATGAAGAATAATAATATGTTAGGTAAATCGCAATTTTTGTCGCATGGTATAGTGTGTTTCTTTTTCATGGTGTTCTTATCTTTTTATTTTTTAGATCACACTAATAATGGTGGTGTGTAAAATATTTTATATAGTATGGTTATTATGTATAAGATTTTGTCATATTATGTTATATTTTTAGTAATAAACTATATATCAACACCGCTAATATTTCTAGTCATAAATACTTTACAAGTGTCATTTATGATGAATGAAGAATATAATTGTGTAAGAAATGTTGTTAATTATTCTAGAACTCATTTTCTGCTCTTTTTAATAAGGAACACATGAACTTTGTTTTGTATGTAAGTTTATGGCTCACTGAAAGTCTAGAAACTCCAGTTCCAACACTTACTTTAAACCAATCATTAAAAACTACTTAAGGAATCTAGTTCATAAGTTTTGCGAATCAGTTACGACAAACTAATCAGAAACGAATCATTAAAAACTACTTAAGGAACTCTAGTTCATAAGTTTTACGAACCAATTATGACAAACCAATCGGAAACCAATCTTAAAAAACTACTGAAGGGAACTCTAGTTCATAAGTTTTTCAGACCAATTACGGCAAACCAATCGGAACCCTGAAGGAACTCTAGTTCCAACACTTACTTAGTGAATAAGAAACAGTCATTGTTGTACATGGGTGAAAAAAATACATGTAAGAGGATGAAAAGGAGAGAAATTTTCTAAATGTGGCTTACTACACCCTATATACAGTCCATATAAATACAAAAGGAATATGTTCACATAATTTGCATTATATATTAAAAAATACGATCATTGACAATTTGAAAAATGTGTCAGATATACTATATCTTGGTAAAAGATCTTATTCTTTATATTGTTTTAAATAATGGTAAAGCATTGAAAATTACATAGAGATTTAAAAGAAAAAAATAATTGCTTATGTGGAACCATCTGTTAAAAATTCTTGAATGAGAGTCTATATTTATTCACACTTATGGTTATATTGTTAGTAGTTGAGAGTACTATGTTGAAAACATAATATTAATCAGCATTTAAATATTTAAACCACTTTGTTTACAAAATAAAAATAATTTATTATTGTGTTTGATTGGATAGAGATATATGGTTAGAGGATGAAAAGGAAAAAGTAGTTGAATGTGTGTCCAAAAATTACAATTATGTGATCATTGTGTTCTCTAGAAGCCCTAAAAATCAGATTATAATATTTTTAATATGATTTGTTTTGTGTAGCTTTAGATCTCACTAATTTATAGTTCATTTCCCAAGAAATAAATATTTTACTCGTCTCTCTTCTCCTTAAATAAAGTTCCAGTAACTATTATTCTCACACCTAACTCTTCTTTACCATTATATTAGTATCCCTCTTCTTACTTCTTTTCTTTCATCATTGTTTACTTATAGCGCACACACGATGCAAATGACATTAAATTTTGGGATAATCACATTTTTCTAAAAATACAAGTTTATAAAGCATTCAATAAAATCCTAACTTGTTGAGGATAAGTGTAATTATAGTATTGTTTCTAATAAACAAGTAACTAACAAAACAAAACCATTAAATAAAACTATTACATTTATAGAACATGTTAAGCCAGATGTGTATAATGGTTACATATGTGATGAGTCAATATGATTGATTATATGCTCCATATTTAAAAGTATAATTATTTTTCAGTCCATGTAGGATCTAGAGCTTCACATTTAGTAATTAGAAAGATATTTAAAAACAATCAGCGAGAAATATGAGAGAAATATTAACAATAAAATTTGAAATGGTATTTATAAAAATGAGACTTTGTGTAATGGTAATAACATAAAAACTAATTTTAACTTCTAGTTTCCGTCTACAAGGGAAAAAATACAAAATACAAATGGAATAAGTATATACAATGATTTATAAGTTAATAAATATATTAACAAATTACCATTTAGATAACTTATCAGAGACACTATATGTAGAGAAAGATAAAACTCGTTACATTGTTCCTAATGATGGTATCTATTATAAACATAATTGGTGAGAAGTCTTAGAGTAAACTAACAGTAACAATTTGAAAATTGTGTATAAATTGAGACATTATTGAATCTATATTAAAGAGAAATTGTTTTCTACATATACTTTTACTAAGTAGGAAAAATCCCATAAAAATGCAAATGGAATAAGTACATATGATATATTTAAGGAAATGTAATGATAAATGACCATTTATAAAACATCCAAAAATACTACATATTGATAGAGCAATAATTTCTTTTGTAAAGTTTTTAATATAGTAATTTATTGTAAATGACATGAAAATTTGAAAGAATTAATTTTTTATAAACTTCATTTTAGAACCACACCTTTCGATATTCATGAATTGAGAGTTCCTATTCTTTGTCCTTATAATAATGTTGGTAGTAGTTCTAATGTCTAACTTGAAAAAACAAAAATAGCCAACAAATTAGATTTCAACACCTAATTTTTCAAGAGAACAAGAAATGTTTGTTACTATTTGTAAGTGAAGGGAAATATATGACAAGAGGCTAAGAAGGCGAAAAATAGCTATATGTGTGTCCAAAAATTGCAACTAACTTATCTTTAAGTTATCTAAAATTCCTAGGACGTCATACTATAACATTTGTGTCGTGACGTATCCTATGTAATCATCTCTCTACCTATTTTTAGTTTTTTTCCTAAAAATCTAATCTTCTATTCACCTCTCTTCTCCTAATTAAGTTTTCACTAACCATGGTTTTCACATGAAACCATTCTTCACTATTATATGAGTGCCCCTCTTCCTATTGTTCTTCTTTAGTCGTTATCTACTTATAATACACACATACAATAAAAATAAAAGTGATTATAAATAATCTAAAATTAGAATTTATCTTGTATTAATCATTAGATTAGCTTATAACTTGTAAATAATCATTTGTATATTGTTTTTATAATGAAAAAGAAATCAACAAAAACAACATTGATAAACATGAAGCTATTATAGATTATATTAAGCACAATTACATTTAATGATTACATATATGTGATGAATTCAGTTTATATTTATATTCTTCATATTTCATACTATAATTATTTATTGTTCAATCAATGTAGGACCAAGATATTAAATTTGGTCAATAGAAAGATCGTTTAAGTAGTATCATGGGATAAGTGTTATCAAAAAATTGGTCTAAGATCTATAAAATTTCTTATATATGGTAGGTTTCCAAATCTAAAAAACTTAGAATTTCATTTTCGAACAGCTCTCACTAAATATTTGGAATAAGTATGCATGATGTGAATTGGATAATAAAATATAACAAAATGACGGTGACCATTTATAAAATCTATTAATAATATTGTATTGTTATAGTTCTAATTGTTTACAATTTCTTTTAAGGGTGGTAATGTATTGCATATTATATATAATTTAGGAACAATTTTTTCATCATTATATTGATACGTGAAACTGTAATGTTCAATTTATTAGAATGAGAGTTTTTATTAAATTTGATTATATTGCTAGTTTCTGCATAGTCCCCAAACTCTGAAAGTTTAAGCTCTGATGATCGTTATATTTGACCTTGTTTCTGATCATATGAACCTATGCTTCTGAAATCATGATGTGTTGCACCGGTCAAAATAGAAACTATCTAACATCTAACAAGCAGCTCGTACATGTCATGGGTTGACAACTAGTTTTACAAAAAATAATTAACAATATTTGTATTAAAAAATTCGATGAACGTCTCAATATCCACAGACTAGAACTTGAACATGACCATGTAGTTCTTTAGGAACTCATTAGATGTTGACGGATATACATATTCAATTAAGATTACAAATGGTAGTATATTGCTAAAAGATGTATATAGAAGAAAGTAGAAAAAGGAATACATGCTTAATTTGCCAAACAATTTGGAAATATTTCACATATGGAACGTAGAGTAGACAATCATCCAGTTCAACAACGTACTTCTTCTGGTCCAACATTGTGAATTTGCATCGTTTAAATCCATCCACCTATCTACCAGTGTTAAAAGTATTTGCCTCCTCACTTTACGCATCCTTAACAATGCTCTGCTGAGTGTAAGTCCCGAATCCTTAAAAATAGATAAAAATACCATGGTCGGATGCGATACAATCAAGAGATTAAAGATGATAGTGTGGTGAGGAGTACCAACCTTGAATTCTGGAAGGCAACACCGCCGTATCGAACTGTTCCAATTCTAAAGGCCCGAACAAATCCTCACAAACTCGATATTTGTTATTTGTTCCACCAACGTAGAATTTCCTCACGGCCTGATCTCTCCTGATGTGAACGCCAGCATGTACTATTGCACAGAAAACTTCTCAACCGCCCATCATGGTGCTTCACTGGTGCAAAATGAGCAAGCCTCCCGACGAGATGAGGTGTTAGAGTTTCATTTCTTTCTGTACAAGTTGGTAAGTCAAACCACGTCCTAACCGCATGCCCGATGCCTAGATCATCTTTGGCACCTTGTCAAAGAAGTGGACAATATCAAGTAGAGCGTCGGGCATCGGTTCTTAAAACTTGACACATTTGAACAAGGATGCGATATGGTGGGGGAGGCGGGTGAGGAAGATACACTCAATCTTGGTAATTAAGAAAAGCATCCCACCGTCTGTGGAATGATGTGAGGAGTTCCTCTGACGCCTTTGTTAAGCAAGTCAAGAAATCATAGACGTCGTCCAGTGGCGGAGTCAGGTTTCAAAAGTGGGTGAGGCCCATGTATAATAGGAATTTCTTTTGAGGGCGAGTATGGTAGGTGGTTGTTACCACTATAAGGCCTCACACTCCAAATCAGTGGCGTAGCCAGGAAATTTAGGCTGGAGGGGCACCATTATACATATAGCCATTTGCAGCCGAATAGGGTAGGGCACAATAGATATTTTCCACTAAATTCTAAACTAAATAGAGATCAAATAGTCTGAAAATACAGATCATGGGTATGGCACTTGCCCACCCAGGTCTATACGTGGCTACGCCACTGCTCCAAATATGTTCTTATTTGGTTCACCAATGTCAATAAAGGTTAAACCATGGCTTTGCGTCACCAATGTCAATAAAGATCAAATGGTCCAATCCTCGTTGTTCAGGAGGCCTTGATGTCAATGAATGTTGGGTCACTACATCAAAAAAAAAATATTAGTACAACGATATACCTAGTTGGCATTATCTTACATGAAGATTCTGATTTAAACATATACAAATATGGACTCTTGATTTCAATTGTCAAAGACTCAAAGCTACATCCAATGTCAATATTGCTTTTTTATGGTCTATTGGCTATTCAGGGTGATGTTGCCTCAAATAGAACCCATGGTGAAGAAAAGCTACATATAGAAACTGACTCCAACGTTGTTATTGGTGAAGCAAATAATCCATACAAACCCTTGAGGCATGATTGTAGCTATTAGAGAAAATCTGGCTTGGGATTAGGTTTTTAAACTACAACAATAATTAGGAATAAAAATAAAACGACAAACAAGCTTGCACTGAAATTGCTTAGAAAGAATATCGGACTACAATTTTGTGATGTGTGGAATTTGAGTGGTGTGTTAATAGACTCAATCTTAATCAATCTCTGCTAGTAACCATGCTGCTTTACCAACAAAAACATGGTTGGCTGGATATATATATGTCCTTTGTTTTTAGTAATAAAACTAGCCTCGCATATTACTCGTGTATTCATCCTCATCTTATCTTAGGGCCCGTTTGGTTTCACCGCAAACCAATTCTTGCAGTTGCAACTAAGCAGCGGGTTGTAACCCTTTCGTTTGGTTGTAAGTGGTGCCAACCCACAGTGTGGGAAGAAACCACATTCTGGTCTTCGGATCTACAAAAAATTTAGGGAATGAACTGCACACTTTTTGTGCGCGGTTCCAACCCACAATTCTGCCATGTACAGTCGGCTGGTAATGTCTTCCTCCTACCCCTGTTTTGTCATATGCATATTTCGTTGCCGTGATGCGTGCTGCTGCATCAATATGACTTGCAGCTGTCATCAACCAAACGTTTACAAACTAAAATGATCCATTCGATCTACTTAGAACTAGACAAAAACAATTGAGTTTTAACTCGCTGCAAACCATTTCCTGTTTTGTAACTCTAAGTGCTGGTTGGTTTTACATCCAACCAAATTAGCCCTTAATGGAAACTAATTGTATATATGCGGACCAGTCTGTTGAATCTACTTCTATTAGTTTCCTTCACATCAACATCACTCCTTCTCGTCCCCGCTAAGTCCATGTGAAGGGTAATGTGGCCCACTGTCTTTTCTCAATTTAGTCGGACTCCATACAGTCATGCCTAGCCCAGGTTGCTAGTTTCGACCATTTCCCCTACTTAGGGTCTCTCACGGTATTACCCTGTCGTTGGGCACTGGTTTGTAACGGTACATGTTTTATCATAAAATTAGAATTCCTTTAAGTACTTTTTAGCAGTGCGGCCACTCGAACAAACTTTCAACCAGCTGGTCAATTAATTTTTATCCCAAAATGTGGGTGAGGCTCGTGCCTCACGTGGCCTCTGAGTCACTCTGCCACTGACGTCGTCGTAGGGTGTCCGGCACCGAGGCATGAGCGCGCCTATAATTGAGGGAGATGAGGCAAATGACTAAACAAAATGGTAATGTGTGATAACCTGGATTTTTCCTCCTTATTCAAATTAAGGACATTTTGACTCATTTTCCTTCCTAATCGTAAATTTGATGACTCCTAGTCACCTTATGCCAAATTGATGAATTAGTTTTGATTAGATATCACTGTTCACTTATTGGTGACTCTAATTTTATGCTGAATCATGTACCATGTTTTTTATGCATCACTTATTTGCAACCAAAAACTGAACTCCTTAAATGAACTCCCATTACTATCAAGGCATCTCATGTTATATAGCATTCTTTTATCTTTCTAACCATGTAAAAATTGACTCAATCAGATCATCCTAATGCAAGTTATGCCCTTTTAAGAGTTGTAATTTGATCTTCTCTTAATAAAACAATTTTTGACCCCTTTTTGGGGCCAATTATAGGGTGTGCGTCCCATTTATTGTGTGTTTCCTCACATCTATCTTTGGTCTTGCTCATTTTGATCTGTTGATCCTTGTCCTATGGCCAACATAGCATTTGGTCTGTTATACTTGTTATATACAATCTTCCTCCCTGGTTGTGTATAAAAAATAAATACGTTATGTTGTCGTTGTTGATATCGGGCCCTAAACAACCTGAAAATGATATTGACGTTTATCTTGAAGCTCTGATTGATGACTTAAAAAACTCTGGGGTAAAGGTGTGATGACCTATGATGCTTCACGTAGAGAGACATTTTGTTTGCATGTTATGTTGTTTTGCACTATAAATGACTTTCCAACATATAGAAATTTGTATGTATATAGTGTAAAAGGATCCAAAACATGTCCTATATGTGAAGAGAACATTGATTCAATAGGACTAAAATATGATGGAAAGAATGTATATCTTGTTCATCGACGGTTTCTTCTAAAATTTCATCCATATCGAAGGTTGCACAAAGCATTCAATGGATGGAATGAGGAACAGAGTGCCACTAAACCTATACCAGGAGAAGTTGTTTATGAAAGAGTAAAAGACTTCGTCAATCAATTTGGTAAGAGATCATAATGTACCATTATCACACAAAGTGACAAATCTTTATTTAAGAAGGAGTCAATATTTTGGGATCTTCCTTATTGGAGTTCTTTGGCAGTTAGATATTGTATCGATGTCATGCATGTTGAGAAAAATATATATGATAGCGTCATTGGTACTTTGTTGTATATACTAGGTAAGACTAAAGATAGAATTAAATCCAGAATGGACCTACGTGAAATGGGAATAAGAAAAAAATTAAAAGAAGTAGTTAGTAGTGATCAAAGAATATATTTACCTCTTGTTTGTTACATGTTGTCTAGAAAGGAGAAGAAAGTTTTTTACAAGTACTTGGTTAATATTAAGGTACCACATGGTTACTCTTCTAACATCCGTAGATTGGTATCAATGAAAGATCTTAAGTTGATAGGTCTTAAATCTCATGATTATCACACTCTAATGCAACAATTATTGCTTGTGACAATTCAATCTATACTGTCGAAGCATGTAAGGTTTGCAATCACCAGACTTTGTTTCTTCATCAACAGTCTATGCAATAAAGTTATTGATCCTGAGAATCTCGATAAGTTGCAAAGAGAAGTGGTTGTTATCCTATGTCAGCTTGAGATGTATTTTCCTCCTTCATTCTTTGATATCATGGCACATCTTGTTGTCCACTTGACTAGAGAAGTGAAAATATTGGGACCAATTTTCTTGCATTGAATGTATCATTTTGAACAATACATGAGAGTTTTTAAAGGTGATGTTCGAAACCGTTATCGGCCCAAAGGGAGTATTATTGAGGGTTATGTGGTGAGAGAGGTTATGGATTTTTGCAATGACTTTTTGAGTAGTAATGAAGCTCCTGTAAATGACAAGAATATTGAGGACTATTCTGGCAAAGGGACTTTAGGAGCACAAAAAGTAATCAGTCATGAGCTGTGGGAACAAGCTCACTTGTATATTTTACACAACATCGAAGAAGTAAGTGTTTATATCATAGAACATATCAATTTTATCAAGAAACAATATCCTCGGGCCAATATAATGTGGCTTGCTAGAGAGCATAACAAGACATTTATTAAGTGGTTCAAAGATAAAATCTTACATCAACTATCTCAAATACTAGATATATTTTTGAAAATATCAAATGCCTCACCTTTAAACCAAAAAATAAATATTATGTCTTATGAAGGGTTTGACATAAATGAGTTCTCATATTATACAAAGCGTCAAGATGATAAGAGCACCGTCCAAAATAATGTGGTTACCCTTTAGGGGTCTTCATTGATTTTTTCTACTGAGAAAGATAAGAGTCCACGTGAAGCTAAAATGTCATATTCCGGTGTCATTGAAGACATATGTGAGTTTGGCTATGTAGATTTCAAAATTCCACCCTTTAAGTGTAATTGGGTTGATAACACCAAAGGAGTTATAGTGGATGAATTGAGTTTCACAGTAGTGAATTTTGAAAAGATTGACGAGAAGGAAAAATGGTCGGCTGTTCTTCATGGTAAAAGACAGTTAATTTGAAGGTCCTATAGACGAAGAAGAGTACTATGATAAGTATGATGACTCCAGTCTATTCTTAGTTGGCTTGCCAACACTAAATATTGAAGCTAAGGGTGACTTATATGTGGGTGGAGATCACACCGAAGGAATGTTAATTGATAAAATATCTCAATATTAGAGGCATGTTTTTAATTTTTTAAATGTTTTTTAATGTTAGATCTATGTGAACTTTACAATGTTATATTAATTTCATTATATGTTAAATGTTAAATGTTTGATTTTTTTTATATGTCACTTTTTCAGATGGTTGACCATGAGTATGATGATTGTGATGATGATTACCATGAGGGTGGGGCGCCGCATCACAATGTAAGTTTTATAAGATATCTAGCTATATGTCCATTTATAAGTTATATCCTATATGCATTTTCTTCAATTTTTAGGTTGAGGATGTACCCTTTGAAAACCTGGTGCCACTTGATGGGCGACACATAAGAATTAAAAAAATTAGGGGCATCACTATGATGAACAAGTTACTACATCAAAGGGGAAATGGACCAAAATTGGTTGTGAATTTTGATCACATAGGAAATGCAGTTGGAAAGAACCACAACTCGTTTTGTTTCACATCTTGGGGTTCTTACTCGTAGCCATTGTAGTGTAAATGCAGAATCTCGACATACAATTCCTAAAGGGAAGAAATATTTAGTATGGAAAGAACTATGTGCGAGATATTATCATTTATAATTATATTTTTAAATTTATTTACAATTCTATTTTTTAGAATACTCTATTAAATATATGAAATTTTGGAGAGTATTTTTTAACTGGATGAAATCCTACATCGTAAAAAGGTGATGTAATGTTGTGGAAGGGTCCTAAGGAACTATATGACAACTCTAAATCGATAATACATACGAGAGGCTGATAAGAGGAAGAAGTCAGCCCTTGAGCAATGGAACTACCTGGACCTAACTGAGTGGGAGGTGTTTGTTGTTAAGAGAAACATTGATGGATTCAGGGTATTAAGTGTCACTCCCAATTTAATTAGTATACATTCTTATGAATTCACCTATTTACGATTGACCTTGATTGTTACTGACTAATTCAATGTGCATACTAACAAGATTATCAACGATGCTCAAAGAGAAAGGCATGCACTGAATGTGCATGGCCACACGATGGGTCTAGGTGGATATGCAGCCCTTTGCCAAAAACTAGACGTCTTCCATTCAGCAGCCTACTACTCCTACTATTGAAACTGCTGAGTCCTCTACTACTATCGCACCTCTGCATCGCCATGATGTGTAGATAGCTGGGAGGCAAAACAAAAAAGGAGATACAACCAACCATGCAATTGCTGAGGTTGCTGAAAATGGTAAAATTCAACTCTTAGAGCAATTAGTATTGATGATTGTTATGTTTACTTACCAATTTCTATTGATGATGATTAGCACGAGCTTCGCGAGTAGAGGAAGCAAGGCCCGTTCATCCCTGAGGGCACAAGGGATTAATTGACAGTTGCTCTTAGTAAACCAGAGCATCCTAGACGTGTTAGGGATACATGCGTTGGTGTGGGCCAAAGAGCGTTCTTTGAGTCATCATAACACAAACATGTCCAAAAAGAGGGATTTCAAAAGTTGAGGTAACCTATTCTTTTTCTAGAATGTAATTGAAAAGGGAATCCAGGAATCAAAAAGTGTTTCTTTTGTCCATGTATAGACAAATGAGTTAATTGATAAGAGAGACCATGAACCAATGAGCAAGTGACTGGTGTCTCAGGCTGCCACTCAGACAGTACATGTTTCATGCCACTCTTCTCCTACAATAGAGGTGGTTGGGAGTGATCCCGTAGAGGTGGCTGGGAGTAATCCTATAGACCCACCACCTAACATGCTCGATGTAAGTATTTTTATTACATAGTAGTTAGTTTTTTCAAGAGGATCTGTTTAGGTATATATATAACATACTGTATGTAAATTTGTAGGGGTTGAGGCCATGCCATCTAAAATTGAAAGAATTCATCATTGCAGAGGGTGAGGCTTACCCATGCCTTTCAGGGCACACAATTCATGCCACCTCAATACTTGATGGGGTGGTTCGTGTGAGCTCGAGGTTTGTCTTCCCCACTTGGAGGCAGCATCCATTTCCATATGTCCACCCATATGCTGACACACTTGGTGAAGTGGAAGGTGGAGTGGTCTTGTGGCCCGAGGCGGGAGTCATCTATACTGATCATGTATGGTAAATTGACATTATGTTAATTGGCATATGTATATACATGACAATTGATATGAAATTATATATGCACGACAAAGGGAAGAAACCCACTACAGCTCGCCCTCCTCCACCTCTACCTCCACCTCTTCCTCGAGTACCTAGTTGGCTTGCAAAGGACTTATATAACACGATAGGTCCTCAATGCAGGGGTATGGCAATACGGATAGGTGAACATTACAAAACTTCACCTATTATTGTTTCTATGGAGGAGGATGCTATAGTCTAATCATACAATAATAATATATTTCTACAAGATATTTTGGAGTTGTTTAGTTATGCTTGGCTTAATTTTATCTATGATAGAACTATGGATATGGTGAGACCTTATTTATATATATAAACCTCATTTTATATATTGTGGTCTATTTTCTTATATATTAATGTATACATAATATATGTTTTGCAGCCACTTACATAGGTTCTGTAAAGATTTTTCAATGACTCATGTGGGATTTCTAATTCCATCCTTGATCAGTCGTGCAAATAAAGACCCTACACCAATTACCTTATATTGCTCTGTTGCTTTTAAATATTTTGGTGAAAAGAAAAAGAGTGTGATAATAGATCCATATAATGTTGGGTAAGTATGCTTTGTTTATATTTTTGTCTTAAGAAAATTATATTTCATTGTGGATTTTGAGTTGTATATTTTTACTTTCTTATCACTAGAGGTAAGCATTGGGAGTTACTGGTTGTTGTCCCCGATACGATGACTGCTTATTATCTAGATCCTAAGGGGCACAAATTAGACTGTTTTGGGACACGATTTGAAAAGGGCAGTATAAATGTGAGAAAATTTTTATATTCATATCCGTTGACATCTATTATTACATGACTATTTACTAATGTAATTAAATATGTTACATTAATGTATAGGACTTTAAAAGATTTCAAAAATGTTGGAGGAAATTTGGATAAGAAAAATAAAGTGATAGCTTGGAATAATGTGGATGTAGTTTCCTGACTCCAATGTATATTTTATTTATGTGAACTATGTTTATTTTTATTTATTAACATTTTGTATGTTGAAATTTATAGTTGTTGTACAAAATAATGGCTGGGCATGTGGATAATATGTGATGTTGTATATGGATATAATTTTTAGATATGCTACAAAAAACATCAAAAACATACAACATGTAATATATAGTCTTGATCATCATAAGTATAGTCTCGTTAGATAATATAAAAATATCAAATTATTAATTATATATACACACAATTCTCTTTTTAGGTGTTTAAAACTAGTAACTTCATTACAGGGGAAAAGCTATTAGATGTACATAAGCCCTATACGATTGAACAATTAGATGACATAAGAGAACAATGGGCAAAAGCCTTTAAAGGGGAGGCAATTTTTTATTATGATTGGGGTACTGATGATAAATAATGTCATTTCTAAACTTTAGTGTCATTATTTATGTATATATGTGGTGCTTATATATGCATGTGTGAATGACTTTTTTTTTAAATGTCTTATTGAAATTTGATATATATATTTATATATATATAAATGTGTGTGGATGTGAAGATGAATGAATGAAAGTGCTTCTACATGTGTGTGAATGTGAAAATGGATGAATGGATGGAACTGCAGGTTTCTACATGTGTGTGAATGTGAAAATGGATGAATGAATGGAACTGTAAGTTTTTACATGTGTGTGAATCAATTCATTGTGTTTCTACATGTGTGTGAATCATATGATGTATATATAATCTTGATCATCTTGTTGTTGCATGTTTGTAGCTTGTTGTTCGGCTGAAATCACATGATGATGTAAACCTACAATTTAGAACTGAACTGTAGGTTCTACATCCTTCTGACCAGCCAGACAGTAGGCCTGCAAGCTAGTATTAAAAAATAAAATGACACTTAGTCGTCGATTATTTAAAAGAACAATCAATGAAGGTCTATGTCCTTGGTTATTTATAGAAAACCGACGACTATGACCTAACCTGGGCCAAATTTTTTATTTTGGATATGGAGGTAGGCGTCGGTTTATGATATCATAATTGACACCAATTTGTAGTTGTATTGTCATTTTTACTCTGAACTGACGATTGTGAATGAAACACTTTTTGTTTGGAAAGGGAGTTAGTCTTCAGTTCTTACTTAAATAATTGACGACTATGTCCTAACCCGGCCAATTTTTTTTCCAGGTATGGAGATAGGCGTCAGTTTTTAGTAGATAACCGACAACTATTGATCCTACCAGTATCAGTTCTTTTTTGGTTGCAATCGGGGCCGAATCTGTATTGTCAATTTTGGAACCGACATTGTAGGCTTCTATCTTTAGTGTTGCCCACTTGGGTGTTACTTGGAAATCGACATAAAAAGTCTATTTTAACCGACATTAAAGGTAGTATTTTTACTAGTGAAAACTAAAATAAAGTCAAACTATTCATAGTTTGCACCATTTATACACATATCATATCTTTGAAAGTCATATCTCATACTTTTTTTCCATATTTGCTAAATGAATGTCAAATGATATTTCTACATTTTTATTATTTGAAACCATGATTTGTGTAGATATGATAAACTCATGTGAAAGGTTTGTCTTGCATTATTCCTTGGAGGACGTCAAGTATATATATACTATAAGGTTTTTTTTAGGTATATATACTATAAGGGTTTTTAACATGTAAGGTGGAAAATATACTTTATGTGACCTAGTTTTTGTTGGGTTTTGTAGAGAAAACATGCGTGGCAGAAGCAACAAAATTTCATGCAACTCAAAATAGGATCTCGTTGACAACAATATATTCGGAAAGAGTGTTTGCGGGATATACCTTATTGCGGAGCAAGTCCGGCGATGTCCCACTGCACGATGGTGTGCAATGATGCTGGACTACACGGAAGGAACTTCTCTCCTGTTTGTTAAGTGTGTCGCAGGAAGATCCGGAAGTGCTCCTTTTGTTCGGTGATGTACGCCGCTCATAGCGCATACATATGGTCGTAGATGTCCTCTGAACGCAGGTGTCTCAGCGTCTGCGTCTCTACTTCATCCACGTGGATGGACTGGAACTCCACATCATGCTTCCTAAGCCGGAAGGAAGGAGTCATCTCTATATGGCAACATGCTAGCGTTGTGGTGCTCTCCTTTATCTCCAGAGGACGGTGACGACTTGGGTTTATGTACATGAGCATAAACTGAAAAACATCTCTCAATATCTTATATAGATATCGGATGTCAAGCTCCTTTAAATAGGAGAAGAATGGAAGTAGGGTTTCCTAAATCCATCAGTAAATAGAAATACTGCATTAATTAAAATGCTCGTGGATTAATTAGAATATTCTAGAATTCATTAATTAACCAAATAATCACATTAATTGATTAGTTAATATCTCACTCCATACAATCGCTTGGGATGGATCTATGTGCATATATACCAACAGACTCCTACTGGCACTTAGAGCCAGTCACTCCAATATTATTCTAATCGATTACATAAACATTTTAGTAATCAATGTGATTCACAGCAATTCCAATTACATCCACAATTATACTCCTATTCCAACACATCATATGTGTGTGACCCGGTAGGCTCCAAATTACATTGATAGTGATATCCATAATCATATTATGATTTCACAAGCAATGATTAGTATATAGAAAGGCTTCATTGCCATCCAAGTAATTGGAGAAGTTGGAGAACAACTTAACCTATCATTCATGAGTGGTTTTACAATGATTGCATAGTTCCTTTGTCGCTGATATCCGGATTGAACTCGAGTCATGGAATTGTTATCATCTTCAATGTTAAATCCATGTTCATTGAACTAGATCATACTATCTGAGATATATGTAAGCTCAATATCACATATTGACTCAAATCAGCATGGCCATGCATTTCTTAGTCTCACTTATCAAGTGGTCAGAATAGCAAACTCCTGTAGGAAGGTCAAATTCCATCTACATCACTCACAGTCATCCCCATGTGTCACAATGCACCCAAGCACCATCTTTATGGCAATCCTTATTCAGGACCATAGTGGATGATGTCAAAGTACACTGAACGATATGTGATAAGTGTAGTGACTTCAGGTCTAAGAACCACAGTCACCACCATCATTATGAGATGTGACTCTAACTACCAATCATGGTATCCATGTGTCACTCTCAAGGTGGGTCTATCCGATACACTATTATCTAACAAGTATCTATGTATTTGATTTGATATCTCCATATCATGGATAATGAGATTCTTCCATCAACCAACATACATTCTAATCTTATGCATTATTGATGTCTATCGATATTTCCACAATAACAACCGATTAGGGACAAAACAAGAATACATACTCTTAACATACATATGATCTCACTATTCAGGTCATCAACCCGAAGACATATGTCATTGAGTATATTATTCTATAGATATCTATAAGTTTTATGGTCATCTCACAATATAAAACACAAACATATAGATTGGAAACTTGCCTTTATTAATATGATCAATGTAGTATTACAAATCGTTTACATAGTATCCCATTACAATCATCAAATGATAGTCTCTATGGGCATACATACCAATATATTCCCACTTGCACTTATACCCAATCACTCATGAATATCAATCCAAGTAATCGAACATGTCTGTCATGTTTCTGTTGTGAAAGTGCTTTTGTGAGCGGGTCATCCACATTGCTTTCTGTAGGTACTTTGCAAATCTGCACATCTCCTCATTGTATGATCTCTCATATGAGATGGAACCGCTGTAGAATATGTTTGGAACGTTGGTGCGATCTTGGTTCTTTAGCATGTGCAATTGCTCTTTTGTTGTCGCAAAACAACTCAATTGCATCACCAATTCTTGGAACCACTCCAAGTTCAGAAATGAACCTCTTGATCCACACAGCTTCCTTTACAGCATTAGATGCAGCAATATATCCGGCCTATGTTCTAGAATCCGCAACCGTCTCTTACTTGGAACTCTTCCAGCTCACAACTCCATTGTTCAGGTAAAACACAAATCTAGATTGTGATATGTAGTCATCTTTGTCAGTTTGGAAGCTAGCATCGGTGTAACCCTTTACCACGAGCTCTTCCTCACCACCGTATACCAAGAATTGATCCTTAGTCCTTCTCAAGTACTTTAGGATGTTCTTTACGGTTGTCCAATGACATTCACTTGGATCTGACTGATATTGGCTTGTCATGCTCAAAGCATATGACACATCAGGACGCGTACATAACATTACGTACATGATAGATCCAATTGCTGATGCATATGGAATCTTACTCATGTGTGCACGTTCATCACATGAACTAGGACATTGGGCTTTAGAGATCATAACCCCATGGAACATGTGCAAGTTACCTCTCTTAGAACCCTCCATGCTAAACCTCTTTAGCACCTTATCAATGTATGTGCTCTGGCTTAGGCCTAGAAGCCTTCTAAATCTATCTCTATAGATCTTGATCCCTAGTATATAGGATGCTTTGCCTAAATCCTTCATAGAGAAGGTCTTCCGTAGCCAACCTTTTACTGTCTGATGAGTAGGGATGTCATTTCCCATCAATAGTATGTCATCCACATACAATATGAGAAATATGATTGTGCTCCCACTAACCCTTTTGTAAACACAAGGTTCATCTTCATTTTGACTAAAGCCAAACTTTTTGACTACTTTGTAAAAATGTAGATTCCAGCTTTGATATTTTTGCTTCAATCCATAGATTGACCTTTGTAGCTTACAGACTTTATTGGCTTCCTTTGGATCGAAAAAACCCTCAGGTTGTGTCATGTACACATCCTCAAGTAAATTCCCATTAAGGAATGTTGTTTTAACATCCATCTGCCAAATCTCATAGTCATGATAAGTTGCAATGGCAAGCATGATCTTGATGGATTTAACCATGGCAACCGGTGAGAAGGTCTCATCATAATCAACACCTTGAATTTGACAGAATCCTTTCGCAACCAATCTACCTTTATAGGTTTGAACATTTCCGTCCATGTCGGTCTTTTTCTTGAATACCCACTTGCACCCTATGGGTTTTACCCCTTCGGGTGGATCCACCAAGGTCCATACCTTGTTGGTGTACATGGATTCCATCTCAAATCTCATGGCTTCGAGCCATTTCTTAGATTTTTGTCCCTTAGTAGCTTCTAGATAGGAAGTTGGCTCATCTACTATACCCAATTCCTCACTGTCTTGAGTCATGAGAAATCCAAATCTCTCAGTCTCAAGTTGTGTCCTACTAGACCTACGAGGTTCATGTGTTACATTTGGAACTTGAAATTCCACAACAATTTGTGAGTCTTCATGTTCCTTATGTACCTCCTCAGTTTCTCTGCTTTCTTGTTGGTCTCAAACTTCTTCGATCTCTACAATCCTCCCACTAATTCCTTTGGAAATAAATTCCTTTTCAAAAAATACAACAGTCCTAGCAACAAACACATTGTTGTCAGTTGGTGTGTAGAAGTAGTATCCCTGAGTTTCCTTGGGGTATCAAACAAAATAACATTTTTCCGATTTGGGTCCAAGCTTTTTAGGAAATTGTTTCCTAACATAAGCTTCACATCCCCAAATCTTTAACATAGATAAATTGGGACGATTCCCATTCCATATCTCATATGGTGTCTTTTGAACCAATTTGGAAGGTACATGGTTAAGTGTAAACATTGCAGTTTCAAGAGCATATCCCCAAAATTATATTGGAAGTTCGGCTAAACTCATCATTGATCGTACCATATCTAATAGTGCATGATTCCTTCTTTCTGACACACCATTATGTTGTGGTGTACTAGGTGGAGTCCATTGTGATACAATACCACAGTCTCTCAGATGGTCCTCAAACTCTTGGCTTAAGTATTTGCCACCTCAAACTAAACAGAGTGCTTTAATACTCTTACCAAGTTGCTTCTCTACTTCATTCATGAAAGTCTTGAACATTTCAAGAGTTTCTGACTTATGTTTCATAAGATATACATAGCCATACCTGCTGAGGTCATCAGTGAAGGTAATGAAGTATTGATAGCCTCCTCTAGCATTTGATCTAAAAGGTCCACATACATCAGTATGTATGAGCCCTAGAAGATCACAGGCTCTCTCATTTTGTCCAGTGAAAGGAGTCTTGGTCATCTTCCCTAATAAACATGCCTCACATGTCTCTAATGATTCAAAATCAAAAGAGTATAGATGACCATCCTTATGGAGTCTAGATATGCGCTTTTCGTTTATGTGCCCAAGACGACAATGCCATAAGTATGTTTTGTTTGAGTTGTCAAGTTTTAACCTTTTAGTATTTATGTTGTATATGCTAGTCTCAAGTTCTAACAAGTAGATACCATAAGACATAGGGGCATTTCCATAAAAGATCTCATCTTTAAAAAAAGAAATAATTTCATTCTTCATGTGAAATTAAAATCCACTCTTTTCCATACAAGATACATAAATAATATTTCTATTAATGGTAGGTACATAATGGAAATTCTCTAATTCTATTACAAGGCTCGTAGGCAAAGATAAACTAATAACTCCAACTGCAGTGGCAGCAACTCTTGCTCCATTAGTGACCCGCAACTCGACTTGGCCCTTTTGTAAAGGCTTACTTCTTATCAGATCCTGCATATTAGAACATATGTGAGATCCACATCCGATATCCAGTACCCATGATGAAGAAGTATTTAAGTTTATCTCAATAATGTATATACCTGAAGTGGAGATATCTATCCCCTACTTCTTCTTCCTCAGTTCCTCCAGGTAGAGAGGACAGCTTCTTTTCCAATGTCCAGCCTAGTGGCAATGGTGAAAATTGCCTTCTTTGGAGATCCCACCTTTAGCTTTGAGTGCGAATGACTTTAGCTTCTGCCCGACTTTAGAACCTTTCTTAGCCTTGCCTTTGCATTTTGACTTTCCCTTTGTCTTGTTGATCATCATCACAGACTTGGGCTTGTCTTTCTTCATATGTGCTTCAGATGTCCTCAACATGCCCAACAATTCTGACAATGGCTTGTCAAGATTGTTCATGTTGTAGTTCATGGCAAAATGACTATATGATTCAGGAAACAATTGTAGAATCACATCAGTGGCCAACTTTTGACCTAGGCAAAATCCCAGCTTGGATAGGCTTTTCACGTACCCAATCAAAGTGAGTATATGGGTGCCAACTGAGTCTCCCTCTTTCATCTTGCTCTTGAACAAAGCCTTGGAGACATCATATCTCTCTTATCTTGCTTGATGTTGATACATGTTCTTGAGATGTGTTACCATATCAATGACATTCATGTTCTCATGATGCTCTTGCAACTCATAGTTCATTGAGCACAACATCAGGCACTTGACATCCACGAAATCATCAAGGTGCTTCTTGTAAGCATCCTTTTCAGCCTTGGGCGCATTTACGGCGGGTTCCGCTAGCTCTGGTGTTTCAAGGACATAGAGATTACACTCATGTGTGAGAACAATTCTCAGCATCCTAAACCACTTTTGAAAGTTGGTTCTGGTAAATTTGTCCTTCTCAAGGACCGATCGCAACGAGAAAGTGTGAGTATTGTTTGCCATTTGATTTCTACAAAAGAAAATTTTGCATTTAGTCCAAAACATTTTGACTTGTAAAGATTTGATAAATGAGATTAATTAGGCCTTTAATTAATTACACTCCCACTATTTTATTCAAATTGATATCTCTCACTAACAACTCAAAAGATTGCAATGTACAACCTTCTAGTGAGCCAAGATCCAAAATAATTGGATCAATGCCCAGCTAACGCCGGCGTCAAAGACCAAATACTAAGGTAGGCGAATTTTGCCAATTGCATCATATGCAACTCTTAGATAGATGATCATGCACAACTCCGTGACATGATGCATCTGTGTGCCTCTAGGTACTTGATCCTATCAAGGTTCCCTAGTTAAGTCCAACCCATAAGCCTACATGATGAGTGTGCACCCTGTGGAGGCAGACCCACACACCCGCCCTCACACTTCCATGAGATAGATAGTGCACCATGCGGAGGCGTGCCCACACACAGTCGATCCAGCTTTTCATGTGTGTTGCTTTATGGAAGGCAACTAAAACTTAATATTATTAATTGAGGGGTTTTATTAATACATATACATATCCAAACACCACATACTTATAGTACGTATCATATACTACTATATTCACAACCACAAATTATAGACATGCCATCACAAACACAAATACATCGGTTATGGCCATACTATTATAATCCTTTAGAGCAACAAAGGATTACGGTCCACCTATGGTCTTATGCATTTCATGCAACACCTGTGAATCAACTTGTAAGCCTGTAAGGATCAGCATTACAATGAATAACTTCATGGATGCTCCGTGAGGTTGGAACTTCAAGTTGCTTCTTGGAATTGGATCTTCTTGTTGCTTCTCCATGGATGCTCCTTGGAGTTGGATCTTCAGGTTGCTTCCTTACATCAAGTTTACAAAGACTAAAACTAATCCTATCTCTATTACATCATATGAGTACAAATATAAAAGCAAATAATTAATTACACTTTGAAATAAGAGATGAGGCTCGGCATGCAAATCAAATACTTTATACAAAGGATCTATATGCAACCATTATATATCCATAGCATTCACAAACAAACATATCTACAAGATTGACATCCACATTTATTCATAACATTCACAAAAGCGGATACTAGGCCATAAATGTGCATGCATTCACCACATAATTTTTTTTTTAATGGCTATGTGTATGATATGATAGGTATATCTACATATACATATATACATATTAAAATTGCAGTACTTTTAATGTGGGACATTCCCCATTAAATAAATTTTTGACTCCCACGTAGACTATGCAGTGTACAGATGGGCAGCGCCCCTGTGCGGGGATCCCGTCCGAAATGTCAAAAACAGAAGCCTGCGGCGTATGTGGAATTAGGTTTAGATTTGCACATTAGCAGTTTTAATTCACATCATATGCAACATAGTAAACAATATACAGTGATTCAATTATATCAAAATGAATTAAAATATGGCGTAGATTGACACTGCTCTGATACCACTGTTGGGTTTTGTGGAGAAAACATGCGCGATGGAAGCAACAAAAATTCCATGCAACCCAAAATAGGATGTCGTCAACAACAGCGTATTCGAAAAGAGTGTTTGCGGGATATACCTTATCGCGGAGCAAGTCCGGTGATGTATCACTGCACGATGGTGTGCAACGATGTTGGCCTACATAGATGGAAATTCTCTCCCATTCGTTAAGTAAGTCGTAGGAAGATCCGGCAGTGCTCCTTTCATTTGGTGATGTACGCCACTCGTAGCGCGTATGGATGATCATAGATGTCCTTTGAACGCAGGCGTCTCAGCGTCTGCATCTCTACTTTGTCCACGCAGATGGACTGGAACTCCACATTGTGCTTCCTAAGCCGGCAGAAAGGATTCATCTTTGTGTGGCGGTGTGCTAGCGTCACGATGCTCTCCTTTCTCTCCTAAGGATGGTGACGTCTAGGGTTTACGTACATGAGCGTAAACTGAAAAACCTCTCTCAATATCTTATATGGATATCGGTCGTCAGGCTCCTTTAAATAAGAGACAAATAGAAGTAGGATTTCCTAAACCCATTAGTAAACAGAAACACTACGTTAATTAAAATGCTCGGGGGTTAATTAGAATATTCTAGAATTCATTAATGAACCAAATAATTGTATTAATTAATTAATTAATATATGACTCCATGCAATCACATAGGATGGCTGTATAGGCATATATACCAACAATTTTTAACATAATCTCTTCTAGATTTGTTTTTCTCATAAAAATGGTTGGGTTTTTGTTTGCAATTAGTTTTTCATAAAAATTACGCATACACTCTTATATTTTGGTTTTTGTTTCCCAGGACATTTCATGTCTAATCATTCATTATGATTTATATATTTGTTTGATGATGTACAAAGAATTATTTTTATGTTTATGATCCATGCATGACATATGTTACGCGGATAACCTCACAATAGGGTATCACAGAAGGAGACATGTTTCATGTTGCAAATCAGCCGTACACATCCATAACAGAAGATTTGAACAAAGTCATGCACCAGAACTAAGCAAGCGAACAGACAAGAAGAATAGGGTACACCACAAGGAAGCAACATGAGACCTACAACTAGCATGACACACCTAGTAGATCATGTTATCCTACCACTGTGGAGGACAACAATTGAAGAACTAGCTAGGACTAGTGAGAGAGGAACCCAAAAGAAGACACATGTACATGAGGAGACAACAATACATGGACTAGATTTCACTTAGGGTTGTTCAGTTTGGGAACCATAGAGAAGAGTAAAAGATTAATGACGCTCTAGGTGAAAGAGAAAGTGAAACAAGGGTGGGATGAGTTTTAGGGAAAATCAATAGAGCATGAAACCGAAAAGAAAAACAAACCCCACACAATCTGAGTTTAGACATGGAGATTGACGAAGGAGATCCGGGGAAAAAGATATTCTCCCCATCAATAGGCACACCTAGAACATATACCTAAGCAACGAGCTCTGGTAGGGACTAGGCTCGCAAAAATAATAAAAATCTTATGTTGGAACTTCCAAGGACTGGATACCCCTGGAACATCCTCATCCCTCAGGTCCATCTGTTGGAAGGAAATGCCTAATATGGTTTCTGTAATGGAAACTATGTCAAACATGCATGAGCAGGAGAGAGTCAGATGTAGTTGTGGCTTTGAAAATGGTTTTGGCACCAACAACAGAGGAAATTTTAGAGGCACGAGCTTCTCCTGGAGAGGAGATGAGATGACGGATAAATCCTTTTGTCATCACCATATATGGGTGGATATAGGCAATAATAACCAAGATGAGAAATTTACTTTTGTGGGGATACATGGGTAGGTGTCAGTCACTGACAGGTGGAATACTTGGGACTTAATGTACATCACAAAATTATCATCTAACTGTCTGATCATTATGGGGGTGATTTCAATCAAATCATATCAAGAATAGTAAAGGTTGGAAATTTAAGAGAGACAACAGACAATTGTCAGCTCAAGGATTTAGCTTTTAAGGCAACATGTTCACATGGCACATAGAGTAAATGAGGGAAGGATCTCAAAAGAAAGACTTGACATATTTGTGGTAGATGATGACTGGTGCAACCTCTTCAATACCAGAAAGGAAAACATTTTCCCATTTATAAGTCAAATCACGTGCCTATCATATTGAGTGTAGAGGGGAATGAGGTGCAACATGAAAAGGGGAGTAGATTTGGATTTGAAACCCTTTGATTGTCATCACCAGAGTGTAAGACTATGATGGAGGAAGTTTGAAGAAATACATCCTATATAAGTTTACACGATAGAACAGAGTTATGTGCCGAAAAACTAAAAAAATGGGTGTCAGAAAAATTAAGAAACATGAGAAATAAAATTAAGGCTATTAAGGACAAGTTAAGAGAAGTACATGGGCAACCACCATCTACCTTCATGATAGGAGAATGTGCCCACCTTTCTAGAGAACTCCGAGAGCTATAGAAATAGGAGGAAATTTATTGGCCTACAATAGAAGGAGGAATGAAATAAAAGACAGAGACAAAAACACCAAATATTTCCACCATAAAGCAAGCCAAAGAAAGAAGAGAAACACTATAAAAGGTTTGACTGACTTAGATGGAAGTTGGAAGGCAGGTTCAAGACATGTAGAGAATTATCACCAGTTTTTTCAACAAGCTCTTCACCACACAACAATAGGAGGGAATAGATTATTTTTTATAAGGTGTGGTACCATAGGGAAGGAGGAGACAAATAACCCGAAGAAGATACCCACTATGGAAGAGGTGGGGAGAATGATTGATCTGATGCACCCAAATAAGGCTCTAGGGCCACATGTGTAACTTCCCAGGATTTGAGGCATCAGATAAAATGATCTTATAAGGAATGATTGGACTGCCCATATCACCAAGGTGCACCTTCTTTTACGGGAGCCCATCACTAAAGAACTCCATAGTTAAGCATGCTCAGCTTGGAGTAGTACTAGGATGGGTGACCAATCGGGAAGTTGATCCTGACTTGCACGTGAGTGAGGAAAAAGTGTGTAGTTAAGGCTAGTGGTGGTCTGTGGGGCCAGTCCTCATTCCTTAAACTCTACTAGAGCTTTGGGCAGTGGGCCCAAGCATTACAACATGGCATCAGAGCTTGTAGCTGTCAGTTATCTAACTATTTCAAACATGTCTCCCTTAGGATGTTTACCTTTATCTTAGGTTACTTATACCTACTGTGATGACCATCTCACGAAAACAAGATTAACTAATGCAGAGGCGATTAATTAGCAGCAGAATTGCTAAAAATCACTAAAAATTAAAATTTTTTGTAAAGAGATTCACACACTGTAAAACTTTTCATAAAGAAACAGGGTAAGTTTTTTTTTACAAGCTGATTCATTAGTACATCTCTGTATCAACCCATCTCGAGAGTCATAACATTGACTGCCCTGTTAAACTGTACATGAGCAGTATACAAAAATCTCGAGGCATCAAGCCAAAAATCTCAGATCTACATTAAACCATCTACTGACTCCTAGGACCTGAGAGTACAGAGATGACACATAGGACTCTCTATGTACAGAACCTAACAGATAGTGTCTCCACCTATGGATCACTGATGTCCTTGTTGTTGCTGCTGTTGTGACTGCTATTGCTGCTCACCCACTGATGGGTTTCTTCTTCCTTGGCGTCTACCTAAAAAGTTGAATCCCACGGGAGTGAGACAATTGAAAATTGTCCCAGTGAGAGTTATAACTCTCTGCCAGAAACATTGTTATTACAAATAAAAGCATAACACTGAGCAATAGAAATGTAAATATTTAACAGCAGATAAATTATTGAACAAGATATGCAGAGCAGTATTCTCTATGCAATCATTTCAATTATAACTTGATTAAGCAGCAAGTCATTTATTCAATAAGGAATATGAAGAACATGTATATTAATTATCCAACTAGGATATATTAAACAATGTATCATCAAACATTGATTCTCGTAGTTCAACCCTAAGCAAATATTCTACACGAATGATTACATTTTTTAAACATACTTATGCCCTGAGGAGATGAGGTATACCGCTCATACTCCAACCGACCATTGCAAAATTGAAATCGGTACCATACATAGGTCATCAGAAGAGCCGGATTTCTATGACCTCATCATCCTCAGTCAGTGTGAGGAACAACTTGCAGGACATCTCATGTCTCTGCTAAAATAACTTTCCAGGGTATTCTGGAAACTTCGCTATTAGAGTTACAGTTGCATGTTGTACTCTCTTCGCAATCGAGGGATTTCTTGTTTATCTCACATTGATTCGGCATTAACATCGTCATCGGGAGATTAGTGATACATCATCCCGACATATACATTTAATGAAGGATTGACGGATTTAATGTTTATCTCACATCAATCCCTCCATTAGGACGTAAGGATATTCACATCCATAACCCCCACATACTCAAAATTATGCTCTCCAGGAGTTCCCTTAGGAAAACCTATTTCACCATCATCCAACTTCTGATGATGATGGATCTATGGTCAGGGCTCTACATGATATCATTTCACTTGATTATTTAAGTACATTACAACATTCTTTTAGCATCAGGCATGTTTTCAAGCATAAACCATTATAACAGATGCCATAAAGAAAGAGTTCTATTTTATCAAGTTTATTTCACAGCTTTATAAACATTGGGATCTCAATCCCTTATCAATTCATCATCATGATTCAATAATATGGGTGTACAAACCCTTAGATGATCAAATCACTTGTTACCACCTTAACAGGTAACACAATGCCATCATGTTATTTGACAGTGTAAACATAATAGTAGCAATGCAGGTATTCCACTTGGCTCATACAACCTGTCAATCTCTTTTGTTACCTTTTTGGTAGGCAACATAGTATATCATTTCTTACAAAACTTATAAAGTACTTTCATTAAACAAAGCATCATAGCACTCACCTGGCTATGTTCAATATCTCATAAAACCTACATGATTAGTACACATGATAACAAATACCTTTATTTCATATCAGCACAATGCAAAACAATGATAACATCACTATTCAAGGGTTGCACCACTATGCCCTTATTAGGGTTAGGGTTTCCCTTTTTCATTTCAATTAGGGTTAATCATCCCCTTAGCTCAATTAGGATTTGTGACTCATCATTTCATTATCCAATCATAGAGCTTCATGATATAAAGCATAACCTAGAATTAGGGTTTCACACTTTCATTTACTTTATTTGGAATTAGGGTTTACTAATCACATTGCATCACCCTATATTAGGGTGATATTAGCTTCAGCCTTGATTAGGCTAAGTCAGCTCAACATGAAAGAGAATTGACATAATGAGTTAAGTTATCATCATTGTAATCATTAAGGCTTAATTACTTCATGGGTTTAAATCACTCTATCCCATTAAGATACAAGTACCATGATCACCTTTGATTACATCATGTATTAATTAACTAATCACTTGGTCCTTCAACCACTTTAAGTACCCATTCGGTTTTGGGTAATCATCCACAAAACGATCTTGGTCACTAAGACCCCAAACGATCTTGACTAACTCAGACCTCAAATGGTCTTACACACTTGGCCTCCAAACGGTCTAAGACCATTTGGACCTCCATGCGGTCTTGGACTACCTTTGAAACCGTTTGGTAAAGTAGGTGGTGATGATCGTTTGCCCATAGTTGACTTTTGAAACCGCATGAACTCAGCCACTTTGGAAACCACATGAACACAATCGGTTTTGAAACTGCATGCACCTAAACGGTTTGGGATGTTTTGGTCCCAAACGGTCTTGAGACCGTTTGGTCCAAACCCCCTCAAAACTGCACGGACCAATTATGATCTCAACCCATCAAATTGAATTAGGGTTTCCAATGTTGATCCCCTCAACAATTAAGTACACATAACCAATCATCAATTGGAACTATCACCATCATTCAATTGAGTTAATTAGGTCAACCTTAAACTTATTTGACCCTCAATTGACCCTCAATTGGTCATCAATTAGGGATTGAATCAATTGGATTAGGGTTTGGAATCGATGACCCTTCAACATTAATCAATGTGAGTCTAATTGATTTGAAACTATTGAACCTTCATCCAATTTGAACATGGCCTGACCCCAAACGGTCTTGGGATCATTTGGATGACCTCCAAACGGTCTTGAGACCATTTTCTCATGTCAACACCAAAAACTAAGTCAACCAATTGGGGTTTAGCTCATTGGATTGATCACTAAACCAACAATTATTTGCTCTTCAACTTAGTACCTTATGATATTCAAACACTTACACATAGTCAACCCTAGTCCTCCAAACGGTCTTGGGTAACCCCCAAACAGTCTTGGGATCATTTGGATACTCTCAAAATGGTCTTGAGACCGTTTGCCCATCACTTCATCAATAACCATGTCATTCGTTTAGGGTTTGGATCCTAGGATTGGTCACCAAATCAACAATTGATTATACATCATCTTGATACCTTTGGATCTTCAATTGGTCAACCATGCTTAACCCTAGACCTCCAAATGGTCTTGAGTGGTCACCAAAAGGTCTTGAGACCGTTTGGGTGATCCCCAAACGGTTTTGAAACTGTTTGGGTCATTCAACCCAAGTTTCAAGTTTATTCAATTATCAAATCAGCAATTAACCTGATTAGGGTTTAGATTATTGATGGACCATCAATTAGTGAACCAATTGAAGTTAATTAACAATTATTGATAGGTTATTAATCTACATTATTCTCAACAGACCTCCAAACGGTCAATGCTTGGTCAATGCCACCAAACGGTCTTGGACCGTTTGCTTCTATGCGGTTTAGGTGAAACCGTTTGCATTCAAACGGTTTGAAACCATTTGCTCCCAAATGGTTTGGGAAACCGTTTGAGAAAAAAAACCAAACCGTTTGCTAAAGTAACTTTTGGATATTTATCTAGGATGATGTCACCTTCGTCTACCTCTGTTCAACCAAGAACAGGTCCTGTTCTTCACGGAAGTTATAGCAAGAACTCACAAGAGTATCGAAGGAAGAAGAATAACCAACAATTCTTATGGAAAAGAGTGCAATACTAATGCTTAAGGGTTAGAGTTATAAAACCCACCTCTAGAACTGATCTAGAGCTCCAAGCTCCACAGATTTAATGGTGGATTGAGCTCCAGCAGTTGTCAAAGGTCCGTTCTTTAATCTTTGGATGAACAAGATGGCAAGCTAGTTTGGTCATCCTTCCTCTGCTCCAGAGCTCTCCTTTGGTCAGACAGAGCAAGGTGATAAGGAAAGAACTAATGAAACTATCCCTTTGGTGTTTTGGAAAAAGGATACTTATATTTATATTTATGGATTTTCAAGGAAAATAGAAAAAGAAAGTTATCTTCTTTAATTCCAACCAATTTCCACCAAAGCTTCCTCCATTCTTTTCCCACGTATCCACCTTCTAATAACTTGCAAAACTTCTCCATTATCCAAGTTTTAATGGAAAAGGAACTAAACACCTTAAAGAGTTATGTGTTAATATCCATCTTTTTAGTGGATATTGCTTTGTATTATATTAATGTGAATAGCTTCCACTCAACCAAGATATTTTTGGTTCCCAAGCATGGAACAAGCTCGTCCATATTATTACAAACACATCCTTAAACTTTTGGGTTGAATGGATTCTTAATTAATATATTTCTTTTTCCATTAAGTTATATTAAAGAGCCATTTGTGCTTAAATCTTGATTATTTCAATATCAAGATTCTCTCTCTCTTCCATGATCATTCAAATGAGGCGCACTTCTCATTTTCTTTGCTCTACTTTCTGCCAAGAAACATGAGTGACCCTCAAGAGGTGATATTTTGCATATTGAACACTAGGTTTTGGGTAAATTGCATATTACACCAAAACTAGGTTTTTATGCACAAAGATTGCTCTACAAGCTTTATCTTGGTGCCCAAGCTTGTGGAAATCATACCACTACATCATATTCATTCTTATGATGTCTCAGCATCATAGGAACATTTTATCATGTGCAATTTGCAAGTTAACCCCTCAACTTGGGTATTTTTGCACTTCAGTCCAAAAGTAACAAAACAATGTTTCAACATTATTCAGAAAGGACTGAAATTAAAATATAAGTTCTTCAAAAGCCTTAATTACTTTTCAAAGTATAAGAACAAGCATCTAATCAACTTGATTAGGAAAAAAACCTAGAGTTAGTACATAACCCAGGTTAGGGATGTTACAAATTATCCACCCCTTACAAGGATTTCATCCCCGAAATCATAAACAAAACATTTTAAGAGAAAAGAGTAGGGTATTTCCTCCTCATCTCTTCCTCTAGTTCCCATGTAGCTTCTTCAGCTCCACGGTGATTCCAGAGGAATTTTACAAGACTAATGTCTTTCTTCTTCAGCTTCTTGATTCTTTTATCGAGAATCAACATAGGTTCTTCTATATAAGATATATCATCATTTAACTCTACTTCCATAGGCTGCAGAACGAATTTGGTATCAGGATGACATTTCCTTAACATGGAAATGTGGAACACTGGGTGTAACTTTTGCAGCTCAGGTGGTAAATCTAGCTTATAAGCTACCTTTCCAATCCATTCAATGATTGGATAAGGCCCCATAAACCAAGGAGCTAACTTTCCCTTCCTTCCAAATCTAAGAACTCCCTTCTAGGGTGAGACCTTGAGGTACACTCTGTCTCCAACTTGGAATTCTAAAGGTCTACGACGCTTATCAACATAAGATTTCTACCTATCCTGTGCATTCTTTAACTGTTTTTGTATTATTTTAATGTTCTCAGTGGTCTGCTGCACAAGATCAAGACCTAAAAGTTGATATTCACCGGTTTTGTAGCGTCCGTCTCGCGAAAACAAGATTAACTAATGTGGAAGCGAATTATTTGCAGCGGATTACTGAAAATTAAAACTTTTTCCAAAGAGATCCTCACATATGAAATCTTTTCCAACAAGAACCATTGCATAACATTTACATTCTGGTTCAAACGTACATAATCTATACCATCTCTTTTTAGAGATTACATCATCAACTGTCTTTAAAACAGTATATACAAATAGTATACGAATCTCGAGGCATCAAGCCAAAACCTCAGATTGATTCATAAAACACTGACTAAAAACTCTGAGGACATGAGAGTACAGAGACGACACATAGGAATTTCTAACTACATAACTTGACAGGCAGTATCTCCACCTGAGATATTATAGTTGTCCTTGCTGTCACTGCTATTGTCTATTCCCTGTAATGAGATTTTGCTTCTTTCTCCGCGTCCACCTAAAAAGTTGGATCCCACGGGGGTGAGACAATTGTAAATTTCCCCAGCGAGAGATATAACTCTCTGCCAAAACATTGTTATAGTAGTTTAATAAAATAAACTGAGCAGAAGGATTTATATATTTAATCAACAGCATGTAAGTCACTTGTATGAACAAAGTGAAGTAAACTCCTTTTTCAAGGATAACCTTGCATCTACTCTTGGTAGACTCATAGTTCATCGATCTACTTGTAATGAATACAACAAATATGAATAACATCAAAGAACTACAGATATATAACATAAATGTAACATCAGCCAATGAATTTCCATATTCAATCCTTAAGCAAACATGCTATACGGATGATTTCATTTTACAAACACACTTATGCCCTGAGGAGATGAGATATACCACTCATGCTCCAACCGACCACTGCGAAGTTGAAATCGGTACCATACAAGGTCAATGGAAGAGTCGGATTCCCATGACCTCCCACATCTCGGTCAGTGCGAGATCACATACAGGACATCTTGTGTCTCTGCTAAATATAGCTTTCCAGAGTATACTGGCAACTTTGCTATCAGATTTACAGTGGCGTGCTGCACTCTCTTCGCGATCGTGAGATTTCGTGTTTATCTCCACCGATCTGACATTAACATTATTGGGAGATGTGTACGGCATCTAACCCAATCATCAGGAGATTCGTGATACATCCATCCCGGCACATATAATGAAGGAATGAGAGATTAAAGTACATCTCACATCAATTCCTACATTAGGACATAAGGATATTCGCGTCCATAACCCCCACATACTCAAAAGTATGCTCTCCAGGAGTTCCTTTAGGAAAACCTATTTCACCATCATTTAACTACTGACAATGATGGATCTATGGTCAGGTCTCTACATGATATGATTTCACTTGATTAAATTAAGTACATTAGCATATTCTTTTAGCATCAGGCAAGTTCTCAACATAACTTATTACAAAAATGCTATAAAGAGTCATGTACTACTTTCATCAGATATTTATCAGTCTTTCAAAGACCTTGGGAACTCAGTCCCTCAGTTCAAAACTGGGAATTCTCATCCCTTCACATTCTCATCACCATAATCATATGGTTCTGGGTATTCAAACCCTTAACTCATCATTGAGCATTATTATACCTTTTTCAGGTAACTATCAACTTCAGGTCATCTGACCAAGGCATTCATGATACTTGTGACACAAGCATCACACCTGGATCACAAGGCCATGAAATATCTTGTCACCTCTTTCTAGGCAACAACTTGCTCATATGACTCATAGAATCCTTACACATTGTTACTTTTACTAAGAAACAACAACATTAAGGCTCATAATGCCAATCAACATTTATTATATAAATGTCATAGCTCAAATCTAGCTATGTTCATTATCTCATCATACCTGCATGGTTGTTAGGCATGATAACAGTCATACAAGATATTCATCACATCATTTGATACAATAGTAACACCATTATTCCTTTTCCAAGAATTAGGGTTTACTATCAAACAGGGCTTATCATTCCATTTACCCAAGTCAGGGTTAGGGTTCCCCTTTTCTCATTAATTAGGGTTTCATGATTATATAATCTATCCAACCCTTAATTCATTAATCCATACCTCTGGGGCATTCAAAGATATCATATTTAATTATTCAAGAACATTACTTTCATCATATAACATTAATGATCATCAATTCAAGGTATGAGTTCATTTCTCATCCTCATCATGGTATGATTATATCATACACATCATTTGGGCTTAACCCCATTCTCAAGGTACATTAATTAACACTCATCAAGTGCAACAACTCATTACATTTCATTGTAATAGTTGCATAACACACTTCATGTGTTTCTTATCAAATTATATTGGATTTGGAGTACATCAAGGTATATGAACCGTGAAGTGTTGAATGTGATAACTATCATATCTTGATGTATCACTTTCTCATCATTTCATACTCTCTTGAGTTAACCAACTTATCTTGTATTAAGGTATTTCCCTCTTAATACATTCCATTACTAAACTCTCACCTTTAGCATATAATACATAGGCCACACATTAGAATTGTCCATCTATCTTTAATAATATGGACTTGTCTAATGCTAAAGGCATTGTTTACAATTAGGTTACATATAATCAACCACATGAAATGTTTCACCTTTATAAGGTCATTTCTTTTATCTCATCATTAGGATTTCCTTGCATCCTTATTTAAAATTAGAATTATGATCCATTGTCATATTTCCCAAGATTAGGGCTTGATGTATAATGACTTACATTAGAGTCTCATATTCCTTCACCCTTCTTAGGGCCTCTCATCACAACATAACATCAGAACATTATGTGATGTTAGTAATTAATCATGGTTTCTCATAGAATCACCCTCAACTAGGGTTTCACATGGATTCACCCTCAATTAGGATTTCCACTATAGTCACCCACAATTTGGGTCTACAATCCATCTCCATTAGGATTTCATTCAATTATTCATAATTAGAGATTCACTATTCATCCCAATTAGGGTTTTACATCTCTTTTCACTAAATTGGAGTTTCACACATCACTACCCTGGATTAGGGTTATATCCTCACCCTGGATTAGGGTTACATTTAGAATTTCCCTCAATTAGGGTTAGAATTCAATATCCCTGTCAATTAGGGTATATATTCATGATTAGGGTTTCATGATCTCTCTACTTAAGGATCATACCCTTAATCACCACATGAATTATATTCATGTTATGAATTCATGCTAACATCATCTCAACTTGATAAGGTCATATCATCCCTTCAATCAAGTACATACAACTATGAATGACATAGTGTACCAAGTCATTGATCCTATACGTAATTAGGGTTCATCCCTTAATTGGCACTAATCACTTAGGTACTATTAGGGTTTCAACCTTTGTACCTTCAATGATCATCATTACTAATCATCATTGGATCAATTAATCATTCATCATCTCTATTCTCAAGAGATTCAATCACCTTGGACCTCCATTACATAAGGTATCCAATTGAATTGATCAATTGAGTCCTCAATTACAACAAGTGTATAAGTGGATTAACTAATTGAGTCCTCAATCAACTTTGACGACTTGAGCCCCAAATGGTCTTGGTCCTTCAAGGGTCAAACGGTTTGAAACCGTTTGGTAAAGGTGGTGCCTGAGACCGTTTGCCCAAGCAAGTAGGTGAAGACCGTTTGGCCAAGGTTGACTTTTGAAACCGCATGGGCACAAACGGTTTGGGATCATTTGGTCCCAAATGGTCTTGAGACCGTTTGGTCCAAACCTCATCAAAACCGCATGGACCAAAGATGGTCTCAACTACACCAATCGGTTTAGGGTTCTCAATATCGATTCCTTCAATCATTTAATTCATGTAACCAATCATCAATTGGACCTATACTCATACCTCAATTGAGTTAAATAGGTCAACCTTCAACTGATTTAACCCTCAATTGACCCTCAATTAGTCATCAATTAGGGTTTGAATCAATTGAATTAGGGTTTGGAATCGATGATCCTTCAACACTAATCAATGCAAGATTAGTTACTTTGAAACCATTGAACCATCATCCAAATTGAACATGACCTGACCCCAAACGGTCTTGAGGTCGTTTGGATGACCACCAAACGGTCTTGGGACCATTTTCCCATCACATCATCAAAATCCAAGTCAACCAATTAGGGTTTGGATCATTGGATTGATCACCAAATCAGCAATTGATTACACTTTAACTTAGTATCATTGGATCATCAATTGCTTAACCATACTCACCCCTAGACCTCCAAACGGTCTTGAGACCGTTTGGCTCATCCAACCCTTGGATTCTAGTGAAAAATCATTAAGGTTTGAGCTATTGAGTTGATCATCAAATCAGCACTTAATTGCAAAGTGATTTGGTACCTTTAGACCTTCAATTGGTCAACCATACTTAACCCTAGACCTCCAAATGGTCTTGGGTAATCCCCAAACAGTCTTGAGACCGTTTGGGTGATTCCCAAATGGTTTTGAAACCGTTTGGGTCAATCAACCCAAAACATCAACTCATTCCAATGCAAAATCAGCACTTAGCCGATTAGGGTTAACACCATATCTTTTGTCCTTCAATCACTTAACCATATCCAACCCTAGACCTACAAAAAGTCTTGGGTGACACCCAAACGGTCTTCAGACCGTTTGGATGATCCGGAAATGGTTTTGAAACCGTTTGGGTTAATCCACCCAAAATCTCAAATCAACTCATTGGAATTTCAGCACAAATTCCAATTAGGGTTTGCCCAATTTATTAGCCTTCAACTCATGATTCCTTGGGAATTAATCCATCAAATTTGGTAATTCATTAACCAACATGAATAGGAACAGGAATCTCAAACGTTCAACCCTTGTTCAACCCTCTCAAATGGTTTTGAAACCGTTTGTCCAAAAAGTTAAAATACTCAAGTTGAAAATCAGCACTTAATCCAATTGGGTTTGCCTAATTGATTAGCCTTCAACTCATGATTCCTTTGAAATAAATCCATAAAATTTGGTGGGTTATCAAACAAAATAATTAGGAACAGGATTATCAAACGTTCAACCCTTGTTCAACTCCACCAAACGGTTTTGAAACTGTTTGGTGAAACTGTTTGCTTCTAAACGGTTTGAAACTGTTTGCTCCCAAACGGTTTGGGAAATCGTTTGAGCAACTCAATGGAACCGGTTGGCTTTGATATTTGGTGAGGTGATTTCTTATGATGATTTCATCATCATCAAGCTCTAAACCCACGAAACCTTCTGTGATTTCCATGGAGATTGCATCAATCAACCGAATCAATTATTGTAAAAGTAGAAATGATCATTATTTGATATGGAATTGAATGCAATAGCAAAGTTAGGGTTTCAAGTTATAAAACCCACCTCCAATTGAGCTCCAAAGCTCCATGTCCACGGAAACAATGGTGGATGCAACTCATTTCACCAGTCCAAGGCTCGTCCTCAAGGTTTGAGTGAAAAGGAATGGTTAGAATTGAAGAGGAGATCGAAATAGGAAGAAATCCATAATTAATTTTTTATTTCCACCATGGAATCAAGGTGAAATGGATCAAGAACCTTACCAACAGGTTGGGGGTCGTCCTCCGGATCCTCCCAAGCTCCCTTGGTCGTTTCCCAAGCAAGGAGAAGAAGTGGGGTCGAAAAAGCCTTCCATTTGGCTTGTAAATGGTCTTTTTATAAGAAATTCAAGGAGAGAGAAAGTGCCTTATAAAAATTCATTTAATCCCAAAAATGTGGCCGCCTCTTCCCCCTTATCTTCCTTAGGGACAAGGATATATTTTTTGACTTTTATCCCTCGCAATTATCCATGATTTAAAGAAAAGCAAATTAAGCACCTTAAATCATATTATATTAATATCCATATGTGAGTGGATATTTCTTTTTCTTATAAAATTGTGTGTGAGTTATCCACTCCCTTGGATATTTTCGTGGTCCTTGCAAAGCTCAAGGACGTCACACATACATATGAATACAACCATTTTAATTTTGGTTGAAGGCCTTTTAATTAATACATTCATTTTTGCCCTAAATCGAATTAGGGTTTCAATTAGGATTAAATCTTGATTATTTTAATATAAAGATTCTCTCTCCTCCAACTTAATTCAAATGAGGATCCCCTCTCATTTTATTTTCTCTACTTGATGCCAAGAAACATTAGGGACCTTATCGAAGTGGTAATTTATATATTGCACCCTAGGTTTTGGGTAAATTGCACATTACACCAAAACTGGGTTTTCATGCACATACATTGCTTTATCAGCTCTTTCTTGCTATTCAGGCTTCCATAAGCCACACCTCAGCATAATCTTCACTCTCATGATGCTTCAACACATGAGTAACATATTATCATGCACAATTTGCACTTAAACCCCTCAACTTGGGTATTTTGCACATTAGTCCAAAACAAACAAAACATTGATTTCAACAATGTTAAAAAAGGACTAGAATTGCAACATAAGTTCCTCTTGAGGCCTAATTACTTTTTATAAGATGATATTAAGCATATAATCACATTTCTTAATCACAACACCTAGGGTTAAAGTATAACCCAGGTCAGGGTTGTTATAAATTATAAACCCCTAACAAGGATTTCATCCTCGAAATCCAGATAAGGAAGATAGATGTATTTTATTCACCATACTATCTAGTATTCACATAACATCTCCTTATTATGGAGACACCATAAAACTTTGATCAACACAAAGTGTTTCCATACAAGATTCTCATAGAATCAACACACAAGGCACATGCTCCACTGTTCCTCATCATTGACTATGGAGTCAACTTTGTGTCAAACAACACTTTTCTTGTTCAGAGAAACATCATACATTCTTTATTAATATCATGTTTATGCAGAGCATAAACCCCTAACATATGATGTTCATATTGTTTTATATATTCAGACTAATTTCACAGTTGACCACCCCAGGTAGCCAACCTAACCCATCTGATAACTCTCAGATACCAGAATCTTTCACCTTGGTATCTATCACATGTGTTGGAAACACATCGTATATATCTCTTCCTTTCATCTTGGAACATTAATTGTTTCATATGTCCTCATCTTGGGACCAAAGTACAAGATAACTGATACTTTTCTAAGTATCCATTACATGAACTCTATTATCTTATGCACATCAAGTGTCCTAAGACCCACTTGATTGCCATGTCCCTAAAAGGAAAGAAAACAAGGATTTATATGTTGGGTTTTAGGGGAGGCAGAGAAGGCAGCGGAAAAAAAAAATCCCCCAAACCCAGCATGAGGAAATGCGTCAACGTCTATATAATAGGAAAGGATGGTTTGTGGAATCATACCTTGTCCTGAGGCTTGCTCAGCGACAATACCTCACGGCTTGCGCAGTCTTCACCTCCGGTCTTGGACGGTGTCTGTGCAGCTCCTGGTCACACCGGGACTGACAACTCCTCCTTCTACCGGATTGTCGGATGACAGTGGTCCTCCTGAGCGGCAGTGACCTCCTGCCTCTGAAGTAGTCCACACGGACCACCTGGAACTCCACACTCCTTGTCCCACAAGGAGTTGGAAGCAGTCACACCCTCCTGTTGACGTACTAGTCACCAACACACTCTCCTGCTGCCAGTTGCAACTGCAGTTGTCTTTCCCTTGCTGCACCTCCCTTTGCGGGTAGCACTTGCTCGGGCTCTCTCTCGGTTACCAAAACCAGAGAGAATGACAACTTTGCAAAGCAACCGGCTTGCACTGAGTTGTAATTTGAGAAGCCCCCAATACCCCTATATATAGGAGGGTCATGGGACAGGGTTCTCCATCCCGGGCAATGCGGGACTAAAAGCAGGAGTAGAAGGGTTCGAGATTTTCCACAAAACAACCAACTCGCAACCTAAACCGATCGTTTCATTTCTGAAATGGTCAGTTTGGGATCTGAGTCGGTCGGTTGACACTCAACCGATCAGTTGGGACCCATGATCTGGTCAGTTCACTTTCTGAACCGGTCGGTTCATGGTCCTGACCAGTTCCCGATTGACTTTCCAACTTTTGTTTCTAGTTGGTATCAAATACCAATCCTTGTTCCAATCAAATTGGGCAAGTGAAATGAAAGGAAAATTCTCACCAATCCAACTTTACCAACTTGCTTAGTTGCAACAGTTGAACCGATCGTTTCAACACTTGAAGAAATTGTTCACCCTGTCCATGAGCTGATCGACTAAACACTTGAGCTGACCGGTTCACCAAGCTCAGCCGATCGGTTCATCACATGAGCCGATCAGTTGGGAGTGCAGATTGTGCAGAATCAGTCAATTGCGATTTCAATCAATCTGATACTCTAATCAATCTGTCCAACACCTTGAACACTATGATTTTGAGCTATCAATCAATCGAGTGTTTAATTGAACTACGAAACTCCTTTAGTAATCAATCTAAACATTGTTTGTGGATAAAAATCCTCTTCCAGTATAAATCCTATGTGTGTGACCCTGCAGGTCCATTTAACGTTGGCAGTGAAAGTCCATAACACTTATGACTTCACAAGAAAAGAGCGGTGCCTAGTCACACATCAGTGCTACCCAAGTGAAAGTAGAAAGTTGGAGAACAACTTTCCATCCTATAATCTGTGAACGGTGTTACAGTGAATGTATAATTCCTTTGTCACTGATATCTCAAATGAACTCGAGGCATGGAACAGTCATCCTGTCAACGTTCATTCACTTTCTTGATCTCAGAGTAGATTGGAAGAGATATGTATGACATCAATATCACATACTGATTCACACATGCGTGCGCACGCCTATTTCAATCCTACTCATCAAGTGGCCTTGGATATCAAACTCCCTCAGGAAGGACAAATCCCATATCTATCACTCACCCCTCAAAAGCCCCATGTGTCAAAGCCACCCAATCATCACCTTTATAACAACCCATGTTTCAGGACTGCGTTTGATGATGTCAAAGTGTGCCCAATGACATGTGTTGAGTGTAGTGATTTCAGGTCAAAGAATCACACTCACCGCCATCACTGTGAGTACTGACTGTGACTACCATGTCATGGTTCCATGTGTCAAACTCACGGTGGGTCTGTCCGGTACACTTGTTCTCTAACAAGTACCTATGTGTTTGGTTTGATATCTCTATATCATGACTAATGAGGTTCTGTCATCAACCAACACCACAATCTAGTCTTGTGTGTCATTGCTGTCTATCTACCTTCCATAATGACATCCGACTAGGGACATAACAAGAATGTACAAACTCTTAGCATCCGTATGATCTCATCGTTTAGGTCCTTAACCTAAAAGCATACGTCATTGAGTACTGTCATTCTCTAGACATTCAATCTTTTCTATCACTATCTCATATGACTGAACCAGAAAGAATTGGAAGCTTGCCTTTGATGTTTATCAAATCAATCTTAATATATCCCACCAATCATCCCATGATTGGCTCTCAGGGCATTCATACCAACAGACTCCCACTTGCACTACGAGCCAATCACCCTTGAATCATATTCATAGTGATCTTCAAAGATGTCCCACATGTCACTCTGCTCTAGTGCCAACATAGTGAGTAATGGCAACACCTTTCCAAAGTTAGTATAAATTGCATGTCTCACATCTCTTCACTGTACGTAACACGTATGAGATGGAGTTGTCGTAATATGCGATCTAGTATTCCTTTGCTAACTTTTAGCCACATTGCATGATTAAGGATTCCATACTTGTCATCAATGAGAGGAATATCTATAAGTTCATCTCATGAACTTCTAGATCCATATAGTATCCACTGTTGTTCTCTAACGCATAGATACTCGGCATTTCCTTTTAAATGGTTTTATTGGAACACTTCCAATTATCAACAAACTTTCACTTTTATATATCCTATATATATGTTTTGCGATTAATTTTTTGTCCTTTTGGAAGTTCGCATCAATGTAACTCTTTACATTGAACTCTTCCTTATCTCCACAGAACTAATACTTCCCAAGTACTTATCACGTTCTCATGGTATTCCAGTAACCCTTACTAGAAGTAGACAGACATCCACTCGTCATGTCCCACACACAAGTTATCAGGATGAGCACATCATATTGTCATGTCATACATAAAAAATGATGAATGCATTTTATTCTTGCCATGTCTATACATGCAAGATAATGGGATGATTACATACATGATAGATCCATATCTATTCTTAGTGTTCCCATTCTTCATAAGAATTGGACACTCGGCCTTGGGATACTAACTCCATGTAACATGGACAAGTTTTCTTCCACTGAATCTGTGCATACTGAACCCTTCAGTATAGATTGCCAATGTATGCTTTCTCTTTTCAGGTCAAGAGGTTTTCGAGAACTATCTCTATAGATCTCTATTCCTATCACATAGGAAACATCTCTATCTTCCTTTAAGATAATTTCCACTTTTGGATTTCCATTCTAGAACATTTCCATTTCACATCAACATGTGGAATGTGAACACGCTCCCACTAAATCACAGATCCCTTCTTTATTTTTTGACATATCAGTCAAACCCTTTGACTATATCATCAAAATAAAGATCCAATTCTGAGTTGCTAGTACTCAATCAATCACATTGATTAGTCCATTATAACTTATAGACTTCATTTGCATTAGTGGATTCATAAACCTTATAGTTTGTGTCACGTACACATCCTTGTTTTATTCCTCATAGGAATGTGGTTTTAGTATCCATATGCCAAATGTCTTAGTCATTAAGTTTCAATCAACAAGCATCATCCTTCTCAAAATGTTATCCATGTGTCTTAACACTTAAGACTTATCCACACTTATGGATTTCATCCAATGGGTGCTACCATCATGGTCATACCTTATGGTTCACATGGATGTCATTTAGGATGTAATGGTCATCAACCATAACTCAAAATTCAGTTCCTCATATTCATCTAGATAGTTGACTCATCACATGACCAACTCATCAAATAAATAATTGAGATGTGTCTGTTACGGATATAAGAACTCACAACTCCTTGTGATTCTTAATGTCCTTTATTAGTGTGGGGTATTCTTTTATTAAGAAGAATTCGGTTATTTGATAATCATTCTCTAACTCCTTAGAGTATGATTCCTTCTTGATTTAGACATCACCATGCCTTAATCATGAGTTCACTATGATACACTATCATAATCACTCATAAGGATCTCAAACATTTGGTCGAAGTATTTCATTCATTGATCTCATCAAGAATTAACACTTTACCAGATTTGCACTTCATCTATGATAATCTTGAACACTTCAAGATATTCATATTGGTATTTCTCTAAACACCATTTGAAGTATTAGCATTTGTTCCAATAGGTATGTAAATACATCACATGTATTATACCTAATAGGACAATCATTCTCCCACTACCATTAGTGAAGATTGATTAATCATGTCCAAGATATTCATGTCTCTTACTAGTTCTCCAACCAAAAGAGTCTAGATTTATCCATCATATGGAAACTAGAAATGAATTTCTCATGATTGATGCTAATCTGACTGTTTGAGTTATCAATAACTTTAGGTATCATTTTATCTTATGCATACCATGTATCACAAGATAAACAAGGCATTGCCATAAAGATCATATCTTTAAGATTGAAACATCAACTTTATTAATTGCCATCATTGTCACACAATATGCAATAATAAAATGTTTCTATCTATTGGCAATATATGAAATAGCAGTTCTCAACTCTATTTCGTTCCTTTTAGGCTGAAATAAACTGAAAGATACTCCTATCTATGGCAGCAACACTTGCTCCAATGATGGGTACTTCTTTCTTGGTCCTTTCACAAAGGCCATCACTTCTTTGTGGATCTTGCATATCACATATGGTAGATCCATATCTTGGTATCATATACCTCAGATAAAGAAGCGGTTCATTTCATGATACCTTAGGTGGAGATCTCCATCCCCTCTTGCATCTTCTTTTGTTCTTCCAGATATAGAGGGCAATTCCCTCATACACCCTTTCCCCATGTGCCTTGAGGCTGAAGACGGCTTGGATTGCTGGCTAGCATCAGAACACTTCTTTGCTTTGCCCTTATCCTTGCTCTTAAGAACTACCTTTTCTTTGATCACATCAAAGATTATGGTTTGTCTTTCTTCATCTTTGCCTCTACTATCCTCAACATGTCCAACAACTCTGTCAACGCTTGTCAAAGTTATAGCTTATCATGAATTGTATGATTCTCGCAACATTTGCAGTATACCAATAGCCAACTCTTGGATCAGAGGGAATCCTTCTTAGTTAGGTCTTTCCACATACCCAATCATATTGAGTGTGTGAATACCTTACTGGATCTCCTTCTGTCATGACATATTAGGACAATGTCTTGGAGACATCATATGTCTCATGTTGTCTCTACAACTCACAGTTTAGAGAACACAACATCAAGCACTCCTCATCAATGTCATCCTCAGTATGCTTCCATAAGCATACTTTCAGCCATTGATGCGGTGGGATTGAGTTCATCTGGTTCTGGTATAACTAGGACTTAGAGCTTTCACTCTACGATTGAGAACACTTCTCAATGTCTTAACCAGTCATGGAATTATTCCCATTTAATTTGTTGGTCTCGATCGCAAATAAAGTGATTTGTTGATTAACCATTTATTTTAACAAAAGGAAATATATTCAATTTTAGTCCAAAACTCTTTTTGACTTGTTTTATTGATTTGAAAAGTTGACGATAAAATTAGGCCTTTAATTAATTATCGCTCCCACTATTTTACTTCAAATTGATAGCCCTCACCATCAATTTGGAAGATTGCAGCGTACAACCTTCTAGTGGACAAGATCCTGAAATCCTCTAAGTCATGGACCAACTAGGGCTATCACCCACAACTGAGATCTCTCAGGTAGGCAACTCTTGCCAATTGCATCATATGAAACTCTTGATAAGATGTCATATGCAACTCCTTGCAATGATCATATCCATGCCTCAAGGTGCTAGATCCTATCTAGGTCACCTTGTTAAGTTCGACCCAAAGCCAACACGATGAATATGCACCCTGCTTGGGCAGACCCACACATTCA
Organism: Alisma plantago-aquatica; assembly: GCA_963693085.1. Lineage (NCBI taxonomy): Eukaryota > Viridiplantae > Streptophyta > Magnoliopsida > Alismatales > Alismataceae > Alisma > Alisma plantago-aquatica. Next base: position 470,291,294 of record OY856415.1, read on the forward strand.
TCCTTCACGCTTCCACGAGATAGACGGTGCACCACGCTTGGGCGTGCCCACACTTGGTCGATCAAGCTTTTCACGTGTGTCGCATTTGGAAGGCATCTAAAACTTAATATTTTAATGAGGGATTTGGTTTCATATACATATACATATCCAATCACCACAATACATAGTACGTATCATATACATGCTATATCCCACAGAAAACATGCAAAACGATAAAAGCGATGATTATGGCCATACTAATGTGATTCCTCGAGCCAAGAGGAATCACGGTCATCTAGGTCTACATCACATGCAACCTATACAAGATGAACTCTGTGCTTTGCCTTCGGAGTAGGTCAACTCATCACATGATTGACTTGCTCGTTCTGGCCCGGTCGTCTGGGTGCTACCAGCCGATCGGTTGGCTCCTCCAACCGATCGGTTTGCCTGGTCGTCGTGCATCTCCTTCTGGCTGCCACCCGCTCGTCTCGCTCCTCGAACCAGTCATCAACCGATCGGCTCACTCCTTGAACCGATCATCTGGAACGTCAACCGATCGGTTCACGCCTTGAACTGATCGTCTCATCTGTCGTCAGATGTCCTCCGTTCTTTGACATAACAGGAAATAAAATTATATCCTATTTTACATTATATAAAAGGGAAACCCCGAGTTACATTCGGGGGGAGCAAAGGTAGGAAAGAATCTCGAATTATTTCGAGTTACATTAGGAATTGGAGAAGGAAGATCGTTACGCAGACCGAGATGCAAGCAACCACACACAACCATACATAGATAGGGTTTATCAGCCATAACCACGCTATACATCCACCACAAAACTCATTTAAGGGCAACGCGTATCAAGTGAATTAATAATACATATCATATATGTAAATTGGGATTTGTGGATTTAGGATTGGACATGCATAAAGCCAATATTATTCACATCGTATGCAATAAATAAAGGCGACAAACCAAAATCGATCATATCGATATTCCTAAAATATAGAGCAGTTGATGTGGCTCTGATACCACTGTTGGGTTTTAGGGGAGGCAGAGAAGGTAGCGGAAACAAAAAAAATTCTACCCCAAACCCAGCATGAGGAAATGCGTCAACGTCTATATAATAGGAAAGGATGGTTTGTGGAATCATACCTTGTCCCGAGGCTTACTCGGCGACAATACCTCGTGCCTTGTGCGGTCTTCACCTCCGGTCTTGGACGGTGTCTGTGCAGCTCCTGGTTGCACCGGGACTGACGACTCCTACTTCTACCGGACTGTCGGATGACAGTTGTCCTCCTGAGTGGCAGTGAGATCCTGCCTCTGAAGTAGTCCACACGGACCACCTGGAACTCCACACTCCTTGTCCCACAAGGAGTTGGAAGGAGACACACCCTCCTGTTGATGTACTAGTCGCCAACACACTCTCCTGTTGCCAGTTGCAACTGCAGTTGTCTTTCCCTTGCTGCACCTCCCTTTGCGGGTAGCACTTGCTTGGGCTCTCTCTCGGTTACCAAAACCAGAGAGAACGACAACTTTGCAGAGCAACCGACTTGCACTGAGTTGTACTTTGAGAAGCCCCCAATACCCCTATATATATAGGAGGGTCATGGGACAGGGTTCTCCATCCCGGGCAATGCATGATTAAAAGTAGGAGTAGAAGGGTTCAAGATTTTCCACAAAACAACCAACTTGCAACCTGAACCGATCATTTCATTTCTGAAACGGTCGGTTGGGGATCTGAGTCGGTCGGTTGACACTCAACCAATCGGTTGGGACCCATGAGACGGTCGGTTCACTTTCTGAACCGGTCAGTTCGTGGTCCTGACCAGTTCCCGATTGACTTTCCAACTTTTGTTTCTAATTGGTATCAAATACCAATCCTTGTTCCAATCAAATTGGGCAAGTGAAACGAAAGGAAAATTCTCACCAATCTGACTTTCCCAACTTGCTCGGTTGCAACAGTTGAACCGATCGTTTCAACACTTGAAGCAATCGTTCACCCTGTCCGTGAGCCGATCGAATCAACACTTGAGCCGACCAGTTCACCAAGCTCAGCCGATCGGTTCATCACATGAGCCGATCAGTTGGGAGTGTAGATTGTGCAGAATCAGTCAATTGCGATTTCAATCAGTTTGATACTCTAATCAATCTGTCCAACACCTTGAACACTATGATTTTGAGCTATCAATCCATTGAGTGTTTAATTGTACTACTAAACTCCTTTAGTAATCAATCTAAACATTGTTTGTGGATAAAACTCCTCTTCCATGTTAAATCCTATGTGTGTGACCCTACAGGTCCATTTCACATTGACAGTGAAAGTCCATAACACTTATGACTTCACAAGCAAAGAGAGGTGCCTAGTCACACATCAGTGCTACCCAAGTGAAAGTAGAAAGTTGGAGAACAACTTTCAATCCTACAATCCGTGAACGGTGTTACAGTGAATGTATAATTCCTTTGTCACTGATATCCCGAATGAACTCGAGGCATGGAACTGTCATCATGTCAACGTTCATTCACTTTCTTGATCTCAGAGCAGATTGGAAGAGATATGTATGACATCAATATCACATACTGATTCACACATGCGTGCGCACACCTATTTCAATCCTACTCATCAAGTGGCCTTGGATATCAAACTCCCTCAGGAGGGACAAATCCCATATCTATCACTCACCCCTCAAAAGCCCCATGTGTCAAAGCAACCCAATCATCACCTTTATAACAACCCATGTTTCAGGACTGCGTTTGATGATGTCAAAGTGTGCCCAACGACATGTGTTGAGTGTAGTGATTTCAGGTCAAAGAATCACACTCACCACCATCACTATGAGTACTGACTGTGACTACCATGTCATGGTTCCATGTATCAAACTCACGGTGGGTCTGTCCGGTACACTTGTTCTCTAACAAGTACCTATGTGTTTGGTTTGATATCTCTATATCATGACTAATGAGATTCTGTCATCAACCAACACCACAATCTAGTCTTGTGTGTCATTGCTGTCTATCTACCTTCCATAATGACATCCGACTAGGGACATAACAAGAATGTACAAACTCTTAGCATCTGTATGATCTCATCGTTCAGGTCCTTAACCTGAAAGCATACATCATTGAGTACTGTCATTCTCTAGACATTCAATATGTTCTATCAATATCTCATATGACTGAACCAGAAAGAATTGGAAGCTTGCCTTTGATGTTTATCCAATCAATCTTAATGTATCCTACCAATTATCCCATGATTGGCTCTCAAGGCATACATACCAACATCATATTCCTCTTATTAATTCATGTATTTTCAACTATTCATGAACCATTTATTCTTAGCCTCATCCTATGTTCCTTACCTTTAGCATAGGAATTTGTAAGGATGATTGTATGTCATTATCCCTTTCTTTATTATTGTCTAGCATGTTTATGATCATTTCATGATCTCATCCTTTCCCATTTCCTCATTATGGGAAAGATCTTTACTATGCTGGAAGCATTATTGAACATGGTTCATATCCCTTATTCTTATTCTTATCTTATGAGGAGTACATTTTTAGTTCCTCATACAACATGCTCATCTGAGATTATCTCAGACTTCTCTTTCTTATGCATGGGATATGACACATTTATTCATTCCCGATTTCTGATTTCATGATACTCATTAGATTGTCTCAGAATGACTACTTGATCAGAGCAATCAAAAAGACAACAATCTAAGAGTTTCCATACCCACTTTATCATCAATAGTTGTATACCTAGCCAGGGTATATAAATACTGAGATTAAGTGGTATGCACTTTGTATACTATCATATTCCTCCTTTTCATATTATCACAAGCATAAGGCTTAACATCCCTGAATTTCATTCAGGAACCTCTTTTGTACCTCATCATTTCTCAAGGAGGTAAGAGCAACATAAAACATTTATAATGTTTTACTATGCAAAATATAAGTCCTTATAAGACTAATCAAGGAAAGTTCAATCATTTCCTTTATCAGTTAATCCGTGAATTCATAAATTAACATATTTGCATGACATTATCTTGTTTCACTTGTCATAATTCATGAATTATTCACTGCCTCAGGCTAACTTTGCCTTAAAGGTTGATTCAACAGGCTATGGTTGAGCATAGACTCAATTTAAGTCCAGAAATTCATCATTTCCTTTTGCTTCAACCTACTGATGCTAATTACAAATCCTATTGATATCTATAACATCATCATTGGGACTCGTAATCTAGGTTACACTGCCCAAACTTGATCCACTATATACATTATTGTTGCCCTAAGATCTCCAATAGTAATACTTAAAGAAGGATTTTCTTATTATAGTTGGATCAGCTAGGGAATTCTCAGGCAATTGTCTCTCTCTTGCCTGTTCCCATGCACCTCTTCGTGGTGCAACATTGCTTCTCTCAGCAGCAATCTCCTCATGTGACCCAGTCATCTTTAAGTTCTTCTTCTCTTATACGAGAAGAAGACACTATCAGATACACTGGATGACACCAGAACAGACTCTACTACCTTAGTCCTATGTCTCTGTAGACTCAACGAACCTAGAGCTCTGATACCACTAATAATGGTGACCGTCTCGTGAAAACAGGATTAACTAATGCGGAAGCGAATTATTTGCAGCGGATTACTGAAAATCACTGAAAATTAAAACTTTTTGCAAAGAGATCCTCACATAGGAAATCTTTTCCAACAAGAACCATTGCATAACATTTACATTCTGGTTCAAATGTACATAATCTATACCATCTCTTTTTAGAGATTACATCATCAACTGTCTTTAAAGCATTATATACAAACAGTATACGAATCTCGAGGCATCAAGCCAGAACCTCAGATTGATTCATAAAACACTGACTAAAAACTCTGAGGACCTGAGAGTACAGAGATGACACATAGGACTTTCTAACTACATAACTTGACATGCAGTATCTCCACCTGAGATAGTACTGTTGTCCTTGTTGTCACTGCTGTTGTCTATTCCCTGTAATGAGATTCTTCTTCTTTCTCCGCGTCCACCTAAAAATTTGGATCCCACGGGGGTGAGACAATTGTAAATTGCCCCAACGGGAGATATAACTCTCTGCCAGAACATTGTTATAGCAGTTTAATAAAATAAACTGAGCAAAAGGATTTATATATTTAATCAACATTAGGTAAGTCACTTATATGAACAAAGTGAAGTAAACTCCTTTTTCAAGGATAACCTTGCATCTACTCTTGGTAGACTCATAGTTCATCCATCTACTTGTAATGAATACAACAGGTATGAATAACATCAAAGAACTACAGATATATAATAGAAATGTAACATCAGCCAATGAATTTTCATATTCAATCCTTAAGCAAACATGCTATACGGCTGATTTCATTTTACAAACACACTTATGCCCTGAGGAGATGATATATACCGCTCATGCTCCAACCGACCACTGCAAAGTTGAAATCAGTACCATACAAGGTCAATGGAAGAGCCGGATTCCCATGACCTCCCACATCTCGGTCAGTGCAAGATCACATGCAGGACATCTTGTGTCTCTGCTAAATATAGTTTTCCAGAGTATACTGGCAACTTCGCTATCAGAGTTACAGTGGCGTGCTGCACTCTCTTCGCGATCGTGAGATTTCATGTTTATCTCCACCGATACGGCATTAACATTATTGGGAGATGTGTACGACATCTAACCCAATCATCAGGAGATTCATGATACATCCATCCCGGTACATATAATGAAGGAATGAGAGATTAAAGTACATCTCACATCAAATCCTACATTAGGACGTAAGGATATTCGCGTCCATAACCCCCACATACTCAAAAGTATGCTCTCCAGGAGTTCCCTTAGGAAAACCTGTTTCACCATCATTTAACTACTGACAATGATGGATCTATGGTCAAGGCTCTACATGATATGATTTCACTTGATTAAATTAAGTACATTAGCATATTCTTTTAGCATCAGGCAAGTTCTCAACATAACTTATTACAAAAATGCTATAAAGAGACATGTACTACTTTCATCAAATATTTATCAGTCTTTCAAAGACCTTGGGAACTCAGTCCCTCATTTCAAAACTAGGAATTCTCATCCCTTCACATTCTCATCACCATAATCATATGGTTCTATGTATTCAAACCCTTAACTCATCATTGAGCATTATTATACCTTTTTCAGGTAACTATCACCTTCAGGTCATTTGACCAAGGCATTCATGATACTTGTTACAAAAGCATCACACCTGGCTCACAAGGCCATGAAATATCTTGTCACCTCTTTATAGGCAACAACTTGCTCATATGACTCATAGAATCCTTACACATTGTTACTTTTACTAAGCAACAACAACATTAAGGCTCATAATGCCAATCAACATTTATTATATAAATGTCATAGCTCAAATCTAGCTATGTTCGTTATCTCATCATACCTGCATGGTTGTTAGGCATGATAACAGTCATACAAGATATTCATCACATCATGTGATACAATAGTAACACCATTATTCCTTTTCCAGGAATTAGGGTTTACTATCAAACATGGCTTATCATTCCCTTTACCCAAGTCAGGGTTAGGGTTCCCCTTTTCTCATTAATTAGGGTTTCATGATTATATAATCTATCCAACCCTTAATTCATTAATCCATACCTCTGGGGCACTCAAAGATATCATATTTAATTATTCAAAAACATTACTTTCATCATACAACATTAATGATCATCAATTCAAGGTATGAGTTCATTTCTCATCCTCATTATGGTATGATTATATCATACACATCATTTAGGCTTAACCCCATTCTCAAGGTACATTAATTAACACCCATCAAGTGCAACAACTCATTACATTTCATTGTAATAGTTGCATAACACACTTCATGTGTTTCTTATCCAATTATATTGGACTTGGAGTACATCAAGGTATATGAACCCTGAAGTGTTGAATGTGATAACTATCATATCTTGATGTATCACTTTCTCATCATTTCAGACTCTCTTGAGTTAACCAACTTATCTTGTATTAAGTTATTTCCCTCTTAATACATTCCATTACTAAACTCTCACCTTTAGCATATAATACATAGGCCACACATTAGAATTGTCCATATATCTTTAATGATATGGACTTGTCTAATGCTAAAGACATTGTTTACAATTATGTTACATATAATCAACCACATGAAATGTTTCACATTTATAAGGTCATTTCTTTTATCTCATCATTAGGATTTCCTTGCATCCTTATTTAAAATTACAATTATGATCCATTGTCATATTTCCCAGGATTAGGACTTTATGTATAATGACTTACAATAGAGTCTCATATTCTTTCACCCTTCTTTGGCCCTCTCATCACAACATAACATCAGAACATTATGTGATGTTAGTACTTAATCAGGGTTTCTCATAGAATCACCCTCAACTAGCGTTTCACATGGATTCACCCTTAATTAGGATTCCCACTACAGTCACCCACAATTTGGGTCTACAATCCATCTCCATTAGGATTTCATTCAGTTATTCATAATTACAGATTCACTGTTCATCCCAATTAGGGTTTTACATCTCTTTTCCCTAAATTGGAGTTTCACACATCACTACCCTAGATTAGGGTTATATCCTCACCCTGGATTAGGGTTACATTTAGAATTTCCCTCAATTAGGGTTAGAATTCAATAACCCTGTCAATTAGGGTATATATTCATGATTAGGGTTTCATGATCTCTCTACTTAAGGATCATACCCTTAACCATCACATGAATTATATTCATGTTATGAATTCATACTAACATTATCTCAACTTGATAAGGTTATATCATCCCTTCAATCAAGTACATACAACTATGAATGACATAGTGTACCAAGTCATTGATCCTATAGGTAATTAGGATTCATCCCTTAATTGGCACTAATCACTTAGGTACTATTAGGGTTTCAACCTTTGTACCTTCAATGATCATCATTACTAATCATCATTGGATCAATTAATCATTCATCATCTCTATTCTCAAGAGATTCAATCACCTTGGACCTCCATTACATAAGGTATCCAATTGAATTGATCAATTGAGTCCTCAATTACAAAAAGTGTGTAAGTGGATTAACCAATTGAGTACTCAATCAACTTTGACTACTTGAGCCCCAAACGGTCTTGGTCCTTCAAGGTTCAAATGGTTTGAAACCGTTTGGTAAAGGTGGTACTTGAGACCGTTTGCCCAAGCAAGTCGGTGAAGACCGTTTTCCCAAGTTTGACTTTTGAAACCGCATGGGCACAAACGGTTTGGGATCGTTTGGTCCCAAACGGTCTTGAGACCGGTTGGCCCCAAATGGTATTGAGACTGTTTGGACTCAAACGGTCTTGAGACCGTTTGGTCCAAACCTCCTCAAAACTGCATGGACCAAAGATGGTCTCAACTACACCAATCGGTTTAGGGTTCTCAATATTTATTCCTTCAATCATTGAATTCATGGAACCAATCATCAATTGGACCTATCCTCATACTTCAATTGAGTTAAATAGGTCAACCTTCAACTGATTTGACCCTCAATTGACCCTCAATTAGTCCTCAATTGGGGTTTGAATCAATTGAATTAGGGTTTGGAATCGATGATCGTTCAACACTAATCAATGCAAGATTAGTTACTTTGAAACCATTGAACCATCATCCAAATTGAACATGACCTGACCCCAAACGGTCTTGAGGTCGTTTGGATGACCACCAAACGGTCTTGGGACCGTTTTCCCATCACATCATCAAAATCTAAGTCAACCAATTAGGGTTTGGATCATTGGATTGATCACCAAATCAGCAATTGATTACACTTTAACTTAGTATCATTGGATCATCAATTGCTTAACCATACCCACCCCTAGACCTCCAAACGGTCTTGGGTGACCTAAAAATGGTCTTGAGACCGTTTGGATGAGCTCCAAATGGTCTTGAGACCGTTTGGCTCATCCAACCCTTGGATTCTAGTGAAACATCATTAGGGTTTGAGCTATTGAGTTGATCATCAAATCAGCACTTAATTGCAAAGTGATGTGGTACCTTTAGACCTTCAATTGGTCAACCATACTTAACCCTAGACTTCCAAACGGTCTGGGGTAATCCCGAAATGGTCTTGAGATCATTTGGATGATTCCCAAACGGTTTTGAAACCGTTTGGGTCAATCAACCCAAGACATCAACTCATTCCAATGCAAAATCAGCACTTAGCCGATTAGGGTTAACACCATATCTTTTGTCCTTCAATCACTTAACCATATCCAACCCTAGACCTCCAAACAGTCTTGGGTGACCCCAAAACGGTCTTGAGACCGTTTGGATGATCCCCAAATGGTTTTGAAACCGTTTGGGTTAATCCACCCAAAATCTCAAATCAACTCATTGGAATTTCAGCACAAATTCCAATTAGGGGTTGCCCAATTGATTAGCCTGCAACTCATGATTCCTTGGGAATTAATCCATCAAATTTGGTGAGTCATTAAACAACATGAATAGGAACAGGAATATCAAACGTTCAACCCTTGGACAACCCTCGCAAACAGTTTTGAAACCGTTTGCCCAAAAAGTTAAAATACTCAAGTTGAAAATCAGCACTTAATCCAATTAGGTTTGCCTAATTGATTAGCCTTCAACTCATGATTACTTTGGAATTAATACATCAAATATGGTGGGTTATCAAACAACATAATTAGGAACAGAATTCTCAAACGGTCAACCCTTGGTCAACTCCCCCAAATGGTTTTGAAACCGTTTGGTGAAACTGTTTGCTTCTAAACGGTTTGAAGTCGTTTGCTCCCAAACGGTTTGGGAAACTATTTGAGCAACTCAATGAAACCGTTTGGCTTTGATATTTGGTGAGGTGATTGATTATGATGATTTCATTATCTTAAATCTCTAAACCCACGAAACCTGCTGTGATTTCCATGGAGATTGCATCAATCAACCGAATCAATTATTGTAAAAGTAGAAATGATCATTATTTGATATGGAATTGAATGCAATAGCAAAGTTAGGGTTTCAAGTATAAAACCCGCCTCCAATTGAGCTACAAAGCTCCATGTCCACGGAAACAATGGTGGATGCAACTCATTTCACCATTCCAAGGCTCGTCCTCAAGGTTTGAGTGAAAAGGAATGGTTAGAATTGAAGAGGAGATCGAAATAGGAAGAAATCCATAATTTATTTTTGATTTCCACCATGGAATCAAGGTGAAATAGATCAAGAACCTTACCAACAGGTTGGGGGTCTTCCTCCTGATCCTCCCAATCTCCCTTGGTCGTTTCCCAAGCAAGGAGAAGATGTGGGGTTGAAAAAGCCTTCCATTTGGCTTGTAAAGGGTCTTTTTATAAGAAATTCAAGGAGAGAGAAAGTGCCTTATAAAAATTCATTTAATCCAAAAAATGTGGCCGCCTCTTCCCCCTTATCTTCCTTATGGACGAGGCTATCTTTTTTGCCTTTTATCACTCTCAATTATCCATGATTTAAAGAAAAGCAAATTAAGCACCTTAAATCATATTATATTAATATCCATATGTGAGTGGATATTTCTTTTTCTTATAAAATTGTGTGTGAGTTATCCACTCCCTTGGATATTTTCGTGGTCCTTGCAAAGCTCAAGGACGTCACACATACATCTGAATCCAACCATTTTAATTTTGGTTGAAGGCCTTTTAATTAATACATTCATTTTTGCCCTAAATCGAATTAGGGTTTCAATTAGGATTAAATCTTGATTATTTTAATATCAACATTCTCTCTCCTCCAACTTAATTCAAATGAGGCACCCCTCTCATTTTATTTTCTCTAAGTGATGCCAAGAAACATTAGGGACCTTATTGAAGTGGTAATTTATATATTGCACCCTAGGATTTGGGTGAATTGCACATTACATCAAAACTGGGTTTTCATGCACATACATTGCTTTATCAGCTCTTTCTTGGTATTCAGGCTTCCATAAGCCACACCTCAGCATCATCTTCACTCTCATGATGCTTCAACACATGCAGAACATATTATCATGCACAATTTGCAGTTAAACCCCTCAACTTGGGTATTTTGCACATTAGTCCAAAACAAACAAAACATTGATTTCAACAATGTTCAAAAAGGACTAGAATTGCAACATAAGTTCCTCGTGAGGCCTAATTACTTTTCATAAGATGAGATTAAGAATTTAATCACATTTCTTAATCACAACACCTAGGGTTAAAGTATAACCCAGGTCAGGGTTGTTACAGGTTTCATACCAACATAGGGGAGATCTACAACGTCTACCATATAAGGCTTCATAAGGTGCCATGTCAATGTTGTGTTGATAGCTATTGTTGTAGGAAAACTCTATCAAACTTAGGTGCAGATCCCAACTTCTTGTAAACTGAAGGACACATGCTCTAAGCAAGTCTTCCAATGTTTGTATAGTCCTTTCTGACTATCCATCATTTTGAGGATGAAAGGTTGTACTAAACCTTAACTGTGTGTCGAAGGCTTTATGAAGTCGCTTCCAAAAATTACTCATAAACTGGGGACCTCTGTTAGAAATAATGGTAATTGGGACCCCATGTAGCCGCACTATCTCATCTACATATAATTGTGCCAGCTTCTCAGAAGAATAGGTTGTTTTGACAGGTAAGAAATGTGTTGTCTTTGTCAACCTATCAACTATAAACCAGATGGAATCATGTCCTTCGGCTATCCTGGGTAAACCAACCACAAAGTCCATGGTTACATGATCCCACTTCCACTGTGGTATGGGAAAAGGTTGCATTGTTCATGCAGGCTTCTGGTGTTTAGCTTTAACTTGCTGACACACAGGACACCGCATAACGAATTCAGCAACGTCCTTCTTCAAACCAGGCCACCAATACATATCTTTCAAGTTACGATACATCTTGGTGCTTCCTGGATGCATAGCATACATTGAATAATGAGCTTCTTCCAGGACTATCTTCCTCAAGTTATCCACATCTGTTACTATCATTCTATCATGATAACAGGCTACCTGATAATCTGAGTCATGGAAACCGTCTCGTTTCTCACTACCATATTCTGACCTAATCTGCTGAACTACAGCATCAACTTGTTGTGCCTCCTTAATCTGCTATCTCAGAGTAGGTTTTATGTGCATCTTAGATAACAACCCGGATAACAATGATACTTTTAACTGTACATTGTCTTGCCTTAAAGAGATAAGCATATTCCTCCTAGAGCTCACTAAAGAATCCAACTGTGCTATATCTAAGGCTGGTGTTGCTAATTTCCTACTTAAAGCATGAGAAACTACATTGGCCTTCCCTGGATGATAATCAATTGTACAATTGTAGTCCTTGATTAACTCCATCCAGCAGCATTGCCTCATGTTAAGTTCATGCTGAGAGAACATATACTTTAGGTTCTTATGGTCTGTGAAAATTTGGAATGTCTCTCCATAAAGATAATGTCTCCAGATCTTCAAGGCATGGACTACAACAACTAGTTCTAGATCGTGTGTCAGATAATTCTCCTCATGTTTCTTAAGCTGTCAAGAAGAAAAAGAAATCACTTGTTTATCCTGCATCAACACACATCCTAGTCCATTCTTAGAGGCATCACAGAAAACTATATACCCTTTCCCTTATTTAGGTAACACCAGCACAGGTGCACCTGTCAGCCTTTCCTTCAACAATTGGAAAGATTGCTGACACTTGTCACTCCAGGTAAAAGGAACATCTTTCCTGGTCAACTTAGTCAAGGGTAAGGCTATAGAACTGAAGTTCTTAATGAACCTCCGGTAATATCCTGCCAACCCTAGAAAACTACGAATCTTCGTCAGTGTTTTCGGCTGCTCCCACTGCAGGACAGATTCTACCTTTTTAGGGTCAACACGAATACCTAAAGTAGATATTACGTATCCAAGAAAAGAAACTTTAGGTAACCAGAACTCACACTTGCTATACTTAGCATATAACTCATGCTCTCTTAGCAAAGTTAGATCCTGACAAAGATGTTGCTCATGCTGCTGAGCATCTCTACTGTAGATCAAAATGTCATCTATAAAGACGACAATACATTGATCAAGAAAAGGTCGAATGATTCTATTCATGAGTTCCATAAATGTAGCCAGTGCATTAGTTAGCCCAAACGACATAACTGTGAACTCATAGTGACCATACCTTGTTCTAAAGGCAGACTTAGGTATGTCACCTTCCTTAATACGCAAATGATGGTATCCCGACCTCAAATCTATCTTTGAGAAGACAGTTGCACCACGCAACTGGTCAAAGAGATCATCAATCCTCGGCAAAGGATACTTATTCTTTATTGTTACTTTATTTAATTGCCTGTAGTCAATGCATAACCGCATCGACCCATCCTTCTTTTTTATAATGAGGACCGACGCACCAACAAGGTGAAGTACTTGGTCGGATGAAACTCTTCTCAAGAAACTCTTGTAGCTGTTTCTTGATTTATGCCATCTCAGCAGGCGCCATACTATACGGTGTTTGTACTATTGGTTGCATGCCCAAGATTAGATTAATCTCAAAATCAATCTCTCAGGGAGGAGGTACACCTGGAAGTTTTTCAGGAAACACATCTTCAAATTCCCTGAGTATAGGAATTTCAATAGGGTTAGAACTCTCCATGGTGGTATCTACCACATCGGCCAAGAATGCATAACATCCTTGCCTCATCAACTTTTCAGCAACCATAGCTGACACAAGATAGGTCAGAAGAATCTTTCTATCTCCTTGAAAGATCCATGTGTCACTATCATTAGTGAACACAGCTTGCTTGGACTCACAATCCAAGACAACCTTATACCTTTCTAAGGTATCCATCCCAAGGATTATATCAAACCCATGCATCTCAAGTGGTGTAAGGACCCTGACCTCCATTTAGGGCTTATCCTGTTTGCTTTGCTTAACCCTGATGATCCTTTGTATATCCTATTGCTGGCCGGATGTGGGCCTTTATGTACATATAAACAGGTGATGAACTCGTGTGATGGCTAGATAGTTGTTCCTCTAAGTTGTGGACATGTATCAAGGCTTGTAAATGTTTGTATAACCTGTTTCCTTGCAGGATGTGGACCTGAATGTAATGGTTCCTTAGTTTATCTGCTTTCTGCAATCGGTTTTAATTAACCCGTGTTTTTGGTAATCCATGGTTTATGGTGATTTCCGCACGTTTTTGCATAACACCTCGTTGTTTGTGTGTTAGTGGGATGTGTTGCCACAAGTTTGGTATCAGAGCTTTAGGTTCGCTGAGTCTAAATGGATTTAGGACTAGGTTGTGTATGTTCTTGTGAGTTTTCCAGATTTTCTCACAATCATCTTCTGCCCTCAGCGGAAGAAAAGCCAAATTGTCTGGAAACCATGAAGAACATGCTGCTGAGAACAACGATGCTGCATTAGTTGATGGAGCTATAGGGCAGGCACATGAAGATCAGGTGCCTGAGGTCCCCCAACCTGACCCAGCCATTCTTGAACATCCTGCCTATCAACAGCTTATGGGGCAGATAATGGCTACGATGAATCTCATGGTAGAAAGATTGCCAGTGCCTCCGCCGAGAGCATAGGCTCCCCATGGTGAAACATAGGGTATTGGGAAGACCTTTGAGCGGCTTCGCCGAGTCAGAGCTTCGGACTATGCTGGAATGGCTGATCCAGCGGATGCAAATCTGTGGCTGACAAGTCTTAAGAAGGCTTTCTGGATCCTCAAAATCCCTGAAGTAGACAAAGTCAAGCATGCTGTCTACCTTCTGAAAGGTAGTGCTGGTTATTGGTGGACCATCAAGGAGGAGAAGCGACCTGGTGAGGTGATCGGTTAGGAGGTTTTTCGGCGTGAGTTTGTCAGCAGATACTTTCCGAAGACGTATCTAGATGAGAAGATCAGTCAGTTCGAGCGCTTACACCAAGGAACGATGAGCATCACCGAGTACGAGGCTAAGTTCATGGATCTATTGAGGTTTTGTCCTCACATGGCGGAAACAGATGAAGAGCGAATCAGATGTTTTGAGAAGGGTCTGAGTGCTGAACTGACAACACCTGCTTCTGCGTTGGAGAACTGTGAGCGGTTTGCTACGTTTGTGGAATCTGTCTGGAGGATTGAACAATCAGTAAGGGAGAAAAGAGAATCCATGTCTAAGAAGAGGCCTGCTCAATTCCAGGGACAGAGGTTTGGTGGCTTCAAGAAGCCAAGGTTTTCAGCACCTTTCGTGATGAGAGGTTCCAGTGTACCGTCGCAGTGGTCTCCAAGTAAGGGAAGAGGATATGTTTCTTTGCCGTCTAAGGCACATAGTACAGCTTCTGTGGTAGTGATAGGTCCGTCTAGGCCACAACAGCGAGACCAGTCATGCCATCTGTGTGATCAGATCGGGCATTGGAAGTTCAACTGCCTGAATAGAGATGTTGAAGTGACACAACAGCCAAGGCAGAATCAACAAGGTTCAGATAGATAGCAGGCCAGTAGTAGCAGAGGGTGAGGATGCAGTCCAGCGTCGCAAGCAGGATCGTCTTCTCAAGGAAGCAGAGGACGTGGACAGCAAGCAACGGCTTGATTCTATGCTATGAGTCAGCCAGAGGCGATAGTCAACCCGTGAGTGGTGATAGGTCAAGTGAGGTTATTTCATTCTGATATGTCTTCTTCTTGCTTTATATATGTTCTGGTTGACCCGGGTGCTACACACTCTTTTATCACCTATAGTATGCTTGAAAATTGTCATTTACCTGTTAGTTGTAAGAAGGATAGATTGTTGTTAGAAACCCCTCTTGATGGTTCCTCGATGCTTCGAGAAGAGTGTCCATCCTGTGTCTTATCTTTTTCGGGGCACAACATACAAGTGGATCTTATACCACTTGATATGCATGGTTTTGATGTTATCCTTGGGATGGATACCTTAGAGAAGTATAGAGTTGTTTTGGACTGTGGTTCCAAGCAGGCTGTGTTTGAGGATGATGGAGATAAGTGGATCTTCCAAGGAGATAGGAAGATTCTTCCGATGTGTCTAGTATCAGCTTTGGTGGAAGATAATTTGTTACGACAAGGATGTGAGGCGTTCTTAGCTCACATTGTGGATACCATTGTGGCTACCAAGGCAAAGGGTCCTAGCCTTGAAGAGGTGTCAGTTGTCCGAGAGTTTGCGGATGTGTTTCTCGAAGAGTTCCCTGGTGTTCCTCCACCCCAGGAGATTGATTTTGAGATCAATCGGGTTCCAGGAACACATCCAGTTGCATAGACACCATATAGGATGGCTCCAGTTGAGATGGCAGAGCTTAAGAAGCAGTTGCAAGAGTTGTTGGAGAAAGGTTTCATCCGACCGAGTACGTCACCTTGGGGGTGCTCCGGTGTTGTTTGTTAAGAAGAAGGACGGATCGAAGCAACTATGTACAGATTACCGACAGTTGAACAAGGTCACGATCAAGAACAAGTACCTGTTACCGAGGATAGATGATCTGTTCGATCAGTTGCGTGGTGCTATAATGTTTTCGAAGATCGATCTACGGTCCGGATATCATCAGTTGAGGATAAAGGCAGATGACATGCCAAAGTCAGCTTTTAGGATGAGGTATGGTCACTTCGAGTTTGTGGTCATGCCATTTGGTCTAACCAATGCATATGCTGCTTTCATGGATTTGATGAACAAAATGTTTCGTCCGTTCCTAGATCAGTTTGTTGTAGTCTTCATAGACAACATCTTGATCTATAGTTGGGACAAGCAAGAGCATGAGCAACATCTTCGACGAGAGTTGACTCTTCTTCGCCAACATCAGTTGTATGCCAAGTTCAGTAAGTGTGAGTTCTGGTTGGAACAAGTAACTTTCTTAGGTCATGTGATATATGCAGAAGGAGTCAAAGTGGATCCAAAGAAGGTGGAGTCCTTTGTAGGATGGGAACAGCCGAAGATGCTGACAGAAGTTCGTAGTTTCCTGGGTTTAGCAGGATACTACTGGAGGTTTATCAAGGACTTCAGTGCGATTGCGTTGTCGATGACAAAGTTGACCAGAAAAGATGTACCTTTTGTCTGGGATAATCGTTTCTAGCAAGCTTTCCAGAGTTTGAAGGAGAAGTTGACCAGTGCTCCAGTGTTAATCCTGCCAGAGCCTGGAAAGGGCTATGTTGTTTTCTGTGATGCTTCCAAGAAAGGTTTAGGTTGTGTTATGATGCTGGAAGATCATGTGGTTTCTTTTGCTTCGCGACAGCTTAAGAAACACGAGGAGAACTATCTGACTCATGATTTGGAGTTGGCAATAGTGGTTCATGCATTAAAGATTTGGAGACACTATCTTTACGGGGAAGAGTGTCAGATCTTTACAGATCATAAGAATCTGAAGTACATCTTTTCGCAGCATGAGTTGAACATGCGACAGTGTCAATGGATGGAGTTGATCAATGATTATGAGTGCACCATCGAGTATCATCCTGGTAAGGCTAATGTGGTATCTGATGCGCTTAGTCGAAAGTCTTCTTCTTTTTCTTCAAAGAAGGCAAAATTGAGTTCCCCGGTATGCCATAGACGGGATATGCTTGTTTCCTTGTGGCACATAAATGTACAGATGGATGTTCCTTGTTAGCTGGACATTTAGCACAGATGCAAGTCAAGCCTACGCTGAGACAGCAGATCAAGGATGCACAACAAGCAGATGATACAGTACAGTTGATCAGATCAGAGTTCGACAACGAAAAGTGTGATGGGTTCCATGAGTCCGAGGATGGGCTAGTTTGCTATCATGATAAGATGGTGGTCCCCGATGCTGATGATCTGAGGAAGTTAGTGCTCGAGGAAGACACACGTCGATGTATGCTATGCATCCAGGAGTCACCAAGATGTATCATAGTCTGAAGGACTTGTATTGGTTGCCCGGTTTGAAGAAAGATGTTGCCGAGTTTGTGGCTAGGTGTGCGGTTTGTCAGCAAGTCAAGGCTGAGCATCAGAAGCCGGCAGGTACATTGGAACCCCTACTGATACCGCAGTGGAAATGGGATCATATAACCATGGATTTCGTAGTTGGTCTATCGAGGACAATTAGAAGTCATGATTCCATTTGGGTAATAGTGGATAGATTGACGAAGTCTGCCCATTTCATACCTGTGAAGACGACATATACAGCCGAGAAGCTCGCTCAAGTATATGTGGATGAGATAGTACATTTGCACGGTGTGCCAGCGATGATAGTTTCTGACAGAGGTCCTCAGTTCATGAGTCATTTCTGGGAACAGTTGCACAAAGTGTTGGGAACACAGTTGAGGTTCAGTACCGCCTTCCACCCGCAGATAGATGGACAGTCTAAGAGGACTATTCAGATTTTGGAGGATCTCCTTGAAGCTTGTGTTTTACAGTTCCTAGGCAGTTGGGACATACATCTCAGTTTGATAGAGTTTGCCTACAACAATAGTTATCAGCGGAGCATTGACATGGCTCCTTATGAGGCCTTATATGGAAGGAAGTGCAGATCTCCTTTGTGTTGGTATGAGTCTGGTGAATATCAGCTTTTGGGTCCTGAGTTAGTACAGTAGATGACAGAAAAGATTAAGGTGATACAACAACAGTTGAAAGTGGCACAAGATAGGCAGAAGTCTTATGCAGAAAATCACCGACGACCTTTGGAGTTTCAGGTAGGAGACAAAGTGTATCTTAAAGTCTCGTCGTGGAAAGGTGTGCTAAGGTTTGGCCGGAAGGGTAAGTTAGCACCCAGGTATATGGGGCCATACCCGGTCATAGCACGTATTGGCAGAGTATCTTATGAGTTAGAGTTCCCGCCAGAGTTGCACATGTTACATCCAGTGTTCCATGTCAGTATGCTGAAGAAAAGTCATCCGGATATAGGGACAGCGATACAGGCAGATGAAGTTGAGATTGATGAAGATGTGACCTACGAGGAGGATCCTGTGGGGATCCTTGACAAAAGAGTTAAGAAGCTGAAGAGGAAGGACCTGGTTCTTGTGAAGGTTCTTTGGCATCATCGTGGCATTGAGGAAGCCACGTGGGAGCTTGAGGAAGAGATGAGGAGGAAGTATCCCTCACTTTCGTGGGAGCTTGAGGAAGAGATGAGGAGGAAGTATCCCTCACTTTTCTCTTCGGATTTCGGGGACGAAATCCCTTTGTAGGGGGTTAGCTTGTAAGGACCCTGACCTCCATTTAGGGCTTATCCTGTTTGCTTTGCTTAACCCTGATGATCCTTTGTATATCCTGTTGCTGGCCGGATGTGGGCCTTTATGTACATATAAATAGGTGATGAACTCGTGTGATGGCTAGACAACTGTTCTTCTAAGCTGTGGACACATATGAAGGCTTGTAAATGTTTGTATAACATGTTTCCTTGTAGGATGTGGACCTGAATGTAATGGTTTCTTAGTTTATTCGCTTTCTGCAATCAATTTTATATAACCCGTGTTTTTGGTAATCCGTGGTTTATGGTGATTTCCGCACATTTTTGCGTAACACCTCGTTGTCTGTGTGATAGTGGGATCTGTTGCCACGAGTTCCAAACTTGTGGCAACACATCCCACTATCACACAGACAGCGAGGTGTTACGCAAAAACGTGCGGAAATCACCATAAACCACGGATTACCAAAAACATGGGTTAATTAAAACTGATTACAGAAAGCAGATAAACTAAGGAACGATTACATTCAGGTCCACATCCTGCAAGGAAATAGGTTATACAAACATTTACAAGCCTTGATATGTGTCCACAACTTAGAGGAACAACTGTCTAGCCATCACACGAGTTCATCACCTATTTATATGTACATAAAGGCCCACATCCGGCCAGCAACAGGATATACAAAGGATCATCAGGGTTAAGCAATGCAAACAGGATAAGCCCTAAATGGAGGTCAGCGTCCTTACAAGTGGTATAAGATCCTCTTGAATGCGATGTTCAGAAAAGGAAAGAATACAGGGAGAACACACCTCCCGCAACACACCAGATCCCAACAAAGGAGTTTCTAACTTCAAACTCTCTGCCCTATGACTAACTTTCATATTGTAGTCAAGAATCACTCTTCGAGTGATAAAGGAGTGTGTAGCACCCGGATCAATTAAAATAGATACGATGCGGTATGTAGACATATCAGAATAAAACAACTTCATCTGACTTGTCACAGCCCGAGGGTTGATCACTACATCAGGTGGATTCATCGCATAGAATCTCATCATCGTCTGTAGTTGATTCGGTGCTCGATGACTGGATGTTGATGATCCAGCTTGGGACGCTTGTCCATGTCCTCTAGTTCCACCTAGAAACTATCTCCCTTGGGAACCTTGCTGACTCTTCCTTTGAGGTTGAGTCACACTTGCCTCTCAGGCTCTACAATCCTTCATCAGATGTGCCACCTTTCCACAGATATAACAACTCTTGATCCCTTACTGTGGTCTGGATGGTCATGTGAGCAACACAGATGCTGAGCTATGAGCTCCTTCTGTTGGTAAACTTTGTCCTCTACCCCTATTTGACGTCCACTGCGTCTGGGTACTGAATCTAGGTGGTGGTGTAGGCATAGAAAACCTTGGTCTCTTGAAACCTTTGGATGAGGATCCTTGGAACTTGGGATACATCTTCTTGTTCTTGGTCTGTCTCTTCTCTGACACAGACCTCTCTATCCTCCTGACCGATTCCACAAAGGTAGCAAATCTTTCCCTGTTCTCTAGAGCAGACACAGGAGTGGTCAACTCAGCGTTTAACCCCTTCTCAAAACGCTGAATCCTCTCTTCATCTGTGATTGCCATATGCAGACAAAACCATAACAACTCCATGAACTTAGCCTCGTACTCGCTAATATTCATCGGTCCTTTCCTTAATCTCTCAAACTGAGAGATTTTCTCATCTAGGAATGTCTTAGGAAAGTATATGTTGACAAATTCTTGTCGAAACACTTCCCATTCAATATCCACACCTGGCCTTTTTCCTTCCTATATGGTCCACCAATGACCAGCACTCCCCTTGAGAAGATACACAGCATGTCTAACCTTCTCAGCCTCTAGGATGTTTAGGATTCTAAAGGCCTACTCTAGTTCAGTTAGCCACAAGTCAACATCTGCTGGGTCAGCTGTTCCATCATATTCCGTGGCTCCAACCTGGCATAGTCGTTCAAACGTCTTGCCGACTCCCGGTCCTTCATGGTGGGTAGGTGAACTAGGTGCACGTATAGGCATCCTATCAGTCATGTGAGTCATGGCAGTCATAAACTGCCCAAACATGGCTTGGAAGGCTGGGTTCCCCATGTCAGCTGGATTGAACTGGGGTGGTTCGGGTACAGGTTCCTCCCTTCTTTTGTAACACCCCTGACTTGGGTTATACTTTAACCCTAGGTGTTTTGATTAAGAAAGATGATTAAATTCTTAATCTCATCTTGTGAAAGGTAATTAGGGCTCAAGAGGAACATATATTGCAATTCTAGTCCTTTTTGAACATTGTTGAAATCAATGTTTTGTTTGTTTTGGACTAAAGTGCAAAATACCCAAGTTGAGGGGTTTAAGTGCAATTGTGCATGATAATATGTTCCTCATGTGTTGAAGCATCATGAGAGTGAAGATGATGCTAAGGTGTGGCTTATGGAAGCCTGAATACCAAGAAAGAGTTGATAAAGCAATGTTTGTGCATTAAAACCTAGTTTTGGTGTAAAGTGCAATTTACCCAAAACCTAGGGTTCAATATGAAAATTACCACTTCAATTAGGTCCTTAATGCTTCTTGGCATCATTTAGAGCAAATAAAATGAGAGGGGCGCCTCATTTGAATTAAGTTGGAGGAGAGAGAGAATCTTGATATTAAAATAATCAAGATTTAATCCTAATTGAAACCCTAATTCGATTTAGGGCAAAAATGAATGTATTAATTAAAGGGCCTTCAACCAAATTTAAAATAGTTGGATTCATATGTGTTTGGATAAGCCTAAAGCCTTGCAAAGGCACGAGCATATCCTAAGGAGGTGAAATTCCACTCACCATTATTATAAGAAAAAGAATTTCCACTCAAATATGGATATTCTTATTATAAGGGTTAAGGTGCTTACTTTCTTTTCCGTTAATTCATGGATAATGGAAGGGAGTTCGGTGGGGATATAGATGCCCTTTCATGCAAGAAACAAAGGGGTAAGTGGTGGCAACAATTTTGGAATTAAAAGACTTTTATAAAGTATCTTCTGTCTCATCAATTTTTCTTATAAAAGTACCTTTTCCAACCCACCTAAGGACTTTTTCGGATTTCCTTTCTTCCCCTTGCTTGAAAAACCGACCAAGAAGGCTAAGGACATCGAGGAGCACGTCCCCAACCTGTTGGTAAGGTTCTTGATCCATTTCACCTTGATTCCATGGTGGAAATCGAAAATAAAGTATGGATTTCTTCCTATTTTGATCTCCTCTTCAATTCTAACCATTCCTTTTCACTCAAACCTTGAGGACGAGCCTTGGAATGGTGAAAGGAGTTTCATCCACCATTTTTTCCATGGACATGGAGCTTTGTAGCTCAATTGGAGGTGGGTTTTATAACTTGATCCCTTTTTCATTGTTATTCAACCATTAATCTTGCAATTTCAATTATTCCTTCATTATCTTGTTTAATTGCTGGTTGAAAATGGTTATTTCATGAAATCAGAAGTTGTTAGAACTTCAGGGACGAAGGTAGATCATTATGACATCATCTTGGATACAATTTCCAAAGAAAACATGGTTCATACGGTTTTGAGTTAATTGCTCATGCGGTTTCACCAAACCGTTTGAGAGCAAACGGTTTGAAACCGTTTGGGAGCAAACGGTTTCAAAACTGTTTGAGTGAGTTGACCAAGGTTGGACAGTTTGATATTACTGTTCCTAATTATGTTGGCTAATGACTAACCAAATTTTATGGGTTAACTCCCAAGGAAGCGTGAGTTGAAGGCCAATCAATTAGGCAAAGCCTAATTGGATTAAGTGCTGATTTTCAACTTGATTTATTTGCCTTTTTGGGCAAACGGTTTCAAAACCGTTTGAGAGGGTTGACCAAGGGTTGACCGTTTGATATTACTGTTCCTAATGATGTTGGTTAAAAACTCACCAAATTTTATGGATTAATTCCAAAGGAATCATGAGTTGAAGGCTAATCAATTAGGCAAACCCTAATTGGATTAAGTGCTGATTTTCAACTTGATTGATTTGACGTTTTGGGTTATTTAACCCAAACGGTTTCAAAACCATTTGGGGATTACCCAAACGGTCTCAATACCGTTTGGAGGTCACCCAATACTATTTGGAGGTCTAGGGTTGGATATGGTTAAGTGTTTGAAGGACAAAATATATGGTGTTAACCCTAATCGGCTACGGGCTGATTTTGCATTGGAATGAGTTGACGTTTTGGGTTGATTGACCCAAACGGTTTCAAAACCGTTTGGGAATCACCCAAATGGTCTTAAGACCGTTTGGGGATCACCCAAGACCGTTTGGAGGTCTAGTGTTAATCATGGTTGACCAATTGAAGGTCTAAAGGTACCAAATCACTTTGCAATTAAGTGCTGATTTGATGAGTAACTCAATAGCTCAAACCCTAATGATTTTTCACTAGAATCCAAGGGTTGGATGAGCCAAACGGTCTCAAGACCGTTTGGAGATCATCGAAATGGTCTCAAGACCGTTTGGAGGTCACCCAAGGCCGTTTGGAGGTCACCCAAGACCGTTTGGAGGTCTAGGGGTGAGTATGGTTAAGCAATTGATGATCCAATGATACTAAGTTAAAGTATAATCAATTGCAGATTTGGTGATCAATCCAATGATCCAAACCCTAATTGGTTGACTTAGATTTTGATGATGTGATGGGCAAATGGTCTTCACCTACTTGGCCGAACGATCTTCATCTACTTGGCCAAACGGTCTTCACCTACTTGGCCAAATGGTCTTCACCTACTTGGCCAAACGGTCTTTACCTACTTGGGCAAATGGTCTTCACCTACTTGAGCAAACGGTTTCAAGTACCACCTTTAACAAATAGTTTCAAACCATTTGGACTTTGAAAGACCAAGACCGTTTGGGGGTCAAGTAGTCAAAGTTGATTGTAGATTCAATTGATCAATTCAATTGGAAACCTTCTGTAATGGAGGTCCAAGGTGATTGAATCTCTCGAGAATAGAGATGATGAATGACTCATTGATCCAATGATGATTAGTAATGATAATCAATGAAGGTACAAAGATTGAAACCCTATTAGTACCTAAGTGATTAGTTCCAATTAAGGGATGAACCCTAATTGTTTATAGGATCAATGACTAGTACACTATGCCATTCATAGTTGTATGTACTTGGTTGAAGGGATGATATGACCTTATCAAGTTGACATGATGTTAGTATGAATTCATAACATGAATATAATTCATGTGGTGATTAAGGGTATGATCCTTAAGTAAAGAGATCATGAAACCCTAATCATGAACATAAACCCTAATTAACAGGGTTATTGAATTCTATCCCTAATTGAGGGCAATTCTAAATGAAACCCTAATCTAGGGTAAGGATGTAGCCCTAATCTTGGGTAATCATAAGTGAAACTCTAATTTAGGGAAAAGATATGTAAATCCCTAATTGGGATGAATAGTGAATCTCCAATTATGGATAATTGAATGAAATCCTAATAGAGATGAATAGTAGACCCAAATTGTGGGAAACTATGGTGGAAACCCTAGTTGAGGGTGAGTCCATGAGAAACCTTAACTAAGTATTAACACCACATGACATATTAATGTTATGTCGTGATAAGAGGCCCTAAGAAGGATGAAGGCATGTGAGAATCTAATGAGGAGTCATAATACATAAAGCCCTAATCTTGGATAATATGACAATGAATCATAATTCTAATCTTAAGTAACGGTATAAAGAAACCCTAATGATGAGATAGAAGGAATGGCCTTATAAAGGTGAAACATTTCATGTGGTTGTATATATGCAACCTAATTGTAAGCAATGTCTTTACCATTAGACAAGTCCATATCATTAAAGATAGTTGGACAACTCTAATGTGTGGCCTATGCATTATATGCTATAGGTAAGGGATTAGTGATGGAATGTATTAAGAAGGGAAATACCTTAATACAAGATAAGATGGCTAATTCAGGAGAGTCTGAAGTGATGAGAAAGTGATACATCAAAATATGATAACACTTCAGGGTTTATATGCCTTGAAGTACTCCAAATCCAATATAATTGGGTAAGAAACATATGAAGTGTGTTATGGAACTATTACAATGAAATGTAATGAGTTGTTGCACCTTGATGAGTGTTAATTAATGTACCTTGAGAATGGGGTTAAGCCCAAATTTTGTGTATGATATAATCAGACCATGATGAGGATGAGAAATGAACTCATACCTTGAATTGATGATCATTAATGCTATATGATGAAAGTAATGTTCCAGAATAATCAAATATGATATCCTTGAATGCCCCAGAGGTATGGAATAATGTATTAAGGGTTGGACAGATAATGAGATCATGAAATCTTTATTAATGAGAAATGGGGAACCCTAACCCTAATTTGGGTAAAGGGAATGAAAAGCCCTATTTGATAGTAAACCCTAATTCCTGGTAGAGGAATAATGGTGTTACCATTGCATCACATGATGTGATTAATATAGCTAGTTTGAGATGTAACATTTATATAACAAATGTTGATTGGCATTATGTGCCTTAATGTTGTTGTTGCTTAGTAAAAGAAGCAATATGCATGGACTTTTATGAGTCACATGAGTAAGTTGTTACCTAGTAAGAGGTGACAAGATATTTCATGGCCTTGTGAGCTCGGTGTGATGCTTGTGTAACAAGTATCATGAATGCCTTGGTCAAATGACCTGAAGGTGATAGTTACCTGAAATAGGTATAGTAATGCTCAATGATGAGTTAAGGGTTTGAATACCCAAAACCATATGTTTTGGATGATGAGAATGTGAAGGGATGAAAATTCCCAGTATTGAAATGAGGGACTGAGTTCCCAGGGTCTTTGAAAGACTGATAAATATCTGATAAAAGTAGTACATGTCTCTTTATAGCATTGTTGTAATAAGTTATGTTTGAGAACTTGGATGATGCTAAAAGAATATGAGAATGTACTTAATAAATCAAGTGAAATCTATTCATGTAGTGACCTGGCCATAGATTCGTCATCGTCAATAGTTGGTGATGGTGAAACGGGTTTTCCTGCGGGTTAATCTGGAGCGTATATTGTTGAATATGCGGGGTTTCTCCTAGCCGAAAATAGGAGGATTAGAGTGCAACTTCGGTTGTAGACTCAAGATGTCTATAAGAGCATGATGAATAGGCCCATGGCTCAGTGTGAAAGAGCATGAATGCGTTCATGGATCAGGGAGCACGGTGAACTGGCCCGTGGCTCAGATATACTAGTGCCGAGACATGTACCAAGGCGGGCTATAGAAAGGGTATCCTACAGGAGCTAACCCTGTGACTGAGGTCACTTAAGAAAGAGACTGTGGTCCTTCTTGTAGTCTCGCACTGATCGAGACGTGGGAGGTCATGGAGTCCGGCTCTTCCATGGACCTTGTATGGCACCGACTTTGGGTTTCACAACCGAAGATTGGATTTGAGCGGTACGGCTCACCTCCTCAGGGCATAAGTGTGTTTGTAAAATGTAATCATCCGTATAGCATGCTTGCTTAAGGATTGAATATGGAGATTCATTGGCTTATGTTGCATTTCTTTGTGCATTCCTTAGTAGATAAATATTAATTATGTTTCTTTATATTGTCTGCAAGGTAGACAGATGAATTACTTATCTACCATGGGTAGATGCAATGACTTCCTTGAGAATGAAGATTATCTTATTTTGTCCTATGATGATTAATTCTGCCTGATAATGTAAAAGTAACCCCTTCTCAGTTTTAATTTAATAAACTGCAATAACAATGTTTTTGGTCGAGAGTTATATCTCTCACTGGGTCAATTTTCAATTGTCTCACCCCCGTGGGAAACATTTTTAGGTATGCATGGGAGGCAAAGAAGAAATCCTAGAACAAGGAAAGAGCAATAGCAACAACAACAGTAGGGACAGCAATAAGATCTCAGGTGGAGATATTGTCTGTCTAGTCATACAGATAGTAGTCCTATGTGTCGTCTCTGTACTCTCAGGTCCTCAGAGTTTTTAGTCAGTGTCTTATGAATCAATCTGAAGTTTTGGCATGATGCCTCAAGATTCGTATACTGTCTGTATATAATGTTTATAAGACAGTTGATGTTGTAATCTTTGAGAATGAATGGTATATGTTGTGTACTTCTGAACCAGGATGAATTTGAAATACTTTGGTCCTTGGTTAAAGAATTTTCCTGTAATTGGATCTCTTGAAAAAGTCTTAAATTTTCAGTGATTTTCAGTAATCTGCTGCAAATAATTTGCTTCTGCATTAGTTAATCATGTTTTCACGAGACGGTCTCCACAATTAGTGGTATCAGAGCTCTAGGTTCGTTGAGTCTACAGAGACATAGGACTAAGGTAGTAGAGTCTGTTCTGGTGTCATCCAGTGTATCTGATAGTGTCTTCTGCTCGTATAAGAGAAGAAGAACTTAAAGATGACTGGGTCACATGAGGAGATTGCTGTTGAAAGCAGCAATGTCGCACCAAGAAGAGGTGCATGGGAACAGGCAAGAGAGAGACAATTTCCTGAGAATCCCCTAGCAGATCCAACTATAATAAGAAAATCCTTCTTTAAGTATTATTGTTGGAGAACTTAGGGCAACAGTAATGTATATAGTAGATCAAGTTTTGGCAGTGTAACCTAGATTACCAGTCCCAATGATGATGTTATAGATATCAACAAGATTTGTAATTAGCATCAGTAGGTTGAAGCAAAAGGAAATGATGAATTTCTGGACTTAAAATTGAGTCTGTGCTCAACCATAGTCTGTTGAATCAACCTTTGAGGCAGAGTTAGCATGAGGCAGTGAACAATTCATGTATTATGACAAGTTAGACAAGATAATGTCATGCAAATATGTTAATTTATGAATTCTTGGATTAACTGAGAAAGGAAATAATTGAACTTTCCTTGATTAGTCCTATGAGGACTTATGTTTTGCATAGTAAAACATTACAAATGTTTTATGTTGTTCTTACCTCCTTGAGAAATGATGAGGTACAAAAGAGATGCCTGAATGAAATTCAGGGATCATAAGTCTTATGCTTGTCATAATATGAAGAGGAGGAATATGATAGTATACAAAGTGCATATCACTTAATCTCAATATTTATATACCCTGGCCAGGTATACAACTATTGATGATAAAATGGGTATGGAAACTCTTAGATTGTTGTCTTTTGATTGCTCTGATCAAGTAGTCATTCTGAGGCAATCTAATGAGTATCATGAAATCAGAAATCTGGAATAAATAAATGAGTCATATCCCATGCATAAGAAAGAGAAGTCTGAGATAATCTCAGATGAGCATGTTGTATGAGGAACTAAAAATGTACTCCTCATAAGATAAGAATAAGAATGAGGGAGATGAACCATGTTCAATAATGCTGCCCGCATAATAAAGATCTTTCCCATAATGAGGTAATGGGAAATGTGATGAGATCATGAGATGATCATAAACATGCTAGATAATAATAAAGAAAGGGATAATGGCATGCAATCATCCTTACAAATTCCAATGCTAAAGGCAAGGAACCTAGGATGAGATAAAGAGTAAATGGTTCAAGAATAGTTGAAAATACATCAATTAATAAGAGGAATATGAATCCTTATTTTCTTTCCTTTCAGGGACATGGCAATCAAGTGGGTCTTAGGACACTTGATGTGCATAAGATAAATGTGTTCATGTGATGGATACTTAGAAAAGTATCAGTTATCTTGGACTTTGGTCCCAAGATGAGAACATATGAAACAATTAATGTTCCAAGATGAAAGCAAGAGATATATATGATGTGTTTCCAACACATGTGATAGATACCAAGGTGAAAGATTCTGGTATCTGAGAGTTATCAGATGGGTTAGGTTTGCTACCTGGAGTGGTCAACTGTGAAATTAGTCTGAATATATAAAACAATATGAACATCATATGTAGGGTTTATGCTCTGCATAAACATGATATTAATAAAGAATGTATTATGTTTGACACAAAGTTGACTCTATAGTCAATGATGAGGAACAATGGAGCATGTGCCTTGTGTGTTGATTCTATGAGAATCTTGTATGGAAACACTTGGTGCTTATCAAATTTTTATGGTGTCTCCATAATAAGGAGATGTTATGTGAAGACTAGATAGTATGATAAATGAAATACATCTGTCTTCCTTTATCTGGGATTTTGGGGATGAAATCCTTATTAGGGGTTTATAATTTGTAACACCCCTGACCTGGGTTATACTTTAACCCTAGGTGTTTTGATTAAGAAAGATGATTAAATGCTTAATCTCATCTTTTGAAAGGTAACTAGGGCTCAAGAGGAACTTATATTGCAATTCTAGTCCTTTTTGAACATTGTTGAAATCAATGTTTTGTTTGTTTTGGACTAAAGTGCAAAATACCCAAGTTGAGGGGTTTAAGCGCAATTGTGCATGATAATATGTTCCTCATGTGTTAAAGCATCATGAGAGTGAAGATGATGCTGACGTGTGGCTTATGGAAGCATGAATACCAAGAAAGAGCTGATAAAGCAATGTTTGTGCATTAAAACCTAGTTTTGGTGTAAAGTGCAATTTACCCAAAACCTAGGGTTCAATATGCAAATTACCATCTCAATAAGGTCCTCAATGCTTCTTGGCATCATGTAAAGCAATGAAAATGAGAGGGGCGCCTCATTTTAATTAAGTTGGAGGAGAGAGAGAAACTTCATATTAAAATAATCAAGATTTAATCCTAATTGAAACCCTAATTCGATTTAGGGCAAAAATGAATGTATTAATTAAAGGGCCTTCAAACAAAATTAAAATGGTTGGATTCAGATTTGTTTGGATAATCCTAAAGCCTTGCAAAGGCACGAGCATATCCTAAGGAGGTGAAATTCCACTCACCATTATTATAAGAAAAAGAATTTCCACTCAAATATGGATATTCTTATTATAAGGGTTAAGGTGCTTAATTTCTTTTCCCTTAATTCATGGATAATGTAAGGGAGTTCGGTGGGGATATAGATGCCCTTGCATGAAATAAACCAAGGGGTAAGTGGTGGCAAAAATTTTGGAATTAAAAGACTTTTATAAAGTATCTTCTCTCTCATCAATTTTTCTTATAAAAGTACCTTTTCCAACCCACCTAAGGACTTTTTCGGATTTCCTTTCTTCCCCTTGCTTGCAAAACTGACCAAGAAGGCTAAGGACATCAGGGAGCACGTCCCCAACCTGTTGGTAAGGTTCTTGATCCATTTCACCTTGATTCTATGGTGGAAATCGAAAATAAATTATGGATTTCTTCCTATTTCGATCTCCTCTTCAATTGTAACCATTCCTTTTCACTCAAACCTTGAGGACGAGCCTTGGAATGGTGAAAGGATTTGCACCCACCATTGTTTCCGTGGACATGGAGCTTTGGAGCTCAATTGGAGGCGGGTTTTATAACTTGATCCCTTTTTCATTGTTATTCAACCATTAATCTTGCAATTTCAATGATTCCTTCATTATCTTGTTTAATTGTTGGTTGAAAATGGTTATTTCATGAAATCAGAAGTTGTTAGAACTTCAGGGACGAAGTTAGATGATGATGACATCATCTTGGATACTTTTTGTAACATCCCTGACCTGGGTTATGAATTAACCCTAGAGGTTTTTCCTAATAAGGTTGAGTAGATGCTTAATCTTATCTTGGAAAAAGTAATTAGGGCTCATGAGAAACTTATGTTTCAATTTTGGCAATGTGTGAACAATGTTGAAGCAATGTTTGCTTATTTTGGACTAATATGCAAATTACCCAAGTTGGGGGGTTAACTTGCAAATTTCACATGATAAGATTTTCCTATGATGTTGAGACATCATAAGAATGAATATGATGTTGTGGTAAGGTTTCTACAAGCCTGGACACCAAGATAGAGCTTGTTGGACAATGTTGTGCATTATAACCCAGTTTTGGTGTAAAGTGCAATTTACCCAAAACTCAAGGTTCAATATGCAAATTACCACTTCAATAAGGTCCCTAATGTTTCTTGTCATCAAGTAGAGCAAAGAAAATGAGAGGGGTGCCTCATTTGAATTAAGTTGGAGGAGAGAGAATCTTGATATTAAAATAATCAAGATTTAATCTTAAGTGAAACCCTAATTCAATTTAGGGAAAAAATGAATGTATTAATTAAAGGGCCTTCAACCAAAATGTTATTGGTTGATTTTGAATAAGGATGGACGTTCCTTTGCCAAGATAAGGAACGAAAATATCTTAAGTAGGTGAAATTCCACTCACCTTATTATAAGGAAAAGAATTTCCACTCAAAAAGATATATTAATATTATAATGGATTAAGGTGCGTATTTTCTTTTCCCTTAATCCATGGATAATGGAAGGGAGTTCGGTGGCTTTGAGTTTCCTTTGTATGCAAGAAAACCAAGGAGGAGGAGGTGGTACTATTTTTGGAATTAAATGCATTTTAATAAGGCATTTTCTCTCACATCAATTTCCTTATAAAAGTGCCATTTCCAAGCCCAAACCAAGGCCTTTTCGGATTTCTTTCTTCCCCTTGCTTGCAAAACCGACCAAGGAGCTAGGGAGGAGCAGGGAGCACGTCCCCAATCTGTTGGTAAGCCCTTGACCTTCATTCTCCTTGATTTCATGGTGGAAATCAAAAATAAATTATGGATTCCTTCTTATTTTGATCTCCTCTTCAACCCTAGCCAAATTTTACAATCAAAAGCTTGAGGACGAGCCTAGGGGGAGTTGCAAGAGCTTCATCCACCATTAATGGCGTGAGCTTGGAGCTTTGGAGCTCATTTGGAGGCGGGTTTTATAACTTAAACCCTTAAACATTGCTATTGCATCAATTCTCTATGCTTTGTTGATTGATTTCTTCAATTTGATGCACTCTTGTTTCTTGCTGCAATTTCCATCAAGAACGGTTGCTGTACTTGGTTGTTCGAAGGAAGAGGATGATGAAATCATCCTAGATGCTGATCCAAAGAAAAGTACCAAGACAAACGGTTTTGATAGCTACTCCAAATCGTTTTAATTTGGTTGGCTATGCGGTTTCAGCAAACCGTTTAAGGGCAAACGGTTTGAAACCGTTTGGGAGAAAACGGTTTCAAAACCATTTGAGATGGTTGACCAAGCGTTGAACGTTTGGGAATTTTGTTCCTAATTATGTAGGCTAATGACCCACCAAATTTGAGGGGTTAACTCCAAAGGAATCATAGGTTGAAGGCCAATCAATTATGCAAATCGAATTGAATTAAATGCTGATTTTCAACCTGGTTAACTTGACCTGTTTCGGAAAACGGTTTCAAAACCATTTTAGTGAGTTGACCAAGAGTTGTCTGTTTGGGATTCCTGTTTATAATTATGTCGGTTGATGACCCTCCAAATTTGAGGGATTAACTCTCAAGGAATCGTGAGTTGAATTCTAATCAATTAGGGAAACCTAATTGGATTAAGTGCTGATTATCAATCTGATTTAATTGAACTTTTTGGGCAAACGGTCTCAAGACCGTTTGAGTGCGTTGACCAACGGTTTCCCGTTTGGGATTACTGTTCCAAATGATATGGTATAATGACTCACCAAATTTGAGGGATTAACTCCCAAGGAATCGTGAGTTGAAGGCTATTCAATTGAGAAAACCCTAATTGAAAACAGTGCTGAAATTCCAATGAGTTAATTGGCGATTTTGGGTTGATTAGCCCAAACGGTCTCAAGACCGTTTGGGGGTCACCCCAAGACCGTTTGGAGGTATGGGGTCAAGTATAGTTGATCAATTGAAGGTCCAAAGGTACCAATCATATTGCAATTAAGTGTTGAATTGTTGATCAACTCGATAGACCAATCCTTGATGATTTTTCACTAGAATCCAAAGGATGGATGGGCCAAACGGTCTCAAGACCGTTTGGATCTCATACAAACGGTCTCAAGACCGTTTGGTGGTCACCCAAGACCGTTTGGAGGTCTAGGGTTGAGTATGGTTAGGTGTTTAAAGGTCTAAAGGTACTAAGTTGATATACAATGCAATGCTGACTTGGTGATCAATCCAATGATCCAAACCTTCATTGGATGACTTGAATATTGATGATATGATAGGCAAACGGTCTCAAGACCGTTTGGTGGTCATACAAACGATCTCAAGACCATTTGGGGTCAGTTCATGTCCAATTTGAATGATGGTTCAATAGTTTCAATGTAACCAATCTTGTATTGATTAGTGTTGATGGATCATCGATTCCAAACCCTAATTCAATTGAATTAAACCCTAATTGATGACCAATTGAGGGTCAAATCAGTTTAATGTTGACCTATTAAACTCAATTGAAGTATGAGGATAGGTCCAATTGATGATTGATTCCATGAATTCAATGATTGAAGGAATCAACATTGGAAACCCTAATTCAATTGGATACTTATGTAATGGAGGTCCAATGTGATTGAATCTCTTGAGAATTAAGATGATGAATGTTCTATTGATCCAATTATGATTAGTAATAATAATCAAAAAAGGTACAAAGGTTGAAACCCTAATAGTACCTAAGTGATTAGTGCCAATTAAGGGATGAATCCCTAATTGCTTATAGGATCAACGACTTGGTACACTATGTTAATCATAGTTGTATGTACTTGATTGAAGGGTTGATATGACCTAATCAAGTTGAGATGATGATAGCATGAATTCATATATGAATATGATTCATGTGGTGATTAAGGGTATGATCCTTAAGTAGAGAGATCATGAAACCCTAATCATGAACATAAACCCTAATCGACAGGGTTATTGAGTTGAAACCCTAGTTGAGGGTGTATCCTTGTGAAACCCTAGTGGAGGGTGTATCATTGTGAACCCTGGTTGAGGGTGTATCCTTGTGAAACCCTAGTTGAGGGTGTATCATTGTGAACCCTGGTTGAGGGTGTATTCTTGTGAAACCCTAGTTGAGGGTGTATCACTGTGATTGTTTATAGGCAACTTTATAATAAAGTCATGCCTTAAACTAAGATAAGTCCATATCATGTGAGATATCTGGACAATTCTAATGAGTAGCCTATGCATTATATGCTAAGGGTGAGTATTTAGTGATGAAATGTATTAAGAGGGGAAATACCTTAATACAAGATAAAGTTGGTTAACTCAAGAAAGTCTGAATTAATGAGAAATGGGGAACCCTAACCCTAATTTGGGAAAAGGGAATGATAAGCCCTGTTTGATAGTGAACCCTAATTCCTGGTTAAGGAATGATGGTGTTACTTTTGTATCACATGATGTGATGAATATCTTGTATGACTGTTATCATGCCTAATAACCATGCAGACATGATGAGATGATGAATATAGCCAGGTTTGGGCTGTGACATTTATTTAATAAATGTGAATAAGTTGTTGCCTAGTGAGAGGTGACAAGATGTGAATGGCCTTGTGAGCCATGTGAATAAGTTGTTGCCTAGTGAGAGGTGACAAGATGTGAATGGCCTTGTGAGCCATGTGAATAAGTTGTTGCCTAGTGAGAGGTGACAAGATGTGAATGGCCTTGTGAGCCATGTGAATAAGTTGTTGCCTAGTGAGAGGTGACAAGATGTGAATGGCCTTGTGAGCCATGTGAATAAGTTGTTGCCTAGTGAGAGGTGACAAGGTGTGAATGGCCTTGTGAGCCATGTGAATAAGTTGTTGCCTAGTGAGAGGTGACAAGATTTTAATGGCCTTGTAAGCCATGTGAATAAATTGTTGCCTAGTGAGAGGTGAAAAGATGTGAATGGCCTTGTGAGCCATGTGTGATGCTTGGGTAACAAGTATCATGTTTCTTTGTAGCATTTGAGTTAATAAGTTATGCTAGAGAACTTGGCTGCTGTTACATTTCTGTTGTATATCTATAGTTCATTGATGATTATTCATATCTGTTGTATTCATTACAATTAGATGGATGAACTATGAGTCTACCATGGGTAGATGCAGTGCTCTTATTGAAAATGGAGATTTTTCTTATTCTGTTCTATGAAGAATAATTCTGCCTAATTATGTAAAAGCAACCCCTGCTCAGTTTAATTTCATAATCTGCTATAACAATGTTTCTGGCGGAGAGTTATATCTCTCGCTGGGGCAATTTACAATTGTCTCACCCCCGTGGGAAACATTTTTAGGTATGCATGAAAGGCAGAGCAGAAACCCTAGAACAGGGAAAGAGTAGCAACAACAACAGCAGGGACAACAATAAGATCTCAGGTGGAGATATTGTCTGTCTAGTCATATAGATAGTAGTCTTATGTGTCGTCTCTGTACTCTCAGGTCCTCGGAGTTTTTAGTCAGTGTTTTTGATATATCAGTCTGAGGTTTTTGGCTTGATGCCTCGAGATTTGTATGCTGCCTGCATATATGTTTATAAGGAAGTTGATGATGTAGTCTCTGGAAAGAGATGGTACAGGATATGTACGTTTGAAACAAAATGTATATGATATACAATGGCATTTGTTGAAAAAGATTTCCTATGTGTGGATCTCTCTGCAAAAAGTTTTAATTTTTAGTGATTTTCGCTAATCCACTGCTTGATGAACGCTTCCGCATTAGTTAATCCTGTTTTTGCGAGACAGACGTCACAAATTAGTGGTATCAGAGCTCTTGGTTCGCTGAGTCTACAGAGACATAGGACTAAGTTTGTAGAGTCTGTTCTAAGTGTCTTCCTGTTTATTTGATAGTATCTTCTGCTCACGTAGGAGAAGAAGAACTTGAAAATGACTGGAGAACACGAGGAATACATTGCTAAGGGCAATGTTGTTGCACCAAGAGAGGGTGCATGGGACCAGGCAAGAGTAGAACAAGTTCCTGAGAATTCCCATCTTGACCTAATCAGGATAGAGAATCCTATGTTATGCTCTTGAAGGGCAGGTTAGGACAACAGTGATGCATAAGGAAGACTGGATACTAGTATTACAATCTAGGCTACCAGTCCTCAATGTGGAAACGTTGGGCTTTGAAAGGGTTCTTGAATGACTTAGTCATGTTGGAACAAGGGAAAATGTGGAAAAGATTAACCTATGGAAAGAAAGTATACTCTGCCATGAGTTTAGACAGATAATAAATCTGTGATGGCAGTGCCCAAGAAGGGGCAATAAGCTGAGAAGTAGGTAATGGTCTCTATGATTTTAGAGACATTTGCCTAGTTATTATGAAAAGCCAAAGTTTTTGGTGTTTCCAATGCAATAAATGCCTAGTGCACCAGGGAAGTAGCCACTAAGTAAAGGCAAAAGTAGCAACATGAAATCACTAGACACTATGTGTTGAGTCAACCTAAAGTGGTAGATAACTGTGAGAGGTAATAATCAAATGAAATATATTCATTTTGATATTTCATATCATGATTCTATGTGCTAAAGATATGAAAGTAGTTGTTTTTGAACTTCCTTTGACGAGTCCTATAAGGACACAAGGGAGATGAGAACTTATATCTTACTCAGTGATCCTTAAAATGTTTTATAACCCCCCTTATTTGTGTGTTGAAAGATGAGATATAGAAGTGGTACCTGAAGAAAATTTAGGAATGAAAAATCATGTGTGTATAATGATATGAAAAGCAAGGAATATGATAGCATGTAAGTGCATACTACTTGATCTCAGTATTTGTAAACCTTGGCCATGTATACAACTATTGATGATAAAGTGAGTATGGAAACTCTTAGATTGGTATCTTTTTGATTGCCCTGATCAAGCAATCATTCTGAAACAATCTAGAGAGTATAATGAAAACAAAAAGGGAAGAGCTGTGTGTCATTCCCAACCATTAGGGGAAAGCTATGTGACATCCCCAACAAAAAGGGAAGAGATGTGTGTCATTCCCAACCAATAGGGGAAAGCTATGTGACACCCCCAACAAAAAGGGAAGAGTTGTGTGTCATTCCCAACCAATAGGGGAAAGCTATGTGACATCCCCAACAAAAAGGGAAGAGTTGTGTGTCATTCCCAACCAATAGGGGAAAGCTATGTGACATCCCCAACAAAAAGGGAAGAGATGTGTGTCATTCCCAACCAATAGGGGAAAGCTATGTGACATCCCTAACAAAAAGGGAAGAGCTATGTGAGCATTCCCAACTAATAGGAAGATCTATGTGAACATTCCTAATCAAAAGGGAAGAGCTATGTGAACATTCCCAACTAATAGGAAGAGCTATGTGAACATTCCTAATCAAAAGGGAAGAGCTATGTGAACATTCCCAACTAATAGGAAGAGCTATGTGAACATTCCCAACTAATAGGAAGAGCTATGTGAACATTCCTAATCAAAAGGGAAGAGCTATGTGAACATTCCCAACTAAAAAGGAAAAGCTAAGTGAACATTCCCAATTACATAGAGTTTGCTAAGTGAACTTTATAAATAAAGGATTGCTGAATGAATTATCTCTGTTAGATATATATGTTTCTCTTTTGGTGAATATTTTTGGATGATGATATAAGTATGTTCTTGTATGCTTCTTCCTTTCAATAATATGGACATCACATGTTAGGGGTTAATGCTCTGCATAAACATAAACAGTGATAAGGTGGAATTAATGAAAGGAACTTTGTGTGAATTACAGATCCATGGTATCTCCATAATATTAAGATAATATGTGGAGACTTTAGGGCATGATTAATGAATAATCTGTTCCTCCTTTTACCTGGGATTTCAGGGACGAAATCCTTGTTAGGGGTTTATAATTTGTAACATCCATGACCTGGGTTATGAATTAACCCTAGAGGTTTTTACTAATAAGGTTGAGTAGATGCTTAATCTTATCTTGGGAAAAGTAATTAGGGCTCATGAGAAACTTATGTTTCAATTTTGGTCATGTTTGAACAATGTTGAGGCAATGTTTGCTTATTTTGGACTAATATGCAAATTACCCAAGTTGAGGGGTTAACTTGCAAATTTCACATGAGAAGATTTTCCTCTGATGTTGAGACATCATAAGAATGAATATGATGTAGTGGTAAGGTTTCTACAAGCCTAGACACCAAGATAGAGCTTGTTGGACAATGTTGTGCATTAAAACCCAGTTTTGGTGTAAAGTGCAATTTACCCAAAACCCAAGGTTAAATATGCAAATTACCACTTCAATAAGGTCCCTAATGTATCTTGTCATCAATTAGAGCAAAGAAAATGAGAGGGGTGCCTCATTTGAATTAATTTGGAGGAGAGAGAATCTTGATATTAAAATAATCAAGATTAAATCTTAAGTGAAACTCTAATTCAATTTAGGGAAAAAATGAATGTATTAATTAAAGGGACTTCAACCAAAATGTTATTGGTTGATTTTGAATAAGGATGGAAGTTCCTTTTCCAAGATAAGGAAAGAAAATATCTTAAGTAGGTGAAATTCCACTCACCTTATTATAAGGAAAAGAATTTCCACTCAAAAAGATATATTAATATTATAATGGATTAAGGTGCTTATTTTATTTTCCCTTAATCCTTGGATAATGGAAGGGAGTTCGGTGCCTTTGAGTTGCCTTTGTATGCAAGCAAACCAAGGAGGAAGAGGTGGTACTATTTTTGGAATTAAATGCATTTTAATAAGGCATTTTCTCTCTCATCAATTTCCTTATAAAAGTGCCATTTCCAAGCCCAAACCAAGGCCTTTTCGGATTTCTTTCTTCCCCTTGCTTGAAAAACTGACCAAGGAGCTAGGGAGGAGCAGGGAGCACGTCTCCAATCTGTTGGTAAGCCCTTGACCTTCATTCTCCTTGATTTCATGGTGGAAATCGAAAATAAATTATGGATTCCTTCTTATTTTGATCTCCTCTTCAACCCTAGCCAAATTTTACAATCAAAAGCTTGAGGAAGAGCCTAGGGGGAGTTGCAAGAGCTTCATCCACCATTAATGGCGTGATCTTGGAGCTTTGGAGCTCATTTGGAGGCGGGTTTTATAACTTAAACCCTTAAACATTGCTATTGCATCAATTCTCTATGCTTTGTTGATTGATTTCTTCAATTTGATGCACTCTTGTTTCTTGCTGCAATTTCCATCAAGAACGGTTTCTGTTCTTGGTTTTTCGAAGGAAGGGGATGATGACATCATCCTAGATGCTTATCCAAAGAAAAGTACCAAGCCAAACGGTTTTTATAGCTACTCCAAATCGTTTTAATTTGGTTGGCTATGCGGTTTCAGCAAACCGTTTAAGGGCAAACGGTTTGAAACCGTTTGGGAGAAAACGGTTTCAAATCCGTTTGAGATGGTTGACCAAGCGTTGACGGTTTGGGAATTTTGTTCCTAATTATGTAGGATAATGACCCACCAAATTTTAGGGGTTAACTCCAAAGGAATCATAGGTTGAAGGCCAATCAATTAGGAAAATCGAATTGAATTAAATGCTGATTTTCAACCTGATTAACTTGACCTGTTTGGGAAAACGGTTTCAAAACCATTTGAGTGAGTTGACCAAGCGTTGACCATTTGGGATTCCTGTTATAATTATGTTGGTTTATTACCCTCCAAATTTGAGGGATTAACTCCCAAGGAATCGTGAGTTGAATTCTAATCAATTAGGGAAACCTAATTGGATTAAGTGCTGATTATCAATATGATTTAATTGAACTTTTTGGGAAAACGGTCTCAAGACCATTTGAGTGCGTTGAAAAAGGGTTGACCGTTTGGGATTACTGTTCCTAATTATGTTGTCTAATGACTCACCAAAATTGAGGAATTAACTCCCAAGGAATCGTGAGTTGAAGGCTATTCAATTGGGAAAACCCTAATTGAAAACAGTGCTGAAATTCCAATGAGTTAATTGGAGATTTTGGGTTGATTAGCCCAAACGGTCTCAAGACCGTTTGGAGACCATTTGGGGATCACCCAAACGGTCTCAAGACCGTTTGGGGGTCACCCCAAGACCGTTTGGAGGTCTGGGGTCAAGTATAGTTGATCAATTGAAGGTCCAAAGGTACCAATCATATTGCAATTAAGTGTTGAATTGTTGATCAACTCGATAGACCAATCCTTGATGATTTTTCACTAGAATCCAAAGGATGGATGGTCCAAACGGTATCAAGACCGTTTGGAGCTCATCCAAACGGTCTCAAGACCGTTTGGTGGTCACCCAAGACCGTTTGGAGGTCTAGGGTTGAGTATGGTTAGGTGTTTAAAGGTCTAAAGGTACTAAGTTGATATACAATGCAATGCTGATTTGGTGATCAATCCAATGATGCAAACCTTAATTGGATGACTTGGATATTGATGATATGATAGGAAAACGGTCTCAAGACCATTTGGTGGTCATCCAAACGATCTCAAGACCATTTGGGGTCAGGTCATGTCCAATTTGAATGATGGTTCAATAGTTTCAATGTAACCAATCTTGTATTGATTAGTGTTAATGGATCATCGATTCCAAACCCTAATTCAATTGAATTAAATCCTAATTGATGACCAATTGAGGGTCAATTGAGGGTCAAATCAGTTGAATGTTGACATATTAAACTCAATTGAAGTATGAGGATAGGTCCAATTGATGATTGATTCCATGAATTCAATGATTGAAGGAATCAACATTGGAAACCCTAATTCAATTGGATACTTATGTAATGGAGGTCCAATGTGATTGAATCTCTTGAGAATTATAATGATGAATGTTCTATTGATCCAATGATGATTAGTAATAATAATCAATAAAGGTACAAAGGTTGAAACCCTAATAGTACCTAAGTGATTAGTGCCAATTAAGGGATGAATCCCTAATTGCTTATAGGATCAATGACTTGGTACACTATGTTAATCATAGTTGTATGTACTTGATTGAAGGGTTGATATGACCTAATCAAGTTGAGATGATGATAGAATGAATTCATATATAAATATGATTCATGTGGTGATTAAGGGTGTGAACCTTAAGTAGAGAGATCATGAAACCCTAATCAAGAACATAAACCGTAATCGACAGGGTTATTGAGTTGAAACCCTAGTTGAGGGTGTATCCTTGTGAAACCCTAGTGGAGGGTGTATCATTGTGAACCCTGGTTGAGGGTGTATCCTTGTGAAACCCTAGTGGAGGGTGTATCATTATGAACCCTGGTTGAGGGTGTATTCTTGTGAAACCCTAGTTGAGGGTGTATCATTGTGATTGTTTATAGGCAACTTTATAATAAAGTCATGCCTTAAACTAAGATAAGTCCATATCATGTGAGATAGATGGACAATTCTAATGAGTAGCCTATGCATTATATGCTAAGGGTGAGTATTTGGTGATGAAATGTATTAAGAGGGGAAATACCTTAATATAAGATAAAGTTGGTTAACTCAAGAAGGTCTGAATTAATGAGAAATGGGGGACCCTAACGCTAATTTGGGAAAAGGGAATGATAAGCCCTGTTTGATAGTGAACCCTAATTCCTGGTTAAGGAATGATGGTGTTACTATTGTATCACATGATGTGATGAATATCTTGTATGACTGTTATCATGCCTAATAACCATGCAGACATGATGAGATGATGAATATAGCCAGGTTTGGGCTGTGACATTTATTTAATAAATGTGAATAAGTTTTTGCCTAGTGAGAGGTGACAAGATGTGAATGGCCTTGTGAGCCATGTGAATAAGTTGTTGCCTAGTGAGAGGTGACAAGATGTGAATGGCCCTGTGAGCCATGTGAATAAGTTGTTGCCTAGTGAGAGGTGACAAGATGTGAATGGCCTTGTGAGCCATGTGAATAAGTTGTTGCCTAGTGAGAGGTGACAAGATGTTAATGGCCTTATGAGCCATGTGAATAAGTTTTTTCCTAGTGAGACGTGACAAGATGTGAATGGCCTTGTGAGCCATGTGAATAAGTTGTTGCCTAGTGAGAGGTGACAAGATGTGAATGGCCTTGTAAGCCATGTGAATAAATTTTTGCCTAGTGAGAGGTGACAAGATGTGAATGGCCTTGTGAGCCATGTGTGATGCTTGGGTAACAAGTATCATGTTTCTTTGTAGCATTTGAGTTAATAAGTTATGCTAGAGAACTTGGCTGATGTTACATTTCTGTTATATATCTATAGTTCATTGATGATTATTCATATATGTTGTATTCATTACAATTAGATGGATGAACTATGAGTCTACCATGGGTAGATGCAGTGCTCTTATTGAAAATGGAGATTTTTCTTATTCTGTTCTATGAAGAATAATTTTGCCTAATAATGTAAAAGTAACCCCTGCTCAGTCTAATTTCATAATCTGCTATAACAATGTTTCTGGCGGAGAGTTATATCTCTCGCTGGGGCAATTTACAATTGTCTCACCCCCATGGGAAACATTTTTAGGTATGCATGAAAGGCAGAGCAGAAACCCTAGAACAGGGAAAGAGTAGCAGCAACAACAACAGCAGGGATAACAATAAGATCTTAGGTGGAGATATTGTCTGTCTAGTCATATAGATAGTAGTCCTATGTGTCGTCTCTGTACTCTCAGGTCCTCGGAGTTTTTAGTCAGTATTTTTGATATATCGGTCTGAGGTTTTTGGCTTGATGCCTTGAGATTTGTATGCTGCCTGCATATATGTTTATAAGGAAGTTGATGATGTAGTCTCTGGAAAGAGATGGTACAGGATATGTACGTTTGAAACAAAATGTATATGATATACAATGGCATTTGTTGAAAAAGATTTCCTATGTGTGGATCTCTCTGCAAAAAGTTTTAATTTTTAGTGATTTTCACTAATCCGCTGCTTGATGAATGCTTCCGCATTAGTTAATCCTGTTTTTGTGAGACGGACGTCACACTTTTTCCAAAGAAAACATGGTTCATATGGTTTTGAGTTAATTGCTCATGCGGTTTCACCAAACCGTTTGAGAGCAAACAGTTTGAAACCGTTTGGGAGCAAACGGTTTCAAAACCATTAGAGTGAGTTGACCAAGGTTGGACCGTTTGAGATTACTGTTCCTAATTATGTTGGCTAATGACTCACCAAATTTTATGGGTTAACTCCCAAGGAATCGTGAGTTGAAGGCCAATCAATTGGGCAAAGCCTAATTGGATTAAGTGCTGATTTTCAACTTGATTTATTTGCCTTTTTGGGCAAATGGTTTCAAAACCGTTGGAGAGGGTTTAACAAGGGTTTACCATTTGATATTCCTGTTCCTAATGATGTTGGTTAAAAACTCACCAAACTTTATGGATTAATTCCAAAGTAATCATGAGTTAAAGGCTAATCAATTAGGCAAACCCTAATTGGATTAAGTGCTGATTTTCAACTTGATTGATTTGACTTTTTGGGTTATTTAACCCAAACGGTTTCAAAACCGTTTGGGGATTACCCAAATGTTCTCAATACCGTTTGGAGGTCACCCAAGACCGTTTCGAGGTCTAGGGTTGGGTATGGTTAAGTGTTTGAAGGACAAAAGATATGGTGTTAACCTTAATCGGCTAAGTGCTGATTTTGCATCGGAACGAGTTGATGTTTTGGGTTGATTGACCCAAACGGTTTCCAAACCATTTGGGAATCACCCAAACGGTCTCAAGACCGTTTGGGGATCACCCAAGACCGTTTGGAGGTCTAGGGTTAAGCATGGTTGACCAATTGAAGGTCTAAAGGTACCAAATCACTTTGCAATTAAGTGTTGATTTGATGAGTAACTCAATAGCTCAAACCCTAATGATTTTTCACTAGAATCCAATGGTTGGATTAGCCAAACGGTCTCAAGACCATTTGGAGCTCATCCAAACGGTCTCAAGACCGTTTGGAGGTCACCCAAGACCGTTTGGAGGTCTAGGGGTGAATATGGTTAAGCAATTGATGATCCAATGATACTAAGTTAAAGTGTAATCAATTGTTGATTTGGTGATCAATCCAATGATCCAAACCCTAATTTATTGACTTGGATTTTGATAATGTGATGGGAAAATGGTCTTCACCTACTTGGCCAAACGGTCTTCACCTACTTGGCCAAACGGTCTTCACCTACTTGGCCAAATGGTCTTCACCTACTTGGCCAATCGGTCTTCACCTACTTGGCCAAACGGTCTTCACCTACTTGGGCAAACTGTCTTCACCTACTTGGGCAAACGGTTTCAAGTACCACCTTTA
Organism: Alisma plantago-aquatica; assembly: GCA_963693085.1. NCBI lineage: Eukaryota > Viridiplantae > Streptophyta > Magnoliopsida > Alismatales > Alismataceae > Alisma > Alisma plantago-aquatica. Next base: position 470,335,375 of record OY856415.1, read on the forward strand.
CCAAACGGTTTCAAACCGTTTGGATGAAACCGTTTGGACTTTGAAAGGCCAAGACCATTTGGGGGTCAAGTAGTCAAAGTTGATTGTAGATTCAATTGATCAATTCAACTGATGTAATGGAGGTCCAAGGTGATTGAATCTCTCGAAAATAGAGATGATGAATGACTCATTGATCCAATGATGATTAGTAATGATAATCAATGAAGGTACAAAGATTGAAACCCTATTAGTACCTAAGTGATTAGTTTCAATTAAGGGATGAACCCTAATTGTTTATAGGATCAATGACTTGGTATACTATGTCATTCATAGTTGTATGTACTTGGTTGAAGGGATGATATGACCTTATCAAGTTGACATGATGTTAGTATGTATTCATAACATGAATATAATTCATGTGGTGATTAAGGGTATGATCCTTAAGTAAAGAGATCATGAAACCCTAATCATGAACATAAACCCTAATTAACAGGGTTATTGAATTCTATTCCTAATTGAGGGCAATTCTAAATGAAACCCTAATCCAGGGTAAGGATGTAGCCCTAATCGAGGGTAATCATAAGTGAAACTCTAATTTAGGGAAAAGAGATGTAAATCCCTAATTGGGATGAATAGTGAATCTCCAGTTATGGATAATTGAATGAAATCCTAATAGAGATGAATAGTAGACCCAAATTGTGGGAAACTATGGTGGAAACCCTAGTTGAGGGTGATTCCATGAGAAACCTTAACTAAGTATTAACACCACATGACGTACTAATGTTATGTTGTGATAAGAGTCCCTAAGAAGGATGAAGGAATGTGAGACTCTAATGAGGAGTCATAATACATAAAGCCCTAATCTTGGATAATATGACAATGAATCATAATTCTAATCTTAAGTAAGGGTATAAAGAAACCCTAATGATGAGATAGAAGGAATGGCCTTATAAAGGTGAAACATTTCATGTGGTTGAATATATGCAACCTAATTGTAAGCAATGTCTTTACCATTAGACAAGTCCATATCATTAAAGATAGTTGGACAACTCTAATGTGTGGCCTATGCATTATATGATATAGGTAAGGGATTAGTGATGGAATGTATTAAGAAGGGAAATACCTTAATACAAGATAAGATGGCTAATTCAGGAGAGTCTGAAGTGATGAGAAAGTGATACATCAAAATATGATAGTTATCACATTCAACACTTCAGGGTTTATATGCCTTGAAGTACTCCAAATCCAATATAATTGGGTAAGAAACATATGATGTTGTTATGCAACTATTACAATGAAATGTAATGAGTTGTTGCACCTTGATGAGTGTTAATTAATGTACCTTGAGAATGGGATGAAGCCCAAATGATGTGTATGATATAATCATACCATGATGAGGATGAGAAATGAACTCATACCTTGAATTGATGATCATTAATGCTATATGATGAAAGTAATGTTCTAGAATAATCAAATATGATATCCTTGAATGCCCCAGAGGTATGGAATAATGTATTAAGGGTTGGACAGATAATGAGATCATGAAATCTTTATTAATGAGAAATGGGGAACCCTAACCCTAATTTGGGTAAAGGGAATGAAAAGCCCTTTTTGATAGTAAACCCTAATTCCTGGTAGAGGAATAATGGTGTTACTATTGCATCACATGATGCGATGAATATAGCTAGTTTGAGTTGTAACATTTATATAACAAATGTTGATTGGCATTATGTGCCTTAATGTTGTTGTTTCTTAGTAAAATAAGAAATATGCATGGACTTTTATGAGTCACATGATTAAGTTGTTACCTAGTGAGAGGTCACAAGATAATTCATGGCCTTGTGAGCCAGGTGTGATGCTTGTGTAACAAGTATCATGAATGCCTTGGTCAGATGACCTGAAGGTGATAGTTACCTAAAAAAGGTATAATAATGCTCAATGATGAGTTAAGGGTTTGAATACCCAGAACCATATGTTTATGATGATGAGAATGTGAAGGGATGAAAATTCCCAGTATTGAAATGAGGGACTGAGTTCCCAGGGTCTTTGAAAGACTGATAAATATCTGATAAAAGTAGTACATGTCTCTTTATAGAATTGTTGTAATAAGTTATGTTTGAGAACTTGGCTGATGCTAAAAGAATATGAGAATGTACTTAATAAATCAAGCTAAATCTATTCATGTAGTGCCTTGGCCATAGATCCGTCATCGTCAGTAACTGGTGATGGTGAAACGGGTTTTCCTGCAGGTTAATCCGGAGCGTATATTGTTGAATTTGTGGGGTTTCTCCTAGCCAAAAATAGGAGGATTAGAGTGCAACTTCGGTTGTAGACTCAAGATGTGTATAAGAGCATGGTGAGCAGGCCCATGGCTCAGTGTGAAAGAGCATGAATGCGTTCATGGCTCAGGGAGCACGGTGAACTGGCCCGTGGCTCAGATATACTAGCGTCGAGACCTGTACCAAGGCGGGCTAGAGAAAGGGTAGCCTACAGGAGCTAACCCTGTGACTGAGGTCACTTAAGCAATAGACTATGGTCCTGCTTGTGGTCTCGCACTGACCGAGACGTGGGAGGTCATGGAGTCTGGCTCTTCCATGGACCTTGTATGGCACCGGCTTTGGGTTTCAAAACCAAAGGTTGGATTTGAGCGGTACGGATCACCTCCTCAGGGCATAAGTTGATTTTAAAATGTAATCAGCCGTATAGCATGCTTGCTTAAGGATTGAATACGGAGATTCATTGGATGATGTTGCATTTCTTTGTGCATTCCTTAGTAGATAAATATTAATTATGTTTCTTTATATTCTCTTCAAGGTAGACCGATGAATTACTTATCTACCATGGGTAGATGCAATGACTTCCTTGAGAATGAAGATTATCTTATTCTGTCCTATGATGATTAATTCTGCCTAATAATGTAAAAGTAACCCGTGCTCAGTTTTAATTTAATAAACTGCAATAACAATGTTTTTGACAGAGAGTTATATCTCTCACTGGGCAATTTTCAATTGTCTCACCCTCGTGGGAAACATTTTTAGGTATGCATGGGAGGCAAAGCAGAAATCCTAGAACAAGGAAAGAGCAATAGCAACAGCAACAGTAGGGACAACAATAAGATCTCAGGTGGAGATTTTGTTTGTCTAGTCATACAGATAGTAGTCCTATGTGTCGTCTCTGTACTCTCAGGTCCTCGGAGTTTTTAGTCAGTGTCTTATGAATCAATCTGAACTTTTGGCATGATGCCTCGAGATTCGTATACTGTCTGTATATAGTGTTTATAAGACAGTTGATGTTGTAATCTTTGAGAATGAATGGTATAGGTTGTGTACTTGTGAACCAGGATGAATTTGAAATACTTTGGTCCTTGGTTAAAGAGTTTTCCTGTAATTGGATCTCTTGAAAAAGTTTTAAATTTTCAGTGATTTTCAGTAATCCGCTGCAAATAATTCACTTCCGCATTAGTTAATCATGTTTTCGCGAGACGGTCACCACATCTTTGGTCTCTTGCACCTCCTCCGGGTGCAGCGACACTTCTCTCTACAACATGTTCCTCATGTGATCCAGACATCTTTAGTTTTCTCTTCTCCTCCTATATGAGTAGAAGATACTATCAGATAGACTGGAAGACACTAGAACAGACTCAACAACCTTAGTCCTATGTCTCTGTAGACTCAACGAACCTAGAGCTCTGATACCACTAAATTGTGATGACCGTCTCGTGAAAACAAGATTAACAAATGCGGAGGCGATTAATTAGCAGCGGAATTAATAAAAATCCCTAAAAATTAAAACTTTTTGTAAAGAGATTCGCACACTGTAAAACTTTTCATAAAGAAACAGGGTAAGTTTTTTTTACAAGCTGATTCATTAGTACATCTCTGTATCAACCCATCTCGAGAGTCATAACATTGACTGCCATGTTAAACTGTACATGAGTAGTATACAAAAATCTTGTGGCATCAAGCCAAAAATCTCATATCTACATTAAACCATATACTCACTCCTAGGACCTGGGAGTACAGAGATGACATATAGGACTCTCTATGTACAAAACCTAACAGAAAGTGTCTCCACCTGTGGATCACTATTGTCCTTGTTGTTGCTGCTGCTATGACTGTTGTTGCTACTAACCCACTGATGGGTTTCTTCTTCCTCAGCGTCTATCTAAAAAGTTGAATCCCACGGGGGTGAGACAATTGAAAATTGTCCCAGTGAGAGTTATAACTCTCTGCCAGAAGCATTGTTATTGTAGATAAAAGAATAACACTGAGCAATAGAAATGTAAATATTTAACAGTAGATAAATTATTGAACAAGATATGCAGAGCAGTATTCTCTATGCAATCATTTCAATTTTAACTTGATTAAGTAGCAAGTAATTTACTCAATAAGGAATATGGACAACATGTATATTAATTATCCAACTAGGACATATTAAACAATGTATCATCAAACATTGATTCTCGAAGTTCAACCCTAAGCAAATATGCTACACGACTGATTACATTTTTCAAACATACTTATGCCCTGAGGAGATGAGGTATACCGCTCATACTCCAACCGACCATTGTGAAATCAAAATTTGTACCATACATAGGTCATCAGAAGAGCCAGATTTCTATGACCTCATCATCCTCAGTCAGTGTGAGGAACAACTTACAGGACATCTCGTGTCTCTGCTAAAATAACTTTCTAGGTTATTCTGGAAACTTCGCTATTAGAGTTACAGTGGCATGTTGTACTCTCCTCGCAATCAAGGGATTTCTTGTTTATCTCACATCGATTCAACATTAACATCATCATCGGGAGATTAGTGATACATCATCTTGGCATATACAGATAATGAAGGATTGAGGGATTTAATGTTTATCTCGCATCAATTCCTCCATTAGGACGTAAGGATATTCACGTCCATAACCCCCACATACTCAAAAGTATGCTCTCCAGGAGTTCCCTTAGGAAAACCTATTTCACCATCATACAACTTCTGACGATGATGGATCTATTGTCAAGGCTCTACATCATATCATTTCACTTGATTATTTAAGTACATTACAACATTCTTTTAGCATCAGACATGTTTTCAAGCATAAACCATTATAACAGATGCCATAAAGAAAGAGTTCTATTTTATCAAGTTTATTTCACAGCTTTATAAACATTGGGATCTCAATCCCTTATCAATTCATCATCATGATTCAATAATATGGGTGTACAAACCATTAGATCATCAAATCACTTGTTACCACCTTAACAGGTAACACAATGCCATCAGGTTATTTGACAGTGTAAACATAATAGTAGCAATGTAGGTATTCCACTTGGCTCATACAGCCTGTCAGTCTCTTTTGTTATCTTTTTGCTAGGCAACATATCATATCATTTCTTACAAAACTTATAAAGTACTTTCATTAAACAAAGCATCATAGCACTCACCTGGCTATGTTCAATATCTCATAAAACATGCATGATTAGTACAGATGATAACATATACCTTTATTTCATATTAGCACAATGCAAAACAATGATAACATCACTATTCAAGGGTTGCACCACTATGCCCTTATTAGGGTTAGGGTTTCCCTTTTCATTTCAATTAGGGTTAATCATCCCCTTAGCTCAATTAGGATTTGTGACTCATCATTTCATTATCCAATCATAGAGATTCATGCTATAAAGCATAACCCAGAATTAGGGTTTCACACTTTCATTTACTTTATTTGGAATTAGGGTTTACTATTCACATTGCATCACCCTTGATTATGGTTCATATTCAACATACCCTAAATTAGGGTTTACTAATCACATCACATCACCCTAGGTTAGGGTTTACTAATCACATCACATCACATCACATCACCCTATTTTAGGGTTTACTAATCACATCACATCACATCACCCTATATTAGGGTTTACTAATCACATCACATCACATCACCCTATATTAGGGTTTACTAATCACATCACATCACATCACCCTAGGTTAGGGTTTACTAATCACATCACATCTCCCTAGGTTAGGGTTTACTAATCACATCACATCACATCACCCTAGGTTAGGCTTTACTAATCACATCACATCACCCTAGGTTAGGGTTTACTAATCACATCACATCACATCACCCTATATTAGGGTGATATTAGCTTCAGCCTTGATTAGGCTAAGTCAACTCAACATGAAAGAGAATTGACATAATGAGTTAAGTCATCATCATTGTAATCATTAAGGCTTAATTACTTCATGGGTTTAAATCACTCTATCCCATTAAGATACAAGTACCATGATCACATTTTATTACATCATGTATTAATTAACTAATCATTTGGTCCTTTAACCACTATAAGTACCCATGCGGTTTTGGGTAATCATCCACCAAACGATCTTGGCCACTAAGACCCCAAACAATCTTGACTAACTCAGACCTCAAACGGTCTTACACACTTGGCCTCCAAACGGTCTAAGACCGTTTGGACCTCCATGCGGTCTTGGACTACCTTTGAATCCGTTTGGTAAAGTAGGTGGTGAAGACCGTTTGCCCATTTTGAAACTGCATGAACTCGGCCACTTTGGAAACCGCATGAACACAATCGGTTTTGAAACCACATGCACCTAAATGGTTTGGGATCGTTTGGTCCCAAATGGTCTTGAGACCGTTTGGACTCGAACAGTCTTGAGACAGTTTGGTCCAAACCCCCTCAAAACCGCAAGGACCAATTAGGATCTCAACCCATCAAATTGAATTAGGGTTTCCAATGTTGATTCGCTCAATGATTAAGTACACATAACCAATCATCAATCAGACCTATCACCATCATTCAATTGAGTTAATTAGGCCAACCTTCAACTGATTTGATCCTCAATTGACCCTCAATTGGTCATCAATTAGGGCTTGAATCAATTGGATTAGGGTATGGAATCGATGACCCTTCAACATTAATCAATGTGAGTCTAATTGATTTGAAACCATTGAACCATCATCCAATTTGAACATGGCTTGACCCCAAACGGTCTTGCGATCATTTGGATGACCTCCAAACGGTCTTGAGACCGTTTTCTCATGTCAACACCAAAAACTAAGTCAACCAATTAGGGTTTAGCTCATTGGATTGATCACTAAACCAACAATTATTTGCTCTTCAACTTAGTACCTTCTGATATTCAAACACTTAACCATAGTCAACCCCAGTCCTCCAAATGGTCTTGGGTTACCCCCAAACGGTCTTGGGAATGTTTGGATATTCTCCAAACGGTCTTGAGACCGTTTTCCCATCACTTCATCAATAACCATGTCATTCGTTTAGGGTTTGGATCCTAGGATTGGTCACCAAATCAGCAATTGATTATACATCAAATTGATAACTTTGGATCTTCAATTGGTCAACCATGCTTAACCCTAGACCTCCAAATGGTCTTGAGTGGTCACCAAACAGTCTTGAGACTGTTTGGGTGATCCCTAAACGGTTTTGAAACCGTTTGGGTCATTCAACCCAAGTTTCAAGTTTATTCAATTATCAAATCAGAAATTAACCCGATTAGGGTTTAGATGATTCATGGACCTTCAATTAGTGAACCAATTGAAGTTAATTAACAATTATTGATAGGTTATTAATCTACATTATTCTCAACAGACCTCCAAACGGTCAATGCCACCAAACGGTCTTGGACCGTTTGCTTCTATGCGGTTTAGGTGAAACCGTTTGCATTCAAACGGTTTGAAACCGTTTGCTCCCAAACGGTTTGGGAAACTGTTTGAACAACAAAAGAAAACTGTTTTCTAAAGTAACTTTTGTATATTTATCTAGGATGATGTCACCTTCGTCTACCTCTGTTCAACCAAGAACAGGTGTTGTTCTTCACGGAAGTTATAGCAAGAACTCACAAGAGTATCGAAGGAAGAAGAATAACCAACAATTCTTATGGAAAAGAGTGCAATACTAATGCTTAAGGGTTAGAGTTATAAAACCCGCCTCTAGAACTGATCCAGAGCTCCAAGCTCCACGGCTTTAATGGTTTATTGAACTACAACAGTTGTTCAAGGTCCGTTCTTCAATCTTTGGATGAACAAGATGGCAAGCTAGTTTGGCCATCCTTCCTCTACTCCAGAGCTCTCCTTTGGTCGGCCAAAGCAAGGTTATAAGGAAATAACTAAGGAAATGATCCCTTTGGTGTTTTGGAAAAAGGGTACTTATATTTATATTTATGGATTTTCAAGGAAAATAGAAAAAGAAAGTTATCTTTTTAATTCCAACCAATTTCCACCAAAGCTTCCTCCATTCTTTGGCCATGTATCCACCTTCTAATTGTTGGCTAAATGGACATCTGTAAATCCCTTTGTTTTGATAATGACAAACATTTCATTCTTATTGATCTAACGTGCTACTTGAGTGTGCAGGAACAAGGTGGATGACAAAGCAATTAGGGAAATCCATATGCTTACATGTTTATATTTTCATGAAATGTAATCGCTTTGTAAAAAACTTGTACAAATATATAATGTACAAGTACTTAGATTTCATGTAAATCAAGCGTTAGATTCTCCCTATCTAAACATCACATTTAGATAGGTCATCCCCTTCAAATAGTGTCACATATGCACACTCATACACACATTTAGTGATTTAATTAAAAGATTGAAACAGGGTCAATCTCGGTCGACTAACTCCTCGACCGAGACACTCTCGGTCGACAATCTTCTCGACCGAGAAAGACCCAAGTAGCCGTTAGACACAACTGACAAAGTAGTTGGAAGTTGGAGATAAACGTTGCAAAACACTTGATCCAGAGAGCCTGTCGGTCGACAAGACTTCGACCGAGTAGATATCTCGGTCGACCATTTCTCGACCGAGATGGACTCTGACAGCAACTGCAGAATTAATTAATTAGCCGTTGCTAAAGCAACAAACTTGTACCTAACGGCTAGTTAAGCACTTAGAAACCCCTAGAAGGTGTCTAGAACGTCCTTAAGCACTTGTAGGACATTCCTATAAATAGGACATCCCCTAGGACACCTAGACTTACTTGTTCTTACACTTGTGCAATCTTTGAGCATACATTGAGCAACATGTGAGCAATTGAGAATAGTGACAATTGGCTACTTCTTCCCTTAGCTCAAAATTCATGTCCTATAGGCTAACATCTCCTATCCACTGCAATTACAATTCCATACACTTTGGTTAGGAGATCTACACGCTTGATCTAGGCAAATCAAGCCTTGTGCTACAAAAGGATAAGTTGTAATTTCCTTTTCCTTTCTTGTTCTCTATTATTGTTTGTACTCTCCTTGCTACTCCTAGGTTGGAGGCTGCGGATTGGAGAGGGTGGAGATCTTCTTGGTGACCTTGAGCTACTTCAAGAAGGCTGGTGCAACGGGAGGTTACTTCTAGAGAGGAAGGCTACTTCGAGGGGGAGCTTGAAGTTACTTCAAGAAGGCTACCTCAAGTTGGTGCATCTACTTCAAGTGAAGGTTGTTCAAGGGGTGTAAAGAAAGTATTGTATTTTGTATAAATCCTTGTGAAGGTAATAAAATAAATACTTTCAAAATCCCGGTAGGGTAAGCAATTGGGTAGTGGACTGACAACTGTAGTATTTGCTAAAGTTGGAACCACTCTAAACACCTGTCTCCTTCTTCCATTTTCAATTGTGGTTGTTTGAGTTCAATAATTGTTAAAATCATTTTAAAACTCTATTCACCCCCCCTCTAGTGTTTTTCAATTGGTATCAGAGCAGGCTTCAAGGAACCCTAACAAGGTCTTGAAGAATGGGGGACGGAGTGCTCAACAACCTTAACCTTGAAGGGACACTTGTTGCTAGACCTCCAGCGTTTGATGGAACAAACTACCAATATTGGAAGAGAAGGATGCAGTTCTACTTCCAAGGCATCAATTGGGACTTATGGAGGATGGTGTCAACCCCATACGAGCTTCCTCAAACACAATATGCAGAATGGGACGCAAATACGGTAAAGTTAGCTCAAATGAATGCCAAAGCTTTAAGCATTTTATATTGTTCAATTTCAGTAGGAGAGATTAATAGGATATCAAACTGTGACACAGCCTATGATATTTGGCATAGACTGTCCATAACTTATGAAGGTACAGTCCAAGTCAATAATTCTAAGATTAGCATGCTTAAGCAAAAGTTTGAACATTTCCGTATGGATCCAAATGAAACTATTAGTGAAATGTTTGCAAAATTCTCTTCTATTGTTAATGTTTTAAATGCCCTAGGAAAAACTGTTCTTGAAGAAGATCAGGTATCCAAAATCCTTCGATCACTTCCTCCTAAATACAAGCCAAAGGTGACAGCCATTGAAGAAGCCACTGACCTCACTCGACTGAAAATGGAGCAACTCATTGGAAATCTAGAAGCTCATGAAGCAACCCTAGAAGAGGAAGAAAGAAGAGAACGTGAACTTCAGCAAGGAAAGAAAAAGGATGTGGCTCTAAAAGCCTCAAAGATCATCACACCAGAAAGTGAGGAGTCAAGTGGAGAAGAAGGAGAAGAAGCCTTAATTGTCAATGGTAAGAAATACAAAAGATTTAAAACTAACAAAATTTCTAGTTCTTCCTCTACTCCTCCTAGGTGCTTTGAATGTGGAAAGAAAGGACATCTCAAAAATGAATGTCCTAAAGCAAAGAAAGGAAAGAAAAGCTCACACAAGAAGAAGGGAGAAAAAGCCTATAAAGCTGCATGGGACGAGTCAAGTGAAAGTGAAAGCGGAGAAGAAAAGGTGGAATGTCTAATGGCAAGAGAAGATGATGAAGACTCTCAAGAGGTAAGCCTTCTTGATCTTCCTAAATAAGAGTTAATTACTAGTCTACAAGAAAATCATGATAAGTATGTTGATGTCCAGAAGAAACTAAAAAAGGTTATCAAGGCAAATGATGAGCTAAATGCTAAATTAAATGATCTTTCTTCTAAAAAGAACAACATTGATCTTGAGAATGTGTCTTTGAAAACATCTTTAAATGACTACACTAGAAAGCTACTCACTTTAGAAACAAACATTGATCTTCTCTCTCAAGAAAAGACTGAATTGTTAGCTAAAACAAAAGATTTTCAAACTCAACCAATTTTGTGCAATCATTTAGACTATGAAAATGTTGTAAAACAAAGAGACTCTCTATTATCTGATTTAGATCAAGCAAGAAAAGATTTACACAAGAAAGTGGATGACATTGCTAAGCTACAAAGGAATCTACATGAGTTAAGAAGAAAAGATATTCTTGATAACATTCTAAAAATCTCCTCTAGCTTCAATGGAAGAAAAGGTTTGGGATATGCTCCAAAGAAAAATCAACCCAAGAGAACTCGGACTGTGTTTGTACCTAAAAATACAATTCCTAAAAAGATATATGAAGTTGACTCTATTACTTGTCATTTTTGTCTACGTCTTGGACATTATTCATTCTCATGCCCTTATAAGACCAAGGATTCCGATTTCGTTTGGGTCCCAAAACCCCAAACCTAGTAGAGTCAAAAGCCATTCAGTTGAGATATGATCAAACACTCAATTTTGCAATTTATATTGTCATATCTCAACTTAACAAAAGGTTTTCATGCATACTGGTAATTTTCTGAGCTGCTGTAATGAAACAGAAAAATAGTCGGTCGAAGTATTGTCGACCGAAAATATAATTGGTCGAACATTTATCGACCGACCAGATGCCTGTAACAAATCACAATCTACAGCAACAAAACATCAACTATTTCGGTCGAAAATTGGTCAACCGAGCTAAATTTTTGTGTTTCTTTGTTTGCAATACAGTAACCTTCTCGATCGACAATTAGTCGACCGAGAAAGATGTCGGTCAAACAATTGTCGACTGACTGGATTTCTGAATCAGAATCTTTATACAATCTGTACTTAAATGGTTCTAACCATATCGGACCATCACATGGGTACCAAAATCTACATTTTCATGCAAGATTGGGTGGTTGACAGTGGATGTTCCAAACATATGACCGGGAACAAGGATGCATTTCAAACTTTTGAAGAAAAGAAAAGTGTAACAGTCACCTTTGGAGACAATGGTAAAGGTAAAATCGTTGGTATAGGTAATGTTGGTACAAACCTCGAAATAAAGAATGTTCTACCTGTTGATGGTTTGCACCATAATTTGATAAGTGTTAGTCAATTATGTGATAGTGGCTATGATGTTTTATTTAACAAAACCTGCTGCAAATTATTAATAGAAAACACTACAAATGTTGTCTATGAAGGAAATAGAGTTGGAAATCTTTATATTCTTAAACCTAACTCTATGAAATCTGTAGTGGGAAAATGCTTGCTTGCAAATGAAAATACCTTACAACTATGGCATAAAAAGCTAGGACATGCTAGTTCACATGTTATCAAAAAGTTAGTGAAATATGATCTTGTTCGTGGTTTGCCTACTTTATCTTTTGATCAAGTTGAAAATTGTGAACCATGTACATTGGGAAAGCAAACAAAAACCTCTTTTAAACCTAAACATGTACTTAGCACCAGTAGATCTTTAGAATAAATTCATATGGATTTATTTGGACCCATGAGGACACAATCTATTGGTGGCAAAAGATATTGTTTTGTTATTGTTGATGATTATAGTAGATATACATGGGTACATTTTATTGCAACCAAAGATGATACCATTCATGTTTTTATCAAATTTTGTTCCAAGATTGAAAATCTATTACAAAACAAAATATGTACCATTAGAAGTGATCATGGTGGAGAATTTGAAAATCATGTATTTGAAGAATTTTGCACATCTCAAGGGTACACTCACAATTTTTCTGCTCCACGCACTCCACAACAAAATGGTATAGTTGAAAGGAAAAATAGATCCCTACAAGAAATGGCTAGAACTATGATGCTCGAACATAACACACCCAAAACCTTTTGGGCTGAAGCTATAAACACCACATGTTATGTGTTAAATAGAGTAACTGTTCACTCTCATTTGAAGAAAACTCCATATGAAATAATACATTTTAAGAAACCTAGAGTTGACTATTTTCATACCTTTGGATCCACATGCTATATCTTAACTACCAAAGATGATAGAGATAAGTTTGACTCTAAATCACACAAAGCATTCTTTTTGGGATATTCCACTTCTAGCAAAGCATTTAGAGTATATAACACTATCTCTAGAAAAGTTGAGGAATCTATTCATGTTTCTTTTCATGAAGAGTCCAAATCTGAAAATCTAGAAATAATTGATCTCACTAATCAATTCGAAAACTTAAACATACCAAATGATAGTGAGAAAGTTACTACAAACAATCACCAAGCTGAACCACAACCCACACCTAGGCTTATTAAGGATCATCCTCAAGAACTAATTATTGGAGATCCTAATGATAAAGTAAAAACTCGGTCTTCCTTTAAGGATGTTGCAAACATGGCTTTTGTTTCTATCATTGAACCTAAGAAGATATCTGAAGCTCTTAAAGATGATTATTGGATAATAGCAATGCAAGAAGAATTGAATCAATTCACTAAAAATGATGTATGGGATTTAGTTCCTAAACAACAAGATAAAACCGTCATTGGAACTAAATTGGTTTTTAGGAATAAGCTAAATGAGGCAGGAGAAGTAATAAGGAATAAAGCTCGGTTAGTAGCACAAGGATATAATCAACAAGAAGGAATAGATTTTGATGAAACGTATGCACCAGTAGCTAGACTTGAAGCTATTAGAATGTTGCTAGCTATTTCTGCACATAAAAACATCAAACTCTACCAAATGGATGTAAAAAGTGCATTTCTAAATGGCATCATTCAAGAAGAAGTATATGTTGCCCAACCACCCGGTTTTGAAATACCGGAAAAAGGTGACTATGTTTATAAACTTAAGAAAGCACTTTATGGTTTAAAACAAGCACCTAGGAAATGGTATGAAAGGCTCAAGACATATCTTTTTGATAATGGTTTTTCTATTGGAAATTCAGATTCTACTTTATTTTTCAAAACATATACATCTGATTTCCTAGTTGTGCAAATATATGTTGATGACATTATTTTTGGAGCTTCTAATGATTCGTTGTGCACACAATTCAGTGACATTATGCAAAAAGAATTTGAAATGAGCCTCATGGGTGAACTAACTTTCTTTCTTGGTTTCCAAATTAAGCAAACGCCTGCCAGAATCTTTATGAGCCAAGAAAAGTATACTAAAGAACTCTTAAAACATTTTGGGATGGATCAGTGCAAACATGCTACTACTCCTATGGCTACTTCTATTAAAATTGATAAGGATGAAAATGGGGAACCTATTGATGATTCCTTATATAGAGCCATGATTGGTAGTTTGCTTTACTTAACTGCTTCTAGACCGGACATTATGTTTTCCGTTGGTCTTTGTGCTCAATTTCAATCACAACCTATGCACTCTCATTTTCTAGCAGTTAAACGAATCCTTCGTTACTTAGCCGACACTACCTGTTTTGGTTTATGGTATCCAAAAGGACAATCCTTGGATTTTAAAGCTTATACTGATGCGGATTATGCTGGTTGTCGACTTGATCGCAAGAGTACTAGTGGTGGCTATTTCTTGTTCGGGAGAGCTTTAGTATCTTGGTTTAGCAAGAAACAAAACACGGTTGCCCTCTCTACAACTGAGGATGAATATATGGCAGCCAGATCTTGTTGTGCTCAAGTGCTTTATATGCAACAAGTATTAAACGATTATGGTTTTACTCTTTCATCTACGCCTATCTTTTGTGACAACACAAGCGCTATAAACTTAGCACACAATCCTATTTTACACAGCCGAGCTAAACATATTGAAATCCGTCATCACTTTTTAAGGGATCATATCTCCAAAAATCATGTTTCACTTCATCATGTTGATACGGAAGATTAATTGGCTGATATTTTTACAAAACTGCTTCCACTAGACCAATTTAACAAAATTAGGAAGCAACTGCTTATCACTCCTTTGGAAGATGTTTTCTTTGATATTTGTGCTTCTTAACGATAACTTTTACTTGCATCATTTTGGCTTTTAATGGACATCTTTTTCATTGGATTTTGATGGGACATCTAATTAAGGGGGAGTTTTTTTTATTCTTAAACGGATATCTTTTTGAAATGACAAAGGGGGAGAAATAAATATAAAACTTAGTAATTATGCAAAACTCAATCAATGAGTTTCATAAACAAACTCTTGGCTTTACATTGAAAGTTGCTATATTCCCTAAAGAATTGGATTTCATGTTCCATAATTAATGGGGAATAATAAGCACACATTTTATAAACAAGAGAGAAAGCTACAAAAGGTAATCTTAAGGTATGAAACTCATATGTTTTATATTTCCTTCATTTATATTTTGGAAATGTTTGTCATCTTCAAAAAGGGGGAGATTGTTGGATAAATGGACATCTGTAAATCCCTTTATTTTGATAATGACAAACATTTCATTCTTATTGATCTAACGTGCTACTTGAGTGTGCAGGAACAAGGTGGATGACAAAGCAATTAGGGAAATCCATATGCTTACATGTTTATATTTTCATGAAATGTAATCGCTTTGTAAAAAACTTGTACAAATATATAATGTACAAGTACTTAGATTTCATGTAAATCAAGTGTTAGATTCTCCCTAGATAAACACCACATTTAGATAGGTCATCCCCTTCAAATAGTGTCACATATGCACACTCATACACACATTTAGTGATTTAATTAAAAGATTGAAACAGGGTCAATCTCGGTCGACTAACTCCTCGACCGAGACACTCTCGGACGACAATCTTCTTGACCGAGAAAGACCCAAGTAGCCGTTAGACACAACTGACAAAGTAGTTGGCAGTTGGAGATAAACTTTGCAAAACACTTGATCCAGAGAGCCTGTCGGTCGACAAGACTTCGACCGAGTAGGTATCTCGGTCGACCATTTCTCGACCGAGATGGACTCTGACAACAACTGCAGAATTAATTAATTAGCCATTGCTAAAGCAACAAACTTGTACCTAACGGCTAGTTAAGCACTTAGAAACCCCTAGAAGGTGTCTAGAACGTCCTTAAGAACTTGTAGGACATTCCTATAAATAGGACATGCCTTAGGACACCTAGACTTACTTGTTCTTACACTTGTGCAATCTTTGAGCATACATTGAGAAACCTGTGAGCAATTGAGCATAGTGACAATTGGCTACTTCTTCCCTTAGCTCAAAATTCGTGTCCTATAGGCTAACATCTCCTATCCACTGCAATTACAATTCCATACACTTTGGTTATCTACACGCTTGATCTAGGCAAATCAAGCCTTGTGCTACAAAAGGATAAGTTGTAATTTCCTTTTCCTTTCTTGTTCTCTATTATTGTTTGTACTCTCCTTGCTACTCCTAGGTTGGAGGCTGCGGATTGGAGAGGGTAAAGATCTTCTTGGTGAAGAAGGGGACCTTGAGATACATCAAGAAGGCTGGTGCAACGGGAGGTTACTTCTAGAGAGGAAGGCTACTTCAAGGGGGAGCTTGAAGTTACTTCAAGAAGGCTACCCCAAGTTGGTGCATCTACTTCAAGTGAAGGCTGTTCAAGGGGTGTAAAGAAAGTATTGTATTTTGTATAAATCCTTGTGAAGGTAATAAAATAAATACTTTCAAAATCCCGATTGGGTAAGCAACCGGGTAGTGGACTGACAACTTTAGTATTTGCTAAAGTTGGAACCACTCTAAACACCTGTCTCCTTCTTCCATTTTCAATTGTGGTTGTTTGAGTTCAATAATTGTTCAAATCATTTTAAAACTCTATTCACCCCCCCTCTAGTGTTTTTCACTAATACCTTGTAAAACTTCTCCATTATCCAAGGTTTAATGGGAAAGGAACTAAACACCTTAAAGAGTTATGTGTTAATATCCATCTTTTTAGTGGAAATTGCTTTGTATTATGTTAATGTGAATAGCTTCCACTCAACCAAGATATTTTTGGTGCCCAAGCATGGCACAAGCTCGTCCATATTAGTAAAAACACATCCTTGAACTTTTGGGTTGAAGGGCTTCTTAATTAATATATTTATTTTTGCATTAAGTTATATTAAAGAGCCATTTGTGCTTAAATCTTGATTATTTCAATATCAAGATTCTCTCTCTCTTCCATGATCATTCAAATGAGGTGCCCTTATCATTTTCTTTGCTCTACTTGCTACCAAGAAACATGAGTGACCCTCAAGAGGTGATATTTTTCATATTGAACCCTAGGTTTTGGGTAAATTGCACATTACACCAAAACTAGGTTTTTATGCACAAAGATTGCTCTACAAGCTTTATCTTGGTTCCCAAGCTTGTGGAAATCATACCACTATATCATATTCATTCTTATGATGTCTCAACATCAGAGGAACATTTTATCATGTGCAATTTGCAAGTTAACCCCTCAACTTGGGTAGTTTTGCACTTTAGTCTAAAAGTAACAAAACAATGTTTCAACATTATTTAGAAAGGATTGAAATTAAAATATAAGTTCTTCAAAAGCCTTAATTACTTTTCAAAGTATAAGAACAAGCATCTAATCAACTTAATTAGGCAAAACACCTAGGATTAGTACCTAACCCAGGTCAGGGATGTTACAAATTATCCACCCCTTATAAGGATTTCGTCCCCGAAATCATAAACAAAACATTTTAAGAGAAAAGAGTAGGGTATTTCCTTTTCATCTCTTCCTCTAGTTCCCATGTAGCTTCTTCAACTCCACAGTGATTCCAGAGGACTTTTACAAGACTAATGTCTTTCTTCTTCAGCTTCTTTATTCTCTTATCGAGAATCAACACAGGTCCTTCTATATAAGATATATCATCATTTAACTCTACTTCCATAGGCTGCAGAACTGATTCTGTATCAGGATGCACTAGTACATAAATGACCTTTAGTGTCGGTTATTTAAGGCCTTTAGTGTCAGTTTCTAAGCGACACCTATGTGGGCGACACTAAAAGCCCAGTTGTTACGCGTCGGTTCAAAAACTGACGCCACAACCCTTCGCGCGCCACCGAAAATGCGCCAGTAGGGCACTATAGGTGTCGGTTATTAGATAAGAAACCGATGCCATATACCTTCGCGCCACAGAAAGGGCGCCATCTTGGGCACTATTAGCATCGGTTATTAGATAAAAACTGACGTCATATAACTCCCAACATGGCCGTGCTGGCCAGCACGACCGTGGTGTCTGGTCCGCCGCCACCGCCGTGCTGACCAGCACGGCCGTGGTGTTAAGTACATAGACGTCAGTTATTAGATAAAAACCGACGCCGTATACCTTCACGCCACAGAAAGGGCGCCCTCTTGAGCACTATAGGCTTCGGGTAGTATCTAATAAACCGACGTCATAGCATTACCAACACGGCCGTGCTGGCCAGCACGGCCGTGGTGTTAAGGAAATAGACGTCGGTTACTATTAGAAACCGACATTGTAACGATGTGGCGTCGGTTTTATACAAATAACCGACGCCTATTTTTTTTTTGCTGTAGGTCTGCAGACCTGCTGTATGGCTGGTCGCAGGATGAGAAACCTGCAATTTAGTTATGAACTGCAGGTTTTACGACATCCATTGATATCAGCCAACAACAGGCCACAGACCTGCAAAATTAACAACAAAGATATTCACACATTTAGCAATAAAACCTGCAGTTCCATTTGATTTTCACACATTTAGAAACATTCATGTAGCTAGCAATCTGTAGTTCC
Organism: Alisma plantago-aquatica; assembly: GCA_963693085.1. Classification (NCBI taxonomy): domain Eukaryota; kingdom Viridiplantae; phylum Streptophyta; class Magnoliopsida; order Alismatales; family Alismataceae; genus Alisma; species Alisma plantago-aquatica. The sequence continues at coordinate 470,354,023 of OY856415.1, forward strand.
ATTCATTTTCACATTCACATATAGAAACATTCATATATCAACCAACAGTTTCATTCATTTTCACTCAGACACATGTAGAAACATCCAGACATGTAGAAACATTCACACATATATTATAATTCAGAAATTCATTTACAAAATATCATTCTTTAGTCATTATTCGCTATCAACATCCCAATTATATCTTAAATCCCCCACTACTTGTATGGTTCTTTCCCATTCTTCTCTTACTTCATTTAATTCTCCCGTCGTATAGGGAGCATGTACATCTGGTAAGGCATTTCCTGTAGTGTGGTCAGTTGTAAACACCTGTAAAGAGAATGATGTATATATATAATTAATGAGCTGTAAATAAGATTGATATATTTCATATTATCTAATGAGACTCTATAATACCTCAGCAATACAATCGATGTTAATTGCGGCATATTTGATAATCATGTGCATAAATCGCATCACGTAGTATCCACATGCCCATCCGTTGTCTTGTGTGGCACACTATAAATTCAAACATAGAAAATATTAAAAAATACAACTAATTAAGCACTGTTCACATAAATAATATATACATATATTGCAGTGGGGAACTTACTTTCACATTCTTCCAAATTATTGGCTGGTTCTTCTTCGTGGGGACCTTTCCTCCAGCCTTTTTGAACTCATCAAAACCCCTACATGTTAATGTAACACAGTACATTGCATAATTAAATAGTAATGTAATAACATACGTTAACGGATATGAAAATGAAATATTTCTCACCGGAATAATGCCATTTTCATTATGTGTCCATATTTGGTATTCAATTTACTCCCCTTAGGATCTAGATAATAGACAGTGAATGTCTCGGGGACAATAACCAGTAACTCCCAATGCATACCACTAGAGGTAAAAAAGTTAAAAATTAATAACTCAAAATCCACAATAAAAATGTAATTTTCTTAAGTCCAAATTATAATAAGCAAAGTAAACTTACTCTACATTGAATGGAGCCATTATCATCATCTTCTTTTTTTGAGCAAAAATTGAAAAAGCTTCACAGCAGTATTGTTGAACTGACAGAGGGTCTTTAGCTACTAGACTAATCAAAGATGGAATCAAAAATCCTACATGTTCGAATGCAAAATCTGCACATATCTTGTCTAAGTAGTTGCAAAACATGTATTAGGTATGCATTAATAAATAAGAAACCAGATCACCAGATCCTACACAAGGTATATGGATGTATAAAGAAGATCTCAACTTATCCATAGCTTTATCACAGATGTATTTAGCCAATCATATCGAAACAACTCCAAAATATCTTGTATAAATAGTTTGCTTTCGTATGATTGACCTGCAACATCTGAATCTATAGAAACAGTTATAGGGCAGTTTATATCATGTTCGCCTAACCATATTTCCATTCCCCTACAGTTAGGACCTAACGGGATAGATAAGTCATGTGGAACCCAACTGGGTAATGTAGGAGGTGGAAGTGGAGGCCTAGATGTTTTGGGTGTCTTCTTTTTAACCTGTATATATATATATATAATAATTTCAAATCAACTGACATCATATACACACACTAACAATTTAACGTAATGTAAATTTACCATACAATTTCAGTAAAGATGACATCCGCTTTTAGCCACAATATCACTCCACCTAGTGCCTCACCAAGTGTTTCACAATTTGGGTGGGCATATGGCAATGGAAGATCCATCCACTTGGGGAATATATGTACCGGGCTCACACGAATCCAACTAGGTGGTAATGGAGACCCGTGAAACATTTCCCCTGGTAGGGATGGGTAAGCCGACGCCTTTGCAACGACATATTCATTAACTTTTAGACGGCATGGCTTCAACCCCTACAAATTTTTGTGTAAAGAATGTTATATACATATATACATATCATCTTGAAAACATATCATCTTGAATTAAAAAACTAGTTACTATGTCATAAAAATACTTACAGTGGATGTGCTAGGTGGTGGGTCTATAGGATTACTCCCAACCTCTGCAGTAGGAGTAGAGAGGGATGCTATGATAGGTACTGTCTGCTGAGTGGCAGTCTGAGATGTCTGCCACTTTTTCAGTGCTTCTTCCAGTTTCCTATCAACTAGCTTATCTACCTATACATGGATAAAAGAAACGTTTGCTTTTAATTATTCAATTCTCTTTTTACAGTAACATTATAAAGAAAGAATATGTTACCTCTTCTTGTGAAAGTCCCACTTTTGGGACATGTTTGCGTTGGGATGGCCCAAAAAAAGATTTGATGCCCACACCAGCGCCTCCAGCCCTAACACGTCCAGGATGCTCTGGGTTACCCAGAGCAACTGTCAATTCATCCCTTCTGCCCTCAGGGATGAACTTGCCTTGTTTCCTCAGCTCGTACAGCTCCCGCTAATCGCCAAAACAAAAATTTGTAATTAAGTAAACACCACAAATAATCAATATTTGAACGATTGTTGTAAGAGTTGTATTTTACCATTTTTGCAGCCGCCTCAACAGTTGCGGGCTTCCTTATTTCTCCCTTCTTATTTTTCCTCCCATCTATCCAGATATCATGGCGAGGTAGAGGTGTGCTACCTACAGTGGAGGACTCCTGAGTAGCAGCAGACTGAGTAGTAGCCTCAGACTGTAGTCTTTGGCGAATGCCTGCATACCCCTTTGGACCCATTGTGTAGTCATGCACATTCAGTGCACGCCTTGATCTTTGTGCCTCACTAAGGGCCTAGTTAGTATGCACATTAATGATTTGGTTAGTAACAGTAAATGTTAATCTTGAATAGGTGAATACAACATATATTAATGAGATTAGGACTGACGCCTAATACCTTGAATTCATCCGTTTGTCTTGAAGCAACAAACGCGTCCCATTCTTCTTTGTCCAGGAAGTTCCACTGTTCAGTGGCTGTCTTCTTCCTCTTGTCAGCTTCTTTTATGTATTCTCGGGTGAGATTTGTCCTATAGTTCCTTAGGACTCTCCCACAGCGTTGCATCACGCATTTACGATGCAACTTTTCATCCAATTCAAATATACTCTACAAATTAGAATTGCTATTAACTAGTATCCACAAAATTAGTAATCTACAAAATAGAATTGCAAATTAGTAATCTACAAAATTAATAATAACTCACGCATAAATCCTTCCATATTACGTCTTTCTTCTCCTTAGAAACTTTATGCCAAGAATCTATCTTACAACCGCAATGGCTACGAGTAACATACCCAAGATATGAAACAAATGAATTATGATTAACACCAGATGCATTTCCTGCATCATCAAAATCCACAACAAGTTTGGGTCCATTGCCCTTTTGCGCTATTAACTTCTTCATCATAGTGATGCCCCTTCTCCTGTCAACTTTTTGGTGTTGCTGATCAAATGCCTCAAGTGCTTCAGATGGTACATGTGCATCATCAACCTAAAATTTGACAAAATAAACACATTTACAAGATATAACTATAAATGGACATATAGATATAAATATATGATATATTTTTAAAACTTACATTGTGAGGCGGCGCATTGATGTCCTCACCCTCACGGTAATCATCAGCACGGTCATCAGAAGAATGCTCAGCCATCTGAAAATTCACATTCACATTGTAAAGTAATTCAAATTGTAAAGCTCACATTGTAAAGTTCACATTCACATTGTAAAGTAATTCACATTGTAAAGTTCACATTATAAAGTAATTCACATTGTAAGATTCACATTGTAAAGTTCACATTCACATTGTAAAGTTCACATTGTAAAGCTCACATTGTAAAGTTCACATTCACATTGTAAAGTAATTCACATTGTAAAGTTCACATTATAAAGTAATTCATATTGTAAAATTCACATTGTAAAGTTCACATTCACATTGTAAAGTTCACATTCAGAAAAATAAAACATATAAAAAAACATTGTATAAACATGCCTCTAATATTGCGATTTTTTTATCAATTAACAATCCTTCATTGTGATCTCCGCGCACATACAAGTCATCATTAGCTTCAATATTTGCTGGTGTTGGCAACCCAACTGAGAATGGACTGGAGTCATCATACTTATCATAGTACTGTTCTTCATCTTTAGGATCTTCAATGAACTGTCTTTTACCATGAAGAACAACCGACCATTTATCATTTGTAGGATCATCGATATAAAATACTTATTTCGCATGTGATGCCAATATGAATGGTTCATCCTTCTCGCCAATCTTTTCAAAGTTCACTAAAGTGAAACCCAATTCATCCACTATAACTCCTTTGGTGTTTTCAACCCAATTACATTTGAAGAGTGGAATTCTAAAATCTATGTAGTCAAACTCCCATATGTCTTCAATGACACCGTAATATGACATTTTAGCTTCATGTGGACTCTTATCCTTTGCACTTGCAAAAAACATAGTCGATGCTTGAAGGGTGACCCCACTATTTTGGACGACACTCTTATCATCTTTGCGCTTTGTGTAATATGTGAATCCATTAATGTCATACTCTTCATAAGACATAACAGTCAATTTTGGTTTAAAGGCGAGGCATTTGATAGTTTTAGTAATATCATCTGGTGTTTGAGATAGTTGATGTAAGACTTTATTTTCAAACCACTTAATAAATGTCTTGTTATGCTCTCTAGCAAGCCACATTGTATTGGCTCGAGGATATTGTCTCTTGATGAAATTGGTATGTTCCTCGATATAAACGTTCACTTCGTCAATGTTGTGTAAAATATACAAGTGACCTTGTTCCAACTACTCACAGCTGATTACTTTCACACGTGATCCCAAAATTCCTTTGCCAAATTGCTCGTCAATATTCTTGTCATTATCAGGAGTGTCATTACCACTGAGAAAGTCATTGCAAAAATCCATAACCTCTCTCGCCACATAACCCTCGATAATACTCCCTTCAGGCCGATAACGGTTTCGAACATCACTTTTAAAAACGCTCATGTATCGTTCAAAGGGATACATCCAATGCAAGAAAACTGGTCCCAACATTTTCACTTCCCTAGTCAAGTGGACAACAAGATGTACCATGATATCAAAGAACGACGGAGGAAAATACATCTCAAGCTGGCATAGGGTAACAACCACTTCTCTTTGCAATTTATGGAGAGTATCAGGGTCAATAACTTTGCTGCACAAACTGTTGAAAAAGAAACAAAGTCTGGTGATTGCAAACCTTACATGCTTGGGCAATATAGATCTAATTGACATAGGAAATATTTGTTGCATTAGAGTGTGACAATCATGAGATTTAAGACCTATCAACTTCAGATCTTTCATTGATACCAATCTATGGATGTTGGATGAGTAACCTTGTGGCACCTTAACATTTACCAAACATTCACAAAAAGCTTTCTTCTCCTTTTAGACAATGTGTAACAAGCGGGAGGTAAGTATGTTCTCCGATTTCCCATTTCACGAAATTCTGTTAATTCTAACCTTATTCCTATTTCACGTAGGTCCAGTCTGGATTTTATCCCATCTTTAGTCTTACCTGGTATATTCCGCAAAGTACCAATGACACTATCACAAAAATTTTTCTCAACGTGCATGACATCGATACAATGCCTGACTGTCAAAGAACTCCAATAAGGAAGATCCCAAAATATTGACTTCTTCTTGAATAAAGATTTCTCACTCTGTGTGGCCATAGTACATTGTAATCTCTTACCAAATTCATTGACAAAGTCTTTTACTCTTTCATAAACAACCTCCCCTGGTATAGGTTTAGGTGCACTTCGTTCCTCATTCAATCCATTAAATGCTTTGCGCTTCCTACGATACGGATGGAATTTTGGAAGAAACCTTCGATGACCGAGATATACAGTCTTACCACCATGTTTTAGTCTTATTGAATCAATGTTCTCTTCACATATAGGACACACTTTAGCTCCTTTGACACTATATCCAGACAAATTCCCATGTGCTGCAATGTCATTAATAGTGCAAAACAACATAGCATGCAAACGAAATGTCTCTCTTCGTGAAGCATCATAGGTCATCACACCTTCACCCCAGAGTTTCTTTAAGTCATCAATAAGAGGTTCAAGATAAACATTGATGTCATTTCCAGGTTGTTTAGGGCCCGATATCAACAACGACAGCATTACGTATTTATTTTTCATACACAGCTAGGGAGGAAGATTGTATATAACAAGCATGACTGGCCAAGTGCTATGTTGGCTGCTCAATGTCCCGTACGGATTCATCCCGTCTGTACAAAGCCCAAGTCTTAGATTCCTGACTTCTTCACCAAATTCAGGGTACAATAGATCAATCTTCTTACACTGTGGGGAATCAGACGCATGTCGTAGGATCCCATCATTATTTTTCTTAACATCTGCATGCCACCTCAAATTCTTCGCATCTATCGGATTGGCAAACAAGCATTGAAACCGTGATATTATAGGTAGATACCACATCACCTTGGCAGGAGAACCCATTTTGGACTCCCCCAAAGTCGTCAATTTATACCGTGATGCACCACATTTTGGACAATCTTTCAAATCCGCATAGTCCTTTTGAAATAATACACAATCATTCGGGCATGTGTGTATCTTCTTGGCATCCATTCCCATTGGGCACAACAATTTCTTTACCTGGTATGTTGAGATTGGAAACTCGTTTCCTTCAGGAAGCATTTCTTTCAACAAAGACAACAATGACGTGAAGCTTTTGTCGCTCCATCTATTGTTAGATTTCAGCTTATACAATCTCAACACAGCGCTAAGCTTCGTAAACTTAGTACAACATGTGTATAACGGTATCTCAGCATCATGCACAATGTTTCTAAAAATGGGAGGTGGATCGGTGTGTTCTACCCCACAACTATCCAGCATCGCATCAACGATGTCTACTGGAACTGGTTCATTCACATCTACATCATCGTAGGCAATTTCTTCTTCCACACAAGCACTGCTATCCACTGGTTTCGGGTTTGAAATCTCTCCATGCCAGTGACATTCTGTATAGCCTTGTATAATCCCGTTGTAAATGACATGACTTTTGATTTCGTCACCAGTGTTGACTTTCAAGTTGTTACCGCAATGCCTACATGGACAGTAGAACCTATCTTCAGGTTGTTTCCTATGTTCCTCGGCAAATCTAATAAACTGGTCAAGACCAGAAATAAACTCTGGGGTGCAGCGATTGCGAATGGACATCCATGATCTATCCATTCTATGATCAAATAGAAAACAAGTATATATTACAACAAGATTAGGGTCTAGGGTTAACAAATACATGTGATGTCATTCTTATATATAATAAATGTGTACCACCTATCCCATTCTTGAACACCTAATCTCACTAGTAAGTGTATAATGTGTATTGGGTTTTCAAGAAAATTTTGGTAGCATTTCCCCGTTGTTCTCCAAGTACATATGTACTTAGAGAACAAACGGGGAAATGCTGCGGAAATTTTCTTGAAAACCCAATACACATTATACACTTACATCCTAAGCGAGATTAGGTGTTCAAGAACAATCCCAAACCGGGGACTATCCAAGATTTACTCCTAATGAGTAAATCTTGGACAAGTTTCTAGGACAACAAATAATGTGTTGTCATTCTTATACCTAAAATCCTAGTTCTTCAAGTTAGGGTGATTATTGATGTCTTTAAAAGCATGATTGGCAATTTAGGGAAAAGTTCATCATTTACATTCCAAGAATGTCACATGTGTGCATTACAGTTCATCATTAAGAAAGAAGGGTGATTAGGATTCTCAATATACTCAACAATGAAACAAGTTTCCAAAAGAGGTTTGGTGAAGATATCTATAACTTACTTAAACATTCAATTATGAAGTAAATATACACTTAATTCAGAATAGCATGACGCACAAAGTTGCAGTCAACATCATTATGCTTTGTTCTATCATGGACTATCAGATTGGTATATCACATATGTATCTGGATGTTGCAACACAGTTATAATCAGCTTTCAAGAAAAAGCAGGTTGTGGAGCGTACAACTATCCTGCGATTTGTAGATTAGAACTAGTATGTTTGGATTCATTGTTTTCAATTCCTATCAGACAGAGATACATCTGGTGTATATTAATATAAAATAACTTCATATTTCCTATCAGCATATGTGGTTACAAGTCCTGCTTCCTATTCATTCATCTACATTTACCAACACTTTTAATCATGATAAGGACAATAGAGGATTCAGCTCAGTAGAAGCACAAAATCAGTACCTAAACCCTAAACACAAAAAAGTAAATAACTTAAAAAAAAATAAAAAAACGCCCAACAGCTGCGTGGGCGTGCCTTGGCACCGCCCAAGCAGCCGCCGGAGCACAGGAAGAAGGCAGGGCAGGCATACCTTGAGGGCAGAGGAGAGCAGCGGCCGGAGCATAGCAGCAAGGAGAGGAGAAGCACCGGCGAGGAGCGGCGGCGGAAGGGAGAGCAGCAGGAGCGGCGGCGATGGCACGGAGCAGGAGCACGGCCGCCGGTGAGCACAGAGGGTAGGAGAAGGAGTAGGAGCAGGAGCACGGCCGCCGGTGAGCACGGAGCAGCGGCGAGGGCAGGAGTAGGAGCACGGCAGCGGCGACAGAGCACGGAGCAGCGGCGGGCGCGAGCACGGAGCAACGACCGGCGGCGGCGAGCAAGAAATCGCCGGACCTAACTGAAATTGGGAATGAAACAGGGAAAGGGGAAGAGTCGCTCGTGCTGGTGAGCTATTAAGTTGACAATAAGTGTCGGTTATTCAAAATAACCGACAACTAAACCAACAGTGTCGGTTCTTTTCCAAAAACCGACACCTATACTAGATTATAGTCGTCGGTTTTTAACTAAAAGACAACCGACAACTATTCCTGTCCCGCGAATAACCTTTAGTCGTCGGTTATTGATTTATGAACCGACGCCATATGTCAAATTTTGGAGGTAATTTTTTCGCTGGAATTTTGGTTTTGGCGTTTGATTTTAGGTGTCGGTTTTTATTAATTAACCGACACTTAATAAAAACGGTACCCGTGTCTGGTTGACCTTCATAGATTGGATGTCGGTTTATGTTATCAACCGACACTTTAGAGTTTAGGTGTCAGTTTATGTATACAACCGACACCTTGACAAGTGACTTTATAATCCATTTCTGTAGTAGTGATGACATTTCCTTAACATGGAAATGTGGAACACTGGATGTAACTTTTGCAGCTTAGGTGGTAACTCTAGCTTATAAGCTACCTTTTCAATCCGTTCAATGATTGGATAAGGCCCCATAAACCTAGGAGCTAACTTTCCCTTACTTCCAAATCTAAGAACTCCCTTCTAGGGTGAGACCTTGAGGTACACTCTGTCTCCAACTTGGAATTCTAAAGGTCTACGATGCTTATCAGCATAAGATTTCTGCCTATCATGTGCAGTCTTTAACTGTTGTTGTATTATTTTAATCTTCTCAGTGGTCTGTTGCACAAGATCAGGACCTAAAAGTTGATATTCACCGGTTTCATACCAACATAGGGGAGATCTACAACGTCTACCATACAAGGTTTCATAAGGTGCCATGTCAATGTTGTGTTGATAGCTATTGTTGTAGGCAAACTCTATCAAACTTAGGTGCAGATCCCAACTTCCTATAAACTGAAGGACACATGCTCTAAGCAAGTCTTCCAAAGTCTGTATAGTCCTTTCTGACTTTCCATCATTCTGAGGATGAAAGGTTGTACTAAACCTTAACTGTGTGCCTAAGGCTTTATGAAGTCGCTCCCAAAAATGACTCGTAAATTGGGGACCTCTGTCAGAAACAATGGTAACTGGGACCCCATGTAGCCGCACTATCTCATCTACATATAACTGTGCCAGCTTCTCAACAGAATAGGTTGTTTTGACAGCTAAGAAATGTGTTGTCTTTGTCAACCTATCAACTATAACCCAGATGAAATCATGTCCTTTGGCTGACCTGGGTAAACCAACCACAAAGTCCATGGTTACATATCCCACTTCCACTGTGGTATGGGTAAAGGTTACATTGTTCCTGTAGGCTTCTGGTGTTCAACTTTAACTTGCTGACACATAGGACACCACATAACGAATTCAGCAACATCCTTCTTCAAACCAGGCCACCAATACATATCTTCCAAGTTACGATACATCTTGGTGCTTCATGGATGCATATCATACATTGAAGAATGAGCTTCTTCCAGGACTATCTTCCTCAAGTTATCCACATCTGGCACTATCATTCTATCATGATAACAGGCTACCTGATCATCTGAGTCATGGAAACCGTCTCATTTCTCACTACCATATTCTGACCTAATCTGCTGAACTACAACATCAACTTGTTGTGCCTCCTTAATCTGCTATCTCAGAGTAGGTTTTATGTGCATCTCAGCTAACAACCCGGATAACAATGATACTTTTAACTGTACATTGTCTTGCCTTAAAGAGATAAGCATATTCCTCCTAGAGCACACTAAAGAATTCAACTGTGCTCTATCTAAGGCTGGTGTTGCTGATTTCCTACTCAAAGCATCAGAAACTACACTGGCCTTCCCTGGATGATAATCAATTGTACAATTGTAGTCCTTGATTAACTCCATCCAGTGGCATTGCCTCATGTTAAGCTCTTGCTGAGAGAAGATATACTTTAGGTTCTTATGGTATGTGAAAATCTGGAATGTCTCTCCATAAAGATAATGTCTCCAGATCTTCAAGGCATGGACTACAACAGCTAGTTCTAGATCGTGTGTCGGATAATTCTCCTTGTGTTTCTTAAGTTGTCGAGAAGTAAAAGAAATCACTTGTTTATCCTACATCAACAAACATCCTAGTCCATTCTTAGAGGCATCACAGAAAACTATATACCCTTTCCCTTGTTCAGGTAACTCCAGTACAGGTGCACTTATCAGCCTTTCCTTCAACAATTGGAAAGATTGCTGACACTTGTCACTCCAGGTAAAAGGAACATCTTTCCTGGTCAACTTAGTCAAGGGTAAGGCTATAGAACTGAAGTTCTTAATGAACCTCCGGTAATAGCCTGCCAACCCTAGAAAACTACGGATCTCCGTCAGTGTTTTCGGCTGCTCCCACTGCAGGACAGATTCTACCTTTTTAGGGTCAACACGAATACCTGAAGCAGATATTACGTATCCAAGAAAAGAAACTTCAGGTAACCAGAACTCACACTTGCTATACTTAGCATATAACTCATGCTCTCTTAGCAAAGTTAGAGTCTGACAAAGATGTGACTCATGCTGCTGAGCATCTCTACTGTAGATCAGGATGTCATCTATAAAGATGACAATACATTGATCAAGAAAAGGTTGAAAGATTCTATTCATGAGTTCCATATATGTAGTTGGTGCATTAGTTAGCCCAAACAACATAACTGTGAACTCATAGTGACCATACCTTGTTCTAAAGGCAGAATTAGGTATGTCACCTTCCTTAATACGCAGCTGATGGTATCCCAACCTCAAATCTATCTTTGAGAAGACAGTTGCACCACGCAACTGGTCAAAGAGATCATCAATCCTCGACAAAGGATACTTATTCTTTATTGGTAAGAAGACAGTTGCACCACGCAGTTGATGGGACGTGCTCTTATCCCACAAATGCCCTTGACCTTTCAACAGATGGTCGATAAGGCTTTGGTCGTGGAGTCATACCTAGGGTTTCAACCTAGGGAGTTTGATAAGAAGAGGAAACCTTCAGGAGATGAGCAGAGAAGAGACAAGTTTGCTAAGTGCAATCGTTACCATCCTCCAGGGAAGTGCTTTCAAGATAAGAACCAAGCAAAGTATCAGCCTAACTATCAGGTTGTGTGCCATCATTGTAATGAACCTAGACATACTCACCCTAGGTGCCCTCAGCTTTGTAATGGACATGTAGCGGCTCAACAACAACAACCTCAAGTGCCTCATCAGAATAATGGTAATAACAATGGTAAAAGACTTGTATAAAGGCGAGCTAGAAGAGTTTTCGTTTTGGATGGTGAAGAAGTCCATGATGATGATCAAGTTGAAGGTAACCCTTAGTCCTATAGTAGACGTTCAAGTTATGTTTTCTTTTGCATGATATATATAAAAGAAGTTACCTTTGTACCTATAGTTTTGTTTGTCTTATTAGGATGAATATTTGAAGGGGTGGTAGATAGTTGTTTAGATTTTGAGGGTGAAATCTCTTTAAGGGGTGGTATGTTGTAACATGCTAAAACCTAGGACTTAATCTTATTCTGGGGTTAAGAAGTTAAAACCCTTAGTCTTTGAGGTTTAGCCAAACAAGGATTAGTATATGCTCTTTAGTGACTTTAAATATATTAATGCATGCATAAATCACATTAAAACGTAGAATATAAATCAATATTACCCAAGACCTTCAAATTAATCATAAAATCAATAAAAGGTACATAATATATGTGCATAAAAGACAAGGTATCCATACTTGAGAATAATGAGTTATAATTCCACAAAATACGAAATAAATAATCTTAGGTGGGATAATGATGGTGAAGATTCGTTCCAGATTATTCCTATACCTTAGGCTGCAAGGAAGAGAAAAGGAATCAAAGATAATTTTTAAAACATGAATAATGAGATATTGAATTATTAATGAGAGAAATAATGGAAATAATGGATAATATGCTCAAAGGAAAACTTATTGGATAATATTAACCTCATATTCATTTTCTTGGGATATGCCTTGACTTGGAGGCCAAGTTTCACCAATTTAGGATAATAATAACCATATCTATTTTATTTAGAAAAGAAAATGGTGTTTTTCCTTAAAAATATGAAATAAAATATTTAATGACTCCAAAAGTGGAAATAATCTTATATTCATAATCTACATAATAAAATATGCCTTTGGGTGAATTTTCACTCAATTTGGTGAAAGTTTGATTAAAAGGTGAAATCAGGAGAGAGAAAGTATGTAGAACCTTCAAAATATTAAATCATTACACAAATAACTCAAACATGTAAAATTGATCTAAAATTTGTATCCAACATATTAAATAAGACTTATGGGTGAAGTTTCATCAAATTTGATAATCCTAATATCATTAATAAAGGAGGAAAGAGAAAATAGTAATTAATTTATTTGATACATGAAAAGTTCTCAAAAGGCAAAACTAATTCCATATTTGTATTTTACACGTCAAAATCAATCAGGGTGTAAATTTTGGTTAATTTTAGAAATCATTTGAGCCCTTAAAAGAAGAGAGAGAAATTCATTTAATAATTCATATGTCACTATAGTCGAAATCAAATTGGATAAGGATTTAATGTGCGAGATTTGGCTTTATTTGCGCTCATCGCTGACCATGGATCTTAGATCCAATGGTTGTTGGTCATCTTCTACCTTGGTTTGGACAAGGAAATAAAAATGAATTTTCTCGATTTTTGTTTTTCATTATCTCCCTCGTTTCTGGACCAAATCATGAGTTTTTAGGCTCGTTGGATTCCTTGAGAGATTTCAAACAACATTATCCCAAGTTTTTCATGTTTTTATCGATTATACAGAATTTCCCAAACCGGCCGCAACTCCTTCTCTCACCCCACATACACAAACCCTAAACCACATCTCCTCCTCTATAAATACTAGCACCCCAAACTTCGCCATCGCCTTCATCACTCAACGCAGCCATTGATTTCGAGTTCCATCGTGTCTTGAGCACCAACAGTGGCTGAAGGACTAGAGCATTGTGGTGCCTTTCCCTCCCTTTTCTCTCTGCCTTCGTGCAAATCGACAATGCCAACAAGTTAGGAATCTTCTTGGCTTTCTTTTGCATATCTAAACGACGAATTTGGTCTTATATATCGATTTTGACCTATTTTCCCCCAAGCTAGCTTCTTGCTTCCACAGCCAATGCACGCGGGTGAGGGGAAGGGGATGACTCTTCCTCATTTTACCGTTTTCCCTCTGTTTGTTTCTTCTTCTCTTCGTTTTCGCGCATGGGTAAAATAGTCTTTTCGATTTGTTTTGTTTTCCTTGACCCGGCTTTGACTGGGCGCCACGCGGGCAGCCAGCGAGGGCGGGCCATCTACTTGGACGTCTCCCATTGGGCCAAGTAGCAGACCTGACCCCACTCTTTTGTCTCTCATTTTCTCTGATTGGACGAGGTGCACACGTGGCACCATATGATTGGTCGTTATTCAAAATTTCATAACTCTTAAACTGTGCATTCAAAAATAAATCTAAAATATGTTCTAGACTCAGAAAAAGATTTTCTATATAATAAAAATAAATTTGATGCCTGGTTTTTAGTTTTTCAAAGAAGTATTTTTGAGAATGATTTAATTAACTAAAAATCACTAAAAATAACCCTAAAAGTCTATATCTTCAAATTACTTAATATTATATGTTATTTTGATCAGAAAATTCTAACTAAGATGATGGTGATGTTTCTAAGACCTAAATAGGTGGTTTGTAGAAAAAATTAACAACTTTAGTGTTTTGAGTTCTTATTGAATGCATATAATGCTAATACATGTATATGGTTATTATAATAGGACAAGTGGACTCTAATCTTTCTTAGGATTTTGGAAAGTGTTTTTTTAAGACTCTATAAGAGGTATCTTAGCATCTCCTATTTTTCTTTATTGAGAAATAACCTAAATTGTCATTCTCTTAGTTCTATGGACCATAGCCTACACATATGTCTTTTCTTTTGATATCATGGTTCATGTGAAGTACCCTACTTGTTACTGATCTTGTGATCAAAATATCTTCATGACTTTCTTTTGGAATCTTTATTATGCCTTGTTCATTATGGAACTCAATTTGTTGTTATATGCCGACTTTGAGGTGGTTGTTAATGATGATCACTTATATGGTGATTAATTTGTAAATCTGACTATACTTTTACATGCCTCCCTATTAAGCATGTTGTGTGACTTAGTAGCCCTAGAGCAATATAATTTGCATCAGTTTTGGGTTATGTGCCCTTATTGTTTATTTTAGGATTGTGGTTATGTGCCCCATACCCGGGTTTCAAATTTATGAGGTTTGGCCCAATATTTTATATATATTGGGAGTTTGGTTATGTACCAAATCTCTATCAGGTTTCAAGTTTATGAGGCTTGGCCTCCTTTATTACTTATGTTGCTCTAGTGCTATATTTATCTCATCTACATGCAGGTTGTCATGGGTTTTGTGTCCTAAAATATTTATGAGTGTTTTTGTGGCACCATCTTTTATTATTTTTTTAATGGAAAGTATTCCTTTTATCATATGTTTGTAACTCTTTCCTTTTATACCCAATTGGGTAATTCTTATCTCTTTGTATGGGAAGCCTTCTATACATGATGTACATTTTTCTTAAAACATATTATGCTCAATTCCTTTTTAGCATGCTCATATCAGCTTTTTGTTGATATCCTCTTTTCTTTTCCTTTTGTGGGGTACGCTTCCTACCCCAGGTGTTGGACAAGGAGAAGGAGATTTAGGAGGACCTGAACCACAACAAGTGTAGCTGACTTCGTGGGTGACTTTGCTTGAAGTTGTTAGGTGATCCTCAGCTAGTTCTACATATGTAGTTAGTTTTCCTTTATGTCACCCTACGTGGTGAAAGCTTAGTATGATTAGAAGCCTTGTAATGGTTAGATATATCTTTCTATTATGTGCTACTTTGTGTTATGATACAATCATGTTAAATAAATTTGGTTTCATCCCCTTTTAAGAAAATGTTTTTTTGGTGGATGTTGCCCCTTTTTATTTTTAGTAGGGAGTGGATCCCTATGGGATCCCACTCCTTACAACATGGTATCAAGACATAACCCCTCCAGTAGGTGGGGCCCACATGGGCATATGGTATGCCAGTCTTGTGTCATGCGGTCCAGGCATGTTGGAAAGGGTTGTCCATGGTGATGTAGCCACCCTTGCGCTGGTATTCCGTGATCGGAAGTTGGGTGTCCATGGGCCATTATGGGTCTGCATTGAAATGGGGAAAATATTATGAGACCATATAGTTGAGCCTTGACGAGGATGTCAAGAGTCTATGTGGGGGAGATTGTAATGTCCCAAGATTTGAGGCCTCGGATAAAATGATCTTATAAGGAATGATTGGACTACCCATATCACCAAAGTGCACCTCCTTTTCACGGAGCCCATTACTAAAGAACTCCATAGTTAAGTGTGCTCATCTTGGAGTAGTACTGGGATGGGTGACCAGTCGAAAAGTTGATCCTGACTTGCGTGTGAGTGAGGAAAAAGCACGCAGTTAAGGCTAGTGGTGGTCTTTGGGGCCAGTCGTCATTCCTAAAACTCTACTAGAGCCTTGGGCAGTGGGCCCAGGTGTTACAAAGGTGGTATTTTACAGAGGCATTGTGACATTGTTAAACAGGGTGTTTTGAATTTCATCAAAAACTAATGGATAGGCAAAATTGGTCTGGAGGGGATAAATGACACTGATATTGTTTGTATACCAAAAGTGAAAGATCCAAAGCACATCTCATAGTTCAGACCTACTAGCCTCTATAATGTTTCCTACAAAATCATCACAAGACTCCTGACAAACAAAATAAAGCCCATGCTGGATAAAATGATATCAAAGGAACAAAATGCACTTATAATCGGGAGGCACATTACAGATAATGTATTGGTGGCACATGAAATCTTTTACAAAATGAAGTAGAAGAAGAAGGGATTAGAAGGGTTGTTGGCACTAAAGATGGACATGTGCATGTCATATGACATAATGGAATGAAGTTTTCTAGACAAAGTGATGAAAAAATTGGGACCGTTGACTTTATGGAGAAGAAAAGTTGGTGAATGCATATCTACAGTGACACACTCGATCATCAACATCGGGGCAAGGAGAGGTTCTATAAGAATGATAAGATGACTGTGTCAAGGTGATCCGGTCTCTCCCTATCACTTCCTTTTTGTGTGGATGCTTTTTCTTTCTCGATTCACAAAGCAGTGTAGGGGAACATGATTCATGGGACAAAAGCCAACAGTCTGGGTCCCTGAGTATCCCATCTCTTTCCGCATATGATAATATTATCTTCGTAAGAGAGACTACCAATGAATGCTCCAATTTAGCTAAGATCGTCAACCAATACAAGAGGGCATCTGGGAATAATATTAACTATGACAAATCAGAAGCCTCACTCAACGGAAACATCAATGCAGACAAGAGAGAGTCAATAAAGGAATTGTTGAATGTATTGGAGGTGGACAGACATGAGAAGTACCTAGGTTTACCTACGACCATGGGGAGACAAAAAAGGTTGTATTCACCTCCATCAAAGACCGAGTCCAAAAAAAAACTACAATACTGGAAGGAGAAGTTGTTGTCAAGACCGAGGATTGATGTGCTTATAAAAATAGTGATCCAAGCTATTCTGACATACTACATGAGTATTTTTAAAATAGAGGATGACATATTAAAAAAATTAGCAGTAGGATGGCACATTTTTGGTGAGGGTCAAAGGATGGGGAGAGAAAAATACTTTGGTTGAGATGGGAGAGGCACTACGAACTAAAAGGCAGGGGGTTTGGGTTTTAAGGATTTAAAATCTTATAACTCACTACACAGAATTGGCTTATAACGTCACATTTATAGGCGTCGATTGTGTACAAGAAACCGATGCCTAAACCATAAAGCGTCGATTTAATACACAAACAGATATCTATCTGTGAAGAGCGGTCAGACACGGGTATCAATTTTTATTTAGCGTTGACTCCTAAATAAGAAACCGATGCCTAAAATCGACCACCAAATCCAAATCTTCGAGCGAAAAAAATTACCTCCAAAATTTAACATACAACGTCAGTTTTTAGATAATCAACCAACATCTAATATTTTTTCATGCGATAGAAATTGGGCCCATTGTTATCGTTGTTTTTCTTAAAAATAACAGACGTCGATGTGTTTTCACGCGATGTCCCTGTGAAAATTTTCACCCCATTTGGCATCGGTTTTCTATGGAAACTGACGCCTATAGTAAGAAATGTCGGTTGTTTTTAATAACCGACGCCTATGGTTAACTTAATAACAGCCGCGCGAAGCAGACTCCTCTCCTTTCTCATTGTCAAGAGCTTATGTCTGGCGATTTGCGATTTCTACCACTGCTCGATGTGCTCACCGCCGCCGCCACAACTGCTCATGCCGCCTGCCACTCCTACTGTCGCTGCCTTCTACCGTACCGCCACCGCCTGCTGCCGCACTGCCGCCACCTGTTGCCACCCGTCACCGCCTGCTGCCGCCGCTGCACTGCCGCCTGCTCCTACTCCTGCTCCTGCGCGCGCCGATCCTAATTTTGCTCCTGTCAGTCCTGCTCCGCCGGTCCTACTCCTACTCCTGCTCGGCCCGCTCCTACCGCCGCCACTACCGCCGTCTCTGCCACTGCCGCCGCCGCCACTGCTGCCATCTCTGCCACTGTCATCGTCTCTACCCCCCCACCGCCTGTTGCCGCCATTACACTGCCACCTGCTCCTACTCCTACTCCCACACACGCTGATCCTGATCCTGCTCCTGCCGGTCCTGCTCCTACTCCCACCTGCTCCCACCTGCTCGTGCCGCTCCTACCGCTGCCACTACCGCCGTCTCTGCCACTGCAACCAGTATATCCAATCATCTGATCCTATATATTCTAGAGTCTAATTATGCTTGTAGTTCTAAAAGTGTAGTTAATACATGAATGTATAGTGGTTAATACATATAAACCCAAGATTTGTTTAATATATTGTGTATATCATTAAATCTGTCTATTTTAATATAATCTAACGTTTCTAATAATTCGGGTTTATACCATATCGAATAACGTTACAATGGAATTAGGGTTTGGTACCCTTATTCCTATCCAAACCAGAGACCACTGATGTGCACAAATCATATCATCTTTTAGATCATGTTTGGTTGCATATCCATGTTGTTTTGACTCAATTATCACTATCATTCATGCTAGATTCTATATTTTTAGCTATTCTTACTTGTCTCATGGTTTGGATTGTAGGTACTACATTTTACAATGAAATGATGAGTAATATATCATATTATCACTTATTGGATCACTTCTCAAGTATCTACATGTTTTGGGGTTCGAAACTACACAAATACCACTTTTTACGGCATGTAAATCGGACCTACATGCTGAAAGTTATGAGAAGAATACACAACAGCCCAAAACAGCTAAGTGCGCGTCGTGTCTTGAAAATGCACGCCGTGCACCTGGAGCATCGAGCAAAACAAAAGTTTCTGGAAAGTTGCATGGCGTGCACCTGAGAGCTGAAAGTTTCTGGAAAGTTGCACGGCGTGCATTTCTTCATCGCACACCATGCAACTGGGAGCTAAAAGTTTCTGGAAAGTTGCACGGCGTGCATTTCTTCAGTGCACGCCGTGCACATTGCATTCTGGAGCAAATTGAAAGTTTC
This sequence comes from Alisma plantago-aquatica, assembly GCA_963693085.1. Lineage (NCBI taxonomy): Eukaryota > Viridiplantae > Streptophyta > Magnoliopsida > Alismatales > Alismataceae > Alisma > Alisma plantago-aquatica. The sequence continues at coordinate 470,373,342 of OY856415.1, forward strand.
TGGAAAGTTGAACGCCGTGCACTTTGGGTGCACGGCGTGCACCTGGCAGTTTCAGCATTTTGAAAAATACCAGTTTTTGTTTAAACCAAAGTGGGAACTTAATGGGCGGTAATGCCCGGTCATTTGCGGAAGTTCTCTCATCCTAGAGCAAGCCTAGAGTATAGGAGGGAGATTTTAAGGGGAAAGGAGGTGGTTTCTTGCTATAGAAACACCATTCTTCCTCTCTTCTTCTCCAAGCTTCTTCTCCAAGGTGCAGCAGAGCTTCTTCACTCCACAAAGCTTCTCGGGAGGGAAGTTTGTCCGGTTTGAAGCAGCTGTAGAAGTGGGATTTCATCCTCAAGTCGGAATTCTACCTTCCTTTGGTTATACCTTGGGATTGCTTAGCTTTTCCTTCTCTAAACCATGCTAAACTTTGAAATTTCTGCACATTTTCTACTGTACATCATTATGGATGAGTAGACTCTTTTTCTTGGGCATGGGAGAGTAACTCCCATGTCATAGCTTGTAAGAACATATGAATTTCGTACTAAATGTTAGTTTCTTGCATGTTCCAAGAGTTGTTTCAGATCTGAAATGCTTGTTTGTGTGATTGGCCATCATACTTGCATGTTTTATGCTTTCTTTCATAATCTGAGAAGATGTGTTTGAGAGTATGGAGTTATTCTTTTGGCAACTTGTCCTTGACCGCGAGAGTGGCTGGGATTATGTTGAGGAGCAAGGTTTGTGATTTGAAATGAAATACATACACGAGAGTGATGTATGGAGTTAAAACCATCATCACTTCACCGAGAGGTGAGTGATGACTACAAACCTCCTTTGCAAGTTAATTAACATGTTTAAATTCGTATTTTAATATAATCTATGATGTGATGGTGAAATCCCAAGTCTAAGATCCTTCCAAATCTGAATCTTAACCTTTCTTAAGTGATAATTTACTGTTTTGTTTTAAATCTATAATTTAGTTGTTCTAATCCAATCATCTTATGTACAACAATCTAGATTATTGAAAAGCATAACTCTTGCGCCTAACTAACCAACGCTCCTTGTGTTTGACCTCGACTACAACTACTCTCGTATACTTGCGGGATATAGCTAGTTGAGTAAAAGATCATTTTTATGATTGAAACTCGTTAGTGTAAACAACCAACAAGTTTTTGACGCCGTTGTCGGGGAGCATCGGTATTCCTGTTAGAGTAAGAGTTGTTGATAAGTAAATGAGACTAGATCACAACCTTCATATCCATAAATCATAATTCATCATGATCATCATAATTTGTTGTATCTTCCATGTTTGTTTTTGTATCTCACTCACCTTATTTATTTGCAGGAGCATATGGGGTGTTCATAAAAAGATCCTTGAACCGTGTATATCTCTACATTCAAAAAATGAACACATAATTTGTAGCCCTCATGGAGCAAGAAGGAGTGAAACCCAAACATGTATGAAGGAATCACAACCCACACAACCATCATCCATGTCACCATCATCCAAACGACATTCACCCATGCATCCTTCATCCACATCACCATCATTCACACCTACTTCACCACCAACACCCATACCACATTCTTCCACACCCTCATATCCACCACCTTCATCCATACCACATACACCACCACCACCTACGCCACGTCCACCTAATCTTCCAGATTCACATGAAGAACTAGTCAAGGAGGATGACCTTCTTCTTAAGGACTACTTTGGTACAACTGCAATGCACATGAGTGGGCCTATTAATATTTTAGAATTTGAGGCAGAGGAGTTTTCTATCAGCCCATCCATCATACAATTGCTACAACTGAATGCATTTGGAGGGACACCAATGGAGGATCCAAACCTCCACATTGCTGAATTTCTGCAGTTGCTAAGCACCATAAAGATATATGGTGTTCCTACTGATGGGATACGCCTAATTCTTTTTCCATTCTCTCTTAAAGATAGAGCCAAGGCATGGCTCTATACTTTACCAAAGAAGTCAATCAGCACTTGGGAGGAGCTTCTAAAGGTCTTTTTAGCAAGATATTTTCCACCTAGCAAAACTTTACAACTGAGGATTCAACTTATCAATTATTCTCAAAGGGATGGAGAGACCTTGTATGATACATGGGAGAGGTTCAAAGATCTTCAACATCTTTGTCCACATCATGGTCTAAGCAATTGGCTTCTATTGCAATCTTTCTATAATGGTTTGTGCTACAATACAAGGATGTTTATTGATGCAGATGCAAATGAAGCTCTAATGAACAAATCTTATAGATAAGCCTATGCTATTATTGAAGATATGGCAACAAATCATTACCAATGGAGTTCGGCTACAAGCTACCACCCATTCGTTTCACACACTACTTCCGAAATGCAAGTGGAAGATCACATGGTTGATGCTATAGACTTGATTGCAGCAAGGATAGACACTTTGTCACAAAGGTTTGAGAATCTAAGCACACAACTAATTCAAACAGACAACAATATTTGTGATGCATGTGGGTTGCTTGGAAACTCATCTTCTACATGTTATGCTTCTTCTATTTATTCTCCAATGGGCTACACTCCACCGGGCTTCTACAGCAATGTGAACCCGAATTTCATTCAGCCACAACAACCGCAAGTAAATCCTAGATTAGAGTTCATGCTTGCAACATTTATTTCAACTCAAATGCAGCAAAATGAGGAGTTCCAACAACAAAGACAATCAATGAAGGGTGCCATTTTCCAACTCTCTTCTAAGGTGGACGATATTGCCACTCATGCACACATCTTGGAGAAACAAATTACCCAACAAGCTCTTTTTAGCAAAGAAGCATTTCCACCTTTCTTGCCTAGTCCACCGGAGATTAATACTACGTATTTTAGGCCAGTGACATTGAAGAATGGAGTTGTTATAGAGTTATATCCTTCAAAGTATGATGATGTTGATACCCATGACGATTATGAAGTTGCAACTAAAGGGGAGAAAGCTACAACACATGCTCTACATGTTGATTCTTCAAGCAAGCCACATGTCCTTCCTCCTCACACTCTAGATGACACATTTATTTATAATGAGAAAACTCTTCCCAACTCATATTTTGATGATGCTTCAAAGGGGAATGAAAAGACAAATCATATTGGTATACAAAAGACTATTCTTGCTACAACTCATAGGTGCTTTCGCTTGCCCCCAATCAAGGACATATTTGCAAAAAGGCATCAATCTTTAGCACAACAATTTCTAGCTGCAAATCAGAGCACCGGTCCTCCATGGACTTTGATGTTTCCACCATGATGAGGTACCCAGTTGCAACCTTTTTAGTTTGATTTATGCAGTGCGGACACTGCAAATTTCAAGCTTAGGGGGGAGTAACCGGATGGTAGCCTAGTTCTTTTAGCTTTTCCCTTTCATGTTATTTGCTTCTTGTCATTTGCTTTTGTTTTGTGTTCACATTTCAGTATTTTGTTTTCAATTATGCTCTTCTTGTGGCAAATCTAGTATGATATTAGGTTTATCTTTTATATGTGGATAGAACTCCTATGCTTAACTGATTGTCCTCTTTTGATGAGAAATATCATTTGGAGAAATTGTAAAAGACATGCATTAATCAAATGAAAACTTTTGGCCATCAACATGTGCTTAACTATGGTTTATGCTTCTAACCTGAACATCCATCTTTCACATCCTTGATTGCTTAAAACATGTAATGGTTTCAATTTTTATGACTAAATCAACTTTACAACATCATTTGGAATACGGGATGCCCTTGCCAAGCTCTTAGTGCATTTTCAACCACTCTTTCAATGAAAAAAAAACTTTCAAATTAAACGAATGAAATCTAGTTAATGTTGAAATTTAGTTGACTCTCCTATGTTTTGGAAAAAAAATAAAATTTCTTTTGGCTTATCTCATCTTTATACCCCATAAAAGATGGCTACACTGCCCACATATCATGATAGCCTAGTGTAAGTCCGATCTGGCCACGATGGTTAGGTGGTATGTCTTAAAAGAGGGTAAAATACCCCAACCGACACTCCACGTGTGCATAAGCCTACATTAGCAGCCGAGTGTCGGAACACATAATCCATAGAATACCACTTTTGAGAAAGAAGAAGAGTACAACTAAAATTGTCAATTTTAACTAAGATTTCATCATTTATATCCTTAATAGTTGAGAGTTTGAGTTGCACATCCACTAATTGCTTGGCTTGGTCATCAAAATTCTACCTAGTGTTGTTTAATTGATTGATTCATTTAATTGTGACCACCCCTGCTGAACTAAAAATCTCTTTCTTGGGTGTTTAAGTTGAATTGATGGCTATGAGTATAAACATGTTCATCATGGTTGGTTTGGTCTTATACACATCTTTCTTTTCATTTGATCTATGCATGAACTTGACAATGATTCATTTGTGTTTCTGTGCTCTTTTTTGCTTGAGGACAAGCAATGGTTTAAGCTTAGGGGGATTTGATGTGCACAAATCATATCATCTTTTAGATCATGTTTGGTTGCATATCCATGTTGTTTTGACTCAATTATCACTATCATTCATGCTAGATTCTATATTTTTAGCTATTCTTACTTGTCTCATGGTTTGGATTGTAGGTACTACATTTTGCAATGAAATGATGAGGGATATATCATATTATCACTTATTATATCACTTCTCAAGTATCTACATGTTTTGGGGGTTCGAAACTATGCAAATACCACTTTTTATGGCATGTAAATCGGACCTACACGCTGAAAGTTATGAGTAGAATACACAACAGCCCAGAACAACCAAGTGCACGCCGTGTCTTGAAAATGCACGCCGTGCACCTGGAGAATCGAGCAAAATGAAAGTTTCTAGAAAGTTGCACGACATGCACGCAATTGCACGGCGTGCACCTGGGAGCTGAAAGTTTCTGGAAAGTTGCACGGCGTGCATTTCTTCATCGCACGCCATGCAACTGGGAGCTAAAAGTTTCTGGAAAGTTGTACGGCGTGCATTTCTTCAGCGCACGCTGTGCACATTGCATTCTGGAGCAAATTGAAAGTTTCTGGAAAGTTGCACGCCGTGCACTTTGGGTGCACGTCGTGCACCTGACAGTTTCAACATTTTGAAAAATACGAGTTTTTATTTAAAACGAAGTGGGAACTTAATGGGCGGTTATGCCCGGTCATTTGCGGAAGTTCTCTCATCCTAGAGCAAGCCTAGAGCATAGGAGGGCGATTTTGAGGGGAAAGGAGGTGGTTTCTTGCCAAAGAAACCCCATTCTTCCTCTCTTCTTCTCCAAGGTGCAGCAGAGCTTCTTCACTCCACAAAGCTTCTCGGGAGGGAAGTTTGTCCGGTTTGAAGCAGCTGTAGAAGTGGGATTTCATCCTCAAGTCGGAATTCTACCTTCCTTTGGTTATACCTTGGGATTGCTTAGCTTTTCCTTCTCTAAACCATGCTAAACTTTGAAATTTTTGCACATTTTCTGTTGTACATCATTATGGACGAGTAGACTCTTTTTCTTGGGCATGGGAGAGTAACTCCTATGTCATAGCTTGTAAGAACATATGAATTTCGTACTAAATGTTAGTTTCTTGCATGTTCCAAGAGTTGTTTCATATCTGAAATGCTTGTTTGTGTGATTGGCCATCATACTTGCATGTTTTATGCTTTCTTTCATAATCTGAGAAGATGTGTTTGAGAGTATGGAGTTATTCTTTTGGCAACTTGTCCTTGACCGTGAGAGTGGCTGGGATTATGTTGAGGAGAAAGGTTTGTGATTTAAAATGAAATACATACACGAGAGTGATGTATGGAGTTAAAATCGTCATCACTTCACCGAGAGGTGAGTGATGACTACAAACCTCCTTTGCAAATTAATTAACATGTTTAAATTCGTATTTTAATATAAGCTATGATGTGATGGTGAAATCCCAAGTCTAAGATCCTTCCAAATCTGAATCTTAACCTTTCTTAAGTGATAATTTACTGTTTTGTTTTAAATCTATAATTTAGTTGTTCTAATCCAATCATCTTATGTACAATGATCTAGATTATTGAAAATCATAACTCTTGCGCCTAACTAACCAACGCTCCTTGTGTTCGACCTTGACTACAACTACTCTCGTATACTTGCGGGATATAGCTAGTTGAGTAAAAGATCATTCTTATGATTGAAATTCGTTAGTGTAAACAACCAACAACCACCCTAAACCCTAGTTAGGATATAGTCTTGGATGAACCCACACACCAATATAGATGTAATCCCATGATTAGGAGGTTAGTGTATTTGGTTCTTTAGATTTGATAAAAACTATGGGGTTATGCCCTATTATGGTTGTCTATAACTCTAACGAATATTGTTACGGTAAAAAAGTAAACCCTAGGAATGGCGATTCGAAACCCAAGCCGTGGTTAATCGAAAGTTGATGGGTGATAGGTTATGGATATGGTGGGGAATGCAATGCAAGGCCGCAGAAAGAGCCAAAGAGGACGGGAAAGATATCAATTTGTCCCCTAGTCAAATCACACCCAGACCTGAACAAAGATTAGGCAAAGATTTTAAACCATCTCTCATCCATCCTTCCTCGTCCATCAAAACAAGAAGAGAGGAGAGAGAAAACTAGTGCTAGAGAAGTAAATCAGGTAATAAACCCTAAACCTAATTAGATGATTATGTAGTAGATCTAGATCTTAGGGTATCTCTACCCTCCTAACTATCAAATATAGATCTAGATCTTGCTTAATGATGAATTCTAATGCACTCATGTGACATGCTTGGAATGTAAATGATGAACTTTGCATTTGTGTTGTTGCAGGTGTTGTTGACTTGTTGTTGATTTGCATATATTTCTTCTTCAACCTTAAAGTGAAGTATAATATTCTCACTCTCCCAATGTGTTATTAGGCTTCATTTTGATTCAAATCTTTAACATATGGAATCATGGTTTATTTACTGTTTAGTATTTATTTCTTTCTTTCCGATGATGATGATGATGATGATGATGATGACGATGACGACAATGATGATGATGACAACGACGATGACGATGATGCTCCAGTTTCCGCCACTGTCCACCGCCTACACCTCCAGCGCCAGCCACCTTCACCTCCAGCCCGACCACCTTCACCTCCGGCCGCCGCCACCACAACCTGCTTGATCCACCAGTACGGTGAGTGATTAATTAATCAGTACTAGATTTGTACATAGGATTAATGATGCCACCATATAGTTGATTACTATTGAATAATTAGGGTTAATGATGCATTAATGAACTTCATTAATTAGATTTGTACTTAGTTTCTCTAAGATTGTATAGTTGATTAATATTGATTAATCAGGGTTAATTATGCATGAATGAATTTAATTAATTGATAGGAGGGTAGGGGTGGGTAGGGTGGAGGACTAGGGGAGGGTGAGGGGTTTGGTAGGGTGGGAGGAGGATAGGGGTCAAGTAGGGTGGAGGGCCAGGGGAGGGGGAGGGGGTGAGGGTGAGGAGGGAGGGAGGGTGGGAGGACAGTAGGGGTGGGTAGGGTGGAGGGCCAGGGGAGGGGGAGGGGTGAGGGTGAGGAGGGAGGGTGGTGTGAGGAGGGTAGGGGAGGGATAGGTGGGAATTAATTGAAAATAATGAAAGTAGAGGGCATACTCATCACATCATACCTTTTTTTGTTCTCAGTGTACAACCATCTTCATTTCAATGTATATGTGTGAACAAAGTTCCGCATCTGTATCATTAGTTTGATTATGATGTGTCAATTTCACTGTATCTCTGAAGATTATGCAAAGTTGTATGATGTGCTTATCATTTTTGACGTGCTTATCATTTTCTTTTCAAGATAAACCATTAATACTTATATTTTTCACTCTCTGTCTACTACTTTTTTTGAAAATATATAACATCGTTATATATACTTACAATTGTTAGTACTTATATTTTTCAGTCTTTGTTCACCCACAACAGTCACTATGAACTGGGCCTCTATGCCAATGTTACTGTTCCCTAATGAAGAACAATTGAACATCATCCTAGATGATCGTTCCTTAAACCAACTAACAATACCCGAACATTGGCATTTTCTAAATGGAAGACACTACAGGCCTGGTGAAGTGACCCTAAATTTTGGCAATTCTTCACATGTTATCGAGGTTGAGTATGATTTGGCGGGAAATCTTGTATCAAAATCCAGTTTGCGTGATTGGATTAGAAAGATGCTAGTGGGCCGTAGCGACAAGCTTTTTCTCCGTCCAGTTGGCCATAATACCGTCAAAGTTTGGATAACCAACATCAACAACGAGACCCCTGATCATCTACGACAGTATGAGCGCACAATTGACGATATCAGCTCATACGAATCTGATGATGAGGCCTCTGTTAGTTCATAAGACCACAGTAGGTCTAATTAACAAATATAATTGTCATGTCTTGTTTTGTGTTTACACTTGTTGTCTTAAAGTAATCAATCATCATAGCTACTTTCTTTTCTAAACTTCAGGAGAAGATCACCACAGTGAAAAGGCCTTGAAGTTACTGATGCAGAACTATGTTGGTGTAGTATTTAGTTGTTTATCTATCTAGACTTGTCTGTATTAATAGATGCATGTTGTTCATTTTTCTGAATTTTCTTCCTAATTTCTTATGGAAGCTTCATATGATGGGTATAATACTACTTAATTCATCAACTGACATTCTATTTTTTAAGGGTTTTTAATGCTACAACCTTTCTTTTATGTCCTTATCTGTCATGAAATGAATGAATTTTCTACATGTGTCTGAATGTGTGAATGTGAAGATGAATACATGAATGTTTCTACATGTGTGAATGTGAAAATGAATGAAACTGTAAATTTCTACATGAATGTTTCTACATGTGTGAAAATCGAATGGAACTGTAGGTTGCTAAATGTGTGAAAATTAATGTTGTTAATTTTGCAGGTTTGTGGCCTGTTGTTGGCTGATATCAATGGATGTCGTAAAACCTGCAGTTCAGAACTGAACTGCAGGTTTCTCATCCTGCGACCAGCCACAGCAGGCCTGCAGACTTATAAGAAAAAAAATATGAAATAGGCGTCAGTTATTTGTTTAAAATCTACGACAAATGATTATAATGTCAGATAAATAATTATAATTGACGCCTAATGCATGTGATGTGGCGTCGGTTATCAATAATAAACCGACGTCGATTTCCCTAATAAGGCCAGACACCACGGCCGTGCTGGCCAGCACGACCATGGCAGCAGGTGAGATGGTGTCGGTTATCACTAATAAACCGACGCTGATAGTGCCCCAGATGACGTCCTTTTTGTGGCGCGAAGGTTTATGGCATCGGTTTCAAAGCTAATAACTGACGCCTATACCCCCCTGCTGGTGTGTTTTCGGTGGCGTGCGAAGGGTTGTGGCGTCGATTTGAGAACCGATGCCTAACAGTTGGCCTTTTAGCGGCGCCCACATAGGTGTCGCATTAAAACCGACACTAAATGTCTTAAATAACCAACACTAAAGGTTGGTTATGTACTAGTGACTAGACCCTTTTGGAGAAACAAGTGCGATGGCTGGCTACAAATAGTAATATCTTGGGTAGCAAGGTCCTCAAAGATAAATATTATAGAAGAGAAGAGGTGTTTAGGGCAAAGATAGGAGGCAATCCTTGCTATACCTGGTGCAACATCCATGGCGCAATCCCAGCTACCAAGAAAGGCTACGCATGGTAGGTGGCAATGTCACTAAAATCTATCCTAAAGATAGATGGATTCCGAGCATGGCCATACAGATCGACTTGTATGCGACGTCTGTTCTATAGGACGGGTCCTATAGAAATTTAGTAGGATCCAATAAGATTTCGTTATAGAGCATTTTTTGTGTTTCTCTTTTCTTATTTTTTTAGGGGGTTGGGTTTTAAAGAGGAGTGAGAAAGTAAACTACCCGCTTGGACTTGTATGTGGCAAATAGAGACGAGGGAGTGCAACGTTCAATCGACTATAACGCTTGGGAGCTCGAAAGAATAAGGGCTAGTTTGGTTCAGCGTAAAATCAACCCGCAGCAAGAGTTTAAAAAAGAGAAATCTAACTCGAGGTGTTGAAACTCCAACTACTTTTTTTGGTTTGAATGAAATATAACAAGTTGGTTTGGTACTTTTCTATTTGGTCGGACGGGGTTCGTCCGTGAAGATGGCAACAGAACATGCAGCTAGGCACGGGCATGCATGCGATCTTTCTAGCTTTTTGTCTCTCCACGTCCATCTCCCATGAAGAAACAAAGTCACTTCAGATCGGTGTAGACAAATACCAGAAGTGGGGATTACCTACAACACCGATGAGGTCCCTGTATGGCGGTGGGTAGCTTCTCTTGAAGAGGTCTGGTGGCTCAATGGAGATAGCAGAACATCTAGGAAGAGTTCAGGAGGGGAAATGGGTCCATTCTTCCGGTGAGTACCCAGTGGCGTAGCCACACTTCAGCCTGGGTAGGCAAGTGCCCTACCCAGATTTTGTAGTTGCTCACTATTTGATACCAATTTGACACAGATTTTTATAAAAATTACTCATGGTGCCCTACCTTGTATGGATCTTAAAGCATTCATCTTAGGGCACGTTTGCTTTTCAGGATGTGGCTGTATTAGATGCATTTATAAGTCCAGTTGTACACATTTTTTGTTTGGTTAACTGCAGTTGGTAACTCGAGCGAATCCTGCACTTTCTAGCATAAAGTAAATGTTGAAGATTTAATTCCAACTCAATTGTGAGGGACGCCGATATGCAGCAACCCGCACATCTACTGACACGCTCCGTCCCATTTCGCTGCTAGCTTTGTTTATGACCGTGAGAACCGAAAAGATCATATCCACCGAAATCAAACATAACAACCCATATTGCGGTACTCTTCAAAACCAAAAACTCCTTTTACTGGGAGCAGAGAAATACAGTACTCTGCATAATCCGTTCAGATCTCATAAAACAAACGTGCCCTTAATGGTGCCCCTCCTACCCAGATTTCCTGGCTCTGCCACTGCGAGTACCTCAACTTGTTACCCGACAGAACCCGAAACGCCGATCACTACCTTTCGTAGGAGGGGAAATGTCTCAGTCTGCAATCTCACATTGCAGCAAGTACAGCTCCGACAGCAGATAACTAGTGTCTGTTCATGGTACGGCGACCAGGGATGTGGCGGCGGAGAACAGAGTACCACGAACTTGGTGAACAGTGTTGTGCACTCCCCGTCACGAAACCGTCGTTGTGCGTCAGCCGGCTGCCAACATCACGTGGAAATGAACCGCGCCGAAAAACGACGCAGTTCTAGTTACCAATATTTCTACATGACTCGACGAACTTGGGTAGTTCGTTTACGCACCGCAGGTTCACCCTGCGTCCAACCAAACGAATGTAGTCGGAAAACATACGCGGTTGCAACTCGCGTGTTGATTTTCGTTGCTACCAAACGAGCAATAGAAATTTTCCTACCCCACATTGTGAAGAAGATTCAGCGATATACCTATCTACCAGAACAATGGTGAGGACGCAGTTTACTGGAAGGGTGATACAAAAAGAGAATACTCAGTTAGGTCGGCCTACAGATGGATGAAGTCATATGAGATGGAGAGCCAAGAAGAGCAAGATCGGAGGAAACTATGGTCAAGGAAATGACCACCAAAGCTAATTCTCTTTGTGTGGCGTTTCAGCAGTAACATACTGCCCACTGTAGCTACGCTGGCGCACAGACACATCATCAACTCATACATGTGTAAAAAGTGTGGTAATACTGGGGTATCAAAAAATCGGTTCCGAGTCGGTTCCAGATTAGACAACAACAATAGCATAACCCGAAACCGATCCGGAATCAATTTTTTTTACAAGGGAATATATCTAGAACCGGACCTGATTTCACAATGTGTAAATCGGAACCAAATTGGGTTATAAACTTTTGTTAATTACAAATGATATGTAGTAATTTGTACATTATTAGAATTTGTATTTTCTATTTTTTTCAACCCAAATTAAATTCGGGTTGAATAAATCACCACGCAGACTTGACCTGGTTTTAACTCAGGACATAAATATCCAAATCCGAAACCAACCCGGATTGATAATATCTAAAATTGAAACTGATTTTTTCCGGATTAGACAGGATCAAGTTCACTGATTTGGACAAAAATTAATAACCCTACGAGCATGTCAGAAAGGCCTAAATAATCCAGTATGTACTACAGTTGATATACCCGTTAAAAGTTGCCAGGCTTTTGAAATCAACGAAATACGGGCTTTCAAATTTTTGGCCCATTCTTGGGCGCCACTGCGAATAGATTTGGCGGGTACATGCTTAGTCTGTCCGCCGGTTTATTTTTCCATCTCCCCCTCTGCCCCCATCCTCGCGATTCTTCCCAGGCGGAACAAAGGAGCAACAACGATTCTCCGGCGTACAACACCGCAGCAGTGGAGCATAGAAGACAGGCCATGAAGATCTCATTTCTGGAGAAGCACTTCGCCACACTTATCACCCACAGCTGATAGCTGCGTAAAACTAGTTGGAGAGGCATGGAGAGCAAAGAAAATCCGCAACGAAAAAGGTGAGTGAAACCTGATGCTTCTTTAATTTTAGCTCCCCTTGCTTTACATATCAGGGTTAGGCTTTATTTCTAGTTTATGGATGCTGGTAGAGGTAGCCGTCAGCAAGGCCTGTTGGGAAATCACATCCCCACCAATTGTTGAGGGTTCGGCAATTGGCATCCTTGGTCAGTGGCGGAGCCATGGCCTACCTGCCAGTCATACTCTGTAATATTTTGTTACCTCTTTAACGGATCCAGTCCATCACCAAATGAAATGAAAACGTCTCGTTGCTTCCTCTTTTCCGTGGCCATCCACTTCTCAATTACCGTGAGTTCAGCTAAACTCTATTGCTCCCTCGGGTTCTGTCTATCTGACGTTCAACCCAAATCATAGTCTAGAAAGGTATCTTATTCAGGTTATGTTAGTGGTTGTTGTGATTAAATATATTGTGTGTGGCTTTATAATTAAATATTATATAATCAAGTAGAAGTTGACGTGACTACAGTGAGCTGGTCAAAAGTTGTATATTGGCTCGTATATTGGGGTGTAGGAATACAAACTAACCATCAAATATGTGGTAACGTACGTGAAAACACTTGTTGGAGTTTTATGTTTTTCCTCTCTGTATTAAAAAAATTCTTCTATTTATGACTCAAAATGTCAACGAATCTATTTGTTCAATCTGACTTGGACCACATATTTGCTAGAAGCCTATCACCTCACATGCATTTGTGCCATGAAGCAGTCACAAATTACCAAGCACAATGTGTTTAATCTTGTAGGTTGTGATTGGTATGCACGAAAAGAGAGATAAGGGAATGAAGGTGAATATGTGGAAGTAAAATAAGGAGAACAAAAAGGAGATGGTCTTATTACCTATATGTTCCTTTAGAATAAGGAGGGGAAAGGAAGAGAATCCATAGAACAAGTTTTTTTTTACATTATTTCCTTGAAAAAAGAAAGGTATTTTTCATGTGATACGTTACAGTTTCCATTCTTTTATTAAGTGCAAAAAATTGTTACTCCCTTTCTCTCATTTAATTTTCACAAAATTTGGGGGAGAGAGAGGGAACATAAAATGTGCATACATCTTTACCCTCTATTCTCTTCCCTTTCTTTGTCATAGGTTTTTCTTTAATCAAATTCATAAAAACTTTTCCCCTCCCATCTTGTAATCGGGTATTAAGAAAGCTTGTAGCTCAACATATATTTCATTTTACTCAATTTTGGAATAAATCAAAATTTACGTATAATGTACAAACTTCTTACAAACTTCCTTGATTTATATTGTGCAGACAAAACTAGTACCATCAAATATGAAATCATAATGTGACATCTTCTTTAATCTATAATGGAGAAGCTTAAGTATAGGAAAGTAGTAAAGGATGACACCTTCAAACTATGCAATGTAGAGCGGGAAACGATCTGCCATGCACTACCAAAAAACACAGTATAGGTGACATTCATGTAAAAGGTTACACATTTTAGGTGACATGCTTGTGCATCACTTATAATCTTATAGACGTGTGTGAAATAGATGACATACATTTTAGCATTTTGAAAAGGTTACATACTTTAGGTGACATACATGTAAATCATCTATAATATATATAATCGTACGTAATATAGATGACATACAATTTATCATACGTGAAAGGGTTACACCAAATAGGTGACATACATTTGAATCACCTATGTTGTAATGGGGGTTTTCCATATAGGTGACATGTATATGAGTCACATGTGATCTATAAGGGGGTACATATTTAGGTGACACACATGCATGTCACCAAACTTTTAGGTGACATGTGTACTTGTCACCTAAACGTTAGGTGATAGACATGTCAGTCATCTAATATGTCCCAACCAATAATAAGCATCAACAAGCTTCATGGGGATATATCAATACATTTATTGACAATTCATAAAGGAAGACGTGTGAGAGAAATTATTGTTGAGAGTCTTTCTAAGTAATCTGAAGGGTCAATCATAGGGGGATATTGTTAATATATGGCTCCTCCTAAATGAATTTATAGACATTGTCAATATATGGGCCCTGACATCGCCTTAATGCATTTGAAGGGACGTATTGTATAAGGACACTATAATGATATGGGTCGCGGCACCTCCCAAATGTATTTTTAGGGACGAACTGTGAGATAACATTTGTCATGATATAGGCCCTGACACCTCCCAAATACATTTTTATGGACTTGTTGTAAAAGGACGTTCTCATGATATGAGACTTGACACCTCTCAAATGCATTTTTAAGGACTTACTTTGAGATGACATTGTCAACATATGTTCCATGGAACCTCCCAAATGTATTTTTAAGGACTTAGTGTGAGAGGAGATTGTCATGATATGGGCCCAAACTTCACCCAAATGCATTTTTAGGGGCTTATTATGAGAGGAAACTGTCAATATATGGGTCATGTCTCCTCCTTAATGCATTTGAAAGGACATGTTGTGAAAGGATACTATCATCATATGGGTCGTGGCACCTCCCAAATGCATTTTTAGGGACTTCTTTTGAGATAAAATTTGTCATGATATGAGCCCTGACACCTCCCAAATTCATTTTAATGGACTTGTTATGAGAGGACGTTGTCATGGTATGGGCCCTGAGACCTCCCAAATACATTTTCATAGACTTGTTGTGAGAGGACGTTGTCGTGATATGGGACCTAACACCTCCCAAATGTATTTTTAAGGACATACTATGAGATGACATTGTGGTCATATGCTCCATGGCACCTCTCAAATGTATTTCCAAGGACTTGGCGTGAGAGGACGTTATCATGGTATGGGCCCAAACTTCACCGAAATGCATTTTCATGGACTTATTATGAGAGTATGTTGTCAATTTATGGGCTATGGATCCTTCTTAATGCATTTGAAGGGACATGTGTGAAGGGACATTATCATGATCTGGGTCATGGAACCTCCCAATTGCATTTTTAGGAGTTGATGTGAGATAATATTGGTCATGATATGGACCCTGACACCTCCCAAATGCATTTTCATGGACTTTTTGTGAGAGGACATTGTAATGATATGGAACCTAACACCTCCCAAATGCATTTTTAAGGACTTACCGTGAGATGACATTGTCATCATATGCGCCATGGCACCTCTCAAATGTATTTTCAACTTGGCGTGAGAGGACATTGTCATGATATAGGCCCAAACTTCACCAAAATGCATTTTTAGGGACTTATTATGAGAGGACATTGTCAACATATGGGTCATGTATCCTTCTTAATGCATTTGAAGGGACATGTTGTGAAAGAACACTATCACAATAGGGGTTGTAGCACCTCCTAAATGTATTTTTAGGGACTTGATGTGAGATAGCATTTGTCATGATATGGGTCCTGAAACCTCCTAAATACATTTTGGTGAACTTGTTATGAGAGGACATTGTCATGATATAGGACCTCACACCACCCAAATGCATTTTTAAGGACAAACTGTGAGATGCATTTTCAAGGACTCGATGTGAGATAACATTTGTCTTGAAATGGTCCCTGACACCTCCCAAATGCATTTGAAGGGACATGTTGTGAAATAACACTATCACGATATGGGTCGTGGCACCTCCCAAATGCATTTTTAGGAACTTGATGTGAGACAACATTTATCATGAATGGGTCCTGACACCTCCTAAATGCATTTTGATGGACTTGTTATGAGAGGACGTTGTCATGATATAGGACCTGACACCACCCAAAAGCATTTTTAAGGACAAACTGTGAGATGAAATTGTCATCATATGTGCGATGGAACCTCCCAAATGTATTTTTAGGACTTGGGATGGTTTTGGTTGTGATAATTAGCCCTATTTCAATCGTGATGGTCTGTTCTTCTTTTGAATGAGACACTTAATTTTGATCAGGTCGCGACGCTGGATTTGTTGCCGTCACAATGTTGTGCTGTGAGGGTGGGTCGGGACGTAGTGTTATGGGTTGGTTGCAAATCCTATGTGTAACACTGGTCGTGATTCCTTTCTTTAACGTTGTTGTATCACGTTCTATGGTGGTCACGCCGTGCGTCGTGGAGACAAAACAATGTTGTATTGTGAGATATGGGTTGTAGCACCTCCCAAATGCGATTTTAGGGACTTGATGTGAGATAACATTTGTCTTGAAATGGGCCCTGACACCTCCCATGTGCATTTGAAGGGACATGTTGTGAAAGAACACTATCATGATATGGGTCGTGGAACCTCACAAATGTATTTTTAGGGACTTGATGGGAGATGACATTTGTAATTATATGGGTGCACCTCCCAAATACGTTTTTAGGGACTTGATGTGAGATAACATTTGTCTTGAAACGGGACCTGAAAACTTCCAAATGCATATGAAGGGACATGTTGTGAAAGAACACTATCACGATATGGGTCGTAGCACCTCCCAAATGCATTTTTAGGGACTTGATGTGAGATAGCATCTATCATGATATGGGCCCTGACACCTCTTAAATACAATTTGATGGACTTTTTATGAGAGGATGTTGTCATGATATAGGACATGACACCACCCAAATGCATTTTAAGGACAAATAGTGAGATGACATTGTCATCATATGTGCAATGACACCTCCAAACAGTATTTTCAAGGACTTGGCGTGAGAGGACATTGTCATGATATGGGCCTAAACTTCACCGAAATGCATTCTCAAGGACTTGATGTGAGATAACATTTGTCTTGAAATGGGCCCTGACACCTCCCAAATGCATTTGAATGAACATGTTGTGAATAAACACTATCACGATATGGGTTGTGGCACTTCCCAAATTTATTTTTAGGGACTTGATGTGAGATAATATTTATCATGATATGGGCCTTGACACCTTATAAATGTATTTTGATGGACTTGTTATGAGAGGATGTTGTCATGGTATAGGACCTGACACCATCCAAATGCATTTTAAGGACAAATTGTGAGATGACTTGTCATCATATGTGCGATGGCACCTCCCAAATGTATTTTCAAGGACTTGGAGTGAGAGGACATTGTCATGATATGGGCCCAAACTTTATTGAAATGTATTTTCAAGGACTCGATGTGAGATAACATTTGCCTTGAAATGGTCCCTGACACCTCCCAAATGCATTTGAAGGGACATGTTGTGAAAGAACACAATCACGATATGTGTCGTGGAACCTCCCAAATGCATTTTTTGGGACTTGATGTGAGACAACATTTATCATGATATGGGTCCTGACACCTCCTAAATGCATTTTGATGGACTTGCTATGAGAGGACGTTGTCATGATATAGGACCTTACACCACCCAAATGCATTTCTAAGGACAAACTGTGAGATGAAATTATCATCATATGTGCGATGGAACCTCCCAAATGTATTTTCAAGGACTTGGGATGGTTTTGGTTTGTGATAGTTGGCCCTATTTCAATCATGATGGTTTATTTTGCTTTTGAATGAGACACTTCATTTTGATATGGTGGCGATGCTGGATTTGTTGCCATCGCAATGTTGGCTGTGAGGGTGGGTCGAGACATTGTGTTATGGGTTGGTCGCAAAGTCTATGTGTGACACTGGTCATGACGCCTTACTTTAATGTTGTTGTATCACATTCTATCGTGGCCACGACGTGCGTCGTGGAGATAGCACAATGTTGCATTGTGAGATATGGGTCGTAGCACCTCCCAAATATTGTTTTAGGGACTTGATGTGAGATAACATCTGTCATGATATGGGCCCTGACACCTTATAAATGCATTTTGATGGACTTGTTTTGAGAGGACGTTGTCATGATATAGGACTTGACACCACCCAAATGCATTTTTAAGGACTCGATGTGAGATAACATTGGTCTTGAAATGGTCCCTGACACCTCCCAAATGCATTTGAAGGGACATGTTGTGAAAGAACGCTATCACGATATGGGTCGTGGCACCTCCCAAATGCATTTTTAGGGACTTTGTGTGAGATAACATTTGTCTTGAAATGGGACCTGACACTAAACATAATTTCAGGTCTAGAGGCAGTCAAATAAAGTAAACTTCCAATCATACTTGTAAAGAGCTTCTCATCTACATTCTCACCTTCTTCATCTCTATCAAGTTTGGCGGTGTTGGACATGGGTGTTTCCATCGGCTTCATATTCTCCATTCCAAAGTGTTTGAGTAGTTCATTGGTGTACTTGCCTTGGTTGATGAAGTTTCTATTTTTAGTTTGCTTGATTTGAAAGTCTAGGAAGAAAGTAAGCTCACCCATCATGCTCATCTCAAACTCACTCTGCATAAGAGAACTAAACTCCTTGCAAAGATCAAGATCAGTCCCGCCAAAGATGATATCATCAACATAAATTTGAATAATAAGAAAATTACTAGAAGTGTGTTTTAGAAATAAAGTAGAATCGACTTTGCCCATGACATACCCATTGTCTAACAAAAAGTTCTTTAATTTCTCATACCAAGCTCGAGGTGCTTGTTCGAGTCCCTAGAGAGCTTTTTGAAACAAATAAACATGATTGGGTAGCTTGTCATTTTCAAAGCCTGGAGATTGAGCAACAAATACTTCCTCTTTGATTGTACAATTCAAAAACACACTTTTGACATCCATTTGATAAAGGAAGAAATTTTTATAACTAGCAAAGGCAAGTAGCATTCTAATAGATTCAAGTCTAGGAACATGAGCATAAGTTTCATGAAAATCAATACCTTCCTATTAGTTGTAGCCTTGTGCTACTGGCCTACTTTGTTCCTTACCACCTTACCATTATCATCGAGCTTATTGTAGTAGACCCACTTGGTGCCAATGCTTTTTCTATCACTTGGTCTTGTAAAGGATATGTGTGAGATAAAATGTTGTTGAGAGTCATTTAAGTTATTCATAAAGGGATATGGGCATGAAAATAGACACCAAACTCATACATGTCTCTTTGGTGATCATTCTAAGGTCAATGAGCTTTGGTCTTATGAGGCAAATTTCTCCTTTGGAAATATCTTACATAGACCTCCCACCCCCAGCAACGATTCCTGCAAATGGGAGGTAGCTGCCATAAGCACCCAATCAACCAAGCTTCAATTGTCCCCAAACTCACAGATGTCCATTTATGAATAGTTAAGAGGACAATACATATATACACATCTCAAGGACTTTTTTGTGAGAAGACAATGTCATAACATAGGCCCTAGCCCCTTCTCGAAGCAATTTAATGGACCTGTCTGAGAGGACATTTTCATGTTATGGGTCGTAGCTCCTCGCACATGCACTTTGCCATGATATGGACCCTGACACCTCCCAAATGCATTTTTATGGACTTTTTGTGAGAGGACATTGTCATGATATGGGACCTAACACCTCCCAAATGCATTTTTAAGGACTTACCGTGAGATGACATTGTCACCATATGCACCATGGCACCTCCCAAATGTATTTTCAACTTGGCGTGAGAGGACATTGTCATGATATGGGCCCAAACTTCACCGGAATGCATTTTCAGGGACTTATTATGAGAGGACATTGTCAACGTATGGGCCATGTATCCTTCTTAATGCATTTTAAGGGACATGTTGTGAAAGAACACTATCACGATAGGGGTTGTGACACCTCCCAAATGTATTTTTAGGGACTTGATGTGAGATAGCATTTGTCATGATATGGGCTCTGACACATCCGAAATACATTTTGGTGAACGTGTTATGAGAGGACGTTGTCATGATATAGGACTTGACACCACCCAAATGCATTTTTTAGGACAAACTGTGAGATGACATTGCCATCATATGTGCAATGGTACCTCCCAAATGTATTTTCAAGGACTTGGCATGAGAGGACATTGTCATGATATGGGCCTAAACTTCACCGAAATGCATTTTCAGGGATTTTATGTGAGATAACATTTGTCTTGAAACGGGCCCTCACACCTCCCAAATGCATTTGAAGGAACATGTTGTGAATGAACATTATCACGATATGGGTTGTGGCACTTCCCAAATGTATTTTTAGGGACTTGATGTGAGATAACATTTGTCATGATATGGGCCATGATACCTTATAAATGCATTTTGATGGACTTGTTATGAGAGGATGTTGTCATGGTATAGGACTTGACACCACCCAAATGCATTTTTAAGGAAAAATTGTGAGACGACTTGTCATCATATGTGCAATGACACCTCCCAAATGTATTTTCAAGGACTTGGCATGAGAGGACATTGTCATCATATGTGCAATGGCACCTCCCAAATATATTTTCAAGGACTTGGCATGAGAGGACATTGTCATGATATGGGTCCAAACTTCATCAAAATGTATTTTCAAGGACTCGATGTGAGATAACATTAGCCTTGAAATGGTCCCTAACACCCCCTAAATGCATTTGAAGGGACATGTTGTGAAAGAACACTATCACGATATGGGTTGTGGAACCTCCCAAATGCATTTTTAGGGACTTGATGTGAGACAACATTTATCATGATAATGGTCCTGGAACCTCCTAAATGTATTTTGATGGACTTGTTATGAGAGGACGTTGTCATGATATAGGACCTGACATGACCCAAATGCATTTTTAAGGACAAAGTGTGAGATGAAATTGTCATCATATGTGCGATGGAACCTCCCAAATGTATTTTCAAGGACTTGGGATGGTTTCGTGATATGGGACTTGACACCTCCTAAATGCATTTTTAAGGATTTATTGTGAGATGACATTGTCATCATATGCTTCATGGCACCTCCAAAATGTATTTTGAGGGACTTATTATGAGAGGACACTGTCAATATATGGGCTCTGGCTCCTCCTTAATGCATTTGAAGGGACATGTAGTGAAAAAAGATTATCATGATCCAAGTCATGGCATCTCCTAATTAAATTTTTAGTGACTTCACTACTACAGAAATAGCTTATAACGTCACATTTAGAGGCATCAGTTGTATCCACAAAACCGATGCCTAAACTCTACAACAAGGGCTGAAGACACAAACGAACATCTATATGTGAAGACCGGTTAAACATGGGTATCACTTTCTATTTAGCGTCGGTTGTGCAATAAGAAACCGACACCTACAATTGCCCGTCAAATCCAATTTTTCCAGTGCAAAAAAATTACGTCCAAAGTTTCACATACGACATCGGTTTTTTACCAAATAACTGACGACTAAAGATTTTTCACGAGACAGAAAACAGGTCTTGAAATAACCCACTTTTGTCATCAGTTTTCTTAAAATAACCTATGCTGATATGATTTCGTGCGCTGTCCCCATGAAAATTTTTAGGGTTTAGGTTGCCCAATCGGCGTCGGTTTTTTATGGCAACCGACGCTTTTGGATCTTAGGTGTCAGTTTTTGAAACAACCGATGACAATTGTTAACTTAATAGCCTCCGTGAAATAGACTCTTCCCCATTCTCTGTTTCATCGCGAAACACGACTCGGTCTTTGGTGATTCTACTCAACCTGCTGCTCGTCTGCCGCTGCCGCCGCCTGCTAGTGTGCTCAACACTGCCCCCTGCTCTTATGCTCAACACCGCCACCTTCCCGTGTGCTCAAAGCCGCTGCCTCCTGCTCAATGCCGCCGCCTCCTGCTCAATGTCACCTCCCCCGCCTACTGGGTAAGTTTTCCCTCATTTCCAGTTCATGTGCTTGGGGTTTCCTACAGTAGCAAGTGGTGACTTGTTATCTAGGGTGGATGGCATTTTGGCAGTTGGCAGTGCAGGTGGGCGGGGGTGATGGGGTTTTTGGCTGTGTCAGGTAATGGGGGTTTCTCTAGAGATCTTTGTTCCCTCTGCATACTACAAAAGTTATATTTATAGTGAAAACCTAATTTTCTTTACAAATATAAAAATATAAATAAAAGAATTGTAGTTGATTTTAATAGCTACAAATTGAGTACATATTTCCAATTGAATACAAAATAATACACTTCTCCCTCCCTCTCCCGCCCTCCTCCCTTTCTCAAAAAACTAAGCGTCTAAAAATTCACTTTTTTGTGCCCTGTTATCCCCTATTTTTGGTTTTCCGCAGCCAATACCCTATCGCCTCCCCCAATCACACAGTGCGCTGCGATGTACCCATTCTCCCCCACCCTGACAATCCTGACACCAACCCAAACACCGCAAGATTGTGCTCTGTTCCTCTCACTCTATTCTCACCCTCGTCTCCACCCCAACATCCCCATTTTCTCCCATGTGATAGCACTGGACCTCACAGACTGCCGAAGAGGAGTTAATGGAAGGACGGAGCCTACGAGGTATGCTCGGGTACATCATTAGGACGTCTTTCAAACATTTCCTTTCTTATGATTAGATTTAGCATGGGTATATCATTAAAACAATAAATACTCCTTCAGTATGCTAACCAAAGAACTATGTACTTCTGACTATGCTACTTTCTTAGCATCCTACCTATTGATTTCAAGATTATCTTTTCTACCAACCATTTGTTTCCCCCCTTCCCAGCAAATAACGACTTGTTTTATATTTTGCTCAAGTTCTTTTGGTTAATTCAATTTTTCTTATTAAGTGGCATCTTTTATCATTTACTGTACCGTTGTTATAGCACTTACTGCTCTTTATGTATCCAAATCCTCTTTGTGGTTTCTAAATAATTTGCAAAGCAAGATTTTACTAGTAAAAATGATTTCATGATTCCAATTTGGTAATCATGGATACAAATAATCTGAACAATTTAGAATTCCAAGGTAATATACATTTAAGGATCAGATGACCAACGTGGTTGCAACACCTTCATGTGTTGTCTGATCGATAAATTGTAACACTACTTGCTATCATTTAGTGAAAGCAAGGCCCTGTTTTCGAATTACTGCAGTACGAAGAATGGCATGCCATTCTCCAGATCAAAGTGTCCATTTTGCTACTTGATTCTTTCCTGACGTAATTAGTTGGATTATGCTATTGGTTCAACATACATGCAGAACTTGGTCCAATTTTACAATTGTATTTCTCTCACAAACATAATTTTTTGTATATATGTCATATTCCGTATTCTCTATATTAAGTATTTTTTTGTTATTCCTGAGAACTTCTCTTCATTTTACAAGTCAGTGGAAATAGTTATGTTTATTGTAGACTTTTGTGAACCGTTTAGCATATACTAATGCATATTTGTGTCTTAATGCAGGGCATGAAAAAACACCATGATGAGTGAAGGTACTTGTCCAAGTATAGTAGAATCAAAGTTTTCTTTAATGTTGCTTATACTAATGTGATTATTATTCTAGATCTTCGCTTGAATACATGATGTCCATGAACAATGAAAAATTATAAGACATGTTCAGCATAAGAGTTACAGTTTCTCAAGAGGCCTATGAAAAAGAGGTGACTTCTTTTGTCTTCTGTCTCAAACCCATAAAACAAGGGCAGGTTGAAGCCTTGTGGCACAGATGAATGAGTAGTAGCAAGTGATGAGGGTGTGTTATCTCATTGCATAGGTATGTCTTATTAATAGCTCATAATGTGGCATTTGAGTGATGCCTGGACTATTACAGTGGTAGTTTGATTGTGTTCAGTTTTCAATATATTCTCTCCTCTACTTGAATTGCACTTTGTTTACAACTACTTATGATCAGTTTTTTTTGAGTTAGAAGAGACATTAGTCTCCCCCTCCTTCAAAGAGCATGCCAGATCCCGGATGATTGTGAGGGTGGTAAATACTGTGTGCAACGGGAGGTTCGAACTCGGGTCCCCAGGGAGGACCTACTGTGCTCAACCATCCGCACTACACTGGCCGGGTTACTTATGCTCAATTTTGGTCTACACGCTCTAGTTATAAAAAAATATCTATATACTAAAATACTAGTAGGCTTAGTTGTTTATATCTGGCATCTTTTTTTTATCCACACACTTTGTAATGTCTTGGTTTGGAAAATGTTGTGCAGAAAATAGCCATCATGTTTTTAGATGTAGCATCTCTTGGAAGAAAAAGTCCTGACTGGTAGCTAATTTAAAATATAATTAACTCATCATTTGTGATAGGTAACATTTAATCCTTTCAATCTGAATCAATAGTCAGTTTACATCTTGGTCAATGTTCATCAACATACATTTCTTAGTTTATTTTCTTTGTGAATATTTGTTGAGGAATGGGTGTTTATTTTTATGTTTTATCTCTAGCAAATTTTCTATTCTTCATATGTACCATTAACCAAATGCCATAAACTTTCAAATTGTGATGGATCACTTATTTCATCCAAACGTCCAACAAAATGGTTAGCAATTGAATGGACAAAAATCTGGAATTGTGTCTCATGCAAATGCTATGGAATATCTCAAAACTCAATCCGACATATTTTTTCTTGATTATGTATGCATATACTTGTGTGAAAGTAATAAATCATAGAAATTACATGTGATATTAATATATAATAAATTTGAAAATGATTTCTGGGAGCTCATGCCATTCATTAAAAAATTAGTTGTATATAAATTATGAAATGTCATATTAAGTAATGTGTGATTCTTTATAGAGGATATAATTTCTATTTCCTATTATATAATACCTATTTAGCAAGTGGCCTTAGTTTTGTTGCACACTTAACTGAACAAATGATTATTTTAGTCCCTATTTTCAGAAGTCATAACTACCATTTTAAACTAAATTGAAAAACTAACACAGGTATGTGGAAAATATGCAGATGGACACCCAAAAAATAGAGACTTTTCTACTTTAAACATGTACCTTGTTAGGGAAGGGTTATGCTTTATATTCACTATTATTCTAAATCCTCCTCTAAGGCATTTAATCCTAAACTAGATCCGTACTATGACTTTGCATTCAACTTAAGAAAGAAAAGAAGTATGTAGCCTATATTGGAATGTTCACTAACACCAGTTTTAGCATAATCATAATATATATTTTGCTTCTACTGATCAGACCATAAAGTCATATATATAATGTTGGTGTTCATATCAATAAACTATTGGGAGTTTGGGAAAATGTGATTCTCAATTGTCTCTAGAATGCATAGGGAAGATGACACTGTTGTATAAAAAATGGTAACTAAGACCTGGTCTAGTGTGTGAATTGGCAGGATCTTGCTACTCCCTGATATCAATCGATGTAAAATTCAAAGGCTAATGAATGATGAGAACTGAACGAAAGAACTTGCATTGACCCTGCAACTGACTAAATGTGGAGGTTATGATATTGTCATATTCAAAGGACATTAAAAGAGCACTAGGAAGGTACGTCATTCCCTAAATATAGAAAATTGTTAATAGTAGTCGCGTGCTCTTGTTTAGTTGGTGTTATACCCCTGACTTCCTTGTGAGCTGGATGGCTTGTTTGTTTCTTGTTTTCTCAATCGTCATTCTAAGGGGCAAGAGTATTTCCTCCCTTTTGTAAAGATACATGTTTTTAAATGAATAAATATTTATACCTTGGGTAATCCATGTTTTATCTTTTGAACTTTTGGTCGATCATTATATTACATCTGGAAACTGAACCTGGTTAATATTGAAATGCAAAAATTATACAATGATTTTAATGATCATGTTGCAATAAGCATTGCAACCAATACAACAATTGAGCATTTAAATGATATTTTTTTTCAGGTATTGCATTTGTGCCAGGGTTGACACAATGGCACATCTAGTCGGGTAAGCTTTGTAATCCATACATCAATTGAGCATTTGGATTATATTTTGTTTAGGGGCTAGTTTCATGTCAGGGTTCCATGAGGCTTTACTTTTAAACATATATTCCTCTACACCCTATTTATTTTATGTGGAAGTTTTGGATATCCTTACCTTCACACACATGCCACCTTAGTTATAATGTCAGATGTCCTTCACAGATCACACCATCTCTTAGTTGCACTCTCCATGCTTCTTGAATCAACTTATTGTCATCAATTATTGTGTGCATTTACTGGCAGCATGCATTACAACACCTACTTGTTGACACTACTATTTGTTGATCAACACATAGAGATGGAGGAGAGACTAGAAACTGAAGGTTGATGGTTGGAAGAAGATGTTTCCTTATTCATCATTGATAACCTCTCCATTCTATCCACACTCTTTTTCAGATGTCTAGGGCATGTACTTTACTGAAGAACATCCAAAAGATTAGACTTAATACTTTTATAGATTGTAGATCACACATGTTCTCTTTTTATCAATATGATTTTTTAAAAGAACTTCATCCATGTGACTGAACCATTTCACAGACATCCATTATCTCTTTTGTTTTGCATAGTTGTGTGGATCAACATTTAGTAAATCTATTACATCCAAGTCTAGTGTTTTATGTTGATAGTTAATTTTTTCTTCCCTTTTGTTTTCTGATTCTTTTTTGTTACTATTTATCTTAAAGCCCATTGATGAGCACTCTATTGTTGCAGATTTAGTCCCCAATCTCCCCATATTTGCAGAGATGACCAAATAGATGCATGATTTCATCAGGTAAATGATATTTCCCTATATGTTAAACCCTATGATCATAAGTCCATTGAAGAAAGTCTACAAACATGCCACCTGAGGCTAATATTGCATGAGATGACAGTGGATTAATGAAGGGAAATCTTGTTAAGAAACATTATGCAAGGCTTTCTGATTCTAACATCTTTGTAGGATATAAGCCCCTTTTGGACTGTAGGTCGTGCTCAATGAAGATTAAGATGATATCATCAGTAGACTCTGAGTATGAACAAAACTACAAATGCATATTTAGTCTTTTTGCCACACCATAAAGTGCATCATATGATTCCCTAATTATCTTTGCTTCAATGGAATGAGTAAGAGGGCTTTCCTCTCTGAAGACACTTTGATTTTTGCACATCCAAGCTACAAAACAATGGAGGCAAGTGCATTTGTGTTTCTTATAATCTTTGCTTACTACTGGAATCACGATTTTTTTCTCTTAAAATATTAGGTATGGATATTATTGTTTCAATTATGAAAGTTTAATGTCATAAGTCATTCCTATTTTGCAATCTAATTTTTTATTAAAAGAAGGTAATTTCTAGACTATTGTATGAATGGGAAGTAGAAGTTTTAGATGTTTCCCATTGATGATAGCATAAATTTATTTTTTTAGGTTCATCTATGCCTAGATAAGTGGTCACATTTCCTTAATAAATGGATCTAATATGTCCTTAGTTGTATATTTCACGTCAGATAACAAAGTCCTTGTGTTGTTATATTATTTCATCTTATCTTATGGCTTTTTTGATATGATGATGATGTGCTCTCTATTATTTTGGTGGATTTTCATGTCCTCAGCTAGTTATTTATCCAGATTGCTCATTTCTGAATCTCTGCTCAGTCTCTATAAGTTTCTTCTTTCTTAATTTTTTAAGCTCTAATGTTCATTGGCTCATCTCTAGATTTATCATGTGGGATTGATATCTTGTGCTCAAGGGAATATTATTTTATATTATCTCAAAAGTATCTTTCATCCTTTATTATAGTGAAGTCTTTTATGACATACTTATACAAAGATGTTTCAATCTTATCTAGCATTTCTTATTGACCCGTCTTCTGTATACATAATTACAACTGCTTGAATGAGATAGAAACAGAGAATAGATAGATAGGACATCAAAAAGCCCTACAGTCTGAATAGATCTTTTATCAATCTAAGATGAGGTCCTAATTTCTGTAATTATAACATCATTTTACCTTGTTGCAACACCAGTTTGCCAATGGAAAATTCTTTTATCCAGAAGCATATTGTTTTTTCCTTCAATTTTTGTATCTGCACAATGTAAACAAGAAAAGTAATTGGGTTTGTCAAACCACCCTCGACCACGATAAGAACCCATTACACACAAAAATCAGAAAGATCCTATATTCACTAGAATGTAACCTCACACTCTAAGGAATGCAGATTATAAAAAGAAAGACTATAGATAGAGACAGGGTCAAAGGGATTTAACATTCAGAAGAACTACTCTCGTCAATGATTACTCATTTACTCATATTAGAAAGCATATGAAATGGATCAAAACCATGTCTCATTTCATCTTATATGTTTTCTCGTTAGAAGGTGGTACTAAATTTTGGTATGAATTATCATATATATGCAGTATACTTTTTATATGGCTTTGGGACCATATCCTTTCACTCAGGGTAACATGATTTGTGATATTAAAAGGTTACTATCATATTATTTAGGCTCCATAATCTTCAGTTTAAGAAATCTTGATGTAATTTCTAGTATATACTAAGATTGATGCACTAATTGAAAAAACATCTCGAAAACTGATCTGAGTATTGATACAAAGATTGCAATGTTGATGATTAGGGGTATGTACGCTCAGGACTTTGATCCTGTTAGATATTCTAAAAGATGGATTGAAGTGCCTTCACTTAAGCATGGCTCTGCTAGCGAGGGGCAAAAAGATTACCATTGTACTCTCAGGTGCTTGATCTCTGCTTTCTCATAAACTACCTTTTCATGTTCCTTTCATGCTTAGTTTAGCACATTTAAAGCACAATCCTAATCTTTTTAAAAATTAGATATTCAATTATCAGTTCAATTAACATTTAGTTTATTGGAATTAGAAGAGCAAAATATTCATGATTCTATAGTTCATTCTTATTGGAATTCTATTTTGCTAAGTTTATTGTTCAATTTAGATTTGATCTTTAAGCTCTGTTTGTGCTTGATAGTGTACCTTCATGGAATCTATGTTTGGGCTATATTTAGGCACACTTTAATTCTTTGTTGATTTGACATGGTTGACGTCTTATCAGGTAATAATATTTTAGTGTTTACTATAACATGTGGGATGATCTTGCACTGATATCCTACCAAAACATTTTTGTGTTCAAAATAATATTTTAGTGTTTACTATAAAATGCTAGTAATTATATGTGCCCCCTATAGAACAGAACCCCTTGTTCGACTGTGTAGCGGCTGGGGTCGAGCTTCCCCAATTGCAGGTCACAGTGTAGTTGTTTGAGATCTTCTAGTATCTGTGCTTCCTTGTGTAGGATCGCGATCTAGTCCGGCTGCAGGTGTGTTATGGTGAGCAATTGGTCTTCGTTGTGGTGAGACAGGGCATTGGCGGCGCGGTTCGCACTGCCTGGTTTATACTCCACCTTGAAATCAAATCCCAGAAGCTTCACCAGGCACTTTTGTTGTGAGGGTGTGTGGAGTGTCTGCTCGAGGAGGAATTTGAGGCTGTGGTGGTCTGTGCGCACGATGAAGCTGGTACCCATGAGGTATTGGATGGCTTGGCGTGGAGTTGGGCCGTTTGTAGAATATGCAACACCTGTCAGAGGTGCCGAAGGTGGTCGTCCCTACATTTGCTGTAAATCAAGATATTGTCAAAGAAAACAAGGACAAATTTGCGGAGGATGGGTCGGAAGATATCGTTCATCAGGTTCTGAAAGGTGGATGGGGTGTTCGAAAGGCCAAATGGCATAACCAAGTATTCGTAGTGTCCAGAATGGGTGGTGAAGGCTGTTTTGTGGCGGTCTGGTGGATGGACCAGGATTTGATGGTATCCAGACCGGAGATGTAACTTGGAGAAGATGGTTGCACCGTGGAGTTCATCGAGGAGTTCATCGATGACTGGGATAGGGAAGCGGTCCTTGATTGTGTTGGCGTTCAGTGTGCGGTAGTCCACACAGAGCCTCCAGCTGCCGTCTGCCTTCTTGACAAGGAGCGCCGGTGACAAGAAAGGACTGGTGTTGGGTTGTATGAGGCCTTGATCTAACAGGTCTTGGACCTGCTTCTCCAGCTCTAATTTATGAAAATGTGGGTATTTGTAACGCGCACCTACCACTGCTTGGGCCTCGTCGATGAGTCGGATGCGGTGGTCGTGGGAGTGCGCCGGTGGGAGGTGGGACACTTTTGAGAACACCTTGCTAAATTCTCTCTGTAAGGCTTGTATTGCTTCGTCTTGTGCCACCCTCTCCTGCTGTTCCCCTATTATTGTTGTTAGGAACAACACATCTCGGGTTGTATTGAGGAATTGGGTGGAAATTCCTTCTGTAAGCATGCCCACTCTTAGTGTGTTGAGGCCAATCAGTGTGAATGGTGGTGAAGCTTGAGGAAAGGATACTCGATTTTCTCTGAAGTTCCAAAGAGATGGGTCATATTTCTCCAGCCATTCCACCACCAGGACGGCATCATATGCCCCTATTGGAAAGAGTAGGAAGCTTGCTTCACCCAAGTAGACCTGTAATTGAATGGGCAGGTCATGAATTGCCCCAGAATACTCCACGAATCCCTCTCCTGCTACTTGGACTTTCCCTTGGTTTGGTGTCACGGAGCTTAGCAAGTGTGGTGGGAGGGCCTTTGGGTCGAGGAAATTGCGGGAGCTTCCTGAGTCGAGGAGGATTAACATTCTCTGATTAGCAATAGTTCCCCACAGTTTTATTCTCTTGTTGCCAGTGGATCATGCCAGGGCCATTACAGAAATTGTTGGACCGCTGGAGGATTCAGAAGTTGGATGGGGTGGTGGTGATGATGGAGAATCGGGTGGGGGTGGGTTTGCGGGTGGTGGAATGTCGTCTGGGTTATCGGTTTCATCCTCCTCGTCCGATTCGATGATGAACAAGACTGGATTTGTGCACTTGTGGCCTCTGAAGTATTTCTCATTGCATTTGAAGCAGAGTCCATTTGCCCTTCTTTCTGCTTCCTCAGCTTGCGAAAGGCGTTGGATGGGTGTTGATGTTTTTGGTCCCCGAGATGACGATGTCACCGGTTTGTCGCTCTTTTCTAGTCATTGTAGGTCCTCCACCCGGCGTGCACGACGGGCTATCTCGTGTCACGCTAGGGACGTGTCGACCCTTTGCACTTCGAGGACAATTTTGAGGTCTTCTCGCAGTCCTTTGAAGAAATACTCCGATAGGTGTTTTCCTTGACACCGGAGCATCGATTGGCCAGGAGGTCGAACTGGCGTTGGTACTCCATCACGGACCCGGTTTGGTGGAAGCGGGCCAGTTTGGCACGGTGATTTGGTCGGGCGGGCTCGTCGAAGCGGACTATTATGTCCTCCACGAAGTCTTCCCAGGATTGCTTACCCGTCATTTTCTGGTAGACGGTGAACCATTCCAGTGCTGCTTCACGTAGATGGAGGGCGGCGATTTTGATTTTCTCTTCATCATCAGTGATGTCGCCCATGTCAAACTGGTACTCACACAACATTAGCCAGTTGTTGGGTGGAGTTGTGTCGTCATACGTCACAAACTTAAATTTCCATTGCCTATTGTGCTTCTTCATTGCCAGGGAGTCCCTTGAAGAACGAAGGCGGTGTGCACGGTCATCCTCGTCTCTTTCATGGCTTCTTCCTCGACCCTCGACCTTGAGGTTTAGGTTCCTCAACTCCTTGTGGATGAGCTCGAAGGCGGTCTCATGGGCTTTGATGATTTGCATCTACCGAAGGGACATCTCACAGAGTTCCTTCCAGTGTTGGTCTGGGTTACTCATGGTAGCGCAGGGTGGGAGATGTTTGCGAGGGTGGTGGGTTGGCCTGCTCTGGTACCAATTTGATACCACCTGCTGAGCAGAGAGGCGGAGAAGGGCGGGTGGGGCGGCGCAGGAGACCCGTTGGGAGAGAGTCTCTCGGCTGTACCGGGTCTTGTGCGAGGCAAGGAAGGGAAAGAACGCAAAAGACAGGCTAATAATCGATCCCTCATTCATTGCTATCGGATGTCTATTTAACACTGTGCCCCATTAAACGGGTGAAACGCACTCACGCACATATCATTCTTACAGGCCTGTGGCCACTACACCTACTGACAGATTCCCCATTACCAACCGACTGCTATGGTCCCTTCTGCTTAGGTGTTGCGCTCGCTGGCGGAGGCACAGTGATGGTCCCCCCGTTGGTGTGGACCTGGCGTGTATCAAATCAGGATTTCCAAAAATGATCAGACACTCTTGATCCAACCCCTGGTCAGAGCTTCCTATAGAATGATATATGTGTTTGTCCCCTTAGAGCCAGATGTACCTCAAGTCTGACCCTTGAGAAAAATAGAAAATTTTGGCCTCTGGGTTTTTCTATATTTTAAGGGAGTATGGTCTGATAACGTTGCAATAAGTTTTTTTGTAGTTGGGTAGAATGGGAATGCAGAGTTTGTGATGTCAAAATGCATATTCAGCTTCACTCTCCATCCTCACAAGCTCAAAGATCAGGCTGTTCTTGGTAATGTTTTGATCATGTTTTCTAGGCAATCCAATTCTATACTTGTCTAGTAGTTTCCTGAGAATTGACGTGCACTTACAGTTCTGCATCCTTTGATGGTTGTTGGAATAGTGGACTGGAATATGATTGTTTATAACTTGCAGAATTGATATACCCTTTATTGATCAATTCACATGTTAGTCCTATTATTGTGTTCTACTTTCATGTGAACTTATTTTAGCTCCAAAATATTCATTAGATGTCACTGGCAGGTGAACTAAAAAATTTTCTTGTCTTATTCCAGCAGTTATGTGTTAGCCTTATTCTCAATGTTACAATCATATAGTTCATCATGCCTTCAGCCTCTTAACTGGTCTATGACTCACCTATCATTCTCCATGTTGTATTATGTCCACATGATACTATATTCAGCAAGGTCCTCTTTTTGAAGCAAAAAGAACTCGGATTTTGTGTAACCCAGAACAAGATTGGCTTCTTAGTTGGTATCGATAGATGTTACTACATAGTATGTTTCTTCTCCTGTACCAACAAGTTGAGTTATGCCCTTTCCAGAAAGATATTTCTCATCATACTTTGCATTGTTTATTCAAAGTATTGTGACACAACCCTTTCTTGTACATGTTGACATTTTATTTTGAGAGAGAAGTCCAGAATTCTACCTAATGGGTAACTACATGTGTTTAATAGAAATTGCACATATATGCAACATATCCTGAACTACATAGGGGATACATCTACATTGACCTTATTCAACTGAATTTCAGAAATAAAGGAACACGAGCTGCAGCAAAAGAAGAGCATAATATATAGTAAGAAATAAAGGCACGTGAAATACGACAAGCTCAAGCCTTGCTCTATGAATCTCTTGGTGGAAAAAAGAAGGATAAAAGGCCACAAATTGAGGTAAGAACATATTTATTAGATTGAAATTGAACCACCACCATGTTGGACAATTTGAATGATCTTTGTTTTGTTGTACAATTTGATATCATAGTGCTTTAGTCCTTGGTCCCGAGGTCTATTATAATAGGCAACTGAGCTCCTTAGCTCTAAATGAACTTCCTCTATCTTCCTCTTTATTTCTTACAATAGTTTATCTATCCAGATACTGTAAATGGTGCAACGGTTCTACAAGCTTGCAAGCTTTAAATTTTCTAGGACTTTCAAGTTAGCAAACATGGTGGTGTTTTACTATTACTGCAAATGATCAATTCTACATGGTCACCTCCCTTCTTTCCATACAAAACTATACATAGTATCATAATATTTAAGGGAAGTATGTGCTAATACTAAGTGCCCAATCAGATCTAGATTCCCATGATATAATTCTCCTAAATGACTTCTAAATGGACAATAAATAAAAAAATTGTTGTACATAAATTTCCAATTTCGAGTTTCCTCATTGATTAACACTTCTTTTTATTTTTCATTCTCTAAAATTTATTCATTTGATGCTTGTTTCAGGTTGATACACATGCTCCAAGTATAAAACGAATCTGAGAAAGAAGTACATGAGCAGAAGTGTTATTATGTTTATCAATGAAGAAGGATGTGAGCTCTTTTTCATTAAAACTAACGCCCTTCAGTTGAGTCCTTGACGTCGTGCATAATATCAGTTCACTTTGAATGTTTACTTCCCATTTTAAATCCAAAATAGGGAATACCTACACCAATGTCTTACATTTTTCTTCATTACATTGTAGCTTCATTACATTGTATGTGGCAATGCAACATAAAACTATATAGTAGTTCATAAAGATTACATAGTGGTTATGTAGTACCAGCGGTTACATGATATTCTTTACATTGATACGTGCTTAAGGAGTGAATATTTTCCATTGAATTGGGTTGCTGGAGTTTTTTAATTGACAAAAGATCTTCTTTAACGTAGACCATTTTCCATCAACTAGAAAATAAGGTTTGGATTAGACCTTACAAACTAGGGAATCTATGCAATTGTAAGTTTACAGTCGTTCCTATAAAGTACTAGTTACTGCTAGTTATTGAATTAGTCCATAATAAGCATCCAGGAGCTACTAATGTATTTACTTACCTGAGTGAATCTATTACATGAATCAATATGTCTGTGAAATGAAACGTTCAAATCCTTTTATGGTTATGTAACTCTATTCTTGGGTTTTTTTTGCCCATTTTCAATTGTACAATATAGGATGGAGTTGGGACCATCATATGAGTGATTTCCCAATGCAATCCTTGATGAACTATTATTGTGTATATGATATTTTGTGAGTTGTTTCATTGATTCTATTGGATGTTTTTGATCCAAGTTGTTTGTGATGTCATACAGTTTCTATTTCTTGCAGCTGTGCTCACCCTTCTATTTAGAGTTACACACTCAATGTTGATTGGTCAAGCAAGAAAGGTACATGATCATATTGATATGCATGTAAGTGAAAACCTTAACTTTCTATTCATTCATGCTTACTACTTCTGAATTAATAGAACTTTGAGCAAATTTTCAATTGTCACTTGGGCTGGAATATCAGTGTTTTGCAGCCAAAGTTCTTGTGGCAATGATTGAGCTGGAATATCAGTGTTTTGATAAACAAGATTTACTTTCTTTTGAGGAATTGCTGACACTTTGTCCTGATTTTGTACTTAGATTAGACTTATCTTCTATTGTGATTAGTAAAAGTCAATATTACTTCACCAATTCGCATTGAAGGGATGATAATGGGTCTTAGATTAGCCCTCAAGATCAGATGCACTAATATGCTTTTAGTACGTGCTCTGCTTTATTATACCTCAATTGCAATTGTGTCATCATTGCAATTAGCATGAGTCCCTATCCTAAACTAGTTAGTAACATGTTATCACCTTGCAGTTACAGAGTGAAACAACTTTGGCATCCTTAGTCATAATCCACCACATTCTAGTAGTGTATACCACCTACCTTCATGTAATTGCGATATTGAAACCCACTCCCATTTCTAGGATTCTCCATAGAAGGGTGTCTCCACTAATTAGGAACATCAACATCATTAGCTACTTCTGAAAGCTTGTTCAATGTGTCAATAAGTGCTCTTTTGAAATATGCTTTGCACATTCTAATTGAGCTGGATCGATTCTTTGAACTCCACAAACCCTCTGGACTTCATTTATCATCTGATCATTTTCCATGATTTATAATATCAGTGCCAAAATTAGATGTGCCATTCAAAATCTGTCCACAGCTCCCATTATGCATATGAACTTCTTCTAAACCCCTTGCTTTCCGGTGGTTGATTGGCCTGATCTGCTAAGCTAATCTCGTGGGGTTTACCTTAATTAACTATTGCAAGGATTACTCTATGCTCTACATATGAAACCCAGAGCCTCTTTCATAATTCAGATATAAGGACTTCCTTACCCAAGATAGCACATTATATCCTGCAACTAATGACTTCAGAAAAAAACCATAACCTCAACCTCCATGCAGTGAATTCAATATTCCTGTCTGGAAAGCCTCCGACATGACTAGAATCCTTAGCCATGATTTCCATGTATATAATGTAATGTTAATATGAATTCTGATATGTACGCCATGAAGCAAAATACAACCACGAGATGTGCATTTGTTTGATCACTGATCTAATATTCTAATGGAATAGTTGAAGATGGTGGGCAGCTCATCAAAAGTGGATGGATCCTTCTAATGGACAATTCCTTCATTTATTTGATCTTTGATATAATATTCTAATATGTAGAAAAGCTTGATTGTGCTACTATTTATATTCTTGTCTTAGTGCCAAGGTGATAAATGGATGAACCCTGTAAATCAATAAAAAAGTTGAATAATATAATTTCATATGGGTTATCTTTCTAAAACTTCAAGCAAAAACCTATTATTATGATTTTTGTATAAATGATAAGCAAGCAAGGCATATGGAAAGTGTCTGTTTTCCATCGGGGTGTATTGTGAGTATTAAATTTTGACCTTGTCATCACAGTTAATAGAAAGACTCTCATATGTAGCAATATGTTTTTACAAAGAAACTTTACATGAATGATTTACACTTATTGCTCTTCTTTTCCATTCATGGAAGTGGTAAGATCATGTTTCTTCATAGAATACTTTGTCATACCCACCACCTTCAGTGCAGTTATCTTGGAAAACCCATCAGTTTGCTGCAAAACTCCAGTAGCTGCATCAGAGTCTAGACCATCTTTCAATCCTTCTGGGACAGGAAACAGGTCGTGATTAGGACATCCTTGAGATTCTATTATTTTCTATTGTTTTTTCCTAAGGTTGTTGGTTTAACTTCAATGTAACCACTCTTCCTTTGTCTTGTTCTTCACTGCTTCATCTCCCTTTCATTCCTTGTTCCTCCTCCTAGACCCCTCTTGTTGTTTAGGCTTTTTGCAGCAGTAAATGGAAAATAGATGATTATGTATATGTCATTTTGAAACTTGATCATTGTGCCATGATTTGTTTCTTAGGTTACCTTATATGATGAAATTGATGATTGCATACAGACATGGTCCACTCATAAATGAGATGGGTATGTTATTAGAGTCTCAAGCTCACTAGGACAGCTACTCCAGAACATACTGCAATGGCATTCAACATTTTATATTAAATCATATACCCCAACGTGGGCTATTTTTGTTTTCCTCAAAGTAGGATTTTATTGATGTATCCTCCTCTAAAGGTTTGAAGTGATATATTTCACATAAACTAGGATATTAATTCTATATAACTCTTCAACACCCCTAGGTAACTAAAAAGGGTCTATCTATGAATTCTTTTCTGCTGGAAAGGTACACAATCCTTAAATTTGTGTTGGACTTTCAGTCCTCTGGGTTGTTAATATGATATGTCAGCTAGTCTGTACTATGTGTCAAGTGTGCTAAATATGTACTAGAAACCTTTATGTTGTCATTTTAAATGTAATTCAAGAATGTTGACTACTTTGTAGCTATAATGGTTTATCAGGTGGTCTTCTGCATTTCAATAGTTTGCTTACTATTTGAAGTTTGACTTCTTTTTATATACACAAGTTGGAGTTGTACATGATACATCAGATTTATAGAAATTTGGTGCTTGACTTTTCTCATCTCTCTTCAGCAATGTGCCTAATTTTTTATTCTTTTCATTTTGTGGACTGAACCTCATCTTCTCTGATGTCTGAGATATTTGGTTTTATGATTTTCTAGTTGGAAACAATATTAGTGTTGGAGTTGAGCCAGTTTACCTTGAAGCCTATACTCTTGTATTCTGTTTGTTTGAGGCTGAGTGATGCCTTCTAATATTGTTTATTTGACCATACTGATTTTAAATGGGTGACGGTTATTCGGAGATGGCCTTGGAATTTTTCTTCCTGTTTTGTTCTTTTCTTGAAGGGGGTTTTCTTGATTACTTGTACAAGTTATACATATTCTTGAAATGGTCTGGATGGTAGGCTGAATTTCTTCTCTGATCCATTGTAGAAGTTGAGAAAAGGCTTCTTTCTTTGTCTTGAGCTCGTTTTCCTTTTGAGTTAAAATCTTTTGGTTTTTCGGTTTGAATGTTACTACTAAAAGTCAATAGCAGCAGCATCAAAACATATAATTCTTCACATGGACATTTGCTGATGTCAATTCTCCCTGCTCAACCCCCTTGAATTTGACTCCATATTGATAGGATATGAGTCCTAGAGAACATATATAGTTTCTAAAGATTTGTGCATTAGAATTAGAGGGTTCATGAAGACAAGGGCATGCATTCTGATGTTCTCTAAAGGATTATTCAAAATGAATTTCTTGGCATGTTATAGAGTTAATTGAAGTTGATTTTTGTTTTTTGTTTCTCTGGGTTTAAATCCTGCGGTTTTCTTTGCTATTTTAGAATCGAAAATCTGTTAGAGTTGTGTTATTGAGGCTCATGCAATTATTGTGAAGCCTTCTTGGGCTTACTGTTCTAAAACTTAAGAATGATCTATCTTTTGATATTAGTCTTGATTCTTCTCAGGTTACATTTTTTTGTTCCAATATGACTGCTGCCCATAAAATCATTAGCTCCTTTTATTTCTATCTGAGGCCTTCTTCTCTAGAAGATTACAATATGATTTTCTTCAGCTTTTAAAGAGTTGTTTAAAGAGGTTTCTCTTCTTTGCTTCTCTAGGTTCCTAGAAGTATGATGCAAATTTAGAATTCAGATACTGTTTGAGATGTCAGATAACTTCTTTACCACTTTAGAAGTATGATGCAGCTTAAAAATGAATGAAATAATTATTCTATTCAATGACTGCAATTTTGATACATATATGATGCAGGATAAAAAAAAGGCCTCAATATCAACTTATTGCTAAACAAGAATCCATCTTTGGGTCTAGATCAAGTCCAACAAAATAGAGTACAAAGAAGATTCCTAGAACATCTATGGATGGTCCAAGTTGTAATAGAAAGATGTCACTATGAGGGGTGATGCTACAATCTTCAAATCAAGACTTCTTCCATTCAACAAAATCGACCCACTCATCAAGGAAATCGGATGAAGGGCCAACGTGTCACAAGGTCACAACATTGTGCAACACAAGAACCATGCTATCGCCAACTCATTGAACAAAAGGAGAAGACAACAATGATTCTAAAATTGGTTGAGAAAGATGCATACTCTTTTTCCAAGATGCGTGTTGACCTCACCAAATTTATTAGTATATGAATATCCTTTTCTTTGTACACATTATGTAATAGGGGCAAGGTATACGTCCTCCCCATGTACATTTGACATTTCAGTATAAATGAAAGTAAGTTTGTTGGCATAAAGAGCATAACTTGGTCTAACTACTATAAATTTGTTACTAAAAGAGCTTCTGGACTAATTACACAATACATGAATAATCAAACTATACATATATGTATTTGTGGCACTACATATGTAGCTAGTGCATAATCCAACTATATATATATGTGTGCAGTAGATGTTGCCTTTCCCTACACATTAACTACATATAATTTGTATTAACTTCATGTTTTTGCTACATACTGACTATATATACAATTGTAGGCATACATTTAGCTATAATTATACCTATATTTAAATATGTAAGGACAATATCTAGCTACGCTTCTAGATACATATGAATTTGTAGCGAATGGATTATCTAACTACATATTTGAAAAATATAGATAAAGGCTTTAGCTATACGAGCATATACTACAATTTGTATGTGTAAAGAAATATGTAGTCAAAGCCTTTCGCTACAAAATCTGGGGTTTTCGCTACAATTTTTTTTTATAGTTAAAGACCTTTTTTTAGTAGTGGGTAATGACCCTTAGATATGTTTGCTCATTTATGTCTGATGTAATGGGGTACCTAGTGCCCAAAGTTTTGGTAATACTAGCAACACACATTTTTGACCGACCAAAAAAAATTCTATACTTACTGCATTAATCATATTACTGTATTCATGTACAATACTTCTACATACCTCTTTATTCTTTGTAGAAGTTAGAGTAACTCTTTGATTCATACATACAGTTATAATCTAGTTAGTTATTAGCTGTTATGCTAATTAATTATGACTTTTACGGATAAATAGTATAATAGTTGCTAATTATTACTAGCTATTGACGTGCTATAGTTATGAATTTACATATTTATTGTCTGTGTATTGTCACACTAAGTTAATAACTACTTTATTAGTACTTAATTACTTGTTATACTTATATATGTTATGTTACTTTATATCAATTTACTCCATATGTGTTCATCTATTCTCCATTACTTGGTATATCAATATGTAGTGATATATTATAGCCTCCTATACAATTTGGTAATCTAACTCCTCTCAAATAATATTTAAATCATTAATCACCCTAGGTATCTAATATTATGAATCACATAGCCTAGAATCTAATTATAATTTTGGGTTCTTCATAGTCCAATTAGTAAATCTACCAAATTTGAAGTAAACCAGGTAATTAACCCTAGCTATATGTAATAATAACAGGAAAAAGAGTGAATAAGCATAGACAAATAAACCTAATTAGATGATGATGTAGTAGATCTAAATCATATTGGACTAAGTTCCATCCTTAGGTAGTGTGCCAAGCTCAATATTTTATCACATGCTCATTATGAACCATTAGATCTAGATCTTAGGGTATCTCTACCCTCCTAACTATGAAATTGGTAACTTGTTTCCTTGTTGAGTATATTGAGAATCCTAGTCACTCTTCTTGCTTAATGACGAACTCTAATGCACTCATGTGACATGCTTGGAATCTACCAAATATTGAGAAGCCATGTCGTCTAAAAAGTCAAGAATATGTCATTGGAGAGGCGTCGGCTTACCCACCCCTTCTAGGGGAAATGTTTCATGGGACTCCAATACCAGATGGTGTGGTTTGTGTGAGCCCGATACATGTACTCTCCAATTGGAGGGATCTTCCATTGCCATATGCCCACCCAGATTCTAAAATGGTTGGTAAGGCAGAAGACGGAGTGATATTGTGGCCCAAAGAAGATGTCATCTATACTAATATTGTATGATAAATTTACATTATGTTAATTTGTTAGTGTGTATATATGAGTCAATTGATCTGAAATTATATATACAGGTCAAAAGGAAGACACCCTCTATATCTCGACCTCCACCTCCACCTCCACCTCTTGAAGTACCAAGTTGGCTTCCAAGGGACCTACACGCCTCATTAGGTCCTAATTGTAGGGGTATGACAGTATGTATAGGCGAACATGATCCAAATTGCCCTATAAATATTTCTATTCCAGAGGATGCTGCAGGTCAATCACTTTGGTGGCATCCATCTGCCGTCTACTCACCAACACGATGACATCCATCCACATTGTCATATGACCTAGGTGGCGCATGTCAATCTGCAGCCTAATAGTCGGCCATCATTGGTCTCTTCAGCCTCCAATGGAGTTCTGAAACAAGTTGGTAACATGTTGTCCTATGTCTTTCATCAACAACGATCATGAAACATGGAGATCTTAGTGATATATACTTAAAAAAGACTTAATGAGAGATATTGAAACATAATAAGGTAAAACATATAACTAAGAGTGCAAATTTCCCATCTCATTAAAGGACTCCTACCTGTTGCTGGCCACTTCCACGCGCACAACGAACTTAATCGCTCCATGCTCCTAGGGCTATCAATGGGGAGGGTAAGGTCTTACCCTTACCCTTACCCTCTTTGGGTAGCAGGTAAGGGTAATGGTAATTATCCTTCTCAGCAATCTCCTTACCCTCCCCTTACCCTTACCATCTTCTCCACAAGGTAAACGGGGAGGGTAAAGGATAAGCGGGTAATTTTGACAAAAAAGAGTTTTATACACATTGTGTGTTGATTTTTAATAATTTTATAACTAATTTATTGAGAACAACATATAAAACATTTTATCCAATTCAAAATCATATGTTTCTATGTGTAAAGTTAAGTCAATTCACACAATAACATTTTTTTATGCATAAATCGTTTTTTTCCTTTGCATAAGTATGCATAACAAATAAGTGTTTCACCAACACCTCATTTTCTGCAAGATATATATGTTTTTCCCTCAGCAAAAAGTATTACAAGCACAACACCAAGTCATTTTCCAATGATAGAATAAAGTATTATGGTTAAACATTTACATACAAACCCCTTTAGAATATATTTTTTTGTAACCTTTATATCATGTGCGGGTAAAAGGATAAAATGATATGTATAATGTCTATACCTTACCCTCCTCTTATAGTATAGCCGGGAAATGGGGAATGGGTACATGGGTAAAGGGTAATAAAAATCCCTACCCTTACCCTTACCCTCCAGGGTATGGGTAAGGATAAACGGATAATACCCTTCCCATTGACAGCCCTACAGGCTGCCCCTCCCCGATTCCTCACCCGCCAAGCCGCCGTCGTCGCGGTTCTGCGCCCCTTTCCCTCTCACGGCATCTCTATGATTCCTCATCTCCCCACCCCCTCTCTCGTGTTTCTCTCGGACCTCTCCCTCACAAGCCGTCGACGGTTCTTTCTCGGTGCTCTGGCGATTGGAATCGCCCGCTACGGTTCTCCCTGGCCAAATCGCTTTATCAATAGCCTTCAAACCCTAACCGCCTCCATCCTTACCATTTATTCAGGATACAATACGTCTCCCCCCCGATACTCTCTCTTGCTCGGTTCATATCCCCCGCCCCATTTTGAGAATCATCCGCTCACCCAGTCGGCAGTTCTTGCT
This sequence comes from Alisma plantago-aquatica, assembly GCA_963693085.1. Classification (NCBI taxonomy): domain Eukaryota; kingdom Viridiplantae; phylum Streptophyta; class Magnoliopsida; order Alismatales; family Alismataceae; genus Alisma; species Alisma plantago-aquatica. Next base: position 470,416,099 of record OY856415.1, read on the forward strand.
CATATACGGCTATCCTCCGACACGATCTCCCCGTTCTATGTCCACGACGGCCAAATACTCCCTCCTCCAGAGAAAATAGTGTTCAGACGGGTGAGGCTACCGGCATACAACAATAAAGCTCAAGGTTGATCAAAAACAATACAGCCGACTTCGTGATCCAGTTCAGGTATTTTCCGCCGGCCTAATGATTCAAGAAAAAGGCAATTTAATCAAGCATCTTCTTATGCGTTGGTTTTTGTGCAGTACAACCAATCTATCTGCGCCGCCCTCTCTCTGTACATCACAGATTCTGCATCACATATTCCTCCCACCTTCACACCTCGTCTTGGCCAGCCTGCGGCTGAGGCTAACCAACATGATGCTTAGATGTCTACGGCCAATGGTGCCAGCAACGTCCAAGTCTCCAACATGATTCATATTGTTCTTAGATTTTATATTCATGGTCATTAGAAAGCTGCAACCTCTATAGCGTCAGGCCATTGATGCGTATATGAAAGTAAATAAAAGAATGCAAAATATCCTCTGTTAGGTGAGTCATAGATAACATCATAATTTGACTACTTTCCGTAACTTATATATACTGAAATGTCTTTAACTTCTGACTTTGAGATTGTGTTTTGATATTTCTTTCCTTCCTAGTACTTAAGGTATTATCAACAATTTGATTTTATAAAAATGTCATAGAACTCTTGTAACTTTATTTTTGGTTATGTATGCTATATGATATTTCATTATGTGTTTTTTTATACTTCGAGAGATGTGTAGCTGCAAGATGGGTGGATCAACGCTTCCTTATGGTCATCTTAAGTGTTTCTAGGCACGTTTTCTTCGAGGAGCCAACAATATTTTGAGACGTGTAGGCAATATGTTGTATTTAGAAAATGAAGTTCTATGAATCAAATGTTGTACATTGATATGTTACACAATGTTTTGTTTTTTTTGGGGAACAGTACAAAGTCATCCCCATTGTAATGTTTTGTTTTTTTGGGGAACAATACGAAGTCATCCCCATGTAAATCACATTTGACTATATATAAAGTTATCAACATTTTACAACGATTTATTTAAACCAATTGATATTGATTTCAAAGTCTTAAGTAGGTTATATATTATAATGATGTTTTCTGATTAATATGACCATCTTAGAGACATTATATTTCATTTATACCGGTCAAGAAGGGGTGTGGAATATAAGGTTTAGAGCAGGAATATAAATTTTTGTTGTTTTTTTTACTGCTCAAGGCGTATGTCTTTATTGGTCAGGGATGGGACCTGACCAACAAGTATTAGTCATCACACTTTTTTTTAAGGTACGTTGGTCAAGGATTTACTAATATTGGTTAGAGATTTAGCTTTCGGCTTTAACATGTTTTGTAATAGTGATTATGTTCCTGAATTTTTCATCCATTTCCATAAATGTTTGCTCATAAAATAGTTGTAACAATATTAAACTTTCAGTCTATGTTTCATCTCCTTGTTATATATATATATATATATATATATATATATATATATATATATATATATATATATATATATATATATATATATATATATATATATATATATATATATATATATATATATATATATATATATATATATGAGTCAGGCTAGAATACACTCGAGTGTACGGATCGCACGAATACACTCAAGTGTGTTTTCATATCAAGACCATTTTTTGCAAAATGTAAACCATTGATCTTCACCGTCAGACTATAACTAGGCTACATACAAATTTTGAGCCCATTTGGATGAGTGTAAGTCACTCATCCAAGGGAAACAAAATCGACGCGCGAAACTAATTTAAAATGTATAATTTTTGCGGTCTTCAAAACATGAGCTATACATATCCAAATGTGCTCAAATTTTGTGTATGAGTTGTTCACAAGATGTTTAAGAAGATCAACGGATTAGATTTTCAAAAAAAATATTGCATCATGGAAAACTACTTGAGTGTATTCCGCTCCAGATACACTCGAGTGCATTCTAGCCTGACTATATATATATATATATATATATATATATATATATATATATATATATATATCTTGGATCTTTTCCTTTGATCTATCAATTTCTCTAACTTGCCATACTCTTAACAAGCATCAACTGTGAAAAATATGCTTGTTCTTTGTTTTATATTTACTTAGATTGTTATCACAAGAATGACAATGCATATTGTATTTCGTTATGTTGATAGTCCCCTAATGGAAGGAACACTGCTTGAGAAGGACATCCAGGAGAGTCCCAAGAATAGGTTCTCCTAGCACATGTGGGCGATCTTTGAAGTCGACCAGGGAGACATCACCAAGGCTAGGAAGATCCTCAAGATTGGACACACACTCAACCGACAGGTCTTTGTCCAGTCCCTTGCCCTACTTGACCCGTCTGGATGGTATTCTCTCATACCTATCAGGTACCCAACCAATATATCAAGTGCTCTCTATTTTTTTGTAGGTACCTTACCACCACATCATATTATTTGACAATTGGCATGTGTCAAATTCTTTAAGATGCTTTGCGGTACACACCTTTTAATTTCTTCATTGAATTTCCAACCAAACATTCCCTTTACTAGATTAAAACTTGGAGACACTAACCTGCACTACTAGTGGCTCGTTGTTGAATATTTTTTCTATTTTTTTCATTCTCATACTGATATGCATTTTTGTTCTTACAGCTCAGAGGAGTTTGCATAAGAAGATTGCATCGACGCATACCCAGATTACTCACAACTGCACCTATAAAAGTGGCTTTTGTAACATTTTCAACGACAAACTTTGCAGTGAATGTAAGTAGCAAGAAGTATAAATCTTGTTTTGAAATTTCATGCGTTTTTTATTAAAGCTATCAGCACCACTAACACTTGCAATCTTGATTTAGGCCAATCGTGGACAATGATAACCCACACAAAATGTCTTTGCTCAACTACAATCAAATTAAACTCGAGGCAGATGGATGTTCCTACTTAACATAATGGATGCACAAGATCGGAAATTATCTAAAAGGATCTTTGGTTGGAAGCCATGTGCCACAAGTCTTTGGCTACCATCTATCTATTCAAGTCCAACTAGATCGATGCAGAAGAAGCTGCTCCTGTGTGTTATCTTCCAAAGGACCTAAAACGAAGAATTTAATTATTGCCTCAATGCTAGACGTATTGGTGTAAAAGAGCTAAAGTTGCATATGTTAGGGGGTTAGCCGAAAAGAGTTATTTTTTTTAAAATAAAATATGTCAAGGGGCAAGGCAAATATCCTCCCCTCTATAACTGTGTTGTTCATATCAATACAATTGAGTTTTATACTTGTGTAATTTTGCACGTCCATTTTCATTTGAAAAGAGCTACTACAAGTCATAATCTAACCATTGTTTGATTGAATCATTATGTATTGTTTTTGTATGAGGTTCAGAATATGAAATAGGTGACATCGGGGAATGTGATATTTTGACATCCATGCACTAAAATAGGTGACATCAAGACATGCGATTTGTTTTTCAAATGGGTGACGTTCTGTGCTATCACCTATTCTCAGATTTTAGAATCAGAAAACCACTAAAAGGTGACATTCATCCCATATAGGTTACATAGCACAAAGGCAACCCTTAATAGGTGACATTCATTTTATCAGTGATGGTTAACCATGTCACCTTTTCACATTAACTTTACATACTTGAATGTCACCTATACCCATTTTTTAGTAGTGATGCGTTGACGCAATGCTCCATCACAACAGATTGTAGGATGCGACTGCAAGAAATCAATAATATAAGCGCGGAGGAAATGCTGGAAACATGCCTGAGAAGACCAAGTGATGAGGATCGCACTACCGCGGCAGCTAGCCTATGGGCGTCAAGGACAAAACGTGATGATATATATTCGTTTCTCCAAAGAGTCAAAGAGATGGGAAGACACGCTGGTGGGATTGTCAAGCATGAGTGAAGAGCACATGACACACACGATCGAAGGGGGCTGGAGTACGTGAACCTGCTGGAAAAATAAGGAGAGACAGGAAGTGAAACCGAAGGAGGGATGGATAAAATTAAATAGCGATGCATCGTGGCCAAAGGAAGCACCTACGGCTTGTGAATGGGTGGCCAGAATCCATGAAGGAGAAGTTAAAATGAGCGGCAAAGGTACAATAGCTTGTAGTATTGATGCATTATGGGCATGTTTGTTAAGCTGGATATAGCGGGATTCCTCTAGATGCTGCATTTATTAAATCCAGAATTAACATCTTCCTGGTTTTGAGAAATCGAGCCAATTTAAATCTTATATTTGGTGTCCAGGATATAATCGAGTTGTGGCCAGATTTGGTACGGAGACGTTTGCAGGCTTCCCCGTCGAGTTCCTTTCAGGAATCGACAGTTGGCCCTGTCCTGTGAATCGCCTCTGTAGCTTCTGTTCTAGTTAGGCAATGCCGGCGTCTTCCAATCATGGCAGCACTCACTGACAGTGGTCTCCCTCATGACATTGGAGGCGATGAGTGGGAGCAGAGCATATGTTGCCGTTAGGAAGATGGGTCTGATAGGATATGAGTTTGCAGGTCACCGGAGTGAGATAGCATCGTGGAATTCAAAGCTGCCTGAAGGTTTTTCTGACGTAGCAGTAGGTACCTTCTTCTGACAACGAGATCCCCATGGTCAGGCGGCGCCCTGCAACTGCCGGAAGGTAACCATGTGGTCGAGATCGGAGAGGGGGAGGGGGAGGACCGGAAGAGGGTTCGGGGCAGATAGGGGTAGCGACGGGGAAGGGGAGGACCGGAGGAGGGTTTGGCGCGGTAAGGGTTGTCAAGCCATGCACGGAGTTTGGCTGACGTAGAGTCGAAATGCATGCTAACAGCTCCGCATCATCAGGAAGCAGCTGAACCGAGTCCAACGCCAACGCCAACCACTTCCGGATTCTCGTAGGCGCTTCCGTCGGAATCACAACTGCAGATCCAATTATCTAGGATCTGAGCCAACTGCTTCCGTTTGCATTTTGTAATTATCATCTGTAATCATCCTCTATAAATTAACCTTGTATCATGTACTGAAAAAGAAGCGAGACCAAGATACTTCTATCCATCGTCTTCCAATATCCAATAAGGGTAGCGACCAAAGGTCTCCGTACTCTCGGCCGTCAGCGGGTGTGGCGGACGGACGGCTAGCGGGAGGCCTGATGTATAACGGCGTCCGGCCTTTTTCAAAAGGATAATGAAAAACGGCAGTTACTGTATGACGAAAGATGCAGGAGTCCTAATATATCTCCAGTCCTACTAACCAAACATAAATTATGTGCTGCTGGACGATTGTTTACAATCCAATACGCTCAGATCCATGTAAACAAACGTGCCCTATGTGCAAAAGCAGAATCCTTGAGGCGGGGCATTAGAACAATGAAAGAATAAGGATATCAAAATTTCATTGCAGAGACTGACTAGCAATTGCTAAACCGAGCTGTGAGAGACCAACATGAAGAACGTGAATATCTAAAACTTTTAAAGGACATCCTTGAACTGAGTAGCAACTTGTCTTATTTTAAATTTCAACATGTTAATAGAGAGGCGAATGCTGTGGCAAATTACTTAGCTAAAGTGCCAATGCCTATAAATGAATGCATTAATTATTGTGCAGGAAGAGTTTGAAAGATCCACACTTATGTATGCTGAACATGATTTGAATTAATGAGAATACATAAGCTTTTACAGTAGAAAAGAACATGGATTTGTTTAATATATTACAACATAAAATCAACTTGTATTTATACTATAATTTAATATTGTGCTTCCCTTAGACAAAAATTATGTCCATGGTTGTACCACGTGGTCAAAGTCATCTGTTAACTTCATAATCATTTTTACATTCCCCTTATCCAACTCCTTGCCTTTATCGTTCTTTTCCCCACCCCTTATTCTTTGCCCCGGATGCATGCCAACCAAGTGCTTGAAGTTAGTTGCATGTGTCAATCAATATTGGACAAATAGGACTAATACCCACATCTTTGAATCAAGAATAATCAGATGACACAGTTGTATGTATTTAAAAAAAATCAAACAACGTGATTGAAAATATATGGTTAATGTTAAATGTCCTTTTAACAACCAGGAAACTGATATAGAAACTTTAATGAACGACCAAAAACACAATGCACTAGTCTTTAAAGTGATGGATTTATGTTGGAATCTAATTCAAATTCATTTTTATATCCTTTTCTCTAACAAAATTTAAAATTGAACCCAACACCATCATGTAGTTGTGAACATTTAAGAATGTATAGAATGGGGAAATTATTGTGATCATCTGTCTAAATATTTCTGATTGACCTGCTATATAATCTACAGGTTGTGCAAAATAGTCATGCACCTCTGTTTGATGGTGAATAAGAATAAAAATATTAGCTACTTCAACATTTTATTTAACCAAATAGCTCAAAATGGATTCATGAGTTTAATTTGCACTCAACCAAATGACCTGGTTACAATGAGTGTGCAACATATGTAGTTTAGTCTATTTTTCCTTGTCTTTATTTTCCAATTCTATCAGTTTTGATTTTCTTGTATACTAGCAACTATCATCTTGGTTATGGAATCTGGTTCTCCTTGTATTCCACTACCATATGTGTGGAACATATGTAGTTTAGTCCAATTCTCCCTAATTTATACTCAACCAAACAGATATCTTCCTTGTTCCACTACTACAGAACCTACCTTTAGTGTCGGTTATTTAAAGCTTTTAGTGTCGGTTTCTAAGCGACACCTATGTGGGCGACACTAAAAGTCCACCCATTAGGCGTCGGTTTCAAAAACGACGCCCAAACTCTTCGCGCGCCACCGAAAACGCGCCATCATGGGACTATAGGCGTCGGTTATTAGGTAAGAAACCGACGCCCAAACCCTTCGCGCCACAGAAAGGGCGCCATCTTGGGCACTATCAGTGTCGGTTATTTACAAATAACCGACACCCAAACCCTTCGCGCCACAGAAAGGGCGCCATCTTGGGCAGTATCAGTGTCGGTTATTTACAAATAACCGACACCCTATATCTTTGCGCTACACGAAATAGACGCCGATTATTTGTAAAAAACCGACACTATAACATTATGTGTCGGTTATTTACAAATAACCGACGCCTATTGGTTTTTTTTTCTGTCAGTCTGCAGACCTGATGTGGCTGGTCGCAGGATGAGAAACATGTTCAGTTCAGTTATGAACTGCAGGTTTTACGACATCCATTGATATCAGCCGACAACAGGCCGCAAACCTGCAAAATTAACAATAAAAATGTAGCACATGCATATAGCAATGCAACCTGCAGTTCCATTTTATTTTCACACATTTATAAACATTCACACATGCTAGCAATCTGTAGTTCCATGGATTCACATTCACACATGTAGACTTCATATAGCAACCAACACTTTCATTCATTTTCACTCAAACACATGTAGAAACATCCAGACATGTAGAAACATTCACACATATATTATAATTCAGAAATTCATTTACAAAGTATCATTTTTTAGTCATTATTCTCTATCAGGATCCCAATTATATTTTAAAGCCCCCACTAATTGTATGGTTGTTGCCCATTCTTCTACTACTTCATTTAATTCTCCCATCGTATAGGGCTCATGTACATCTGGTAAGTCCTTTCCTGTACTGGGGTCAACTTTAAACACCTGTGAAGAGAATGATGTATATATATAATTAATGAGCTATAAATAAGATTGATATATTTCATATTATCTAATGAGACTATATAATACCTCAGCAATACAATCGATGTCCATTGCGGCATATTTGACAAGCATGTGCATATATCGCATGACATAGTATCCACATGCCCATCTGTTGTCTTGTGTAGCACACTATAAATTCAAACATACAAAATATTAAAAAATACAACTAATTAAGCATTGTTCACATAAATAATATATACATATATTGCAGTCGGGAACTTACTTTCACGTTCTTCCAAATTATTTGCTGGTTCTTTTTCGTGGGGACCTTTCCTCCAGCCTTTTGGTACTCCTCAAAACCCCTACATGTTAATGTAACACAGAACATTACAATTAAATGGTAATGTAATAACATATGTTAACGGATATGAAAAATGAAATATTTCTCACCGAAATTTTGCCATTTTCATTTTGTGTCCAAATCTTGTTTTCAATTTACCCCCCTTAGGATCTAGATAATACACAATGAACGTCTCGAGGGCAATAACCAATAACTCCCAATGCTTACCCCTAGAGGAAATAAAGTTAAAAATTAATAACTCAAAATCCACAATAAATAAGTCCAAATTATAATAAGCAAAGTAAACTTACTCTACATTGAATGGAGCCATTATCACCGTCTTCTTTTTACAGCAAAAATTGAAAAAGCCTCACAGCAGTATTGTTGAACTGATGTAGGGTCTTTAGCTACTAGACTAATCAAGGATGGAATCAAAAACCCTACATGTTCGAATCCAAAATCTGCACATATGTTGTCGAAGTAGCTGCAAAATATGTATTAATTACGCATGCATTAATAAATAAGAAACCAGATCACCAGATCATACACAAGGTATATGGATGTATAAAGAATATCTCACCTTATCCATAGCTCTATCACAGATGTATTTAGCCAATCATATCGAAACAACTCCAAAATATCTTGTATAAATAGTTTTATTTCGTATGACTGACCTGTAGAATCTGAATCAGAAGAAACAGTTATAGGGGAGTTTATATCATGTTCCCCTAACCATATTGCCATACCCCTACAGTTAGGACCTAACGAGACAGGTAGGTCATGTGGAACCCAACTAGGTAATGCAGGAGGTGGAAGTGGAGGCCTAGATGCTGTGGGTGTCTTCTTTTTAATCTGTATATATATATAATAATTTCAGATCAACTGCCAGCATATACACACACTAACAATTGAACGTAATGTAAATTTACCACACCTTTTCAGTAAAGAAGACATACGCTTTTTCCCACAATATCACTCCGCCTACTGCCTCACCAAGCATTTCACAATCTGGGTGGGCATATGGCAGTGGAAGATCCATCCACTGGGGGAATATATGTATCGGGCTCACCCGAATCCAACCAGCTGGTACAGGAGACCCGTGACACGTTTCCCCTGGTAGGGATGGGTAAGCCGACGCCTCTGCTACGACATATTCTTTACTTTTTAGACGGCATGGCTTCAACTCCTACAAATTTTTGTGTAAAGAATGTTATATATATATATATATATATACATATCATCTTTTTTTGAAACGACTAAAATTTCATATATACGTATCATCTTGAATTAAAAAACTAGTTACTATGTCATAAAAATACTTACAGTGGATGTGCTAGGTGGTGGGTCTACAGGATTACTCCCAACCTCTGCAGTAGGAGTAGGAGTAGAGCCTGCAGTAGGTATTGTCTGGTAAGTGGCAGTCTGAGATGTCTGCCACTTTTGCATTGCTTCTTCGAGTTTTTCTTCGAGTTTCCTGTCAAATAGCTTATCCACCTATACATGGATAAAAGAAACGTCAAATTCTAATTTTTGAATTCTCTTTTACAGTAACATCTACAAGGAAAAAATATGTTACCTCTTCTTGTGAAAGTCCTGCTTTTGGGACATGTTTGCGCTGGGATGGCCCAAAAAAAGCTTTGACACCCACACCAGCGCCAGAAGCCCTAACACGTCCAGGATGCTCTGGGTTACCCATAGCAACTGTCAATTCATCCCTTCTGCCCTCAGGGATGAACTTTCCTTGTTTCCTCAGCTCGTGTAGCTCCCGCTAATCGCCAAAACAAAAATTTGTACTTAAGTAAACAACACAAATAATCAATATTCGAATGATTGCTGTAAGAGTTGTATTTTACTATTTTTGCAGCCGCCTCAGCAGTTGCGGCCTTAGTTAATTCTCCCTTCTTATTTTGCCTCCCAGCTATCCAGACATCATGGCGAGGCAGAGGTGTGCTACCTATGGTAGAGGACTCCTGAGTAGCAGCAGACTGAGCAGCAGTAGCCTCAGCCTGTAGTCTTTGGCGAACGCCTGCATATCCTCTTGGACCCATTGTGTGGTCGTGCACATTCATCGCATGCCTTGATCTTTGTGCATCACTGAGGGCCTAGTTAGTATGCACATTAATGATTTGGTTAGTAACACTAAATGTTAATCTTGAATAAGTGAATACAACATATATTAATTAATGAGATTGAGACTGACGCCTAATACCTTGAATTTATCAGTTTGTCTTGAAGCGACAAACGCGTCCCATTCTTCTTTGTCCAGGAAGTTCCACTGTTCAGTGGTTGTCTTCTTCCTCTTGTCGGCTTCTTTTATGTATTATCTGGTGAGATTTGTCCTATAGTTCCTTAGGACTCCCACAGCGTTGCATCATGCATTTATGATGCAGCTTTTCATCCAATTTAAATATACTCTGCAAAATAGAATTGCTATTAACTAATATCCAAAAATTTAGTAATCTACAAAATAGAATTGCAAATTAATAATAACTCACGCATAAATCCCTCCATATTAAATCTTTCTTCTCCTTAGAAGCGTTATGCCAAGAATCTAAGCGACAACCGCAATGGCTACGAATAACATACCCAAGATATGAAATAAATGAATTGCGATTCACACCACATGCATTTCCTGCATTATCGAAATCCACAACAAGTTTGGGTCCATTTCCCTTTTACGCAATTAACTTCTTCATCATAGTGATGCCCCTTCTCTTATCAACTTTTTGGTGTTGTTGATCAATTGCCTCAAGTGCTGCAGATGGTACTGTGCAGCATCAACCTAAAATTTGACAAAATAATTCACATTTACAAGATATAACTATAAATGGACATATAGATATAAATATATGATATATTTTTAAAACTTACATTGTGAGGCGGCGCATTGATGTCCTCACCCTCACGGTAGTCATCAGCACGGTCATCAGGAGAATGGTCAGCCATCTGCAAATTCACATTCAAATTGTAAAGTTCACATTGTAAAGTAGTAATTCAAAGTGTAAAGCTCACATTGTAAAGTAATTCAAATTGTAAAGTTCACATTGTAAAGTAATTCAAATTCTAAATCTCACATTGTAAAGTTCACATTCACATTGTAAAGTAATTCACATTATAAATTAAGCTCACATTGTAAAGTTCACATATTCAGAAAAAATAAAAACGTATAAAACAAAACATATATACCTCTAATATTGCGATTTTTTATCAATTAACAATCCTTCATTGTATTGAGATAGTTGATGTAAGACTTTATCTTCAAACCACTTAATAAAAGTCTTGTTATGCTCTCTAGCAAGCCACATTGTATTGGCTTGAGGATATTGTCTTTTGATGAAATTGGTATGTTTCTCAATATAAACGTTCACTTCGTCCATGTGGTGTAAAATATACAAATGACCTTGTTCCAACTGCTCACGGCTGATTACTTTCACACGTGAACCCAAAATTCCTTTGCCAAATAGCTCGTCAATATTCTTGTCATTATCAGGAGTGTCATTACCACTGAGAAATCTCTCCATGCCAGTGCCATTCTGTATAGCCTTGTATAATCCCGTTGCACATGACATGAGTTTTGATTTCGTCACCAGTGTTGACTTTCAAGTGGTTACCGCAATGCCTACATGGACAGTATAACCTATCTCCAGGTTGTTTCCTATGTTCCTCGGAGAATCTAATAAAATGGTCAAGACCAGAAATAAACTCTGGGGTGCAGCGATTGCGAATGGGCATCCATGATCTATCCATTCTATGATCAAAGAGAAAACAAGTATATATTAGGACAAGATTAGGGTCTAGGGTTAACAAATACATGTGATGTCATTCTTATTTATAATAAATGTGTACCACCTATCCCATTCTTGAATACCTAATCTCACTAGTAAGTGTATAATGTGTATTGGGTTTTCAAGAAAATTTCGGCAGCATTTCCCCACTGTTCTCCAAGTACATATGTACTTAGAGAACAAACGGGGAAATGATGTGGAAATTTTCTTGAAAACACAACACACATTATATACACTTACATCCTAAGCGAGATTAGGTGTTCAAGAACAGTCCCAAACCGGGGACTATCCAAGATTTACTCCTAATGAGTAAATCTTGGATGGGTTTCTAGGCCAACAAATAATGTGTTGTCATTCTTATACCTAAAATCCTAGTTCTTCAAGTTAGGGTGATTATTGATGTCTTTAAAAGCATGATTGGAAATTTAGGGAAAAGTTCATCATTTACATTCCAAGCATGTCACATGTGTGCATTACAGTTCATCATTAAGCAAAAGAAGGGTGATTAGGATTGTCACCAAGAATATAGCTAAACTATTAAACAATGATTATAGCTAAACTATTAAAAAATAGATTGTTATATAATAAATGTCTATAAACTACAGGCAACATGGTTAATCCTAATCAACAGAGCATTATTAAATAATAAATCAAGAAATCAATAGTTTCAAACAAAAGGTCTAGGAATCTTTACTAGACATTATATGTATCCCTAATCATCATATTTAACATACTACATTGTTATGAACATCCAGATCAGATTAAGATCATACTATGTTATAACCATTGGTTTAATAACCCTATTTCCGCATGTACATGTTTATCAACTTTAAAACCCTATAATTCATGAAATCATTCTAATTCAATATTTTAATATGTCGGGATCACATAATTATATAATGACATCAGAATATATAGAAGAATCATAATTAACATGATTAACAACATACCTTTGTAACAAGAAGAATAATAGAGCTTTAAGTATATTTTATTCACAATCTATGCATTTTTCTGATCAAAACCATATACAATATGTCTATAATTGGAGCTAGCATTTATTTCCTATATTATTGGCAATATTAATGTGTGAATCTGACCTGGAGAGGAGTTGTGGTCGAACCTGGAAGGTAGGGCTAGGGATAGATGAGTTACGGCCGGTCTGGAGAGGAGTTGTGGTCGAACCAGACGGCGGCGCAGAGTGGGCGACGACGATGGCACGTGGCAGCAGTGCGCGACGATCGATGAGCAGGCAGAGAAGATGGTTGCGGCGGCGCGACGACGGTGGAGAAGCAGCTAGCTGTCGGCCTGGCGGCGGCGGCGTGGAGGCACTGGCGGCGGTGTGGAGGCACCGGAGGAGAAGGCAGAGAGGGCGGCCGGCGGGCGGGCGGGCGGCGACTGCTTCTCGCAGCGACGGCGACGACGGGCGAGCACGGAGGAAGGAGCGGCGGCGACGGGCGTTGGAGCACGAACGACAGGGAGGCGCGGCGGCGACAGGGAGCAAAAATCTCCGGAGGTTAGGGAAATCGGGAATGAAACAGGGAAAGTGAAGAATCGGTCGGGCTGGTTTGCTATTAAGTTGCAATAAGTGTCAGTTATTTAAAAAAACCGACAACTAAACATATAGTGTCAGTTATTTAGTTATGAACCGACACCTATACTAAGTGTCGGTTATTTATGAAAACTGACAACTAAACTTATAGTGTCGGTTATATAGTTATGAACCGACACCTATACTAAAATTTTGGAGCCAATTTTTTCGCTGGAATTTTGGGTTTGGCGGTTGAGTTTAGGTGTCGGTTGTTTATTAATTAACCGACACTTAATAAAAGCGGTACCCGTGTCTGGTCGACCTTCGTAGATTGGATGTCGGTTTATGTTATAAACCGACACTGTAGACTATAGGTGTCGGTTTTTGTATACAACCGACACCTTAAAAAGTGACTTTATAAGCCATTTCTGTAGTAGTGTTCCCGGGACCAAGCATATAGACCTGCATGATTAGTTTGTAGTATGCACTCAGGTCATCTAGAGGTTGGTGATCTACCCTATTCTCATAAGATGGCACATAGACTAATTATGAGAATATCAAAACTACAATAGAATAAACATTTGATGATGGCAATGACTTGTGGGTGAGGTTAGACTTAGATCTTGAGATAGATTAAGTGGGTGAAAATGCTATCCATGCAATAAGAAATACACAAAAACACATTTTTTGATAAGAAATAAATTATTATATTTTTTTTTACTTGCAATGATGTTCAACTATTTTCAATGTGAAACATTCAATAAATATTATTTTGTAATAGGTGTTTCAAGTATTTCTCACAATTTACATTCATCTATAGAGCAACGCCCAAAGCGTGTTTCTCTTCGTAGCTTCATGAAAAATACTGCAACAAGCAATACTTGCAACGTATCATTGGATGGTGGACTAGGTAATAAATAATTTCTTATTGAAAATTTTGTGTTATGTGGATAGATGTTGACGCTTCACTAGCAAAAATTCTTTTAATAAGTTCTTGCGACAAAAAATAAAGTAAACTATGTATTCCCATTGAGGATGATACACCCCACTTGTTAAGAGGTACTTATAATTTGGACTTATTTATATTCTTTCTTGCACAAGTATCTATTCTTGTAATTCTAACTCCATTTATTTCTTAACATATACAATGAATGAACAAAGACAATGGATAGATGTTCATTGAAGACCAATGTTGAGGATGAAGCACTCTCTTCTCTAGGATGTACTTTTTAGTTGAAAATTAATTATTTTCTACAAGGATATCTATGTCGTTGATGTTATTAACCCCATTAGATATTATCTTTGCGAGAAAAGAAAGACAGTCTTAATTCTACATTGGAAAGGGTTAAATCTTGTTTTCAACCATTTCTAATGGACGATAGATTCCATCATTTAGAAAATATTTTTGTTTAACTGAGTTTCAATTTTGGATTGCACTATAATGGATGTTAATGATATCTTTAGCACTAGTAGTCTCTATCATAAAAGCAATTGAAGAAAGACAATGCATTAAATCTTCAATACATGCATCTCTTGAGGGGGATTCCTCTTGGGGCATTTGTAATGCAACACACATTCACTCTTAAAGCATGTCTATATCGATGAATTTTAATTCTATTAACTTTTCTGACAGTGAATGAGCTAAGACAAACAATTACATCTTCAAATCAAACCTCTGTGAGGGGTGATGAATTTTCCGATGGAAGGTAAGTTTGTTTAAAAATTCTGGTTTGCAGTATGAAATGGATCATCATCCTTTGAAAAATAATATATCATTTTTTTGACGTGTAAACTTTAGGATGATATGGATTATTCTCCTCCAATTATTCCTATTATGTACAAAGAGAAGCATAATAACTTCAAGTATGAAATGGAGGGAATTGTCATTGTAAGGGAAAGGGAGAATGCAAGTTCACAATCCTTGGTGAGCATGGCCTTTTCGGTGGAAGAAAGATGGTTCATGCAAAGTTTTAATATTTACTTATCTTAAATATCCTTCTGCTCAAATTTTATATGCTAAAAGTTAGTGTATTAGTTTTGTCTTTGCATTAATGATTTTTTTTGTGATAATAGTTTTGGAGATGTTTTGATCATCTATACCGGATGAATTTCAAAGTTTTTGTCTTGTCTATGTTGTGGATGCAAAGATTACAATTCTAGTTTAATATATTGAAGATGTTTTAGACAACTTATCAATTGATGAACTTTCATGTTGTGAAGGTTTTTGTTGAATGTTTGATATTTTTTTATATTTGATGGTTTCAAGATTGTTTCTTCTCCTAATAAGACCTATCTTCACTGATTTACCCTATATAGACCCTACATGATCATTAATTTGTCAATATCAGTCCTAATTTCCACATACTAGATATGTTTTCCACAATTCAGATCTGTCTTGCCGCAAATCAGGTGTAGTTTTCTCAAATATGACCTGATTTGGCCTAAATTAGACCAATTTCTTCACTAAAATGATTAAATTTGATCTAAATGATCAAGTTCAGATCTAAACCATGCTAATTTGGTCTTTTAGTTCATAGCTTTTAAATTTTTCAAAATACTATGACTTGTCTATATCCAATATTGATGGTTAAGTCATTGTGGATGACCACAAATGTCATGAATGATCCTATGTTGATCATATTTATCAAGGCGTCCGACTAGGCACCTTAGGCTCTGGGCAAGCCTTCAGGTGACTGGAGTGTCAAGGCCTTTTAGTCTGAATTTAAGTTACTCAAAAGGCCAAATTAGTAGGGATTGGTTCTGAATTTGGTGAAACTGGATCAATTCAGGTCATCTAAAGTAGAAATAGGTTTGATATAAGCCAAGTTCGGGACTGATTTAACCCAAATCATGTCTGATTAAGGAAAAATTAGACTTTTTTTATAGCAAACTAATTTTTTTTTAACTAGAACAAAGAATTATATAAGGACTTCCTACATTGGACTATCCTTTCCCCAAACCTTACCCTAGGCCCATATTAAGATAAAATGCGCAATACAATTGCTCTGTGTAAACATGCATGAACTGAACTTGAACTAAAATAGAGGATATTGTGTAATGTTGGTGATGATTTGCATCACTAGCCCACTGCCACACTTGTCCCCTCAAATAAGTTTCACCACCCTTGCCACATCAATCTCAATGCAATTGTTTCTCATGCCCACAGTCACTACCGACTCGAATGTAAAGAGAATTGCATAACCTAAAAAATCCCAGAATACCTAAAACCAACTATAAAACATGCCGCCATGGCAATATGATAGCCCATTTGATTTTTGAATATGACCCCACACATACTTTTTTATTGTTTAATCGAGCAACATCAGTATTTCTTTAGACCAAGTTATGCTAAATTTTGGGCCAAAATGGTCTTGTTTGGGGTATGTTAGGCGTGATATATGTCAAGTTATAATTGATTAAGATTAATGATCATTGAAACAAATGTACATAGTAGTATATCTATTGAACATATATATATATATATATATATATATATATATATATATATACACATACATATATATACATATATATATAGTCATGCTAGAATACACTCGAGTGTATCCGAAGCAGAATACACTCAAGTAGTTTTTCATGATGCAATATCTTTTCTAAAACTCTAATATGTTGATCTTCTTAAACATCTGGTGCTCTAATATGTTGATCTTCTTAAACATCTTGTGAATAGCTCATATATAAAATTTGAGCCATTTGGACATTTATAGGTCATGTTACCACAAAAATTATACATTTCAAATTAGTTTCGTGTGTCGATTTTGTTGCCCTCAGATGAGTAACTTACACTCATCCAAATGGGTGCAAAATTCTTATGTGGCCTAATTATATGAAGATCAATGGTTTATATTTTACAAAAAAAGTCTTGGTATGCAAACAAAACTTGAGTGTAGTGTGTGATCCGTACACTAGAGTGTATTCTAGCCTGACTCTCTCTCTCTCTCTCTCTCTTTCTCTATAATGAAAATATAAAGACAACTAAAAACATTAGGATCCCGCCTAGGCTCCCTAAGCTCACCCTAGGTGGGAAGGTCTAGACAATTTTGACGAATGTATATACTCTGATGATAGAGTTTGTTTGTGCATTCTTGCCATTACTATGCATTGATTATATTTAATAAAAAGTCCTAATTTATAAATTCTTTCTTACTATTTTGTTTCTTTTAATTGCAGCTATGTACTACACAGTACATCGTTGACCATCATGGAGAACATATATTTTGAAAATTTTGAGTGGTAAGAGCTTAATATACCCTCATGTGATTTCAAGTTCATAGATTTCAAAACTTTAAAACATGATGATTTGTGTATATCCAATATTGATGAGATGCTTTTGGTTTATGGTGTTAATTTTACATTATTTGCCCAAAATGATATTAATATCACGCTGGCCAATTTAAGTATTTCTTTGACTATGGAACATCTATGAGAAGATGCTAAAAATAAGTGGACCCCATATAAAACTAAATTTACAATATATAACTTACATTTTTGTATAGAAATAGCATGTTTTGAAGGCATAAATGAATTGTTTTTGAACACAGATTTCAACTTGCAAATATCAAAACAAGAAGGAAAAGAAAATTCATGTTCTTAGAGTTTAGACCAATTTGCATAACACTACTTCCTAGTCCAACAAATTTAAATTGTCAGCATTGAAAATGATACTAGAAGACTCCATAATTGACATGTTCCATTATGATCTAGTATTGTATTGGTGTCAGGTAAGTAGGTTAGCAGAACTATGTGAAAGTTGCAACGATCATGGTCTGTACAAAGAGGAAAGATACTTGTTTTTCCTTAGGGGAACCTAGAGCACATGAGAACTCTTGGAAATTTTTTATTTCATATTTGTATATGTATTTAAATATTTTGTATGTAAGAGTTGTAATTGTTATTCATAAATTTAGTTGTACGTATGATTTTTAAGTCTGACTTGTTGTTTTTACGTCTGACTTGAATCTAAGACAATGGTTTTTCCAATTAAACAACATGCCTGGTAGGTATTGGAAAATCAATGTTGGCATTAGGATAAATTTTTCTACAATCTTGACCTAGCTATCATTACACTGGTCCCTTGCATCCTTTCTTAGAAATAGGAAGTGCCTATGTACATTGGTAGATTGTTAATTATCATATTTTATGCTTCAATTGAAGATCATCTAGTGGCTAGAACCTAGTTGAAAAAAGTGAAACCAATTTAGCTAACACAGGGTCAGACACCTAACAAAATAAAATAGTAATGTAATGGTCCTTAATAAGTTTAGTTCATTTAACTAAGCTAATATCGAGATTCGGATAAAATTGATGCTTAGGGGATCTAGACCTCTGCTTAGATTTTAAATCTATCGCAAACTTAGGAATTTATGTGACAACTTTTGTAAAGTGCATTTGTCATATCATGTTGTTAGAGCTACTTATGGTGTTTTTTACTCAAAAGTCACTATTTGATGATGCAACAATTTCTTTCAATTTTTGATGGTTGTTATTTTATTGATTTTACCTCAAATACCTACTTGTTTCCTGATTCACTCGACAGTTTATAGTGACATCAGCTGTGAAGGCCATAGATACATTTTCTATTGTTGATTTTTGGTTAGTTGTAGCTGCAAGTTTGTCTTAAATTTCATCCACAAAGGGGTAGTACCTTTTTTAAAATTTAGCTAGGCCGTCACTTGAGAAATGTGAAACATCATTTCTTAAAAACAAGCCAAGGTACCTGCCTTGTTAATTTGATCTAAGCTATACATCATTTCCCTAATTAGTTGTGTTGTTTTGATGTTAATGCCTACCAAAGCCCACTTTAGTTGGGGATGATTAGTGATGGTGATGAAGCGTGATAGCTACCTAAGGAAATATGAGGAGATAGCTTTGAACAATATTAGAAGATGTGGATGTGGCGAGGTCTCTGACAAGAGAGTTGGCATCATAATATCTTGCCCAAAGACAGATGTAGGTAACCTGGGAAGGAGAAAGAAAGAAGTATCGCCCAATAGTCTAGTTTGACAAGAACTTTGACACACTCAACCGTTGGTGCTTGTCTTCAACAGTGGTGACGTATAGGAGGAGAAAGATAAAGAGACTTGAGTAAGGATTCTCTTTCTCCACAATAGTGTGGTAAATGACGATGCCACTTGGAGGGGAGACGACCAAAGCGATATGGGTGGTGGTTGATATCCAATTAGTTGTTGTGCATAATGCATTAATCTATCGTTGGCTCTCTGATAAGGCCCTATTTGGTAGGGTATTCTCCGGTGTTGTTTAGTGATCTTTAAAACAATGTGTTCAAAAAGACTGATTTCAGATAACGAACAATTCATTTGGTTAGTTGCAGGTCAAATGTAATGGTTTTGTCTGAAGCTATTTTTTTACATACAGCTTTTTAGCTTTTATGTACATGGCATGTGTGGCTCTTGTCATGATATTGCTGTGTGGCTATACCTTCAGGGCGTGGTACAAATTCCATGAGTTCAATTCAAAAAGCATGCCAGAGGTGGTTTACAAATCAAGGAAATTCATTTACATATCTGCATCCAAACAAAAACAACACCTAAATTCCAGGCGTTCAAATGTATTCTTTTTCTCTTACACCCTACCAAACAGGGTCTAAGTTGAGTTTTGTCTGCTCTGTTAGCATCGTGGATGATTCCATTTCAAGCAAAGTTGCTGGCTTGCATAGCTGTTAGTTGATTATCCAATTAGGGTCGTATAACTTATATCTCTAATGGTTTATTCAATTAGCTCGTAGCAATAAGTACAAACCATTATGTGTTTTCTGTAGAATATGAGTTATTGGAGAATGGCTACCACATCTGCTCTCATTATTGGACATATTTGTGGACTTCAGCGACAATAACCAGAAAACTTAATAAATATTAATAGGGATGCATGAAAAATATGGGTGTTCCGATCGAACCGATCCATTCCAACCAAAGCAATCCATCTAAAAATCCAGATACAATGACTGTGGATGTCCTGATTAGGAGGCATCCACTAACTGCGGTTGTATTAGGATGCCCCCTTCCTCTCCCATTCACCTGATTTAAGTCCTAGGCACAGTTTAGCAGACCCCCTACACGGATGCATTGTGATACCTCAAGCTTCCACGGCGCCATTGCTTCGTGATCGTTGCTTCCCTCCTCTATACTTGCTGCCTCGTCCATAGCTACGTCCTCCATAGGACGCCATCCCTACAAACCCTCATGTCCTCTGTGTCTCCATCCTGGCAATGATTCTCTATTGGTTCCCTTCGGAAACCCCCTTTCCTGTACAGCTCTGCCTTGGCTTCAATTCCATCCTCTACTGTCGTGTGACATCTACCAGTAGTTGGGACTTGATTTGGTGGTAGCTATATTTATACGGCTGTTGCTGCCTCACTCCTTTTATGCTCAGCTTGGTCTCTACTTCCATCTCCAACTGAGTGCTCCAAATCTGGTTTTTTGTTTCATTCACAAGTCTAATTGCAGTTACAAAGTTAAATGGGCATTAGCTGGCATCCAAGTGCTTATCATGTTAAATATAAATGTTAATCATACCATTGTATGTGTACCATTTTTGTATCTGTTTCTTAGTCCTTTGTTTGATTATTAGTGAACGGATGCCTTTTTTATTTATGAGAGCCTAATTATTCATTGTGTCTCTGCAGGATACAAGACTTTTACAGATGGTTTTTCCAGCTTTCTTACTTGCATCTACAACTGGTTTAGTTAAATAGTTTCTAAAGAGCATTCTTTATTATTTATAAAAGAATGTATTCACCGATATGATCAGTTGATGTTTTGAACCTTTTCAACTTGCATACATGTACTGAACCTCATCTGTATCAGGATTTGTGAACATCTGCTAAACATTATGTTTACCATAATGAAGACATAATTAATATTGTACATGGTTGCATGGAGTTAGATTATATATTATATTTGAATCACAAAAGTGCACCATTTATTTCAAAATATATTGATATTTGATTTGCTGGGATGAGATTTCGTATGAGTTTCAGAGCAGCAGACTCAAGTATATGGCGTTTTATCAGTCTTGGTGGCTGTTGACGTATAAATTGGACAGGAATAGCCTTCTACGGTTTCTATAAATAGAGTTATTGGCAGCTTTTTTTTAATAAATTCTGGGATTTTTTGCCTCTATGGTTATTTGTCTCCCTATGGTTAACATTATAAACCAGGCTGCCTGGACTATGTTATCCTGGTCTACTAACTGCTCTATGGTTATTTAGGAATCTATAGCCAAGCCTATAGACCAGTAGCTATGTTTTATGGTTTCAACCATGGATCACCAAGGTTTTTTATGTAGTTCTGGGCATATGCAGTGAAGTGGATACCTCAGACCTTGACAATCACATGCAGGATGCAAAGTCATTTCTACATCAGCTGTTACATGTAGACGGCGAGGGCAAGCAGGGTGGATAGGCGCTCACATGCTGGGTTGCTGAGACAGCCAGAAACAAGCGCCTCTTTGAAAAAAGCCTTTCAATATACCAGCACTGTAAAAGGATATTTTTTTTTTGAGGAACACTGTAAAAGGATATTGGTAGCACTTCTTGTTGTATTTCATTGTGAATGAGTACATCAGGTATTTATAGCCATATATGGCAGCAGGTAGTGGCGTAGGAGACGGCCCACGTAGCGTGAGTTGTTACATTAAATATCTAATCTACAAAAGATCTGTAAGTGGTACATGCAGTTGCGAGATACAAGGATGACATAGTTCTGGTTGTTGGAGTCGTGGTGATGTGGTCCTTCAATGTTGTTGGAGTCATGGTGACGTGGTCCTTTAATACACTGGTGGGAGGATTCTACCAAAAGTACAACACACGAGGTACCCCAAATAGACAGCCAAGAGAAAGGATTGGATCGGGAAAGTGGAAACCACTAACACATGATCTGATCAAGGTAAACACAGATGCTTCAAACAGCCTTAATGGCCCAGTGGGGCTTGGAGGAGTGTGGAGAGATGACAAGGAGAAGATAGTGGCGACAATGTGTAGATCGTTAGCGGGAGGAAGCTCAGTTATCTGGGCAGAAGGAAGCACAATTTATGAAGCTATGAAGAAATCATTGCAACTCAAATATACCACAGTCACCTTCAAAACAGACTGTAAAACAGTTGTTTAGACAATAAAAAATGGAGGCAGGGGACGGTCACCTTCGAAACAGACTGTAAAACAGTCGTTTAGACAATAAAAAATGGAGGCAAGGGACGCAGATATGAGGAGGCTGCTGTGAAAGAAATCCTCCAGCTCTCTGCCCACTTCACAGCTTTCAATGTTTCTTTGATCCATAGAGAGGGTAATAGAGCAGCACATGTCCTTGCTTCTGAAGTGCATCATGACCAGGAAGCATGGGAACCCCCTATAACCCCTAGTGATCGTTTCACTGTATTGGCAAATTTGGATATGAATGAAATATAATGGATGGAGTTTTTGTCAAGACAAGTGCTATAACCACATAGATAAAGGATAGAAAAATCCAGATTTGCTGATGTTCTGTTAGTCTCTGCTACTGTGGCTTCCCGCGCCTCTATTTATTTTTCCTGTACTCAGGTCATAACCCGTCCATTTATACTAAACAAATCTCTATGTAATGAGAGACTGTATAAAAGAACTATCGCCCCCTCTGTAAAGTGCAGTGAGGATTTCACCCAAATTTCCTTCCCACTTTCACAAGTATGCCTTTCTAAAATGGTATCAGAGCCTCCGCGGAAGACTCTTCGTGTGATCCTTCATCTCAAACCCTAGCCCATCTTCTTGCTCTCAATCTGAATTCCTTCCTCTCGAAGTTTTCTAATCTGTTCGATCATCCCAGTCATCTTCTTCTCCTGAGATCCTGTCAACATATAGATCCTTCCGCTTCGTTGCCACAAGGGTCAAATCAAATTGATCCTTCCTCACCGAGATAGATCCAACCGAAGCTGCTCTTCCTTCTGAACCATCTCAGAGATCTGTTCGCAGCACGAATCAAGGTCGACGTCTTCATCCTTCTGAAATATCTCAGAGAGCGAGTCTCAGATCAAAGCTCTCTTCTCGTCTAGATTGAAGATCGAAGTTTGACTCTACTCACTCTCTGATCTCGCCTCGTCTGTGTTCTGATATGTCATACTGAGGTTTGCGCCTGAATCTTCTTATATTGACCAGAGTTCGTCTGAATCTCGCCTGTCTTCTGAAGTAGTCCTTTATATTGTTGTTTCTTCTGTTTGCTTCTTTCTTCTACAATGGCGTCTGAGATTTCTGAAACTGCAACGTCAAATAAAACAACAAATATATCAGATTATCCCTATCCTATTGGTCTTAATTGTTGACTCAAGGTCAATTAGGTCAATGTTGACTCACGTCTAAATTGACTAAACCCGTGTTTTGATGATGACTAACCATTCCACATATTGGTGTCTAATGTCTCTACTTGAGTGATTTCAGATTAGGTATTGAAACACTCCAATTTCCCTAACTTGCGCATCTCAAATTGGAGAAAAGACAAGTCAAAGTCATACAAGTGCACGTTTTTTGTAATATGATGTAAATCCATTAGAATCATGTTGTAAATCACTTGTAATGATTGTATGACTTGTAGTTAAGCTTTGAAAAATATCAGGAGCACTTAGATCGAATATTAGAGCACTTTAGATGCAACTTTGAAAATTGATTACAAGTACTTTGTCGGTCGAGTTTCCCAGCCTGAAAACTCGACCGATCAATCCTTGATCAATTTTCTGGAGATTGCATCGGTCGAGTTGTGTTTACACAGAACTCGACCGATCAAGTAACTGACCATTTCGATTCCTAATGGTCGGTCGAGTTTTGTCAGGACAAACTCGACCGATCATTTGAGTATCGACCTTGTCATTTACTTGATCGGTCGAGTTACCCTTATAGAAACTCGACCGATTGCACTGTACGAAAAAGTGCAGAAAAGTGCTTCTAGCCGTTGTGGAGTTGCAACAAGTGAAAATATATCCGTTGCAAGCCACAAAATGGCTAGTTTTCGGCCCCAAGTATTCCCAAAGGCTAAGAGGCATCCCCAACTATAAATAGGACCCATTGGGCTTCATTCCAAGGTTGAGCATTCATTACAAACTCTATGTGAGGTTCCTATTCTATAGTTGAGTGCTTCCTACAGCCTCCTCTCTCTCTCTAAGCTTAATCACTTGCTACATCCATTAGAGTGAGTAGGAAATCTGTAAGAGAGCTAGTCCTACATGTATATCTTGTTAGGCTCTCACTTCCACCACCTCCCTTTCTCTCATTTCAATCATGAAGATGAAGGTTCTCTCTCTTGTCCAAGAGAGGTGAAGAAGAAAAAGGGAAGGAGTGCCTTGGTGAAGATCAAGGCTGAAGACTTGGAGCTAGAGTGGGTAAGCCCTTGGTGAAGGCAGAAGACTCCTTGCTCAAGTGGGTAAGTCCTTGGTGGAAGCTTCTCTGAGTGAAGGTGAAGTCAAAGGCGGAAGATCCAAGAAGAGTGGGTAATCCATGCAAGGCTGAAGGCCTATGTAAGAGTAGGTAAGTCCTTGGAAGAAGGCAGATGTAAGGACCCTGACCTTCATTTAGGGCTTACCCTGTTTGCTTTGCTTAACCCTGGTGCTTTGATGCCTGCTAATCACCTTTAGTGGTGATTAGGGTTTGGTTGTGCTTTGTTGAGAGCTGGAGATGATACTTGCAAATAATCCAAGTCTAGGGTTTTGTGGATAAGTTTGCCGCCTTGTGAGGTGTTCCTCTCTCTCTTTGCTTCTTCTAGGGTTGAGAGGAAGGCTTGGGCTCGTTGTTTGAGTTCTTTGTGGCTTGGTTGAGCTTTTTTGGGCCTTGAGGTACCTTGTTTGGGCTTGGTTGAGCCTTGTATCGGCCTAGAGGTGTTTTTGTCTCCCATGGAAATGGTGTGTGTCGCCCATGGCAATGGTGTGTGTCGCCCATGGAGCAACATGTTGTGTCGCCCATGATGCTTGCCCTGGCTTGACCTTGTGTGGTGGACACTTGGTGAACATCTTGGACATGTGGATGAGGCTTGCTAGAGTGGTGGTTTGAGTTCTAGGACAAGTGTCCCTAGATGAGTGACACCTTTCCATGTTGCACCTTGTTTTCTCCTCCCTTTCCTTCTATATAGGCATGTCCTTCCCTTAGCTAGCAGTTCCTTTGGTCCTTCTTCACCTCGAGTGCATGACACTCCCTTCTTCCCTTGCTTGTGTCGGCCGACACACCTTGGAGAAGAAGAGGTGGTGGACGATACACCCTTGGAGGAGCAAGTGGTGGTCGACATCCCTTGGAGCTTGGAGTTCTTCTTCTTCCTTAGAGCTTGGAGCTTAAGGCGGGTTGCATAACTTCTAACCCTAGCTACACTACTCTCTTTTCATATATGTGCTATGATCATAATCTTGCTTATATGCATGTGAGTAGCTTGGTTCTTGTTTAGCTTGCATGTTGGCCAATCCTTGTGATCTAGGGATTGTAGGTGAGAAACACTCCTTTCTCTCCTTGGTCTAGAAGAGTGAGTTTGGGTCCTAGTGCCATGAGCAACACCCCTCTTTCCTAGTCGATTGAGGTGAGCTTGTGACCTAGTGGCTTGAGCAAGACCCTCTTCTCACCACGGGCTAGAAGGTGAGCTCATTTTGGTGGTGACCCCTCTCTAGGGTTTCAGGTGTTCATGTGTGAAGTTTTAGATGACCCTTGTGGAGGTGAACCTTGGGTGTTTGGTGCTTGTGGAGGTGCTGCCCGACAGCCCTCTTGACCTAGTTTCCTTTGCACGGTTTGCTCACCTTGATAGTTGTTGAGAGTTCTATTTTGTGTTGGGCGCGCGAGCCGATCTTTAGTTGCCCGACACCAACCCTTGCACGCCCTTGAGTTAACCTTGCCCGACAGGCTGCACGCTTTGGAGCTGCTTGCCCGGTGGGGTTGCTCGCCCGATGGAGATACTTGCCTAGCTGAGTGTGTAGGACCTTGCATGGATTACCCCTGACGCGCGTTGTGATGTTGAAGCGGGTGAACTGCTCCTACTCGCCCGACATCCGTCCTGCTCGCCCGACATCAGCCCTGCTCGCCCGGTAGGGTGCTCGCCCGGCACACCTTGCTCGCCCGACATAGCCTGCACACCCGACATGGTTTAGGTGAGGGTGAACCCTGCCCGGTATGGTCTTTAGTGAGGGTCTTGGGTACTTCTTGTGAAGGTCCTTAATATTCTAGTGAGGGTTAACCGTATCGTGGAAATATTGATTGTTATAAATGACGATGGTGATGTTGGTGCGCGTTGGTAAGC
This sequence comes from Alisma plantago-aquatica, assembly GCA_963693085.1. Taxonomy (NCBI): domain Eukaryota; kingdom Viridiplantae; phylum Streptophyta; class Magnoliopsida; order Alismatales; family Alismataceae; genus Alisma; species Alisma plantago-aquatica. The sequence continues at coordinate 470,442,678 of OY856415.1, forward strand.
TTGTTCATCAAATCTTCTTATGTTTATACAATCGAAGGTGAGTACCTTATTTGTCTTATAATGCCAAGAGTAATAATAAGCATGCATTAGGGTTGCTTGATAATGTGCACATATATGTAACCATAAGGCAAAGCATAGATGCAATTATTAATGTCATTTGTGTTGGCAATATGCTTAACCCTAATTGACCACTTTGTGTTGATAATATAAGTCTCTTGGTTTTCCATGTGATTATTGAATGATGTTAACCATGCAGGTAATGCATAGCCAAATGAAAGGCTATGAGAAATGATTATATGAGAATACTGTGATGACATGTGTATTATGAATGATGTTCCATAATGATGATGTAAGCCTTGAGAGGCAGTGGCACTATGTGATGAGGGATTGAGATCCCAAGGTACGTGATAATCCTTGAGATGGATATGGATGATTGGCAAGAGGCCAAGTGATAACATGTGATGTGAGATCCTTGTGATGGATCAGTATGATGTGAATTGTAGTGAAAGCATAATATTGAGTTTATGTTGTTTGTTTCCTTTTATAGCTTGCATGTTATACCACTTGGTTGAATCTTGCAATCCATCTAAAAGACACTAATTAATCACAGTGAAATCTATCATGTAGTTTTCCCTGGTCATAGATCCATCATCGTCAGGACTTGGTGATGGTGAAACGGGTTTTCCTGCGGGTTAACCCGGAGCGCATATTTTTGAATATGTGAGGTTTCTCCTAACCTCAAATAGAGAGGTGAAACGAGTGCAGCTGTGGTTGCAGACTCGGATATGTGATGAGCATGGTGAACAGGCCCATGGCTCCAGATATGTGATACGATGAGCATGAATGCGTTCATGGCTCAAAGCACGGTGATTAGACTCGTGGCTCAGTTTTACTAGCGTCGTGACCTATACCAAGGCGGGCTAGAGGAAGGGTAGCCTGAGGAGCTGACCCTGTGGCTTAAGGCCACTTGAGCATGAGACTGCGGTCTTGCTTTGTGTTCTCGTGTACTGACCACGAGGGGTGAGGTCGTGGATTCCGACTCTTCCATTGACCTTGTATGGCACCGGTTATGGGCTTCGCAGCCGAAGGTTGGATTTGAACGGTACGGTTCACTTCCTCAGGGCATAATAAAACGTAATCCAGTCGTTTAGTATATACTGCTTAAGACAAACACGAAACATTGGTTGAGGCCTTGTTTGTGTAGTTACTCTCTTTACATCTTGTAGTTATTTATATGTTCTTCTATGGCAGTAGAACTTGGATATCCTGTCTTGTTAATTATGTTCCACAGGTAATACTTGGATATATCTAGTAAGCTTAGATAGCTTTATTTCATAGACTGTTCTTGCTTTATCTTCTATCAGTTAGCTGCTTAATGTATATGTACATTTGAGGTTTTGTAGTTTTGGCGGGGAGTTATGCCTCCCGCTGGGACAATGCTCAATTGTCTCACTCTACTGGTTTACACCCTTTTTAGGTGGTCGAGCTAGACGTGGTGGTGGTTGCGGAGTTGCGGCCGAGCAGCAAGAAGAATAGTAGAAGGCAAGCGTTGGATATGCTGCTGCTTGGGTGTTTTGTGATAGAGTCTAGAGTCATCCATGTACTCGCAGGTCCTTGGCGGTGATTTGACGTTGTTTCACGATGCACGATCGATGATGTTTTGTATATCCTGCTACTGGTCGGATGTGGGCCTTTATGTATATGAACAGGTGATGCACTCATGTTATGACATGACAACTGTTGCTCTAAGCTGTGGACATGTATCATGGCTTGTAGGAATATATATAATAAGTTTTCCTGCAAGATGTGGACTGGAATGTAATAGTTTCTCAGTTTATCATCTTTCCGCAATCAGTTTTATTTAACTCGTGTTTTTGGATAATTTGTGGTTATGGTGATTTCCGCACATTTTCGCGTAACACCTCATTGTCTGTGTGATAGTGGGTTGTGTTGCCTCAGCAGAAGAATCATTGCAAAGTGGGTAAGTCCTTGGTATGGTTGAAGACTTTTTGTATTGGATATGTAAGTCCTTTGTTTGGTCATGTATTGTAAGTCTTATGGATGAATATAAGAATGCAATGGTTAGGAAATCCTAGAGGTTGACCTCTCTAGGTAAGTGGACTGACATACTTCTAGTTTGAAGTATGGAACTACTCTAAATAGCTTGTCTACTTGTGTTTGCTCAATCTCTCTCATCCTTGCTATGTATGTTTTAGTTGCACACAAATTTCCTATTTAGAAACCTTATATTGTGATATATCTTGAAGGTCTAATGAATTTTATGTAAGTGCTTTCAGCTCTATTCACCCCCCCCTCTAGAGCATCTAATCACCCATCTAGGATCCAACAATTGGTATCAGAGCGGGTCTTCTCCAAGCATACTTCAACAAGTAGGAGAAGATGGGTGACTACCAAGGAGGGAGATACTTGAGTAGTCTTCCAATCTTTGATGGGAGCAATTTCTTCTATTGGAGAAGAAGGCTCCAATTCTACATCCAAGGATCAAGTTTTGAGATGTGGCAAATGGTGAACAGCCCATACGAGCTACCAAAGACAAAGATTGAAGAATGGGATGAAGCTACCTTGAAGAAAGCAACCTTTAATGCTAGAGCCATGCACATCCTCTATGCCTCCATGACCCCCACTGAGTTCAACCGGATTTCTTCATGTGAAACACCCTATGAGGTATGGAGAAAGCTTTGCATCACTTATGAAGGGACAGATCAAGTGAAGGAAAGAAAAGTCTACATGCTCAAAGGGTTGCTTGAGAACTTCAAGATGGGAAAGGAGGAGAGCATAGCCAACATGTACTCAAGGCTCAACACCATTGTGAATGGTCTTACTGTTCTAGGACATCCCATGTCTAGTGGAGAGATCAACTCAAAGATCCTTAGAACTCTCCCTAAGAGGTGGGAACCCAAGGTGACTTCCATTGAAGAAGCAAGGTCTCTTAAGGATATTCCTATTGAAGAGCTCATTGGAAATATTCAAGTACGTGAAGCCACTCTTGACAAGAGGGAGGAAGTAGAAAGACAAGAGAAGAAAGAGCTAAAGAGAATGAAGAAGGCTGAAATGAAGGCTCAAATTGAAGCTATCATGGAACAAGTCTCTCCATCCTCTCAAGCTAAAGAAGATGCCTTGTACTCCAAGGGTAAACTCTACAAAGGCAAGTCCTCCTCCATCCGGTGCTTCACATGTGGAAAGAATGGTCACTACAAGGAAGATTGCCCACAAGGCAAAAAGACTCATCTTCACAAGAAGAAGGAGAAATGGAACTCAAAATCAAGTGGCTCCTCCAACTCAAGCTCAAGTGAAGATTCAAGTGAAGGATCAAGTTCAAGCTCTAGTGATGAAGGAGAATGCCATTTTGCTCTTATAGCATCAACAAGTGAAGACTCAAGTGAGGTAAATCTAAACTCTTTAGATAAAGAATCTTTGATTGCTATTATTCATGATATTTGTGCCTCTCTTAAGTCTTCTAAAAGGAAAAGGAAAAAGCTTGCTAAAATTGTTGATAATTTGCATGTAGAATTAGATGATCTTGAACATGCTAATTCTTGCTTGCTTGATGATAAAAATGATTGTCTTAGCCAAGTAGACTCTCTTAAACTTGAAAATGCTAGTTTGCTTGATAAGATTAGATTTCTAGAAGCTCAACCTCTCATGCCTAGTTCTAATGAAGAGCATACTTTAATTGTTGATTCTCTCATGCATGATATTGATGTTCTTAAATCTGAAAACAAGGACAAAGATTTTGTTTTGCAAGAATTAGAAACAGAAAATGCCTCCTTGCTTGCTAAAATCAATGGGAGTGAACCTTGTTCTAGTTATACTAATAGAGAGAATGATGTTGCTGCTCTTCATATTGATAGAGATTCTTATATAACTAAAGCTCTTTGCTTAGAAAATGATCTTCTGCATGCTAGAGATAATATCAATCATTTGTCTTCTACTATTACTTCTCTTATGCATGATAATGACAGTTTGAGATCTTCTTTGCAAAGATTCTTAGTTAGTAAGAAGAGCCTTAATGATATCCTACACCATTCTACTAAACAAATTGGTAGACATGGTTTAGGATATGATAGTAGTCAAAGGAACAACAAAGATAAAGGACCTCCAATCTTCCATGGAGAATCCTCCAGTTCCAAGACTATGGGCACATGCAACTATTGCAATGAAATTGGTCATTATTCTACTTGTTGTCCTTTTAGGAAAGCACCCAAGAGCAATAGGACTTGGGTGGCTAAACTAACCCCTCCGGACCCAAAAATATGATTGGGGACCATTTCATCTTTCTTCTTGTAGGTACTTGTAAATGGATTGACTTGAGCTATTGAATTGCAAATTGACTTGTCAATCCACATGAAAGAAGAAAGGTGAGATGTGTAGAGGGTGACAACAAGTGAAAAACAAATGGTAAGCACAAAGGTAAAGGTTTTATTTCTTATAACCATTTCTAACTTGTTTTTGTCAAGTTAGTGTGCACTATACATATGGTTTTTGAGTCAAAAGTGGTATTTTGTGTTTCTCTTCACACTCTTGCTCAAAAACTGTTTCTAATGCTTCTATGGTGCATTACTAACATTGCTCAGATATGTTTGTATATGGTTTGTATTTTTAGCAAGCCTTTAAATATGTTTTTATGATATATATATGCCTTTTGACAGATGGTCTGTCGGTCAAGTTTGTCCTGATAGAAACTCGACCGATAGGCACCAATGGGTGTTGCCAACAGCTGTCATCGGTCGAGTTGTCAATACACATAACTCGACCGATAACACTGTACACAAAATATACATTTGGCTTATTGAATGAGAATTTCCCTCTCAACTAGATTTTCTCAACTAATATCCTTATTCTTTGGCACTCTCATTTGGTACCTTTAGATATATGCATATTGCCATGTTCTAAATTGCCTATCTTGCTTACAACTCTATCTTTCAAATTGCTCTAAATTGGTATATCTATATCTTGCAATTACTTGCTTTGAGTTGTCTTGCAGGTTTTTATGATGATCACTTTGGATCTCTTAGTTGTGTCTAAAATTGCTTCCATTGTGCTCTAACTTGCTACATCTATCTAGGTGTATATCTTGTTTTGATACAACCTTGAGGTTCTTAGTGGTAATCATCTTTTGGTAAGGATGCATATTTGTTAGTGAGTTATATCCTTGCATGCTTCTATAATTGCATATCTCTTTGTTTGTATATATCTCTACATCTACTAATAGCTTGCTTTATCTTGTGTATCTCTTGGTATCTCTTGCTATGATCTAGATCCTACTAGTAGTCCTAACTTGTGATATCATCTACTAGTAGGTCATATACATGTAGTTCTAACCTTATTTATAATTGACATCTTTGCTCATCTATATGCTATGCTTGTATCTTGTCTCATACATGCTCAAGATTGTTCCTTGAATTGTATATCTACTATATTGAGTTGCCTGTATAACATTGTGATGCAGGGTACATAGATTTACATTATATGTAGAAATTGGAGTATTTTTTGGATTTTATGCAGATTTGCTCAAGTTTCAGTTTTTGCTGCAAGACTAGTGCTTTTTATGCAAAAACTACCTTCTGAGCAAGGCTCATCGCTTTGCCATGAGCCCTGGCACTTTTTGGGCAAATTCTGTCATCTTGAGGGTCAAAATTGCGATTTATTGGTTTTCTGCAGCACCTTATCTTGCATTTTGGGTTGTTCAAGTATATGTTTTAACTTGCTTTTCTTTCTATGCTTGGACAAGCCCCTATCTGTGCTCTTCTACTCTCCTTATATATATTTGTGTTATCTCCTTTCTCTTTAACAAGTGATGTTTCTTATTTCTTCATAACCCCACTTTTTGAAATGACAAAGGGGGAGAAAGGTATGTCTTCTTTTAAAAAGAGGAAGAGGGCATGTCTTACATGAAGAAGAGAAGTATGTTCATGTAAAGGGAGAAGGTAAATGGGAGAAGACATATACGTGTAGAACATATATGAGTAGAAGATATAGTAATCCATAAATGTTATGAAAGCTAACCATGCAGGAGAAATATCATCAATTGAGGGGGAGTATGAGAACTCCACTAGCATCAATTGAGGGGGAGCATATGAACTCAATTCTATTGAAACCCCTAGGTTTCTCCGAAGGTATGATTTTACTTAAAAGCTTTCAATACATTTATGGAATGGTTTGTCATCTTCAAAAAGGGGGAGAATGTTGACTCAAGGTCAATTAGGTCAATGTTGACTCACGTCTAAATTGACTAAACTTGTGTTTTGATGATGACTAACCATTCCACATATTGGTGTCTAATGTCTCTACTTGAGTGATTTCAGATTAGGTATTGACACACTCCAATTGCCCTAACTTGCACATCTCAAATTGGAGAAAAGACAAGTCAAAGTCATACAAGTGCACGTTTTTGTAATATGATGTAAATCCATTAAAATCATGTTGTAAATCACTTGTAATGATTGTATAACTTGTAATTAAGCTTAGAAAAATATCAGGAGCACTTAGATCGAATATTAGAGCACTTTAGATGCAACTTTGAAAATTGATTACAGGTACTTTGTCGGTCGAGTTTCCCAGCCTGAAAACTCGACCAATCAATCCTTGATCAATTTTCTGGAGATTGCATCGGTCGAGTTGTGTTTACACAGAACTCGACCGATCAAGTAACTGACCATTTCACTTCCTAATGGTCGGTCGAGTTTTGTCAGGACAAACTCGACCGATCATTTGAGTATCGACCTTGTCGTTTACTTCATCGGTCGAGTTACCCTTATAGAAACTCGACCGATTGCACTGTACGGAAAAGTGCAGAAAAGTGCTTCTAGCCGTTGTGGAGTTGCAACAAGTGAAAATATATCTGTTGCAAGCCAGAAAATGGCTAGTTTTCAGCCCCAAGTGTTCCCAAAGGCTAAGAGGCATCCCCAGCTATAAATAGGACCCCTTGGGCTTCATTCCAAGGTTGAACATTCATTGCAAACTCTATGTGAGGTTCCTATTCTATAGTTGAGTGCTTCCCACATCCTCCTCTCTCTCTAAGCTTAATCACTTGCTACATCTATTATAGTGAGTATGAAATCTGTAAGAGATCTAGTCCTACATGTATATCTTGTGAGGCTCTCACTTCCACCACCTCCCTTTCTCTCATTTCAATCATGAAGATGAAGGTTCTCTCTCTTGTGTAAGAGAGGTGAAGAAGAACAAGGGAAGGAGTCCCTTGGTAAAGATCAAGGCTGAAGACTTGGAGCTAGAGTGGGTAAGCCCTTGGTGAAGGCAGAAGACTCCTTGCTCAAGTGGGTAAGTCCTTGGTGGAAGCTTCTCCGAGTGAAGGTGAAGTCAAAGGAGGAAGATCCAAGAAGAGTGGGTAATCCCTGCAAGGCTGAAGACTTGTGCAAGAGTAGGTAAGTCCTTGGAAGAAGGCGGAAGACTCCTTGCAAAGTGGGTAAGTCCTTGGTAAGGTTGAAGACTCTTTGTATTGGATATGTAAGTCCTTTGTTTGGTCATGTATTGTAAGTCTTATGGATGAATATAAGAATGCAATGGTTAGGAAATCCTAGAGGTTGACCTCTCTAGGTAAGTGGACCGACATACTTCTAGTTTGAAGTGTGGAACCACTCTAAATAGCTTGTCTACTTGTGTTTGCTCAATCTCTCTCATCCTTGCTATGTATGTTTTAGTTGCACACAAATTTCCTATTTAGCAACCTTATCTTGTGATATATCTTGAAGGTCTAATGAATTTTGTGTAAGTGCTTTAAGCTCTATTCCCCCCTCCCTCTAGAGCATCTAATCACCCATCTAGGATCCAACATTAATGTGTCGAACTTCGTTTATATTAAGTTGAATCATCAGAATTTTCTACTATGGGAAGCACAAATCAGAACCTTAGCTGAAAGCTGTTGTTTAGATGGATTTCTTGATGGGACGGAAAAACAACCTCCTCTTATTTCAGTTGAAGATGGTGAACCTGACATGAATCCTAAGTATAGAGCCTAGCTGAAGATTGATAGATTGGTAAAAGGTTGGATCTCTGGATCTCTGTTTGAAGAAGTAATGGGGGAAACTATTGGATGTAAAACAACATCTGAAGTTTGGAAAACTCTTGGTAAGAAATTTGCAGAGTCATCGCAATCAAGGGAATTTGAGTTACTATCTCAACTCAGAACCTTTCAAAAGGGTTCAGCCTCTCTAACTGAATATCTGCGAAACTTCAAAGGTATTTGTGATCAACTAAATGCCATAGGACATGTTGTAACTGAAAAATAGAAGGTATTTACCTTACTCAATGATTTGGATGGATCTGAATACGAGAGTTTGGTAGTATCTATGTTAAAACCTCCTATTCCTGCCTATACTGAAATCATATCTCTTCTCCAAGATTATGAAAGGTGCAAAATCAGAAAAGGTCCTTCCAATTCACCTCTCATATTTTATGCTGACAAAGGAGGAAAATCTAATACTGTGAATTCTTGAGATAACAACAACATGCAAAGACAACAACAATATGGAAACACAAACACTTATTACAGCTCAGGACAAGGAAGAGGATATGGAAGAGGAAGAGGAAAATACCAAACCAACTTCTACTCAACCAACTACAATACATGGATTCTTGGAAGTGGACCTACAAACAACAACACTTTCACTTCTCATGGGAGAGGTTTTCCTCAAGCTGCCAAGCAAGGACCTGTAGATTTCAATACTATGATTTACAACCGAAGCTTCATCTTCTGTCAAATTTGTGGAAAACGAGGACATGAAGCATACAAGTGTTGGTATCGCTTTGATACTAACTACCAGAGTACTGAAATCCCTAGAGCTGTATCCGATACTACTACTGCCATGGCAGCTATGAGAGTGAATGAAGGTGAATTCAGTAATTGGCATGTTGATTCAGGTGCCACAGATCATGTTGTTCAAAATGCAGGTAAAATTAGTAAACTAAAAACATATAAAGGGAATGATCTTATTATGATGGGAAATGGTGATTATGCTCTTATTACACACACTGGTGATGGATACATATATGGAAAAGAATGAATACCTTTACAAAAAGTCCTTATTGTTCCTAATATAAAAAGAAATCTTCTATCTGTATCTCGTCTAACATCTACATATCCTTGTTACTTTATATTCACTCACGATGTCTTTTATATTAAGGACATGAGGAACCATCAGCTTCTGGCTTAGGGAAGGGGTAGAAGTGGTCTCTATCTTCTTGAAGAAAGTTCTCCACAACTGTTCTTCTCAAACCGATTTACTACTGCAAGTGTTGTCATTTGGCATAGAAGACTTGGACATCCTCATCATAAAGTGTTGCAGCTACTGCAACAAAATAAGTCAATAATTAGTACTACTCAATTCCAAGGTTTATGTAATAGTTGTGAAATCAACAAAAGTAGAAAGTTACCTGTTATGCATAAACACATAAGGTCATCTTGACCATTCTCTATTGTGCACTGTGATCTACGGGGAAAAGCACATGTAATGTCCAAGTCTGGTTTTCAATATTATGCTCTTTTAATGGATGATTCCAGTCGTTATTGTTGGATAAGTCCCTTGAAACATAAGAATGATTTTTTTTATGCCTCTGTTTCCTTTAATAATATGGTCAAAAATCACTTTGATACTGCTATCAAAACCCTTCAATCAGATGGAGGGGGAGAGTTTGTGAACAAGAGAATGAATGACTATATGAAACAACATGGAATCCTTCATCATATTAGTTGTCCTCATGATCATGCTCAAAATGGTGCTATTGAACAAAAACATAGACACGTTGTTGAACTTGGTCTTGATTTGATGTTTGAAGTAGGGATACCAAAGAATTACTGGGTAGAAGCTTTCACTACATCTACATATCTGATAAATAGATTGCCTTCTTTAACTCTTAACTTCAAATGTCCTTTTGAAATTCTATATAACAAACCTCCTGTCTATGAATGTCTGAGAGTTTTTGGTTCTTTATGCTATCCATATCTGAGAGATACATCAAAGGACAAACTCGAACCTCGATCTCTGCCATGTGTTTTTATTGGTTATAGACAACAATATAAAGGATATAAATGTCTCCATATCTCCACGAATCGTGTTTTTGTTTCCAAACATGTTATCTTTGATGAAAACTTGTTTCCTTTCAAAGATATTGTTCCTCAAATGGGTGCCATTGGCGAGTTATCTTCCTACAAAGAGTTTCTTGACAACTGTGATATTATTAGTCCTCCCATTCTCACAGCTGATATGCAATCTAACCCTGAATCAAGTTCTACCAGTAATGAACTCTGCTACCGAAATGTTGGTCATAATGACATTATGTCAAATGCGCTTGCCTCTATTTCTGATCATGATCAACACTCGATATCGTCCTCTAATATAGATCATATGTTTTTAAAGCAACATGATCTTACAGAACCTCAGAGTATCAAGTCTCAAGCAGACTCCAAAACTAATGCTGAAGCTACTACAACATTCATTGCTAATAACTGTGAAGACTCTCAACAGCTCGATATCTTTCCTTCTGAGCCCATAAGTTCTCAGTCTCAATCACAATGCGGAAATTATGAAAATTAAAATTCTCCTTGTCCTCTCAATAATCTAGAACAACCAGAAACAAAACATCATATGATAACTCGTCTCAAAGCAGGAATTTCTAAGCCTAATCCTCGATATGCTCTAAGGATCTCTACTATACCTTTTACGCCAAAAACTGTTAGACAAGCTATTAATCACTCTGGATGGAAGGGAGCTATGATTGATGAGTTAGATGCTCTGAAAAAGAACTCAACCTGGGACATTGTTCCTAGACCACATTCTGCCAATGTTGTGGGGTGTAAATGGGTTTTTAAAACCAAGTTGAAACCTGATGGCTCTCTTGAGTGGCTCAAGGCCAGATTAGTAGCAAAGTGATTTACCCAAGAAGAAGGAGTGGACTACCTTGACACCTTTAGTCCTGTGGTAAAATCACCCACGATTAAAGCTGTTATTACTCTGGCTATTTGAAAACAATGGGAGCTTCGACAAGTGGATGTCTGCAATGCTTTTCTGAATGGTACTCTAGATACAGCTGTTTATATGGAACAGCCTCCTGGGTTCTCTACTGAAAATAATAAGACTCATGTTTGTCGCTTAAACAAAGCTATTTATGGGCTAAAACAAGCCCCACGTGCTTGGTACTCCAGAAATAGTTCTTTCCTTGTTGAGTTTGGCTTTGATATCAATGGAGCTGATCCCTCTCTCTTCGTTTACAAGCATGCTTCTACAATTGCCTTTCTACTTCTGTATGTTGATGATATCATAGTCACTTCAAATGACCCATGCTTCCTCAACACCTGTATTAAACGTCTGGAAGCTGCCTTTGCTCTAAGAGATCTTGGTAAATTACATTATTTTCTTGGCATCGAAGTTGAATATAATTCCAATGGCATTCTACTACATCAATCTAAATATGAAAGAGACCTGCTGCATAAACATGATATGCTAGAATGTAAACCCATATCCACTCCTGTATCCACTGATTTTAATCGAGCTTCTCAACTGGCAGATGCTACCTCCATGGTTGATCCAACAAATTACAGAAGAATTGTTGGTTCACTTCAGTATCTAACTCTGACACGACCAGATATAACTTTCGCAGTTAATCTTGCCTGCCAGTTTATGCACAGACCTACCACTGTGCACATGGCTCTTGTTAAGAGAATTCTCAGATACGTCAAAGGGACTGTTAATCACGGCATTCAGCTATTTGCTCAGTCATCCCTATCAGTCATTGCTTTCTCTGATGCTGATTGGGCTGGGTGCCCCTTTACTCGAAGGTCTACTAGTGGCTATTGTACCTTTCTAGGATCTACTTGCGTCTCCTGGAGCTCGAAAAAGCAAACTATAGTTGCGCGATCTAGTACTGAAGCCGAGTACCGTACTCTATCCCAAACTGCAGCAGAATTAACTTGGCTTGCGCATCTGCTCAGAGATCTTGGTATCTCCCAACCTCCTGCTGTTCTTTTCTGCGACAATCTGAGTGTTCTTCATCTCTCTGTTAATCCTATCTTTCATGCACGAACGAAACATATCGAACTTGATTATCATTTCATTCGAGAAAAGGTTGTTCTGGGGTATATTGTAACCAGCTTTGTCACTTCAACGGAATAGCTTCCTGATGTTTTTACTAAACCAGTATCCAAGCATACCTTTCGACATCTATTAACCAAGCTTGGCCTGCGCAAAGCTGCGGCTCAGCTTGAGGGGGAGTGTCAAGACAAGTGCTATAACCACATAGATAAAGGATAGCAAAATCCTGATCTGTTGATTTTCTGTCAGTCTCTGCTACTGTGGCTTCCCACGCCTCTATTTATTTTTCCTGTACTCGGGTCATAACCCGTCCATTTATACTAAACGGATCTCTGTGTAATGAGAGACTGTATAAAAGAGCTATCGCCCCCCTCTGTAAAGTGCAGCGAGGATTTCACCCAAATTTCCTTCCCGCTTTCACAAGTATGCGTTTCTAAAAGTTTTACCGTCAAATAAATGATAAATGCAAATGTTTTGAGTATGCATCAGAAGTATTCATATATCTTGGTAAATATAAAGACAAGATTACAGTATCATCTTGCAAAGATATTCCTTCTATACTTTAGTTATATTTAATAAAAAAATGTTTATTTAGTAGTTCAGTTTCAAGATTTGTTTTCTTTCTTATATTGTCCAAACTCAATATGAATCTGACGAAAAAGTTCCAAATACTAACCATTATGAGTCCGTTACTTGGAGAATGAAAAACGAAATGATATTTCAAAATCCTCCTCACTGATGTATCTACTTACATCTCATTTTTGAATAGCCAGAGAGATGATCTTTGACACATTCATTATAATCCAATTGCAAAAAAAATTGTAATCGTAACTCAAGCTTGTTTGGTTCTTCATTCTCACTCTCCTAAGCTTGTACACATGTTCATAGGCATGGATGTTTTCTTTTTTGCTGCAACAACAGTGTGTTTCCTTTCTATTTATAAGAAAGCCTCAAGACAAGAGGTAAAGTTTCTGTACAAAAGCGAAGAAAGAAAGCTATACAAAACAAGAGAAACCTGTCTGTACATATCAGCAGTATTGGCGAAGAAAGAAAGCTATACAAAACAAGAGAAACCTGTCTGTACATATCAGCAGTATTGCAGCATTCCAAACAAACGCCCTCACTGTTACATAAGTACTGGTTCTGATGCGATAAGAAGATTTGTTATTCACAACCAGACATGCTCCCTGTTATGATACTACAGACGGAGGGGCCATTTCGGTAATCGATAGTTAAACCATACGTAAGGCACAGGATGCGCTTCATGACACTCAGCTGAAACTTTCTGGACAGTCCGAGTTCTTAAGCTGTATGAGGCCACCCCACCATCGTAACTAACAAAAACAAGTGCATCCAGGATGTCACTGAAGAAGATGACACATATGGAGAGATGTATCTCCGTCTGGATCACATTTATGCTCTTGCATAACTCAGACATTTGCATGCGATATACATTCACCCAAGGAAGTGATGCCCGATCCTCATCAACGCTGCTGCTTCTGCTTCTGCGATCTAAACTCCAGATCTTATATTCCAGAGGCTGACATTCGCACCTGCAGTAACAGAGTAATCCACTCGCCAACGAGCCAAGGGAGACGAAACGGCAATCTGAAGCAGAAGCTGGGAGAGGCACTATCTGGAGTTGTTTGCCGATCGGATCGTAGGATAAAAGGTGCTGGAGCTGGTGATGGCGGGCGGCGGTGACCGTGCTGGCGGCGCTGGAGCTAAGCCTCGCCAGCTGCGAACTGGAGAAGCGCCGAGCCGGTCCGATGGATAGAGCGGAGGTAGAGCGTGTGTGCGGTCGCGAATGCGTGCCTGGCGCGCACCAGCTGCTTCATGTAACGCAGCCGGCCGGGCTTGCAGCGGGACACGGCCTTTCTCCCTCTTCATCCTCAACTGCCAGCACCCGATCTGATCTCACTGGCCTTCTCCTCCACTCCTCACAGCTTGTTTCGTTCTCCGACATTTCTTTCCCAACAACAGCTCCACCGCAGTGAACGCCATCTGCAGGACTCTAGGCTGTTTGAGCGGAAACCGAATCAGAGAACCTGTTCCGCATCCTGTTGCAGAAAATCTTGACCATTCATCTACCGTAAAACACCCCTTTAAAAAAATTAATTTGGTATTTGTACCGTCTCGATTAATTGTAACATGCCTGCAACAGGCTGCTCGGAACAGGGAAATTGATCCCAATGCAATGGCAGTTAAGTGCAGCAAGTGATGCTACCTTCGCATCAGCCTTTGTGTGCCCCATCCTTTCTTCTAGCAGTGGGTTAGATGCTATAGACCTCTAGAGGAGCAGGATGCCAAGGCGGGAAAGGAGGAGTTGGCGATGCCTGGTCGTTTCCGAAAGATGCTTGCGCGATGTTGAAATGTTTGTTTTATGGTAGACTTCAACAAGCATGATGGATGGGGATCGAAGAATCAATGACGAACTTTATATACATTTAAGTAATATGCCATTAAATAATATGCCATAACTATGTTGCTACAAATAGCCCAAAAGACAACACAAGGAGATGTGGACAGAACATCATATACATTAAGTAATATGCCATATCTATGTTGGTATGTAACATGGAAGACTAGTAGACAAAACTTTATATACATTAAATAATTTGTCATATCTATGTTGGTATGTAACCTGGCAGGCTAGTCGAAAGAGTCAGCCACGTGGAAGCAGACAAAAATTTCAGATATTAAATGTTGTTGCCTTTAACTACAGAGAAAGAATGCATAACACATTCTATGACCACTTTTACATTAAACAAACGATAAGATGTATTGCATACATGCATTCTTATACACAACTAGTACAAAATTACACAAAAGTAAAAATAAATTTGACGTTGCGGTTATTGAATAATTAACTTCTATTTTAATGTGTTCTCTGGTGGTACATATTTTGTATGAAATACAACATACAAGGTACATAAATAATCACACATACCCAAAAAATTGAGTAGTTTGAGACTTTTGTTAGGTTATTATTGAGTTGCTGGCCCATAATAAATTACTTTTTTCAAGGTATGCATGTGTCAAAAGAACCATACATATATAATATATACGTCAGCACACAATTTATCACATTAGTACAGAAAAAAATGGACCATTAAGGAATGTTGGTAGACGGCTATATAGATACTAATTGAATCTATCTTTCATATTTTATTGGTGTATCACTAATCTTAATGAAATATATCTATTGTAAACAAAACATGTTTAGTTAATCTGCAATCCGCCGCCAGTCTTGTTAATACCAAATTAACATGACTATGTTGTGGCCAGTAATCCAGAACACCATGTTTACGTCTTTGTGAACCAATTCTAACTAGAAAGGCCAGTGTGAAGACTTAATTGTCATGTATAAGCTAAATATATGAAACGTTCAAACCATGGTAAATGTGGAGCGGGGAAGAAGACGTGTGGTGTCAAGTCTAAATTCCATTGACGTGAGGTGCCACACTACAAATGAATTCAACACGATCAGTTCTTAGATCTCAATGAAAGCCCGCTTGACTCTAGAGCTAGGAACTTTTACAAACGGGAGTTTCTTCCTGTTGTTGACGAAAACTTTTAACCGAGTGAAACCATTGCCAACTTTAGAATCGGGATTGTCAAGTTTTGTGCGAACATATAAAACCGTCCCCATTTGACCTAGAAGATCTAGTTGCGGTTTTGGGTTTGACAATCCATGTCAATTCTTAGTCTAGACATTGATGCTTGGTTCAAAGTCATGTTTGTCATGGGTGGTGATTTTTTCAATCCGGATCGAATATAGTTGACAAATTTAGACAATCTATTTTTGAGAATTGTATAAGTTATTATATCATGAGTTATTGATAAAACTCTAGAATTTGATTGATCATGAGTCCTACATTATGGAACTGAGTTCTGTTCCAGGCGTATCAATTTGTAAAAAATTATAGTTTCAGGTTGGTTTCGATTTTGACTATTTTGTATCAGTTTGATCTGAAGCTGCCCCAAGACCAGATATCTTTTACACCCCTTGTTTAGTAACGTCTGATAGGTAAAAAGGAGCTGGTTGGGTACCTTGCGCGGTGAATAATTCTATGTCGGCTTGGCACCCTTGCAATACAATGGGATTTCATTGTCTCGTTGCTAAACAGATATCATATTTGGAGAAAGTTAAGATCGGCTTGCCACCCCCTATAATGCAATGGCATTTAAGTGCATCGAGTGATGCTACCTTCGCATCAGCCTTTTGTGCCCTATCCTTTCTTCTAGCAAGGTGGAAAGTAGTTGGGACGCCTGGTCGTTTCCGAAAGATAGCTCCCGCGATGTTGATATGTTTGTTTTATGGTAGACTTGAACAAACATGATGGGTGGCTAATAGGATTTGTTGAACCTCTTTTAACAATGTGCAGGCTGCACCTTTCTTCTGATAGTGCCGTGTGTCTTGTTTATCTAACCCCGACCTATGAGTTACATCTGCAATTACACATGTAGGAAAATGTTATTTAAGTGTAGCGTACTCCCTGTTAAAACAGGTCCAGCAAATCCGTTCTCCATGGATGGGGATCGGAGAATCAATGACGTGCCAACGTGTAAAAGTAGCCCAAAAGACAACGACAAGGATATGTGGACAGTACTTTGTATGCATCAAATAATATGCCATAGAGCTTGCTCAATTTGAAAATAGCCTTGGAAAGAGAGGTGGGTGGAAGGCTGGAAAGAGAGAAGGAAGAGAGAGAAAGAGAGAGGGGGGAGGGAATGAGGAGTGGCCTGAGGAGAGAGAAAAAAGAAGAGAGAAAAATTTATTTTGTGAATAATTTTTAATCTGTGATGTATTTTTTGATAAAATAAAAAGTGTTAGATTCCTTATCATTAATACTTTCCAACAAGACCAATGTCGATGTAGGTTTGAAAAATTTAATACGCACTCTAAAAAAATACAAAAAATAATTATTATATTTGGTCCAAAAAATTTTAAAATTGATGATTTTTTTTATTTAAGTAGTATTTTTTTAAAAAAATAGTTTTTATGTCAAGAGAATTATTTGTTATCCCTAACAATTTTTTTTGTTATCCCTAGTGAACATTTTGTTATCACTTGACAAACCTTTTGTTATCCAAGTAGTATATTTTTTTTGACAATTAGTTGTTATTTATAAAGAATGATTTTCTTATCCCTAGCAATGATTTTGTTATCCTTAGTAAATATTTTGTTATCCCCAACAAATATTTTTGGTATCAATGATTAATGTTTCGTTATCCCTAACAAATGTTCTCCCTATCCATGGTTAATGGTTTGTTATGTCTAGACAATTTTTTTTTAAAATAGTTGTTATCTGTAGGATCTTTTTTTATTATCTCTAGTAAATTTTTTTATTATCCCTAATAAATATTTTGTTATCCCTATTATGTTATTCCTAACAAATGTTCTTGTTATCTTTGGTTAGTATTTTGTTATCACTAGACAAATTTTTTATTATCCAAGTAGTATTTTTTTAAATTAGTTGTTATCTATAGAATTTATTTTTGTTATCTCTAGAAAATTTTTGTGTTACCTTAGTAAATGTTTTGTTATATGTAGTCAATTTTTTTATTATCCAAATAGTAACTTTCTTAAAAATTAGTTGTTATCTGTAGAGAATGTTTTGTGTTATCCTTAACAAATTTTCTTATTATCTCTAGTCAATTTTTTTGTTATCTCTAGTCAATTTTTGTTTTGTCCAAGTAATATTTTTTTTTAAAAATTAGTTATATATTATAGAGAATAGGAGAGAAGTAGTGTAATTAATTTTTTAAAATTAGTTATTATCATTGGTCCAATCATTGTTATTTTTAATTTGGTTTCTTATTACCTTTAATCCAATTTATTATTATCATTTGGTCGAACTTGTTATCATAGGAAGAAGTGATGTACTTAATTATTTAAATTTGTGTTATCTTTAGAAAATTTTCTTGTTATCTCTAGTAACTTGTTGTTATTTCTAGTCAATTTTTTTGTCCAAGTAGTATTTAAAAAAACAGTTATTTTGTCTAGAGAATAGGAGAGAAGTAGTACAATTAATTTTTTTTAACATAAGTTGTTATCCTTGATCCAATCGTTGTTATTTTCAATTTAGTTTCTTATTATCTCTAATCTTGATTTTTCTCGCTCTTTACATTTTTCAAAAATACGTCGACATTAGTCTTATTAGAATGTATTTTTCATCAGGAATCTAACGGAATTTATTTCATTAAAAATATATATAACAGTTTGAACATTATTACCAAAACAAATATATCTCTCTTGATTTTTCTCTCTCCTTTCATTTTTCAAAAATATGTCAACGTTAGTCTTATTAGAATGCATTTTTCATCAGGAATCTAACAGAATTTATTTTGTTAAAAAATATATAATGGTTTGAGTGTCATAATCAAATAAATATATTTTTCTTGATTTTTCTCTCTCCTTTCATTTTTCAAAAAATATATCAACATTAGTCTTATTAGAATGCATTTTTCATCAGGAATCTAACAAAATTTATTTTGTTAAAAATATATAACAGTTTGAAAGTTATTAGAAAAATAAATATATCTCTCTTGATTTTTCTCTCTCCTTTTATTTTTCAAAAATAAGTCAACATTAGTCTTATTAGAATGCATTTTTCATCAGTAATCTAGCAGAATTTATTTCGTTAAAAATATATAACGGTTTGAAAGTTATTTGCAAAAAATATATATCTCTCTTGATTTTTCTCTTTCCTTACATTTTTCAAAAAATATGTCAACATTAGTCTTATTAGAATGCATTTTTCATCAGGAATCTAACGGAATTTATTTCTTTAAAAAGTATATAATAATTTGAAAGTTATTACTAAAATAAATATATATATCTCTTGATTTTTCTCTCTCCAATTATTTTTCAAAAATATGTTGAAATTAGTCTTATTAGAATATATTTTTCATCAATAATCTAGCGAAATTTATTTCGTTAAAAAATATATAACAATTTGAAAGTTATTTACAAACCAAATATATCTCTTTTGATTTTTCTCTCTCCTTATATTTTTCAAAAATATGTCGACATTAGTCTTATTAGAATATATTTTTCATCAGGAATCTAACGGAATTTATTTAATTAAAAAAATACAACAGTTTGAAAGTTATTTGTAAAATAAATAGATCTGTCTTGATTTTTCTCTCTCCCTATATTTCAAAAATATGTCGACATTAGTTTTATTAGAATGCATTTTTCATCAGGAATCTAACGAAATTTATTTCGTTAAAAATATATATAACAATTTGAAAGTTATTAGTAAAATAAATATATCTCTTTTGATTTTTCTCTCTCCTTACACCCCCTCCTTCTCTCTCTGCTCTCTCTCTCCCGCTCTCTCTCTCACCCAGTCAGCCAGTGGTCCTATCGTCAGCCAGCAGCAGTCCTTGTCAGAAGGCAAGAACCCGTCCTTTTATGCAACAGTCTCATCGTCAACGTACAGCAGTCCTTGTCAGCAAACATCAGCCCGTCCTTTTGTGCAACAGTCTTATCCCTCGTTGGGCAGTGCGCTTGCCAGTAGCTGGGCCCATGTCGCTAACAACCATTTCGGGTTCCGTTTCTGGTCTGAGATTGGGGCTGCATAGCATTTTCCTATGCCATATCTGTGTTGGTATGTAACATGGCAGGATAGTTAAAAGACAAAATTTCAGGTTCCGAATGTTGTTGCCTTTAACTACACAAAAAAGATGCATAACACATATTCTATGACCACTTTTACATCAAAAGGAAAAAGACATAAACTATAAGATGTATTGTATACGAGCATTCTTATACACAACTAGTACAAAATTAGATAAAAAGTACAAATAAATCTGACGTTGCGGTTATTGGACAATAAACTTCCATTTTAGTTTATTTTATGGTTGTACATATTTTGTATGAAAGACAACACACAAAGTACATAAATAATCACACACTAGCAGGGACAGAGCCAGGGGCAAGCGGATGCCATGGCCCCCCAAAAAATTAAAAAAATCAATATGAGTCCTCATATATATATATATATATATATATATATATATAAGTTGTATAATAAATACTATGCAGCGAAGTGCTTCTAGTCCAGTGGACCCACGACAACAATTTATTTTTTATTAAATTTATCTATTGTCTACAAGTTGAGCAAGAATATATATAGAATGTATCGTGTTGTTGAAACAAAGTATGAAGTTGGTCTAGTGGTTTGTGTGTGTATTGCTAGACATGTGGTCTTAGGTTCAAATCCTAGGTGCCACAATTATTTTTTGCCCCCTCAAGAATCAACTTCTGGCTCCACCCCTACACACTAGTACACAAAAAATTGAATAATTAGAGACCATCTGTTAGGTTGTTATTGAGTTGCTGGTCCATAATAAATTTCTTTTCTTAAGCTATACATCTGTACAAAGAACCATACACGGAATGTTACAACCCCAATTTTTTGGTTCAATTGGCGAGAAATATAATTTCTCATATTAAAGATAATTGAACAAATAATGATATAATTTGTTTTGAATAAATGGGTTTTTATTTACAATAGCCTTGATGATTGTGTTTTGGGCTTTATTGGCTATTGGGCCCAATAACAAGGAAATTCAATTAATAAATGAATAATTGAGTTTTTTAGAAAAGAGAGATGTGGAAACCTCTAGAAGACAAAAGAATGTAATCCAACGGTGGATTGTGTGCCTCTTGAGTTCCTTGGGTCCCAAGAAGTCCAAAGTGAAAATAAAATATAATAAGAAAAGAAAAGATCAATTAAGTATTTCTTTATTAAGAAAGAAATTGAAAACAATGAAAAATACGGGAAATAAATGAAAAGAAGTATAATTGAGTTTTCCTTGATTTCTAATGGAAAGATATAGGAAAAGAGGAAAAAAGAAATAAAAGATAAAGAGAAATCCTTGAAAAGAAATCTTTCAAATAAATAACTAAGAAAAGGAGAAAAGAAAGGATTTATATCGAGATACTTTTAATAAGGTGGTCATACGTGTTTATGGAATACCTTACTTTTTGCACAATAAAGAATGGATAGAAGAAACGACTAAGAGATTAGGGAAAGGAATGACCATGCATTAATGTTTTTCCAATGGAATATCTAATCGTGTCTTGAGGATTTAGTATTCCTATTATGGTGGTATGTATATGGAAACCCCTTCCAAACTAGTAGCCTATGACCTACGGTTGGGAATATAAGAGGAAAGAATCATATCTTTTGGTCGTAGGGTCCCTCCTTATCCTTTTCCTTTTTCTCTTATCGTAGAGACCAATAGGGTTCTATGCAGTGTATATATATGGATATACATCGAAGCCCTCTGCCTGCATCTCATAGGAGACAGGCCTCTTGTTCACAAGAAGGGTCTAAGAGGCAAGAACCAGACTTTTGGTCAGCATATGTTGTAGACCCTTCGTCCCTCTTTCATCTCACTAGATATTTGGCTTCTTGGTCACCCTATTCCATGTTCCTACACATCCACATACATGAAACCTGGACGGGTGGCTAGGGCAACCCTCGACTGCAACATAGACTTGCAGAGATCTGTAGCGAACAACTCCTACGGTCTCAACACCAGTGGTGTCGTGAGATGGCCGTCCTTTTTCCTGATCGATCTTGCAACCAGGGACCTTGTCCCCCAGCTTTGGCCACCGTTGATGAAGCAATGGACCTGAAGAAGGTATAAAGGACTTCATCTGGCCGCCCGACGCCCAAGGGTGAGGAGCCATGAGGGCTCGGGGTGAGCCGCCGTTGACCTGCCTTCATTGGGTGATGTTCCGTGGTCGAGCCGTCACCCGTGGCGACCACAACCTGCTCCGCTCTGACCTAGGCAATGCCGGGGTTGCGTCTGTGTCTGGGAGCATCTTCTCTAGGCTCGCCGTTGGTGCAGTGTGCGATCTTCTCGGACCGAGGTATGGGTGTATGTTTCCCATCGTGCTCACTACGCCGATGGTGTTTGGGATGTCAATGGTTTCGTCCGCCGGCTCGAAGGAGTCCAGGAGTTTCTGGCAACGCATGGCCTGATCCAGGAAGATCTGGCGGAGGCAGCTGCCCCGTGAGCTAGCTTCCCGACGCCCTGAAGCGAAGGGAGGAGGTATTGTGCCTCCCTCACAGAGAGTCGCGTCAGGCTGGAGGCGCCCCAACACGAGGAAGGGGATGATCGTTTGTCAAAGGACCTTGATGCCTTTGAGGCTATACGTCACCCACAGGGGTAAAGAGGTAACTTTCTGCCTCATCATATTTATCTAGCCAAAAAAATTAGAAATAAGTTAAATGCTGACGTGGCCATCCTTGATTGGCCAGATTATCTTTAATTTTGCAAAAATCATAACTAATTGTACTTAACTCAGAATTAGACAAGTAATATATGAAATTTGATTAGCAAAACATGTAGAATACAAAGAAAATACGATTGATATCTAATTGGGATTTTTGTTCTAAAAATAGGGTAACACATGTGATTAATTGGTGATTAATGTAGTTAAACCATAGATTTTGGGTATTAACATGTTGAATACCTTAAAATCCCTTGCTTTATGATCTTATCCGATATTGTTTGACAAGGTGATTGTGATAATGATAGGGATTCCAATATAATCATGCTTATGGGAATTAGGGTTTTAAAACTAAGATATGGTTAGTGAATGTAAATTGGATCTAAGTGATCATAACGAACATTTTTTTTGGATATATTAATTAGGGTTACACATGATGTCAAAATTGGACTAATAAACAAGTATGTGATGGAATTAGGGTTTGTACCTCTATTCCTTAACCAAACCCTAATACATTAGATTAAGACCGAGTAAGGTTTACTTGGATTAATATGTGATGGTGACCATTTAGTATTTACATACATGCAGATTAATTGAATGATTACGTTGTTATCATATTTGCATGTTTATTGTTTCCCCCACATATCAGCTTCGGCTGACCGACGTTTTGTTTGTCGGTGTTTTAGGTACAAAGCCAAAAGGACAAACAGTAAATCGTCATATTATGAAGTAAATGAATTAAAATACAAGGAGGATTAGTTAGAGTAAAATTCATATGTGGATAGAAGATTAGAGATCTAAGTTTTCAAAAGGTATGCAAAAGTTTATTTTCTTACAGCTTACCAGTTTAGTCTGTTAAAATTTAATAATTGTTCTTGGTTAACTGCCGAACCTTTGATCCAGAAATTATGGTTGTGGCTTCGACCTCTCAGTCTCCCTTAATTGGGGGTTACCAGAAGGTGGGGTCATAACATTTGGTATCAGAGCATAGGTTCCTCACTTAACCATTAATAATTAAAAAATGTTACAAACTCTATAGAACCCAAGGGAGTTATTAGAGGATTATCCGAAAGATGGAGGTGTCTAGAAAAGGATCACGACCGGGGGCTGGCAATATTTTCCTCCACACCGCTAGTCGGAATACGAGGACTCCCGGATCCGTGTGACTGCCTTGCCAAAGTATTAGGGTATGAATCGAAATAAGATACCTTTAGGACTTTCTCATCTTATTCGTCCCTTCTCATCACCAATTCTATTAAGGACCTTAAGGATTAGGGTTTTCTATCTTTTCCTCACCCTCTTGAGGTATGGGTAAGGTTAATAAGGTCTAAGGAATCCTCCACCAAATTAATGAAAAGCATGTAAATAAGATGTCATGGACTTAAGCTTAATAGAGTAAGAGAAAACTAAAGACTAGATACATGCTTAGGTCATATGACATAAGTTGTCATGCCCTCAGAAGAGACCTGAGGCTAGACCTTCTTGTCAGGAGGATAAATAAAGAGAGTTAGTCTTGGAGATAGAGATCTCCATTACAAGTAGTGACCTGGCACATCCTCTAAGGATGATGTTAACCCTAACCCTAAGTGAAGGATAGAAAGGGAGATAGCATGATAGACCAGGTGTTTGGATGGACATGCCTTTGGGATGCCATATGAGCCATGAGAGGTTGGATGACCTAGTACCTTTGACGACCCAACTCTGGGAAGGGTCGTGCATGTTAGAGTGAAGGATAGCTCCTTCATTGATGAGGTTAGAGAAGAACCTATGGAAACCCCATGAGCTTATATGAACATGGCATAGTAGGCACCCATAGAATGTAATTCGTGCTAAAACCCTGGCCAAGGGCGTATGAGGGAATAGCTTATGAGATAAGCATAAGGAGCTATGGATAACCTGGAGCAAACATAATAGGCTTCACCCACGTGGAGGTATGCTTGTGAGCTTGATCCTCCTTGGAGAGAGAACCTCGGGTAGTAAGGTAGTTTGTAGGGTTAGAGCAAGACCCATGCAAGAAGGTTGGAAGCCTAGACTCCGAGATATGAGGAATAGTGGGGAGTTGAGGATGATGCGACCTAAGTGGATGATAGTGGTTGCCTCATTCTTGATCCTTGAAGGATGAGGGTATCTTGGTTGCCATGAGAGGAACCAAACTCTAGAGAGAGGATGAGTCTGCTGGCACCTCGATGCCTAGGGTATAGATGTTTACCTCCTGAGATAGGGAGAAGAGTTCCTTAGACCAGGAGAGGTTTAGTAAGCAGGTTGTGAGGCCTTGTACCTCGTTGGATGGCCGTAAGGAGGACTCAAATCCGAGGTGTTAATCGTATAAAAGGGTTAAGGAAGTGCATGTTATACCTTATACATGCCTGATTCGTGGTTAATAAATTGAGCATGTAGTTGGTCATCAAAAAGTGAACCTAGGGTTCCCAAGCCTAAGAAGGGAGATGGTGTACCTAATGCTCATGATGAGAATTAAGTTGATATAGTCTCGAGCATGGTACTCCTCATGTATAGAGAAAAAGGGAAACCCCCTCATAGCTAAGTGGAGGACATGGGAAGGTATGATCGTGATCTGATGTTGAGGATGAGAACAAGTCTGACCCAGTATGGTTTAGTAGGTGGCCATCTTGTTCCTTAGTAGCTTGCTAGGATTAAGCATGCTCATGTGGATGTAAACCCGAGGCATAAGGGTGTTTGTGACCTTGGTTATCAAGGTGTAGTTTCCTCCTATCCTGGGAGAGGGATCCTTTGGTAGGGTGTATACCAGTTTTGTGGGTTTTGAGGAAACCTAAAAGAGGTCTCATAGGATCTGGAGAAGCTAAGTGAAAAGTACATGGTATGAGAATGAGCCTGTAGACCCATCGATAACCGTCTCTATGAGCATGTGGATGTGTTACCATGGAGGTAACCTTTATGGGGCTTGACCAAGGTAGGCGGGTTACCATGATCCCTATGAAAGGATGAAAGCCAACCCATGAATGCAGAGAAAGAGATGATGAAGGATTGGGTAAGGTTCTAAGTTAAACATGTACTATAATAGAATCCTCAGTCTATCCTAGGGTCAGGTAGGGATAAGACCGATGGAAGTAGGAGTTGTCTAATTCCCTAGTTGCACATGACCATAGGGTCAGGAGGTAACATATATCATTGTCTGAGGGCCATGGGTTAGGAGATTGATCACCTTCATGAACACATGGGACCCAAAGAGCAGATGGGTAGGGAACTCTCTGGATGCATAAGGGAAGAGGGATGACCCTAAAAGTGTCGGCACCCTATTGACCTAGAGGAAATGACCAAGGATTGGGTGATGACCCAAGTAGGTTCGAAACTAGTTTTCCATGGAGGTAACTTCGATATCAAGGTGGTTGTAATGTTAAGACATAAGATGCACGTTTCAACTTAAAGGTGTACCTGTCAAGGTGGGATGTATCATCTCTACTCTTGGAACAGGAAGAACTCTGTATTTAGACTACAGCCAAATGCTTATTTCCTCTTGTTATGGGAGTGAGAGATAGGACATTACGCATGCCATACACCAAGGATGAAGATGATGTAGGTTGGAACGTTGCCACGAGATATGGGGACGGAGAAGATAACATACCCTGGAAAAGTGAATGATACACAGATGGTTTGCAACCACTACTAGGAATGAGGTGGTCACCTTATGAGGATGTTTTTATCATGATCTATGTGGAACTTACAAGTTATACCAGGTTGAGTTTTGATCACCATGATGATGAAATCAGAGAGTGTTCTTAATGAAGATAGACATAGAGTTTGATGTGAGACGATAAGTGAAATACATGGAAGTGTATGTCTTCAATGTTACTTAATACATAAGAAGGTGAAGTGGTAATGGATGCTCTGGTTGAGATATATCTGCCTAGTTTGGCTAGAAGAGGTTGTTAGACTAACCCTAAGTTTGGAAAAGAAGATATGTTTGGCTAACACTCAGATGTAATGAGATATGTTGAACAAGTTGATGGTTGTTTGGTTAGCCAGCCTAGGCCTTGATGCAATGAAAGGATGGTTGTAGAGCCTCAAATGCACTTCTTTGGAAAGGAAGGTGATGAAACCCCAACTAGAGTGGTTTAAGGTTTCTGAGGAATAGATCTTGAGGAATCATGACATACAGGAGATCATGATTTTAAGATCACCATACACCGTACTAGGAAGATCATAAGTGACAATAGTACTTTAGATACCTAAGATAAAGTTGCATGTGGTATATGGCCATGCAAGCCGAGGGTGAAGGACGAACACCAGTAACCCAGTGCGTGGATATAAAGGATAAAGAGTCCCCAAAAGAGAAAGGGAGTTCATCACTATGGATGTTGTAAGTCGCCCCTGGACCAAGGAAGGCCGGGATGCAATATGGGTTATGGTAGACCGCCTTACCTAGAAGACATGAGAAAGAAAGAGTATTTTCAAGGGACAGATCGGGTTGAACTACATATGAGAGAGATGGTTCAACTAAGCCATGATGCAAGTTTAAAGGTTCTTGAGTTTAACCAAAAGGTTCCCTTCCAAAATGTGGAAATAGAAACATGAAGAACCCTATGTTAGTACAGTTTATCACCCCTAACTAATGGGTAGTATGATCCAGACTAAAGGGTCTGATGAAAGCATATGTGCTCGTTTAGGGTGATAGCTAGAGACAGTTCTTGACCTACAAAATATATGATGATAACCACCATAGCAGTATCGGGATTTAAAGAAGCTCTATAAGGGAGGTTGTGTCGGTCACCACTTCAGTAAGATGATGTTGGTGAAAAGACCACGTGATGGTTAAAAAGGACCACAATGTGTGTAGATGAAGTCGCTTTGATCGTGCAATGGCTGAAAGGAGCCTAGAGATGGTGGGAGTCATGAGCGGATGCAAAGAAGACTGACATGCAGTTCAATGTGGGAGAATATGTGACATGAAAATCCGACCCCTCTAAGTTATAGCTAAGAGAGCTGAGTCCCCGATACATGGGTTCTTTTGACATGGTTTGGTGGAGAAGGTTAAGTTTTCTTTACCCCTCAGGATAAAGTAATATGTGATGAGTTCCATGTGTCCAATTTAGAGCACTATGTGAGGTACCCAGACCATGTACGAGCAATGAACCTAGTGAGCCCCAAGGGAGGCTAAAATGGCCTGAGTCACCTGTGCAGTTTATAGATGCCAGGATGAAAGAACTCAGAGAAAAGAATATGTGATGATAAAGATTCTTTGATAGCACCATGAGTACGGTAAAGTCACATAGGGGCCAATGATGGACATGGAAAAGTCTTATCCAAAATTGTTGTTTGATAAGAATTTCGAGGACAAAATTCCTATAAGAGGGGAAGGATGTTACAACCCCAATTTTTGGGTTCGATTGGCGAGAAATGTAATTTCTCATATTAAAGATAATTGAACAAATAATGATATAATTTGTTTTGAATAAATGGGTTTTCATTTACAATAGCCTGGATGATTGTGTTGTGGGCTTTATTGGCTATTGGGCCCAATAACAAGGAAATTCAATTAATAAATGAATAATTGAGTTTTTGAGAAAAGAGAGATGTGGAAACCTCTAGAAGACAAAAGAATGTAATCCTAAGGTAGATTTCATGCCTCTTGGGTTCCTTGGGTCCCAAGGAGTCCAAAGTGCAAATAAAATACAATAAGAAAAGAAAATATCAATTAAGTATTTCTTTATTAAGAAAGAAATTAAAAACAACGAAAAATATTGGAAATAAATAAAAAGAAGTATAATTGAGTTATCCTTGATTTATAATGGAAAGAAATAGGAAAAGAGGAAAAAGGAAATAAAAGATAAAGAGAAATCCTTGAAAAGAAATCTTTCAAATAAATAATTTAGAAAAGGAGAAAAGAAAGGATTTATATCTAGATACTTTTAATAAGGTGGTCATACGTGTTTATGGAATACCTTACTCTTTGCACAATAAAGAATGGATAGAAGAAACGAGTAAGAGATTAGGGAAAGGAACGACCATGTATTAATGTTTTTCCAATGGGATATCTAATCGTGTCTTGAGGATTTAATATTCCTTTTATGGTGGTATGCATATGGAAACCCCTTCCAAACTAGTAGCCTATGACCTACGGTTGGGAATATAAGAGGAAAGAATCATATCTTTTGGCCGTAGGGTCCCTCCTTATCCCTTTCCTTTTTCTCTTATCATAGAGACCAATAGGGTTCTCTTATGCAGTGTATATATATGGATATACATCGAAGCCCTCTGCCTGCATCTCATAGGAGGCACCCAACCCTCTTGTTCGCAAGAAGGTTTGAAGAGGAAAGAACCAGACTTTTGGTTAGCATATGTTGTAGACCCTTCGTCCCTCTTTCATCTTGCTAGATATCTGGCTGCTTGGTCACCCCGTTCCATGTTCCTACACATCCACAACCATGAAACCTGGATGGGTGGCTAGGGCAACCTTCGACTGCAACATAGACTTGCAGAGATCCTCAACGAACAACTCCTACGGTCTCAACACCAGTGGTGTCGTGAGATGGCTGTCCTTTTTCCTGATCGATCTTGCAACCAGGGACCTTGTCCCCCAGCTTTGGCCACCGCTGATGAAGCAATGGACCTGAAGAAGGTATAGAGGACTTCATTTGGCCGTCCGACGCCCAAGGGTGAGGAGCCATGAGGGCTCGGGGTGAGCCGCTGTTGACCTGCCTTCACCGGGTGATGTTTAGCCGTCACACGTGGTGACCTCAACCTGCTCTGCTCCAACCTAGGCAATGCCAGGGTCGCGTCTGTGTCTGGGAGCATCTTCTCTAGGCTCGACGTTGGTGCAGTGTGCGATCTTCTTGGACCGAGGTATGGGTTTACAATTCCCATCGTGCTCACTATGTCGACGGTGTTTGGGATGTCGATGGTTTCTTCCGCCGGCTTGAAGGAGTCCAGGAGTTTCCGGCTACGAATGGCCTGGTCCAGGAAGATCCGGTGGAGGCAGCTGCACCTTGAGCTAGCTTCCCGACACCCTGAAGCGAAGGGAGGAGGTACTGCGCCTCCCTCACGCAGAGTCGCGTCAGGCTGGAGGTGCCCCAACGCGAGGAAGGGGATGATTGTTTGTCAAAGGACCCTGATGCCCTTGAGGCTATACGTCACCCATAGGGGTAAAGAGGTAACTTTCCGCCTCATCATCTTTATCTAGCCAAAACAATTAGAAATAAGTTAAACGCTGACGTGGCCGTCCTTGATTGGCCAGATTATCTTTAATTTTGCAAAAATCGTAACTAATTGTACTTAACTCAGAATTAGACAAGTAATATATGAAATTTGATGAGCAGAACAAGTAGAATCCAAAGAAAATATGATTGAGATCTAATTGGGCTTTTTGTTCTAAAAATAGGGTAACATATGCGATTAAGTGGTGATTAATATAGTTAAACCATATATTTTGGGTATTAACATGTTGAATACCTTAAAAGCCCTTGCTTTATGATCTTATCCGATATTGTTTAACAAGGTGATTGTGATAATGATAGGGATTCCAATATAATCATGCTTATGAGGATTAGGGTTTTAAAACTAAGATATGGTTAGTGAATGTAAATTGGATCTAAGTGATCATAACGAACATTTTTGTTGGATATATTAATTAGTGTTACACATGATGTCAAAATTGGACTAATAAACAAGTATGAGATGGAATTAGGGTTTGTACCTCTATTCCTTAACCAAACCCTAATACCCTAGATTAAGACCGAGTAAGGTTTACTTGGAATAATATGTGATGGTGACCATTTAGGATTTGCATACATGCAGATTAAATGATCAATTGCTTCATTTGCTTGCTCAGGTCTACTGATTGGTTGATTAAATCTACTTGAAGTATAACTGAATATTCTGCATGGTAAAGGTATGTGGTTACACTTATTATTATCCCGACTATTTTTCCGAGGATTTTATCGATGTTTCCCTCATGGCTTGAAATAACTATTGGATGCTTTTATTTCATGTAACTATAGAGTGACTATGACTATCACTATGAATATACATGTATAACTGGCTAGATCCGGGTCCACCTCTATGGCTTGTAAAGGCTAAAAATGGGTAACCTAGAGTAAGGTCTAGGTTATCGTGGGTTAGAAATTGGGCGACCAAGTGTAGTGCCATGAGACCCATTAGCCTGCCATGAGTTAAGGAGTGGGCTACTTACGAGTAGTGCCATGTGACTCAACCCTAGAAATTAGTTCACCTATAGGTGGGACCATGAGGGGTTTAATGGGGATCTACCATAAGGAAGGTAGTATCCAGGTCCACTGCAGGGATAACACAGAGGATAGGGTACTCATGGATCGTGGAGTTATATTTAAAACGTAATCTTGGTTGTTAAATGATTAATTGAATGATTACATTGTTATCATAGTTGCACGTTTGTTGTTTCCCCCATATACCAACTTCGGCCGACCAACGTTTTATTTGTCGGCGTTTTAGGTACAAAGCCAAAAGGACAAACAATAAATCGTCATATTGTGAAGTACATGAATTAAAATACAAGGAGGATTAGTTAGAGTAAAATTCATATGTGGATAGAAGATTAGAGATCCAAGTTTCAAAAGGTATGCAAAAGTTTATTTTCTTACAGCTTTCCAGTTTAGTCTGTTAAAATTTAATAATTGTTCTTGGTTAATTGCCGAATCTTTGATCCGAAAATTATGGTTGCGGCTTCGACCTCTCGGTCTCTCTTAATTGGGGATTACCAGAAGGTGGGGTCGTAACACGGAATATATATGTGAGTACACAAAATTTCACATTAGTATGCCAAGAAACAGACTATTAATGACGGGTGGTAGCAGCTAGCTACTATTCGAATTTATCTTTGAAATTATATTGGTGAATCACTAATCTTACCGAAATGCATCCATTGTAAACAAAACATGTTTAGTTAGTATGTAATCCGCCGCCAGTCCGGTTAATACCAAATTAACATGACTATGCTGTAGGCGGTAATCCAGAACACCAGGTTTACGTCTTTGTGAACCAATTCTAACTAGAAAGACCACTATGAAGACTTAGTTGTCAAGTAAAGTCTAAATTCCATTGCATGCTGACATGAGGTGTGACACTACAAATAGATTCAACCTAAATAGTTCTTAGATCTCAATGAAAGGCCACTTGACAGTAGAGCTAGGAGCTTTTACAAATGGGAGTTTCTTTCTGATGTTGACGAAAACTTATAAACGAGTGAAACCATTGCAAATTTAAAATCGGGATTGTCAAATTCTGTCCAAAATATTCAACCATCTCCGATTGATCCAGAAGTCTGCAATTCCCAGTGACGTGTTGAGTGCTCCCTAGACCTTACGCTACATTGTCACACACATGAGGTCTGTAACCAGATACAGACAACTTGCACGACCTTATGGTGAACTTGTGTGGGTGACAATATGGAGAAAGAATTCAACATTTCCAATGTGTTTATGATTTCCATGTGTAGATCCATTAACCAAAAACGATACTTTTCATCAAGTGGGATTGTTCTACCAATTTAAGCAATATCTCAAGGCATGTAGCTACTTGATCTGTAGCAACAACGGAGGTGAAGGTAAGTAGCGAGATAAAATTCCTCTAGTGGCATAGGAGAAAAAGAATGGGAGACATAATGCTTCAAAAGATGACGTTACCAATATTATTTATACATGCAATTTAATGTGATGAGACAAGGGAAAACAACTTCTTGGTGGTTTTGTAAAAGAGTTTTATAACACTTCATCACAACGCTAATATGATTGGATTAGTAATAGAGGCAATTCTACTCTTTATGTTTGTTCCAATATTGATATAATGAATATACGTGATAATGTTCTAAGAATATTTGACTCGATGACAAATAGTTTGAATTAAGGACCTGAATATGAGATCATATGTATATTTAGAGTATACATTGTTGTTATTTCCCTAGTCAATTATTATTGGTTCACAAAGTACATAAATAATCATACACTAGTGCACAAAAAATTAAATAGTTGGAGACCTTTGTTCGTTTGTTATTGAGTTGTTGGTCTATAATAAATATTCCTCCTTAAGTATACAAGTGTACAAAGAACCATACACGGAATATATACATCACCACACAAGTCATCACATTAGTGCAGAAAAAAATGAAGAATGAATGACTGTTTGTAGACGGCTATAGAGCTACTAATTGAATTTATCTTCAAAATTTTATTGTAAATCACTAATCTTAACGAAATGTATCCATTGTAAATAAAACATGTTTAGTTAATCTGCAATCCGCCACCGGTCCGGTTAATATCATTAACATGACTATGTTATAGCCAGTAATCTAGAACACCGAGTTTACGTCTTTGTGAACCAATTCCAACTAGAAAGGCCAGTGTGAAGACTTAGTTGTCAAGTACAAGCTAAATATACGAAACGTTTAAACCATGGTAAATGTGGTGTGGGGAAGAAGACGTGTGGTGTCAAGTCTAAATTCCATTGACGTGAGGTGTCACACTACACATGGATTCAACACGACCAGTTCTAGATCTCAATGGAATCCTACGTGACTCAAGAGCTAGGAACTTTTGCAAACGGGAGTTCCTTCCTGTTGTTGACAGAAACTCGTAACCGAGTGAAACCACTGCGAATTTAGAATTGGGATTGTCAAATTCCCTCCGAACGTATAAAACTGTCTCCGTTTTACCTAGAAGATCTAGTTGTGGTTTTGAATTTGACAATCTAGGTCAATTCCTAGTCAAGACGTTGATGCTTGGTTGAAAATTGTGTTTGTCCTCAATCTAGATCGACGACTGATAAATTTATGCAATCTAATTTTGAGCATTGTATAAATTATTATATCATGAGTTATTAATAAAGTTCTAGAATTTGATTAATCATGAGTCCTACATCATGAAACTGAGTCATGTTCCATGTATATCAATTGGTTAAAAAATAAAGTTTCAGGTTGGTTTCAGTTTTGACTATTTTGTATTAATCTTGTTAAAGAATATGTATTAAGTTAATTAGTTAGTGGACCTTTAGTGTTTCAGCCCGTCTAGATTATTTGTGTCCCAAGTCTCAATTTTTCTCCCTTGCTCCTATATATAGTACACATGTGTACGTCTTTTATTTATTAAATTAACTCAATACGCAACATTTTATTATTTCTCACATGATATCAAAGCAAGTTCACTCCTAGAAGGACCCACGTCCACTTCCCTCTCCCTCCCACACATGCAACCCTAACATTTTCCGCTCCTCTCTCCAAAAGAGAGCAATAGAGGATCCGCCTCTGCCTGTGGGTGGTGGCGCCATAGCCATGGTTTAGGACGACCACCTGCTAGGAACATCTTGACCTCCGTGGTCATCTCTATTCTCAATTCATAACAGTGATCTTCTTTCCATACGTTGGTGATCTCCTTCCCAAAGACCAATCCATCAGCTCCCACTGATGATTAGCAACAATAGTGTAGGCCAATAATGAGCTGCAGCAGCCGTCCACAACAACAATCAACGACAGCATCGCCGCACCAGTCCCTGGCCGTCGACACGATAGTTGCCAACTGCAACAATCAACATAGTCGCTGTCAGTAGCAAGAATGCCACCCCCAATAACCACATTATCCGCACCACCCATCAGCAATAGCCACCGACCAACAACAAACAATGCAGTCGCCGATCCACAACCAGCTGCAACAGCTGCCACATAGGAGCAGCCATCGCTCCCACCGGTCCCTGAGGATCAACAATTATCGTCGCCGCTGCCATAGTGTATGTAGCCTTCGTCGTTGCTTATGGAGAAGCTCTACACATGGCTCCACTTGCAGACTCATGCCCTGTAATATCTCCGGAGCCATGCATGAGCATGTTATCATCTCCTTTGATATGGCCAAGTTCTACAGTAGTTAATCATCATCTAGTCGAAGCTGAAATTCAGCCATCGTCGCCATCATCCAGGCCCCCCAGGCTTCTACTCCTTCCTGCTGCCCCTGACATCATTTATCCATTGCCATCATTGTTGAGTCATCGATGTTGTTGCCCAAATGCCATCACCTATCCTAGCCAAAGCACTCCACTATGCCACCCCCCAAGCAATCTGTCTTCTCCCAAGTTATTGCCTAAGGGCCGAACAAATGTCCTTTTCGGGTCGAGATTAGATCCATTTAATTTTACTACTCGGATCTTACATTGACCCATTTAGCATCTTCTCTCCAGTTATCAATTTCTCGTATACATCTCAGTTTCATAGATTCCTCTCAATCCCACCAATTTCTTTGCCTCCCTTCCACCCATCATGTGTGTATCCCCTTTTCCGCATGTAGGAGGGCCATATATCCTTTCCTCCACACCATATACTCACTCGTGTTGTATTTGGTGTTCGTGGTGGGGGTAGATGAGAGGATGAGTATGAGAAGAGAGAGAATGTGTGAGAAGAGTATGAGGGAGAGCATGATTGAGAATATGAGAGAGAGATGAGAGTGATGACATATATATTCCATGCTACTATCTCTATGGACCTTCATATTATTCACCACATTTGTTCTCCACTTCCAGACTACGTTGAAGAATCTTAATTGCAATGTTGACACTGAGCTTCTTGCGTTCATACCACATTATGTACCCAGGATAAGAATTTACTATACATATTTCAACCTTCTTGATTCCTCTTCCTTCAATGTTAATGGCGGTTCAATTGATCACTCTTGATGCATTCTTGAGAGACGAATGGGTGCTTCTTCAGACTTATCAGAAGCTCAACAATTTCAAGTCTTCCAAGTCTACATCTACAAGGTTGATAGTTCATCCAATTTTATCTTCACTGAGATGCTTTCATCATGTCTTCTCTGAGATGCATCTATAGTTATAGCATCACCTTCCGTTGATCTACTTGGGCCTTTCCTTAATGGATTATCTCCTTTCTCATCGAGCCCTCAAGGTTCATGTGCCAAAGTTATGATACCTGCATCATAACATTAGCACATCGTCCAGTTCATGTTCGTGTCACATTATGCATGTTTTCTAGATGATTTGAAGGTTCTACTAATGCTACATGGACACTGTATGCATGTTCTAGCTACATTAAGTATGTATTCTAGTGAATATGGCGTGGGTCATGGTATTGATGACCATCTTCCCCAAAGTGGCAAATTTCTACTGTAGTATTCATGTTCCATTCATTAGATGCTCTTTATTCCATATGCACTCCAAAGGATTTTCTTTAAAGATTGAAAATCTCCAGCAAGTAGAACACAACTGAAAAGAGGCATTTTCATCATATAATTATGGGGAGTATTGATTAAGGGTAATAGCAATCTTTTGTATGGGGAGTGAGATTTATCTTATTTCATTTCTATCTTTCATCATCTTAAAGAGTCTTATAACTCCAAACTTGGACATGTGTTTCACCCATGCTCCAGCTTGAGGGGGAGTGTTAGAGAGTACATATCAAGTTATTTAGTTAGTGGGCCTTTAGTGTCTCAACCCGTATAGATTACTTATATCACAAGTCTTAGGGTTTCTCCCTTGACCCTAGATATAGGACAAATCCAAATGCATTGACTCAACTCAATATAAAACACTTTATTATTTCTCACAAATTCAAATATAGTCTGATATGAAGAACTAGTTGGAATTACCCTTACAAAATAAAAATCCAATAGTAGTCCGCAATTTCCAATGACTAGTTTAGTGCTCCCTTGACCTTAGTCTACTTTATCACACACTATGAGGTCTGCACCCAAAAACAAAGAATTTTCTTTAGAGACCTTTCTGTGAAGTTTTGTGGGTGACAATATGGAGAAAGGATTCAATATTTTCATTGTATTTATGATTTCCATGTGAATACCCATTAGCCAACAATGATACTTTTCATCAAGTGGGATTGTTCTAGCAATTTAAGCAACACCTCAAGGCATGTAGCTACTTGATCTGTAGCAATGAGGGAGGTGAAGGTAACTAGCAAGATAAAATTCCCCTAGTAGCATAGGAGAAAAAGAATAGGAGACATAATGCTTCAAATGGTGATGTTAATAATATTATTATCATGCAATTTTGTAACACCTAGGCACATTTCCCAAGGCCGTAGTAGAATTTTAGGAATGACTAATGGCCCCACAGACCACCACTAGCCTTAACTACATGCTCTGTCCACACTCATACGCAAGCCAAGATAAACTTCTCGACTGGTCACCCATCCTAGTACTACTCTAGGCTGAACACACTTAACCATTGAGTTCTTTACTGATGAGCTCCCTGAAAAGGAGGTACACCTTGGTAATATGGGTAGTCCAAATATTCCTTTTATGATCATTTTATCCAAGGCCTCAAATACACGTACGTTACAATTTCCCCCACTTCAACTCTTGACGTCCTCGCCAAGGCTCAACTATATGGCCTCATAATCTATCCCCATTTCAGTGCAGACCCAAATGGCCCATGTAAACCCAGCTCCCGACAATGGCTACCAGTGCAATGGTGGCTCCATCAGCTAGGATAGCCCTTTCCAACATGCATGGACTGCACGACTCAAAGACTGACATGTCATAGACCCAAGTGGGCCCCACCTATTGGAGGGGTTATGGATCTGATACCATTTTTAAAGCCTAGGTACACTGTCCAAGGTTGGAGCAGTGTTTCATGAATGACGACTGGCCCCATAGACCACCACTAGCCTTAACTGCACACTTTATCCTCACTCATGTGCAAGCCAGGATAAAATTCCCAAATGATCACCCATCCTAGTACTACTATGGGCTGAGCATGCTTAACCATAGAGTTTTTAGGCAAAGTCTCTCATATTTTTGGCCTTCCTTAATTGATTTTTTTGGACAAGTGAGGTCATTACAAATTTAATCTAATGAGACAATGGAAAACAACTCATCGGTGGTTCTACAAAAGTGTTTTATAACTTTTCATCACAACACTAGTATGATTGGATTATTAACAAAGGTAATTCTACTTATTATTTTTGTTCTAGTACAATTTAGTGAATACATATAATAATGTTCTAAGAATATTTTGAATCAACGACATATGGTTTGCATTAAGGACCTGAATATGAGATCATATATATATTTAGAGTATTCATTGTTCTTATTTCCCTAGTCAATTGTTATTGTGGATATTATAAGATAACAATAATTTATAAGACTAATTTGTATGGTAAATGATGATTATGCCCATGTTAATTTAATCATGATATTGGATATTAATTTAGATACATCAATACTTACTAGAGAATATATTGTACTGGACATATCAAATTTCAGAATAACATATGAAGACATGTCATGGTAATTGAAGTCATATCTCAATGAGACAGTGGTAAATATGATCCTTGGACCTAAAGTCACCACAGTAATCACATGTTGTCATGTGTACTTTAGCACTACGAACAATAATTTTGAATAACATTTACCATATATGTAGTGATTGGTTATATTATGACAACTATAGAAAATTGTGAGTGATGTAGTTAGAATTTATACCTCTATTAGAGTGATATCCTGGACATTTGATTAATGAGGCTATGAAATGTGTCGCAATACTCATGTGACTCAATATATAATATGGATCTTATAATATCTCATTAGTCTACCCTAGTATAAGAGCATAGATTGAATGTAAAGAGGATGACAACTTCATGTCTTAGTTTCAATCTAGATATATGTGACAAAGAGATTGTACAGTCATGACAACATTGGTCACTTTATATGTTGAAAGTTGTTCTCCAACTTATTCCCACTTGGGTAGAAATGTTGTATTTGTAGATACCAACTTAATCTTGTGAGATTCTGAACATTATTACCAACATAATAAGGAACTTTCCAGTTCACACACATTAGGATGCTCAAACGAATTTAAGTTTGCAATCACCCATATGATTAAAATGGTACTAAATAACATAAATGTTGATTTCTTCCCAATTTGGAAAATGGGAAAGACATTCAATCGATGGGATGGTTTGGATCAGCTGGTCATATTGAATGTCAATTGGTCAAATGATCACCTGTTGGAATGGTGACCAATTGGCTATTTGGATAGTCGAATCAGGTGATTGGGTAAAACCAGATTATGAGAATTGAAGATACTTGATTAATTTTGAATGAAATTGACAAATTTAAATCAAAATTGGACTTATTGACTAAATGTACAAGGTGAATGTGTTGGGTTTTAGGGGAGACAGAGAAGGCAGCGGAAACAAAAAAATTCTCCCCCAACCCATACCGAGGAAACGCGTCAACGTCTATATAATAGGAAAGGATGGTTTGTGGAATCATACCTTGTCCCGAGGTTTGCTCGGTGACAATACCTCACGCAATGCGTGGTCTTCAACTCCGGTCTTGGACGGTGTCTGTGCAGCTCCTGGTCGCACCGGGACTGACGACTCCTCCTCCTACCGGACTGTCGGATGACAGTTGTCCTCCTAAGCGGCAGAAACCTCCCGCCTCTGAAGTAGTCCACACGGACCACCTGGAACTCCACTCTCCTTGTCCCACAAGGAAGTAGAAGGAGTCGCACCCTCCTGTTGACGTACTAGTCGCCAACACACTCTCCTGCTACCAGTTGCAACTACAGTTGTCCTTCCCTTGCTGCACCTCCCTTTTGCAGGAAGCACTTGCTCGGGATCTCTCACGGTTACCAAAACCAGAGAGAACGACAACTTCACAAAGCAACCGGCTTGCATTGAGTTATACTTTGAGAAGCCCCAATACCCCTATATACATAGGCGGGTCATGGGACAGGGTTCTCTATGCCCGGCAATACGGGACTAAAGCAGGAGTAGAAGGGTTCGAGAATTATCCACAAAAAGCAACCGGTTCGCAACCTGAAATGATCGGTTCACAACTGAACCGATCGGTTCGGCCATTGAGCCGATCGGTTGGACCTGAGCCGATCGTTTGGGGCACTCCAACCGATCGGTTGGTGCCCTGAACCGATCGGTTCATGGTCCTAATATGGCTCAAAAAGACTTTCCTTGTTTCGTTCTCAATTGGTATCGTATACCAATGTTATTCCCAATCGAATTGGGCAATTTGAAACCAAAGGAAAATTCTTGCCGACATGACTTTCCCAACTGGTCGGTTGCACCAGTTGAGCCGATCGGTTCAACTCTTGAACCGGTCGTTTCAACCTGGGCATGAGCCGATCGGCTTGGACACTCCAGCCGACCGGTTCAGCACCTCAGCCGACCGGTTCATCACATGAGCCGATCGGTTGGGAGCACAGGTTGGGCAAAATCAGTCAATTGCGATTTCAATCAATCTGATACTCCAATCAATGCGTCCAACACCTTGAACCATATGATATTGAGCTATCGACCGATTGAGTGTTTAATTGAACTACTAAACTCCTTTAGCAATCAATCTAAACATTGCTTTGTGGACAAAACTCCTCTTCCAGGTTAAATCCTATGTGTGTGACCCTGCAGGTCCATTTCACGTTGGCAGTGAAAGTCCATAACACTTATGACTTCACAAGCAAAGAGCGGTGCCTAGTCACACATCAGTGCTACCCAAGTGAAAGTAGAAAGTTGGAGAACAACTTTCATCCTACAATCCGTGAATGGTGTTACAGTGAATGTATAATTCCTTTGTCACTGATATACCGAATGAACTCAAGGCATGGAACTGTCATCCTGTCAACGTTCATTCACTTTCTTGATCTCAGAGCAGATTGAAGGAGATATGTATGACATCAATATCACATACTGATTCACACATGCGTGCGCACGCCTATCTCAATCCTACTCATCAAGTGGCCTTGGATATCAAACTCCCTCAGGAGGGAAAAATCCCATATCTATCACTCACCCCTCAAAAGCCCCATGTGTCAAAGCCACCCAATCATCACCTTTATAACAACCCATGTTTCAGGACTGCGTTTGATGATGTCAAAGTGTGCCCAACGACATGTGTTGAGTGTAGTGATTTCAGGTCTAAGAATCACACTCACCACCATCACTGTGAGTACTGACTGTGACTACCATCTCATGGTTCCATGTGTCAAACTCACGGTGGGTCTGTCCGGTACCTTCTTCTCTAACAAGTACCTATGTGTTTGGTTTGATATCTCTATTTCATGACTAATGAGATTCTGTCATCAACCAACACCACAATCTAGTCTTGTGTGTCATTGCTGTCTATATACCTTCCACAATGACATCCGACTAGGGACATAACAAGAATGTACAAACTCTTAGCATCCGTATGATCTCATCGTTCAGGTCCTTAACCTGAAAGCATATGTCATTGAGTATTGTCATTCTCTAGACATTCAATCTGTTCTATCACTATCTCATATGACTGAACCAGAATGAATTGGAAGCTTGCCTTTGATGTTTATCAAATCAATCTTAATGTATCCCACCAATCATCCCATGATTGGCTGTCAGGGCATACATACCAACAGACTCCCACTTGCACTGCGAGCCAATCACCCTTGAATCATATTCATAGTGATTTTCAAACATGTCACTGTGCTCTAGTGCCAACATAGTGAGTAATGGCAACACCTTGCCAAAGTCAGTATAAATCGCATGTCTCTCATCTCTTCGCTGTACGTCGCACGTATGAGATGGAGTTGCCGTAATATGCGATCTAGTATTCCTTTGCTAACCTTTAGCCACATTTCATGATCAAGGATTCCGGACTTGTCATCAATGAGTGGAATATCTATAAGTTCATCTCATGAACTTCCAGATCCATATAGTATCTACTGCTGTTCTCTAACACATAGATACTCGGCATTTCCTTTTTTTTTTAAATAGTTTTATTGGAACATTTCCAATTATCAACAAACTTTCACTTTTATACATCCTATGTATATTTTGCGATTAATTTTCTGTCCTTTCGGAAGTTCGCATCAATGTAACTCTTTACATCGAACTCTTCCTTATCTTCATAGAACTAGTACTTCCCAAGTACTTATCAAGTTCTTATGATATTCCAGCAACCCTTACTGGAATCAGACAGACATCCACTCGTCCTGTCCCACATACGAGTTATCAGGATGAGCACATCATATTGTCATGTCCTACATACAACATGATGAATGCATTTTATTCTTGCCATGTCATACATGCAAGACAATGGGATGATTACATACATGATAGATCCATATCTATTCTTAGTGTTCCCATTCTTCATAAGAATTGGACACTTGGCCTTGGGATACTAATATCCATATAACATGGACAAGTTTTCTCCCACTAAATCTGTGCATACTGAACCCTTCAGTACAGATTGCCAATGTATGCTCTCTCTTTTCCAGGTCAAGAGATTTGTCGAGAACTATCTCTATAGATCTCTATTCCTATCATATAGGAAACATCTCTATCTTCCTTAAAGATAATTTCCACTTTTGGATTTCCATTCTAGAACAATTCCATTTCACATCAATATGTGGAATGTGAATACGCTCCCACTAAATCACAGATCCCTTCTTTATCTTTGACATATCAGTCAAACCCTTTGACTATATCATCAAAGTAAAGATCCAATTTTGAGTTGCTTATACTCAATCAATCACATTGATTAGTCCATTGTAACTTATAGACTTCATTTGCATTAGTGGACTCATAAACCTTATAGGCTGTGTCACGTACACATCCTGGTTTTATTCCTCATAGGAATGCGGTTTTAGTATCCATATGCCAAATGTCTTAGTCATTAAGTTGCAATCAACAAGCATCATCCTTCTCAAAATGTTATCCATGTGTCTTAACACTTAAGACTCATCTGCACTTATGGATATGATCCAATGAGTGCTACCATCAAGGTCATACCTTATGGTTCACATGGAAGTCATTTAGGATGTAATGGTTTTAAACTATAACTCAAGATTCGGTTCCTCATATTCATCTTAATAGTTGACTCATCACATGAACAACTCATCACATAGATAATTGAGGTGTATCTGTTAAAGATATAAGAACTCACAACCCTTGTGATTCTTAATTTCTTTTATTAGTGTGGGGTATTCTTTTATTAAGAAGAATTCAGTTATTTGATAATCATTCTCTAACTCCTTAGAGTATGATTCCTTCTTGATTCAGACATCACCATGCCTTAATCATGAGTTCACTATGATACACTATCATAATCACTCATAAGGATCTCAAACATTTAGTCCAAGTATTTCATTCATTGATCTCATCAAGAATTAATACTTTACCAAATTTGTACTTCATTTATGATAATCTTGAACATTTCAAGACATTCATATTGGTATTTCTCTAAACACCATTTGAAGTATTAGCATTTATTCCAATAGGTATGTAAATACATCACATGTATTATACCTAATAGGATAATCACTCTTCCACTACTTTAGTGAAGATTGATTAATCATGTCCAAGGTATTCATGTCCCTTACTGGTTCTCTAACCAAAAGAGTCTAGTTTTATCCATCACATGGAAACTAGAAATGAATTTCTCATGATTAATGCTAATTAAATTGTTTGAGTTATCTATAACTTTTAGGTATCGTCTTATCTTATGCATATCAAATATCACAAGATAAATAAGGCATTGCCACAAAGATCACATCTTTATAAATTGAAACATCTCTTTATTAATTGCTATCATTGTCATACAATATGCAAAAATAAAGTGTTTCTATCTATTGGCAAGTATGCAATAGCAGTTCATAACTGTATTACATGCCTTATTGGCTGAAAATAAACTAAAGTATTCCTATCTATAAAGGCAACACTTGCCCCAAGTAAGAATGCTTTACACTTTACATCTTGATATCATATATCTCAAAAGTGTTACAAGTTTACTTTCATGACACCTTTAAGTAGAGGTTTCAGTCGCCTCCTTCTTCTTTTGTTCTTCCAGGTAGAGAGGACAATTCCTTTTCCAATGTCCTGGCTTTTGACAATGGTGGCAATTTCCTTTCTTGGTCACACCTCCCTTGGCCTTGAGAGCTGAAGATGGCTTGGACTCCTGGCTAGCTTCAGAACCTTTCTTAGCTTTGCCCTTGCCCTTGCGCTTGGACTTGCCTTTCTTGCTCGTGATCACCATCACGGACTTAGGCTTGTCCTTCTTCATCTGTAACTCGGCTGTCCTCAACATGCCCAACAACTCTGACAGTGGCCTATCAAAGTTGTTCATGTTGTAGTTCATCACAAACTGACTGTAAGATTCTGGCAACGATTGCAGTATCACGTCAGTAGCCAACTCTTGGCTCAGTGGAAATCCCAGTCTCTGCAGGTTCTCCACATACCCAATCATCTTGAGTGTGTGAGGACCAACTGGATCTCCTTCTGTCATGACGCACTTGAACAACGCCCTAGAAACACTGTACCTCTCTTGCCGTGCCTGATCTTCATACATGTTCCTGAGATGCAGAATCATCTCTATGACACCCATGTTCTCATGTTGCCTCTGCAACTCATGGTTCATTGAACATAGCATCAAGCACTTTGCATCAATGGCATCATCAGAATGCTTCTTGTAAGCATCCCTTTCTGTCCTTGGTGCATTAGGAGCAGGTTCCTCTGGAATTGGAGTATCCAGGACATAGAGCTTACGCTCTTGAGTGAGAACAATTCTCAATGTCCGATACCAGTCGTGGAAGTTTGTCCCATTTAGCTTGTCCTTGTCAAGGACCGATTGCAAAGAAAAGTTGTTGTTGTTTGTTGCCATTTGAACTACAAAAAGGAAAATATGCAATTTTAGTCCAAAACTCATTTTTGACTTATTTGATTGATTTGAAAGTTTGACGATATAATTAGGCCTTTAATTAATTATCGCTCCCACTATTTTACTTCAAATTGATAGCCCTCACCATCAATTCGGAAGATTGCAGCGTACAACCTTCTAGTGGGCAAGATCCTGAAATCCTCTAAGTCATGGACCAGCTAGGGCTGTCACCCACAACATAGATTTCTCAGGTAGGCAACTTTTGCCAATTGCATCATATGCAACTCTTGATAAGATGTCATATACAACTCCTTGCAATGATCATCTCCATGCCTGAAGGTACTAGATCCCATCTAGATCACCTTGTTAAGTCCGACCCAAAGCAAACACGATGAATATGCACCCTGCTAGGGCAGACCCACACATTCATCCTTCA
This sequence comes from Alisma plantago-aquatica, assembly GCA_963693085.1. Lineage (NCBI taxonomy): Eukaryota > Viridiplantae > Streptophyta > Magnoliopsida > Alismatales > Alismataceae > Alisma > Alisma plantago-aquatica. Next base: position 470,487,039 of record OY856415.1, read on the forward strand.
CGCTTCCACGAGATAGACGGTGCACCACGCTAGGGCGTGCCCACACTTGGTCGATCAAGCTTTTCACGTGTGTCGCATTTGGAAGGCATCTAAAACTTAATATTTTAATGAGGGATTTGGTTTTATATACATATACATATCCAATTACCACAATACATAGTACGTATCATATACATGCTATATCCCACAGAAAACATGCACAAACAATAAAAGCGATGATTGTGGCCATCCTAATGTGATTCCTCGAGCCAAGAGGAATCACGGTCATCTAGGTCTACATCACATGCAACCTGTACAAGATGAACATCTGTGCCTTGCTATCCGAGTTGATCAACTCATCACATGAATGATCTGTACTCTCCAACCGGTCGTCTGAGTGCCACCAGCCGATCAGTTGGCTCCTCCAACCGATCGGTTCACCTGGTCATCGTGCATCTCGTCATGTCCGCCACCCGCTCGTCTCGCTCCTCGAACCGGTCATCAACCGATCGGTTCACTCCTTGAACCGACCGTCTGGAACGTCAACCGATCGGTTCACGCCTTGAACCGATCGTCTCAGCTGTCGTCTTGATGTCCACCGGTCTTCGACATAACAGGAAATAAAATCTATCCTATTATTACATTGCTTTAAAAGGGAAACCCCGAGTCACATTCGGGGGGAGCAAAGGTAGGAAAGAATCTCGAATTATTTCGAGTTACATCAGGAATAAGAGAGGGAAGATCGGTGCGCAGACCGAGATGCAAGCAACCACAAACAATCACACACAGATAGGGGTTTATAGGCCATAATCACGCTACACACATCCACCACAAAACTCATTTAAGGGCGACGCGTATCGAGTGCATTAATAATACATATCATATATGTAATTTGGGATTTGTGGATTTAGGATTGGACATGCATAAAGCCGATATTATTCACATCGTATGCAATAAATAAAGGTGACAAACCAAAATCGATCATATCGATATTTCTAAAATATAGAACAGCTGACGTGGCTCTGATACCACTGTTGGGTTTTAGGGGAGACAGAGAAGGCAACGGAAACAAAAAAATTCTCCCCCAACCCATACCGAGGAAACACGTCAACGTCTATATAATAGGAAAGGATGGTTTGTGGAATCATACCTTGTCCTGAGGCTTGCTCGGCGACAATACCTCACGCAATGCGCGGTCTTCAACTCCGGTCTTGGACGGTGTCTGTGCAGCTCCTGGTCGCACCGGGACTGATGACTCCTCCTCCTACCGGACTGTTGGATGACAGTTGTCCTCCTAAGCGACAGAAACCTCCCGCCTATGAAGTAGTCCACACGGACCACCTGGAACTCCACTCTCTTTGTCCCACAAGGAAGTGGAAGGAGTCGCACCCTCCTGTTGACGTACTAGTCGCCAACACACTCTCCTGCTACCAGTTGCAACTACAGTTGTCCTTCCCTTGCTGCACCTCCCTTTTGCGGGAAGCACTTGCTCGGGATCTCTCACGGTTACCAAAACCAGAGAGAACGACAACTTCGCAAAGCAACCAGCTTGCATTGAGTTGTACTTTGAGAAGCCCCAATACCCCTATATATATAGGCGGGTCATGGGACAGGGTTCTCTGTGCCCGGCAATACGGGACTAAAGCAGGAGTAGAAGGGTTCGAGAATTATCCACAAAAAGCAACCGGTTCGCAACCTGAAATGATCGGTTCACAACTGAACCGATCGGTTCGGCCATTGAGCCGATCGGTTGGACCTGAGCTGATCGTTTGGGGCACTCCAACCGATCGGTTGGTGCCCTGAACCGATCGGTTCATGGTCCTAATCCGGCTCAAAAAGACTTTCCTTGTTTCGTTCTCAATTGGTATCGTATACCAATGTTATTCCCAATCGAATTGGGCAATTTGAAACCAAAGGAAAATTCTTTCCGACATGACTTTCCCAACTGGTCGGTTGCACCAGTTGAGCCGATCAGTTCAACTCTTCAACCGGTCGTTTCAACCTGGGCATGAGCCGATCGGCCTGGACACTCCAGCCGACCGGTTCAACACCTCAGCCGACCGGTTCATCACATGAGCCGATCGGTTGGGAGCACAGGTTGGGCAAAATCAGTCAATTGCGATTTCAATCAATTCGATACTCCAATCAATGCGTCCAACACCTTGAACCATATGATATTGAGCTATCGACCGATTGAGTGTTTAATTGAACTACTAAACTCCTTTAGCAATCAATCTAAACATTGCTTTGTGGACAAAACTCCTCTTCCAGGTTAAATCCTATGTGTGTGACCCTGCAGGTCCATTTCACGTTGGCAGTGAAAGTCCATAACACTTATGACTTCACAAGCAAAGAGCGGTGCCTAGTCACACATCAGTGCTACCCAAGTGAAAGTAGAAAGTTGGAGAACAACTTTCATCCTACAATCCGTGAATGGTGTTACAGTGAATGTATAATTCCTTTGTCACTGATATCCCGAATGAACTCAAGGCATGGAACTGTCATCCTGTCAACGTTCATTCACTTTCTTGATCTCAGAGCAGATTGAAGGAGATATGTATGACATCAATATCACATACTGATTCACACATGCGTGCGCACGCCTATCTCAATCCTACTCATCAAGTGGCCTTGGATATCAAACTCCCTCAGGAGGGACAAATCCCATATCTATCACTCACCCCTCAAAAGCCCCATGTGTCAAAGCCACCCAATCATCACCTTTATAACAACCCATGTTTCAGGACTGCGTTTGATGATGTCAAAGTGTGCCCAACGACATGTGTTGAGTGTAGTGATTTCAGGTCTAAGAATCACACTCACCACCATCACTGTGAGTACTGACTGTGACTACCATCTCATGGTTCCATGTGTCAAACTCACGGTGGGTCTGTCCGGTACCTTCTTCTCTAACAAGTACCTATGTGTTTGGTTTGATATCTCTATATCATGACTAATGAGATTCTGTCATCAACCAACACCACAATCTAGTCTTGTGTGTCATTGCTGTCTATCTACCTTCCACAATGACATCTGACTAGGGACATAACAAGAATGTACAAACTCTTAGCATCCGTATGATCTCATCGTTCAGGTCCTTAACATGAAAGCATACGTCATTGAGTATTGTCATTCTCTAGACATTCAATCTGTTCTATCACTATCTCATATGACTGAACCAGAATGAATTGGAAGCTTGCCTTTGATGTTTATCAAATCAATCTTAATGTATCCCACCAATCATCCCATGATTGGCTCTCAGGGCATACATACCAACAGAATGGAGGGTCAAATCATCTGACTAAAAGTGAGTCAGAAAATTTATTAATGAACCAACCAACTAGAAAGCCTATCTGACTTTCAAGTTTGATTCTAGTTATGATTTGTGATCAAGAATGGGTTTAGATTTTTGGGAAGATACAAGCCATGGCTATCCTATGTAAAGGAGTGGACTTCCAAGATGAGATGTGCACATTGTGAGACAAGCCATCTAAGATTGTTCCCTCTTGGAGAGAGAGCAACTCACCTCAAGGACATCGACCAACATAGAAGAAGAAGGAGAGTGAGAAATGCTAGCACATCAATAATAATCTGAATTCTACTTCATCTCAATGACTAAGGTGGTGCACTAAGAGTCCCTATATTTGTATGGATGACTTAGAGGTTGAGTTCCTTGTCGGAGGCTTGAGGACAAACAACTTCTTTAAGGAGAATACAAGGTTATTATGCGGCAACATGATAGAAACAACAACAACAACAATTTAGATTTAGATCCCAAATTTCAAGTTCTACACTGACATAAGATGTGTCTTGTTGTTGGAAAACCAGTGTGCACCAATGTAATGACTATATTTTATCTTTTCCATATAATAGGATTTACTTGTATGCTTACATGTTTTATGAAATTCTTTCTTATTTTAACTTGAGTAGTTGTGTTAGTTTAATTATAATATATGGATCATATAAGACACTTTAAACATGCTTTGATTTTGAATAAATAGGGATTGACAAGTGTAAACCCTATTAGGATGAAATTAGTATTTTGGGATATATGAATTAAAATAATTTTGATAAAAACTTTGGTGATGAATATAATGGTGTATTAAATTACATTTTAGTATTTTATTTGTTAGTTAGATTGATTTGAAATTTTAATTCAGTTTGGAAAACCTACAGATAAGTGTTTCTACAAAATTTTAGATTTTAGGAAATTCCTTGGACATGTTGATCAATTGAGTTTTTTGAGCACAAACTCAAACTACCGCACTACACATGCTAGAGTAAAGAAATGTGGTAATTGATTTTTAATTATTTATTTCTAAATTGATGCATGCAAACATGATCATCCTTTTAGAGCCCAATATTGATAATTTATGGAACATTCATGTTCATTTATATGTAATTTTTCTTATATTATGATTATGTAGCCTAAGAAACCATGTTGTGACAATTGTTGCTATTCTTTAAAACTTTTATATGAAATATTATATTTATTATGGTCTCATCACATTGATATTTGAATTTTATTGTCAATATGTATTGAAAGCATGAGTTAGTGCTACTAAGTAACAAGTCAGTGACTTGAAACAAGAACATTGTCAATAGAGTTAACTTTTGCTATACATATCCAAACCTAACAAAATTTATCTTGTTGGATTTATATTTTGGTTTGTCACATGACCACAACTCAAAACCACACAATAGGTGGACAAAAAGGAGATTTTATTGGTATGTATGCCTAGAGATCCAATCATATGATGATTGGAATGTGGCATTAGATGCCTAATTTGATAAAAATAAAAGTATTTTGTCTATTGTGTTTGTCTCAATCATGAGATGATGACACAAACATAGTAGATGTCTAAAGAATGATGTTATTCAATGACATATGTCTTCAGGTTGATGACCTGAACAATGAGATCATATGTAGGGTAAGAGTACATATATTCTGGTTATGTCCCTAAACAGATTTTAATATTTAAGTAGAATAGACAACACTGATACATAAGACTAGATTGTGTGTTGAATGATGAAAAAATCTCATTAGTCATGATATATGATATCAAGTCAAGCACATAGGTACATGTTAGAGAATAGTGTATTGGATAGACCCACCTTGAGAGTGATACATGATACCATGGAATGGTAGTTAGAATCAACTCTCATAGTATTAGTGATGATTGTGATTCTTAGACTTGAAGTCACTACACTCATCACATGTCATTCGATGTATTTTGACATCATCCAACGTGACTATGAGTAAGGGTTCCATAAAGGTGATGCTTAGGTGCATTATGACAAATTGGGATGTGTGAGTGATGTAGATGGGATTTGTCCCTCCTATAGGAGATTGATAACCATGCTACTTGATAAGAGAGACTGAGAAATGTATGGTCATACTCATGTGATTCAATATGTGAATATGAACTCACATGTATCGCTGACAGTCTGCTCTAGTTCAAGGAACATGGATTGAACATTGAAGAGGATGATGATTACATGCCTTGAGTTTAATCTGGATATCAGAGACAAAGGAACTATATGCTCATGGTAACACTGATAAAAAATTGTAGGTTGAAGTTGTTCTCCAACTTTCTGAATTGCTTGGGTAGAAATGATGTATTGCTAGATGCCACTCTTTGCTTGTGATGTCATAAGTTGGCAAGGGACATTCACTGCCAACGTAATTTGGGACATATAGGGTCACATGCATAGGATGCACTTGTAATAGGAGTTTATTCATGAATGTTGTTTAACTTGATTACTAAAAGTGTTTATGTATTTGATTAAACAATTGAGGCTTAAAATTGACTAAACGGACTCTGAACCGACCGGTTCAAGTGTTGAACTGATCGGTTGGAGTGTCAGGTCAATTGGGAAACAAAATTGGTTGAATATTGGTTTGAGCGAGACAAGTGAAACAACCATTTCATGATATGAAACAGCCATTTCAAGAGCAAAACGACCGGTTCATCATCTGGGTTGTTCAGTTCAATGATCAGTTCAATTGGATCAAGGATTGATGTTGATGTCATGATTGTGCATTAAGTGAATATTGAATGTCAATTTTATTCTAAAGAGGAAAGTTGCTAAGTTGAACGGTTGATGACTTGATCCGACCAGTTCACCACTGAGCCGACCAGTTGGATAGTGAACTGATCGGTTCACTATTCATAATTTTCAAAATATTCATGAAAATCCATCTCTTCGACTCCCAGACCAATCAGAAACCCTAACCCTGGCTATCCTATAAATAGAGGGGTACCGAGGCTTCCCAAACCCAACAATAAGCTCTAAAAATTGTTTTCTTCTCTGGTTGAGGTAACCAATAGAGAGACTGAGCAAGTCTTACCTATAAAAGGGAGGGATAGCAAGGGAGAGATAATTATAGGAGAGTGAATCAACCGTAGTTGGTTGACGTTTGAAGGGACAACTCCTACCTGTTGGCTCTGATTGCGCAACGTGGAGTTCTTGATGGTCCATGTGGACTACTATAGAGGCGAGTAGGTCATTGCCTCTATCTAGGAGGATGTCGTCCACCGTCGTCCATGGTGTTGCACCATGAGGTTGTTCCCAATGACTGTTTGAGTGTTGCTTGAAGAAGAAGCACACTGCTTCTTGGAGAAGAAGCACACTACTGCATCAAGAGTTGTCGTTTGACTTTCTCCAGGACCAAGTATAGCTCTAGTACTCTGTTTCCTAGATACATTGTTGTTGATGCAATCTCGTTGGTTAGGGAATCAAACATTAAATTTTTGTTTCCGCTGCCTATATCTGTTGTCTAGATTTCTCAACAGTGGTATCAGAGTGATGTCAAGTTATAGTGAATCTGGATTTAAATTAATATGACCGGATTTATTTTATTGCATACTATGTGAATACATATATATATATATATATATATATATATATATATATATATATATATATATATATATATATATATATATATATATATATATATATATATATATGCAAGATATATGTGTCACCTTAAAATTGTTTTGATCTTGATTGGAAGTGTGGTTATGGCTCAAATCCCCATGGACCGTGTGCTTGGTTGTTTGGTTTATTTCTTATTATTACTCAGTTTACATAGAGAGCATCTCTCCTCCTTTATAAATGTGAATTAATGCTCTTCTTCCTATTTCCCCTCAAATTGTGCTCAAGGTTTTACCTATTATAATGTAATATGAAATAAGATAGTTTTAGTTTATGTTTTTTCATGAGAAGATGTTTTGCACTAGACGAACCGACCAACTCTGGAGTTAAACCGATTGGCTGGAGGATGGATAAGTCAAGATGATAGGACAAACTGATCGATTTATGGCCCAGCCGATCAGATGGAGGAGTCTAGGTGTTTCTTGGACTAGATACTAGACAATCAACCGATGACACCAACCGACTGACCCGGAGGCCAACCGATTAGCTCAAGAGTTGAACCAATCGACCCAGACTAGTTCTAGCATAGATTTCTACAGTACATGTTGCTACATGTGATGTGGACCTCAGGTGGTAGCAATTCCTTGTGGCTCTAAGGATGTTCATTAGACTGGCCATAACCATCACTCATATATTTCTGATTGCTTGTTTTTATTGTGGTTATAGCATGTATATGGTACATACTATAGTATGTGGTGATTGGATATGTATATGTATTATATATAAAATCCCTCAATCTAATATTAAGTATTACTACTTTCCATAAGCAACACACATGAAAATCTTATTCGACTATGTATGGGAACACCAAGCATGGTGTGTTGTCCATCTCATGGAAGTGTGATGGTAGTTATGTGGGCCTGCCAAGAAGGGTACATTATAATCATGTTGGATTTTAGGTTAGGCCTAACCAAGTGATCTTTATGAGATTAAACACCTAGAAGCACAAAAATGACTATGGCAAGGAGTTGTGCATACCATCTATTCAAGAATTAATTAAGATGCAATCAGAAAAAATTTCCTACCTTAATGATTTATTATGGACACTAGCATTGGCCAAGTAGTAATCAATCATTTTGGATATTGGCTCACTAGAAGGTTGTACGTTGCAATCTTCCAAATTGATAATTTAGGATTATCAAATTGAAGAAAATAATGGGAGTGATAATTAATTAAAGGCGTACTTAATATTGACAAAATTATCAGATCAAATCAGAAATGTTTTTTCTAAGTTGCAAAATTTATTTTATAAATTCTAATACAGACTCAGATATGTTATCATTGCGGTCAGTCCTTGAGTAGGAAAAACTAAATGAGATTATCTTGCACGTCTGGATTAGGATTTTGAGAAGTGTTTTCACAATGAGTGTAAGCTTGATGTTCTTGAAAGATCGGATCCAGAGGAACCCACTTCAAATGCATCTAAGGCTAAGATTAATGCTTACTTAAAGCATGACAATAATGCCACAAACATAAAAGACTTGATGTTGAGATATATGAACCATGAATTGCATGAACATCATGAAAACATGGAATTTCTTGAGAAGATAACACATCTTAAGGATCATTTAAAGCAAGTAAGGTATAATGTCTCCAAAGCGCTGTTTGAGTGAAAACTAATAGAGGGAGATCTTGTAGAGCCCTATGTGCTCAATATGATTCGGCATGTGGAGAGACTGGGATTTATTTTATGTCAAGAGTTATCCATGGATATGATTCTATAATCATTTCTTGAATCATATAGCCAGCTTATCGAGTGATATCACTTGAGTAAACTGGCCAAACCACTGTCTGAGTTGCTTGGCATGTTGACTAATGGCAAAGCATGAATGAAGATGGACAAACCCGTGATGATGATCAGTGGAACCGAGTTCAAGGAAAAAGGCAAGGCCAAGAAGAGTTCTAAGGTAAGCTAAAGTCCAAGTCTATAGCACTCAAGACAAGGAGAGGGGTAAGTGCAAAAGGAATATGTCCTATTCACTTAAATGATTAAGGAAAAGGTACTACCCTTTTTTATAGAAGATAACAAGAAGAATAAGGAGATATAGATCTCCACTTCAGGACCTAAGAAGAAGTAAACTAGAACTATGCAGAGCAACAATTGTTTCAAGTGTAGTTGGAATTTGTCATTCATCTAAAGGGCATGTAATAGAATTAGTGAATTACTATTATGTACCTACCATTGATGACAAAATTGTGTATCTTGTATGGACAAGAATATTATGAATATCTTGATGTATCATTTTAAAAGATGAGATCTTATATGGCAATGTCTCACAATATATACTCGATAGTTGTAGAGACAGATGTGTATGACAAGATACCAAATGACTTGATGACTCAGACAACAAATACCTATAGCATTGTCATCTAAAGTCTGTAAATGAGAAATGCATTTCTAGAATCCATAATGACGGTTATCTGAACACTTTTGGTTATTGAACCAATAGAGGCATGCAAGTATTTTTTTTGAGCAATATGACAAAGTCACCTTTTGCTAGATGTAGAGGGAGAGTGAGCATTCTATTCGCGATAGTACACACTAATGTACATAGACCTTTTAGAATAAATGCTAAAGGTATTTACTTATACCTCATTATATTTACTGATGATCTCAGTACATATGGTAATTTGTATTTAAGGAAATGCAAGTATGAATCTCTTGAGTGTGCAAGGAGATCATGAATGAAGTATGTAACTGAATTGGTATACATATTAAGACACTTCAATATGATTGATGTTGAAATATTGTAAAACCAAGAGTTTGAAAACCTTCTAGAGAGACTGTGATAGTGTATCACAATGAACTCCACCTGAAACATAATGATGTATAAGAAAAAAGGGATCACACCCTGTTAAGTCATGGTGTGATTATCGATAAATCTAGTTGACATTCCAATTTCCTTTGGCACATGCTATACACTAGAACAATGTGCCATTTTAAATTGGTTCAAAAAAATATATGATATATGGCATGTGAGGTGTCCCAATATGTCTTTTAAAAATATTAGGATTGAAAGCTTATACAAGAAAATTAGCTTCTTAAAATAATTTGTCTACAAATTACATAAATGTTGTTTTTTTAAATAGTACTTTTATATTCCAATCTGACAACAAAAGTGTTTTGTTTCCAGGATGGTTGTATTCCTAAAAGGATTTTAATTGCAAAGGAATAAATGGGAGAAAAGTAGAACTCAAAAAGTTTGAGACAAATAATAAAATATGAACCTAAAGATGTAATCAGAACAATGAGAATAACAAATTGTTGTGGAATCGCAAGTTCCTCATGTAACACAAAACCTCATAAATCTAGTAGAACACACCTTGAGCTTGAAAATTTGTGATATCTTATGGATCAATAAGGCAGTAAGTTGGTCATCTATGATGAGTCAACAACCTACCTAAATTTTATTGAGGGACAAAGTTTAAGAAATGACTTTAGGCCATGAGGTACAAGATGGGGTCCATCTAAACTATCAAGGTATGACCTTGGTGGATCCACCTGAAAGAGTAAGACCCATAGGGTGCATTTGGGTCTTTGAGAAAAGAGAGACATGGATGATAGTGTGAAAACCTATACGATAAGATTGGTTGTAGAGGATTTCCAACTAGTTCAAGGCGTTGAACATGATGAAATCCTTTCACTAGTTTCCATGGTTAAATCCATCAGGATAGTGCTTGCCATTGTATCTTAATGTGACTATGAGATTTGGAAAAATGGATGTTAAAACCACATTCCTTAATTGGAATATGTATAGTAAGTGTACATGACACAACCTAAAGGTTTTATATATCCATATAATGTAAATAAAGTCTATAAGTTACAAAGGTAAATCTTTGGATTGAAGCAAGCATCTAAGAGCTAAAATCTTCACTTTGGCAAGATAATCAAAGAGTTTGACTTGAGTCAGAATGAAGCATATTTATATTCCACATAATGATGAGGAATAACCTCCTTATACTACAAATATTAAAACTTGGAAAGGAATGTACATTCTCTATGAAGGGTTTAAGCAAAACATCTTATGTGATAGGAATGAGATCTATAAAGATATATATGAAAAGCTTCTTGACCCAATAAAGAGCACATGCATTGGTAAGATGCTAAAGGGATTCATCATGTAGGATTCAATGAGAGAAAATGTGTCCGTACGTGTTCCATGGGATTAGTCTCTGAAGAGCCCAGTGTTTGAGTTCTTATGAAGAATGGGAAAACATGAGTTAGATTCCATATACATTTAAAATTAGATATATCATGTATGCATACTATGAAATCATCCTTTTATCTCGTATATATTGGACATGACCAGAGGATATGTATTCATCCAGTTGTCTCGTATGAATTCAACATGATGAGTGGATATCTATCACATTCTAGTGAAAGTCACTAGACTGCCATAAAGAACATCCTTAAGTACTTGAGAAGCACCAAAAGGATCCATTCCTTGGTTATGATAATATGGAAGAGTTGAGTGTAAAGGGTTACACTGATACAAGATTCTAAAATGAAAAATAAAAGTAATGATCACAATATAAATTTGTATATGACCTTAAAATGTTGTAAGTTGGAAAAGTTTTGAGATAGAGACAATTTATGAAAAGCTACAATAGAAGCTGACTATCTTGGTGTTATGAACACAATAGAGGATATTGTATGGATCTCGAAGTTCATATAGATGAACTTGTGGGAGGTTCCAACCGTTGATGACACAATAGAAATATTGTGACATAAATGGAGCTACTGGATAGCCTAGGGATCTCAGATAGCATATTGTGACACTTCCAACTCATATGAGAAGTCGTACAATGAGGAGATGTGAAATTTTCAGAATACTGACAAGAAGCAAATTTTGCTAACCCTCTATAAAAGCACTTCTACAACAGAAACATGATGAACATGTTAAGATAAATTGGAATAAGATTACTGGGTGATTGGTCTAAGTGCAAGTGGGAGTCTGTTGGTATGTATGCCCAGAGAGCCAATCATATGATGATTGGAATGTGACATTAGATACCTGATTTGCTAATAATAAAGGTAATTCCATATATTATGTTTGTCTCAATCATGAGATGATGACACAAACATAGTATATGTCTAAAGAATGATGTTACTAAATGACATATGTCTTCAGGTTGATGACCTATGTTTTTTTCATAATGGAACTCTATATGATGACGTGATGTATTTTTCCCACTTATGAGGTGGAAGTATATGTTGGTCACTTTTGTGGTGACTACTCTGTATAATCTGACTATACTTTTTCTTGCTTCTCTATTAAGCATGTTATGTGACTCAGTAGCCCTAGAGTAGTGTAATTGCATTGGTTTTTGGTTATGTGCCCTTATTATATTTTTGGGATGGAGGTTATGTGCCCCATGCACATGTTTCAAATTTATGAGGTTTGGCCCACACACTTTATGTTGGGGAGTTTAACTATGTGCCAATCTCTATCAAGTTTCAAGTTTATGAGGCTTGGACACCATTGTTATTTATATTATTTTACTGCTATGTTTATCTCACATGCATGCAGGTTGTTATGGGTTTTGTGCCCAAAAAGATTGTGTGCTTTTGTGGCATTAGCTTGATTATTGATTTTATGGAAAGTATTTTCTTTATCATATGATGGTGATTCTTTCCTCTTATTCCCTTTTGGGTATTCCTTTTCTTTTTCATGGGAAGCCTTTATATTTTTTGTCCTTTAGTCTATATATTGATCAATTTCCTTTTTAGTATGCACATACCAGCCTTTCCTGATGTCATCTATTTTTCTCTTCTTGCTGGGGTATGCTTCCAACCCTAGGTGAAGGACTTGGACAATATGTAGACTTGGACTTACCTTATGGAGTTAAAGCTTGGAGACAACCTTGATATGGTTTAGATTCTCCTCTACTTAAATCCATATGTTGTATCTTACACATAAACCCTATGTGGGATATTATGATGTTCTTTTGTAACCTTGTAAAAAATTGAATATAGTCAATATTTTTATTTAGCTACTAAACTTTGGTTGTTTTGAATACCATTAATAAGATTTGAAAATCTACACTCACTCCAACATATCTTTTGTGTGTGTTTGGTCTGGAAGTTCTATTCTACAAATTTTTGGTAGGGAATGGCTTTCCTCTGTGATCCCACTCCTTACAGGATTGCTATGCAAAATGACCGGTTCACTGTTTGCATGTTTCAGAAGATTCATGATTCTGAACCCTTCTACTCCCATAAAGACTGGGAACCCTAACCCTAGACTCTACTATAAATAGAGGGGTACTGAGGGCCCTCCAACACACAGTTGAGAATCAAGTTGCGCTGACAATTATTGTCCTCTCTAGATGTGGTAACCAATAGAGAGCCCAAGCAAATCCTACCCGTTAAAGGGAGGGATAATGAGGGAGAGAATAACTAAGATCAATTGTGGCAGAGCATATTAGCCACTAGTACATCGACAGGTGGGATCAACTCCTTCTTGTTGGCTCTGGGAGTGCAACGTGGAGTTCACGGTGGTCTGCGTGGACTACTCTATAGGAGGGAAGTTGTTGTCTGCCTCTAGGAGGAAATCATCGGTTGCTTTGTGTGGTGATGCACTAGGAGGCCGATGGAGATGACTTTTCGAGGGCTACTCCAACTGCTGAAGGAGTGTGCTGCTACCTAAAGAAGAAGAAGAACGAATCTACTACAAGGGTATGCCACTGGACTTGCTCGAGGATCAGGTATAACCTTACAAATATTTCCTTCCTAGATACATTGTTGTTGACACAATCTTCCTATTTTGGGCTCTGGATACAAATTCATATGTAACCCTAATTGTAGGTAAAAATTGTCCTTACACATAAAAATGTAGTTGCCATTATAGCTAATTATATGACTATAATTCTATTTGTAGATATGATATGTAGGGAGAAATGACATTGGTTACAATTTATATATGTAGTTCATGTGTAGCAAAAATTAGCACTTACTACACTTATAATTATAGCTAGTGTGTAGTGAGAGACATCATGTACTATACATACATATGTAGTGAGAGACATTATGTATCCAGTGAATAGCTTGCCAATATAGAGGGTTTAAAAAAACAATATTAATCAAGATCAAGTTGTGCTTATACTGTCAACAATCATAATTTTATTTATGTTTGAACAATGAGTATACATGGGGAGTACATTAACCTAGCCCCTGTTTTAAAATATGCATGAAAAAAAAATCAATGTATACAATATCTTCTTCTAACTACCTCTATCCACTACAGACTCTATATGCCACATGATCATGTACATCTTTTTTGTTATGGTAACAAAGACTGCCTGTCATACTTAGATTGATGTTAAGTGTGACAACGACATGTGGGAGAACACAATTGAAAAGCAACTTATTATGGATGCACCAACTGCTGACTTCATCGTCATTCCAAAATACTGACTAAGGTGGGTGACAATAAATTATTAACTTGTGCTACCTGCTTTGTTTCGTGGGTTTTCAAAGACAAGCCATTGTTATCGTGAGATTGTTACACCATTTCTCACAGAAGCAAGCTACAAGATCAAATGGAAATATGTGAATATATAGCTCATTATAGGGAAATAATACAATTAACAATTCAAATAAATTACACTTCAATCGTTAGACAAAATAATGGATGAAATAGTTATATTTTGGGATGACTAAGAACAATCCCTAACATTCCTTGACTTTATTAGTAACATTTCCTTTGTTACCATGTCTTGATTTTAGCTTACTGAAATTATGAGTTATACACAATTACAAACTTAGTGACACTAATGCATACTGCATATAGATTAAATATACCTTACATATATAATATCTATTTTGTAACTTACGACAGAGATCTTCCCATTAATTTTTTTTCAGATGAAAAAAATGCTTAACACAATGGAAGTTAATTGATGGAGGAGTTTTGGTATTTATCTAGCTAACATGATATGCTTTGAGCTCACAAAAAGGTAAAAAAAAAAAACAGAAAATTGAAAGTTCTTTAAGTATAATTATATTCATTGGGTTCCTTCTTCTTTCTGTTCGTCGTCCTATTTTTTCAGAAAGAAATACTATATTGTCTTACATACATTCTTGTTATGCCCCTGGTCAGATATTACTGTCGAAGCATAATAGACAACAATAGTACATAATACTAGAGTGTGTGTTGACTGATGACAACATCTCATTAGTCATGATATATGATATCAAGTCAAGCAAATGGGTAGATGTTAGAGAATAGTATATCAGACATACCCACCTTGAAAGTGATATATGGATACCAAGGAATTGTAATCAAAATAAACTCTCTCAGTGATGGTGGTGATTTTGGTTCTTAGACCTGAAGTCACTAAGCTCATCACATGCCATTCAATGTCTTTTGACATCATCCAATGTGACCTTGAATAAGGGTGCCATAAAGGTGATGCCTAGGTGCATTGTGACACATGGGGATTGAGTGTGAGTGATGTAGATGTGATTTGTCCCTCCTATAGGAGATTGATATTTAGGCCACTTAATAAGTGAGACTGAGAAATGTATATCCATACTCATGTGATTCAATATGTGATATATGAACTCACATGCATTTCAGGCAGTCTGCTCTAGTTCAAGGAACCTGGATTTAACATTGAAAAGGATGATGATTCCATGCCTCGAGATAAATTTGAATATTAGAGACAAAGGAACTATACGACCATAGTAACATTGATCACAAATTTTAGGTTGAAGTTTTCCTCCAATTTTATGAATTAGTTGGGTAGGAATGATGTATTGCTAGATGACACTCTTTGCTTGTGATGTCATATGTTGGCTATAGACATTGATTATCAACATAATTAGGAGGCATAGGGTCACAAACATAGGATGCACTTAGAATAGGAGTTTATTCTTGAATGTTGTCTAACTTGATTACTAAAAGTGTTTATGTATTCAATTAAACAACTAAGGTTCAAAATTGACTGATTGGACTCTAAACTGACCAATTCAAGTGTTGAATCAATCGCCTGGAGTGTTAGGTCAATTGGAAACAACATTGGCTGAATATTGTCCAAGCTAGACAAGTTAAACGACCAGTTCATGATATCAAATGACTGTTTCAAGAGTGAAATGACCGGTTCAGCATCGGGGTTGTTTGGTTTGATGATCAATTTGATTGGGTCAAGGATTGATGTTGATGTCATGATTGTGCATTAATCAAATATTGAATGCCAATTTTCTAGTTGGAAGGCTTGAGCTAACCAGTTGGATAGTGAATTGATCAATTGACTATTCATAGTTTCTAGAAAATTTGTGAAAATTCGTCTCTTCGACTCCCATACCAACTACAAACCCTGACTTGAGTCCTATAAATAGAGGGGTACTGGGGGCTTCCACAATAGTAAGCTATGACACTTGTTGTCTTCTCTAGTTGTGGTAACCAACAGAGACCAAGCAAGTCCTACCCATAAAAGAGAGAGATAGCAAGGGAGAGACAATTGTAGGAGAGAAAATCAACCCTAGTAGGACATTCAAAAGGAGAACTCCTTCTTGTTGGCTCTAGTAGCACAACATGGAGTTCATGGTGGTCCGTGTGACCTACTATAGAGGCAAGGAGGATGCTTCCTAATTCTAGGAGGATGCCATCACCAACATGTGTGGTGTTGCATCAAGAGGTTGTTGCTGACAACTGTTCGAGTGTTTCTTGAAGAAGAAGCATGTTGTTTCTTAGAGAAGAAGCATGCTACTGCATCAAGAGCTATTGATGGACTTTATCTAGGACTAGATATAACTCTTGTTACTCTCTTTCCTAGATACATTGTTGTTGACACGATCTCACTTGTTAGAGAATTGGAAATTAAATTTTGGTTTTTGAGGCACTGCTTATTTGTCATTTTCACATGCTATTTTATATTGATTTTGTGCACTTTTTGTTAGTTTTCATATGAATTGTGCATTATTTACTTCTATTATCTTGTGATACTTAATTCCATCAAATAAGTATAATTTCAATGTTTCCAAAGGATATATTATATTTCAAGAGCTTATGTTTGAATTTTATGAATTTTAGGAACTTTTCAAGAATCACAAGGCTTGGTACTATCGACTTTGGAATCGGTGGTACCGAAACATGCTCAATTTGGATAAGAAAGAAATTGAGAAGACTCTGTAGTACTGTCTCTGCAAGTCGATACTACCGACAATATCACAACATTTTGGTCAAGAATTATCAAAGTAACTTGATACTATTGACATCCATGTCGGTAGTATCGACAACTTGCTAGGTGGCCCCACAATTAGAGGAGTCAGTTGTACCGACCCGTCGGGATCCAGAAGATCTAAAGATAACATATGACAGTTGAGGGATTATTTTACCCTATGTCACTTTTATGACTTAGGATTATTTTACCCTATGTCACTTTTATGACTTAGGGGGAATTCAGACATCCCTAAGGAATAATGTTCTTTTGCATTAGACGTCAACTGAGAGAAAGGAGAGGAGAAAGTGAATAAGAATACTACGTTATGGATGATCCAAGCACTTCCAACAAGTGGATTTGTTGCTGAAAGGTTGAAAATTGGCATGTGCACGAGAAGGGATCTTTTGGATCATCTACTTCAAGGGTTCTTTAATTCTATTAATGATTACCATGTTTTTCTTCTCATCTCCTATGTTTTTGTCCATGAAAACCTACATGGCTAAATCCCTTATTCCATAGGACATGGGAGTAGCCCAGTGATGCATTGTATGTATGACATTAATACTATAATATTAAATTCTCTCAATTTCTGGACTTATTTCTATGCATTTGCATTGAACTATCCATGATTGATCACCATAGGTAGTTAGTTAGATCTTAATTTCTTTGAAAAAGGAAATTAATGATTAAAAAATCATAGAAATTCATGTTTTATATAGTCCTTTTAGAAAGGTGACTCACGAACATGAAGAGATTATCCGGAGGTTTCATTAAAGCACCTAGTTAATTACATAATTGATACGATAGTAGGGTTGGTATTAGATTAGCTAATGGATTACACATGAGAAAGGGTAATTCTTACTACATGCTCTTAGTCCAGGGTTAGGAGAGATATTTATTACTGTCATAACTGTTGATTGCAATATTAACCAAGGTGAAATCACAAACCTAAGAAATTATGTCCAATTATGATAAATCAACAATAATTTTAGATTCACTTTCTACTTTCGTAGCTAATAAAACAACCAATTCAAAGTTTTCTTAGGTGTAGCTGATTATATTACAGTTAATAGTAGTTTTTGACTTTAACATTTCCCCGTGTTTGACATTCGGGCCTCATTGTCCTATATTACTCCGATAGAGACATCTGGGCCTGATTGGCCTATATTACTCCGATAGTGTACACTTGCATTTTAGGGTGTATATAGAATACCTATCAAGTTCTTGGCACTGTTTCTAGGGAAACAACAAATTGAACACACAAGTGTTGTAATTGGCCACTCTAGGCCACCATTTTTATTTTTCTTTTTACCATTTCAAACTAAATTCTAAATATCATTTAAAAAAATGTTAGTATCTATTCTCATCTCGGTTCAACTATTTTAGGTATTATTGTATGGTGTAGACAAGAAGAACCAACTACATAGAGTCGACTCCATAGAACGTCACACCAGAGGGTGTTCGTCACCTAGCTTAGGAGTGGCGTGATTATTTAGGAGATTTCATTCCTACTCCACCACCGCCTACTCCAACACTACCTTTAGAGGGACCAGAAGAACAACCAGAGATGGTAGAGGAGAAAATAGTTTGGGAGAAGATCAAGGTGTCTTCCTTAACCGCTCAGCTTGGGCCAGTCAAGCAACAAGCAATAAATGTTGGCAACTACAAGATAGATCCAGGCCTGGTGGTGTTAGTCAAACAACATACCTTCGATTGCCACAATACTAAAGACCTGATGATGCACATTAGCAATTTCATTGAAAGATGCTACATGGTGAAGATATATAGAGTGCCATCAAATGTGATATAGTTAAAGCTCTTTATGTCATCACTAGCAGATGGAGCCAAGTCTTGGTTCTACAACTTGGAAGATGAGTCTATTGAAATTTGGGATCAAATGATTGATGCTTTCTTAGAGCACTATTTCCCTCCTAAAAAGATGAATGAGTTGACTAAGAAGATCTACAACTTTAAACAACAAGCAGAGGAGTCATATTCTGAGACATGTGAGAAGTTCTAGAACATGCTGAGAAAGGTTTTTGTAAGGACCCTGACCTCTATTTTGGGCTTACCCTATTTGCTTTGCCTAAACCTTGTTCTTAGATGTTTGCTAATCACCTGAGTTGTGATTAGGGTTCTATTTGTGCTTTGTTGGGAGGTTGAGGTGCAACTTGCAAGTTACCCAAGTTTTAGGGTTTGTGTGCAAATTTTCCACCTTAAGATATGTCTTTCTGTCTCCTTACATCCTCTAGGGTTGAGAGGATGATTTGGGCATCTTGCTTGAGTTGCTTTCGGGCCCCGTTTAAGCTTGTGAAGCTTGGGCTTGTTGTTGGGCTTTCTTGAGCCTTGTTTGCTTGGTGTATCGACAAAGAGTGTACCGGGAATGAGTGTATCGGCCAGGGTTGTATCGACCAAGTGGTGCATCGTCCATGGCACCATGTTGGGCAATACACACCTTCTTGACCTAGCTTCGTTTGTGTCACCCTTAGTGACACTTGCTGCTTTTTGCTAGCAAGGTGGCATAGCTTGGACAAGTGGTGGTTTTGGCGAGCACATGTGGAGCAGCCCTCTAGTGGACGCTCACTTAACCCCCTTGCATTTATACCCCCTTTTTTACTAGCTTGTAATCCCTTTAGCTCCTTAGTTGCTTCCCTTCTTTCTTGGTGACCTATATCTCCCCTTGGGGGAGCCTTGGTGGCCGATACACTTGGTAGAGCTTGGTGACCGATATCCTTGATGGAGTCTTCTTCTTCCTCTAGTGGTGGTCGAAACCCTAGACGTGCCTTGCTCCTTTTCCTCTTGTGGTGAGTATCTCTCCCTATCCTTGGCACCTAATTCTTCTTCTTCTCTCTTTCATTTCGGCCATGGTGGTTATGGAGTTCTCTTCTCTCCTAGTGTTGGCCGAAGGTGGTGCCTTGGAGCTTGAAGCTTGGTGCTTGGAGCTTTGGAGCTTGAGGAGTGTGCTTGAGGCGGGTTACATAAATCCTAACTCTGTCTATACTACCTTCTTTATATACTACTTGTTTACATGTTATCTTGATCGACCATGCATATCTTGTTAGTAATGTTCTTTCTCTAGTATGCGCCCTTGATCTTGTTGGATATGGTGACATGGTTATGTTGCTTAGATGTTTTCTTGGACCTTGTTGGCTGAACCACTGGACTAGGGTTCCTTGGGAAAAACCCCTCTTTCTTGGTTGTTGAGAGGTGAGCCTAGGGTTTCCTAATTCCATGGTGTGTGTAGTGTGTTCTTGGGGAAAAACCCCTTTCTTTCCCTGGTCTTGAGAAGTGAGCTCAAGCTTCAGTTATGTTGGCAAAACCCCTATTTCACTTTGTTGTTGAGAGGTGAGTCTACACTCTGGTGCTTAAGCAATACCCCTCTCTTACCATGGACTTGAGAGGTGAGCCTTTAGTTGGTATTGACCTAGTTGAGGTTGGAGGGTTGACCGATATGGGATGGCACACTCTTCTGCCCGATATGTCATGGAGGTTGCACAAAACCCCTCTCACTTAGTTGTTGAGAGGTGAGACAATTTTTCCTTGATCTATTAGGGTTTCTTGGTCGAGATCTTAAGGATGAAGATGACCAACCCGATATGGTGCTTTGCCCGATAGAGTAACTTTCTCGATAGGTTGTGTGGTCTTTTGGCCGACATGGTTATAAGGTTGCCTTTTTTGATGCGTAATGAGGTGTGTTGGATGCTTGAGTTGCCCAATATCTTTCTTCTAGGGTTCGGGCAATATGCTAGAAAGACGTTTTGTTGACCTCTTGACCGATATGGGATACCCCAACCGTAGATGGGCGACATGGGGTCTTGGCCGATAAGGATGTTGAGTAATCCAGTAGATCCTACCTGGGGCAATATAGTGGCTTGTTCCCTTGACCGATATGAGTATGGTAGGCAAATCTTATGTTGGGCGATATGGCTTGTACGTTGCATGACACTCCCCTAGTTGTGCTGCCCGATAGGGTGCCCTAGTGGCTCTGTTGCCTTGAGTGATATATAGCTTAGGCGTTAGGGTTTGCTGCTTTGGGAGATATGGGGTTTATCCTTCATGCCCAATACCCTCCTACACCTAGATGTCTAGTGCTACCCAATATGGCTGTTGGCCGATATGAAGGTTGACCTATATGATGGGTGGTGCTTAGGGTCTGGTTGTGCCTGATACCAAGGTGATAGTGGTTGCTCGACATGGTTGTTAAACCTAGATGGGTGTTGACCGATACATTGCTGGCCGATATAGTAAGTGGTGGTTAGTTGCATGCTAAACTGATACAGTGTTAGCCGTCACACTCTTTGATGAGGCGTGTCTTACATTTAGTGAGGTTTATGGCGCCTTTGGTGAGGGTTGTCCCTTACCTGTTATACCTTTGGTGAGGGTTGTCCCTTACCCGATATATCTATAGTGAGGGTTGTACCTTGTGATTGGTTGGAAACCCTAATGCTTGATCGAAAAGTCATATAAGATAATGTCATGCATAGATATTGTCATCCAATTGTGTAATTATGTCTTTCTTGATATATGCAATGAGTTCTAGATGTTCCTGATATAAGTACTATTGCACCTCTATGCTTACGCTAACCATACAGGTAACAGTTATACGATGAGGCCATGGTAATGGCATTATAGTAACATGATGAGGAACATTTAAGGGTTATGATGAACCTAGTGATATACGGTGGGTGTTACCCATGGAACGACAATGTGTGCCTTGATGGTGGGATTGAACCCCTATGATGTTGATCCCTGTAATGGATCTAGATGATTGGAAAGAGGCCAAGTGTTAACATGTGATGTGGATCCTTGTGATGGATCAGGAGCACTGAAGGCCTTAGTGACAATGTAATACAAGATAATGAGTTTTATGATTATCCATTCTTGTTATAGTTGCATGTTACCTAACTTGGTTGAATCTTGCAATCCGCTTAAAATATGTTAATTAATTACAGATGAACCTTTCATGTAGTTTGCCCTGGATATAGATCCATCATTGTCAGTAGCGGATGATGGTGAAACGGGTTCTCCTGCGGGTTAACCCGGAGCACATATTGTTGAATATGTGGGGTTTTCCTAGCCAAAAATAGGAGGATTAGAGTGCAACTGCAGTTGTAGACTCGAGATATGTTTATAGCACAGTTTCAGGCCCGTGTCTCAATGTGGTTGGAGCATGGTCAACATGCCCATGGCTCAGGATATGTGATAGAGCATGGTGAACAGGCCCATGGCTCAATGATGATGGAGCACGGTGGACAAGCCCGTGGCTCAATTTTCTAGCGCCCATACCTATACCAAGGTGGGCTAGGAAGAGGGTAGCCTGACCCTGTGTGGCTGAGGCCATTTAAGCAAGAGACTGCAATCCTGCTTTGGATATCGTGCACTGACCACGAGCAGATGAGGTCATGGAGTCCGACTCTTCCATTGACATTGTATGGCACCGGTTTCAGGCTTCGTAGTTGAAGGTTAGATTTGAGCGGTACGACTCACTTCCTCAGTTCATAATAAATGGTAATCCAGCCGTAAAATATATATTACTTTGGGAAAAACACAAAACATCGGTTGAGGCCTTGCTTGTCTAGTTGCTCTAGTTATTCTTGAAAGTTAATTACGTGTTCCTAATATCTTATGATAAGTTCTTATATAACTCATCTTGTCAATCATGTTCCATAAGAAATATCTAGTTATATACCTCCCAGATATCTTGGTAAGATGTTATAACAAGTTAGTTCTGCTCAGTATGCTGCTCATATACGATCTGCTTATATCAGTTACCTATTTTATCTATTATAGCTCCCTTTTGAGGTTTTATAGTTTCGGCGGGGATTTTGTTTCTCGCTGGGACTGTGTGTCTCACCCCGTTGGTTTAAAACCCTTTTTAGGTGATCGATCTAGACGTGGTGGTGGTCGCGAGGTTGCGGATGAGTAGTAAGAAGAACAATAGAAAGCAAGGTTGGATATGTTGTTGCTATTGTTGGATGTTTTGTAGTAGAGTCCTAGAGTCATCCCTGTACTCTCAGGTCTTTGGAGGTGTTTTGATAGGGTTTCACGATGTATAGTTGATATGGATTTCTTATCCTATTGTTGATCTAGCTAGGTCTGCTATGTACATAAACATGTGATGAACTCTTATGTTTATGGGACAGCTGGATCCTATGAACCGTGGACATGTATCAAGTTTATGTATATTTATATAACATGTTTCTTTGCAAGATGTGGATCTGGTTGTAATAGTTCCTTTCTTATGAGGTTTTCTGCAAACAATTTTAATTAACCCATGTTTTTGGGAATACGATGTTTATGACAGTTTCACACGTTTTTGCGTGGCATTTCGTTGTCTGTGTGATAGCGGGATGTCACACTATAGGTTGGTATCAGGGCTCTAGGTTCGCTGAGTCTACAGGGATCTAGGACTAGGTTTGTGTCTGTTCTTGTGATTTTCTCCAGATTTTCTTATAATGACTTCTGCCCCCAGTATAAGATAAAGCTAAAAGATGTCTGGAAATCACAAAGAATATGCTGCCGAGAGCAGTGCTACTACATCAGTTGATGGAGCGAGTATGCAGGAACATGAAGATCGGGTGCCTGAGGTCCCCCAAATCGACCCAACCATTCTTGAGAATCTTGTTTACCAGCACCTTATAGGACATGTAATGGCTACAATGAATCTCATGGTGGAAAGATTGCCAGTGCCTCCGCCAAGCATAGGCTCCCCATGGTGAATCTTCGGGTATTGGGAAGAGCTTTGAGCAGCTTCGCCGAGTCAGAGCTTCAGATTATGCTGGTATGGCTGACCCAGCGGATGCACATCTATGGCTGATAGGTCTTGAGAAGGCCTTTCAGATCCTCGACATCCCTGAAGTAGACAAAGTCAAGCACGCTGTCTACCTTTTGAAAGGTAGTACTGGCCACTGGTGGGCTATCCGGGAAGAGAAGTGACCCGGTGAGGTGATCTGTTGGGACGTCTTCCAGCAGGAGTTCGTGAGTTGATACTTACCGAAGATGTATCTGGATGAGAAGATCAACCAGTTTGAGTGTTTGCGCCAAGGATCTCTGAGCATCACCGAGTATGAGGCTAAGTTTAGGAGCTGTTGAGGTTTTGTCCCACATGGCGGCAACAAATGATGAGAGGATCAGACAGTTTGACAAAGGTTTGAGTGCTGAGCTGACGACACCTGCTGCTGCTTTAGAGAATCAGGAATGGTTTTCCACGTTTGTGGAGTCTGTCCGAAGGATTGAACGGTCAGTCAAGGAGAAGAGAGAGACCAAGTCCAAGAAAAGGCCTGCTCAGTTTCAAAAATAGAGGTTTGACAGCCACAAGAAGCCAAGGTTTTCTACACCTTCTATGATGCAAGGCTCTAGTGCACCATCTCAGTGGTCACCAAGTAGAGGAAGAGGGCATAGTTATTCGCCATCCAGAGCCTACAATACAACTTCAGCAGTAGTGACAGGGCCGTCTAGGCTACAGTTAGAGGACAAGTCATGCTATCTTTGTGGGCAGACAGGGCATATGAAGTTGAATTGCCCAAGGAGAGATGTCGAAGTGACGCAACAACCACCGAGACAGAGTCAACAAGGGTCAGATAGATGATCTATTTGATCAGTTGCATGGTTCTACAGTATTCTCAAAGATCGATCTACGGTCTGGATATCATCAACTGAGGATCAAGGACGATGACATACTGAAGTCAGCTTTTAGGACAAGGTATGGTCACTTTGATTTTGTGGTTATGTCGTTTGAGATAACCAATGCATCTGCTTCCTTCATGGATCTGATGAATAGGGTGTTCCGTCTGTTTCTAGACCAGTTTGTTGTGGTATTTATAGATGACATCTTGATCTATAGTCGGGACAATCAACAACATGAACAAAACCTTCGACAAGCGTTGACTCTCCTTCACCAATATCAATTGTATGCCAAGTTCAGTAAGTGTGAGTTCTGGTTGGAGGAAGTGACTTTCTTGGATCATGTGATATCAGTAGAAGGAGTCAAAGTGGATCCCAAGAAGGTGGAGTCAGTTATAAAGTGGGAGGAACCAAAGACGCCGACTTAAGTTCACAGTTTTCTGGGTTTAGCAGGATACTACTGAAGGTTTTTAAAGGACTTCAGTGTGATCGCATTGCCGTTGACGAAGTTGACCAGGAAGGATGTACCTTTTGTATGGGGTGATCATTGTCAGCAAGCTTTTCAGAGCTTAAAGGAGAAGCTGACTAGTGCTTCAGTGCTGGTGTTGCTAGATCCTGGGAAAGGCTATGTTGTTTTCTGCAATGCTTCCAAGAAAGGCTTAGGTTGCGTGCTGATGCAGGTGGATCATGCGGTTTCTTTTGCTTCACGACATCTTAAGAAGCATGAGGAGAGTTATCCGACATATGATTTTGAGCTGGCAGAGGTGGTCCATGCATTAATTATTTGGAGACACTATCTTTATGGGGAAGTGTGTCAGATGTTTACGGATCATAAGAACCTGAAGTATATCTTCTCGCAGAGTGAGATGAATATGCGACAACATCATTGGATGGAGCTGATCAGTGATTATGATTTCACCATTGAGTATCATCCTGGTAAGGTGAACGTAGTAGCTGATGCACTTAGAAGGAAGTCTTCTTCTATGAAGAAGGCACAGTTGAGTTCCTTGATGTGCCATAGGCGAGATATGTTCATCTCTTTGCGGAAGATGAATGTACAGTTGGAAGTCTCCTTGTTGGCAAGACTATTGGCACAAATGCAAGTGAAGCCTATGTTGAGGCAGTAGATCAAAGAAGCACAGTAGGCATATGCTACAATACAGTTGATCAGATCAAAGTTTGGCAACAAGAAACATGATGGCTTCCATGAGTCTGAGGATGGGCTAGTCTATTATCACAAAAAGATGATGGTCCCCGATGTTGATGATCTGAGGAAGTTAGTGCTCAAGGAAGCACACACATCGATGTATGCTATCCATCCAGGTGTTACCAAGATGTATCACAATCTGAAGGATCTGTATTGGTGGCCTAGCTTGAAGAGAGATGTGGCTGAGTTTATGGCTAGGTGTGCAATATGTCAGGAGGTTAAGGCTGAGTATCAGAAGCTGGAAGGTACGTTGCAACCCATGCTGATGCCGTAGTGGAAACGGGATCATGTAACCATGGATTTCGTAGTTGGTCTTCCAAGGACAGCTAGGAATCATGATTCCATCTGGGTGATAGTGGATAGGTTGACAAAGTCTGCTCATTTCATTTCGGTAAAGACAATGTACACAGCAGAGAAGATTGCTCAGGTGTATGTGGATGAGATAGTGCGTTTGCACGGTGTGCCCACAACTATAGTCTCTGACAGAGGTCTCCAGTTCATGAGTCAATTTTTGGGAACAGTTGCACAGAGCGTTGGGAACACAATTGACTGCTTTCCACCCGCATACAAATGGACAGTCTGAAAGGACTATTCATACATTGGAGGATCTTCTCCGAGCTTGTGTTTTGCAGTTCCTAGGTAGTTGGGACGTGCATCTCAGTTTGATAGAGTTTTCCTACAACAACAGTTACCAACGGAGTATCAACATGAAACCTTATGAGGCTTTATATGGTAGGAAGTGCAGATCTCCTTTATGTTGATATGAGTCTGGTGAGTATCAACTTCTGGGTCCTGAATTAGTACAACATACGACAGAGAATATCAAGGTGATACAACAACAGTTGAAAGCGGCACATGATAGACAGAAGTCATATGCAGATAATCGTTGACGACCACTAGAGTTCCAGGTGGGAGACAAGGTGTATCTCAAGGTATCTCCATGGAAAGGCGTGCTGAGGTTTGTCCGAAAAGGCAATTCACTCCCAGGTATATGGGGCCATATCCGGTGATAGCACTAGTTGGCAAAGTGGCTTACAAGTTAAAGCTACCTCCAGAGTTGCATAGGTTGCATCTAGTGTTCCATGTCAGTATGCTGAAGAAAAGTCATCCAGGCACAAAGACAATAATACAACCAGTTGAGGTTGAGCTTGATGAAGATGTGACCTATGAGGAAGGTCCGATGTTGATCCTCGACAAAAGAGTAAAGAAGCTGAAGAGGAAGGACCTAGTTCTTATGAAGGTTCTTTAGCATCATCGTGGCATTGAGGAAGCCACATGAGAGCTTGAGGAAGAGATGAGGAGGAAGTATCCCTTGCTTTTATCTTCGCATTTCGGGGGCGAAATCCTTTTGTAAGGGTTTATGGCTTGTAAGGACCTTGACCTCCATTTTGGGCTTACCCTATTTGCTTTGCCTAAACCTTGTTCTTAAATGTTTGCTAATCACTTGAGTTGTGATTAGGGTTCTGTTTGTGCTTTGTTGGGAGGTTGAGGTGCAACTTGCAATTTACCCAAGTTTTAGGGTTTGTGTGCAAGTTTGCCACCTTGAGAGATGTCTTTCTCTCTCCTTACATCCTCTAGGGTTGAGAGGATGAGTTGGGCATCTTTCCTGAGTTGCTTTCGGGCCACGTTTAAGCTTGTGAAGCTTGGGCTTGTTGTTGGGCTTTCTTGAACCTTGTTTGCTTGGTGTATCAGCCAAGAGTGTACCGGGCATGAGTGTATCGGACAGGGTTGTATCAGCCAAGTGGTGTATCGACCATGGCACCATGTTGGGCGATACACACCTTCTTGACCTAGGTTCATTTGTGTCACCCTTAGTGACACTTGGTGCTTTTTGCTAGCAAGGTGGCATAGCTTGGACAAGTGGTGGTTTGGGCGAGCACATGTGGAGAAGCCATCTAGTGGACACCCACTTAACCCCCTTGCATTTATACCCCCTTCCTAGCTAGCTTGGGATCCCTTTAGCTCCTTAGTTGCTTCCCTTCTTTCTTGGTGGCCGATATCTCCCCTTGGTGGAGCCTTGGTGGCCGATACACTTGGTAGAGCTTGGTGGCCGATCTCCTTGGTGGAGTCTTCTTCTTCCTCTAGTGGTGGCCGAAACCCTAATGTGCCTTGCACCTTCTCCTCTTGTGGTGAGTATCTCTCCCTATCCTTGGAACCTTCTTGTTCTTCTTTCTTTCTTTTCGGCCATGGTAGTTATGGAGTTCTCTTCTCTCCTAGTGTTGGCCGAAGGTGGTGCCTTGGAGCTTGAAGCTTGGTGCTTGGAGCTTTGGAGCTTGACGAATGTGCTTGAGGTGGGTTACATAACTCCTAACCCTATCTATACTACCTTCTTTATATACTGCTTGTTTACATGTTATCTTGATCGGCCATGCATACCTTGTTAGTAATGTTCTTGCTCTAGTATGCACCCTTGATCTTGTTGAATATGGTGACATGGTTATGTTGCTTAGATGTGTTCTTGGACCTTGTTGGCCGAACCACTGGACTAGGGTTCCTTGGGAAAAACCCTGCTCTCTTGGTTGTTGAGAGGTGAGCCTAGGGTTTCGTAATTCCATGGTGTGTGTAGTGTGTTCTTGGGGCAAAACCCCTTTCTTTCCTTGGTCTGGAGAAGTGAGCTCAAGCTTTAGTTGTGTGGGAAAAACCCCTCCCTCACTTAGTTGTTGAGAGGTGAGTCTACACTCTAGTGCTTAAGTAATACCCCTCTCTTACCATGGACTTGAGAGGTGAGCCTTTGGTTGGTGTTGACCTAGTTGAGGTTGGAGGGTTGACCAATATGGGATGACCCACTCTGCTGCCCGATATGTGATGGAGGTTGCACAAAACCCCTCTCACTTTGTTGTTGAGAGGTGAGCCAATTCTCTTGATCTGTCAGGGTTTCTTGATGGCGGTCTTGAGGATGAAGATGACCAACCCGATATGGTGCTTTGCCCGATAGAGTACCTTGCCCGATAGGTTGTGTGGTCTTTTGGCTGACATGGTTATAAGGTTGCCTTTTCTGATGCGTAATGAGGTGTGTTGGATGCTTGAGTTGCCCGATATCTTTCTTCTAGGGTTTGGGCAATATGCTAGAAAGACGTTTTGTTGACCTTTTGATCGATATGGGATACCCCAACCCTAGATGGGCGACATGAGGTCTTGCCCGATAAGGATGTTGAGTAATCTAGTAGATCCTACCTTGGGCGATATAACGACTTGTTCCCTTGACCGATATGAGTATGGTAGGCAAATCTTGTGTTGGGCGATATGGCTTGTACCTTGCCCGACACTCCCCTAGTTGTGCTTCCCGATAGGGTGCCCTAGTGGCTATGTTTCCTTGAGCGATATCCAGCTTGGGCGTTAGGGTTTGCTGCTTTGGGTGATATGGGGTTTATCCTTCATGCCCGATAGCCTCTTACACCTAGATTTCTGGTGATAACAGTATGTCATAGTTTTGCACCATGGTATCTACTTGTTAGGAAAATCAAAGATATTTTACTATGGGCTACATCAAGGGGAAAGGACCACCTTGGAGAGAATAGGGAGATGCTTCTTTCTCAACAATAAGTCGTCCTAATGTCATGAGTTCCTGAAATTATGGCGAAGAACCAATCATGGGGTGAAGAATGTGAGAGTCCAACAATTGTCAAAAGTGTTGGAGAGCCCAAGGTGATTTCTTCTTTGAATGGAAAATTAGAATTGATCACCAAGAAGTTATGTGCCATGGATAGAACATCTTTAGGAAGAGAAGAAGAGGAGTGCATGTTTGCACGCCAACAAAACTATAGGGGAGGAAATGACTACTCATGGAGAAAGGATCCAAAATTCTCATGGAGGGATCTTAACAACTTCCAACAAGATCTTTCTCAAGCTCAGCAAGGCAAGCAACAACAGGGTGTTCCTCAACAACAATACCAACAAGATAGGGGCCCTACTAAGATAGACCATATAGAAGACATGTTGGGTAATCTGGTTATCCAAAATGAAGTGCTCATTGGCTAGACCCAAAGGGAATTACAAAATCAAGGGGTACAAATTCACAACATTGAGACACATATTTCTCAGATTGTGGTAGAGGTTGCATCCTTGAAGAAACTGACTCAACAGGGGTACCGAGGAAGCACCAACATGCCTACTGACAATCAACATGTAAAAGTCATGATGTTTCACAGTGGGAAGAAATTGTTGAAAGAGCATAAAACAGTTCCAGAGGCCAAGGACATAGGGGATGATTAAGGCTCACCGGTGATTCCTATTGCAGTTGATTTAGTTGAGCCAGAGACTACAGTAGAGGACAAGATAGTTGAAGCTAAAAATCATGAACTAAAGGAAACAAGGAAGGAAGTATACATTCCACCTCATCACAAGAAATTGGTGAAACCATCACCCTTCTAGAACAACTTAAAGGCAAAGAAAATTGGCAAGCAATTTCAGAAGTTCCTCGACAACTTAAGAAAGCTTCATGTCAATATCCACTCATTGATGCAATTGAACAGATCCCTTCCTATAGAAAATTTCTTAAGGACTTGATCAACAAGAAGAGGAGGATAGATGATTATGAGGTGGTAGTCCTGAAAGAGCAAGTTAGTACATTTATTATGGGAGCTCATGATTAAAATCTTATATATTTCATGCATGATACAGAGGGAAAGAGAATATACCAAGCCAATATTATCATGAATTCAAACTTGGATATTACATGTATGATATATGAAGAGAATATTAAATAGGTCCCACTTATACGACTGACTCCTCATATATAAATCATCTATATAGCTCAAGCGAGGTTTCTAGCATCATATATATAGAAAGAGAAGAAGAAGGATCAACATGTATGAGTATCTTATGAGCAAGGCACTTTACTCTCAGAACCAAAGTTCAAATATCACCTCACTTGCAGCTAATGATGAGATTCACAAACATATGTCACTCAAACTAGGGCCTAATCCAATCAAAAGGATCGACTTTCTCATTATGGGTCATCTACCCATGACTTCTTTTACACAACTCTCACATTTAGGATTTAGATCATGCACCTGAATCATGCATAAGGGCTCAACTCATCTACTCAAGAGTAGTCTAGTGTAAGACACACTATTTCATACATATTTCATATTTCTCATATACTGGAGGCTAGGTTCTATGACCTTCTCCTTGTGGGTCTCACTCACTCTAGAGTTCACCACTTATCTCATCCTAACACTACAGGTCCTCCTTGTAAAAGAGCTTGAGGCTCATGCATATTTGACCTTATCTTAACTTAGCTCATCTTAAATAAGAAAAGTGAAGTTATTTTCATCATCAAGATTTTGCTTAAGTTCTCCAAAATTGGATTCAATAAGTATTCAACTTAAACCTTTATAAGGAATCTTATACCATCACAGATCAAACTTATATAAGATTGCACATGCTTATTTCAACTATCATTCTATCATCTACTCTATGTATCACATATCTTGATACGGCTCTAGACATCTAATCTAGGCTACTCTCTCTTCTAGACTGATGTCACTCCCTTTCACTTAGATTACATGAATGCTAACTACTCTCTAGTGTGAGGGACACATTTTATATTTACATATATATAATAAAATATTATATAGTTTTTCTCTGAGAAATAGGATGTCAGATAAAACCGTCGAGGCTCGATCCGATTGGAAAACAAAACCAAATCAACAAAATGAATGTCCCACACACAGTAGATAGTCCAGTTCCATGTTACCTAGTGAAATGGTGAGAACTTGATGTAGACTAGTGTAGCTATCCAATACATATGAGCTCTATATGGAAAGGGTTTCATACACTTGTCTAAACCTAGTTCTCAGACATCTAGGTTCTAACCTAGAGGCTAGGTCAAACCTAGAACCTATAAACAACTTACTAAGTTTCTAAGATTTAAAGTAAAAGGTGAAATTTAGTTGTATGTTTCATGGTGAGCAACTGTCAAATGTAGCAATTGTTCATGCTCTATTACCAATTGTAACGTCCCCGGATTCTTCCATATCGAGACATAGAAGGTCTGAGAGGACAAATCTGAAAATGTTAGGCAATTATATCAGAGAGCGATGCAGAAATATAATACAGATACATGAACATACAACCATAGGCAGACACCATAACATTTCTCGACATTCAACTTATAATTTATTACAAATAAATTAAATTTACAACTTATATTTACATAATTTGAAGAAAATTTTACAAGTCTACGAACATGTATGCTAACATGATCTTAACACAAAAGGTACAACCTGGACAACTGATCACTTCTTGTCTTTCTCCCATTCTAGCTCTAAACCTAAAACATACGTGAAACAAAGAATCAACACATAAGGTGTTGTGTACGTGGGTGGAAAGATACATACTAATATTCTTGCATAATTGAAATAACTATTGAAAGAAAGGGGTAAAAGAAAACATTATTTAGTGCGATAATCAGGTAATAACATATTTTTAGATGCATTTTTAATGCGTTTGTACTACTAAGAAGTGTCACACTTCATTTTCCCCCACCTCTTAGGCTATGGGGACCGAGTGCCGACCTTATATTTAGAGGAAAGAGGGAGGGATGTCGCACTTCATTTTCCTCCACCCCTTGGGCTATGGGGACCGAGTGTCGACCTTATATTTAGAGGAAGATAGAGAGAGTGAGAGAGAGGATGTAGAGAGAGAGTATATATCCACTTAGTAGCTACAAACCATCTATATTATTTGATGTACTTATTGACATGGAGAAGATACTATAATCATAGTACATCCAAGTAATATTCTCAAATAGATACAAGCATACAGTATAGCTATTGCACACAAGAAAACTAGTCATATACTTAGGTAAAGCCCACGTGCCTGAGTTCAGATTCCTTATACAGCCATGATCATCTACAACTTTATCCATGACCTAATTAATAACAATTATTCATCATTAACACATGTATCATACATTCTTGATATTTTAGGTCCAAATTAGAGTTTTGGTCAAACCTAGGCCAATGTGATGTTAAGATGGTGTCTAGTATTTTTAGTCTAATCTATATGTCATTAAAAGGTAATGTATGATTTTCATATTTTTCTGATAACTGGTCTATTTTATAGAATTAAAATGAGGTTACAAACATGGAATTGGGTTTTAATGAGAAATGGCATATTATTTTGACATAATAGTCAGATCTAAGTTCATATTAGTTTCTACATTACACTACGGTTCAGTAATATTTTTCTCAGATTTAATTTCCATGATATGGTAATTATACCAATAATATGATCTCAAAAAGAAGTATTATCATCTACATTAAATATCATCATTATTTGTTCGTCAAAGGTCTGATCTAAGGGTCCAATAATGTAGTGGAAATTTTTTTGAGTCTAGGAGTATTTTTGGGGTAATTATTGGACATGAGAGCTATTTTTAAAGCATTTTCTAAACTAATATCATTTTCTGGAATCATAGACAAGTATTTACCTTAGGCGGGTCCCACATGATGACATGGGGGGCTATGATTGGACCTAACTGGACAATCTCCCTTGGGTGCTCCTCGATTCAATTTGGCTATTGGCCGGCCGGTTCATTTGGCCTCCACGGGGTTGAGCGATCGCTCACCCTTCTATGGGATCTGTTTGTTCTAAAAATACGAGAACCATGTTCTCCGTGGTTAGCACATCCGTCGGACAAGGAGACTCCAACGAGCAATGATCTGAGGTCACGACCTTCATTTCCCAAAAATTCTACTACCAAAAGCTCCGGGATGATTCACAGGTCTAAGGCGGCTAGGCCACGATGGGTTACTAGCCTCGAAGCCCTGGATCAGTCTAGTAGGTGCAGGTAACGATAGACCTTGTCAGGGAAAATTGGGCATCTGCAATAGAACCCCTTTTTCCTTCACCAGAAGTGATAGAGAGTTGTGTTTGGTCTATAGGAACTTGGGAGCAAAGCAAGGACACAATGAGGAAGCAAAAAAACATCCCCTTCTGGTGCATCCGTGTACTCAGACTAGGGTGAGGTGGAGTCTCTCATCTGGGGTTTCTCACAAAGAAAAGAATGTTTTGTGGGATTCCATGAGAACTGAGGTTTTTTTGCCCCAAGATATCTTCTCTCGTTCGGCCCTCTACCCCACCCTATCTCACTAGTTTTATGTTGTGAGAAAAGATGGAGAACTATTGCGGGAGGTGGGGGTTTATCTCTCTCATCTCTCCATAGTTTGGCACAACTGAGCGGTCGTTGGCTAAATCCTACCCTCCTTGAGAGTTGGGATCACACATTAGTGGTTGATCAGCCCTAGAATCATGGAGAGAAGGCGGGCGTGTGATTGTGGTCATCTCCCCCGCGAGATCCGGATGTAGGAGACACAGTCTCCTCCGTTGAATTTCAGGTTAACATCCCAGAATGAGCCACACATCCGAGCTATAGTTCCAGCCATCTAAGTCAGTATGCCCTCAAAATCCATAATGTTGTGTGACATCTAATTTGTCACACCTAAGTACTAAATAACAAAAACAATATAGTTTGATCATATATATATCATCAATGTACTCAGTTTTAGTTGATTATATTTCCTTGTAGCAATATCCAAACATTCTAGAATTTTTGGGGTAGGCTCATAATTTCATAAGCTAACTTCTGTTAAAGTTCAAGACACAAATTCTCTTATTTGATAGTGCAAATAAATTATTCAAACAACCTTACAAATAGGCATATAAACCTTGAATATCAATCAATCAATCATCAAATATTCATCAATCAACTTAATGTGATTATCATGGTCACTATAACTCCCAAGGGTCACTTTACAACTAATCAAATTCATGTATATCACGAAATGGATGTTTTATCTCATAAATACCAAAATCAATTAATAGAACTCATACATCCTAATCGATCTCAGTTAGGCATCACAACCATCATTTGCACCTCCAATCACCCCTTATCGCATGTAACAATCCATGATTGGATGCACAATTTGGAATCTGAGGTCAACTATCTACACAACATTTGTAGTTCTCAAATTCTATATAGGGTGTCAAAACCCTAAAATCTAGGTTATCACACATGTAATCCACACCCCAAACATCAACAATCTCAACTTCTTGCCATAGCTTAAGTGTCATATCATCTCTTTTCGTAATGTTACCCATTCTTTGACCCTTTTCACATGATAGAAAAAAGTTATAGGAATCTTTGGATATGGTTGGACAAAAGAAACCACATTGCAAAATTTTCAAAGTTGTTTACTTAGAACTCATATGGCCTTCAACTGGGCCTGAGTGACATTGCTCTCAAATAATTTGGGGTTCTTCCTCAGCAATACAACATCTGTAGAGACCATCAACATAAAGCTTGAATAGTTAAAACTCATCCCAGTGATACTGCTTCACATCATGCATGAATTTCTTCAGTGCATTCTTGGTGCATTCAG
This sequence comes from Alisma plantago-aquatica, assembly GCA_963693085.1. Taxonomy (NCBI): domain Eukaryota; kingdom Viridiplantae; phylum Streptophyta; class Magnoliopsida; order Alismatales; family Alismataceae; genus Alisma; species Alisma plantago-aquatica. The sequence goes on from OY856415.1 coordinate 470,522,343, forward strand.
GGTGGATGACACCTGCAGATGGGTAGTTCACATAGTCTGAGTACCAAGAGGTAGCTTCTGAAAGTTTCATGAGTTGGTCTCCAGAGCGTGGATGCGACTGAGGTGGTCTGCCACAACATTCTCTATACCTTTCTTATCTCTTATCTCCAGATCAAATTCTTGCAAGAGGAGAATCCATCTAATCAACCTGGGCTTTGCATCTTTCTTCACCAGGAGGTAATGGATAGCGGCATGATCTATGTAGATAATGACTTTAGAACCAATGAGCAAGGATCCAAACTTTTCAAAGGCATACACCACTGCAAGGAGTTCCTTTTGAGTAGTTGCATAGTTCCTCTAACCTTTTTCGAGGATCTTAGATGCATAATAGATCACATAATGTTTCTTCTCTATATATTGGCCTAAAACAACACCCACAACGTAATCACTGGAATCACACATAATTTTAAATGGGTTATACCAATTAAGAGCTCTGATGATGGGTGTTGTTGTAAGGGCATGTTTCAGGTTGTTGAAACTCTTCACACATTCTTTGTCAAAATGGAACTCATCGTCCTTTAGCAACAAATTCATCATTGGCTTGGTTATCTTGGAGAAATCCTTTATAAACTGTCTATAAAAGCATGCATGACCAAGGAATGCGTGAACCTCCCTTACATTTGTTGGGATATAGAGTTTGGAAATCACTTTGATTTTCGCTCTATCTACTTCGATTCCTCAGCTGCTGACTCTATGGCCAAGGACATTGCCTTCTTTTACCATAAAGTGACACTTCTCCCAGTTTAAAACAAGGTGTGCTTCTTCACACCGTTTGAGGACAAGGGAGAGGTGCTTCAGGCACGAGTCGTATGAATATTCAGATATGGAAAAATCATCCATAAAAACTTCCATAATAGTTTTAGTTAGACCAGAGAATATAGATACCATGCAACGTTAGAAAGTTGCAGGCGCATTACAGAGATCGAACTGCATCCTTCTAAAGGCATATGTTCCAAACGGGCAAGTAAAAGTTGTTTTCTCTTGGTCATCTGGATGTATAGGTATTTGATAGAATCTAGAGTAACCATCAAGATAGCAAAAATATTCTTGGTGAGCCAACTGCTCTAAGACTTGGTCAAGAAAAGGCATCGGGAAATGATCCTTTCATGTTGCCTTGTTCAACTTCCTGTAATAAATACACATCCTCCACCCGGTGACTATTCGAGTGGGGATGAGTTCATTGTCTTCATTTCATATCACGGTAGTTCCACCTTTCTTTGGGACAACATGCACATGACTTACCATGGCAAATCAAAGATCAGATAAATGATACCTGTTGTGAGGAAATTAACAACTTCAAGGCGAACAAGTTCTTTCATATTTGTATTAAGCTTCCTTTATTGTTGAACAATTGGCTTGTGGTCTTCCATCATAGGGATTTTGTACATGCACAACACTTGACTGACTCTGATGAGATCACTCATCTTGTAGCCAATGGCTTTTCTTCTTTCCTTTAATTCCATCAGGAGTTTATCTTCTTGTTCTGTCGTTAGATCTGAATTTTTGATGACTAGGCAGACCTTGAGGTCATCTAGAAACACATACTTCAATCCCTCGGGTAGGGGTTTCATTTCAGGAGCTTCTAGTTTCTCGCATGGTTCTCAATAACATTCAAAGCCTTGAGTTCCTCAAATTTGGCTTCAGGATATTCTTTAGCAGTGTCGAGATGGAGAACACAATTTTTCACTTGTTCGTCAACTGAATTATCTATATTTGGATCAGTCAAGCCACTCCTAAAGGATATTCTTGTTCATAATTCTCTTGTGTGAGGAGTGACATCTACTCTATGCAATCAATCAAGTAGACTTCTTCTTACATGTTTTGTCTTCGCATACTATCAAAAACTGTGAACTCGAGAGTTTCTTTACCAATCGAAGGAGCAAGGTTCCTGCTTCAACATCAATATGAGCTCTTGTAGTGGCAAGGAACGGTCTGCCAAATATGAGAGGGTATCTGGCGTCTTCTTTTATGTCCATGGTGACAAAGTCACACAGAAGATATGAGTCTTTGGCTACCTTGATAGGGACATCGTCAATGATTCCTAAGGGGAGCGTCATAGAGTTATCTGCAAGCTGTATGGTGATGTCCGTTGGGTGAAGCTCAATAAATCCTACCCTTTTTCAAAGGCTAAGTGGCATGATGGAGATACTAGCATCAAGATCAGCGAATCCCTTTTTACACGAAGAGTCACAGATATGGCAAGAGATTCCAAAAGATCCTGGATCATTCTTCATCTTTGGCATATTACTGTGAATAATATCTAATGTGGTTGTTGCTAACTTGACTGTCTCGTATTCTTCAGTTATATATTTCCTTGTCAGGAGTGACTTCAAATATTTCATCCAAGTTGGTATCTCAACAAGTGAATCTAGAAAGGGTATATCAACCTGAAGCGTCTTCATAGCTTCTTTAAATTTGTTGAAATGAGTATGAAGCTTGGTTTGCTTTAAATGAGAAGGGAAAGGGGGATGAGGCTTGTACAGTGGTACAACTGGCTCTGGTGTTTCTATTTCTATAATGGTAGATTTTTCAGAACTTGCCTTGTCCGTCTTATCAGCAGTTACTGGTCCTTTTGGTTGAGACTCAGGTGTTGTAGAGTTTTGGACAACCACAAAGTCATCCTCATCAGTAATAACCACATGTGTCTTGACACGAGGATCAGAATAATCTTTTCTGAACCTGGTGGTGATAGCCTTTAGTTTCTTAGGGTGCTTAGGATTATTCTCTGGTTGGCCAGCAAAGGGTCTAACAGGTGGATTCATGCTAGCTGCAAGTTGAGCTAGTTGAGATTCAACAACCTTCCGATGGGCTAGCTGGTTAGCTATCATAGTCTGTTGCGACTGCAATATCTTCTCAATGGCCGTCAGCTTGTCATCAGGGGAGATGGGATCGGCTAGTTGTCCTTGTTGTTGGTTCCAGTAAGGGACTTGGTTGGGATTCTGGAGCTGAGAATTGTTCTGATAATTGTTGTAGTTCCTGTTCGGGAATTTACCTCTAAAGTTTCCTTCATTTCTGAAGTTTTTCTATTGGTTGTACTGGAACCCCAGAAGAACTCATTGTTGGTTGTTTGAACCAAGGTGTTGGGAGTTTTTCACTCCAAAAGGATTTACATATTGAAAACTAGGATGGTTCCTATTTTGATTTGGATTGTAATATCCTTGACTAGGGACGGTGTTGACAACATTAATATTTTCCATTTGACCATTATCTCCTTGGCCACAAATGTTGCTCAGAACAACATCATAGAGAACATTGCAGGCTAGCATTGAATGATCAGTGCCTTTACATGCTTCACAGAATAGTGAAGCTGACTTGATCTGTTCTTGTTGTTGAGGGGTTGAGCATCTTCTTTCATAGGCAGCAAGAGATGATTTAAGGTGGTCTTGCTTGTCAACTAAGAGCTTGGGGGATTCAGTGATAGACTTGTACTCAAGAATAGCTTCATCCATAGCTACTTTCAACAGTCCTTTGCCTATAGATCTACCCCAATTAGCTTGATTTTCAGCTCCAAGGGTAACAACCTTTCATGCATTGTCATAACTCTGACACATGAAGTTTCCTCTAGATGAGGAGTCTAAGAACTTCTTGATATCGTCATCCACACCCCTGTAGAAGATTTTTAGAAGTTGTTTCTTAGGGATTCCATGGTGTGGACACTTGCGTAGAAGCTCTTTAATTATTTCCCATGCTTTAGTAAGGGATTCTCTAGGGATCTGAGTAAACTGTGTTATTCATCCTCTCATTTTACAGGTGAGGGAAGGAGGATATAACTTTTCTAGTAAGATGTTTTGAAGTTGTTCCCAAGTGGTGATGGGTTCGCATTGCAAGGAGTTGTACCAAATCATAGCTCTATCAGCAAGAGAGTATTTGAAGAGATGGGGTCGGATGGCATCATCTGAGACTCCATTTTCATTTATCATCACACATAGATCTACAAACCTCAGAAGGTGCTCCTGACTATCTTCTCCTTGCTTACCATAGAATGGGCTGTTTCGAAGCAAGGTGATCCAATGTGTCCGTATCTCGAAGTTGAGAGTGTTGATGGGAGGGGGTTTCACTGGATGATGAACATCAACAACTTTAGGGATTGAGAACTCCCTAAGGTCCTTCTACAGTTCTACTACTTGCACTATAGCTTGAGCTGCTTGGATTTCTTCTTGAACTCAACCCGAGCTTCTTGTATAAGCCTTTCTCTTTGTGCATTAAGGGCTTGAGATACCCTTCGGGCTAATTCCTCCTCTTGAGCCATCCTTGCTTGGTTCTCTCTGTTCTGATGATGAAAGGTTATGTCTATCTCAGGGTCAAAGCTAGCAGAGTGTCCAGGACTGTCTGAACAGTGCATACACTAGACTTTGGGGGTACCTAGGATGAAAAGATCTTTAGGAAGTAAGATTGATGGTGTAGAACCAAATTCAAGAGAATGATCGATAGTATCAAAAGAAAAAGCAAAAACCTAGATTAGCCTTAATGGAAATAGATTTGACTAGCTGATTACATTGTCCCCAACAACAATGCTAGAATTTGATGTGGTTAATTATTGTACTAACAAATTCACTTGGGGTTGAAATCCCTGAGTTTTTAACCAGAACTTGTGCAATAATACCACCCGTAAGTGAATGGGTCTTATCATAATATAGGTAAGGATCGAATCCCAAGGGACAATGTTTTTAGGAATCGTTGCTAGTTGAGTCTAGCTCAAATAAGACTAATATTTAGAACCAAGGGTTGATTTGAGGTAAAATAAACTAATTGCAAGAAAGTAAAGAGCATGATTAAGGTTGAATCTAAATTAATGATGAGGATCAATGGGGTGGTCTCGAGTTTCCCCACCGCTACACATGCAAACATATCCAATCACAAACATCCAGGCAAGATCTAACTATCCAAATAGAGTTGCTGCATACCCTCCATACGGACGTTAGGTTCACGTAAGCATCACCATAGGCATGATATTTCTAGTCGCCATTCAGATCACACACTAATGGCTCCAAAGATACAGATACCCAACTGAATCTGCGGGCCCCCCATGCGGGCGTTAGGCACACTGAAGCATCACTGTAGAATAGATGGCTCAACCCCTGACGGATCACACACTTACGACCTCAGGGAATCCCATCTGATTTCTCATCAGGGAGTCAACCGCGTTAGTCGACATTCAAATCATACATACTATAGTTCTCACAAAACAGGGACGAACAAGATAAATGCAAGATGGTGGTCAATCTACAAGCACACATTGATGATGAACAACGAAATGAAAAGTTACATACATGCCATGGAAATTTTAATGAAAAGACATATAAGCATGGGCAGCGGGGATAGTCCCCACAACCCTGCAAAATGAAATTACTCCCTCATGATGTGAGGAACAAAAAGAGAAAGAGAGAGGGAAGATTCTATCAGGAGCATGATGCAGATGATAGTCACAGCTCGGTGAAGATACAATCTTCTACACCACGTCAGAGCAGATCTAGACAAGGAGTGAGAGACACCACGACAGACAGGGCAGACGTTCTCTCTCCACCTTCCTTCTCTTCTTGTCCTCCTTACTCACAGTAGGAGGAGAAGTCTGGTGGAGGTGATGTCGGCATGGATGGCTGGATGGAGGTGCTGCGTTGGTGAGGTGGAGATGAGGCAAAGGACAATGGAGCGGAGCTGTGGCAACTTGGCGACATTATGGATATGCGCCCCTGAATGTGTACTCCTCTGGTCCTATTTATAGTAATTGGCAGGCGTCAAAGGGCCTTCACAGTTTTGAGATGATGGTTGTCCTCACGGTATCGAGACCACTAGGGTTCTTCATGGTTTGCTCAATCAACCACCCCTTTCACGGTCTTGAGGATCGATTCCTTCTTCACGTTCTTTGGAAACTGTAAGGGTTCTCATGGTTTGGGAAAGAGATCCCTTCCTCACAGTCTCAAAGTCTCCTACCTTCACAGTTTAGGTGGAATCAGTCACTGTTCTTTTCAGTCTTGATGATGATGGCCTCCTCGCGGTCTTGATCACATGGCGTTCTCATCATAGTTTGGGAACGATAGAATCCCCCACATTCTTGGTGTGCTCTCGGTCTCGCGGCCTTGGACACCGTAAAGAGTCTTCATGGTTTGAGAAAACATTGGCCATCCTTATCAGTCTTGAAGACTAATCATGTTCCTCACGATTTGGGAAATCGCAAGGGAACTTCTCAGTTTGACACCGATAAGGCAGGTCGAGATGCAAGGGGAGCGGCAGTGGTGGTTGTTTGTTGGCCGTCGTGGTCTGGTTGAAGAAGGTGCAGAGGGGCAAATTGTGAGGAGAAGGTGAAGATGGTGATTAGAGGTGACGATGAAGGAGGTTGTGGGGCAGGCCGCGATGGTGGTTGGAGAAGGTGATGAGGAGGCGACATTGTTGATGGAGTGAGATTTGGGTTTCAGGTGGGAGTCGTGATCTTCATGCAGTCTTGAGAGATGGTGCCTCGCAGTTTGGAGACCGAGAGGCCTCCTTATGGTTCGAAGATGTGGTCTTGAGAGATGGTGCCTCGTGGTTTTGAGACCGAGAGGCCTCCTCATAGTTTTGAATCCGTGACGAGCAGACTGTGTGGGCAAACAGAATGATCAAGATTGAGTGGTCAAATGAAGAGGAGGCATTGATCTGCGGTCAGATGGTTGAGAGAGGTGGTGAGGATGGTGAAGCACACCAAGGTAATGGTGGTGGCCATTGATGGAAGGTGAGGTTCTCTTGATAAAGTGGCATTGATAAGAGGATCTATGATTGGTGAGAGTCATCTTGAGTGAAGGTAGGCTCAAGTTGAAGATTCAACATCATCACTACCTGCTCAATCTGTATGAAATTCATATAGACCTAAGTCAATAAGCTTGATAATCCAACCAAATAAGCAAGATTGCATATTGTAAGGTTTGGGAAATGAAAGTGAATGTATTGAGTCGAAATGGGCCCAAGATGGTGACCAAATATCATGATGAATATGGATTCATCAACTAGTCAAACTTATGTTATTTATAACTTTCCCTTGCTAATTTAATTGAGAGAGTAAATAAAGTTTGATTAGCATTTAAATATGTAGGTAGATTAAGGAGGACATGAATAATATAATTTTAATAATAATTTCTCTTTGGAAAACATTTAATATTTTATTTCTGTATTTGGATGTAAATATGCATTTAACGTGGTTATTCTTCCATATTAATTAATTTGATACATTTATTTGTTTTTAACAATTTCTTCCATCAATTAGGATAGAAATATTTTAAATTTTCAAAGTAGGTTAAGATCTATCAAAAAAGGAATTTGTAAAATTCGCTTTTCTAAGCATTTAAAAATTTCATATAGATGGACTTTAGTTAATAGTTATATTTCTTGACTTCTATTACCCTTGATTTTTATTTAATGTGGGTAAAAAAAATTTATTTTGACATAATCAGAAAAGGGTCTAGGAAATAGGCAGGTTAAGTAATGAATCTAGGTTCATGTATGTTACATCAACACCTTAATTTGATGTTTTGGTCCTCTTTATGGGTAACGATGATCACATATAGTGTACTTTATTGATTTCCCTTTTAGTTTAGTTCTAGTCTATTATAGTTAGTATCTTTCTGTTACCTTGTTTATGTAGTTATCCTCTTAGTTGCTAATTAAGATTGGGTTTGATAGTGTAGTGTTGACTGCTAGTCTTTCATTTCCTGATTTAGTGTGCTTCCTCTCTTAGATTATTAGTTAGAAATAATTGTGTAGGGTTAATCTATGTTTTCTTCTCAGTGTAGATCAAATTCAATGTCAAACCATAAACACACTACACTACATTTTAGGAACCTAGTAAAAAAATATAGCTTTAATTCCCTCACTCTCTATGTAAGGTCCACCCCTTCTTGCTGCTTTTATACTTCATCTAGAACCCATGTTATTGTGGATCATTGTATATAGGAGTGTTTTCATCATTTAAGTACTAATTAGCCTGGCGTTCCCTAGAAGCGTTCATGGGGAACTAATCCCTTATATGAGACTAGTGTGATAGTTGATGGTGTGCATCTAAGCTGATGAGTTTCCATTTATAAGGACCCAATAAAATAAGAATTTGTAAACAAATCGAAATATACTTATAAAAATTATGATAATTGGACTTAGTAAAATTGATGAGACCAACTACTTGCTTGTGTGGACTGATGAAAATTTTCTTTCTTAGTAGTTAGAGGATGAGATGGTAGAAATCCAATGAGATCCAAATTAGTAAACTGATAAATTTTTTCCTTTAAAACAAATTATCATCCCTTTCATAAATAGAAAAAAATAAATAACTGATGGATAGACAAAGTTGTTGGTTCCAGTGGATGAGAGAAATACAACCAATTGATGCTCAAATTGGCTTTAAATGATTTGGAACAAAATACTATCAACCGATGAGAATTCTATTTTTATGATTATTACCTTATGACAGTCCAACATCTAACCAGGCCGGTGAGAATACATTCAACCAAATTGATGAGAAGCCAATTTACAAATTGATGAGATACTAGATGCACTAATTAATGGAAAATTTTGAATAGGAAATCGATGGAATATATGGACATGACAAATGGTGAGAAGGATGGTGGTTAAGAAAAACTCCAAATTGGTTGTAAGCCTTCATGAATATTATTACAGGACTTGGGTCATGCTCCCCTATGATGATTCTAAGCATTCTAGCATAGTTCCATTATTCCAAAAACTAAGACCGTCCTTAATTTCTAAAATCATAGTCTTATTGTTCTTCCATACTTCTTCTACCTTAATCAAAATCGATAATGTTTTGAGTTGGAATCTTTACATGTAGTTAGGGAACCTTCTTTTCTTTTCACTACTACTCTAGATACACCTAGTTTTTGATGATAGTATATTTCTTGGAGCTTTTAGAGGATAATGCTCATTTGCTTGGTAGTGATTTTGTGGTCCACTATGGAAATTTTCTTTTAACCTTGTTGTGACTGATATGACTTTTGATACAATCATGGCCTACTTGTTATATGCATAATATCAATTTTTCTTCAGAATCCCCTTATACAATAAAATATGATTTTTATGGCCAATTTTGTGTAAAAAAGTCACATTTATGATTTTTTTCATGCTTTGTAATCTTTGAAAATACACTGTATGTTAGTCACATGCTCAATTCCACATCTACAATTTTATTCATCTAAGCATGACAACTCGTTTCCGTCCTCCTTGTTACCATGAAAACTTGAAATCTCATCTCCATAATCCTTGTTCCACCAAAATTCTATTCTCCCTCGTATCGAAAGCCATATATATATATATATATATATATATATATACATATATATATATATATATATATATATATATATATAACATTCTTCATGGCTTCATTTTCCCGTCATGGATACATCAATACGCAATCCTCTTACATGCTATTTGCCCATCACCAGATCTCACAACCTCATCAGTTCATCTATCCTTTTCATTCACAGTGGACACCGAACTATTGACAAATTCCAAAGGCAACATCTGTGGAAGCACCTTCTCATTTAATTAGTTCCATTTGGGACAGGAATGATGTCCCCATCGTCTGTAATAACAAAAAAAAGCTAGTGGTGTTTGGTTCCTTGCAGACATGCTCATTCCAAATAAGATTGGTAGTTGTAGATGTGGATATTCCAATTTTTATGGTCTCTTCCATGTAGCTACAATGTTTAGAAACTTGATAGGGCTTGTATAGTGTGTCATTAAAGCAATGTCGAACTTTAATGTTCCCTCTACCCCACTGAGAGGAACAAGAGTAGCAAACACGATGAAACTTGTGCTTCCTTAAAAAAATGTTGATATAGAGTTTATTCAAAAACATCAAAAAAATAATTTATGAGATTGAAACAAAAATTACTGAATTGACCAATGACTTAAAAACTCAACCAAATTACTCATTTTAACTAACTAACTAAAATGATAGAGTAAATTTATCTTAATTTTTTTATTAACATTTATTATGCAGTGCAACTAACATGGAACAACCATTGGTACCCATGATATCGATTGCTGGAGTCAAGTACAAGGTGCAATATGAGAATATTCTTTTCATATGAATGCATTGTGGTAGGGCATGTCACATAGAGAAGGATCGCAAGAATAGGACTGAGGAGGAAAATGTAGAGAGAAGAGCTAGCAATGAAATGGGCACACTAATCCCTGAGTATCTATCAAGGAAGGAGGGATTCTCGAAAGCAATCCATGCCAATTTGATTCCAAGAAATCAAAAGAAATCACCTTCTGTAGATGCTCAAAAGAAGACCATGCGATCGAAAAAAGTTGCAAGACCTAGAAGACCAAGATGGCACTGAGGAGGACTAGGAGGTAGACTATGTTGACATATTTTCTACAAAGGTCATTGGGAGTTATGATTGTAGTTTGAATAAAAAGCAATGAAATTCATCCACGAACGTGGGAGATGAGAAAAACATCCCAGCAACAGAAGAAACCCAATTTCTCCTAGGATCATCCACAGAAACCAAGCAACACCCCAAGGGCTAACCCATACCACACAACTACCACTCCCTTTGGAGACTTGATTCCCACTAGGAGAGACACCCACGACCTTTATCCCTTTGTTATTTCAAGCTTCAGTATGGGTAACCTAGGGACGAAAGGTGCAACATATGTCAAGTACCGAAGCCCCACGAAGGAATCCCCATGAATTCACCTTCAAAATAGGAAGTTGGTCCATGTCAGGGATCACAGTAGGGGGTCTACAAGGAATAGGGGGAATCAATCCCACATTCATGACTTGGAGAGAGAAGCATGAGATATGGGCTCTTCTACTCTAGAGGAACATTATCAATTTTGACCATCTTTTGGAATTTATAGAGTATTTGTGGATAGGATACCCAAAATGCAGTGAAAAACTTGGTACATAAATATCAAGCTTCAGTTTTATCTCTCTTTGAAACTAGATGCAGTGATTCTAAAGACATCCACATTATCAAAAAGATGGGTTTATCACAATCCCACAGGGTGGAAGGAGTTGGCTTTTTTGGGAGGTTTGGGTGTTGTGGAAGGCGGATGTTTCCCTTGAAATTTTGTTTTCTCACAAGAAATTTATCCACTGCATAATTGACAATCAATTCTTCTATACTTGTACATATGCATGTACTACAAGAGGAAGCAGACGCTTCTTGTGGCCCGACCTTACCACACTTGTATCCTCCATCACAGTCCCCAAGGTACTGGACGGTGAATTTAACATGGTGATGCATCAATCTGAGAAATTTGGAAGTTCTTACTTTGACAACACCAATAGTAGGGATTTCATCGATGCCATGGAAGCTTGTAATCTTCATGATCTCGGTGTGTGTGGTGCATGCATACATTTTAGGAAAGGGCTTCTTCACGAATGGCTTTATCGAGCCCTCGACAACAACAACTGGATGGACTCAATAGGAGCCAATCTGATGCAGGTCCTGGAGCGTAATCACTTAGAACATGCTCCTATCCTTATCTCTTATTCAGTTTGTGTGAGGAAGCTTCCTACAATCATGCATACATCCTCGAGATGGGAAGCTACTGAAGTCTTCAACCTCTGCATACAACAACATTGGGATACCAATGTCCCGCTCCAATATGCCGTAATTCCCTTCTTGAATCTTGCTTCCAAGTGGGAATGTGACAAGCTAAAGGAAGACAGATGGGAAAGGGACTGAGTAAGCAACAAGATCAATTGGAACCGGCTTCAACTTTCTTTTAATGTCAAAAACAAACTCACATATGACACTCTGGATCTGTAAAGTAGTCTTGATTCTATTATGATGAGGGAGGAGATGAACTAGCAGTAGAGAGCTAAGTGTGATTGGGTGAAGCTTGATGACAATAACACAAAGTATTTCCACTCTTTGGTGAGTTCCAAGAGGTGGATAAACAAGATCAACAAGCTTAAAGATCATAATGGTGTCTGGGTGGAGGAGGATGGCCCTATAAAACATCTAATACTTTCTTTTTTCTCAAATGTTTAGCATGAACACAACACTGAGGAGTGCTGATTAGCAAGCCTATCCTTCCCGGGAGTCTACCTGACCCTAGACAATGCTGACACCTCAAAACTCACCAAGGTCCCAAACGAGGATGAGATCTAGAGAACTTTGAAGACCATGGCACCACTCAAAGATGTGGACGCCGATGGCATTGATTGCAACTTCATTCAAAATAAATTGCTTGTAGTTAAAAGCCAGATTTGCAAATCTGTTGCTTCACCTTTCTTTGGGAATCCTATTGAACTTGAATATGCAAACTTCAACTTGGTCCTCATCCCTATGGTGCCACAACTAGAATCATACTCTCATCTAAGGTCGATCTCCCTCAACAACGTCTACACAAAACTTCTTTCCAAGGTAATTGCTCCCTGCATCAAACCCTTTCTTAACTCATGGATATCCCCCTTTCAAATCTAGCTTTGTTACTGGATAGAATATTGAAGATAACACATATTTGGTCCAAAAAATTATACACTCCATGGAATGCAAAAGTAAAAAGAAATGCTACATGGGAATCAAGTTGGACTTGATGAAAGAGTTTGACAAAATGAGCTGACCCTTCATTGAAGATACTCTAATCAGAACTTCTATCCCATGCAATGTCATCAATATCATTATGCAGTTGATCAAATCAAGGAATACCTCGATTCTCTACAACGGAGAGATCATAGGATCTTTCAAACCTTCCTGTGTTGTTAAGCAGGAGTGATCGGTTGTCACCATACCTCTTTGTACCTTGTTTAGAGAGGTTCAACCAGCTCATAAATGATGAAATCACCTAAGAAAATTGGAAGTCTACTGTGTTAACTAGAAAGAAATGAGTGTTCTCACATTCTAGTTTCACTTACAACATCATCTTTTTTAGAGAGGCCTCCACTCTGCAAGCAAGAACTATCAAGCATTACCTGACACTGTATGGCTCGACCTCAGGGCAATTTCAATCACATGAGAAATCTATGATCTTCTTCTCAGTCAAAACCCCTAGAGTTGTTAAAGCTCACATCTATATGTGATTGAATATCCAAGAAACCATCATCTTGGGATACGATCTGGGCATACCAATCATCAACAAAAGGAAGGGAAAGGAACACTTCCAGTTCATTTTAGATAAGATCCAAAATTGGGTCAATTTTTGGCAACACATTGTTATCGTTCGCGGGATGAGTCACATTGGTGAATTCAGTCTTTCTTTCTCAAAGCTACTAAACTATGAAAGTTGATCTCCTCCTGACCTCCTTGAGTGAGTGTATTGATCAACTGATTCATAACTTCATCTAGAATGGGGCATCACCTTCTAAATTCTCAAACTTAGTGGCATGGAAAGATATTACTAAGCCCACTCTTAGGGGTGATGTTACAACCCCAATTTTTTGGGTTCAATTGGTGAGAAATGCAATTTCTCATATTAAGGATATTTGAACAAATAATGATATGATTTGTTTTGAATAAATGGATTTCATTTACAATAGCCTTGATGGTTTTGTTGTGGGCTTTATTGGCTATTGGGCCCAAATAACAAGGAAACTCAATTAATAAATGAATGATTGAGTTTTGAGAAAAGAATGATGTGGAAACCTCTAGAAGGCAAATCCAAAGAGGGATTCTGTGCCTCTTGGGTTCCTTGGGTTCCAAGGAGTCCAAAGTTGCATAAAAGTGCAATAAGAAAAGAAAAGATCAATTAAGTATTTCTTTATTAAGAAAGAAATTGAAAATAATGATAAAATGTGGAAAACAAATGAAAAGAGGTATAATTGAGTTATTCTTTGTGGAATTTCGTATCCCAAGGATTTCTAATGATAAAAGGAATGCCAATGAGGAAAATAAAAGAGAAATAAAGAGAAATCCTCAAAAGGAAATATTTTAATAAGAAATAAACAAGATAATGTGAAATAAAGCATTTAGATGTATCTAGAAGGATAATGAGTATTCAATAAAAAGGATTTAGAAATATTGGAGTTTCTTGGGGTCCCAGGAGCCCCAATGAAGAAAGAGGAAAGAGAAAATGCCAATAATGCGAAGTAAGAGGATAATGTACTACATAATTAATAACTTTTTGATATTATCAAAAGGGGATGTAAAATTTCTTTAAGGAAGTTGATCCTCGTGGCCAATGGATTAAAAGTCAAGCACAAGGAGATTAAAACATGTAATTCTCGGATTTCCCTATAAGTGAATAGTTTCCTTAATAACCAAGGGATGCTAATAAAGAAGGAATATATTTAAGAAGAGAGTTGCACCTAAACAAGGCAAGTAGGCTAAGGGGACTTGTTTTCCCTATGGTTAAGTATAGTAGGACGTAGCCATCCTTCCCTATATAAGGGTTGTGTCCAGGGCCTCGAGCTTATGAGATCTCGTGCATCTTTCTCTTCGTTTCTTCTTCTTTCCACCTAAACCCAAACCAAGAGGGTATATCGCTGTTCTAGGGCAACAAGGGGTGTCATTATGGTTCTGTTAGAAGTAGGGACCTTCCACGACAAACCCTGAAGGGCCAACTACCTCTTTCGTGCCTTCGTCTACCCGCAGCCCTTGCCGGAGATCTTTTGAACCTGCAGCAGGTACGGCTGCAACTAAGGGAGAACCCCACACTTTTTCAGACGTGTTGGCCATGCTTCGCAGCATGGTTGGCTGTGATAGGGTGGGGCGGAGGCAGGGAGGAGAAACTAGCATGGCACGAGCCTCGAGGAAGTGGGAGGAAGGCCGTGAAGGCTGCAGGACAGCAACTAGGGCGGCGGCCTGGTCCGCTCGCGAGGTAGAAGAAACCAAATTAGTTCTGGACGGTTATACCCCTCTTGTGTATGAAGAAGCCAACCACTTAGGCAGGGGCAAAAGAGTCATTCAATTCTAATTCCTAATCAGACAACATCGCATGGAGGAAGCGACGTGGCAGATTCTGATTGGCCCAAAGTAAGTTAATTTGAAAAATTCATATCTCGTTAACCGTAGCTCAAATAGATGCGCATTATCATGAATTTTTCTTACAAAAACGAGAGGAATCCAATAAAAATATATTTAGAGGCTAATTCCTCTTGAAAATTGAAAAGTAATGTAAGTTATCAATTTTAATGTAATAATGATTAAGAAACCCTATTTTGAAATGAATAAAGTGTTCAATAGGGTTTAATGGATCATTAGAGTTGATGTTAACCTGTTAAATGTAAAAAGGTACATTATGTTCAAAAAGGAAGAACTTTGCACGTGATTAGTCTAATTTAGATTTTATGTGCTTAAATATGCTTGAAATGTGAAAAATACATAAAGTTATCATCTTTAATGTTTTAATTACGGGAAAACCCTTAGATTTGATGATAGATGGACTTAATGACATTAATTGGATAATTTAATCCAATATTAACATGTGGTTAATAAAAGTGAAAATAGGATCTAAAAAGATGATCTTTTTATATAATTAGCTTAATTTAGGGTTTCGTGCATGATTATGCATTAATGAACTTAAAAACCCTAATTTAGGAGAATATGTCTTTTAATTGTTTTAATTGTTCAAATCCATGAATGAAAAGGGATATGATGATCCCAAGTCAATTTGGGTATAAAAGACTATTAAAATGGATAGTTGAGCAATTAAGGTTCATATAAAAGGAAAAGAGTATTTTAGGGTTTGTTAACCTAAAAAGGGATAAAGTTTGAGAAATTGATATAAGAAACCCTAATGAATATTAATGAAACCTTAATACGGATTAGAAACCCGAGAAAGAAAATCCAAGTCAATAAAGTAGATTCTTGATAAAGTGTGTAATAAATAGAGTACATATTCTTTTCAGAAATTATGTGATGATTGAATTACTTGCTTGGATATGTTGATTGGATTGATTGTATATACATGAAGTATATGTTCAATAATCTGCATGACTCATCAAATCAGGTATGTGGTTACGCTTATGAATAATCGTTTTAGTTTTACGACGATTCCCGAAGTTTCAGTCGGTTGCTTGAAAATAATTGTTGGATGTCTATTTATTTCATGAAACTATAAAGTGACTATGATTATCACTATAAATATGCATATATAACTGGCTTGATCTGAGTCCACCTCTGTTGCTTTGAAAAGGCTAAAAAAGGGGGTAATCCTAGAGCAAGGTCTAGGTTAGCGAGAGTTAGAAACTGGGCTACCTACGTGTAGTGCCATGAGACTCATTAGCCTACCATGAGTTAAGGAGTGGGCTACTTATGAGTAGTGCCATGTGACTCAACCCTAGAAACTGGTTCACCTATAGGTGGGACCATGAGGGGTTTAATGGGGATCTACCATAAGGAAGGTAGTATCCAGGTCCACTGCAGGGATAGCACAGAGGATAGGGTACTCATGGATCGCAGAGTTATATTTAAAATGTAATCTTGGTTGTTAAATGTTTAATTGAATGATTAGGTTGTTATCATAGTTACACGTTTATTGTTCCCCCCACATACCAGCTTCGGCTGACCGACGTTTTGTTTGTCGGCGTTTTAGGTACAAGCCAAAAGGACAAACAGTAAATGGTCATATTGTGAAAAACATGAAGTAAAACACAAGGAGGATTAGTTATAGTAGAATCCATAAGTGGATAGAAGTTTAGAAATCCAAGTTTTCAAAAAGGTATGAAAAAGTTTATTTCCTTACAGCTTTTTCAATTTAGTATGTTAAAATTTAATAATTGTTCTTGGTTAATTGCTGAACCTTTGATCCGGAAAGTATGGGTACGACTTCGACCTCTCGGTCTCCCTTAATTGGGGGTTATCGGGAGGTGGGGTCGTAATAGGTGACCTTCCATAAGGCACTCATTATGAAACTAGATTGGATATTTATCCATGGGAATCATGTTCCATTGTTAGACTTAATGCATGCAAAATATGACAGACAAGGACCTGAGAACTCTTCAAGATCTCATATCTGGTGTAATATCAAAGTTGTGTTTCCTATGATCTACAACAACTCAAGGAAGGCGGTGATCTATGGTTGGGACACCATCCTCTAGACCGATGCCTAGGTGGGAGAAGGTTGTTCGCCTACCTTCAAAATGGGTCATGTCATTCATAAAGATATTAAGGGTATGAAAGTGGCTTGCTTAGCCAACAATGAGGAATCCTAGGACACTAAGTTCTTGAATCACTAGTTCACTCATCAAACTGTCCAAGCTATCACAAGCATGCCTATCTCTAGAACAATTTATGGTGGAGACGGAGTGGTGTGCCTACATACTAAGGATGGAAACTTTACTTCTAATGCTACTTATAGAGTCCTCACAAATTCAATGGAACCTACTGGTATCTCCCACTATGTGGAGGTATGGTCACTACTTCTCCCAAGAAGAATAAGGACCTTTCTACAACTGGTTCATCACAATTGTCTAAACACAAACTAAATGCTTTTCAAAAGGAAGCTTACTGAGGATGCCAACTGTCCAAGATGCCATAATACTGAGGAATCTGTCCTCCATGCCATAAGAGATTGTCATGTGGTGAAACACTTGTGGCAACATCTTCTACCTTCGGAAGCTACTCTCTTCTTTGAATCCATCACCACTCATGAGTGGTTAGGATATAACCTGAAACTCTTAAGTAAACTAGAAAACTAGAAGGCACTATTCATGATCGATTGCTGGTGGTTTTGGAAAAGTAGGAAACTCCTCATCTTTTAATAAAAAACATACCTACTCCGGTGCTGGAAGTTCTTTGTAGATCGGATGCAACCACTACTATGAAAGCTTTCTCGAATGATCTGGGGCCCTCGACACGCCTGATGCCTTCAACATCAAATACGACACTTGATCCTCTCAATACTGCCATCATGCTTGTTGATACCGCTATGAACATCAATGCATAGACCAATTCTATGAGTATGGTTATAAGAAACATCAATGACCACTGGTTACATGGAATAGCCACCTTGATAGGGGGAGGTGGCCCAATGGAAGGTGAACTCAGATCCATTATTGATGGCTTGTCTTATGCCCGACAGAATTCCAATCAAGTGAGTTTGATAATTATTGATTCAAGTAATGTTTCTCTCTGGATCAAAAGCATGAAGGAAGCTCCCATCAAATATCTCTTGTTAGTCAAAACCATTAAGAATGAATGGAACTTCAAAACAATACATGGTATTGCCTATTCAATGAGGAACCAGAACAAACTGGCGAACCTTCTAGCAAAGCACTGTCTCAAACAACCAGATGTGGATTCTTCATGAGTCCATTGTCAAGATTTCTTACTTCCTACTTATCTTGATGATCTAGATTTCTTTCCAAACCTATTTCCTAGTTCTCCACCTATGGACGTTATGTAATCAGTTGTAGTTGATATGGACAAAAAAGGAAATTATAAAATTGTATACTTTCAGTTATACTTTTATATATTTAATAGTGCAAAGAATTATTTTATCTACAATATTAGAA